>OZ034809.1:30211318-31507818 GCA_964028335.1 Altica lythri | reverse complement strand
ATAGGGGAAAATTATTGGGCATGTACGCAAAAAGGATCAAACGCAAAAAGGATCAATAAGGCCACGAGTAGGAATGGTAACCGCAGACATGCATGTTTCTGGCTCATTAGCCGTCATCAGTGCGGCATAACCAAGTAGGGTATTGCACTTGGCTAGCAAAAGTGTTGAGTACTTGGGAGCAAAGGATGTACTCAACACTTTTGCTAGCCAAGTGCAATACCCTACTTGGTTATGCCGCACTGATGACGGCTAATGAGCCAGAAACATGCATGTCTGCGGTTACCATTCCTACTCGTGGCCTTATTGATCCTTTTTGCGTTTGATCCTTTTTGCGTACATGCCCAATAATTTTCCCCTATTGTTTATATTAATACGCGTTTTCTTGGCACTTATTGATCCTTTTTGCGTACATGCTCAATAATTTTCCCCTTTTATATATATATATATATATATATATATATATATATATATATATATATATATATATATATGTTATGATGTAGTGTTTCACGGATGGTAGAATGAACAGTAGTGGTGTTCCGGGTTTCAATCCGTTGGTTGTTTGTGTCTTCACGACGTTTCGCCAACATCTCAGCTGGCATTTTCAAGTGATGCTTCCTTTGCGACTGCTAAACTTGGAATGAGCTGCGTGGTCCTGTGCTGCTGCTTTTATACGTGTCGGCGGCGGCGCAGATTATATCGCTGTTCTGTAATTGGTGGGGGGTGCGGTTCAGGTGTTGACGTTTCCTCCACCAGAGGTCGTTGGTCGCGCCGATTGTTTTCTGACTGCATTTGGCCCTGGATGGGTACGGCTGTCCTTGTTGCGTGTGTGTTTCTTATTGGTTCTGCCCGTATCTGTGTATTCTCCAAGGATTTTTGTTCTTCTCGGGTAATTGGATTAGATTGTCTTTTGAGAAGACTTTTCCAAGTGTTGGAGATGTTTTGTGCATCGTCTCTTTTGTTGAGGCTGTTGGTTCTCTCTATTTCGAGGGCTTCTCTGACTATGCGGGTTCTGTAGTGTTTGATAGGTGCAATCTGTTTTGTTTCTGGGAAGTTTATTGTGTGGCCCGTTTCCTGGTGGTGTTGAAAAAGGGCTGATGTCATTTGCTTATTTCTGATGTTGTTCTGGTGTTCCTGTACTCTGGCTGAGATTCTTCTATTTGTTTGTCCGATGTATTCTTTGTCGCAGTTACTGCACGGGATACTGTATACGCCTTGGTTTTCTAAAGGTATTTTGTCTTTTGGATTGCCTATTATTTTGTGTAAGGTAGTCTGCGGCTTGTAGATTGTGGAAATGTCATGCCTTCTTAGGATCCTTCCAATCACGTCTGTTACACCTTTTATATATGGCAGTTTAGTTTTTGGTTTGGACATGTCATATTCTTCCTTATTTGTTGTTGGTCTCGTGGCTTGTTTTTGTGCTTTTTTGATTGTGTGTTCATGGTATCCGTTTTGTCTTAGGGCGGTTGTGATGTTTTGGAGTTCTTCTTGTCGGTTCGTTGTTTTTGTTAGGCGTATAGATCTGGATATCAGTGTACTGGCTACCGATTGCAATTGGGAAGGGTGATGATGAGATCTAGCATTCAGATATCTATTAGTGTGTGTAGGTTTTCTGTATACTGTGTAATCAATTGTAAGGTCATTGTTTCTTGTAATAAGTAGGTCCAGAAAAGGCAATTGGCCATTCTCTTCAACTTCTAACGTGAACTGTATTCGGTGGTGGATGTTGTTTAGTTCATCAAGGAAATTGTCCAGATTGGGTCTTCCATGAGGCCATATGATAAAGATGTCGTCCACGTAGCGTTTCCAAAAGGTTGGCTTCATTTTAGCTTTACTTAGTGCATTGGTTTCGAAGTACTTCATGTAGAGGTTGGCGATTACTGGTGATAGTGAGGATCCCATGGGGGCGCCTTCTGTTTGTCTATACAAGTTGTTCTCATAACCTACGGATTGAAACCCGGAACACCACTACTGTTCATATATATATATATATTATAACATATATGAATAATAATAATAATATGTCTTGATAATATCAATCACTATGTTATAAAATATTCCTTACCTTTAATTAATTTTAAATTTTAAATATAAATAGTGAATAGGTAAGAATTAACTCAGTGTAATTATTTTCCAATATGATTAATTAAATATGCTACCGGCTATTCCCTTATGTCAAGGTCAGAGTTCAAATATTCAACCAAACTAGATTCAAAATCAGTTAATACACAAATTTGCAATAAAATGACTGTATAACCGCACTATCCTAGACCATCAATACTTTCCAGGCATGAACTGCATATAAATTTCTAACCTTTCTAATTCAAAATGTGTCAAACTTCAAAGATACCGTTGATAAACCAAAACATGCATCAAATATATAAAATGAAGTATTCTGACTTGAGTTACTGAGCAATTTAGATTAAACTTAACAAAAAGTGAATAATAATAATAATAATTTCGTTAAATACATAAAACAGTGAAATAAAAATGTTCATCAAAATTTCAAAAATCAAACACATATAAAACTCTTTATTATAACGAGTGCAAAGTTGTTACCATTTGTGTGAAGCTTCACTCCTCTTCTGGAATCAGGATTCAGTTCTTAGGACAATCTACTTTCTTCCTCCAATACAGCAAAGATTTCAGGAAACTTTATGAAGATCAAATAATCACTTCCTCTTCAAAACCAAGCGATGGATGGCTACTATTTTCTCTAAGTAAGTGTAATTATGACTTTCTTTCTTGTTAAATATTAATTTAATCTTCTTTAACTCAATTAAAATACAGTTATACCATAAAATGCTCAGCCCCATAAATTGAAATATCTATTTCTTCATAAAATCATATAAATTTCTCTTACCAATTGCTCTCTCTGGTTACCTTGGGATAATCTTGATACTTTAAACTGTTTTAATACTTTCTATTCTCAATACTTTCAAAAAAAACTCAAAATTTCTACGGAGCAAATTTTTAATACAACTTCTCTTTCAACAACCAGAAAACAAGAGAGAAATATCTTCTACAAACTTCTTAACTAATTATTTATAATATAAATCTTACTAATCTCCTTTTAACTTTCTTTTAACATCATAATTTTTATAAAAATCTTCATCGAAACTTTTTACATCCTTCCTCTTCAGAAGGTCCAAAACAAGAGAGATTCTATCAGAATCAACAAAAAAACAAATGACAAATTCAACAAACTTAAATCTATACATCTTTTCCATCTAATCGCCTACTAATTTCTTATTCAAATAAAATTATTAACAAAATCTAATTCTTGATTCAATATTACAATTTAAAACAATGATCATTCTTTTTTATATTCTTATGAAATTTACTAGCACTACAAACTAATAATTTTCTCTTTTTCAGAATATTTCATTTGGCATTTGAACTATTAATAAATTAGAATATGGTTCGTAAATACGTATAATTTAAAAGTAAGTAGAAGTTTTAACATGTATTTTAACTATTTGTGATGTCCTTTTTTTTTATAATTTAATTTTCTCATTTACTTACACCCCTAATTCATTTAAAATTAATGTTTGATTACTAACGTATTGGCAATTTTATAAACTTTTAATTATCTACTTTACCCATTTATCAATTTCATAATTATCAAAACTTTATATAATGTAGATTAATCATTTTTGAATCTTTAAATAAAAATCTTTGAAATGTATTTGTATTTTTTTTTTTTATTATTCTATTTTCTTTTTTCTTTTTTTTAGGAATTATGAAGAAGATGATGATAATCAATCCCAATATTACTAAATTTGCGCTCTGACACGAAATAAGAAAATCTCCTTTCTCTACTTTCCATTAGATTTTCCTTCTACATTCTTATTTAATATAACATAGTAACTAATATCATCTCAAATCCCCCAATTAAAATTTTTACATCAAACATTTCATTGATGTTGGATTAAAAATTATAATTTTAATCTATTTTTTTTTTATAAATAAACACTCATTTTACAAAAACTTTAGCCTCAATTAATATTATTTGCACAGATTGTATAAACCTTTTTTTAATAAAACTATTCAATCTTAATTTGTTATTTACATCTTAATACTATTATTTACAAAACTTTGCTATTAATATCATCTACCTAACATCTTTATGAATTTTTTTAATTTGTAAAATTCTGTTAATCTCAAATTCCTTCCCCCTTTCTAACATTCATTCAAATATAACTTAATTTTTCTACTTTTAAACTTGTTCCCCCTTATTTAATATATTTCCTATACATTTAATTTTCCGATACACCTAAATATCTTGCCTCTTTCCTGATATTTCCAAATATACCTAATACCTATTATAGATTTAAATTTCTTCCCCCTTTCTTGGTATTTTCCTATATACCTAAAAGCTATTATAAATTTAGTTTTCTTCCCCCTTTCTTTATATTTCCAAATGTACAATTTTTCCCAGAATGCATGTTTTATCTTTCCCAAGAAATATTTACAAAATTGCTTATCATCCACAGACAAATTTTGATTTTCTCTGTTGTCAACAATTTGATGGTGCATTATTGCTTGAATTTCTTCTACTTGTTCTGGTTTATTCTGTTTTTTCGTATGACTTAGCAATATACCACTGTCTTTAACTTTCTGAATTATTTTATTTTCACTCTTTTCTGCTTGTTTTGCTTTATATTCATCTACCAATTTCTTAATAGTCTTCTCCCTTCCTTCATCTATTTGATTTGTGTCTTCCTCTGTACTCTTCAAATTGTCTTGTTTTATGTTATTAATTTCTCTTCTAAATATCTTAGTATCTTCTTTTATTTTCTCCAATCTTTTATTAGTCTGATTCAATTTATTATTAATCTCTTCAAATTTTTTATTCATATTTTCCTTCATATCTTCCGTCATTTCATCCAATATTTTATTATTCTCATCCAATTTTTTATTATTTTCCTCTAGTTTGTTATTCATATATTCTTTCATGTCTTCTGTCATTCCATCCAATTTTTTATTCTTCTCTTCAACTTTCTCTTCAATTGTTTCATTCATATTCATAATATTTTTATCCATAGTCATCATAATACTTTTATTCATTTCTTCAAACTTCTTATCCAACTCTTTTATAATATCTTCCTTCCTTTCATCCAATTTTTCATTCTTATCCTCCAATTTCTCTTCCAATTTCTTACTATCATCTTCTATTTTCTCCAATATTTCGTTAGTCTCATTCAATTTCTTATTGTTCTCCTCTGGTTTATTATTCATATCTTCTTTTACTTCATCTAATCCTTCATTATTTTCTTCTAGTTTGTTATTCACATCTTCCTTTTTTATAACTTTAACTTCTTCTCTTATCTTTAAATTGTCTTCTTTAATACTTTTCATTTCACTTCTAAATTTCTTATTATCTTCTTTTATTTCATCTAATTTTTTATTAATATCTTCTTTTTGTTGATCCAATTTTTTATTATTTTCTTCAAATTTCTTATCTATATCTTCCCTAATATCTTCCTTCATCTTCACATTATCTTCTTTTATATCTTTTTTTATATCTTTAATTTCTTCTTTTTGTTGATCAAATTTCTTATCAATATCTTTACTCATATTCATCATATTTTTATTAATCTCTTCAAATTTCTTATCATTGTTCATCATAAAACTTTGAAGCATCCTACACAAATCTGTTTGAGTCTCTCCTACTGGTCTTTCCTGTACCTCCTGCTCTTCTTGTGCATTTTCACCAGCAGTTTCATCTGTCTCTATTTCTATCATAGTTCGATCCTGCTCTCCCCCTATCTCAATTAAATTCTCTCCTTCTTCCATTTCTGCTTCTTCCTGTGTTTGCCCTGTTTGAATGAGCTCTTCCACTCGGTAATCTCCTGCTCCTAACACTCTCTCTTCATGTACTTGTACCGCCACACTTTCCATCTCAATCTCTCCTCCATCACTACTTTCACTCTCATCTCCTACTATCTTACCATCTCTCAATCTCATTTTTCCCTCCATATTCACAATTTATTCTATCGAGCTAAATATAACTAATATGAATCACAAAAAAAAATTTCAAATCAAGTTTTCAAAAAAAAATATTTTAAAGATTAATTATTTAAATAGGCTCTAGTTTTGATTGTTTAGAGCGAAATAATAAAAAAAAATTTAACAAAATTCTCAAATTTTAATTATTTGAATCGGCTCTAATTTTGATTGTTTAGAGCGAAATAATGAAACAACAACCTTAACAAAACTCTCAAGTTTTAATTCTTAGAATAGGCTCTAATTTCGATTGTTTAGAGCCCCACGTTGGGCGCCAAAATTTATAACATGTATGAATAATAATGAATAATAATAATAAGTTTTGATAATATCAATCACTATGTTATAAAATATTCCTTACCTTTAATTAATTTTAAATTTTAAATATAAATAGTGAATAGGTAAGAATTAACTCAGTGTAATTATTTTCCAATATGATTAATTAAATATGCTACCGGCTATTCCCTTATGTCAAGGTCAGAGTTCAAATATTCAACCAAACTAGATTCAAAATCAGTTAATACACAAATTTGCAATAAAATGACTGTATAACCGCACTATCCTAGACCATCAATACTTTCCAGGCATGAACTGCATATAAATTTCTAACCTTTCTAATTCAAAATGTGTCAAACTTCAAAGATACCGTTGATAAACCAAAACATGCATCAAATATATAAAATGAAGTATTCTGACTTGAGTTACTGAGCAATTTAGATTAAACTTAACAAAAAGTGAATAATAATAATAATAATTTCGTTAAATACATAAAACAGTGAAATAAAAATGTTCATCAAAATTTCAAAAATCAAACACATATAAAACTCTTTATTATAACGAGTGCAAAGTTGTTACCATTTGTGTGAAGCTTCACTCCTCTTCTGGAATCAGGATTCAGTTCTTAGGACAATCTACTTTCTTCCTCCAATACAGCAAAGATTTCAGGAAACTTTATGAAGATCAAATAATCACTTCCTCTTCAAAACCAAGCGATGGATGGCTACTATTTTCTCTAAGTAAGTGTAATTATGACTTTCTTTCTTGTTAAATATTAATTTAATCTTCTTTAACTCAATTAAAATACAGTTATACCATAAAATGCTCAGCCCCATAAATTGAAATATCTATTTCTTCATAAAATCATATAAATTTCTCTTACCAATTGCTCTCTCTGGTTACCTTGGGATAATCTTGATACTTTAAACTGTTTTAATACTTTCTATTCTCAATACTTTCAAAAAAAACTCAAAATTTCTACGGAGCAAATTTTTAATACAACTTCTCTTTCAACAACCAGAAAACAAGAGAGAAATATCTTCTACAAACTTCTTAACTAATTATTTATAATATAAATCTTACTAATCTCCTTTTAACTTTCTTTTAACATCATAATTTTTATAAAAATCTTCATCGAAACTTTTTACATCCTTCCTCTTCAGAAGGTCCAAAACAAGAGAGATTCTATCAGAATCAACAAAAAAACAAATGACAAATTCAACAAACTTAAATCTATACATCTTTTCCATCTAATCGCCTACTAATTTCTTATTCAAATAAAATTATTAACAAAATCTAATTCTTGATTCAATATTACAATTTAAAACAATGATCATTCTTTTTTATATTCTTATGAAATTTACTAGCACTACAAACTAATAATTTTCTCTTTTTCAGAATATTTCATTTGGCATTTGAACTATTAATAAATTAGAATATGGTTCGTAAATACGTATAATTTAAAAGTAAGTAGAAGTTTTAACATGTATTTTAACTATTTGTGATGTCCTTTTTTTTTATAATTTAATTTTCTCATTTACTTACACCCCTAATTCATTTAAAATTAATGTTTGATTACTAACGTATTGGCAATTTTATAAACTTTTAATTATCTACTTTACCCATTTATCAATTTCATAATTATCAAAACTTTATATAATGTAGATTAATCATTTTTGAATCTTTAAATAAAAATCTTTGAAATGTATTTGTATTTTTTTTTTATTATTCTATTTTCTTTTTTCTTTTTTTTAGGAATTATGAAGAAGATGATGATAATCAATCCCAATATTACTAAATTTGCGCTCTGACACGAAATAAGAAAATCTCCTTTCTCTACTTTCCATTAGATTTTCCTTCTACATTCTTATTTAATATAACATAGTAACTAATATCATCTCAATATATATATATATATATATATATATATATATATATATATAAATATATATATATATATATATATATATATATATATATATCTATATATATATATATATATAATATATCTTTAACAATTCCAGAGATATTCACTTGGTTCCACACATTTGCCCATCACTGTATATAAAACAGATTTAATAGTTGAAATTAGTTATTTTCTACAATTAAAAATTAAGAAATGCATATTTTCTAGTTTTTTAAACCTTTGACGAAGACTTTTTAATCCGGCACTTAAACAGTTTTTTTAAGGAATTTGTCATGAATGGACTGAAAATTAACTCCGAATTCAGAACTACCTTTGCATATATTTTTATTCTGATACGATTAAAAGGGTATTCAAATAATAATATTAAACTAACCTTTTTAATTATAAATTAAAACGTTCTGAATTCTTGTCTTAAAAATCGTTTCCGAATATTTTTAATCCGTTAGGTATATGTTTCTGAGCACCCTTTACATATTTGTTAAAAAGTAATTGTAAACAATTCGTCATGGACTTGTCCATAATCGGTTTTATAAACAAATTTAGAATTCAGACCAGAGGCAACATAAGACTACTACAGTACCCAGACCATAACAGAATCCAGACCTAAGAAACCGTCAATTTATTTAAAAAAAAAATTAAAATATGTCTAGAAATTAAAAGATTAATGATTTAGTTGCTATTGGATGCTTACTCAAAAACCTTAATTTATGTTCAGTATGTAAATTACTTGCGACGGTTTTAAATCAGATTCTTGATGTAATAAAACATTTCAAGTCACTTTAACTATTTAAAATAATATACCTATTATCCAGATTTCTTTTTAACTCAGAGTTCGAAATAAAGTATTTTTATACCACGAGAAAAATCCCTTGGGATTGTGCACTAAACTTGAAGCGAATCCTACATGAATAAGACATGACTCCAAAGCTTTAAGTTCAATCTATTTAGTGGCTTCAACAGGATTCAGAGATATTTGACAAGAATGTTCTGATCTACGGTTAGTTGGGAATGAAAAATGTCTGAGACTTCCTTAAAATGTTGAGTTGACCATCAGCGTAGGTTTGGGATTACATATAAAAACTGACTTTCTGTTTCGAGATAGAAAAAATAATCATGATATATATTTTAGTTTAACTAAACAATTTTTATTTCTACTTTAAAAACAACGTCTTTAATACGCCTCTGGTAACAAGAAAAAGTTCAGTGAAAAAGAGAAAATTTATAGTGCGTGAATATTGGTGAAAAGACTGATCCGTAAAAAGTAGCGACAAAAAAACAGTCTGAGATTTCGGGAAAATGTTTATCGTCAACTCTGGAATAAATTGTCTGTTTACTTAACATTTGTCAAAGGTGTGTAAGGG
This sequence comes from Altica lythri, assembly GCA_964028335.1. Taxonomy (NCBI): domain Eukaryota; kingdom Metazoa; phylum Arthropoda; class Insecta; order Coleoptera; family Chrysomelidae; genus Altica; species Altica lythri. The sequence goes on along the minus strand of OZ034809.1, from coordinate 31,498,245 downwards.
TTGTTTGGAAATTTTCATCTATAAGCGTTGAAAGCATATTTGACATATGTTAGTTGATTTTCAAGAGGTGTTTTTATAATATTTACTCACTGTATCAGAAATATGTAGTTACTTTTTTAAACATATAGTTATTTGTTTCAATTTCGTTATTTTTATTATAAAGCTGTATACAGTTGTGAAATATAATTTACCATCTGGATGTGGAAGGTTAGTAAAAGTCAGTAGCTTTACTAGAACTTAGGACACATTTAACGCATTGCTCAACATTTTGTAACTAATACAGCACTGAGTTTATAATTGAACTACCTAGTTGTACTCGCAACGTCGTTCGCGTGGCGTGTGATTGTTGTATAAAAAATTCTTACCCTACCCCATATAAGGAATGGGAGAGAAATTTTTATACACCAGATGTTAAGTTAAAAGAAGACAAATACATATGTAAAAACCGCATTCGAATCGGATCAGTAGTTTTCATGTGATGCGCGCACAAACATACAGACAGACAGACAAAAAAATCTAACCACATTTTTGGGTTCTATTTCGATGTACCCGCGACGTCGTTCGCGTGGCGTGTTGATTTTTGTATAAAAATTTCTTTCTTCACCCCGTTAAAGGGGTGGGGGAGAAAGTTTTATACACCAGTTGTTAAGTTGAAAAAAGACAAATACGTCTTTGAAAACCGCATTCGAATAGGATCAGTAGTTTTCATGTGATGCGCTCACAAACATAAACATTTCTACAGTTTTATTATATGTATATAGATATTTGACTTAAAATATTGTAACTAACGTTAACGTCGACTAGAGAAAAATTAAGTCGCAAAGTATGTGCTCCACTTGTTATATTTTTTTGACATCCTTCATCTTATTTAGTTCTAAAGAGTTGTCGTAGTTGTGCTCGTAGTTGTCAATGACTTATTTTGCTTGCCGGTCAGATCCTTATTTTTTAATGGTGAGTTCTCATTAGTTTATGCTCTCTGTTAATTCTGTATTTTTTGTTTTAATTTAGCACTTTGTAATACTCTGGGAGAGGTTTTTCTAAAGATCTGAAACTGCTAGTTTGGTGGTCAGAAGAAAACCAACTTGTTGCCTTTGGTTCTACTTGGACTAATTGTGTTCTCTATTGTGGTCTCAGTTAGGGTTTAAAGACATTTACGTACTAGTCCTAAGATAGTATTTGGTCTGTTCAATCTGTATAATTACGTCAGTTCTGTCTGAAACTGGTACTTCTTTTGGTCACGTTTTATATAACAAACGCTACTCATTAAGTGGTTTTAAAAATATATCCCTAAAGATAGTTGGTAGGTATATCCATCGAATTTGAATTTGCAATCTAGTTTAAATACAAAAATACAGGCGGTGGCTGTCAGTTGTATTAAGAAAAAAAACTTTAATATTACACATAAACTATAAAATGTTAACCAACAAACTTGTGTTAACTCAAAATATATATTAAATTGTCGTTATTTTCAACACATTTTTAACATATAAAATTATTGTCTTGCAAAACAAATACCTTTTGCATTTTACACAAAAGTATTGTATTGGACGATTTATTTTCGGTCTCAGAAATTGCAACGGCCCCGTTTCAGACTTTTATTTTTATTAATTCCAGCTATGTGACTTTGTGATTCCTTATATCCAACTACTTCTTTTACGTTTGTTCTGATTTGCCTATGTAAGCAATTCAGTTGAGCTCAATATTGTAAATGATTTTTCATTAACTGGATAAATAAATTACGTAGAAATTGTCTTCTTCTTACATTATTAGGATTATTTTATTGATTTATGACCATAGTATTGATACTAGCAATATTTAACAAAGAATAAAACACAACCATATACCGTCTAATGACGGTATACTGGTAAACCAGTTGTCTGTGGTAACATTTTTTCCAAATGCTTTTATAAATTCGTAGAGTCTCTCTACTAAAACGCTTGGACTATTGTTTACTGCATAAGGGCCACGTGACTGTGTTCCAAATAAAATTTCATATTACCAACTTAATTACTTTGCATCCACTTGGGAATAGATTTTTCTCCCACATTTGTTGGGTTTAGTAAGAATGTACTGCCTGAATCCACAGCGCCCTGGAATGTCTTTCACTTTTTATCAATTGTAACCTAATGAAAGGGAGAGTATGCCTCTTTAGTCTTTAGTAATTTTGAAAAAAAACCTTAAAAACATCCCTAATAGTTCATTGACTTTTATTCTAACCTTTTGTGTTGCAGTATCAATAAACCTTTGATGTCTCAGAAGAAATTAAAATCTGTTTATCGACATAACTAAATAAAATATCTCTATACCAGTTCCGTGAGTACTAAATATTTCTGTTACGTGCAACCGGTTCTAGGACTCTAGGACTCTAGGTATATAAAGTAATCCGACTAGAGCCTAAATTTAAGCAACATTTCTAAAGGCGGTATCTCTTTCATGACTTAAATAAGCTGCTGTTGATTGTATGTGTTTGTTTGTATGTTCCAAAATTATATTCAAAGTTCATTACTAAAAAAAAATTCCAAATGTCAAGCGGTAACAGCTATTGGTCCAGGCAGTTGTTTTATAAAATTTTCTGCTCGTATCCTGACATTTTTTACAGGTTGGTGTTTTCTTTACGTAGTTGTTGCATCATTTCTCAAAAATATGGGTAAGGGTAGTCTTTTGCATTTAGTGATTTTTCTTCAGGATTGGTTTTGCTCGGAATCGGATTTTTTTTTCAATTTTCTTCTTCTATTAAATTATTATCGTCGTCGTCGTCGTACTTCATTTCGGCGTCACCTTTTTTGCTCTTTTTCATAAGACATTCTGTAAAAATATTTGGAGGATAGGTTCTAGGTTTGCTTTATGTGAGAGATGTAGGTCAAATAGATGTTAGGTTTGGAAGCAACGTATAATATACGACAGTGTCAAACATTTACTGTTTTGAGAACACTAGGTCTTTTGTCCCATTTTTTGCTGGTTAAATGAATTATTTTTGTTCTCTTTGAGTTTGTTAATAGCAATTTCTCTGTACACTATATTTTAATTTTTTAACGAAAAACTTGTATTCTATCACATAGCCCCTTATTAGGATGATCGTATAACCTTTATAAGGTGTACCTGTGAGGTAGAGGATGAAACCTCAATACATATACTTTCAGAATGCATGGCATTAAGTAATTCTAGGGTCAAATACCTAGGGTCATACGAAATAGAAAGGGAAGAACTACCTAATTTAAAACCCAATGATATCCTAAACTTTCTAAGGAAGATAGGACTAGAAGAGCTGCTATAAGTCTGAGGAATCATCAGAAATATAGCAAGAAAAGGGGGAAACAATAGATCTTATAGGTCGCAGGTGTATCTGTCACCCCTAACACCATACATACCCATACCAAGGTGTACCTTAAAGTCCTAATGCCTTATTTAGCGAATGTTAGTTTGTTGGGGGCCTAAAATATCAAAATTGTTTGAACTAAATGATACCTAATAACTCTTTCAATAAATCTTAATAAAGAAACCCATAGAAACCTTTGGTTACTCATTTTCACGTTTCTCTCTTTGGAAAAAATGTTAATAGAGTATGTTTAGCAATTCCTTTTGTTTCATTACAAAAATATAATAATAACAAACAAATGTTAAGTGCATAAGACTTAAAGAAACGACTGATATTCTTACCTAGCAGACATGTCTCAGCAGTAATTGCTATCCAAGAACATGGCTTTTCAAAAAGCCATACTATAATTAATTTTAAGTGCATAAGTGACTGAACTCGTAACATCGATACTGCTGGGACAAATCCTAGCAATTGTCTTTAACTTCACATTAGCGGGTCTTCATGGACGGTAGAGAAAGAATCCGTGGATATAATAATGAAATGGTATCTGACAAAACCCAGAGAATAATTGCCTTACCGAGGTAAGAGCGTAATGCGAAGCTGTTTTTTCTTGCAGAAACCATAAAGATAATAAAAATAAAAATAATAAGGAACCCGATCAACAGAGAAAGTTCAGAAATGAGCGAAACCTTTAAACGCTGCCTCCGATTCCACAAACGATGATCTGAAATAGCTTAGCTACTAAAAGAAATGCGTATCTGGGATCTAACTGAAGCAGCTTTAAAAATAAAAAAGTTTTCTGTTAGGACTATTAAAAAATTCGCCTAGCACCCAACCAGTTGGTAGCAAAAACTGGTGAAAAAAAACAGACCGAGGATAAAAAAACTTCCTGACTCCTACACAATAAAGCCTGGAGCACCACCATAAAGTCTAATTTTTTTAAAGATGTGGCATACAGGCTAAGGTTAGCGATGGTACACAGATGCCAACCAGAAACTTAACTGGACAATCTGATTCCTAAATATTATTGAAAACTAAAAAAAAATGAATACAAACCACATTATTTAAATTATTACAAAAAATTATTAGTACCTACTATCTTTTTCACGCAATCTACGCCGCAAAAATACCGTTCGCATTGTGAAACATTTTTCTAAATTCTTTTATCGTGTTTTATATTTTTTTGAATATCATTAAGTCCTTAAAGAATAAATTAGTATAAAAGAATTCTGATTAAATAGAATTTATTAATCTATCTCACAACCGCTGTTTTAATATTTCATACAAAAAATTCATTGAAAGTGTACTGTCAGAAAGTCTGAAACACATCAGCATTTCATAATTAAGATTTTTGTGTTTTCTCTCTGAGTATTAGGTCCATAATTTTCCCAAGCTTTTGTCTTGGTATTTTTGTTGGGATTTATGCATGCACAACAATGGCTTTCTTTTATTGCTTCCCGTATTTTTGCGTAGCGGTACGGGACATTTATTAAATGTTGGGCGATTTATAGTCTTGTTGGCCTGCGATTCTGACTGAATCGGAATGTTGGATAAATATTTTCTATTTTTTGAAAGCTATACAAAGTTATTTGACGACAACAAATATTAGTTTTTATTCGAAAGAAACTCTGGTTTGAATCTAACTTAAAATATTGAATTTATTTCATTGCTTTCTATTTCAATAAGAGCAGACATTGCTAAATTAAAGTACGTAAAAAAGAAAACACGATTTCGAAATTTAAGAAAAAAATTAGAAACTAGAAATATGTAATGTAATACAAAATTTGCAAAAATATTGGGGCCCCCCTTTGAAATTAAATCAGAAGTATAGATTTGTCAAAATCGGTACCAGTCTGTACTAACCTTTTTCCCTGTTCTAAGGTGTTAATAATCACCTTTATAGCTAGGTTGATTTATCTAATGATAAATAAAACAAGAAAAGAGACGGAAAGTAAGAAGGTCACTAATTGCGGAAGCAGTCAGGTGGTAGGCGAAGAGCGAGTCGTGAATTCAAGATGTTACGGACCGATAAACTAAATTAAGATAACTGTAATAAAAAAGAAAAATACCTAGTTGGATGATATGGACAACACCAACTGATTTTTATAAAAACAACGAAAAATGCAAGTACTAATAGGGATGTTAAATATGAAGATAATATCCTTTTATCAAAAGTTCAGAAAGATTGATAGCCATACACTGACCATCTACTGGTAAATTAAGCAAAGTCAAAGGCAACAAGAAGCGAGTCAAGTAGCAGCGCCACACTATTCGATAAGTTTTTGCAAGTAAAACTAGTAAATAGTAAATGTTATTTAGTTCTCAAATATGGAGTGGTCCAATGAAATGACTATAGAATTTTTAAATTTATATGAAAACGAAAGTACTATTTGGGACCCGGTCACAAACTACATAAAAATCGAAATGAAATTTATGACTAATGGAGTCTGAGTTTTCTTTAAATGTATCTGTGGCAGACTTAAAGAAAAAAAAAGATATGCATTGCTCATTACAACAATTGCTGCTGCTGCCTCTGTTTCACTATCAATTTCCATTTTGATTGAGCGTTTACAAGTACTTGCAGTATCCGGAAATATTGGCATTTGCCAAGTAGCCGCGTAATGTATCGACCATACTTGAACTTGTAAATGATCAAGTACCAGTTACTTCTCAAATCCCGCGTCGTGAATAGCCGGCTTTAGGCTTAAAATTCTAAAATAGATGTTATTAGTAAACTCATTAATTAAAAAAAAAATTAAATTTTAAAAAACCGTTATATTAACGATAATAACAAAATACCAATTACAAGGTAAAATGTTGGGTCTGATTATTTACAAAAAGGTATGTAACGAGCCTAACAGCTATTACTGCGACATAACTACATATAAACAAAAAAAGTACAAGTTAATTGAAATGAAAAAAAAAAGAGTGTGCGTGTATCCTTTACGCGCGATTGAAGTAAAACTTGTTGACGTACGTATCGGAAAATAAATATTTAATTACAATTCAATCATATTTATTATCTATATACTTTACAAAAAATGTTATATTTATATTATTCATTAGAAATAGGAATTTGAAAGTTATCATTATTTTTTTTTATAAATGAAATAATAGGTTTATGATAACTAAAATGTTAAACATAGATTTTACTCTCTAAATACCATTAATGTATTTGAAACCGTTTGAAAATGTCATAAATAAATTTTGAAAATTTAAGCTCCTCCCATAGCTGAAATTACACAGTTGCTTCCATCAAAATCTTCCGTTAGAATCTAACGTTAGAGTTACCCCTAGTCGCGCCTAAAGAAGTTTTGCTTCAATAATAGTTAAACAATATTAAAAATATACACACATTACGTTTAGAATGTGTGATTTTGTAGCTGTATCTACCTTATTGTAATACAACACAACACAAGAGCCTTCGATAGTTAGATAACCATTTCATTTTGTAGCATTTTAAAGCATATTCCATAAAATTTAAAATCCTGAGTTGAGTTTGTTTTCTTTAGGATCTGTTATTGATGGTAAAAGATCAGCCATCCTGACTAGTGGTTTTATGGCCTTTATGGCTACCTAACCAAACCTAAAATAAGTATAAGAAAGTGTTAAAACATTTCGAATATTATTATTTTATGAACAAAAACGTGCAACATGCTTCTTTACTTAACGTAAAGCTTCCGTATAAACAATTATTTACTATCATAATATGTATGTATGTATATAAACTTACTTAATCAAATCATAATGAATGTCACTGTCTCGTCTTTTTTTCATTTTAATTTTTCTTCAAATCTTTTTGGTGCTTATACCTAATATGCCCTTTGACGTTCACAATTTCTTTTTCTTAAGTCTATAAAACGAAAATAGCTAGGTATAAATAATAGGTATAAATAATTAGGTATAAATAGTGTAATTACACACCAAAAATAAAATGTATCCATATAAAATAGGTACTCACTATTTTCATTAAATAATTTTTCATCACTTTCTTCATTAATAAATCCACTTTGTTTATTCATATTTAATACAAACACTTTATACACAAATTTAAAATATTTACCAGCAATGTATTTTGGTTGACAAGATGACAAGCTGTCAATTCATACAATTACAGATTTAATTTTATTTAATATAGTAGGCAGAATCGCATGAGCGCCGCCAGTATTATTTTCAGAGAGGTGCATCTGCATCTACACACTATTATGATCTAATATATATAGAATATAGAATGATTTGGACAGCAACCGCGACGCTTTTAGTTTTTATTCAAACAATAATTTAATAAAAAAAATTAAAAAAATATATAATTTTCTGGTAAATTCAGGTATTTTCTTTCATAGCAGGGGGGTGCAAGCGCACCCTCTTGCACCCTGCTGCCGGCGCCCATGCAGAATCGTTTTAGGTATTTTGTATTAGGTTTTGTTTCCGGTTATTAGAATGACGTCACGTCCGTTAGAATAACTTTTTTACTCCTAGTCTCGCTAAAGAAGTTTTACTTCAAAAAGGTGGATTGGTTAAACTAATACAAAAGAGGAGGTGTGATACTAAAGCAAATAAAAAAATTATTAAAATTTAAATGATAAAAAAAGGATTTAATGAAAACAAAACTATAAAGAATATAATGACCAAATTACATACCAGTTTTTTTTTGTTTTAATTCTGTACAAATAAAAGAATTTCATGTCTCCGTACTGGTGTAAATTATTCTCATCGGAAAAGTAACACTTTTTAAAGTATTGGATTAACAAACACCCTTCTATCAGTTTTTTTACTTTTCACATCAGTTCTAGAAGTCATTTTTTGAAATAGTCTCAAATATACCTCGTCGTATTATCTTCAACTGTGGCCTTGTCATCAAATCGATCTGATCCGTCTACGATAATTGAAACTATACCTCGATATGCAATTGCATGTCACTGACGTTATTGTGACGTAAATGCCGTCTTTGTCTTATTAACGCGCAATAGAAAGAGATACTTTTTTTCAGCACAGCCAATTACCTACTAAGACATCTATTATATCTTTGCCTGTTTCCACTTTGTCTCATGTTGAACTGGAAGAAGGATCAGCTCATTTAGAGGAAATAAACCATTAAAAGTATGTAGTGAATTACACACGATTGCAAATGAGACCGATATCCGCTATAGCTGCAGCCAAAACTGGTTCCGAACACAAGAGACAAAAATCAGAATTGTTGACATGCTCTCCTGTAAAAGCCGATCAAGCTACCAAATTTAATAAGGCAAATAGTAAAACAACAAAACTTGAGGAGTAAGCAGGTCCCAAGAAAACAAAAAAGAAACAAGGCTTTGACAAATCGTTATATAAAAGTTCGAAATTTATTTACTATTGTTTAATCTGTATTGAGAAGTATATTTAACCCTCCGCGAAAGATTGGATTTATTGTAATCAGTGCAAATGTTGGGCTCATAAACACTGCATATCATATTTAGGATCTGATAGCTACTTTTGCGACGAATGCCAATATTAATTTAAACTAAATCAGATTATCGTATTTGCCCTTCATGCGAATACGTTTTGCGCGACCCCTCCTGGCAAAACGAATAGTTGATAAATTTTCTTAATTGCCATATTTGTGTTAGAAGTTTTTTAATTTTAATTGTTATTTTTTAAAGATGTTTAACCAAATAAACAATACAAAGAGTTCTACTGATTAATCACGTTGTGGTTTTATATACACTTACCCTTAACATAATATGCGTCCCACTCGGGTTTCCGCTAATAATGTAATTAAACCATACATCAAATCAGTTATAACCACTTATACTTAAAAAGATACCCAATTTCATCTCTAATACGTATATAACGGTTTTACCGATAATAAATTAAAATAGTAGAGTCATTTTAAACTCTAAAAAATCTATAAATTAGTTAAAGAATAAAGAAAAATTAAATTCAACAATACCTTCCTCCTGGACTAAGAGTTAAATCTTTCGAAATTCTCGCATTCAGCATATGCCTTTGAGGTAACGGTAAAGCTTTTGCTGACTCAAGAAGTTTGCTAATTTTAAGAACATTGCGAGGTATTATCGGAATGCATCCATGCTCCCACAAGCTTGATTAAATTATTTTTCGTTTTTGTGTTCGTTTCAGTCCGCTTAAAACTTCTGGTTTAGGTAGCAAACACACGTTATTTCGTAAAGTTTGTGCATTCTTACCAGAGAAAAAAGTTTAATTAAATTAAAATTGTCTGAGAAGTATTAAATTCCGCTTAAAAGTTTTAAATGGAAAGTTAAAGGTTGCCATAGAGTGATATTATGATTGACGCTTTTCCAAGTTTTGTTTGAAGATTTTCAGATATTTTTTTATTATTTCTACCATGAAGGTTATTTGTACATAAAAATACAAATCTTTTTTACTTTTAAACAGATATATTTTTAAGAAATTACAAAAGGTTAACTAAGTTGTGGTATTTAACTAGGATTTGAAACAAATTTAACATACAATGGAATTCAATTAGGGGAAGTTGAATATCACTGGTAAACTTTCTCAAATAATTCGTATTAACTGGGATTCCGAATCGTACCTACGGCGGTTAAATTGGGCTTAAAGGGATCAAATTAGTCGAACTTTAAGGCGAATATATTGCTAGGTCGATATTGGAATTCGGTACATTAGCTTGGTATCGAAAATTTTCTAATGGTTATTTCATAGATAATGTAATATCATATAATATTATTAAAAGGGTTTCATGGTTATTTCAAAAATAGTAAATAAAACAATTAAACCTAAAAACGTTTTCAATAAAATATTATTACTATACACAATAACGCTTAAAATTTTTTTTTTTAGATTTAACATATATTTATTTTTTTATGCTGGCTAAATTTGAAGAGATATTCTAAACAGCAGTTCTCAAACTGTCGGGCGTTTGTGTTAAGTTCGTAAGGGGGAACAGTAAATTAAAAAATAAAATTATTAAAACCGATTGATACATCTTTTTGTCAAATATTGAACTGCAGACTTATTCTAAGCCTAACAAGTTTTAAAAATACTTAAGATACTGGCTGACATGCGCTTGCTTTGTAGTACCTACACAATCTCTGTAAGTTGGATTTCACATTGAATATGGCAACTCTGAGTTCTTTTTCAGTTAAAGCTTATTTTGATATTAAGATTTAAACGAAGCAACAGGAGAAAATCATGTTTAACATCGATAGGACGTTGAAAAAACTAACAAAATCTGTATCTCTTTAAAAATTATTATTGAGAAGTAATTTGAAAGGTCAATCCAAAAATTTGTTAAAGATTTGGTACTGAAATCCATTTTCAGTGAAATGTTCGATGAAACGACTATTAGTGTTTTTTTTTTTCTGCAGTGATATGCCATTAGGTTTACTGTCTAAGTCCCAATTCCAAATTGTACAAATTGATGTCTTCTTCTGCAAAAAAGTATCACCGAAAATTTGTATTTAGGTTTTTCCATGGTTTTTATAATTACAATTTTAATATTTTCTTTTAGTGAAAAATCCTGAATTCTTCCTTTAATTTGTTTTTTCATAAATGCATTTTTATACAAAAAGATTCAATCCTCTCACATAAATCAAATACATTCAAGTTTTTTCCTGGAGTTGAAGATTCGGAATAGTTTTTTAAAGATATCTAGGTACTAAAGAACAAAGCTTTATTAATAATTACTCGTCGCAGAATTTTATCCAATGCTTATTACCTTCTTCCATCAAAAATACCGCTATTTCACTTTTCGGCTCGTAGATAAGCTTGACAACCTTACCACATGACAACCATTTGAATAAAGAATAAAACAACAAAGATTTATGTTCAGCTTACATATCTGTATAAAGAGAAAAGAAAATCCTTGATTTTAACTATTTTTAAAACAGTATTTAGACCAGGGGTAAGAGACTTGGACCCTAATTCTTCCCGATAAATTATTTAATGTGTCCAAATATTATCTGAAAATTCCTTCTTTCCAAGCGCTTGCAAAGACGTGGCTTCAGCTCCATAAGTGCAAATCCCAACAAATTTTTTTCAGTGCATATTCGTAAAGTTTGCAAAACAAGAATTTTTCACATATTGTCATACTCTTACAGAATCTTATGTTACAAATTGAATGGGATTCATTATTGGAATCAGTTACTTTATTTAGTTGAATAGCAAATGATTTTCCAATTAGTTGAGATTTAAGCTGCTCCTGAATGTCAGCAGATATATCCAAAATTCTTCGAAAAACCGTAATATATTACAAAGGAATATTGTCAAGTTGTTTAGCATAGCTTTTACAGAACAATGTTTTTACTATATCTTTGGTAGCAGCTAGAATAAGTTGCTCTGCTATATTGTGTGGTTTTTCACATTTAGCTACTTTGTAAGCCGCTTTGTATGATGCTAACAAAGCTTTCTTGTACACTGCGATTGTTTTCTAAAAATCAGTTTTCTGTTTTTTGAATGATCTGTGTTAGGTATATTTCTTGTGCAATGTTTGTAGGTGCCTCTTTAATTTATTGAATTTGAAGCTACAATTTCAATATTAGTAAAGCTCATAGTTCGATAAGCTTCATCATATTTTCGGGTTTTAGACTTATATCCTTGCAAACTAGTTGAAGTACAAGGTTCTTCCTCGTTTAGTTTTCGTTTGGCTCGAATAAGAACTTAAGTCATATTTACAAATAGCTATACCTGTAAATGGATCGAGACAATTAGATGACGTTCGATATCTTTCGCGAAACATCATCGTCCGCAGCGCCAAGCACATATAACTATACCAGCTGGATGTACAGTGTTGCCTAGTATAATTGTTGTTTCCCTGGTTGACGGTTTAATTCTCGCGATACAACGCGGAGCGCAAAATTATTTGGAATAAAATGGTGAGGTGTTAAAAATGAGAGTTCCTTTTTTGTTTTTTCTTTTTTAAAATTTAGAGACTGTTACGATTCTTTCTGGTTTTAATATTGCTATACCTTGTTCTCACTCGACAGGATCCAAAGCTTTACATTAATATTTGAGTTCGTTTTTACATCCAATATTACATTGCGAAGCTACATTAATTTATCTTGCCTATTAACACTAAAAATAAATTCTTTACTTTCAAACCAACTCTTAACTTCTGTTCAACCGATCAGTACGAAGATGGAATGTATATTAACGGTGGTACGTTAATAAACAGAAGCAGACACAAGAATTCAATTCTTTTTAGCAAGAACTTTGGCCACTCGGTTCTCTCTAACATTAATAAATAAGTTCAAACAGTTCATGTAAAATTTAGAACTAATACGATAGGTGGATAAGACACTCCCTAAGACCATTACCTTTTATTTGGCAATTCTGACTCGAGCAATTATGCAACCCATAGCATTTTTGTAAAGTGAAATGCATATCCTTTGTCAACTTTAATATCTTTCACAAAGCTATTTTTTCATTATTATCATTATTATCGATTTTGAATATGATCATCTTGGTTTAGAATTTTGCTTTTCACGATAATTGTTTCAATTTTCTTTTATTCCTTTGCTTTCTTTATTATGTTCAATTCTTCAAAATCTATCGTACCTATCTCTGCTTTAAAGTTTTGATGTCGCATATCTTGCGATTGGTTGCTGATTTTCTCGAAATATGGCTTTCTCATGGTAGGGTACGCGGTGGTATTGCTGAAAAGTTAGATTTGTTGGATTCTAGAAATATAACGTTACCGACGTTTTAGAAGGAATTAATTTGGTATATAAGGGACAGCTTTGGACGGAGAGAAAAAGAGTTGTTATGGTTATAGTTAGTGATAATTAATAATTGTGATTGTTGGCGATAGATAGCGATTAAGTAGTGGTAATTTTAATAGTCGGTAATAATTGTAAAATTAATTGTAATTTTAATAGTTGGCGATAAAGTGCGGATTGTTGTGCGAAATATTTTAAAGATGTTATTTAGTAATTGTGTAAATTAGTTTAAGAAATTGTAATCTATTTGTGTTCACCAATAAATTGTTAAGTTTGTCTGCTGTTTATCACTTATCCCGACTCCACGAAGGAAAAATTATAACAATACGTTACGATACTTCTCGTCATACGTATCGCACAAATCACGCTTTAAAAGTGATCAGATCACTAGTTATTCCAAGTCTTTACAAGTGATTGCAAGTGAAAAAAAGTAATTTTTAGTTAAGTGATTGTATTTTCTTCACACGTATGTTCGGTCAAATAATCGTTATGGGTTAAAAAGCTTTGCTTCTCTTCGTTTGATTATTCCTGATTTCTGTATCTCGTTTTTTTTTATTAAGTAGTGACTTTCAGACATGTCTTTGGAAAATCTTTAGTTATTACTTGATTTAGTTTGTTTTAACTGTAATGTGGTAACGTCTTCTACTTGATTTATAATCGTTTTTTTTTTATAACAGTAAAGAGTTTAATATCTATTTCTTTGTGAGTTGTTTTTTTTTCTTTCTGTCAACTCTATAATTTATAATAATTAATGCGACATTAGAGCTCCAATAAAACATAATAACAGTTTAAACTAAATACGTACAAAAGTTATCAAAAAGGAGAAAATCAAGTTTGTCAGCACAAAAGTTTCTGCAACAATAATGGTATACGGTCGATAAGTTTAAAATGTGAACAGTACCTAATAAATAGCAGTAAAGGTCGTATTATTATTTTTGCTTGTCTTTGGTTGGCCTGCTGTGTTTGTTGTTGTCACAGAAGGGTTCAGGTTCGATAAAAGAAGTACTAGCTTTGTTTGGCGACACTGCGTAGTTTTATGGGTTATATTATTTGCAAAGTAAATTCCACATAAGTTTTCTGTCAAGGGCAATTTTGGGAGATTTTACTTCTTCTAAGAATGAAAATGTCATGCCATTCATAACAGGAGATTAAATCATTGATTTTTATCTGTTGGTGCATGAATTGAGTGTCGTTTTGTTAGGATTGGTCACAGTAAAGACGATAAAACTCCTTATATTACAAAATGGTGGTTAATTAATCTCCAAGGTGGGTAACTATTTTTTTAGTATCAAGCATGGACTGTACCTATTTATTTGATAATGGTTGTTTCTATACTCATTTTTGTTGCGGCAGCATGATAGAATTATCGAATCCTCTCTCTATATCGCTAAACGTACAACAAGCCAGTTTGTTTATGTCAATGGCATTTTAAGGTCTTTTAAAAAATAATTTTAGGCATCTATTGTGGATTTGCCCGGTTAATGGCTTTTTTTATAAGTACAATACCTATAAGTTTTTAAAAGCGTTCTGCTGAAGCTAGGTTAGTAATCCTCTTAGAGAATCACCCCTATATTCGTCTGTCCTTTTTAGTTCGTTTCTATATTTTGTTACAGCTTCTTTATAGTCATTTCAGTTGTCTATGCTTTTAGCTATACTAAAAGCTTACCATTTTAAGTTTATTGAGTTCCTTGTTTCACTTTAACACATCTCTGTTAATGGTCTTAGTCTTGATGGAACAAGCTGTAGCAATTGACCAATGTACGGTTTCTTTTAAATTTTAATCGTATGGTTGCATTGTCAACATCTGATTTTAGTTTGTTTTCATCTGAACTGATTGGCGTTCTGGATTACTCGACGCTCTGCCTCGACTTCCAATGGTCTGACATCGAAGTTTCGTTGTAGACATGCCAGAAACAATACAGTGAGAATAAGCAGCTTTTTTATGCTGCAATAATAAAAGTGGGCTTGTTACTTCTATTAATATTGCCTATATTGTGAGCAGCAAAATATACCAGTAGATATACATCATGATACAGCCAACTAGGAAAAAGAAAAACTGCATTTTCATAAGAATAACAAACTTTATCACACCCGTTTAGTTCCAATTAAAATATTGAGCAATTTTAGTTTTTTTCACACTTTTTGAAGTTATAATTCTATTCATGCACTCGGTGGAAAAGATTTGTGTATAGTTAAATGGAAAAAATCATTACATATGTAATGGTGTAAGTAAGAGAGAGACAGATACACTTATAAGGTATATTGGTCAGTAAAAACAAAGATGAAATATTTATCACATGTTATCATAACTATAAGTCCTTTAAATACCGTTTCAACATTTAGTACATTGAAAAGGGATAGATATACAAACAATAGTATGAACTAAAGTATGAATATCATAGTAACGTACCACATGATTATTTGACAAATTATTTTATAATTCTGTCACGTAAGTTAACATATTAAGTTTAGTATTTTATATTAATAATATTAATCATAATATTCAGTTATGAGTATTGTATTGTAGTCTAAAATACCGTCACATGGTTGCAGTATATCCTGCACTATGCTTTTGAGGTCGTTGGCTACATAAACAGAGTTTTTACGAATAGTCGGGGTAATAACGCACCAAAACCTCCGAATTTTGTAACGTAAAATGGATCGGAATGCATTTTTTTGCATTGGATTCGTTAAAGTATCAGGAAATTTGTCGCTATATTTTATAATGTAAAAATGGAAATTGCATTTCCGCATTCGAAAAATACATTCCGAACAGACAATAGAGAGAAAACTTACAACTCGGAAAGTATTGCTGAAAATGGGTTCAATTTATATACTCGTGCTTTTTAGAGTCGCTGAACACGAATATCACGATTCCGAAAGTCTCCGCGGCACTTGGTGTCTAGGGTATTTACCTCTTCTTCTTGAGTTTTATGTAAATTCTGTACGAAATCAGTGCACACTTGGTACTAGGTGGTTTTTTGAGTCGCTAAATACGATTATAATAATGGCGATTGTGTTTAAAACACCTGGTGCTTAAGACAAACCTCGTCTCCAGGAATTTTATGCAAATTCGATACAAAAAGAGTGTGCACACGGTACTATGAGGTTTTTGGGGTCGCTTACCACAAATATCATATAATGAGTTTGCTAAATCATTCGCATACAAATTTATGAATCCATGCGCGTGCATAGAAGTATAACTTTTGCCGGCAGTCCCACTGACACAAGTTTTTTTTAATACAGATTAAAGCTATTTAAACCTAAAAACTTAAAAAATGTTAAACAGAAAATTATGAATACAATTTTGCCGAAAAATATCTGCGTTTTTTTTTAAACCTTTGTGGTTTCAGTACCGAATACTTTCTTTAATACTATAAACCCCATCAAAATAAAATTTAATTACATGCAGAATGAAAGTTACTTAAATTTCTCTTATAGATGGGATTAAAACAGAAAAAATATATACGACCATGCCAGAAGAAAAAGGATTATTATTATTATTTTCTTAGCTTTTCTCTCATAATTCACAAAAATTTATTTTACATCGGAGCTTAAAATTAATACTTCGAAATATAAAAGACTATAAATGCCAAAATATATTGAGGACGCTATTGTGTATTTTCGTTCAATCCCTAAACTTAATTGATAAGATGTCTAAAACAGATTTCTATCTCTAAAGTTGACATGTAAAAAGTGTTGGGCGTTTCGATGATCCTGATAACCTCTAAAAGTTGAGATTATAAAAAAAGTATATCATCTTCTTTTATTTCACAAATTTATATTCAATAAATCGATAATATAGGTAGGCAATAGTTTTTAGAGAATTTGTTTTAGAAAGTTTCTAAATGCAAATTATATTCAAGTTAATGTATCTGATATTTGATTTAATAGTATAACTAATTTCTATTTTGTTTATTTTTTCTGTTTAGTGAATTATTGATGCTTTTTGTATAAAACAGAAATTCTATAACAATCATAAGATCGGATAACAGGAATAGTATATTTTGTATCTAGTAGGAAAAGCGATACATTCCCGGACGACAATGTACATTGAGAGTCCGGAAAGTTGCTTTTCCTACGAGGTACACATACTATTTTTTCTAAAATCGCATTAAATATAATCGTAAATTAAGAAAGTTTTATAAATGCATAACTGTTTTTGATATCATCTTATTTTCTATGAAACCGTTTCGTTGACATTGTTTGTTTATCATTATTGATTAACAGACTGTATTTTCTCCACGACCATGTAATAATTCTGTTTATTTAAATTGAAATATGTAGCAAAACAATTAGAACGTCGCACTGACAAACTGAGTGACAGGTTTAAAATTCGCAGGGCAATCTAGGTTTTTTGTTGAGCAATTACAGAATGTTATTCCGTCACTAGTTATAGAATGGAAATACATGCAACACACATAAGAAGCAAGTGTTTCAGAATGAATATTCTATCTCAAGAGTGAGAATTAACACTTTCTATTATTAAAAACGAAGTCGGAATTATTATATTCATTAATGGTCGTGGAGAAAAAATATTCTCGTACAGTTGGTTGCCCAGTAACGGACTAAAATACAGGAATAGTGTATTTTGCGGCTCGAATTTGATCCGAGATCCAAGCGATTTCAGAAAAAAAAGTTTTTATTATCTTCCTATTTTTTTATTTTTAATGAATTTTTAGGTATACGTATAAATACAAAAAATCACAGTTAGTTTTAATCATTTTTGAACCTGTGAAAAATTTTCCGAAAAAAAACATTAAAAAATCCAAAATTTCATAAGAAAAATAAAGAAACCGTTAAAAATTTAAAAATATAATTAAAAATTCAGAAGAAAAATAATAAAAAACTTAAAAGATGTAAAAATTAAGAAGGTCTTAAAATATTCAAACAATCGTAAAAAATACCTACCTGACGCAAGGCTGTTCGTCAGGTTAACGACTGTTATTGATATGCTTAAAATAAAAAAATTAAAAACAAATGGAAAATTTTAAAAGTACTAAAATTCAGGCAAAAAAAAATTAAAAACTAGAAAAATCGTATAAATTAAAAAAGGTTTTAAAAAATTAAAACAATCCTAAAAAAATACATACCTAAAGCCTGGCTTTTGTTCGTCAATGCCACGAGTGTCATTTATACGCTTATAAGCTTTCGCTTTAAAAAAAAAATTTAAAAAATAGAAAAATCGTAAACAACTGAAAACATTTTAAAATCTAAACGTTTAAAAGGAAAGTAATAAAAAACTAGAAAAATCGTAAAAATTAGAAAAGGAAAATAAAAGAGTCATAAAAAATTACATACCAAACGTATGGCTTTTGTTCATCAGTTTCACAACTGTCATTAGACGCTTATAAAAAATATTTTGAAACTGGAAAAACCATCAAAAACTGAAAAAAAATAAAAATTTAAATATAAAAAAAATAGATATCAAAGGTAATAATAGTTTAATACTATTATAACGTTTTACAAAGTCTTTAAAAATCAAAGAACAAAGACCGTTTACTAAGAACCAACAACTACTTCCCTGGCTATATGCCCCGACGGACATCGAATTACAGTTCAAAGTTAAACGGGGTTAGTATATCTGCAAAATAGAACTAACCATTTTAGTTTGAAATTCGAAAGGATATCACTGGTAGACCGGTTTCGGCGTATTGCGCCTCATCAGTACAAGGAAGTTGTTGGTTCTTAGTAAACGGTCTATGTTCTTTGATTTTCAAAGACTCTGTAAAACGTTATAATAGTATTAAACTATTATTACCTTTGACATCTATTTGATAAACGCTTTACTAAAATGACAATTGATTAGCAGGAAACTGTAAATCAAGTAGATAACAAAAAAAAATATCCTAAAAAATTAAGAAAGGTTTGAAAAATTTAATACAATCGTAAAAAATTACATATCTGTAGTATGGCTTTTGTTCGTCATTTCCACGACTGTAATTTATACGCTTATAAGCTTATATGCTTACAAAAAAATTATTAGAAAATAGAAAAATCGTAAAAATTAAGAAAGGGCTTAAAAAATAAAAAATTTTAAAACTAAAAATTAAGAAATATATTGAATATCCAGAAAAGCGTTAACACTAAGAAAGGTATTAAATAATCACAATGTGTAAAAAGAACTTTTTATAGACTACCTTATTTTTATGATTTATTAAACAGTATAAAATTAGAAATTATTTTGGTTTTTAAAACCGTGTAGAAAACGAATTTTGTAATCGATTTTGAACGCACTTACAGCAACGCCATCTATTAAAAAAAACTTAAACCAGTTTACCAAAAAAAATTAAAAAATAGTAGAAATTTTAATTAAACCTCCATTAAAAAGGTTGGTAAGATGAAATCAATTGTGAAAAAATACATATCTGATGTCTTATACGCTGATATGCTTACAAAAAAAAAGATATTTGGAAATTTGAAAAGTAGTAAGCAACTGGAAAAATTTAAAAATCTAAAAATTTTAATAGAAAAGTAATAAAAAAACTATAAAAATCTTAAAAATTAAGAAAGATCTAAAAAAATTACCACAACTGGAAAAGAATACATACCTAAAGAATGGATTGTGTTCGACAGTACCACAAATGACGCTTATCTGTTTATAATATAAATATTTAGAAACTTAAAAAATTGTTAACCTCAGGAAAATTAAAAAATTTTAAAACTCAGCAGAAAAACAATGAAAAACTAGTAAAATCCTAAAAATTCAAGAAATGTCTTAAAAAATGAAAATAGTCGTCAAAAATTACACACCTGAAGTATGGCTTTTGTTCGTCAGTTCCACAACTGTCAATTATACGTTTATACGCTTATAAGCTTATAACTAAAACAATTAATAAGGCACTAGAGAAACTTTTAAAAAACCAAAAAGTTTGGAGGAAGAATAATCACAAAAATGTAAAAAAATTATAAAGTTCTAAAAAAATTAAAAGAATTGTAAACAAAGTAACATACCTTAAGCATGGCTGTTGGTTTTCAGTATCACGACCGTAGCATAGTTGGGCTTATTGTACTTCTTCCATTGTTTCATGTCATCCACTCTAGGATTTTGGTTTCCTTATGTTAACCACCTGCTGGTCTTTACAGGTTTACAGGTCTCAAATATGGGTGCAATATAATTGTAAATGCAATCTTTCTCTATTAGCAATAAGACGCAACGGCGTAAGGTTACGGATATCTCTATTTAAGGACCCGAATTGGTAATGTTTTCTTAAGAAAATTATAATCAATACCACATAAGGGAACCACAACTGTGCTCTTCTGTCTCCTGGATAAGTGGTGGGTTTTAGTTAAATTAACCAAGAGGTCCCTGTTTTCTGTTTCTTCAAGTTTTATTACACCTTGATGTTCCGGAAATGACCCAGCCCGAATAAAACTCATATAGATATTTACCCATATGCCTCCAGTCAGCTGGAATTGGAGCTTATACGCTTTAAGCACAAATTTACTAGAAGCATAAATGAATCGCTAAGGGACCTAGACTTACAAAAAAAAAATGTAAATTTTCTCACATTCTACATTAGGGGCTTCTGTGTGACCCTAAGTGAATTAAAATGAACAGAAACAACTAACATAGCCCAGATCCGAAGTAATAACTAGCTATTAAACCAATTGCCTCTTATTTATGTTGTGACTAGCGTACTAGCCATCGTACAAATCCTTAAGTAGACTTTTTTACTACAGTGGTAAGGACGGTCCCTCTACCAGCGTTTAACGGTTGTCGTTTTGGAATCTCACGAGACTCCAGTGTTACATATAACAGATAAAGGTAAAAAACCTGGTTGGTCACTTATCCGACACCTTAAGGGACTGCCTTCTTTATTAATCCAGAATAGTCTCGGATACTAACAAGGTTGTCAAACGTGTCTTTATTTAATTAGGAGCGCAAAACCTACAACCAGATATCTTAAATTACTGCAACCTCCGTTTACATGTGAAGGTCGCTGTGTTAACGGTAAGCCTTAAAATTTGATTGCGGTGTACAGTTTCTACTCTGGTTTAATTGTGGCTAATAAGTACAAATTAAAAGTTAATATAAGTATGTACAATAAATTAACAGAAACAGTTTTTAAGTTCAAGTATGTTATATCATTAGTTACATAGTTACTTAAAATTTTTGAAAATTGATATCCCACATAGAATATGCATTCGTTAGAAAACAATCTTACCTAAAAACATATAAACGTGATATTATAAGCATTCCATTTGTCTATATAGAACTGAAGCAAGGTCTCTCAGAAGATTAGATTTAAAATATGGTTTATTGAACGCTTCTAACAAAATCGGTGACAGAACATGTTTTTAATAAATAGATTTACGAATAATGGTACAAGACAGAAATCTTAAAAAAAAAAAATTAAAAAACAATAAAGAAGCTATCGTGTGCCAAGGAAGGGTTTTATCACCTCTACTGTGGAACATTGTTCTATAGGCAGCCTAATTTACCGCCTTAATGAACATGACAAAATCTATACAGTAGCCTACGCAGACGACATTGTAATTCTGCCAACAGGAAAGGTTGAAAGCACCCTATGCGACAGAATGCAAGTGGCTTTCAAAACTTTAGAAACATAGTGTAAAGAGCAACCGCTGTCTATTAACCCCAAAAAGACAGAAATGATTCTCTTTACGAAAAAAAGAAACCTTAGTGCTTAAACGCACCCAGTCTTTTTAACGTTAAATTAAGTTTTGCTACAAAAGAATACTTAGGTGTTATCCTTGACAGCAAGCAGACGTGGAACTCACACATAGAAAGCAGAGTTATTTATATCTTATGAGCAATGCCGCCAAACCATAGGACAGACCTGGGGATTATCCCCCAAGGTCACCATGTGGATTTACACGGCAATTATAAGATCTATGCTAACATATGGTGCTGTCGTGTGGTGGCCTAGAATGTCACCAATCTCTAACTGAGGCGAGCCAGAATAACGTGGTCACTATCAGCTGGATCAAAGGACATGGGAACTCCAAAGGCAACCGCATTGCAAACAATTAAGCAAGGAGGGTTGCGGACTACAAATATGTTAGCCCTCACCCATCTACCAAGCTAATATTGTCCGCTGTCGTGCTGGGATAAAACTACGGGCTGTAGACTGGCCAAAGAGTTATTACCTTATCCTAGCGAGGAAACACTAAAAATATTAAGGCATTGACCGGACAAAATCTCCGAACAGCTGTGGGAATCTTAACAGGTCACTGCCAATTGCGACAACATCTCTTTAGGATGAACTTAACAGAATCGCCGCTATGCAGAGGCTGCAAACAAGAAGAGGAAACAGTAGAACATATTAATGTTTGATTGCTCTGCTTTTTCTAAAATCAGAAAATCCGTGTTGGGCAAGTACTGGCTTACACCAGCCGATGTCAGAGAGATCCCCTCGGGAGCTTCATCACCGATTTTAAATCACTAGATCGGGTGACAGCCTTGAGATGAGGATATCCCTACACACGGGAGGATTCACAATGGGTCATATGTGGCCTCAGTGTTGGCTGAGTACTAGCTTGCCCCTCCCGAAATTTCCAGATCCAGATCCAGAAGCTATCGTGGGCTTGTCAATGGATAAAAAAACTGAGTTTTTAAGGTTGAAAAAAGGGAAAGGAAGGTCGAGGTCAGGAGAGGATCGAATACTAAGAAATGTTAATGGTTACGAAATAGAAAGGAACGTCGAGGTCGGAAGAGGATCGGATACGAAAAAATGTTAATGGCCACGTATTATTAGAGACTAAATGGGTTTGGATCCCCAATGTTGGTACAGAGGAGCCAAAGCCAAAGCGATACGGATTTTGTTAGTTTTGCCCACGTCCTATCTTTTTATAACAGGATTTTACGCTGTTGCTTAGTTAAAATCTAAATATCAAAATAAGCTTTAACCAAAAAAAGAACTCAGAGTTGCCATTTCAAATGTGGAACCCTACTTATAGAAATTGTGTGTCACAGAAATTACTTCTTGCATTTTAAGACTTTTTAAATTTTGTTCGGTTTTATAAATCGATTTAAATAATTTTGTTATTCAATTTACTGCGCCCTCCTTACCAACTTAACAAGACCACCTGGAATGCGCGCCCTACGGTTTGAGAACCACTGGTTTAGAATGTTTATGTATGGATTTTAAAATTAAATAAGCTAGCAATTACATTATCGAGAAAAAAGTACAGCTAAGTAATAAAGAAAACTATAAGTTTTAGTGGAAATTATCTTATTTTAATATTTACTATGCACAGGATAATTGTGATAATCAATTTGTTACGCCGTAATTTATATCGATATTAATTTATTTGACAATCGATATTTTTTTATTACATTTCCATGACTAGCCTCAGCTGGATGAAAAATTTAAATTCGATAAGCTTCTAGAGAATCGCGCTAATACAAAAGGCGTTTTCCCAATTTCTTATTCAATTGACATTATTCATTTGTTTTCAGGAAAGCTGATTCGATCCCGTCTGGTCTGGATTTAAATTATACTAAATTTCGTAATGCTGTTGAATATTTTCAATAATGTCAATGTGTTTCTTTTATTAAATTGGTTAGTGTTTGTGGAAAATTCACTTAATCGTTTAAAATATTTTAATTAGAGATGGTAAATTGAAAGAAATTTAACAAAAATAAAATTTTAGATGTTATTATTTTCATATTTAATGGCACCTATAAGTTGTTATTGGATAAATGTTTTTTTGGGTCCTATGTCCTATTGGTTAGTTCAAAATCGTTCGTAAAATTTTATTTAAGGTTTAAGTATCTATCAATATTGATTGAAATTTGAATTTTAAAAATAAACTATAAATTTTGGAAAAGAGTTATAACAAAATAAAATGTTTGATATTACATTGTCTACAAGATGGGATTGGTCAGAAAGTCTATTACGCTTGTTGCAAAATTGTAATACTCATTACAAAAAGGATAAAAAAAGGTCATTTTATATTTAACTTTTTTTAACCTTTTAGAATTTATTTAGGACCTTTATATTTCGTATATTAATTTGGTAACCCAGATTTTTTGAAAAAAAAAATGACAATTTTTTAAAATGTACAAATAAAAATAAACAATTTAAATTATTTTAAACAATAAGAATAAAATTATAAGCACGTTTTTTGCTTATAAACAACTGGAATAACTAAAAATATTAATTCTGTATATTTTTTAAAAAGTTATTAAAGAAGTATTTGGAAAGACGATCATTACAAAAAAAAGAGTGTGCGTGTAACCTTTACGCGCGACTGAAGTAAAACTTATTTGACGTACCTATAAGCCATTCACTTTTTATTTCCATCTCAGTAGGCTCTGTTAGTTACATGAAATTCGCCCAGTATAATACACGTCTGTTCATATTGTTCTGTGGTCTTATTAATTGTAAATACGATGTTGTCACGTCTTCAATAAAAATATGTGTATTCATTACAAATATCTTAAGTAATTAAATCTGCAAACCAAATTTAAAACTTGCCGAAAATGTATTTAATATTAAATTGAATAGGTACTAAAGTAGATACGTCAGTTTTCGCTGCAAGTAGGTAGGTACTATAATTATCCAAGAATGGTCTATTTAAATTCACATGAATTTTGACTGATATTCAAAATAACACATTCCTTTGCACAGAACAGATCCCTGTTTATAGTCAATTATCATATTATATTATTGATCTAGAACGAAAATAGTTATTATCCTATCAAGTGCGGAAAGTTATACTTTCCCGCAAGAGTTAGGATCAATATTTTTTCTACAAGCATAAAAAAGATACTTTATAATTTTTTTAAATTTTATTTTCAACTCCTAACAATGTAACAAAATTTTAATTTGTGACAACTAAAGTTTGTTGTTGCTTTGAGTAACGTTTACAGAGGTGTTTTAATAAATTATGATTTTTTTAAGAACAAACATTTTAAAAATCTCTGTTTTTATGCAAAATAATCTTTTTTTTACTATTTGTATGTAGTAGGTACAACAACATAAAAGTAATAATACAATAATTTTCCAAAAGGTTATTGAAGGACATATTCATTTAATAAAAAAAGAGAAAGAGATATTTTCTGAATTAAAATGCGTGCGGAAAAGTGTTGTTTTACGCATGCTTGTAGAAAAATATACTTTTATATTTACATTTTATTACAAATAAATAATATAAGTAAAATTCAAAATGTAGCACATATACATATATTAATAAAAACGTTTAATACAACTTTTAAATTACTCAAGCAATAGTAAAAGATCCTTTTTACAAATGTATAATAAAACTTTTAAATTATTCAAGCAGTGGTAAAAAAAATTATTTCATCAGTTTTGAGTTTAACATAAAAACACAGTACTCAACGTCTATAGGTATCCATCTTTTTTAAAGTCTTCTATTTTACATCCAAATGGCATCGTAGTGTAACATTATTGTATTAGTGGCTGTAGGATAATAAAATTTCACATCCAATGGGTTAATTGAGGAAACTATACTCCAGTAAAAATTTGATTTTCCTGGTCCTCCCCAGGTGGTGTCGCATTTGACTTAAATATGCTGATGTTTTAATAATGTTCTTTATAACAGAAATTTTTCAGAAAAATTAAGATTTGTTAGACATTTCAAACCGATACAATGAAAAAAATATTTTAATAAATTACATAAAAGCAAATAAAAACAAATACAGATGCAGCATTAGATGTAACATGTAAATGTTGTCGGTGTATTTGTATGATCAATCCTCTTCCATTATTTCACTGGAAGAATCAGAGTCACTATCAAATCCAAAATCGGAATCGTCAGAATCTGATTCCTCCAATGAAATAATTAAAGGAGGAATATTGTCATGTGAGCAGTTTCCCATGTAAGTAGTCCAATCTGCCAAAATAAGTTCGTCTGTATGTCTACAAAAATTTTGCCACATGTCTGGTGTACATTTAGTCAATGCTTCTGTCCAAGTTTTTTTAACTCTTTCCTGGTCAAGATAAGTAGATGTAATATGTTTGTTATAATATGTCTTAGTAAACCCCCATGCTAGTTCTATTGGATTGTAGTGACAATGGTATGGTGGTAGTCGAAGTACTTCATGACCTCGTTGTTTTAAAATTTCATCCACTACATATGTCTTTTCGTCAGTTTTATAAGGTAAGATTATAGAGTACAGTTGTTTCTTTGTCATTTTTGTGTCAAACCTAATGTTATTGTTAATCAACCATTCCTGCATCATTGCTTTTTTCGCTGAAAAAGAGGGTGGTTTGTTAATTTGAACTGAATGGTATGGCGCGTTGTCCATGACCACCACACATTTTTCTTCAAATACAGATAGAGCAGGAATGAGTTGATTAACAACCCAGTTTTTAAAAAGGTCACCATTCATACTTTTGTGATAGTCAAGGTGTGTATTCGAAGAGTCTAGTAACAAGTCACATCCTTCCAAAAATCCAGTATCAGTCCCTGCGTGTAAAATAGTAAATCGCTTTCCTTCGGATTTTACACGGGCTGGATTACTTTTTAGGTCAGAATCGTGCACCCACTGACGCACTGAACTACCATTTTGATAGATCCATGTTTCATCTAGGTACACGAATCTAACTCTCTCAGCAAGACTTTTTAGTTGTTTATATTTCCGAATGAAAGTGATCTTTCTAATTTTAACGTGTCGTTGTTCACATAAAATATGTCGTCCATTTACTTTTTTAAATTTGTATCCCATTAATTTTATAAGTTTGTATAGTGTCGTACGTCCCCCTTTAAAATCAAAATTTTGTTTAGCATCAGTCAAAAGTTTGTCTAAAGTAAAATGTTCAGTTTTAGCATGGTACATCCAAATCTGTCGCTGTAAGTCTTTTTTTAAAATAAACTTCTCAAATGTATCAGTTTTACATCCTTTATCTGCGACTTTCTCATTATTTTTCAATCCTTCTTTAATAATCTTCCGTATTTTCGATACACTGATCTAAAAAAATTAAGCATTTAGAATGTTTGTCATATTAATTAGATTCAAAAAATATACCTCAGTTACACAACGGTAGTTAAGAGATTTAAAAATATTTAACAAAATTTGGAACTAAATTATAGTTACAAAAATGTATAATTTCGAAATTTGAAATCTGACAACATTGTATATAATTTATTATGATATCTGTCAAAAAAGGTTATGTGTTCTTTTAATAATATACATTTTATTTAAAAAAGTGATACATATTTATAAATTCATTACAAAAACCTCTCTCGATTAATCTAATGCAAAATATATAAGTTTATGTTAGCGACTAGCATTGATTTAAAAGAAATACACATAAAATGGTACTTACTTGAAAAACCTCGGCCAATTGATAATAAACACTCTCACAGCTGTTAGCTTGTTTCCTAAACATACCATAACATCTAACGATGCTGTTGTGCATTTCTGTACTTATTTTTTTTGGCATTGTATATTGAATCTAAGAAAGCATCAAATATTTCGTTATTGAATCTTCAACAATATTACCTTTGACAATGTGCTGTCAATATTTCGACAGTAGGTACCAACCCAACAAATTGAAGTGCCAATCCAAGAAATAAAATGCATAGTCTACTGAGATTGAAATAAGAAGTGAATGAATTATACGTATCATCGCAAAATAAATTCAAATTCAAAATATGTTTATTAACAAGTAGCTACAGGTTTTTAATTTTTTCGTTTTTTTCGTTTATTATTATTTATTGATAAAAGAGTAAAATATTCTTGAGAATCCGCCATTTTATTCAAGTGACAACTATTTTGTTTTGTAATTTATCTAAAATCCATTAATTTCACGTTTTAAAAATTTTTGACAAAAATTAACGGTTAGGTTAGCTAATCAAAAGTTTTGACGTACGTATCGCAAGGAAGTCAGTAGAATATAAAGAACTGTGTGTGTGAAAATCATGAGAAATCTGATAATTCCTTCCGTATTTTAATTGTTAACTGTCAATCAATTTCTAACAAAACTAATAAGAATAGACCTACTCTTAAAGCAATATGAACCAGACACATTATGTCTATCCCAGAACATGGTCCAATAATGACAATATCGGCTACATACGATTTAATAATAATTACTCTGTTACTGTTACTTCAATAGAAGTAATAAATTATATGGCGGTGTACTAATTTTGACAAAATCTTCCATAGAAATTAAGAAACACGATTTTTTGACTAATTTATCACTTAAAGTAGAAATTGAAATCTCCGGTATCTCTTTTAAAATACTTTAAACCACCTGTTGTATATTAAATAATTATAGATCCCCATCTGAAAATTTCAATACATTTATAGATAGACTTTATAGTGCATTAATTTTCTGTACAAATAACTTTATATCTTTTATTCTTTGTGGAGATTTCAACATTGATTTTTAAACGATTCACAGGAAAATAAAATGTATGCATATAGAGTACTCACTCATTTTCATTCAATATTTTTTCATCACTTTCTTCATTAATAAATCCACTTTGTTTATTCATATTTAAAACAAACACTTTATACACAAATTTTAGGCGTTAAGCCATTCACCAACAATGTATTATGGTTGACAAGCTGTCAATTTGAGAGGTCACCAAAATATGTAAATTATGTTGCCTACCATAATATACAATTACAGATTTAACTTTTATTTATTTAATATATTAGGCGGAATCGTGTTAGGTTTTTTGTATCAGGATTTTTGCGTTACATAGAATATGACGTCACGTCCGTTAGAATTACTGAGTTACCCGTAGTCGCGCCTAAAGAAGTTTTACTTCAAAAAGAACATTAAATCATTACTAATAGTTTCAAATTTGACCGACATTTACAAGAAAACTATAAATAATAGGAAGGTATTTTTTAAATAAGCACCTTTGTTTTTTTAGAGATCTTTCTTGGTTTAATCTTTCATGTCTTTAGAATACCGATAACATATCCCTGTTCCCTGTGGTCTGTCGAAAATTGCGCCATATTGTATTTATGTCTCTTTATTTATCTAGTTATTCTTGGCAAGAGCTTTTATCTGACTTAATTTTGTTTGCAACACAAAATATGAGATACATATAATTTGCCTATTTTTTTTTTATAAAACAACAGCTAAGGTCATCAGATAGGAAATTTTAGATATACAAAATTTTTAACTACAGTCTTGACTCCTCTACAAAAGTATAATAATTGTTACAAATCCAACTAACGCGATATATAAATTTAAAAAAGCACTTTCGGACACATAAAAAAAGCATCAATATGCTTTACAAACTTTTAATCACGATAAAAATAACTTGTTTAACTGTACTAAGATTGAGGGAAAACGCCTTTAACATTAAGTTGATTTGCCCGCAGTGTACCGGAATGAAATTTTTCATCCAATTGAAGTTACTCAGAGACCATAAGGTCTTTTTCATCATATATTGAGTGAGGGCAAGATCCAGAGCAGCGTTCACAACTCCGCTTGGTAACTTCCAACTTCAAGTCAAGTCCGCGATTTCGCTGGCTGCCATCCTACACAAAGCTAACGAGTCAGCAAAGTTCTGTTCGCAATAAAGCGCACTGAGCCATTCTATAATCTCGACTCTATCAACAAAAACGATCTATGAGCAGCACTCTATCATTATTATTTTCCGGATTAAAGGATCTTTAATAAAAATTAATTACTAACATTTAGTTTGGACACATATTAATTGTAGAGTATTTAAAAAAAACAGTTATTAAGATATTAGGTTAATTTTTTTTTTAATAAATTTATAAAAAACGAATTATTTGGTCATGATTACATTACAGGTTTATAAGACGTCTTATCGAGACGACGTGTTTAAAGAAAAAACGACATTAGATAAAATATAATTTACTTTGATAGTAAAAAAACGCACATGCATACGATAAATCATTTAGTTAAATTATTATTAAATATATACAGGTTATGGAGGGTAGAAGTAAGGAGGACCTTTTCAGTGTATTAAAAAGTGTCCGTTAAAATTGGGCAAATTAAGGTGGCGCTATAGTAGCAAGTAGAAGAATTTTTAAAAGAGCGCCACAAACTATTAGATAAGGGTACTAGATTAAAAAAAAAAAGAAGAATTTCTGCTTTGTTACAGCGCATTTTTTAAAATTATAATATATAGACAAAGATGGAGGTTGAGACTTATCAATTCCTTTACTTTTTAATTTTCGCCCACATGGACAAATTTTCACGGAACAAAGTTTCCCCATTGCTTCTAATATTTTTATTGTTGTATTAACATCAATCAAATCAGTAAAATGACAACGATGTTTCAAAAAAATTTCATAAAAAAACAAATCACTATGCACGTTGTCGCAGGAAATTCATAGGTCATAGGTTATTGTTTCAACTCATCACACTTCACTCTGTTTATAACTGCTAATTTCATATCATACCCACTTCCTACACTAGCGCTATTTCCGATCAATAATTTGCTGTAAACAGCTGGACACTTTTTCAACTAATTGCCCATAAGAGATGGTCCTCCTTACTTCTACCCTCCATAATACAGGTACATCTTTGTAACCTCTATTTTCCTAAAGGTGTTAAATGCTCGATCGTAGAGGTTAACAACTGCGAACGGCACTCAGGGGGTAGGAGGAGAGCGAGCGTGGATTCGATCGAGCTAGATGATTAATTATTGGAAAGATAAAAAGGAATATATTTACTAGAAAAATAAAAGATAAAAGAAGTTAAAAGGGACAAAATAGAGAAAAAGAAAGAAATGAAAGAGAAAGGAAATGTTGTTTTTTATCCTGAGGATGGGGAAATATAAGAAACCCAGATGGAATAAGAAAGATATAAGAGATCTAAGATAAGATAAGGTAAAATTAGATAACCCAGCAGATTGTTCTTGCTAAAATTTAAATTACACACTTTTATTTAAGAAACAGAAAGAAAAATTATACCTACACTTTTCTTTTACTCATCCTTATGGTTATAAACCAAATCGGTAAGATAAAGATATATTCAAAAAACAAAATCTATTACTTTAATAAAATATAGATTAGAGAAACTAAAAATATTGATCAGGGTAGCAGGCTCTAGCTAGAAAAAGAAAAATCTATAGTTAACAATAACGGTATTTATTATGGGCTGTAATGATAAATGAGAAACAACAAAAATAAAAAAATTAAAAAATATAAAATACATCTCAAAAAGGTATAGTAAACACATATAACTAAACACATTTGTGTTTAGTTCAAAAATATAATTATTAATACACATAAAATAACAGCTAGGTATTTAGTTTTGTCATTTTTGTGTACTCTGATAAGCGAAAAGTGAGAGAGATAAAATTTAGATGAAAAAGTTACAAAAAAATCACCTTTTGCTTTTATATTAACTCGAGTTAAGAGTACTCATATGCGAAGGTATACATCTTAATTAAATAAGTACGAGATAAAAACAAAAAAATATAAGTAAAACAGTTTACAGATAGGAGATACAAAAAATATAAGTAATAAAAAAAATCACAGGTAAGCAATACACTTTCATTACGACACTGCACTTTTTTATTGATGTTACGGTAAATGCAATTAAGATAAGACGTTCCAGACATTCATACTCGATAGAGGTATATAAAAAATTGTTAAAAACTTACGTTCGCTTCTAAATGTTTCTAAGATACTTTGTATAGCATATGGCTTCATTCTCTTGGTAAATGATCTGAACGGTAAGATATAATCTAGACCCATTCTTGTCTAGATTTGGAGGTATTTAGAGAAAAAACCGCCATTATTTCACGATATATGAAGGAAACTTAAAGATAGCACTGTCTGGAAATCTTCAGATAAACCTTCAGGTACGATAAACGATAATAGGTACCAGAAGCACTTAATTGCTGGTAATTTTTAAGATAAAATAAGAAAATTGCCGGGAACCTGAAACTGAGATTCTCGCGAAAGGTCTTAATCGTGTCAAAGCTACACCCAGAATGAATCGACGGTTAAAAAAACCGTTGTTAGCATCTCCACTTCACATCTCCTGATCTTAAACACGAAATCTCATTGGTCAGTT
This sequence comes from Altica lythri, assembly GCA_964028335.1. NCBI lineage: Eukaryota > Metazoa > Arthropoda > Insecta > Coleoptera > Chrysomelidae > Altica > Altica lythri. Next base: position 31,466,281 of record OZ034809.1, on the reverse strand, counting down.
AAGAAAATCGATATTCTGCTTAGAAGCGGCCGCTAGATTTGAAACATTCTGGAGAATTATATGTGATATTTTAAGCGTACAGGGCCGGCGTAAGTAGAAAGAAATGATTAAAAAGAATTTTATTAATAGGGTTTTTTAAAAACGCTACATCTTTAGTAAAAAAATGATTAATTTAATTAGATTATTAAAGATATTCTTTAAAATCATACACTACAGAATTCCCCAAAATGTATAAGGGATATAGGATCTACACAATTTGGATTCAGAACGTGCCTAGGAACTAGAGAGGCTATAGTAACGATTGAAATATTAATTCAGAACTAAAGAACGATGTCATGTTATGCTTCATTGACTACAAAAAAGCATTTGATAGAGTTCAATATTACAAACTGATTCAAATCCTAAGAAAGGTGGAAATAAACCAAATATTACAACTGGTAGTCGAAGGAAAGATCCAAGAGAAGAGCAGAGAAAGAAAATGTCATGGCTTAGAAATGTGAGATAATGGACAGGGCTAAGAACAATAGAGGATTTGTTAAGCGCCATTATAAACCGGGATAGCGGACCTATGTGATCGCTAATATCCATTGATGGAAAAAAAGAAGAAGAGAAGAAAAAAAACAGAAAAACATATTGTTCTGAAAAAACAAAAACTTCAATAAATTTTAACATTTTAAAGATTTTTTGACGTTTAGACTTTTTGACGCGCTTAAAAGGTTTTTTATTGTATCCAGAAAGTTTTTCACAATCTTTATAGTTTTTTAATATCCCATATAGATTTGCAAGCTTCTTTTAATGTTTCCATATCAAATACTCGATGATAAAATGCATTCAATGTATTCCTTTAATTAAAACATTTCTGATAAATATTCTGATTCATAAAAAATCTAATACTTTAACTAGAGCATGAAAAAAGTTTGACTGAAACTATTTATTACAATGTTCATTCATCTCAGAAAACGAACGAAGAATTCTGTGCTATCTAAAATGAAAGAGTCCGTGTAATAATGAAAACTTGCCGGCCAATAGCCACTACTGTAAAACTTTTCTAATTACAAGGAAATACTCACTCAGCAGGAGTAGAATTTTTAATTAATTTGCTTTCAACGTTTCCTCGCAAAGTATTTAAATGCTGATTTCGCGAAAATTGATAAAATTTTTGAGGTATTGTTCACAGTTATAAAACTTCAAGATATGTTTTGTAATTTGATTTATTGTCTATTTTTAAACACTTTTAATAGAGTTTACTTAATTGCTTAGGCTATTTAAGATTTAATTTGGGCTAAGTATCACCTACCTAATCTAATAATTGGATTATTAGTAATTAAATAAAGAAAAATTATTTTTATCGGAGCTTCGGTCTAATTATATTAAATTGGTTCTAGTTCAAAGAATAATCTTTAATATAATCCAAGCTTTCAAAAATTTATTAAAGGCTGCAATATGTTACAATTGATATAAATTGCAAGAGAAGAGCTATTTTAAAAAATCATACTTACAATTATTATTATTATAAGGTTATAAAATTGTAAACTTAAGCGAGAAACATATAATGAAATTTTCAAAAAACTGGGGAAAAGACTGATACTAACACATTAAAATTTTGCATTACAATAGGTTGAAAATATTTTAAACTGAATCAAAGTTTTACTTTAACGTTCGAAGTAGTTCGTTCGTATGAGAAGAATTGAACAAAAAAGGTGTGTAAACACAGCAACGACTAGAAACCAGTTTCTTAACTCTAATACAATATTTTCAAGTAATACAAGGAATTAAATATAATAATCATAATATGAACCAGAGAAGACAGGTATAGAGCAGTAGAACGAAAAATCTAACTGGTACAGAGGAGTAAAAAGAAAATTAGAAAACAAAAGGAAATACTACATTACGTAACGAGTGTGGAAAGCAGGTGATGCCATCATGAGTGCGTATGTCGCGTGAGCCGAAGGCGAACGCGATAAAAAGCACGAGTGATGGGATTACCTGCGCACCGCACGAGTTGCGTATTCTATTTTTCATCACTCCGTGAGGAAAGCTCTTGAATTTGTCTAAAATAAAAGAAAAGAAGATAATAAAAGTAGTATTAGGTCTGATCCGCGAAGGCGCTGAAGGAGGGTTGGAGGAGGCGGATACCCCTCCCCATTAAAACAAAAAATTTTAGAGTTAGAGTTATTAAAAAAAAAAACACTTTTTATTACAAAATTATGTATAGTTATGAATCTTTGTTAAATTCGTTAAATGTAATATTTGAACAGTTGCTTAATTCCTTAGACACATTTTTTTTTATTCAACTTAAGTATATTAGATAATAATTGAGAATCAACAAAATCTTTATTTAGTAATAAAACGTTTGATTGAGTATCTCGTGGTGCATTTACTACCGCGTTATCAGATGCAAAACTATTAGAAAATTCATCCTCAATTTCTCTTAATCCACTTTCTATCTTATTTATTTTGATTGGGAAACACTTATCAACTCTGTTTCGGTCATTCATTGCTTTCCGCACGGTCCTGCATGGTCGAAAGCAGTACTTTCCGAACGGAGTGATGAAAAATTTTTTTGTTATAGCAATGAACTTTAACGCAACGTTGAACAACAAATTATGTATCAAGTTCTTAGGATAAGCATTATCAATTATCGAAGTTAAAAAAGCAGTCAATCGATAATATCGACATTATAATCTTTATTTTGCTCATCTTTAACCTCCTAACTAGGGTTTATGTGAAATCATTGGACAACTGACATTTAACCTATTTCTCATCTGTATTTAACAACAATTCATGCTTTTCCTGCTCTTAATGAAGAGTGTTGAAGTGAATCGTTATTTTTTTGTGATTGTACATTAATACTTACGTTTGTACCTATCAACTTACTTTGATAATTGTAATATTTCTTTAATTGTGTATGCTTTTGTACCAAATTAATACCTTGCGTCACAACCTCGATCACATTTAAGTCACCATACTATTGTTTGATTAGTTGTGAATATATATCTCTTTACACAGATTCCTAAAGATGACCCAAAAAGGAGTCGAAAACTTGGATGGCTAAAAGAGTCCACTAGAACGTATTTTTATTGCTGTATACGCCAACCATTTAGAGAAAATAATTTCCAATCTTAATATCCTGAACACTCTGTTCTTTAGTGTTTTTCAATTTATAGCTTCAAGTAATAGGTTTGTTAGTAGAAGGTTGAGTTTCTTCAGAATAAACCGTAATATTTTTTTTATTATTTGTCACATTTTGTCGGTTTAGATTTTGCCTTAGAAGGATTTCTAAGTTTTTCTTGTTTTTCTTGAATTTTTTCCTCTTTTTCTTGATTTTCCTTCCTAATTTTCTCTTGTTTTTTTATTTTTTTTACAATTTTTCCTAATATACTACTAAAATTATTTTCGTTATTTTGTCTTCTGTTTATTTATTTTCTATTATAGCTTCTGTTTCTATTCTTTTTGTATGATCATTATCTTTATTTGCCGTTCTATTTCCGTTATTTTCTTTCTTATGGCTTCATTAGTTTTGTCCCCTTTATTTCCATGATTTCTAATTTCTTGTATTTCATCTTGTTTTATTTTTTATCATTTTTATGCGCCTTCTTGTTTCCGTGTCTTTTTTAATTTTGAATAATTTTTAGTCTTAAATTTATGTAGTTTTTTTTACATTACAGTATATAAGTTTAAATTTTACAATCCTACCCAATAATCACTGCCTCTATTATAATAAATAAAAAATCTTACCTTATTCCAGTTCTGTCTTACGTCCTGTCCGTTAAATTTAAATTTTCTTGTCTTCCCTGTTAGTTATTGTATTCTTTGGAGCTTAGTGTTTTAGGGACCCACGTTGGCCGCCTTTTTTAACTTCTGCAGCTTTGGGTCTGGATTCTGTGGTAGTCTGACTTCTGGCGTCGTTTTTCTTTGCTTCTGTTCTGGATTCTTTTATCTTATGTATTATTTTTTTTTATTATAAATCTTTTTAATTTTACTGTAAATAATGTAATATTTTATTCAAGTCACAAAGTTCAAAATTCATTTCCTTCGTTATTTATAACAAAGTTAATAGAAAAACTGATCACTAGTCATGGTAGTTTCCTAATTTGTTTTTAAATAGTATGATTTTTTATTTACATACTAGACACAGTGATACCATAACAATACCTATATTGTACTACGTCTAATTTTCTCATAAATATTACTTAAAAAGGCAAAAATTAATTTAAATCTTCACTGTGTAAAGAGATATCTATCCAATACCAACTCAGTTTAATCAAACAAGTCCAGAAACCTAACCGAAAAATCTCTCGTAATAAAAAGTTCCAACACAAATATTTTTCTTGCGTGTATCTGTTACATACTCGAAAAGCAATTACCTACAAGCACATGTGTACGCGTGCGCAAAATTCAATTTTCACGAAAGGCCATCCCAGGCAACCACATGATCACGTAAAACGTCATAAAGACGTGACTATCACGTGAAAAATGCATTAGGTCGCAAAATGTCTTAAATATGACCTAAAAAAAACGTGATTCGGCTCCCCCCAAAAAAACGTATACCTGTGAAACGTAATTAACACGTCGAAAAATAGTTAGCAAAGTGACGGATAATAAAATATTTATTAAATTCATTTATTAAGCATTTATTAAAATTTTAAAATGGATCAAACCTTTATAACGTTTTATATATGCATTTCTAATAATAAAACAAGAAGGATGAAAGATGCACATTTTGATAAGTGCGCCAAAATATTTTTTACGCGGTTTTATTTTGGTTGGTACTACGTACCAGTTGGTACCACTGTTCAAAAGGATTGTCGGCATTGTCGCTGTCGCCATTTTATATTTGTGTTTGTTTGGCGTAGTTTGTGTGCTCTGTATTAGTATTAAGTAATAAAAATTTTAAGTAAGTATTACATATACAGTTTATTTAAATATATGTACATCTATCTTTTATTATATAGTTAGGTAGATGCTTCATATTGAAATTAATGGTTACATTTCCTTTAAGGTTATAATCCCATAATCATTGAAGAATTAGTTTCACAATCATTAGTGAAAAGGAATCGAAAGAGAAAAGCTTTTTATGAGTCTTCTGATTCAGATCCAGATCAAGACCTTTTAATTTCTCAAAAAAAGTAAGAAATTAAAGCGACTCCGTCAAATTATATTTGGAAAGAAATCAAGTAAGTTTATGCTTAAGTTATTAATAAATGTAATTACAGTTGATTTATTGCTTTAGAGATTTGTCTTCAAGTAAGAGTTGCAGCATTCGTAAACAACCTCTAACGGAGAGATGTCCAAAAGAAGACGATCGATCGTTGGATAAATTTGGAGGTAGGTTATCTTTATGTCATAGGCTTTAAGTGTAAAACGTAATTTCGCGGATTCTTTTTAGGTCTTAATTCTTCCGGAACTCGTACCTTGAAAACGTCAAGAAATGCGATAAAAAAATCTATGATGCTAAAACATATTTGTTTGTAATGAAGCTAAAAAAGTTGATTTAAGTTTGAAAACGAATATTAATCTTATTTAATAAAAAAAAAATAGTAAGTATATATTGATGTTTTATTTTCCTATTTTTAAAAACCAGCTTTTATGTGAAAGGTTACATACAAGTGATCTGCTTATGGTAAATAGACGTTATATTTACGTATATTATACGTCAGCAGTACGTTAGTTGCTAACGTTTTAAATACGTATATTATACGTCAGTTGCTAACGTTTTATTAACGTTTCATATACGTATATTATACGTCAGCAATACGTTAGTTGCTAACGATTTATTAACGTCATTAGTATCACGTGATTGTGGTGGGACTTATTCACGTTAAATTACCGTCAATAAAACGTCATTTGAAAACGTGATTTTAGGTATCCGATAACGTATTTTTCACGTTTTTGGAACGTGATTTTGTTGCCTGGGATATAACACTCTTTTTCCATTTCTACGGTGTAAAGTTGAGAGCTCCAGCGTTCGAGACATCGGCGTCGGGGCGCTCTCACGCATCGTGATGATGACGCCCAACTGTGAAACCTTATTATAACTCTGATAATGGATTTCGTTTCTGGGCTATTTTTTACTTTCTATATCTACTTGAACTGATATCGATGATTGTTGTTTTCTTTTTATTATGTTTTACTTCCTTATATATTTGAGCTGAAAAATAGAATTATTGATAAGTATAACCTCATTTAAAGTTCAGGAAAGATACAGACACTAAGATGTTTTTAGACAAAAATAGAAAAAATTTTTGAATAGCAGTAATTAACAAAAAAGTCTTAAAAATAGGACACTCCATTTTTCTTATGAGTTTATCAACTCAGATTTTACTTAGAAATATTTTAATTAAAAAACAAAAATAAAAGGATAATTTAATTAAAAAATATGCAAAAACTTTAAGATGTTATTAAAAATAAAAAGTATGTATTAGAATAAATATAATTTACAAAAAATTTAAAAGTTTGCTTTAAAACAAGAAGTAGTCTACTTTGGTCATTATATAAGTTTTTATTCGCTTTGGCATGCGTTTCATTAAACTGAAAATATAAAATTAAAGTTTTTTCTAAAACAACTAAAAGAAGTCTGTTTTGATGTTTATGTAAGTTTCTATTTTCTTTGATATGCTTTTTATTAAATTATTAACATTTCCTTGGGTATGTTTTCCCATTCTGTTAATGCTGCATAAATATTCTAAGAACTGTTTTAAAGCTTCTAAAATAGCATTTGGGCCAGATAAACATCAAAGTTACTCTAAAAATATAAACAACTTTGCTTGAATCGAAAGATTGTTCATGAAAAAAAAAATTCGAAAAGAGGTTGACCTTAAAGGCCATCCATGCAACTTCCCGCTAGTTTTAACCGTAAAGCTATAGTAACGTGACGTATTTTGACCTTTTTGACTGTTTTTGAAATGTTTAAAAAGCCATAACTTTTTAACGCGTTATTCAATTTTGATGTTCAAGATGGCATTCGACGCAGTTTTTTAAAACCTAAAAACGTTACTTGGAGTGCGAAATCGATTAGTCAAAAAATCTCTAAGTTATTGAAAAAAATACACTTGCCCAAAAAACATCATTTTTACCAATTGTTTTTTTCTGTTATTTTGAAATTTCTCGAAATCTACCGGTTCGAATCGGTTTAAACTTACAGGGAATCTAAGTTAGATGGAATACTTTGAAACGCTTTTTATTTCATTTCGATCAGTCAAGCCGTTCAAAAGTTATAAGAGGTTTACATACATCCACACACACACACACACACATCCACACATACATACAGACACCCTCGTAAAAATAGTTAGGGGAGGTTCCAAGTACCTCAAAACGTTGAGATCCGATGAAAACTCGATTTTCGCAAAACGGGGTAAAACCAATAACTTCCCGATTTTAAATTTTTTTGTTAATTTTTTTAGCGGGAAGTTTAAAATGATTGCAGTTCTCCAAACTTAACAAATCAACATACCTCCAAAGGATAAAAATTTATGGAAGTCGCAAAAATGGGGTTTTTGCTTCTGGCATAAAACCTTCCCTCAGGTATTATAGTTTAACTAATGTTAATGTGAAAAACCAACCACGCCTTCTAACCTCAACAAAGGAAGCGACTTTCGAATCTTGGTTGCCAGATGTATTTCCGAATATTCCTAAGTTTATATATTTTGAAAATTTTATCTCTACTTTACTATTCAATTGTTCGTCAATGACTCTTAGAAAGATAATATAAAAATATTCTCACAAAATATATACTTAAATTAATTAACTAGGTTCTTCATATTTAAACAGTTTTCACTTCTAATGATATCAATTTTGTATATATTACTTATACTTAAAGAAATTTTTAAATACCGGCAACATTGTGTATTTACTGTCCGGATTTTCAAGTCGGTTCGTAACCCATTGATCTTAACGTAAACAAATGCCGACGGCGCGCTGTTTATCAAACGAAACTTCAAAGAGGAAAATTGCAAAATGCGACAACAGTCAAATACCGCCAATAGTCTTCTTCCCCATTACAGTACACAGTAGCGTAATTGATTTTTATTGATTTTTTATATTAGATTTATTATATATTACGGTGGCTTTATAGTACTTTATATAGTAAGAATTTCTCGTTTAAATATATAAGATAATAACTACGCCACCTTACGGTGGCGTTATATTATTTGATTTAGAAAGTTTTTGTTTTAGACTTTATTTTTTTCGCATTTTTTCTGTTTTTAGTTTTCCACTTTCTTTTAGTTTTTCGTTTATTTATTTATTTATTTATTTATTTATTTATTTATTTATTTATTTATTTATTTATTTATTTATTTATTTATTTATTTATTTATTTATTTATTTATTTATTTATTTATTTATTTATTTATTTATTTATTTATTTATTTATTTATTTATTTATTTATTTATTTATTTATTTATTTATTTATTTATTTATTTATTTATTTATTTATTTATTTATTTATTTATTTATTTATTTATTTATTTATTTATTTATTTATTTATTTATTTATTTATTTATTTATTTATTTATTTATTTATTTATTTATTTATTTATTTATTTATTTATTTATTTATTTATTTATTTATTTATTTATTTATTTATGAATCGAAATTCAACACTATCTATTGGGTTTTCTTACAATTCAGTAATTGTTATGGATAATGCGTCGTATCATTTCCGCATATTAAACAAAATACCTAATAACACAAAAAAAGAATGAAATTTTAAGACTTATGGCAATCAAAAATATCGATGTTCCTAAAAAGGTTCCAGTAAAGAAGGAATTAATAAGAATGATCAAAAGTCAGAATTTTAAAAATGAATACGTCATTGACACCATTTGCAGCAGACATGGTCATACCCTTTTGCGTTTACCTCCTTACTACTGTATTTTTAATCCAATCGAAATGGTTTGGAGTACTGTAAAGAAACGTTTACGAAAATATAATCAGTCACCAACCTTAAGCGCAGTTGTTCTTGATAATATTCGAGAGGTAATTAGTGGCATTAATAGCGATGTATGGAAAAATTGCGAAACACATGTTATAAAAATAGAAAAGGAATATCCTGTTTTACCGCCAATAGCACCATTAGTAATTCAACCTGGAAACGATTCTACTTCAGAAGACTCTGACAATTCTTGTTAGTCATTCCAACCAATTTCCTTTACAGCTTTACAGCTATGTATCTTGAAAACTTGTTTTCAAAAACAAACTAATTTTATATTATTACTAACATACCCAACCCTTTCCTTTCCAGGCAAGGAAGGCTCATACCTCCTCGTGGTCCTTGCTGGACAGACAATCTTTTACGATTGTCTGACAAAATGAGTATTATTTGTAGACAATTGTTATAAAATTATTATGAGTTATGTACTATTTGAATAATGAGTCAAATGTTCTTATTAATAACTAAAATTAACAAGTTTTAATTTGAAAGAATTAATTTGTTATTTGACAATTTTCAAATTGATACAAAATTTACAAATATATAAAAACCGTTTTTCTTTTGAAATTTAAAACAAAAATTAATAAAAATATACGAACCCTTTTTATTTAATTCCACGCCAATGGTCGGCAATGCCATCAAAGGCATTTAAAAACCGCCATAGAGCAAAAAATTTCACATTTAGATTGGAAAGAGTATACAATTCCTTTTATATATTTTGAGACAAACCTACTAGCCTTAATTCCTGCTTGTCTGCCTGAAGCTCTAAAAAGCGAGGGTTAAAAGATAATTTTGCTAATTAAAATTAGTTTAATTTTAATGTTGAAGCCTTTAATTTCGTCAGTCAATTGTAATTTTTATAGACAACTGTAGATCTCATTACTCTATCTCTTATATATTTCTATAACCTTGGAACGCGAAGTCTCTTATGGTTTCAAAAAAAACTTTACACTTTTCGCTTACACAACTTGTCATTGTAGTTCTCAATAAGAAACACTGCGATTACTTTTAGCAATTTGTCACAACAAAATGATTCTGTTTTTTTGTTGTGATCCTATGACGACTTTATTGGGCCTATTTTTAAGAGTTGTTAGTTACAGTTCCTTACCTATGTTTTCGATACAAAAACCTGGCAAATGCCAGCTAACTCTGTTAGGGCAGTTTTTTAATAAGAGCAATAATTTTCACCCTCATCACATCTGGTTGTCCAATAAAGGGCATTTTACCGTGGAATCATGATTTTATTAAGTAACACAAAAATTTCCAACATAATAATTTGAAGCACTCATGTCGTTTTTATTATCGTGTTTGTTTTTAACTAAAAAAAGTTTATTTAAAAATATCGTCAAATTTAATATAATTTTGGTTTTGTGTATATTTCTATAAATTTTGTAGTTTTGTATGCTAATTTTTAAAAATAATTCCTTACTAATTAAGCATACCTACATATTTAATATAGAATTAAAAATTTTCACTTAATCATTAAACAATTTATAAGTATTTATATATTAAACCGGACGTATAAACCAATTTGGTTAAGACTGTCTTGAGTGTATGTGTCAGGTCGATGGTTTTTATATTCGGCTTTAATCGTTCTCCAAACGTTGAGCATCCTGCGCACAGTCTCCATTCCAGATTTTCGTCGCTAGTTCTACGCACGTTGAATCTGTTCGTATCAAATGACTATAATCCTTCACAAACTTTCGCTGAAGTACCAGATTATATTTATTTTTAATTCGGTAAATATTTATTTATTTAATTTTAGAAAATGCGAAAGAAAGTCTTCTACAACAAATAAATATAACGCAGCTGCTTTATCTAGCGTGCTATTCAGTAAGTGAGAGAAATATTATTTCCATCTTTCTAATATCGCTTCTCTTATTTAGCATTATTTCCTCTTGATCTTTATATATTGTTGTTATAGGCTAGAATCCTGTCTTTGCTTCATTTAATGCTTTGTAGAACTTTCTGACCAGTTCATTTCCTCCATCCCTTTCAATTTTTCTAACTTTCCCCTTTCCAGGATTGGTTTTTGTTTGTACAAAACCTGCTTGATGTCCCTCTCCAGTCCCTGAACTTCTCCACTGTGGCCTTTGTCTTTTATTGAATCATTTTTTTTGTCCTAGTTCTTTCTAGCAATCATACCTTACATTTTTTATTAATTCATTTTTATTTTTTTTCTATTTATCGCTTCGTCAGAGGCACTCAGTATGTCCTGCATAAGACTATTGACTAGATTTTTATTTTTAGGCAGATACTAGAAAAGAGGTAATACAGTAAACGCCAAATCTAAAGAACCGGCGCACAACCTCAAATTCGTTTACTTAAAAATCGCCCCGCCCTTTCACAATTTCAACCTTTCCCTTGCTTACGGTTAGCAGCGTACGGGTAGATCATTGTTTGTTTATTCAAAATATACACGACAGTCACGACACTGGTTTACAACTTTCTAGGTAAGCTACCAATTCTATTCTATTGTAGGCGTGCTGTTAGCATCATAAATGCGCGTCCTTGGTTCTTTAGATTTGGCGTTTACTGTAACAACCTTATTCTCGACAGGAAACTGCACACCTCGCAAACATGACCTCTAAAACTACAAGGGCTATGTGCCTTGCCGTAGGCTTTTCGAAGAACATGAGGTCTTTATTTAAAAACGATCTATTTTGCATATCTAATGGTTGTCAGATCTCTAATTACTCGTTTGTACAGGGATCGTGTTTTTGTGTAGCCTTGGGGATAATTCTACATCTCCCTCCCTTACATCTGCATGTACGAAGGATTGTTCTAAAAAGATACACTAGGTTAACAAAAACTAAGTTTTTAAAACTCGGTGATCTTACATAACATCTTGAGATTTTTAGGGTCAAAGCAACTTAATATGTGAAGATGACTACAGACGTTATGTCTTCAAATCAGTACTTTCTTCACTCACGAAATGTTAGTATTAAAAGATATGAGTTAAAAAAAACGAAATTTCGTATGAAATAGTATTATACGTTACAAGGTCGGTAGGTGACTTATTACAGTATGGGTTAGTTAACGGACGAGGCGACGTAGGAGCCGAGTTTGGAAATAAAAACGGAGTACTGTAATAACACCTAACATTTTATTTCATCCTGTTTTTATAAATTAATAAATTCATAAAAATTTTAACAGTAGTTCGTAACTTGACTAAAAATAGTTCGTAACTTGATTAGTTAGGTCAAATTACCTTGAAAGCCATCTGTCAGTGTCAAATACTTTTTTTTATCATTAAGATTTAATTGTTAATATAAAATTGAATAACATTGACTTCTTTTTAAATATGGATGTAAAAGTAAGTAATTAATTATTTTATTTTTATTTTATAGTCATTATAGTATTTTTAAATGTCAAAAATTAAAAGTAATTGTCTTCCCTTAAGCAATCAGAGCAGCGTTGCTAGGCAACACATTACAGTACCTGATACCGTAATATTTTACTTACCGGCGCCAAATTGATTATAGGGAAGTGTATTTCCTGGACAGGATGAAATAAAAAACCATACTTATTATACTCATAAATCACCAGAAGTAGTAGATATAGGGGTTACAGGTCTTATGTGGTGTTTTAATAGCCTTAGGAAACACTTCTGTGTTTAATAATATATTAAAAAACAAGCTAATTTAGCTACAATATAAATGGCTTCGGTAGCCAAGCTTCTTTCATGGCTCTACAATTTACCATGTTTAAGTCCAAAACGGCCTGGAACTGCAAAAAGACTTTTAAGCAACTAGTGTAATAGAGTAAAATAACATTGCTGTGGGCATCAGGTCATAAATTGGATAAAATAATTTTTCGCTAACAACATAAATATCTAGGACAGAGTGTTTTAAAGTCTGATTAGGTTAAAAATTTACGTCCTAAGTGGATAATATATATTTTTAAAAGTCTGAACCTCATGGACTGTAATATATTAACAAAAAACTTTTAGGTATCAGTGTATTAATATCACCTTGGCCAATCAACCCCACGTTTAAGCTGGATTTTACTAAAACCACCAAAAAGAAAAAATGTTCGGTTCAAATAATAAACAGCTTAATTTTTCTTATTAAAATAATATATTTTTTTATTTGTAAAACGTTGTAAATTTTGATGTCAATTAGCTATATATTTAAAGATAATCCAATTGTAATAATAATTTAATGCTTGCGACTCCGTAAATTTCAATTTTCTGGTAGTTTTACCACAAAACCGACCCGACAGTTAAATTTCAAGTGCCCTGTATCACTGATATGATTAACTCTGCGAAACTTTGCAGAAATTAGTAGTTTTGAGAGTATATAGTTAGTAAGTTTCTGGATAATACCGGGATAAAAGCGACGCCAGTTCAGCCTTAAATTATCAGCAATTAAGTAAATTCATTTGGTAAAATATTAGTAGAACACACTTTCAGTGAACCGAAACGCTTTATTAAAATAATGAGAGGCCTTAAAAGCCGCGATTACGAAAATGGGAGGTAAAGAGTTTCATATAATAGACAGAATGCATTTAACCACCATATCCGATCGTCGTTTTATTAAAAACTATGTTTAACATCTATGATTTATGTAGTTGTTAAAAATTATTAGACAAAAAAAAAACAATTGACAGTTTCTGTCTAAAGTTGACAGATGCCGAAAAGATAAAACTAAAAGAAAGACTATGTTATTTCAATAAAAGCTGCCCAGCGCTAATATTATTTCCTTTTCCAATTTTTTGTTTTTGTGGATTTTATCATATTTTCTCGGTTGTTTTCACTATATTTTTTTGTTTTTTTCTTTAATTTTTGTCTTTTTTTACTTTTTTTCAATTCCCTACATTTTTGTTTTTTATTTTTGTGATATTTTCTAGGATTTTCATTTTTTCGATTATTTTTCATTTTACTTTAGTTGCTCGTTTATTGACAATTTTTTACCGATTTGTAATAATTTTACTTTTTTTCAATTCCTCTTGTTTTATCGATTTTATAAATATTTGTTTTTTTTTATTATTAATTTTGAGATATTTTTTGGTTTTCTCTTATTTTTTCTTTCTTGTTTAGTTTTTTTTTCAATCTATCGTTTTTTCCCAGTTTCGCTAGTTTTTTATGTTTTTTTTTTCCGATTTTTTTGTTGGCATTTTTTCCTACATTAAGGACGAGGCAAATCCAAATAAGCTTTTTAAATCTATTATTTAGCAATCAAAATAAAATGCCATCTACCGTGTGCTTTCGCAATCATGTTTTTTCTTATTTAATCTGATTTTAACCTGTTTTTTCGTGTGTTTTATTTTCAGTTTCTTGCCCATTTTTTAATCAAGCATGTTTTTTATTTGTTTTTTTAAATTTTGGTATTCTTTTTAATTTTTGTAATTTAGTATTGGTTTTTTAATTGTTTTTCAAGTTTTCTTCATGTTTTTGTTAATTTTATCACATTTTCTTGTTTGTTTTAATGTATCCACAATTGTTTTTTCGCAATATTTTGTAATTATACCGGATTTGTCATTTTTTCAGTTTTTTAATTTTCTCAATTTTTCGAGATATTTTCTTGGTTTTATTTTTTCCTTTCTTTTTTAAGTTTCTATTTTATGTTGTATTTTACGTTAGTTTCTCAGTTGTAACCCGTTTTTTCACTTATTTAAACCAATTTTGGTTTTTATTTGGTTTCCCACATTTTTGTTTTTTTTTCTTATAGTTTTTTCGATCTTTTTTGTTTAAGTTTCTTTTTTGACTTATATCGCTATTTGATTCTTTTTTCCAATTTTAGGGCTTGTTTTTTTGATTTTGTTCCATTTTTTTGAAAGGTTTTATTTCTTTTTAACGATTTTTATATTTTTTCATTTATTTCCAATGTTTTACAACTTTTTTAATTTTTTTATTGCCATTATTTACATATTTTAAAGGGTACTATTTTACTCAGTAAACAGACAAATTCAAATAATTTTTCTATTTGTTTTCTTTATTAATCAAAATACAACGTCGTCTACCAAGTGTTTTCATAACTTAGATGTCAAATGATGAAACCAAATCCAAAGATCAGCATGCCTACTCGTAACAGGAGCCATGCGAAGCACACCGCCCAGAGCAATGGAAGTCATACTTGGTCTTACACCCCTTGACATATTTGTTAAGGAGGTTGCATTGATGACCATGGTACGCTTTCGCACAGTTGGTATCAAACCCACTGTAGGAACTGGCACCCATACGGACAGTCTGTGGAGGGAATCGGTAAAGGTGATACCACTCTTACAGGCAGACACAGATGCCGTCGCACCAAGATTTGTCTTTGACAAACCCTACAAAATATTAACAAACAAGACAGCAAACCCCAACGTAGTGAACGCTCTGAGCGTATATACGGATGGATCAAAAACAAAGCAAGGTGTGGGATGTAGAATTTACTCTAGATCCCTAAACCTAAAAATAAAATGGGCTATGGATGGCTTGTCAAGTGCGGTTCAGTCAGAACTCACAGGCATAACCATAGCTGCAAAAGAATTAATCAATAGGAACATCACAGGCAGGAATATAAATATATACACAGACTGCCGACAAGCACTACTGACCTTGAATAGACCACGTTTCACTTCAAGTTTAGTACTAGAATGTCACCAATCTCTAACTGAGGCCAGCCAGAATAACGTGGTCACTCTCAGCTGGATCAAAGGACATGGGAACTCTAAAGGCAACCGCATTGCGAACAATTTAGCAAGGAGGGCTGCGGTCTACAAATATGTAAGCCCTCGCCCATCTACTAAGCTAACATTGTCCGCGTGGACCTTATCGGAACAGCACTGGCATTGACCAGACAAAATCTCCGAACAGCTGTGGAAATCTTGACAGGTCACTGCCAATTTCGAAAACATTTCTTTAGGATGAAATTAACAGAATCGCCACTATTCAGAGGCTGCGAACAAGAAGAGGAAACATTAGAACACATAATGTATGACTGCTCTGCTTTTTCTGAAATCAAAAGATTCGTGTTGGGCGAGTACTGGTTTACTCCAGCCGATGTCAGGGAGATCCCCCTCGGGAGCCTCATTACCTATTTTAAATCACTAGGCCTGGTGACAGCCTGAGGTGAGGATATCTCTACACACGGGAGGATGCACAATGGGTCATATGTGGCCTCAGTGCTGGCTGAGCACTAGCTCGCCCCTCCCCAAATTTCCAGATCCAGATCCAGACCCCACACACTGATTTTTGTCTCACTTTCGATTGGTTTGGCCAGAAATTGTTAGTCAATATTTTTAGTTTTACTGGCTTTTTTACTTACGTGATAGTTTGTGCTCCGAGTGTTACATTGAAGGGTATGGTAATTTTCCTGATATGGTTGAAACTATTACTTCCTTCAAATACCTATTAGTTAAAACTAGTGATTAGTTAAATTATCGTTTTATCTTTATTTTTTATCTACTAGTGCTATAGATGTGATACCTTTTTCTCAAATTATTTAAATGGGACTTCGGAACCCAACAGTACGTTTTATCTTTATACTACGTATTTCTCATTATTAAGAAAACACCACTTATAAAAATACACCATCTTTCGTTATAAATCTAAGAATAGAAAGAAGTACCTAAATTTTTCTTTGGAAATTTTGTGCACCCATTTTCTATTATTCTATATAATCTTTATTTCGATCAATGACCTTTTGCCTCTGGGAGACGATCTTTTGCACACCGATGTCGTACCAATCCGCCGTCGCCTTGTGCTGGTAGTCAGTGACCGCTTCTTCATGCCTTCAAGGTGTTTATTGAGCGGAGGGAAGATATATAGTAGTCATTGGGGACGAGTTCGGAGTGATCGAGGATATTCCATCCACATAAGTAAGCGGAGCTTTAACACAGCTCGGTGGTCTAAAGCGAGACTTGAGGTCACGGAGACCACTTGTTCTGTATGGCCCCTTGTTCTGCATGGCCCCTTGTTCTGTATAGCCCGCCTAAGAGTATTGCAGTAACTGCAGAATTTATGGTTGTCCTTTTTTTCATATAAGTATATTGAAACAGTTATGGGGACTTTACCACTATTTTTATTTACAAAATTGTTAAGATACACAGAACTCTGCTGGATAACGTCTAAACTGCTTGACCATACAATAAACTATTTGAACTTGAACTGGCGTTAACTGTCCTTACATCCCCTTATATACAACAAATGAACATTCTGGAATTTTCTAGAAACATTATTTAATCTAGACAGTGTGTTTAGAAGTTTCTAGAATAACTATCTTTCAAATTAAGGTTTTTTCCTTTACGGTTATCTCGTTACAATATGATAAACAGTTTATCGTTAAATTGACTTTAATTTCAGAAAAAACAATTGTTTAAAAAAATGGAAAACGAGGCGCCTCACGCCTGCTCACTTTTCTTGACCGGACGTAAATATTTAAACAAAGTGTTTCCACATTACTGGATTAGCCGTGGCAGTGAAATTGTTTAATATCTTTGAGACCAGAGTTAAATTCGTAAGATCTTTTGATCGGGTCAAACAAAAGACTTTAGAGCAACTTCATTCACACAAGAAGCTGTGGAGAAACATACAAGCGGCCGCTAATCAAATCAAATGTGATTCAGAGCGTTATTTAGAATTCGAGGATCGCTCAGGAAACGGATTGCAAAATATATTGAAGTTAAGGGTGTGCATTTCCAGCAACTTTTTCAGTTGTTTTATTTGTTTTTTTTTGTATAAAGCATTTATAGAATTAAATTTTATTTTGTTGTGTAAGTTTAAAACATTTTATTTTAAAACATGTGTGTTTCTTTGTATTTAGCAATTTATTTAATGCTAAAATATTGGCCCTATTTTTGTGGCAAAAATCTTACTGTGCTACAATTGGCAAATCTCAAAATATGGTATTCTAAACAGCTTGAAAAGAAGTTGGTTATGCTTAATAAGGTGAATATCAATTAAAGCGTTAAATTTTTGGGATCCCGAACATGGAAAACTCGGTAAACGCTAAGATTTCAAGAAATATGGTTAACTTTTGAGAAATACGGTGAACTTTCGACATTCTTTTAAAATCTAGATGCCGATTTAAAAAGAAAAACATAAAAAAATAAACCTTAGTGGACATTTGTACAAAGCCAAAACTAAAGTTATCTTAGGATTACAATATTATTACCAAAACCAACTTACTTTGCAAAAAGAAGGTATTTCACAAAACTTTAGCTTTAGCTTACTTTTCCATTACGTACGTACTATGTATTTCAACAGTTCTCTAAGAGAAGGCAGTAGTATCACCTTATCTAGATAGATACCTAAATGTGTAAGAGTGCGCACGTCGAGAGCGTTTAAAACTGCGCGCGCAGTCTTACATGCCGACGATATTTTGGATCTCATTAAGAGGTTTAACTTTATTTATAGTAACTAACATGTAAATACAAATATTCCTTTTTTTTGGATGTTGTTTCAGAGAAAAAAAAGCACGGAAAAATGGCAAAAGCAGAAGGAAAGTAGCTGAATCTACTTTGCGTCTTTTGCTTAAGCAAACAAAATGCCCAGTAAAGCTAGGTCGCTTTGACACTATACACTATAGAAATTAGAAAAAATGATTTGCTCCCACTTGCAGTCTCTAGATGACATGTAGGTGTTATTGAATTACTGCAAAAGTATTAAGAATTGCAACATACGAATTTACTAATCAAAACAGCTGATCTCATCGTTTTCATAAAACAACAAAAATACTGGTTACTCGGGTTTTTTAAACGTTACCCAGAAATATCTTTTCGCCAGCCTACTTCCACGAGTAGCTTTTAACAGATCAAAGGTGGATCGCTTATTCATCAATCATACCGTACTGTTGAATAAATGAAGTTTTCCACCCGAGTATATTTATAACATGTATGAGACTGGCATATCTACAGTACCTTACAAATAGCCAAACGTCCTTTGTTAAGGTGATATACTCCAACATTTTGGCGCGAAACCTAAAAAGAGCAACGATACTCAAACAAACCCAGTACAGAGAATAAATGTAAAAATTTTGTCAGGTATAAATTAACCCCGACATTTAAAACAGATACTGATTCACCGAACTGTACTGGGAGGTTCATAGTAGAGGGCGTTTTAAATCAAAGAAAAGAATATTTTAAATCTGTATGGCGTTTTTCTCAAAATATTTTAATATGAAATTTTAGGCATGAATAGTTTGTTTCATTTTACGTGGTAGACGCATACTTTTATTTTGAATAAATGATAACTTAAAGAAAATTATGATGGTTTATAGAGAAAAAAAATAATTTTTGTAATAAACACATGCGTCTACCACGTAAAATGAAACGAACTATTCATGACTAAAATTTCATATCAAAATATTTTGAAATTTTTGAGAAAAACGCAATACAGATTTAAAATATTCTATTCTTTGATTTAAAACGCCCTCTACTATGAACCTCCCAGTACAGTTCGGTGAATCGGTATCTGTTTAAATGCCGGGGTTAATTTATACCTGACAAAATTTTTACATTTATTCTCTGTACTGGGTTTGTTTGAGTATCGTTGCTCTTTCTAGGTTTCGCGCCAAAATGTTGGAGTATATCACCTTAAAACGGAAAGCGAGCTGTGAGCAAAATTTCAAGGAAAAAGCGGAGCATGAATGTGATTGTGGTAAACATGGTATTTGCCACTGAACAGGTTTTTGCTCCTACTTTTATATTTCTTAGGATAAGGACGAAGACAGAACTTACAGATGCTGTACCGGCATGGTATATCGGTATCATCTCTGACGCCGATCTTTTTCTTGGGTATTTGGCTAAATCATTTCTGCTACCATGCAAGGCCTAGGAAAACAAGTCAGTCTTATTAAATTTTAACAACCTTGTTTCACACTACACTTTAAAGTACAATATTATTGCATCGACATGATCAGGTCCAGGTTTTTATGGTGTTTTGAGAAGTTATTCTTCAGCAAATGTAATTAATGGCTTTAAAAGGGAAATAGCAGATGGCTTTAATTTTTACCCCAGATTATTATTAACAAGCTGCAAAAACAGGCATTGGAGTACAACTTCTTAGGTGTACCGGTATTATGCCCTGAAACTTTGACGTTATTAATGACGCTAATTTTATGGCGAGCAACGCTACTGAAAAAAAAACAGGAATTTCAAGCTAATTTTCCAGAATTTATAGCTTCAGCTGATATTTCACGCGAGTCAGTAGTGCCTAGTGTCAATCTGTCAGAACCTGTAGCAGGTAAATTTGAGGAGATTTTTGAAATTGATCCAGCACAACACAGTCCATTCTACTAGAACCAGCTTTTCCAAAGCCTAAGACTTCTACGCCTGTAGGTACATGCATCAAAATTTGTCAAGGAATCGATGTAAAGTTCAAAGATATGTCAAACTGCAATCGCTAAACTAATTCCATTTTCAAAATATAGGTACCCAAAAAAAATCATTCGAACACATAAAAAAATCAAAAGTAATTAGTTGGTCATCGTATAAAAATAAGTTAGAAGACAAAGAAGTTGTGAAAAAAAGGAAAATAAAATCAACATTGAAGTCAAAAATGTTGAAAAAAAAAAATAAACGAAAGACTAATGGTGATTATTATTTGCCATGCAAAAAAACATAATGTAGCTTGTTTAAAATCCTTAACATTAATTTCTTTAAAACATATTCTTTATTATTTATGGTAATACAAGCCCTATTTCTTAAAATTTTTCATAACTTTCTAAAACAACGCATTACCTAAAATGCCTACGTGCGCAAACACACATGTTTTTGATCACGTGCTTTTCAGGTGTGATATTATAATTGATCAATCAGAGTCATTTCTCATGGAGTGGTGAGCCCTGTAAAGTACGTAATAATTTTCGTCTTAAATACCACATTTACGAATGTTTTAGTTCACTTTTTTTGATTTAGCCTTGAAAAAAATCTATAGTCATTTCCTTTAATTTTACTGGCTTTTTAACTTACGTAATAGTTTGTGATTCATTGAAAAGTTTCATTAATTTTCCTGATGTTGTTATCAAGGTTACCCCCTTAAATATTTGTTTATTTTGACTAATGTTTATTCGAAATATATTTTTGTCTTTATGTTTATCTAAGAAATCTGTTTTTTTTTTCTCGATTTATCTAAAAAGAAGTTTGAAAAGCTTTATTACTACCTTTTTTTGATCATCAAAAAAATACAACTAATAAAAATGCAACTTTCATTTTGCATCTAAGAAAGAAAGAAGTACATATTAATTTCTTTGGAAATTTTGGATTTTGTTTTATTTTATATATATATTTTATTTGTGTTGGCTGGAAATAATTTTGTATCAGAGCCATTTTTAGCTTTAAAAAATGTTTTTTTATTTAATTGGATAAAAAAATAAGTTGTGCCGCTTTTTATTATTTTTTTTTTCATTTTTGTTACTTACACTAACTCATTGGAAACATCTAAGTGAAATTTTTTTATTAAGTTAGAACAAACTCATGACCTGCTCTCCTCCAAACAAGTGAATTTTTATCGAGCAATTAACACCATTAACATCCATAAAATAAAAAGGTTACAAAAATACTTGTGATAGCGCAAAAACTTAAACTTAACAATTAAAAAAAATTTATAAATTTTAACACCCTGTATTTCCTTAACACTTTACATTTGGATAGGACATTTCGATGTAAACTATCAATATTTTACCACTAGTATCTTCAGTACTCGGATTTTCCATTATTAATGAAATAAAATTAAAAAAAGGCAAAGTTAAAAGTAAAAATAAACTCAAAAAACAAATACTTTTTATAAAATTTCTTCATAAACTTTTCAGGCTACCCTTGTATTATTTTGGATAAACAATATAAAAAGCTGAACGCGTTTATTTGATCTCTTTTTCAGCTCATTTAACAAATTTCAATCCAATCCGGGTTATCTAATAATCGTTTCTCTATATTGTATCGTTTTAAAGTTAATTTTCACTAGCACTATATGGTCCAGAGGAAAAAGGTTATTCGATACTTATTTCTAACTAACAAAATTCATGTGATATTAGGTATGTTGAGTGCAATTGATCCGTAAAAGCATTAGGCCTATACTACCACATGTTTTCTTTATGAGTCACGTATATCGATATCTTGGGACCAGAAAAGGTGGTTTAGATCGTTCAAGGCTACTCAACCGTACCCGCTTTTTCAATTCAATTACGAAAAATTTACTAGTTTCTTCCACCGTAAATTACGAATTTTAGCTTATCACTGTATGATATTCACCTTCTAAAATCAATTTTCTTGTGTTGTTTTTTTCGTATATGGCGGTGAAAATAAACAACCGATTTTTTCTTTTCTACGCTAGTACACACTCTTTCAAATAATGAACTTCAGAAGTTTTAAGTTTCAATTGACATTCCTCTTTAAGCCAAACTTTCCTAATCATTTTTTTGGTAGAATCAAATCACTACCTTCGAAAACAAATTCCAATTTTTCCCTTCACTAATTCGCCTAAAAATCAACAAAGTTAAAATTTACTTTTAGAAAGTTTATTAATTTCTTACAGCGTCAGATGTACGTTATATCAAATTCCAACTGGCACAGATGAACTCTTTAAATTATTTGATTTCTCACCAGTTTTGAAAAGTTCAATTATAGTTTTTTAATGCAACATTATTTTAATATACAATGATTTATAAAAAAACAGACAAACTTAAACAAAAGGTTTTATTTAAATGCTTTAAAAAGAAAAAAATGAAGTTTTCCTTTTAAATTTTAACCATCAACTTATAACCACATTAAACACAATTTATATGATAATAAAAGGTTGTCGCGAGGTTTTAATACATTTCAATATTTAATTAAATTGGAATTTTATAAATGGAATCTAAGCAAATTTTTCTTAATAAAATTGGTACTAGTTTATTTACAGGTTTATAAGTTGATAGTGAAAATCTAAAAGAAAATTTTATTTTCTACTTTTTTAAAGCGGTTAAAAAAAGGCTTTTTTGCTTTTAATTTATTTTTTACTTTTTAGTTATCGCTGGCTAGGTTCATCTCATTCAACGCATTACAGTTTTACAGTTGGTAGGTCGTATGCAGGTTAATTTCCAACAGTCCAGATCTTTAATAAAGAGACCTTCTAATGATTTTACCCTAGTTAAGACCACGTATGAGTGTCAAGCAGCAAAAAACTTCGAGCCCAATTAAATAAGGGCATAATCGACAGTACTACCTTGCACTTTGTGTACTGTATGAATCCAACATAATACAATTGGCAGCATTCTTCGTCCATCCCACCAAATAGCACAAGTCAAAGGTATTAATCGTGGGTACAGATTTAAAAAATCATTTTTTTTACTTGTATTTTTATTCTCAGCGGACCCTTTTATAGGAAACCATTAAAAACTTTAATAGTGCGCAATATTGTATTTAAACTAATGACTCATTATTTTTCTAGCTATTTTCCGCAATAGTTTTGCCATATTGGATTTAAAATGAGGTTATTTTTCAAGTTACTTTAAACAAGAGTTACTTTTAACGCTCCCTTGCATTTGGTACCCATATTGTAGAAGTGCATTAAAAATAAGACTGTTGTAACCTCTTTTTTCTTAAAGGTGTTGAATACTCGATACATATGAAAGATACAGAGATAAACAAAATCTAGTAATAAAATGCTTTTACTGAATCACACTCTGTGCGTCGCGATCACTTATTGTTTTAAAACTTATTGCGTAGGTGTTATCGATACTGAATGCAATTATGAGTAATCTTCACACTTAGATTTACAGTTACCGGCTTTTCAAAAAACTGAGTTACACTCTGAAGTTTAGGGTCACTAATTACGTTAACTCTTCATACGTAGATATTTATCACATTGATTACAATTAAATCCAATATCCAAAGAAAGAAACAGTACTCTTTTTTCTTGTAGTAGAAAAAATAGTAACCATGCAATAAAAAGACTTATAAAATGGCTCCTAGGTGATTAGATCAGCTTCTAGCTTAATCTAAGAAATAAGGCAAAATTCGGCTTCCTACTAGCCTCAATCACAGGTAATTATCAGCAACTTTTACCAAAACCATTAACGATAAACACTAACTAACTTTATCGGCACTAGGAACATTAATTAGCTTGTAATTTTAAGCGTCAAACAGGAAACAACTTGCAAAATTGAAACTAGACGTGTCGCTGAGATGTTATCAGTCACTCTCTCACACCTAGAATAATCTCGTTAGCACCTGGAAAGGCCTTTCAAGCATTTCCCGCTTAGCATCGCGTGATCTTAAGCGTGAAATCTCATTGGTCAATTAAAAAATCAATACTCCGCTTAAAAATGTCCGTTAGATTCTGATGTTCTAGAAAGTTCCATGTAATATATTAAGCGTACAGGGTTGGCGTAAGTAGAAAGAAATGATTAAAAAGAATTTTTATTAATCGGGTTTTTAAAAACGCTACAATGTCACTATCTTGTATCGTCCGCCATATTGGATTTACCATGACGCCACATTATTTTTTAAGTTACTTTTAACGAGTCCTTTCATTTAATATGCCCATAGCGCAAAAGTGCATGAATGATAACTATTCCGCCATTTGGGATATTTCGCCATATTAAATTTAGAATGACGTCACATTATTTTTCAAATTACTATTTACAAGCCGTTTTATTTAATAGGTATACCCATATTGTCGAAGAGGATTATAAATAACTGTTCGGCCATCTTGTATGGTCCACCATATTGAATTTAGAATGACGTAACTTTATTTTTAAAGTTACTCTCAACGAGTACTTTCATTTGATACCCATATTGTGAAAGTGCATTAAAAATAACTATTTCGCCATCTTGGATGATCGTGCATTTTCATCCAAAGTAAACGTATATAAAAAAATTTAACTCAACCGGTGGTAAGCTATATACTTCAAAATTGAGTTTAAAAATTCCACTCGAATAAACATACATACATTGCATATAAAATACAGCTTTTGAAAAGCACGTTTTAGGCTTTAAATATTATTCAGAATCGAAAACATTTTTATTACGTAAAATAATATTTATTCTTTTTGTAGTGAAACAATCAATCGCATCTCATTTTATTCAAAGAATTGTTCTCCAAATAAAAGTCCGACCCAGTTGAGAGCGATGTTTAATTTGTTCATTTTATGTAGACATCGATACTAAAACCCGGTCTTAAGTCAGCAAATTCAATTTCTTCGTTGAGATTCAACTTAAAGAATTATTCAAGCAAAATGTATTTAATAATCCAATGTGGTAACTCGTAACTTTTTTTAATTCTGCTGATTTATGGTTTTCATGCACAAATAGAAGCTCGGAAACTGTAATTGAATTGCATTAGTAATTTCGTTTGTATGAATACAGTTATCGAATTTTTATATAACGTAAGCAAATTGTTTAACTGTAATGTAATTTTTTAAATTTATTTGATTACAGAGCTTTTTGAAGTTATACTTCTATTCGTACGCCCCGCGTATAAAATGGGAGTATGGGAGTAAATCAGCAAAATCATTAAATTACGTTACATATGTAATGGAGTGAGTAAGAGAGGGACAGAAACACATATATGTATATTAGTCGGTAAAAACATAGATGAAATATTTACGACATGTTAGTAGTTATAACTATAAGTCCTTTGAATACTCTTTAAACATTCAGTACACTGAAAAGAGATAGATATAAAAAAACAGTCTAAGCTAAGGTTTTAGTAGATATTATAGTGACGTTACACATTGTGTTAAACAGATTATTTCATTATTCTGTTACGTAAGTATATATATTAAGTTTAATATTTTATTATAATTATATTAATAATAATTTTTAGTAATGAGTATTGTATTGTAGTCTATAGTACCGTCACATGTTTTGCAGTATAGGTTATATTATATCCTGCACTATGCTTTTAAATTGTTTGCTACATAAACATAGTTTTTAAGAAATGTATTTTAGTTAACTTTTTGGGAATTAAAACGTATTTTATAAATATTTTTTCATTAATCGCATTATATATGCGTATAAGTGACTTCTTAAGGAATTTTCGAGTTTTCGATTTTTTTATGACTTGACATAAATTCTTCGTGCAAGGTGTCAACAAATACGCTACCTAAATGACTTCTTTTAAAAATTTTGCTATTTAATGCTAGCTTTAATTACTCTCTATCTTTGAACTTTCTCTATTAAAGAGGCGCCTTTACCTTGTTGCCACCCTATACGCTAGTCAAAATATTCGATACTGCGCACTATGGCGCCACTGATTAACTTTATACTTTATACAGTTTTAGTTGATATTATGTACACACGATATATATTTTCGCAATGAATATTTTTAGATTTTGAATGATAAGCGATATTTTGTAACATACTATTGAAAAGATGAAGAGTTTTATTGTACGATGTGTTTTTTTGACTCTACATTGCATTTTAACCTATAAAATGGACACGGAAGTTTGGATTTATAGTAAAGTAGGTCCATGCTTCGAGCATATAATGATTTTGCTAAATCATTTAATTGCAAATTCTTAAACCTGGGTGCGTGCACAGAAGTTTAACTTCTACCGGCAGTCCCATTGTCACACCCTCTTTATTAAATAAAGTATTTATAAATATTTAATTTATTTTGTCAACGCGGTATTGTAACTTTTTTTATGATGGAGAACTGGTCATGTGTGTAATCGTCATCCCAGATTAGAATAGCAATATATATATTACACAATATTTGCAGCTTTGAATTTTCGAGGAAAAAACTAGACAAACTGATTAGAATCTCTATACAAAAAACCTCTTTCGATATACCTTTCATAAAACGCTATGTAGATGATCTAATTCTTGCACTGCCCCGGGACAAAGTTAATGAAACTTTGGACATCTTCAATAGTTTTAATCAAAACCTACAGTTTACAGTAGAACTGGAGACAAACAACAGCATCCCTTTCTTAGACATGAGGGTCCATAGAACATCTTCTGGTCTTAAAACACAATGGTATAGGAAACCCATCTCATCGGATAGATTCATGAATTTCTTTTCCAACCACCCCCTTAACATGAAAATAAACTTAGTTAGGTCTCTCAAAAATAGGGTTTGTAAGCTTTCTCATCCTGAATTTAGGAAAAAAGATCTTAATGTATTATTCAATATTCTTTTGGAAAACTCCTATCCTAGACGGCTTTTAAACAACATCTTTTTTAATGTGAGGAACGATCAACCAAAACCCAACCTAGATCCTGGAATTGATCCTCCTATTACTCATTTTTACTCTTTGCCACTTATCAATGACTTGACTCCGAAATTATTAGATATTCTCCGGATAGTACCCAATTGTAAATTTTCTATTAAGTTAATCAAATCAATCGTCGTTTTATTCTCTAGGACCAAGAGTAAATCTAATGACTTGGAAAAGTCTAATGTTGTGTATCGAATTACGTGCGACGTGTGCAACAGATCTTATTTTGGACAGACAAGTCGCACTCTATATAGTAGGGTTATTTCACATAAAAGCGACTGTCGCCTGTTGAAGAGATCTTGCTCACTAGCCGAACATGTAATTGATTCGGGGCATAACATGGATTTTAATAACTCTAAGGTCGTAGCAAATGAATCCAACAGAATAAAACGCAATTTCCTGGAAATGATTCATATAAATAATGATGAACACCCACTTAACAAAAAAACGGATATACAAAATTTGTCTGCAATTTACAGTTACCTTTTATCCTGGGAAAAAGAGAATTACCTATATGAATCCTTTTTAATAATACCATCTCCATCTATTTTTCAATATTATTATTGTTTTACAATTAAGTTGGGTTAGTACTATGTACTTCTTCTTTCTTTTAGCATTCTTGTCAATTTGTTTAACTAGCTACTAAAAATCATCTCCTATGTTTAGACAACATACATTACTATTTATTGACTTTGGGTTTAATACAGTAACAAATGAAAAACAATAAATGTTTGGTTTGGTAATTTAATGGTTTATTATTACCTACAGTCGGGATTATTTTACAATCGTTTTCTTAATTTTTAATTTTTATTATTAACAATTGAACACTTCTGAAGAAATTTCTGCAATAACACTCTAATAGTATATACAAAAAACTTTTTTATCTTAAAAAAAAAACTTTTTTAAACTAATGACCATTATAGACATTTTTAACTTTTTAACTTTAGTTTCCTGACTGAGCTGATTTCGGCTTTACACACCACCTAAAATTATAAAATGTAGATCAGTTTTAGTATGATTTTTAAAAAATCTGTTTTTAATGTTTTTAATTATGTTTTTAAACTTATCTGTGCTGTTTTCTATTAACTTCAATGTTTTGGTGGCATTGTCCTCCTAAAATATGATTTTCTTTGAGCATATGGCTTTTATCGTCATCTTCACTTAGTGTAAGTAGGTACCTACAAAATTTATATATGTTAACTTAATTGTACATTACAATATACTTACTGTGTGTTTTGGTTTATCAGTGTCCTGATGAAGCTGTAAATAAAACAGCGAAAGCTCGACCAAACTAAAAAGAAGTTTTCTTTCATCGCCAACCCCTGACTACATTGCCCAATCCAATTTGGATATTGTTAGTTTACATGTTTAGTAGTCACCTTATTCTTTATATATATATATATATATA
The DNA here is from genome assembly GCA_964028335.1 of Altica lythri. Taxonomy (NCBI): domain Eukaryota; kingdom Metazoa; phylum Arthropoda; class Insecta; order Coleoptera; family Chrysomelidae; genus Altica; species Altica lythri. The sequence goes on along the minus strand of OZ034809.1, from coordinate 31,437,807 downwards.
TATATATATATATATATATATATATATATATATATATATATATTTATACATTGTATACTTGACCTAACCTGTTGACAAGCTCATGGACTATAAACCTTTTCAAACATTCAGCAAACTCCACAGATTTAACCAAATTATAAAAGACATCTTGTTGATGGATCACTAGAATTTTGTTAGAGACTAACGTTCGTTTGGGTCTAGAATGTATTGAAACTTTGTTGGATTCATGTTTGCCAGTTGTTTTGATTTCAGATGTCGTCCGTAGTTTCGTGGAATATAAATGTTTATACTAGAGTGAAGAGGATATGAGTGACATTGTTACGAAATTTGTTATGTAACTTTTGAGGTTTGGATTGGGTATTATGTTTTGCATAGATATAAGTAAAACATAATTTAAACAACATCCCAATCTAATTATAAATTTCAAAATTTATTATAGATTCAGTATTAGACAGGATTTTTTTTAATTAAAATACCTACTTTGCTACTCTACTTATGCTTTTGATGAGACAATGTACTGTATTACTTAGTAGTACTCTTCGTATGGCGAATTATAAGACTAACTGGCAACCAGTCATAAAATTGTATTTACTACAATGTATATTTTAAGAACTATAATTAATTCGAAAGCATGACAACAAAGTCAAAGAGCGTTTCTTAAGCCTAAAAATATGACTGCCACCCCAAGATTTACTTTGATTATATATAGGTATAATAACATATCTTTTTAAAAATTTAAACTGTACTGAACCTAAACCTGTATTTGTAGCTTTAAAGTTTATGTAAATTAAATTTTACAGATTCATTCCACAAAATGTTAACTTAAACAAAGACAAATCTTTAAAAAAACGTTTTTAAAAATTTACTGTAATAGCTTAAAACTTAGTAAACATGTATTGCAATGAATATCCCAGTGTTTTACTGTCATCCATCAGAGTATCCTAACGTGTTGGATCTTGAAATAGTTACGACTTTTATAGTTGGAAGTTCGTAGTTTAGTTCGCGGGAAATAGGCAGCTGTTTCATCTAAAGATGAGTTTTACGATGGAGGTTTGCGGCAAATACTAAATAGAATTGGAGAATAGATTTAAGAACAGTAATAGTCAAAGCGGTACACTCGAAAATATTGCATAAATGTCTGTGCAGCACTAATTTTATAATAATAAGTATTATTTTTGTAGAGTTTTAGTAGAGGTTTATTTTAAAACTCAGATATATTATTAAACAAAAAACAAAACATTAGAAAATCAAGCGTTTGTGAAGGCTTGAGCTTGTGGATGTTTGCGGAGACTACACAAATCACATATCATAGAAAAACTCGAACGAAATTATAGAAATGGAAGATGTAGAAATACAAAAAAGTTTGTAAGATAATTGGGCCAAATTATGATGACTAATACAACAGTCTATGGTCCCTTTACACGCTTTCCAAGTCACAGCAAGCGTCCACAAGACAAGCAATTATTATCGATAGTGATCTCGCTTTAGCTGAACGTGTACTGCTGGATTTTTCTGTGTATTTTTTTTACTATGAGTAGTTGATGAAACCATAAAAAAAGTTGTTTCTTAAGTAATATTAAAACTATTTTATTTAAATACTAGAAATAGGTAGTTTTAATTATTTATGAAGTATTTATTTTAAATAATAAATTTATGAACTAAACAAAGGGTTGTGATATATAGGTTGATTAAGTATTATAACTTGGTAAGCTAAACATTTAAAAAGAACAATATGTTTCTCTTTAAAAGCGTTTATCGAAATGTTTCGTCGTTGTGTCCACGTAGAGGTAATTAAAATGTAAAAACCGATATTAGTTTTTAAGCTCTTCGAATTAATCAAAATAATAATACAAACAAATGAGTCGAATAGAGCTTCATTTTTACTTATGCTCTACATGATTGTGAGAAAATGCGGCCATGAAGTGATTCTAAACGCTCTTTCTTTAATTGTTTTATTTTTCGATTCTTCTGACTATGACGCATTAACTCTCGCTTACTTTATCATTGGACCACTTCTTACATTTAATTTTGCCTGCCCTGTTGCAATTTACATTTCAAAAATTAGGCTTTGTTTTAAAGATCCAAGAATATTGCGAAAAATTCAAACGTCGTTGGAAAACAGAGTACATTCACAAATTTCAACAGCGAATTAAAGGGACGTTAAGTTCATAACAATTAGGAATCAACGAATTGGTGTTAATAGAATCATCACGCTCCACATGACATGGAAATTGAAGAATGACAAAATGTTCAATTTGGATCTAAGAGGCTGCCTCGGGTAGATATACTTCGTACTTCATCTGGTGTTAAAAAGGGCATTTTCATTGCTCTGTCTATTACTAAATAATGTTTTTTAATGTGAAGAACAGATAGTCGTGAAATGTAAATGACAAAGTTTAAATGTTGTTTAGTTCAAACTTTAGTCCTCATATCTGAATTTGTGATACAGAAGTTTTGATATTGTTACTAATTACGTATCTGTTGCGTTCTTTTAGAAGGGATACTTATAAAAGATTAAGGTGACAATGTTTATATAACTTTATGTTAGTTTGTAATGATTTAAAGATCGGTTTGTGTGAAATTTAGTTCTCAGAGAAAATAGTTACCTTTTTTATTAGTTAACTTTTTTATTTATTTTGTATTTACACTAGTTGCTGCTTTCGTCGGCTAACATATCAAAATTTAGAAATTTTACGGTAGATACTTGATAGAAGTTCTAGGTAGAGGAAAAATAGTTAGCGTATTATTAGAGTAATATTACTCCGGTCATTTAATAAATGGTCCTAAATCAGTGAGTCTTGTGAAAATACCTTCTCGTTCCAAACGTTAATCCAGATTTGACAAGGAGGTCAAAAGAAGATTCTAGATTTCTCGAAAGAAGGTTCATAAGGATAGTTGGATAGAAGTTTCATAATAGAAGATCAAATGAATATTCCAGAATAATCGTTAGAAGATTCTTTGCAAAAAAAAATTCTAACGAAATATTCCGCAAGATTAAAGAACCAGGTCTTTCTTTGTATTTAGAACATAGGATCAGCGAAAGCAAATAATATCTTCCAGGGAAGCAAGTTTGCAGATTTCTCAACTTAAACTTAAGAGATTAATTGTTTTTATTAAGAATAATAAACGTAACTAAAATTTAATAACTGTTGGTTTTATCTTTAAATTAAAAGCGCAAACTGAACTTTGGATTTTATTTGTTTGGTTTGTGCTTGCGCCCTTACCCCTTGTATTCAGGAAAGTCTGATAATATTGTTTCTGATAAGTTTTGAATTTTGTATATTTATTACATTATAATAAATTCATGATTTTGGAAGTTGGTAGAAAAAATATAGCCCCCTCTACTTTAGTATCGGTTGTGGATTACCAATATAACATAAAATTAAGGGGTAAGGGTGTAAAGTACAAATAACATCCAAACTTTAGTTTGTGGTACCAATAAGTACTGATGCGTCTAGCTCATAATAAAAAGGATGGTTGACGAAAGAAAGTAATTTAGACAGTGAAGACTATCATAGCTAAGAAAAAGTCGAAAATGGGCAGGGTTAAATTTTTAAGAACTAATACAAACAGCTAAAGATAGAAAATTACCTTTGGTGATTTTGTTTATTATGAAAGCAATCCAACTAAGTAATCTTTTATTTACATCCTGTACTAATTGGTATTTACTGCGACCCGGTGTCTCGTAAAGGCACCTTATGTACTTTTTGCCTAGTCTGCAACAAGATTCTTCAATAAACATCTCCACCTTTGCATATTCTGTAATAATTCCTAGCTTAATTCTGTTTGTTCTGCGCAGTGCATCAGCTCTTTTAGCACACATTCCTTCAATACAATAAACTGTAAAACCCAAGACTTACGCGATAGGTGGCTATCCGCGTAAATCGAATTCGTGTAAGCAGGCAAAGGCAAACAAAGTAGGTATGTTTAATTGAGACCGGAGACTATTTAAAACAATAACTAAGGAAATAAATTTGTATCTAATTCCAAATAATATGACAAATTATATTATAATAAAGTGTATAAACACAATCTGAAGTTATTTTGATATTTTGTTTCATACAATCTAACAAAGTTGTCTGACGGGTCAATGATTTTTCTGCGTGCTCGTAGCATGCTAGTTGTTTTTTTATTCCTTGCTTTGTAACAGAAATTCACTCTTCGTTGTAGACTATGCTTTCCAAAATTGTTAGCCCTTTTTCAATTGAACTGAGGGCATCTGTCAGGATTCCATTTGGGTCCAAATAATTAAAATTCTCAATGCATGCCTCTTGCTCACTTATTGTTATGACCTCATCCGTTGTAAGCTCCACATTGTGGAAATTCAGCAGTTCTTGAACGTCATCATTATCGACTTCTAAATTTATTTGTCTACTAAGATCGACAACGTTTTTATTCACATTGTCAATTTCATCAGGCCCTGTTATTGATTTCGCCTGAATATCAGTGGAAAAAAATGGACAGTTTTTTCCAGACAACATTTAAAGTTTATGGTGAAATTTTATACCATGATTCTCCAATGAAACTCACAATGAATGGTTATCAAAATTCTTTAACAGAAAGCTCGATGTTTTGTCTTATAGCTTTATGCAGATGTGCAAACGATCGGCTCATGTAATAAGCTTTAAATGTATTGATAACTCTCTGGTTTATCGGGTGATGCAATCTGGTTTCATTTGGTGGCAAAAATTCATTTTTCACACGTAGGTTAAAACTAGTTAAAATAACAGGAGGTAAACCTGGTGCGTCATTGATTAATAGCATCAGTTTAAACAGGATCTGTTTAGACTGGCAATAACGTATGACTTCAGGTATGAAGAGATAAAAAAAACAGTCTTTAAAAAGGGAAGCCGTCACCCAAGCTTTAGGATTCGACTGTCAAATGACAGAAAAACCAGCTTTAGATTTGTTTTTTATTGCTCTTTGATTTTCTAAGCGTTAAAATAAGAGAGATTTTAACTTAAAGTCACTAGGTGCATTCGCGCTAAGCATCACTGTCAATCGATATTTGGTGGCCTTAAAACCTGGATAAGTTTTCTCTTCACGCGCAATAAAAGTTCTTTTATGCATATTCTTTTAAAACGGGCCACACTAGATGAGACTCATTTTGTTGAATATGGTTATTAAGTTTCTCTGGATAGAAAGCTGCAGTCTCTTTATCTGCAATTGATGCCTTTTTAGTTTCTGCAATGCTATGCCAATTACCTGCTGAGTTAAAATTTGAATATCTTCTGATCAACAGGACAATCTTTTACACTTAATTAATTATCACACTATAATGTTAACAATGTTTCCATCTCAGCGATAATACCATGCCGTTTACAAATCATGCTTAAATTCAAAGACTGGGCATTTTTTACAGCTTCGTAAATTGTTTATTTACTTTTTGTAATTGATCTGACTGTCGATTCCGCTTAATAAAACTTTTTCGCTAATTTACTTTTTTTTTTTTATTTTTGCATCGTGGCCTTTAATAATGTTGAGTTTACACTCAACAGATAATGTTTTTTTTCTTGTTTGAGGCAAAAGATTTGGTTCTACTTTGTTTGGATTATGCCATAGTACTTAGTACACACAAAATAATCACTTGTAAGTACTCACGCTTACTAATAACATAATTTCAATGATGGTTGGGTTGTCTGAGGATCCAGGATTTCATCTGGCTTTGATCCTTTATTTTTGATATCCTTAGAACTGGTTCTGGACTATAAAATATTGTGGCTGATCCTTTTTTGTAATTTTAATAGCCTGCTCGTTGCTTTCTTTTTCTTTAGGTTCTGATTGACACTTTTATGATCCAACAGAACATCGAGTGCTTTTCGACACGCGTATACTTGTTTATCTAAATATCATTTTGTTCCGTTTGGATTTATAAACCCTAAGACTATAGTTTTTCTCACGCATTGCAAGATTGATTGTAACTCTGCCTAAAACAAAGAGGTGTAAGTTACAAAAATTTACATTCCTATCATTGCACTTGATTCCCACTCTGGTAGGTACCATTATTAATTTTGGACTTATGTATGAAGCAGATATAAAGTTATGATTGAAATAAGTGCATAATTAATCAATTAAGCTTTCTAGTCATATTGAAAAACAGTACATATTTAAAATATTCTGTATACAGCTTCGGTAATTGAAAAACTTATTCTTATTTGATTTATTAGTTAGTTGTTAATATCGTGTTTCTATACAATTCTTAAATTATTAAGTGTATCACCCAGACTAATAACTTCGTAGCAAATCGAGTTTTACCTGGGTTGTAAATGGTCAAATGAGTTGTTGGATTCGTAGAGAATTCCGTAGGAAATGATTTGACAAAGCTTGACCAACACTTAAATGTAACTGAAACTAGAACTTTGTTATCAGCTCAATGAGTGTTAATCATCTGCGTTCTGAGTAAAAGCATTCAACAGTGAAACTATGCAGGATATTCATATTATCAAATGGCACTAGACAGGGTGTCCCAGGTTTTTTGATCAGGACTTTACCAGTGATTAGAAAAAACGTTATTTTAAAGTAAGTTACTCGTATAAACATTGGTCGTGAAACTTTTTGTTTCTGAGATACCGGGCGTCAAAGTTTTCCACGAAACAAAAGTTTTTATTTTTTAATATCCGAACTATTAAAGATTTTCAAATAAAAATTAGTACAAACAATATTGGGATCAAGAGTCGTAATCCTAGATAAAATCAAGATTCTTCATTGATCAGTGGCGGAGATATGGGTTATTAATCATATTAATTTGGATAAAAAATAGCACGGCACTGGATTAACTGTAAAAAAACAGCATATTTTATTTAAATCAGAGAACACAAAATTAAAATAAATAAATTAACAATAATACAATGTATTTAATTAATAACTGAACAGCATATTTATTCACAAAAATTGCTCGAAGTGGTGACCATTATTTTCAATACATAACTCGAATCTTCGCATTAACGAGCGCCGCGTGTTAGTTAAATGATGAGGAGTTATGGTAGCCACAGCGTTCTGTATCCTTTCAAACAGTTCTTCTCTCGTAGTTACAGGTGTTGCATAAACTAATTGTTTTAAGTGTCCCCAGGCAAAAAAATCTAGCGGTGACTTATCGGGCGATCTTGCGGGCCAGGCAATATGTCCACCACGACCTATCCACCGCCGAGGATAAATTATCATGCCACTGCCTCACATTACGAGAAGAATGAACTGGACAACCATCTAATTGAAACCAGGCATGTTGCCTATTATAAATTGGGACGATTTCTAACATTTCATAGTGATTGTTTACCAAAAAATCCAAAAAAGAGTTTCCATCCAACCTGTGTGGCATTATGTAGGGACCTAAGACAATGTCATGGTATAATCCCAGCCACACATTAATGGAAAATTCACATTGGAAATTTCTTGGTCTAATTTCGTTAGGATTTTCTGTTGCCCATAGATAGATTATGTAAGTTAACTATGCCTCGTCGTGTAAAACATGACTCGTCAGTCCATATTATTTTTGACAAGAAATTCAAATCTTCATCAATTTTGTTTAACATTATCCTAGAAAACTCTGTTCGGTGAAGATAATCTTTTGGTTGCAAACCTTAAACTGGTTGATAATGATAGGCATGCATATGATTTCTTTCTAATGTTCGCCAAACTGTTGTCTTGGAAATGTTAAAATTCTGTGATGCTTTTCTAACACTTAGTTGACGATTCTCTTGAAAAAAATTTATGATCTGATCATTTCTTCTCCTTAGTTGTGGTGTTACAGAAACATTTTGTGGATTATTGCCTAAACTGCCGATACCAAACTCGCTCAATCTTTGATGTACATCCCAAAAAACACGGTGGTGCGGTTGTCTTCTGTTTGGAAATCTCCTTCGATATTCTTGGACCGATTCTGTGGAATTTCCGTTACAGAATCCAGAAACAAAATTTATGTCCGCATACTCTTGATTTGTGAATTTGAAAGGCATTTTAAAGTTCGTACTGACAGATCCAGTGCTGTGCTACTTTTTGAGCCGAATTAATATTAGTAATTAGTCATATCTCCGCCACTGGTCAATGTAAAAGTTTGATATTATTTACGTTTGTAAAAACTTTTTTTGTGGAAAATTTTGACGCCCTGTATCTCAGAAAAAAAAGTTTCACGACCAATGTTCATACGGGTAACTTACTTTAAAATAACTTTTTCTAATCACTGTTAAAGTCTTGATCAAAAAACCTGGGACACCAGCTAGTAACTGGAAAATACAAAAGGTGTTTTGTATTTGGTATTTTATACAAAAATTAAAGAAATCACAAAGAAAAACTTATTGAAAAAATATTGGATAATTATCTGAAAAAAAAATTCGGAAAGAGGTTGACCTTAAAGGCCACCCTTGTAACTTCCCGCTAATTTTAACGGCAAAGCTATAGTAACGTGGCGTACTTTGACGTTTTTGATCTTATTTTTCGACAACGATATCTCACGAACGAATCAACCGATTTTAAATTACAAAACGGCATTCGACGTGCTTTTTAAGCTTAAGAGCTGAGTAGGTTATAAAATTGATCGATGTAATAGTCAAAGAGATATCACTCCGATCGACGACGTCTAAATTATAACAACACCGCACGACGGTGGTCTATCAGGACCAAAACTAACACCATAGTTTTATTTTCTTTTAATTAGTTTTTTTAAAATGCAATATTTTTGTCCATTACTATAGGGTATTTTCTTTCTCCTAATAAAGTTATTTTGTTTGTTTTTGTCTCCTTTGCATTAAATTAAAATAAATTAAAAATAAGTGATATTTTTGACATAATAAATTTGAAAGCTTACCTCACTTACAAAAAATCTAATTATTCTTTTATTTTAAAAAAATATATCAAAACAATAATTAAATTTTAATATAAAACACAAAAGGTTCACTAAATTTCTTTAACACAGAAAACACAGAAAAGTTAACCACGCAGAAATTTTTTGACTGTTTTTGCTGAAAACACTTCTCACAGCAGGCTACGATATGATCCATGCACAACCAACATTTAGAAAATGTGCAAAAATATCGAGTTTTCCTTTTCTAACATTAATTGCAATGGCCTAATTTACCTGTTGGTGGATTAGGTTGGTTTTGTGTCGGCATTCCAGATTATTTCATAATGGCTTGTCGAATATTCCAATTTAATCCTGACGTTGAATTTTTTGAATATTACCGATCGGGGATACCCAGCCCAGCAAATGTTATCTGTTTACGATTAAAGTAATTTTCTACTATTTGCTCATCAATTTAGATACCCGAAACTAAAGAGAGCTATAGGTTCCTATATATAAAAAAAACTTACGTAAACGAACGACGGTGGTCTATCAGGACAAAATAATTTTTTTTGAAAAAAATAAAACGGATTTTTTTGTAAAATATAGTGTAAAATGTAGATGTTAATTTTTATGAAAGGTACTGAAAATACCGACAATGTAGATTATTTTTTTTTAACGAAACTAACATTTTACATCATATCCTTGTCCTGACAGACCACCGTGGTCGATCGGAGTGATATGCGCAAAAAACATCATTTTTCAAAAAAAAAAAAAAATTCGTTTTTTTTTTAAATTTCTTAAAATCTACCGGTACGAATCGGTTCAAACTTACAGGGAATCTAAGTTAGATGAAACTCTTTAGAACGCTTTTTAGTTCATTCCAAACGGTTAAGCCGTTCAAAAGTTATAAGAGGTTTACATACATCCACACACACACACACACATCCACACACACATACAGACATACAGACACCCTCGTAAAAATAGTCAGGGGAGGTTCCACACAAAAACGGGGTAAAACCAATAACTTCCCGATTTAAAAAAAAAATAATTTTTTTTGCGGGAAGTTAAAAAATGAAAGCTACCAAAGAAAGGAACAAAACAAAATAAAAATATTTATTAATGTAACATTTTTAAAATACTTACATTATTTCACTAAAATAATTATTTTTCTATCTATATAATATGGCTATGTTTCTTTAAATTTTTCATAACTTCCTAAAACTACGCAACACTTTATGTCTACGTGCAAAAAGACACATCTTCGTTATCACGTGCTTTTTGGGAGCAAATCTATGACTAATCAATCAGAATCATTTTCTTGCGTCGTTATTACCACTGTAAGGTACGTCATAATTTCACTTATAAATACCTATTCCACTGATTTTTATTTCACTTTTAATTTGGTGTGGCCAGAAATCGTTCGTATTTTTTTTAGTTTTAGCAATTTTTTTAACTTACTTTATTGTTTGTGTTCCAAATGTTGTAAAAGGGTTGTAGAAAATTCCCCCATATGGTTATTAATATTACATCCTTCATATAACTATTAATTGGGACTAGTGATTATTTAAATTATCGTTTCATCTGTACCTTTTATCTACCAGAACTGGGGTGCTAATACCTTTTTCTCGAATAATCTTACAAGCCTACAGTAAGTTACTTTTATTTCTGTCCATTTCTGATCATAAAGAAAACACATTTAATAAAAATACAACTACTTTCGTTTTGCATCTAAGGAAAGAAATTAATACCTATTTATTTTCAGTTTAAAAAAACGACTCTTGACAAATTTGACATATCTCAAGATAAATCAGCAAGGGTCATTTTCCACATATTAAATTATTATTTTGATTTTAGTGGCAAAAGTTTCCCAATAAAAGAAGTAAATATTCCATTTCACCGTTTTTGGCCGATGACAGAAATCATACTCGAAGTAAATTTAGAGTTACATCTCTCTCAGATACAGGCAAGTTAGAAATTTAAATAAGGACGTTTGTTTTTTAATACAACACTTACGTAACTGCATCTTGTTTCACCGGTAGATAAAAAGTATTCAATACGGAAGTCTTGACTTAATTCACATTCCTAGTAACCGTCATGTATGGCTCGTTATTGAAGGGTTGAATTTAATAATTATTAATGTCATATTTTTGTAGATGTCAAACCACACTGATAGTTTCAGAAACTTACGACCTAATTTAGAAAAAAAAACTGTCCGCCATTGGTAACTTGGATGACAGTTTAATCTTATTTCAGTGGTTTTTAATATCATATCGGCCAAAAACGATGAAATGGACCATATATACAGTTGATGCCACAAAGAAGCTATAGACAATATTTATATATAAAGAACTACAGTGTTTTTACCAGTGTGCTTGCTGGAAATAATCTTGTTCAGTGCCGTCTCCATCTTTAAACAATTTATCTTTTTATCTTGTCTATACATATAATAAAACTGTACAAATGTATAAGTATGTGCGCGCATCACATGAAAACTACTGATCCTATTCGAATGCGGTTTTCAAAGACGTATTTGTCTTCTTTCAACTTAACATCTGGTGTATAAAACTTTCTCCTCCCACCCCTTTAACGGGGTGAGAATAGAAATTTTTATACAAAAATCAACACGCCACGCGAACGACGTCGCGGGTACATTGAAATAGAACCCAAAAATGTGGTTAGATTTTTTTGTCTGTATGTTTGTGCGCGCATCACATGAAAACTACTGATCCGATTCGAATGCGGTTTTCACAGATGTATTTGTCTTCTTTCAACTTAACATTTCTTCCTTTCTTTAAATGGGGTGGGGTAAGAAATTTTTATACAACAATCACATGCCACGCGAACGACGTCGCGAGTACAACTAGTTATAACAATATTTTTATCTACTCTGTCTATTTTTAATAATAACTTTAAAATAGGTACCTAATTAACTCGAGTACAGCAAAGGATATTGGGTGAAATTAACAGAATTTAAAATGTTTTCAACAAAGAATATCGTTATTTTTTGTGATTTTACAGTACCTACAGTCCTACACATAGATATCAATATTTTATGATTGAGATTTATTTAATGTCAATATTGTACCTATTTTTTGTTGTGATATCTGATTTTGTTTTTTCATTTATTCAGCAATTTAATAAACATTTTAAATTTTTTACTAAGTATATATTTTTAATTCTTACTAGTGTGTGTTGTTCCGATTAATACTGTTTAAACAATTAAAAAAAAATGTAAATTTCAGTTTTTTTAGATTAATTGGCTTATTCTAAACAAAAAAACTAGTGTGACAGTCAGTGCAAGTGCCGGCTGAAGTTATACTTCTATGCACGCGCATGGATACATAAATTTGTATGCGAATGATTTAGCAAACTCATTATATGATATTCGTGTTAAGCGACTCCAAAAACCCCGAGTATATAAATTGAACCCATTTTCAGCAATACTTACCGAGTTGTAAGTTTTCTTTCTATTGTCTGTTCGGAATTTAATTTTCGAATGCAGAAATGCAATTTCCATTTTTACATTATAAAATATAGCGACAAATTTCCTGATACTTTAACGAATCCATGCAAAAAAACGCATTTCGATCCATCTGACGTTACAAAATTTGGACGTTCTGGTGCTTTATTTTCTCGACTATTCGTAAAAATTCAGTTTATGTAGCCAACAACCTCAAAAGCATAATGCAGGATATACTGCAACCATGTGCGGTATTTTAGACTACAATACAATACTCATTACTGAATATTATTATTAATATCTACATATATAAAACTCAAAGGTGACTGACTGACTGACTGACTGACTGATATAGTGATCAATCAACGCAGAGCCCAAACCACTGGACGGATGGGGCTGAAATTTGGCATGCAGGTAGATGTGATGACGTAGGCATCCGCTAAGAAAGGATTTTGACTAATTCCACCCCTACGGGAATAAAATAGACGATGAAAGTTTGTATGTCAATTTTAAACTGATCAGGCTGCGATTTTGCATGCATATAGCTGCTATGACGTAGGCATCCCCTAAGAAAGGATTTTAATTAATTGCACCCCTAAGGGGATAAAATAGGCGATGAAAGTTTGTATAAAAGTTTGTCAATTTTAAACCGATCGGGCTGAGATTTTGCATGCATATAGCTACTATGACGTAGGCATCCCTTAAAAAAGTATTTTGATAAATTCCTCTCCTCAGAGGATAAAATACGGGATGAGAGTTTGTATAAAACTTTGTCAATTTTAAAGCGATCGGGCTAAGATTTTGCATGCATATAGTTACTATGAGGTAGGCATCCCTTAAGAAAGGATTTTGATAAATTCCACCCCTAAGGGATAAAATAGGGAATGAAAGTTTGTATGAAACTTTGTGAATTCCAAACCGATCGGGCTGAGATTTTGCATGCATATAGCATGCAAAATTTTATAGTTTTAAAATAATAATAGTCTAATACAACTCGCGCTTTAATGTGCGGGGTGTGTGGAGCCGTGATGCAGTAGCACGCTGCTGCTGGCCGACATGATACTGTCGACAGACGCATAGAGTCTTAAAAATTCGAGAATAATTTTTTTTTATTACCTAGTGGTGTACTAAGAAATCCCTTTTTAAAATTTTACTCCTAAGGATTTAAACTAGGGGTTGAAAATTTGTATGAAATTCGATGGCAAAAAACTAAAGGTTACGCGGATAAAGTCGCGGGCGGCCGCTAGTTATTAATATAAAATACTAAACTTAATATGTTAACTTACGTGACAGAATTATAAAATAATCTGTCAAATAATCATGTGGTCCGTCACTATGATATTCATACATTAGTTCAGACTGTTTTTTGTATATTTATCCCTTTTCAATGTACTGAATGTTGAAACGGTATTCAAAGGACTTATAGTTATACTACTAACATGCGGTAAATATTTCATCTTTGTTTTTACCGATCAATATACCTTAGAAGTGTGTCTGTCTCTCTCTTACTCACACCATTACATATGTAATGATTTTTCCCATTTAACTGTACACAAATCTTTTCCACCGAGTGTACGAATAGAAGTATAAGTTCAAAAATTCTTAAATGCCTTTTTTTTATAAAATTCACCGTTTTCCAGATATAAACCAAATGCCGAGTTTTTATTTATAACTTTATTGCAACTCCGTGTTTTTTAATTGTTAATTTCGCGCCGCGCTCTGTTCCATGACCGATATATGTACACAATATCTTTAAATGAATTTTGAAATAAAAGTTGATTAAAATTAACCAAATTAACACCCAAAATATATATAAAACGATGGCATTAATACTAATTAGTATCGTTAGACACTCAAGGCGTGAATGCCGGATATATGTATGGATGAACATTTACGCTTTGCGACTCTCGCTTACGATTTATTGGTTACCAAATTGCAAATTTAGATTGACAACTAGAAAAAATGACATTAAGAAATGCCGACTTAATGAATGTTACAAAAATACAGAATACATATTGGAGTAAAAGAAAATAGAGAAAAACCAAGATGTTGAAAAAGCAGGAGAAATACTGGCACCAAATAGGATTGGAACACAGTAAAAAAAGGCTTTTCTAGAACTGTCAATATGTTAGATGATAATTACGGATGCGACAAAAGCATTATTTCTTTTAAAAAATGTTGCCTACTACATAACTGAGCACTGAAAATATTTAGATTTTTTTTACACATGTCAGCTCTGTAATGAAATTACTGATTAACCATTATTTATTTTTTGAAAGCACAGCTTTTCTGAGGAGAAGTACGAACAGAGCGTCTGGATCACTACAACGTATGAACTCCAAAAACCTGACATCACGACCGTCCAACGTATGTTCGGTCAAATAATACTTTAAAGCGCAATTACAAGAAATTATAAGTAATTTTAAGTGATCAAAAGTAACTACAAGTAATTGCATTTGGCTACACTGATTTAAAGTGATCGCAAGTGATTGTGTTAAACAAGCTATTTCTTTTCTTCTTGGTTATAACTAGAAAGCCACCACATTTCATTTTTTATATCTGTTTTTTGACAACAGAACGATTAAATGACAATTAAACCAGGAAAAAATCATTGGTTAAGAAACCAAAAATGGTACAGTAATAAAATTCTTTGTTTTAGAAGGTTTATCAGCAACCGAAATTCGTGTTAAAAAATCTGGTTCTTTATTTTCAACTGTGCATCAATGGGTTTTGGAGTTTAAATGTGGTCTTACAAGCGTCGAAGTAAACCACCTAGTGGCCGTCCAAAAAGTGCAATAACACCAGAAATCACTGAAATTGCTGATACCATAGGGGTCTCATATAAACGAGTACTCTATGTTTTACATAAAAAATACATATTAAAAAGCTGTTCAGAAAGTTAGTGCCGCATTTTAAACAAAAATTGAATTAAAAACAAATTTACAATCTGCCCAATTTCACTTTAGCTCTGATGTTGGGATGCGCACTGGTTTATGATGAACCAAGGTGGGAAGACGCTCAGATCGTCGGTCTCGACACAATAGTCTTCTGGCTTTGTTGCGATGCTCTCTCTTCTTCATTTGCGCATATCACAGCTAAAGTAAAATTGGGCAGATTGTACCTGCGCAATTTGGAGCGTTTTTCGCTGAATGAAGAAGCTATAGCAGCCGCCAAACAATATTTCAAACCTTGTTTTTCTGACCATAAAGGTCAATTTTTATTTATTGACAATACCAAAGTCAATAAACCAACTAATTATGTATACCGAAGAAAAATAACTGACTGAGGCATACTTAAATTTAGAAATTACTTAATGAAAATTTATTAGTCGTTCCTCTATTCAGAAAATAACCAAAATGTCCAGGAAAACACAAATTATTTCTTAGACTCTGTTGTAAAATCATTTGAGCAATCATTTCTCCTAAGTAAAGTTAACAAAAGTGTAGGATATACAAAACACATGTGGTTTAACGATGAATTTTAAAAAATTAGAGATAATCTTAGCACATATCAATAAATTGTTGCTGTAAGTAATAATCCCATTTATTAACACATTTTAGGAAATTTATTAATCAATACAAAAAAAAACAAATACACACTGCTAAAAAAATCATAAAATAACTATATAATATTATCAAACAATGTTTCACGTGCTGCATGGGATCTTATAAATAAAGAACGAAACAAAAAGATTGAAAATATACTAGGAAATATATTAGCCAAACATGTTCAATGATTATTTTAGTACCGTGGCTGATACTACTAAATTTTAATAACACACTCATAGGCCATTTTAAATTTTTAAATCTTTTTAAAATCGATGAAAATCTTTCTTTTTAAAACCCATTACTGAAACAGGAAGTTCTTACAGCTATTGAAAACCTTAAAAATTCTAAAGCCCTTGTTTGTCACAATCTACACAGTAATGTAATCAAACAAGTATCTTATATTTTAGTTACACCGTTAACGATGCTAATAAATCAAATGATTACTTCTGGTGCATTTGGATGTATTTAAAATATCTAGAGTTACTCCAATTTATAAAAATCAGAATCTCCTGATAGTAACCATCCCATTATTGTTTTATGAGTATTTGCAAAAGTTATAGACAAATTGTTAAAGAACCAACCAGTAAATTATTTAAAAAAACATTTATTATTAAATAATTTTCAGTTTGGTTTTCACGAGAGTAAAAATACCATCCAAGCTTTGCTAATAGTTTTAAGTGAAATTGTAGAAGTTTTGAGCGAGGTGAGCACACAGTACTAACATTATACGATCTTACAAAGGTGTTTGATTGTGTATCAAATGAAATTTTACAGTATACGAGGAATTTCGCTTAAATTATTAAAATCATATTTACCAAATTGACAATAATATATTAAAATAAATAATGGTAAATCAAACAAAAGGGAAGTAAAACATGGAGTTTCCGAAGGATCAATTCTCTATTGTTTATTATATATATATATATATATATATATATATATATATATATATATATATATATATATATATATATATATATAAATAACTTTATCTATTGTGCGTAATAAAATGTCATGTTGAAATGACGTTTCATTACGCACAACTGTGCTTTATAGCTTACTTACCCTGCATGGTGACAATGAGTATAAATGACATTTACTGTCAAAGGAGTAGATAACAGTACAGTACGTACGTCATATGTTTTTTTAGAGATGTCAAATATTTAGAATTTAAATTAAAATATTTAGTCGTAGATAAAGCATAGTACGTAACTCGAGTGGTAAGAGGTATTACGTACTCGTGTAATTACGCACTCGCCGCTACGCGGCTTCGTGCGTAACTTTTCCACTCGTACGTAATGTCCTACTTATCACTCTTGATACGTAATATACTATTATTAATTTCTTTGCACCAGAAGTTTGTGTTTTATTTGCTAATGACACATCCCCAACAAATAAGCACAAATGCTTCAATCAACTAATGACTGACCAAGAAAGGCTTGTGGAGTCGGTAAATGTGTGGTAAAAGAAAAATAATTTAATATTAAAAACTTAAAAACTTTGTGTTTTCTAAAAGTTCTTCCTACATCAACAATGCACATTTTAAATTTCTTCTGATTATCATTGACACCTAATTGAAATAAGATGAACATGTAAACTACTTAATGTAAAAGCTCTTCAGTGGATTATTCTTTTTAAAACAAACTGTGGGTATAAATAGTATTGAAACTGGAACAGTGATGTATTTCTTTCTATTCTCTCTTGTTTTATATCGCGAAATTGCACTGATGCAATGAAATTATTCAGATGTCAAAAGAAGTAGTGAAAATCATACCAGAAGTAGGATATAGTGATCATAGTAGACCCTTATTCACTAAACTTGGTATTATGCCATTGTCAACGTTATATATTTTTAGAAAGTTGTTATATTTTCGCCGTGTTCTTTGTCTCTGTGTCATTCCGTGGAATTTTGTAATCGAATTTAAACCTATTTCCCGACTACCTAGAGCTCTGAAATTTTCAGGATAGCTAAGAACTGGATGACAATGCATGTTTCAAGTGTGTTTAGACATATACATAGATTTCGAAATTTATACTGAATTGTTATTAAATTAAATATGTATACATATTATCATTTTGAAAGACTTCATATAAGCTTGCGGTGGCCTATTTGGATAAGCGGTTGAAGTGGTTGATTGTGACAATTCTGTTGGGTTATCGTAATAGGATCGATCTCGCGAGAGACAAGTTTTTTTTCTTTTTTTTTTGTTCTTACATGTGAAAACAGTAATTATTATTTTAACTGGTAATAAAATAAACTATTTTAGAAAGTTTTTAGATACAACTACCCTTAATTTTGTTAACAAGGAAACAATCTTCTCTAGAATCAATCACAGCGTTGTATGACTTAATATTTTTGCAATATCACGGATGCTGTGCATTGTTGAGATGACACTTAAAATATGACCTATAAATCAGTAAAAAACTTTATTTTTATAAATTGTGCTTATTCATACTTTAATTAAAATACACAGTCAAACCATTTAGTTCTTAATCGGACATTCACCATTATGAAACCCGTAATTTGCCCATGCTCCGACCTCCTTGATTCAGATTCTAGTCCAGTAAATGAAACTCATTATTTTTTACTCTACATAATGCTTTATCAAAAGACATAAAAAATGTACCAAATTTAAATTCAAAAGTATAGTAAAAAATTTTTTTAAAAAATTGTTTCTATGAGCATTAAGAGTTTCTTCTGCTTGCTTTGTAGCGATAAAATATCCTTTGCTAGCTCCAGGGTTCTGCTAAAATTTTGCTTAGTTTTTTCCCCAATCAAGATATTTAATAGGGCGCCAGTACTGACATACAAATAAAATAATAGATCAGTTTCAAGTGATTTATTCAATAAAAATTGGTTAATTACTTTGACAGTTAATAAAAAAATTAATTTAATCTCTTATCTTATTTTTGTTGAAGGCTTGATAACGGTGTTTTATTAAGCAATAGTTGTGAAGTTTGATTTCCACTAAGACTTCTAAACCAACAGCGGGCGATATGGAATTTCCCTTCGGTATTTCCTGTCCGGAAAATCTGAACTGCAACGGACTTTCTGATGATAACTCTTGACGAATTCCAAATGTTGATTTTGATAAATCAAATAATAGGGCCCTTCTTTCAGGTGGCAATAACCCAGAGACAGAAGGGCAAAGTTGGTCAGAAAACTTGAATTAAAACAATTCAACGTTCAAATGAACAGAATAAAATCGCAAATTGACTCCGAAGCCAATAATCTCCTACCACTTTGCAGTCTCCCACTCGTTACAACGCCAAAACAATAAATAATTTAAAAATATTTATAGTCCAGGAGAACTGATCGAAATAAACGATGCAATCGTTACAGTTTCTAATCTGAATAAACCAATTACATATTCACTATTATATGCACCTATATCCCTACGGAGTTTTCACAATGGGTCAGTGTAGGTAAATGGTAATAAAAAGGTTTTAATTTTTTTATTGGTTCTAGTGGAATTTTATATAGTAAATAAAGTTTAGTTCCTCTTAATGTTTTTTAACTAGCATTTTTAAACTACTGTATTTGTCCTTAAATTTTTATATTTGTGTTTTAAATTTAATTTAATTAAATTTATATATTATTGCCTTATCTTCTATTTTAACTTATTTTTATTTTTTGTATGACGATGCTTTAACAGTTAATAAATATCTATCTTTCTATCCATTTTGCGGAGCTTTTGGAAAATCATTACAGAGATAATATAAAATTACTGGATCATTGAAATAATTGTGTTCAAGCCCCCAGCTTATTGAATAAAAAGGAGTAAATAAAAAATACAAATTCGTTCATTTTTGCTTTCAAAATTTTTTAACCAAAATGTAGATAAAGAGTTATTTATATTATACAAATTTTTAAATTTAAACAAAACATTCTTATTAAAATTCTCTAAAGTATGTATTTATTCTTTATTTCAAAGTAAATAGCAAAAATATAACAATTTCCTGTAAAATATTATTTACTATTCAAAGCTTCCTTACATTTATTAACGTTTATTACTAGCTATTTTTAGTTATTTAATTTATGTAGATCCAACACAACTTTCATTATAAACAACAGTCTATTCGACTGCATTTTCTTGTTTTATCAATTCTCCGTGGAGGCTAAAACACTTAGACATCTTCAATTCTCTTTTATTCCCGTTGTGAATAAAGTTTGAAGACAAGAAATGCACATTAATTCACTACATTAAGTCAACAACACTCAAGAACCATACAGAGGAGTAAGCAAGAAGCGTTAAAGGCTTTTCCAATGCTACATAAATTTCATTCCCTTAATGTTTGCATATTGATGAGGCTGTAATGAGGATAAAAATAAATTGTCTAGGGATAATTAAATGAACTTTTTTGCTAAGTAAGTGTATTAACATATTTATAGAAAACAGATTTGTAAGCTTAATAATTGAATTAAATAAACGTTAATTAGGATTTTGTTCGCTAAACTCAAAGAAAGCTGTGCAAAATTCCTAAACTTTTAAAATTTTTAAGAACTTTTAATTACTTTTTGCTTGGAATGTTAAACGTTGAAAATATTGGTAATAAGAAGTTGAAATAGAGGTATAGGTAATAAAAAATATTTAATTGGATATTTAAAAAAATTAAAACTGGTAGCATCTGTACGATTACCTACGAATTATCCTAGTCAGGGGCGCAGATTTATAAGAAATATTGGGGGGACATACAGTGGACTTGCGCCAGGAATTACTAAAGGTTTAGTTTCAAAATTTTTTAAAGCAATATTAAAACACCGGAAACACGACTTATGATTACTCGACACCTCGCGAAACTCGTCAAACCTGACACATTTTTTGATTAAGTAAGATTTTTAATATTGCACTAAATACCATTATTAGGGCTAAAGTGTCTTTAAAAGGTTCAAATATCGACCTTTTGACTGGATCATTGTATGTGATGTCGTTTAATTTATCTAAAACATCTCAGACGTAAAAAGGCGCTAAATGACCGTTCTGCTGTTCCTCTCGTGATTTAGAACTACCTACTTCGAGAAGACTACTACACATAAAATTTCTTCTTTTTTACATCACGTATGTTTTTAAAGACAAATTGCGATATCGGCCAACATACAATATTCAAGTGCAAGCGAAGTTTATATCATTTTTAATTTTTTTTTAAACTTGTTTTACCTCTGATTAATAAAACTGGTCATTGCTGTAAATTTCTATCTATAATCCAAAATTCTTAAAACTTTTTATAAAAACGGTAACAAAACCGAAACAAAATCTATAGAGAATATTACCAAAAACACGATATAAGTAACCTTCTGGTTTACTCCACTACAATTTTACTAGATAAGCAAGTTATCATAATTTAGTACCTAATTAAGGTATAAACTTATTTAATCTTGCCACCATAATGTAATTTTATTGCTAAAAGCAGGATTACCAACTAGAATTTATAATATTCTTTGGTTAAAAATGTATTTTGACACCATCAGGTAAAGTGCTACGAATACGCCACTAATTATCAAATCCAGAACTAGTACATTTTTTTATATTTTTGTGTGCCTAAAGATACTCAAATAATTATTTTGCCCCGAAATTGTATTGAGTAACGTATTTTGTATAACATAATCGTGGTAGTTTTTTAGTATTATGAAAATTCTTTATAAATATAAAAGTGCGATATCAATTTGCCCAATTGGAATTGGGTTTGTAAACCCAATATCCTTTACTAAAAGAAGAAGAAAAACTGATAGACGTTTCGTCCAGCACTTTATTAAAAATGGGTTTCAGTACCAAATCTTCAACAAATTGTTGGTTCAAACTTCTAAATGACTTCTTAGTAGTTTTCTTACGTCCTATCTTTGTGAAACAGAATTTTTTTGCTGTTACTTCGTTAAAATCTAAATATCGAAATAAGCTATAACTAGAAAAAAATTCAGAGTCGCCATTGTCAATGTGAAAACCAAACTTACAGAGATTGTGTGCCACAAAGCAAGCGCATAATAATCATTAGTCCTTGTGTTCTAAGAATATTTAAAACTTGTTAGGCTCCTAATAAGTTTGTAGTTCAATATTTGACAATAAAAATTTTATAAATCAGTTTTAATAATTTTGTTTTTCAATTAGGTATGCCTCCCTTACCAACTTAGGAATCGCTGATTTAGTTTCTAGTAATTCAAATTCTCTGCTTTTAATCAATAGGGGTCCAACAACAAACTTTTTAAATAAAAAATTAATATGGATGCAAAGTAACACTAACACGAATTTAAACTTAATAAAAAACGTCATGATTTAAATAAATAAATTAAAAAAAATAATTACATCTCCACAAAACGTAAACTTTAATTTGCTTTTGCACCAGCTTTTTCACGACCTAAGGTTAGCCTAAATAACAGCAACCGGTGAATACATAGTATTGTTTTTATATCTATGGGTGAATACAAATCTGAAATTTACTCCAGGTTTGAGTAAAACTTCCACGTGGTTTAATCGTAATGCTAGGTAATCTAAGAAGATCTAAAGAGATCTAAAACTAGGAATTTTTCCTTAAAGAGAAAAAAAAAACTAAATACTATACACAATGTCCTTGTAGTTCTATTGTAACCAGAACCATCTTGTGGCATCAGCAGCAGTACAGTTTTAGTAAAACTAAGAAAAGAAGTAAATAAAGAAAACTCCAAGAACTGGAACGATTCAAAAGGACTAATACAACCAAAGACGCACCGGGGAAGCTATAACCAAAAGAGAATTTTCAGCTATCTTAGCCTTAGTAAAAACAGTCTTCGTATTATAACGAAAATATTAACCGGGCACTGCCGATTAAGAGGAAACATAAAGAAACTAGGATTGGTAGATTAAGCAAAGTGCAGATTCTGTTGAAAGAGGCCAAAGCTCAATATACATACTTTAAGAATGAATTATGTAATTCTAGGGTTAGATACCTAGGGTCATACGAAATAATTTTTTTAAAATAGTAGCAGTTAATTAAAAGACTTCTTACAAAAACAAACAGCAAGAAAAGTGGATACTCGCAATATTTTATTTAAGGTTTTTTACCATAAATACAGACTTTTTTAGTTAATGAACGTTATTATACTGGTAATTTTTAATATTCGTTTAAATTGAAAATTTCTTGTTTCTTAAAACTAAAAAACATTTACGAATTCAGTACACAAAAGATTATAATTTATTTCTTCTCGACAAAACCTTTTCAGAAATCTTTCACAAGTCAAATATTTCATCAGAAGTTTTTCGATCGACACCAAGTAAACTTTCTGACAATACTTCTGCCTTCATTGTTCGCTTTTCAAAAAGTTGCGTATATCTTTATTGCCATTTTTCGACAGAGTGGAAGCTACAGACAACATAAATCTATGCAACACTGTTTTTATTCTCTATTTATGTGCCAATCAAATGGAAAAGCGTTTTGTACGTTTATTTATGTCTTGAATTTTATGTTCATTCACTGGCAACGGGAGCTGCGAAGAAAAAGTATCCAAATACGAGACAGTTATTCTTCTAACTTGAATTTAAAACACAACGTTAAAAATTTTAACTACTTTATTTGATTGTGCTAATTTAAAAGCAGGTAAAATTTAAATAAAAAATTTAAACAAAGTTTTAAAAACTGTAACACTCTTCTGAAGCATAAGACATAAGTCATAATTGTTTAAATAAATGAAAACCCAGTTTAATATATATTTTATAGGTAGGTATATATATTTTTTATCATCGGTAGAGTGACTACTTTAAAGAAGTTAATTGAATATCCACATTTATATATTTTTATATATAAAAATCTCCTGTCACGATGTTCGTTTGCACTAATCTCCAAAACAAATTAACCAATTACAATGCCATTTTGGAGATATGTGTTTCTTGTTCTAACTTTAAAGATAGGACTATTAATAAGAATGTAACTTTTATACTTAAACGGTTAAATTTTCGTCCAAGTTGTACGAGTTTTTAATAGTTAGTTATACAATTTTCCTCATTTTTATGTGTGTAAGTATACAATATAAATGACGCTGTGTTTAAATTTTTTTATGCTCAAATTTCTTCCATGTGACACATAAATGCAGCATTATCAATGAGAGTGTTAATTTTTTTGCAAAAGAATCTTTTTACTTCCATTGTGCTTTGTATTATTTTGGATGAAAATCGTAAAAAGGTTTTGAAAAATTGTTGATAATGGTGTCAAATATCCAAAATCATAGAGAAATCCTAAAAATACGTAAACAATTTTTGCAAATATCGAAATTCATAGAGAAATCCTAAAAATACGTAAAAACTTTTTGCAAATCGTAAAAAAATTTTAACGAACTTAAAAAAAATTTAAAATCATAAAAAAACTAAAAACGTAAAAAATTGTTAAGTTGTATAAAATGCATGATAATCGTAAAAAAATGTTGTAAAAACGTCAAAAATCATAAAAAAAACATAAAAAAGTGTTCACAATCGTAAGAAATTGTTGAAAATCTTAAAAAATTGTAGCAAATGGTTAAAAAACATCAAACATCAAATTAATTTAAAAAAAAATTAAAAATGGGTTAAAATTGAGAAAAGAAAACAGAAAATAAATGAAAAGAAAAATAACCAAAAATAAGATAAGAATAAAACCGAGAAAATATCATAAGAGTACCAAATAAAAAAAAAATTAAAATCGATAAAAACAACTAAACCGGAAAAATTACCAAAAACAAGAAAAACAAGTAAAAACCTAGAAACAGGCATAAATATATAATGGTATTTATAATAATTCTTAGACATTTTGAAGAAATAAAACTATAACCATAATTGAGTTGCTCTAGAAAGAGTGGAGGTTTATTACACAAATACAAAACTTAAACATAAACATTCTTAAGACTAATTAACTCACCTAAAAAGAGAAACAACATTTAAAGTTACTGCATTACCAAAATATTGTAAATAACAATTTACATTTAAATCTTCTTCTATACTTATAATAAATCTGTAGAGAGGTCAATTCTGTATATGACATATATTTCCAAAATAACTATTAGGGGGTGATTGGGGATCAATACTGATTCCAAAAATGCAATCAGTAAAACTTTTGTCTGTCTGTCTGTATAACCGCTATAGAAACAAAAACTACTCGACGGATTTTAACGAAATTTGGTACAATTATTTTTCATACTTCTGTGCTGGTTATAGTATATTTTTCATCACGCCACAATCAATAGGAGCAGAGCAGTGAAGGGAAATGTTGGGAAAACGGGGGAAGTTACTCCATTTTTTAAGCTTCCGTCGCGTGTGCAACCTTAATGGTTAAAGCTGTACAGAAATCATCTTATTTTTATAATTTGGAGGTCAACTGTGAACGGATTTTACAAAATTTCACCCACAGTGGGGGTTGCGGAGGCGTGAAAAATAAAAAAAAATTAAAATTAAAATCTATAAATCTCACAGGTTTGAAACTTTGCAAAATAGTTATTTTTATAATTTTGAGGTCAAATGTGAATGGATTTTACGAAATTTCACCCACAAAGGAGAATGCGGGGGCGTGAAAAAAATAAAATAAAATTTAAAATCTATAAGTCCTACAGGTTTGACACTTTGCAAAATAGTTATTTTTATAATTTTGAGGTCAACTGTGAACGGATTTTACGAAATTCTACGCACATGGGGGTTGCAAGGGCGTGAAAAAAATTAAAATCTATAAGTCCTACAGGTTTAAAACTTTGCAAAATAGTTATTCTTATAAGTTTGAGGTCAATTGTGAACTGATTTTACGAAATTTCACCTACAGGGGTGTTGCGGGGGCGCGAAAAATAAAAATTTAAAATCTAAAAGTCCTACAGGTTTGAAACTTTGCACAATATTTATTTTTATAATTTTAAGGTCAATTGTAAACGGATTTTAAAAAATTCCACCCACAAGGGTCCATGCGAGAGCGTGAAAAATAATCTATACTTTTATAATAAATCTGTAGAAATGAAAATTCTGTACATTAAAGATATTTAAAAAATAATTAGCGGGGGGTGTTACTACATCGATATAGAACCCAAAAATGTGGTTAGATTTTTTTGTCTGTCTGTATGTTTGTGCGCGCATCACATGAAAACTACTGATGGATTAAAATGCGGTTTTCAAAGATGTATTTGTCTTTTTTCAACTTAACATCTGGTATATAAAAATTTCTTCCCCACCTCTTTAACGAATTCGGGGAAGAAATTTTTATATAAAAATCAACACGCCACGCGAACTACGTCGCGGGTACAGCTAGTTATTAATAAATTGTCAATATGACAAACAACTACATTGATTTAAACAAATTTCCAAATCTATCTATATATATAAAACTCAACGGTGACTGACTGACTGATTGACTGACTGACATAGTGATCTATCAACGCAGAGCCCAAACCGCTGGACGAATGGGGCTGAAATTTGGCGTGCAGGTAGATATTATGACGTAGGCATCCGCTAAGAAAGGATTTTAATTAATTCCACCCCCAAGGGAATAAAATAGGGGATGAAAGTTTGTATGATCTATCAACGCACAGCTCAAACCGCTTAACGGATTGGGCTGAAATTTAGCACGCAGGTGGATGTTATGACGTAGGCATCCGCTAAGAAAGGATTTTGATTAATTCCACCCCCAAAGGGATAAAATAGGGAATGAAAGTTTGTATGAAACTTTGTCAATTTTAAACCGATCAGGTTGAGATTTTGCATGCATATAGCTACTATGAGTAGGCATCCCCTAAGAAAGGGTTTTAATAAATTCCACCCCTAAGGGAATAAAATAAGCGATGAAAGTTTGTATAAAAGTTTCTCAATTTCAAACCGATCGGGCTAAGATTTTGCATGCATGTAGCTACTATGACGTAGACTTCCCTTAAGATAGGATTTTGATAAATTCCACCCCTAAGGGGATGAAATAGGGAATGAAATTTTGTCTGAAATTTTTTTAATTTTAAACCGATCGGGCTGAGATTTTGCATGCATATAGCTACTATGACGTAGATATCTCCTAAGAAAGGATTTTGATAAATTCCACCCCTAAGGGGATAAAATAGGGAATGAAAGTTTGTATGAAACTTTGTCAATTTTAAACCGATCGGGCTGAGATTTTGCATGCATATAGCTACTATGACGTAGGCATTCCTTAGAAGGGATTTTGATAAATTCCATCCCTAAGGGGATCCAATACGCGATGAAAGTTTGTTTTTAAACTGATCGGGCTGAGATTATGCAAGCATATAGCTACTATGGCGTAGGCATCCCCGAATAAAGGATTTTAATTAATTCCACCCCTAAGGCGATAAAATAGGGGCTGAAAGTTTGTATGAAACTTTGTGAATTTCAAACCGATCGGGCTGAGATTCTGATTGCATATGGCATGCAAGTTTTTATAGTTTTAAAATAATAATAGTCTAAAACCACTCGCGTCTTAATGTGCGGGGTGTGTGGAGCGGTAAGGCGGTAGCACGCTGCTGGCCTTCATGACACTGTCGATAGACGCGTAGAGTCTTGAAAATTTGAGAATATGTTTTTTTCTATTACGTAGTAGTGTACTAAGAAATGACTTTTTTAAATTTAACTCCTAAGGATTTAAAATGGGGGTTGAAAATTTGTATGAAATTCGGTGGCAAAAAACTAAAGTTCACGCGGATAAAGTCGCGGGCGGCCGCTAGTATACTATATGTTAACATTATTATATACATACTAAATTAAAACGCACTTTGTTTACATATAATAAAAAAAAAGCACGAAAATTAATATGGAAAAAACAAACCAGTTCATAACTAGTTATATAGAATAATAGATAGTGTGTTTTATTTATTTATATTTTGTAAATTTCTGAAGATGCTGCAGAACGTTAACAAAACGACATCAAAAAAACGTTACAATATTTATTATGATACTTAATTGTGTATTTTTTAAATTATCCAAATTATGTATTTTTTTGCAAAAAAAATCGTAAACAACTTTGTAAAATCGTAATGTCATAAAAACAAAAAAGTAAAAATGATTTAAAAGAACATTTACATTTTTATAGCAGAAAATTATAGAACCAAAGCGTTTGTTAGTTATACAACATTTTTTAAAGACACGTTTAATTAACTAACATGAAAATTGTCGGTGCTTTTATCTCTACAGGAAATAAAAAAACATACATTGTTACGTAGCCGAATTAATTAATTAATTACTTAATTAATTAATTAATTAATTAAGTTTTAATACCAAAAACTGTTTTAAATTCGATAATAAAAAAACTGATTGCAGTTTTGGAATCTGAAAATTATATAAAAAAGATTGTAATCTAATGGAAAAATGATATAAAAGTTTGACGTCATTTTCTATTTGTAAAACTATAACTTACGTTTATAGTATTTACTAGGTCTGTTCAATACCTAACTTCATATCTAGTAGCTGGCCTTAATTTTCGTCATTGGGTGTGTGCCTACCTTCAAAGTATTCTTTTTCAGCGGTATTTCTAGGTACTTTTCGATCAAATACTAAAGGTCAGTTTTTAGACTAGATCTCTTCACCTTCTTGCATTACTTTTTTCATCAAACCGGTGTTCCAAATGCATAAGGGAATATGTAGGGGACCGTACAAAAATTGTTAAAGTAGTATGATATTGTGTTTAAATACTGTTTAAAATGTAAACCACCTATCTGCATATCTATTTGCTAGCCTTAATTTTCGTTATTTGGTGAGTAGATCCTTTAAAGTTTTCTCTTCACCGGTATTTCTACTTTTTAAAACCAATACTAAAAGTCAGTTTTTGGAATATACTTGAAGGTTATCATTGCATTATCTTTAACCTATTTTATCGAAATGCTGTGCTTTCAGCATTTTTTAAAATTTCGATATAAGCACCCAAATGCATAAGAGATATGACAGGACTGTTTCAAAATGTAAATCGCCTATTTTCATATCTTTTCACTTACCTTAATTTTCGGGATTGGGTGAGTGGCATCCTTCAAAGTATTCTCTTCCAGCGGTATTTCAACTTTTTGATCCAAAACCAAAGGTCAGTTTTTGACATAGATCTGTCCTCCTTGCATTATCTTTAACCTTCTTCATCGATTGGGTGTTCTTTAAGGAGTTTTTAAAATGCATAGAGGGATACGTCGAGACTATACAAAGATTAACGAAATAGTATGATTTTGTGTTTAACTACTGTTTAAAATGTAACCCAGCTATGTATTAATTGCCTTATTTTTTGTCATTACGTGAAGTGAATTCTTTAAAGTAGTCTCTTCCAGCGGTATTTCTACTTTTTGACCCAATACTAAAAATCAGTTTTTAAAATAGACCTCTTTGCATTATCTTTAACCTTTTTAATCGATGTGGTGTTTTTTGAGCAACTTCTGAGTTTGCATAAGAGGATATGTCGGGACAAAGATTGACAGATCAGTACGATAATGTTATTAATTAAAAACTGCTGCTCAGATTTGATAAGAGTCTTATTATCTTGATGGAGAAACCATTGACCAAAAATACGATTTTTTTTTAACCTCATCAAGCAATCCTTACAAAATTTTATAATAAAATTACTTATTATGTACTCGCTTAAAAATTAGTGTATGTTTGTAGTTTGAGTAAGAGTTTTTGATGTGAAGATCGTTGTTGTCTTGTAATCACTTTTTGAACTGCAAAAGTTTTTTTGTTAATTGTTGAGTTGCTCTTAAGGGCTGAGCGACTCTTTGTTGTGGTTTGGTGTTAGGTACCTATCAGTTTATAATTTTTTTAATTACTTCTTTGCGTTATATGGCATATTTCCAAAAAGATAACTTAGTTATTTGTAGCAAAACTCTTTACGAAAAAGTAATAATTTTTTTGAAGTGACTTAAGTTTTTTAAGAGAACGGTCTTAAAAGCTTTACAGTATGTAAAACTGAATTTAGAAGATACCACATTCTGAGGTTGAGCCACAAAAAGGTGGCGGTAAGCAACATATTAGTTCTTAAAGCTTTATTGTTGATTTATATGACTCGATGAGGTTACTTAAAAAACTGTTGCGAAGATATAAAAGCAGATCACCCACTTTTAAACAGACTTTACACATACCAATAAAACGAGGATTGTCTTTTTATTTTTGCGTGGAACCGCTTAGAAGGCGTTACCAATAAAGCCTTCAGACACAAATCTAACCTCAATCTTTCGTTGAGATAAATCCAAAGTTTTATTACGATACAAGTCGTGTACGTACAGTAAATTTTAGAAATTAGCAAGTCGGTTTAAAAATGGATCTTAGCCGAGAATATTTTCGAGCAATTACTTTTTTTTTCGGAGAATAATCTCTCACTAAAATATTTTCCATGTTTGGGAATGGAGCACTACACCAGTCAACCATTTTCCGCTGGTATTGCGAATTTTAAAGTGGTCGCTCCAGTCTCAGCGACGAATCCAGGCTGGGCTCAACCAAAACAGCACTCACACAGCAAAACATTGATGCTGTTCGTCAGCTAATTAGGGATGATTGCCGTGTAACATACCAGGAGACGGAGGCATGTTTGTGTATTTTGGAGACCTCGATTCAAAAGATCCTACATGAAGAACTGGGTGTTACAAAGTTGGTTTTCATCTAAATCCTTTATTTGGTCACAAAAGAGCAGAAAGTGGTTCACCTCAGTTGTGTTTAAAAAACATTAAAACGGTTAACAAAGAAAGCTCAAAAATGTTGTATAGTATTGCTATTAGCGATGAATTTTGGACTTAATCCTAAGCACCAGAAAATTAACGCCATTATGCTGTGTGGCTTTTTATGGATGAGAAAAAAACACTAAAACTAATTCGTTCTTAAAGTTTGTCAAAGAAAATGGTCGAAACGTTTATGTCGAAATCTGGTCCTGTGGCAACAATTGCTTTAAAAGATCGAAGAACGGTTACTTTCGATTGGTCTATAAGGAAATTCTGACAAAACAACATAGAGTGGTAATTATACTATATCAGGATAATGCAAGTGCACATACTGCACAAAAGAGAATCAAGTTTTTGGAGCTTCAAAACATCCAATTGTTAGAACATTGTTTCAACCCTTACCTCAACGACTTTTTTACCATCCCAAATATCAAGAATTTAATGCGTGGGCAGCAAATCCAGTCGCCAGAAGAAGCCATCGATGCCTTTAAAATAGCGATTTTGTTGGTGTCATTTAAAGACCAGAGTAACTATTTTACCGTTTGGTTTAAACGTGTGCAAAAGTGTATCGATCCTGATAGGAGATATTTTAAAAAGCAATAACCCTCGTAATTCATGAAAATATCTAACTTATAAAAATCAATGACAGCTGATTCCGTCATAAAATATATTTCTACTTTATAAACTAAGACGTTTTTAACCAATTAAAATTTAAAACAAATATATTGTTAGTATCACCGTATAAAAAATTAAATTCGGGATTATATTAAAGTCATTATTGCAATTTAATAAGATCCTATTAAGTATCTAAACCAATTTAGGGTCCATTTACAAACAAAATAACTATTAATATTGCACAAAAAAATTAATTAAACATTAATTTTGATCATATCCGGCAATTATTTTGGGTATTTAATTAAAAAGTAAATTGTTTGTTAAAAAAAAATAATTACTTTAAATATCTTTTAGTGACTACAAAGAAAATAACACAACCACAAAATCCTTACTGGATATGTTCACAGCATCATATTTGCAACAGAAGTTGTTGTTTTTCTGCCGACTCCAATTATCCTCCCCTTATTGCTTCGAGCCCTCTGCTTCTTTTTAATTTTGGCTGTATTGTTTCATGCAAATGTTCCATGGAGACCTGGCCTTTCGCCCCTAGGGTTTAGAATATCAAAGGTAAAAGAAATGACTACCGCACAAAAGCAAAAATTTTGCATCAAGGTAATTTTAACAGGAATTGGTGTTATTTTTAAAACTTTTAAAATAAAATCCCTAGTGAGGATAAGTATGTAATGCAGGAAAGTGGGTTATACCTACTCGATTTTATTTATAAATAAATTAATAAAAACTAAGGGTAATGCGACATTTATTACGACCTTCAAAGTACTTGCTCGAGGAAAAATTATAATAATACAACTCAAATCATTTAGATACATTAACTTTTATATTTACCAATCTTATTTTCAGTACGAGAATCCAGAAAAACAAATATAGAAACCGAACACGTAGATTGTGAGAAAAAACTCGCTATCAAAAAACCTTATATTTTTGTTTTCGTCGTTCAATCACGTTTAAAATAATTTCACACAGTAAAAAAACATTTTTCTATATTTTTTATTTGGTTACTACTGAAACTTTACAGAATGTTTTGTTGTAATAGGTTGTCTATATATTTTTAGAATACTGATTATCTTAAGATACTTCGTATGGGATTTTTAAAATTTAAACGTTAAACAAAGAAGGATTGACATTTAGAAGATATCGAAAAAATGTTAGATTTATCAGGACTTGATACTGCGATCTCTAGCCAAATAAGTCCTGAACCATTTGATTACAGATGTCTTAGCGTTTAGTCGTTGTTTTAGATGTTTATTAATTTACCTTATAATGCATAGGACACTTACGCAATTCCTCTTTAAACATACATATGACTTTAATGAGGTAAAAAATATTTTTAAATCTAAAATTAATAAACCAAACACCAAGTCACTTTTCCAATTTTTTCATAATTTTTTTAATTTTTCGTGCCTTAACAATATTCTACAAAGTATTAGGAAATCTTAAAACAAGGATTTACGAAATTAGTGAAGTGGTTTACAAGTTATTATGTTTTACCTTATTTTGTTAAATGGTTTTATTTACATAAACAAATAAAATTAAAAAAATATTCAATTATAAAATGTATAAAAATAATCTTGAAGGTGGAGTCGATTCGCGATGAATGCGATGCTGTCAGCGAACGAAGACACGTAGTGGATCGTTGATTTTTGGTTCATTTGTGTCCACCCCGTTCTAGATTTTGTTAGATATTACTTGTATAGGATTAATGATGTCAGCCGCCTTTGTAGGATGTCTACTGTTAGTTAATATTCACTTAGTAGGCATCCTGGGTGTCCATGGAAGTGACGTCACAAGTTTTGGTGGAGGAGTCCTCCTGAATAATTGGTTAAAGATTGTTTTCTTTGACGTTCATGTCATGGATGCTTGCAATTCGAGACTGTCTTGTAAAACCATGGGCTTACAAGTGCCGTAGATGTATCGCTTAATAACTACCGAGAATAAAAAAAGTACCAGTTTAACTGCCGTAGACAGATCAATGAAAACATACATGCCTGGTGTGTGTTAGCCACGGCTACTTGATCTTAGTGCTGTACACGGTCGATCAAGGAGCCTAAGCAATGGGTTCTGGGATTTAAAACCGTGACACCACAATGTGATAAAGAAAACTAGGTATCTACATTGTATGTATACGGATTTTAAATGATTCTGATTAAAAAACAAAATGTGGCACTCCGGGAATGACCAAGCAGAGAAAGTATTCCTTTTTTAATATTATTTGATTGCCCATAGGATTAAACTTAGAAAATATTCGTTCACTTGTGATCACTTGCAATCACTAGCGATCATTTGCAATCAGTAGTAATCACTTGAAATTAGGTGTTATTAGTTGTGATAACTTGTGATTGCTTGTAATCACTTCTAATAACACTCAAAAGTATTAATGGTAAAAAATATGTATAACCTGACGATTTATTACAGTTATAACGTCACATTTTTGGAATCTTAACCGCGTACCTTCCTGTAAGAAGGTTAGAGTAATATTTTTTAATCTTAATAGGTCACTGCTAATTGAGACATCTCTTTAGGATAAAATTAGCAGAATCGCTTCTATGGAGAAGTGGCAAACTAGAACAGGAACGGGTAAAGCTTTGTTCTGCGTTTTCTGAAATCAGAAGACCAGTGTTTTTGTACTGGCTTAACCAGCCAATGCGATGCCAGCGAAATGCCCTTTGGGAGTCTCATCACCTATTTTAAACCTTTACGTATGATAACTGCCTCAGGTGTGGATATCCCTACACATGGGAGGATGGACAATGGACAAAATGTGGCTCCTGTGCTGGCAGAGTACTTGCACACCCCTCTGCAATTTTCCAGATCCAGATCCATCTCTTGCACTAATCAGAAATACTTAACCAACACACCATTCACACGCACATATCTCCATACTTATTGACTTAGCACTCCGACATACGCTTTCTCTGCGTCAATTGTATTTTACGACATCTCTTCTTTCTTCTTTCTTTTTTAATGCCTTTTTTTTTCACTTTAAACATGTTGCTGAACATGTCTCTCAACATCCCCAAAATTTTTAATAACAATTTAAAAATTAACTTTCCTTATTTTCCTCGTTTTGCAGATTTTCGTCGTATTCCGTTCATCTTTTTTTTATACTCGCATATTATTGTAAAACTCTTTCTTCTTTGTTGTTATTATTTGTCAAATTACAGTTTGGTCTCTTAAAGCTTTATCGTTTACTTTAGCTATCCTTAATAACTTTTTTCTTTTTTATTACTCTCAAAGTTCTTTAAGATCTTTTCGATGTCCTCTGATTTTTCTTTTGCACTGCTCTCTTTACATTCACTTTTTTACTTCATATTCTTTGTTGGCACTTCCTAAAAATTATTTCCACTTTTTTTTAAAGATTTTATGCCGCAATGAAATTTATGGTATTTATTTATTTTTAATGTCAACACATTAAAATTAAAAATATCTTTAAAACTAAAAATTGTCATCTCTTCTTATTTTTATTACATTTTATTTCTTTTTAAACACGCCATTATGTGCACTTTTTAAAAAAAAAAATAAAAAGTTCAAGGAAACACAAAGTCGATTTTCAGTGAAATAATGAAACTTTTCCGAAAATTTGAAACTTATTCAATTAAATTAGGCCGGTGTAAAATCAAAATTCGGTAAGAGTTCCTGCTTCTATTAGCTGGATTCAAAGACGCAGCAGAGCCACAATAGGTACAGGCCATTAATTAAGACAATAATAATTTCTCTTTCCGAAGTTAACCCCAGTGTCACTTTAATTTTCCCTCCTAATCTAGTATTCTTTGTCACGACTTCCACTTTTCTTTTTAACTTTTTTCCTCATTGTCCTTCATCTTCCATTGTGCCGAGGGTATTGAAGTTAAATAACTAACAAAATTAGATTCCGAGCACAATTCTGGATGAAAGAACTATACACCGTCATTCATTGCTTTTTGGGAGTAATGTAAGGGATGTCAGAAGTGCAGCCGAGAGTTAAGTTTGCAGCGGGAATTCAATTATTGTAGTTTTTAGTTTCATCTTGATTGTCGCTGGAATTTGAAATATGATTTTTTGGTTTTATCAAATAGTTTAATTTTATTATAGCAGTAAAAAAAATTAACAGAAATATTTTATAATTAAAAAACTTGTAAATATATTAGAAAAAGATGTGTTATCACATTGTTAACAGTTTAATATTTTATGATGGAAATTAATTGATTATTATAAAAAAGAAAATTTATTCAGACGAACAATTATAAGATTTTTTTTAAACCGGCCAGAAATTAATACTTTCCTGTTTATTTTTAGGTCAAAAAATCTCATTTTGTTGGATAAGGCCAGAAAATAAAAATAAGTCCGGTAAAAGCTTTTACCGGACTCATTTTAATTAACTTTTCGGCCTATCTTTAATGAAAAAAAAAATAGTTAGTCTAAGATAGCGGTCAATTGGTTTCTATGGTAACCGAGTTTTGTATATATTTAAAACTATAAAATAACTTGACATATTTTGACGTTTAGCTGAAAACGTGAAATTGATTATAAAATGGATATTTAAAATGATGCATTTGATTGTGAATTAATGGAAGATGAAATTATACCAGATGAAATTGTTAAGGCGGTCACCCAAGCAAGGTTTGTTAAAAAAAATGTTAAAATTAGTTAATAAAGAGTTCTTGTTATAAAAACGTAAACTGAATAATATGAAGTTTATGGTACAACAATGCCTGTTTTAAAAAAAATATTGTACGTAATACGTCCCAAAAGTGCTTTTACTGGACTCGCAGGCTTGCAGGGCTCGCCTGTGACTCGCCCTATAATTTGCCCACTCGTCCAGTAAAAGACCACTTTCGGGACTTGTTACGTAAACTACTATTAAAATACCAAATAAATATCAAGTTTTACCTAAAAAAATATCTTAAATAATAACTTTTAAATACCTAGACGTTTGGCGGATGGAGTTATCGAAGACTGAGCAACATAAAAAGCTTTTTATAAATATACGACGTCTGTCGCAAAGTAAACAGGACAAAGAAATAAAATTAACATTTTTTATTTGTCAAAAGGAATTTATTTTATTTAAAATAGTCCACTTTAGTTCTAATACAGCGATTTCTACCGTCCACAAGTTTTTGAATGAGGATTTTAGATCATTGACCAGGATGTTTCTCAAAATGGCCTTTTGGAAGTCGGCATACCGATGTCCCTTCATGGGAAACAATCAAAAATAAGATCACACCCAGGGAAAAAAGGTATGTAGTGCACGCTATTTACAAACAAAAAATCCCGTCTCACAAAACTCACTTGCGTCAAATGTTTCAAACCTTGGTGCCTTGAAGATCGCAAAAGTATTTGTGAAGATTGTGTTCCTAGGTAAATAATGATAAACGTATGCTTAATGGCGTGTTTACATGATGCCAGTAACTGGCGCCAGTCTTACTGGCATGCCAGTGCTTGACTAGGACAGCCCTGGACTGGCACGTTTACACGTATCCAGTAGCTGGCGACAGTCTTACTGGCACCCTAGTTCCTACTTGGTAAAGTTTACCCTTCACATGTACGCCAGTCACTGGAACGCTTTCTTTACACGTGTCTACAACCACTGGCGCGGAGTTGGAGGGCACGCGGACGAGGGCCACTGGCATGAAAAATAGACCAACTTTCTATTCGAAACAGCGCTGGCAGACAGCGCTGTACTGGCACAAGAAAGTGTTTACATGATGCCAGTACCATGCCAGCGCTGGCATGCCAGTGCTACTGGCGCCAGTCACTGGCATCATGTAAACACGCCTTTATATCAATATTTTCAAAGTTTTTTAGGTAATTAATTTAAGGCGAGAATAACGGAAGGTTAAACTAAGTAAATGCCAATGTAGGCAAGGCAACAATAGTCTAGTGGAATTATTCATAACACAAACCGATAAGATAGATCGTTATTTGAATAAAATTTATAAAAACACTGAATTTAAGGTTGCGTTTGCAGGATATGAATTGCAGAACGTATTTCTTTAATTTGTTAGAGAATAGTTGAAATGTCTCGAATAAATTACCCTTTTGAAACCTTTACTTTATATCCAAAAAAGCTAACTTCACTATTTCTTACTTTATTTATATATTTAAAGTCCTATAATACCTAACCGAAAATATAAAAACCAAAACTATACGCGTCACCTCCCTTATTTGAGAAACATCGTCAGCACTGCATTTTGTTTTCGTCAATAGAAAGCTGAATATGTTTTCGATTTTATTACATTATCTGTTCCTACTAAGCCGAATTCTTTATTATATTTGAATAAAGCCTTATCGTATATTCATGAGAAGATTACGCGCGAGGGTGGATGAAATTATTATGGTTATAAGCAGTTCTCCGGAAATAAAAATTGCATAATGTATAATAGCTATATTCAAGCCCCGCAATATGAGACAGTTCGTATTGACTGTTCAAATTTATCACATAAATAGAATTTTTTATCGCATTGATAAAAAAAGCTACTTATATGAGATAATAGTATCGTAAAGCAGTGATAAAAAAATTATTAGCAATAGACTACAAATTGAAATATTTTAATATTTGTGTTCGTTTTATTTTTCGAGTTTAACATTTTAAACTTAAAAAATTTATTTATTTTGCATGTAGTATTTTCTCCAAGAAAGTAGGTGCATCCTCTTTATTTGAAATAACTATGTAGCGTTTTTAAAAAACCAGTAAATTAATTTATCTTTTATTATTTCTTTTTGAAATTTAAGCCAAAGCTGTCGTTAAAAACTTTCGACACTTCCTAAAATCAGTTGAATGATCTACGTAACAATATTACTGTATAAATTACATCGATTGCTTCGAGTACTACCTGTTTTAATCGAGACAAGAGTATTAATTAGTCTAGTCGACAAGTTGAAAATGGTACAAAATAGAGATACTACTCTTAAAATTATGTGCGATAGCTCATTGGATCCGGAATGACGTCTAGAAAAATGTGCCAAAAGCGTGTATTAGCACATAAAAAATTGCAAAAGTTATAAACAATTAAAGATGAAAAAAAAAATGGCATTTTGTTTTTTGCCAATATTTAATAAAATATTAATATTTAAGAAATTTCAAAAACAGATTCTAAAACAGGAGGAAATTTACAATAAAAAACTCCACTCCTGGAACTCTATCTCCATTATTTATAATTTTAATTTAACGCTGAAAATAGGTCTGCGCGCGACATTTTTAGGTTGCGCGCGTGGAGGTCAAAAGCGAGTACGGCACATTAATTAATTTATTTAAGGTATTGAATATTATTTTTTAAACTTGAAAAAATTATGGTGTGTTCTGAACACTATAAATAATTTATTCCCGTTGGAAATTTTACTTAAAGTTAATTTTTCAACAAGTTAAACAATTGTTAACTAACAAAATTTTCTTGAACTTTTGTCTTAATTGTAAATAAAAAAAAATGTTTAAATAATTGCCGTAAAAATTTTTCGCTTTGTAGAGCCATTCTTATATACATACTTTACAAGATCACGTCATAAAAATTAAAAAAATATTCATACTTTGTTTATAATACTTTTTGTAGTTAAACAACATTGCTTGGATTTTTCAGTTTTTGGTTAATTGCAAAAATTATTATAAACAAAGTATGAATATTTTTTTAACTTTTATGGCGTGATCTTGTAAATTATGTATATAAGAATGGCTGTACGAAGCGAAAAATTTTTACGGCAATTATTTAAACATTGTTTTTCATTTACAATTAAGACGAAAGTTCAAGAAAATTTTGTTAGTTAACAATTGTTTAACTTGTTAAAAAATTAACTTTAAGTAAAATTTCCAACGGGAATAAATTATTTATAGTGTTCAGAACACACCATAATTTTTTCAAATTTAAAAAAAAAATATTCAATACCTTAAATAAATTAATTAATGTGCCGTACTCGCTTTTGACGCCACGCGCGCAACCTAAAAATGTCGAGCGCAAACCTATTTTCAGCGTTACATTAAAATTATAAATAATGGAGATAGAGTTCCGGGAGTTGCAAGTTTTTTATTGCAAATTTCCTCCTGTTTTAGAATCTGTTTTTGAAATTTCTAAAATATTAATATTTTATTAAATATTGGCAAAAAACAAAATGCCATTTTTTTTTTCATCTTTAATTGTTTATAACTTTTGCAATTTTTTATGTGCTAATACACGCTTTTGGCACATTTTTCTAGACGTCATTCCGGATCCAATGAGCTATCGCACATAATTTTAAGAGTAGTATCTCTATTTTGTACCATTTTCAACTTGTCGATTACACTATATAGTCAAGATTTAACATTATTACCGTAATACCGTACCTATTACCGAGAGAATGAAGCAATTTCATCTTCAGCTTATCTTTGGAAGCACTAAGCTACTGTAAGTTTATTTCCATCTTTATATAATTACCGTTAATAAAAGTACCATTTATCTCTTTTGAAAAAATGAATTTTAATTGTATTTATCATACCGAACTATCTATTAGTGATTAATATGTAGTGCCGTACTTACCTTTAAAAAAAACGGTGTGTGTCTTTTAAAGTGATAACTTCTTATGGGGGGGTAACTGATTTATCATAACGCGTTGTTTATCGTTGTTACACGCAGGCGCAGTGAAACATAATAATAATTGAAATATGTAAATATTAATATTAATATTAATACTAATTTATTTATTTATTGAAGTGATAACTTCTTATGGGAGGGTAAACTGAGTTTAGCGTAACGCGTTGAAAAAAGCGTTTATCATAACGCGTTGTTTATCGTTGTTACACGCAGGTGCAGTGAAACATAATATCATTTCTCTCTTTCTCTCTATGCTTTTCCCAATGTAAGTTTTAAATAGATTTGAATTTACCGTGTTATACGGTATTAATCTGTCACTTAATACAATTCATTACTTTTTGGAACTAAACTGAACTGAAAAAAAATGTAATAGTAAAAACCGTAACGAAAAACCCGTTAACTGAGACGTGAATCAAATACATTCTGGAATTTATTATACGTAGGTGGTTCGGTGGTTCATTCGTAGAATGCTCGCCTGACACGCGGGCGGCCCGGGTTCGATTCCCGGCCGATGCAATTTTTTTTTGTAAATATCTCTTAACTTTTACCTTTTTTTGTTAAAGTAATATGAGATGTAATTTTTAAAAATCTTCGCTTAATCTTCAATGTTTTATGCTAAATCTAGCCAATCATTCCGGTTTATATTGATAAAACCACTAGTGGTTTTACTAGTAATGATAAAATTATAGAACTGTCAAAAATTCAATAACAATATTGAACAATCAATTTGAAAAATCAAATATGTAGGTACTTTAAAACTAACCTGCTTCCTGGTTCTGCATGCATTTAAAACTTTTATATGCCTACAGGCAAATGTGGTCTTGTAGGTAAACTTTAAATAGTTATACCTAATAATTTTTATTTTGGTAATTTTCTCTTTAATAATATAATTGTATAAATAGGTATAAAAATAAATATTTATTCAAATTATAACCCAGTTTTCACAACAACTGACAACTGTCAATACTATCTAGTGTACAGGATAAGTTAATAGGAGGGGTAACGACATTTCGTTTGTGTTAATTATGAAATATAAGTTGTTCTAGGAAGTTTTTTAAATAAAGTAGTTTTTGTACAGAATGGTTCAAAAAATAATCTTCTCAAATACCACTCGTCCTGTAATATTTTACTAGATAATTTTTTATTTTCCAGACTCAATTTTTTTTATTTTAGGCATAACTACTCAAACAAACTAAATGTGATAAAATCACGAGTCCGTAGGAGGTATTTATGCCAAATAAAAAAGTGTTCGTGGAAACTAAAAATTTATCGATAAAATTTTAAGGACTCGTGGTTTTACCTTTGATAAAAAAAATTTCAGAATTTTCAAAATTTTCAAAATAATTAAATTTTTAAATTTATACACATTATCATATTAATGTACATACAATTTAAGTAATAGGCAAAGATTTTCTCAAGTTAAAAAATTTCAATATTAAATATAACTTGGATTAGTTGAAGTTATCACTTCTGTCGCGCGTCCTGAGACGCACACGATTTTTTTATCACTATAACTTTAACTTATTACAATACAAAAATTTTTTACTATGACAGTTCGAAATTTCTAATCAGTCGCGTAGTAATTCGCAATACAACCACCTTTTACGTGGAACGGCCTGATTGCTAAACTTAAATTTTTATTCTTTTTATCAATAACACACTTTTTATCACAAATGAAACCAACAAAACACGTATTTTTTATGCTAAAATTAGGCTAATCAGACTGTCATTTCTTCTTAAACAACGTGTTACGAGAATTCCCTAGGATGACCGAACATTTTAAGAATGAATTTAAATTATAATTAAAAGACATTAAATCATAGATGAACGAATTATTTGAATAAATGAGTAAATAAATAAATAAAGATTTGTATTAATATTAATATTTAACTATTTCTACAACTGCCACGATAGATGCCGAGGATGACCGAACCGTTTAAATTATGAATTTAAATTATAATTAAAAGGTATTAAATTAGTTTTATATACGAAGATATAGAAAATAACCAAATTTTTATGGTATTAAATGGATATAAATATTTAATAATTAATAAAAAGTAATGAATTGTATTTAGTGACAGATTAATATCGTATAACACGGTAAATTCAAATATACTTAAAACTTACATTGGGAAAAGCATAGAGAGAGAGAGAGAGAGAGAGAAATGATATTATTATGTTTCACTGCGCCTGCGTGTAACAACGATAAACAACGCGTTATGATAAACGCTTTTTTCAACGAGTTACGCTAAAATCAGTTTACCCTTCCATAAGAAGTTATCACTTTAATAAATAAATAAATAAAGATATTTGTATTAATATTAATATTTACCCATTTCTATTATTATTATGTTTCACTGCGCCTGCGTGTAACAACAATAAACAACGCGTTATGATAAACGTTTTTTTCAACGCGTTTCGCTAAAAATCAGTTACCCTTCCATAAGAAGTTATCACTTCAAAATGGAAGAATAGGTGAAATCCGATTCTGCCAAAATAATCAGGCCGTTCCACGTAAAGGGTGGCTGTATTGCGAATTACTACGCGACTGATTAAAAATTTCGATTTGTCATAGTAAAAAATTTTTGTATCGTAATTAGTGAAAGTTATAGTGAAAAAAAAATTCAGAATTTTTAAAATATTTAAATTTTTAAATTTATACACATTCTCATATTAATGTACCTACATAAAATGTATGTATGTATGTATGGTGTTAGGGGTGACAGATACACCTGCGACCTATTAGATCTATTGTATTCCCATTTTCTTGCTATAATTCTGATGATTCTTTAGACTTATAGCACCTCTTCTAGTCCTATCTTCCTTAGAAAGTTTAGGATATCATTGGGTTTTAAATAAGGTAGTTCTTCCCTTTCTATTTCGTATGACCCTAGGTATTTGACCCTAGAATTACTTAATGCCATGCATTCTGAAAGTATGTATATTGAGGTTTCATCCTCTACCTCACAGAATCTGCAGTTTGCTTCATCTACTAATCCTAGTTTCTTCATGTGTCCTCTTAATCGACAGTGACCGGTTAGTATTCCTGTTATAATTCGGAGGTTTTTCTTACTCAGGTTAAGACAGCTGTGAGATCTCTTATGGTTATAGTTTCCCAGGAGCATCTTCGATTGTCTTAATCCTTCTAGATTATTCCAGTACTTGGATTGTACAGATTGTACTACTGCTGATCCCACAGGATGGTTCTGGTTTCAGATATGAGGTTTCAGCTCCTTTTTTGCCAGCTTGTCTGCTGTCTCATTTCCTTCTATTCCTACGTGTACTGGAACCTATAGGAGGGTAACAGTGTTATTCTGTCCTAGTTCATTTAATTTACCTAGGCATTCCCGGACCATCTTTGAATTGATTGTATCTGAGTTCAATGCTTTGATAGCTGCTTGACTATCTGACATGATTACAATATTCTGTCTACGATAGTTCCTTTCAATGTTAAATTCTATACATCTTTCGATGGCACAAATTTCCGCTTGAAAGATGCTTGGGTACGTACCCAAGCTTTCTGAGTATTTGGCTCTAGGTCCAAACACCCTTGCTCCTATTCCTTTATCTGTCTTGGAGCCGTCCGTGTACCATTTTATGGCGTTTTGGCTTAGCCCCAATATGGTGTTTTCGGCCCATACAGATTTGCTTCCCAGTTTAGTGGTAAATTTTCTTACAAAGTTAAATTTCTTTGGCATGTCATCTTGGGCATTTCCCAAGTTTGATCAAGTTGGAGTGATCGAGGTTTTTCCTTGATTATTCCTTTTTTGATCATTCTATATATTGTTTTCTTCCTAGCATTTTCTACTTAAATATGCAGTGGCGAGAGATTTATTATTACTTCCATTGCAGCAGTGGGACATGTTCTCATTGCTCCAGTGATACATGCACAGGCTAGTCTCTGAATCTTTAAGAGGTTTGTCGTCGTAGTGATCAGATTAGCTGCCCCAAGCTACTGCCCATATGTGATGATAGGTCTCACTATTGCTGCGTACATCCATTGCAATGTCTTGGGGTTACAGCCCCCCTTTTTCCCAGCAATGTTTCTGCACACCATAAGGGCTTTTGTAGCTTTGTGTATTATTTCGTTTTCGTGTTTGTTCCAGAGTAACTTATTATCTAGAATTAGCCCTAGATATTTGACCTCTGTCTTCCACTCAACGGTATTTCTACCTATTTTTATAGTTTTTAGTTTAGTTTTCTTTTTCCTTGTAAAGGCTACTAACGTGGTCTTGGTGGAGTTGATATTAAGTCCCACTGAATCACACCACTGCTTTGCTGTATTCAGTCCTCTTTGCACTATGTCGCAGAGGACGTTTTCATATTTCCCTCTTGCGAGGATAACTACGTCATCAGAGTAACCCTGGCAAGGTATACCTAATTTGGTCAATTGCCAGAGTAAGCTGTCTACGGTGAGGCTCCACATAAGTGGGATGCAACTCCCCCTTGCGGACAACCTCTGGTCGTATTGATGGAGATAGTGTCTTGGCCTAACTTCATTTCTGCGATTCTTGTAGACAGTAATTGCGACAACCAGGTGGAAGTCGTTCTATCTACTTCTCTATCACTGAGTGCTCTTTTGACAGCCTCGTGTGGAGTATTGTCAAAAGCCCCCTCTATGTCAAGAAAGGCACATACCACGGTTTCTTTTGTGTTTAGAGCGTCTTGGATTTCGTCAGTTAATTGTATCAACGCGGTCTCCGTAGATTTGCCCGTTTGATATGCATGCTGACGAGGGTGCAGTGGCACCTGCTCCAAGACTTCTGTTCTAATATAGTTGTCTACAGCTTTTTCCATCGTCTTGAGAACAAACGATGTAAGGCTGATTGATCTAAGGGAAGGGTGTGTAGTGTCCCGTTTCCCTGCCTTGGGGATGAAGGTGATTCTTGCCCTCCTCCACACTTCTGGTATATATCCCAGTTCAAAACTGCTCCGACTGATTCGGATCACATGAGGAATGATTGCCTCCTGCCCCTGTTGTAGTAGGGCAGGAAATATTCCGTCAGTTCAAGGGGTTTTGAATGGCTGAAAGGTGTTCATAGCCCATCTCAGCCGTTCATCACTGCATA
This sequence comes from Altica lythri, assembly GCA_964028335.1. NCBI lineage: Eukaryota > Metazoa > Arthropoda > Insecta > Coleoptera > Chrysomelidae > Altica > Altica lythri. Next base: position 31,393,188 of record OZ034809.1, on the reverse strand, counting down.
TGTGTTTTGCCATTGCAGTGTCTTCCCTGGTTGGTCTTCTAGTTTTGTACCTCGTATTTCCTGTGGTGTTTATGCCTGCAGAAAAGTGGGTTTCTAGCAGGAGCTTTGCTCGTTCTTTTTTGCTTTCTGTGAAGCGTCCATCTGGCTTTCGCAGTGCCATTACTGTATCTACTCTTCCTTTTGCTAAGACTTTGTGTAGTCTTGCAGCAGTAGGTGTAGAGTCTATTTCTTTGCAGAATTTCCTGAAGCTGTTTCTTTTGGCTTTTCTAATCTCTTTATTGTAAGTTGTGAGTAAGGACGCGCGACAGAAGTGATAACTTCAACTAATCCAAGTTGAACTATTTAATATTGAAATTTTTTAACTTGAGAAAAACTTTGTCTATTACTTTAATTTTATATACATTAATATGGTAATGTGTATAAATTTAAAAATTTAAATATTTTGAAAATTTTGAAAATTTTGAAATTTTTTGAAGTGATAACTTCTTATGGGAGGGTAACTGATTTTTAGCGTAACGCGTTGGAAAAAGCGTTTATCATAACGCGTTGTTAATCGTTATTACACGCAGGCGCAGTGAAACATAATAATAATAGAAAAAGGTAAATATTTATATAAATATTAATACAAATATCTTTATTTATCTCTCTCTGTCTCTCTCTCTCTCTCTCTCTCTCTCTCTCTCTCTCTCTCTCTCTCTCTCTCTCTCTCTCTCTCCTACAGTAATACTTATACTTTTTTTAAAATATGCGTTTGATGAACTGGTTTCTGTCTTCATTTCCACGCCAATTGTCGGCATTGGCCTAAATAAGATTAAAAAGCCTAAGGAGATTATAAACGAGTTTCAGTATTTTAATTACCTATTGGAAACAACAAAAAATATCTTGAAAATTATTGTTTTAAATATATTTTTATGTATGCACACTTAACGTAACTTTGAAACGTTAATCAAACCTAAATAATACAGAATGCATGTTTTAAAAATTTTACAATAATTATCAACAATGAATTACTGTTATCAAAGGGATTCTTACAAAACTGTATTTCATGTTTTATCAGGATTTTGTCGTGCTAACGTGTAACCTCTTTTTTCCTAGTGATGTTAAATGCTCGTTTTATAGAGGTTAACCAATGCGAACGGCACTCAGGGGGTAGGAGGAGAGCGAGCGTGGATTCGAACGAGCTAGATGATACAGTATTGGAAAGATATAAAGGGATATATTTACTAGAAAAATAAAAGATAAAAGAAATTTAAAAGGGACTAAAGAGAAAATGAGAGAAATGATGGAAAAGGGAAAGGAAAATGGGCGCCACTTATTTTTTTATCATAAGGATGGGAAAATATACGAAATCCAGATGGAAAAAATATTAAATATATATGTTGGATAAAATGATTTATCAGATGTTGTAGATAAAGTTAAAATAAGAAAGATATAAGAGATATAAGATAAGAAAAGGTAAAATTAGGTAACCCGGCCGATGTTCTTGCTAAATTTTAAATTACACACTCTTATTTAAGATACTAAAAAAAATTATACTTACACTTTTCTTTTACTTATCCTTATGGTTATCAATCTAACCGGTAAGATAAAGATAGATTCAAAAAAAGCACAATCTATTGCTTTAATAAAATAATATATCCTTAAGAAACGAAATCTATTGCTTTGGTACAGTATAGATTAGAGAAACTGAAGGTATTGATCAGAGTAGCAGGCTCTAGCTAGGAAAAGAAAATCTATTTAAACACTAAACAGACTTTATTATCTGGTTTGCTAATAAATAAGAGATACAATAAACAAAATAGAATAAAGAAAATATTAGTGTTATAAACAGTAAATCATATATCGGTATCATAAACAGTAAATCATATTATTAAACAAATTTGTGTTTAAATTTAGAAACATAACTTTTACTACCATAAAACAACAGCTAAGTATAATTCTATTGTTATTTTTGGTATGTTTAAAACTAAAAGTGAGAGAGAAAAATTTAGATAAACAAATTAAAAATATCACTTTTGGTTTTTCAATTATCTCGAGATAAAACGTACCCATATAGAAAAATATAGAGAGATCTTAATTAAATAAGGCGAGATAATAATTAAAAGATAAAAAAAATATGTTAAACAGTTTACAAATAGCAGGTACAAAAAATATGAGCAGAAAAATTACAGATAAGCTAAAACACAAAAACACATCCAGAATATTCTCATTACGGCACTGGCACTATACTTATGGATGTTACAGATAAGTACAATTACGATAAAATGATCCATAGAAATAAATGGTACTTCTTGCTCGATACAGATATAAAAAAAATTGTTAAAAACTTACATTATCTCTTAAATGTTTCTTAGATACTTTTTTAGTATATGGCTTCATCCTCTAGGTAATTGGTGTTACCGGTACGATATAATCTAAACCCATTCTTGTTTAGATTCACAGATAATTAGAGAAAACCATAAACTCACTTTTCGAAGCGTGGGTTTTGAAAAAGATGCGGTAAATGTAACAATGGCGGGCTTGCTGTTGTTACATTGAAAACCCAGGAAGCATAAAGGAAGCACTTCTGGAACCCTTTATGTGAATTCTCGGTACGATAACGGTAACGATAACAGAAACACTTAATAGCAAGTAATTTTTTTAAAAATCTTAAGAAAATTTGCCGGGAACTTGAAACTAGTGGTCGCACGAAGCTGTTAGTCGCGCCAAGGACCCAAACTAGAATGATTAGGAAATGGCGGTACTCAGGGATGCTGACTTTCGCGTCCCATCATGTGATGTTAAAATCGGAACCTTATTGGCTAATACACCGATCGATATTCTGCTTAACAACTAAAACCGTTAGAGACGTACAACGTCTAATAAGTTGAGAATACAGGGCGGTAATAAGTAAGCAAGAATTATAAAAAAAATAAAAAATTAAATTTTATACTTAGAGTTTTTCAAACACGCTACAAACGTTATCCATTGTTTTTGAAGTTTTATGCATTCAGGAACATATATTTGGATTTGTAATCGTCGAACTTTTGCTCGTTGGCCCTGCACATGTCTTGTAAAAGCTCATTCGTAACAATTTCCAATGTGAATAGTATAATAACAGAAAAAACATAAATTATTATTGTATCTTTAGGGTTCTAGTAATCTCAATTCAATTTATTATACTTTGTCCATTGTGAAACACAGTTGAAATTTAAGTTTTAAAAAGTAAGTGGATTTGTCGTTCACTTCGCTATGAGTCGCAAAAAAGGCATGATTGCAATTTAAAACTATTATCATGTAACCTTTCAATTCGATTTCGTACTAAGCCAAAAATGAAATTGCGTTTTTCCTTTCTATTTAATTTCATTACCGTTTTAAAACAGGTGGCTTTAAAGAAATAATTTTCTTTTAAAACAACTTTGTTTTCGGCTTTCTACTAGGGATTAGTTATTTAATCATTATTTTTAATCGATCATTTTTCTTGAAGGGGGTGTATCGAGATTTGGCGAAAACGTCGAAAGATTACTTTATAGAGGTTCTCGACGTTTCACTTTATATTCGTCGAATGTTCTTCGTATTTATCAAAGTTCACCGTCTATTAATTGTTTTTCGTATTAAGGATGCCAAAAACTCGCTATTCCCTTAAAATGCACCATATTAAGGAGTACCGATTTTTTTTTAAACTTTTAAAAAACCGATATATTAAGATTCCAACAAGGCAGCAGAATAAGAATTTTTTCCCATCAGCAGAATTTTTGCCGGGGACTCCCTTCCCACCTTGAATCAATAGTGAACTCTATAGAAATTTATTTACTTTTAAAATTGAACGAAAGTTATTATAATATTTTAGCCATTTACATTCTTTTTCATAAGGACTATCCCTTGATATATAAAATAAGTGTCGTTTTGTTAGGATTTTACTTCTTATACCACAATAATCAAAACATTAGCATCGCCCAGAGCATAAAACCCTTCTTTAAGCTTTGCCATGAGATCGGCAACTAGTATTAACCACAGCAAAGGCCATAAAACTCGTTAAGAACAGTCTTTTACTATTTTATGGAAGTTGATTAATCTTCTAAGTATTCATTTTGTTTTGTATGGACTGTACCCATTTGATAATGGTAGAGGTCTTACAGCCGTTTTTGTTGCAGCAGGGCTAATACAATTATATGAGTTAATATAGAATACTTTCTTTATTTCTAAAAACTACATAAAGCCACTTTATTTGTACCTATTTTAGCCTTTTCACTTTTTTTACGAGATAATGCTAGGCATCTATTGTAGATTTGCCAGGTTAATAGGTAAATCTCGAAGTGATATCTTTGATAGATAATCAATCCATTCTTGAGAATAATAAAAATAATAAATAACTCTTAGTTTTTTATAAAACTTTCACTTTTAATGTTTTTTAAAATAATGACATGTTTCGCTTTACTAAGCATCGTCAGATTGACATATAAAGTTATATTTTGTTTATTTGTAGCTAACTATCTGATGTTGAATAGGTAATATTAAGGCTAGATTAAGTATGGAAGTAATAAGATATAACAATATTAAAGCCTAGATGTTATTAGCCCTAAGGGATTATCCTGGATGTATCTCCCTCTAAGATCAGTATAACTGTGCAATGATATAGTTATACTGATCTTAGAGGGAGATACATCCAGGATAATCCCTTAGGGCTAATAACATCTTATATCTTATATCTTATTACTTCCATACTTAATCTAGCCTTAATATTACCTATTCAACATCAGATAGTTAGCTACAAATAAACAAAATGTAACTTTATATGTCAATCTGACGATGCTTAGTAAAGCGAAACATGTCATTATTTTAAAAAACATTAAAAGTGAAAGTTTTATAAAAAACTAAGAGTTTTTTATTATTTTTATTATTCCTAATAAAATGGACTTTCAAATAGTAAGGGTCAGTACAATTAATTTAATCCATTCTTATGTTTGTATCAAGTATTTTTTTTTAATAGGAAGGAGAGGAGACTTAAAGGTCTATATGACTGCGGTTCCTCTAGAGTTTGTTACTTTTAGTTATCAAGCAGATTTTAATTTTTTCCCATTCTTTTTGAATATATCCTATAATGAAACTCATCGTAAATATTCGTGTTAGGTAAGAGATTCGGTTATAAACTCCCTTTTTTAAAAGTGATGAAAATATACCATACTCTCCAATAGATTTAAAGTGTTTTAAGCTGATAACAGAACATCTAATTTGGTTGTTACCAACAGTAACTATACTTCAAGAAACTGACCATCTATAAAATATCTTATTTTTTTTTCTTTTGGTTTAGTGAATTCGCCATTTGGCTTTTTTATCAGCCCAATACCATAACAGTGGATCTTATTGGAGTCGTATTTTTTAGTCTAGGTTAGTAATTTACTGACAAAATTGCCTTCATGTTCTTCTCTTGGACTTTCTCGCAAGTTCTTTAATACATTTTGTTAGAACTTCTTGGTAATCATTTTATTTGCCTATGTTTCTATCTCTACTAAAGGCTTTTCGTGCTAGCACTTTAAGTTTTACGAATTTCTTGTTCCACAATGACACAACTCTGTGGCCTTATTCTTGATGGGTCAAGTTTTCTCGTAGCAGTTGACTATCAAGTCTCTTTTCGTTTTTAATCGTATGGGTTCCATTGTCATTAACTAATCTTACTTTTTAATAATGCCAGAGATAATAATTTTACTATTCTAAAACTTTATTGTTTAATATTCCATAATCCCGTTAGGAGAAAAAAATAAGTAGAATTAATTATTAATGCAATCATTTTTTATGTTAATAATGTTTAAAACAGTGCAATACTTATTGTTAATTTCTCCGCAATATTTTCTTTTATAAAGCCATTTTAGTCTGAATTAGAATGTATAAGCAACGTGACAAGTGAAGTGCTAATATCATTGTACACATTTGGTAATCGCTAGAATGTGGCGCAATAATTATACGCGCGAGAGGAGGAGAAACTCGATAATTTATCCCCGAGCGTGGGTGTTGACGTGAGATATTGGACTATGTATATGTGTTTAAGATCATTCCCGTGGTCTACCACGCGAAAGGGGTATGATTTTGAAATCGTGAGTCTGCATAATAACTCGCAAAAAGGGGTCATTTTAACGATGTGCTTTAGAATGTCTTCGGTTTTTGTTCTTGTCGAAGTGTCTGTTAGGATAATGTTGGTGGTGTATGGAATCAGGAGATGCTAATTATAACACTATTCAGTTATCTCCCTTCTCGGATGATACCAAAAAACAAAGATCTCACAATTCTCACGGGCGTTTTACTAAAAGTTATAACGGGGCTTAAATTTTATTATCAGAATTTATAGATTAAAAATACAATAATGCTTAATGTACAACATTAATATTTAATAAATACCTTGCGTTAAGTATATCCCTTTAAAAATGCATTTTTAAAGACCGCCTTACTTATGATTTAATATCTGTAAACAAATATCTAGATTATTTTGGAAATTTAAAAAGTTTGCTCGATATACGAGGGTTGTCTTTTCAGTATTGCATACAGGCATAAAGCCAAAAAATATGTTTAAATAGGTTTAAAGTATTTTATTTTTGTTTAAACTATGTCCCACCAAGATTGATGGCATCGATGCACTTTTGCATACGTTTAAACCAATTGGTAAAACAGTTATTCAGTCTTTAGTTGAAACTTGCAACATCGCTATTTTAAAAGCATCGATGGTTTCTTCTGGCGACTGGAAATGCTGCCCACGCATTGGATTCTTGTTTTGTAAGAACGTGATGAAGTCGTTAGGACTAAGGTCGTGACTAAAAGGTGAATGGTCTAACAATTCGATGTATTAAAGCTCCAAAAGCTCGATTGTCTTTTGGGCATTGTAAGCACTTCAATTGTCCTGATGTAGGATGATTTGCTCTTCTGTGTTGCTTTGTCGGAATGTCGCGATAAACGTTTAAATACCAATAGGAAGTAAGCGTTTTTAGATATTCTAAAGAATTGTTGCCAATGACCAGATTTTGACACAAAAATTGGGGTCATTTTCTTTAACACACTTCGAGAACGGATCACTTTTGTTGATTTTTTCTTATCGTGAAACACACACACACAGCGGATTGGCGTTTCTTTTTCAGTTTGTAGGAGTAAATTCAAGATCCATCGTCACTACCAGTAGATACTATAAACGTTTTTTGAGCTGCCTTTGTTAAACCATTTCAATGTTTTTCGACTCCAATTGGCGCGAACCGCCTTTTGTTCCTCTGTAAGCTAATGAGGTATCCAACGGGAAACAAACTTCGTGACACCCAGTTCTTCATGTTCTGTTCAAAACGCCCAAAGATGCCTCTATTTTCCGTTATGTTACACGGCGGTCATCCTTAATTAGCTGACGAACCACATTAAGGTTTTGCTGTATGACTGCTGTTTTGGCTGGACTTAGCCTGCATTCGTCGTTGAGACTGGAGCCACCACGTTGAAATTCGCAATACCAGCGAGAAATGGTTGACTGGTTTGGTGCAAACATTTTTATGTTCAGCTTCCATACCTGTACAAAGCGCAGAGAAAGTGCTTGATTTTAATGGCGTAGTTTTTATGTAGTTAACTTCTTTAATAACTACTTCCAAAACAATATTTATTTAAGGACTTGTAGACTTGAACGCTAAAGCTTTCCGATGAATCATGCAATGCTTCCAAATAATAGCTGAGGTTTCCTTCTTCGTAAGAGCTTGCAAACTATTGTATCTATCCATCAGTGCGAATCATAACACATTTTTTTTTCATTCAAATTCACCGCAATTTTAATCCCCGGGTAGAGTATTTAATTCTCGAAATACAACGCGAGGCGCAAAATTGCGTAAGTATGAGAGTTTGAAAATCGCTGACTTTTAGATATATCTATGCTATGTTATCAATCGTCTTAACTCAATGCGTTTTTTATATTAAAAAGATGCTAAGGAGGTGACACATCGTCGTTGATGAAGAGGTCAAGCTTTGTGACGTATAAGAAGCCATATTTCACTATTTCAGTTTATTCAGTTTTTGTTATGTTGGTAAATACTTTTGAATTCTCTTTACTGTACTGTAGAACCTTGTGTCTGTTTCAGGGTGGTATTACATATTAATGTTTCCTCGCTTTATGTATGCCTGCTGTCCGTACGAAAGACTACTGGCAAATTCTTTCTCAAATAATCGGTTTTCAAATTGGGATCATAATCTATATAAATATTGTTCCATTTTATTAATGTCTTTTATTAAAAGTTACTTTCCATTCTAGAATTAGAAAGAATCTCTTTTGCCAAGTTTCTTAAAAAAAATAATTAACTTCTAATCCAACGACAGAATTGCATTTCGGTAACTCAGCTATAGGTACAGAACTGTTAAAATAAATCCCAATTTTTTAATTTGGGTCGTTTTTTCCGAACTGCAAGTCCAGATTAAGTTAAAAAAGTCCTAAGAATAATTTTGACAACTCAACCAAAAAATTTTAGAGCTAAAACTACCTTTGAAAATTTGGGTTTTAAACAATAAACTATATTATACTAAAACCATTTATACAACAGAAATTCCTAAGATTTATTTACAGAACTAGTAATCCAAAGGTCCATTTACACAATTGTTATTCCTAAAGCTTGGTCTAGACGCAACGTCTTAATAAACGATTTATCGAATCAGACAAGTCGCATCAAGTAAGACGGTGCGTGTGGGTCACAAAACGTACGTCTTGCTTGATCGAAATAAGGTTGTATAATAAGTATTTTGTGAAAACTGATTCGACAAGTTGGAATGTGTATACAAACTTCGGTTTTATTGGTAATAGTTCTTGTATATTTTTGTAGTACGTGTTGCAGTGCTTTTTATTTCGTGAATGCGTTTATAAATAATTTTGCAGTTCAAACTTTACACGATCTACGCTAGCGATCTTTTTCCGCTGCAAAACATCCAACTTAACGCCAACGACACGACCTTGTACACCTCGGCAGCGTCGACTGAAACTCTCACCAAAAAAACTCAAAGACTGCTGGACCAATTCTCCAACTGGTGCAGCAGATGGAGAGTAGCTCTGAATTCCAACAAAACTCAAACCATCATCTTTATGAATTCAAATCTCAGTCGATGAGAAAATCTCTCTTTCGACCATATCAACCTGTCACTATGGGGGAAACAGCTCGTCGTTCAGAATCAGATGATTTACTAGAACGTTCAGGTGGGACGCCGATGTTGAACTTACTATAACAAAATGAAAAGACGACGGTTTCTCCTAGGTGTACTGGGCAGTAGACTCGGAAGATGTGACACCAAAACCCTAGTCCATACTTATAAAACCTTTATCAGACCTCTGGTTGATTATAAGGCCGTGCCATACTCTGCCCTTTCCCGGAGATTTCTTCATTCTATCTATGCCACAGAGAGAGCGATCATACATAAAGTAAAAAACCTACACTTTCTCTAACCATGCCTTCTTCTCTACAATAACACAAACATACTGCCTCTCCTTTCTCGTTTTCAGACGTTACAACAACGATTCATTACTCGGACTCTTTAGGGAACGAACACCATAGCCCAGAGGACCCTCCAGGTTTCTGTGGTTTCCTTTATTCTCGCCAAATGGGAGGCCTCACGGCGAAGGGGACACGCCACAGCGTCAATCTCTCAACCCCACATTGCACCACGTGAGTCACACTTCCACACACACCTACACAAACACCAAATAAAGAACGACGCTTTAGGCACGTTCGAGAAACTTTAGATCAGAAGAAATCACAGGAGCTACAGAAGAAACAACACCGATTACAAGTGGGGGAGTTTGTGAAAAGTCCTACAACAGGGTCCTTAAATCCAACAATCCTTAAATTTTCTCTTATCTACCTACTGTCTTATCTTATATTATGTCCGATCTTCGTCAATGTTCCTGACAATTTTTAAGAAAATTTATTTAACTTTATGGTATTTTTTCTTGTTTGTGACAAGTTAAATGTGCCGAGTGTAGTGATCGAAACAAGAAGTCACAGGCATAAATCTTATTCCATTCTTTCTCCATTGTTGATTTTTACTCATAGATAATTATACACACGTACATGTACTCTTTGATCATTAATTTCTATCGATATATTATTGTTTTTATTCCCAATTACTATGACTTTGGTATTTATCTGTAGGCTTTTGTTTTTTAATTCCTTGTTTCATATATGTAGATAACGCTGACACTCGTTTTCCTTGTCAGCCAAAATCATCAGGTAGTCAGCAAATGCACATTCAGATATTCTTAAAGATTCAAGTCTTCTGTGACCAACACTATATGTACGTATTTTCTTTCCTACTGCTTTGATAATATCGTCCATAAACAAAATAAATTATGTAATACAGTTTTTGATTTATTGATGTCTACGGATCCAGGCTTTCATTTGACTACGGACTACACTTTTTGATACCCCTAGAGCTGGTTCATTTTCGTAGAATATTGTGACTAATCCTTTTCTTGCAAGTTTAGCAATCTGATCGTGGCCTTTTATTCATCTATGTTCTGGCACCCAAAATAGTTTAACAACAAGTCTGAAACACAGATGTATTGAAAATCTTCTTAAAGACATAAAAATATTTGCTATCATTACTGCTATAAATTTCTTTCCCTAAACACTCTTTAGTTTAAGACCCGTGTGCGTATTAGCTGTAACTCTAAAATTTATGTTGATTGGTCGCATTTTCATTCCTCATATTAATGTATTTTTGCCTGAAATGTTTTCTGGGACAAGTTAATGCTGTCTGACTTAAGTACTTATCCAAATAATCTCCTTCAATTTTCTATTTATTTGGTTTGGTCATCAACAAATGTTGCTCAGATTTTCTTGCAGCTTCCAGAGGACCATATTTGCCTTACTTTTTAGATTATGATAAGAAGGCTTAGAGTACTTACATTGCTGCTGTTAAACTGCCTCTCCGAGCTCCTGTTATGTCTTTGAACCTTGCTTAGCTTAACGTCGGTTTAAAAACCTTGTTATAGACCCAGTATGTATGTAAACCCCAGGTTTTGCCAGTGCGTTTAACCAGAAATAAAGTGGTTATCGCCCAAAAAGAAATTGTAATTTAATATTGTATCAAATATTTAGTTTTGTTTATTTTCTGTTCGTAATTATAAACCTTGTACCATAGAACCTTGCGTTGAAATTTTAATTTTTATTCACCCTTTATGTTAATTTATGGTATTTTTAATTAATACCTTGCAGCTTTATTTAAACCTATTTCTTACAGCTTTTTTAAAATTTAAAAAAATTGCTATATATTCAAACTTTTGTGTTTGTGACTTTTGAACAGCTTAAAATTGAAACAGTTTAAACCTTTTTTTTATTATCATTTTATTTAATTGCATATTGGGTCTACACAATTTTCATAAATTTTTAATCCCGGTATATGTATCTAAGCGAATCTTCACAAGATAATATCGAACGAGACCTTGTAAATGGTCACCTGGGGTTGAAAGATCATTTCCCGCATTGCCTCGACGATGGCGTAGAAGGAGTTCCAGTAGTGCGGTCTGGAGGCCCGTTTGAAAGCAATTGTCAAATGTAATTTCACGCCACCGTTCACACCAAATATTTGAGTGATTACATCAGGAATGCGGGATGGTCTGCTCGGGAATTTTCACCGTCAACGAAATGAACGCGAGAGACGTTTGGATCGGTGAATCACGATCAGTTTGTTTGTTTTTGGGTTGACCATTTATCAGGAACTGTTTTTTTTTTTTCGATAGAGTAGGTATGTAGTGTTTTTGTATTAATGTTTTATTTGTCTCAAAAATATTTATTGTCTTGAATAGCTGGTTATGATATTTATTGGGCTGCATATAAATTGAGAAAGAAAAGCTCATTAGTTATTTATACTAAATGACTTTCTGATTGGTGGTAGGGGTGGGGGTATAGAGTCCTGCAAGCAGGCATTTTGCAGTGGGAGAAATAGGGGAGGTCTCATTCTGCCCAAGCCACGAGTTGAAAAATTTAAAAGATCTAACTTGTATATGGCTCCAAAGATTTTTAATTTCTTGCCCGATAATATTAAATATGCTGCTTCAGTGGCTTGTAGGAAAAAACTGTTATATCAGTGGCTTCTTACAATTGATGATCCCGAAATATACTTTGGTCCACTGCATGTCATATCTAAGTAATCCACCTTCATTCATTAATGCATAAATTCATCTTAGAACAAAGTCGATCGTTTTATTTTATACAAGTCATATAGATTTATATATTTTTTATGGAACAGTAAAATTGTGTTTTCGTTCATATTTTTAAAATGTTTTTTTTTTTTATTTTCTCGGCCCTCTCTTCCACCAGAACCACTGCGGCACTCAAAAAAAAAATAATAATTTAAAAGAAAAAATTTATTTAAGAAAAAAAAATGTTATGCAATTAAAAGACTTTTTATCTATAACTGATGATAACCTCTAATACAGGTATTCCTAAGGAGGTACCTAATTTCCATACAAATTGTAAAATAATTTATAAAACCATATTTGTATTAACATTTGTAAGGAAATAAAGGATTATTATATTTTTAGGTTTGGTCTGTCATTAAGAGGATTCTTCGTCGACAATTGGGAATTATGTCCATACTAGATTTCATTGTATAATGTAGAATCTTTTGGTGTCTTATGTTGTAGCATTCTTAGGCAACCAAAATTATATTTCGATGTACCTACGTTAAGTCACATTGACGAAACGACAAAATCGCTTGTGAATGTGATATTACGGAATTTTTTTGATTGTTCGTCAAATTGGTATTTTGGATAATTTATTTTCTCGAGAGGCCTAACAAGACCTATTTCGTCAAGGAGATTATTGTATTTGTCCAAAAGGTTTTTGTAAAATAGTTTTGTACACTCCTGGTTCTTTTTTGTTAATTCACTGCGATAACTTCTGAGCTAACCAAGCTTTTCAAGGCTTTACCGCCAAATTTATGTCTGCGCTGAAACAACTTTGAAAGTAAAGTTTAAACCTATTTAAAATAAAGATTGTGGTTTTGTGTTTGATTAAAACTTTAACATTGAATATTTTGAGTTATCGTTACATTTTGGAACTTTCGTCATAAAATAATATATGACATTATGTGCGGTATTGCATTTTAGATTATCTTTGTAAACAAGAAACAAGTTATAGTTCAATCTCTACCACATTTATATTTATATAACATACCTACTGATATCTTTTCTTTTCCATTTTAATAGTGATTCATATTTTTATACTTTTTTTTATATACTCTTAGCTATTCTGTTAGTAAAGTCTTGTGTACATTTCTTTATCCTCCAAGTAAATGTTTCTAATTAAGTATTTTATTTGAGAATAATTTTAATTTTATAGAAAAATATAAACTTTGAATAAAAAGATAAGGATTAAAGGAGTTTTATAGACCTTTAAGGTAAGTCTTTAAATATAAGATATCTTTTTAATAATTTTTGTAATGTTAAAGTGTGTTCTCAAAATTTCCTTATTTTATTACATTCTTTCCAACAAGGTGTCTTATATTTGCCAATTTTATTTTGATAGTTTCAAATATTACATAAACTATCCATTTCCAACACAGCGTGCGAGAATAATTAGTTTCGCAAACTATGCGGAAATGACATCGATTCTATGTGTAACGGGTAGCTCTTTTAGACACCAGAATCAGTAAAATTCGGTTTCGATTTAAATTAAGATTTATTTCTCTAATAAACTATATACAATAAAAATAAAAATAAAATATTAATTCTACAAGAAAGAAATAAAACGGATCTGCGACCCCTTTGGCCCTCGGATGGATCTCCCTGTAAATAAATAAATTACGGTCAGTATCGGATAGTTAGGGTAGGTCCTAACCGATCAATACTCGGTTACGGGGTAGGACAACCCTTGGTCAATACCCAAGGATCGGAACGGTATAACCGACCAATACTCGGTTACGGGGTAGGACAACCCTTGGTCAATTAATACCCAAGGATCGGAACGGTATAACCGATCAATACTCGGTTACGGGGTAGGACAACCCTTGGTCAATACCCAAGGATCGGAACGGTGCAACTGATCAGTACTCAGTTGCGGGGCAGGATAATCCTTGGTCAATACCCAAGGATCGGGACGGTACAACTGATCAATACTCAGTTGCAGGGCAGGATAATTCTTGGTCAATACGCAATGATCGGGACGGTACAACCGATCAATACTCGGCTGCAAAGGCAGGGAAGGTCGGTGGCTACTGGTCAATACCCAGAGCCCAGGTTGGAGTTCTTCCAAGATCAGTACTCTCAGTCGAACTCGCCTTCTAAAGCGATGGCATCGCCTTTTTATCCCAGCTGAACGGTGCTCCCACTCACTGGATGTGCCTGCGCGAGTTTTGACGACGTGTCGTATCTTGGCCGCGCACCTCGAACGGATAATGGAAATGCTGGCAAGTACAAACGATGACGCGGTGTTTCTGTGTTATCGTTACATATGCTATAAAGCAAATTTAGAATTACCACCAACAGATCTTTTTATACCCCTTATGCAAATATTATTAATTTTATCAATGTTTTAAAAGACTTTCAAACGAACACATATATAATAATAGTAGTAAAAAGTAGTACACACTTTCCAGTAAAAATTCATATTAGAAACGTATAGAATGTTTACAAAAACTAGTAAATAAATTTAAAAATAATGAGTTAAATAGAAACGTAATAAAACACTTAAAAAGGTTTAAATTTCCACTATATTAAAGAATTTGCATATAGTGGAAATTTAAACCTTTTTAAGTGTTTTATTACGTTTAAATGGATTTCCATCAAGTTAAGGCAACCACCATTTAAAATGAGTTAAATAGGTTTGATTATATAAAAGCCACATCTTTTCACTATTCGTCAATATAATAATATTTTTACCTATGTTTAATATGCATCTATAATAAAGATTTATTAATTTAAAATCTTTTATTTTAAACTAAAATTACCTGTCAGTATTTTCTTAATCGTATACAGATGCTTTTGGCACAGCCGTACTTTACTAACAAGCCGTGAACAACCACTTGGCAACGCCGCAACCAGCAATAGTTTCAGATCTATTTCAAGCGTAAAGATCGCATAAATAGTACTGATATTTCGTTTAAAATAATTAAATCAGTATAATAATTGGAACAATAAATATTTATATATAATAGTTAAACTCTAAACCAAATTACTTTATGTGCATAGGTGAACATGATGCTGTTGTAAAAGGAAACAAGTGTAATTTAACATTTAGTTAGTAATAGTACTTAGTTTTAGTTTCGTTTAATTATTTATTGAATGTGTCTAGTTTCCTTTTTACATATATTATCTGCAATAAAAACTTTTTGAAGCTCAAAATTGTTGGGATAAACTGTTTTATGGTTAAGTTTAAAAGCTTTTTTTACAACGAGGTCCTTCTCCTGCTCATACCTACATACACTTAACGTCATTATATTTTGCATGCCTAATCAAATCAAAATTGTCAAAATCTGGATAAACAAAAGTTTTATGTAAGTTTTTTAAGTTTCACCAGTTATTAATTTATTTTTAAATAAATGCACAAAATCAAAGCTAGTAAATATTTTGCTTTCTGGTAGATCAGGGTTGGGGAAAGAATTTAAATTTTTTTACTTGAAACCCATTTTTCATCAATTAATAGATTTACAATTTTTTCATTTGGATTCAAAGAGGATGATACAATATTTAAGTAATTTGTGGTACTTATGTCACAATCTTTAGTGTTATTAGGATGTGTATTGGGCGATAAATCCATATTAGATGAAAGATATTGCAGATAACGTTTAGTTGGTAAGTTTATATAACCTATCATCAAATTATAGGCGCAAGGAGAGATAGTATACCTATAACTTAAATGGCATTATTATTGTTTCACTTGGGTAGTATTTCTTTTTCAAAACCAGCAATTGTAACTGATCAACTAAAAGTGCCAATATGCTATAAATATCATCATGTTCATTTGACTCATCGTGTCCAGACCCTTGTTCAGATGAAATAAGATTTATAATTGGATTTGCACCAAAGCACACAACAAGGACTTGGCATGGTAAATTAATTAAATTAAGAGAATACAGAGGAGATTACCAGAAAAATAATAATAATAACAGTAACTAAATAGTATCTAATAAGCTAATATTTGTTATTGTTTTTAAAAAATAACTAAAAAAATACCTACAAAATTAAAGCCAAACACCAATCATTAAAACACACTTTCAATTATAATTATTTTATAAAAAGCACCATCACAAAATACTACCATTTGTCGCCACTTAGTTAAGCATTTTATAACACATACACTTCAATCGCAGATATTTTTGTTTTTACTTGTTATCTGAGAAAAAAACTCTCCTGGTCACTCACAAATCTCAAACAGTAAGACCTTTTACAGGTTTAGTCTTTATCTTAACAATAATTTCGTTAAAAAAAGCTGATTTATTCTCAAAAACTCAAGAACTTACACGCCTTTCAACCATAAGTCTAATGGCTAAACCCTGTTTAATAGATCTGAACGCATAGTTGCCAGATTTCCTTGTTCACGGCTTGTTGTAAAGTACGGCTGTGCTTTTGGATTAAAGGGGATTATTTTAGCCGATGGCGGAGCTATGCCTTATGTTTCAGGTAAAGGATTAGTATCGGTGGAGTTCGACCACACCAATTTAAAAAAGTTTAAAAAGTTCAGGATTTTGCATTAGTAAATGTCAAAATGTTCTATATTTTTCTTCTAAAAGTATATATTGCAACATTGATAACAATTTAAAACCTGTTGTTAAAAGAGTAGTCAAACCGTTCATGGATACAGGATCGACTATATGTTACGATAAAAAACTAGTTTACCAGTATTTAATTAACAAAACCACTGAAAAACTCCAAAATTACTTTAGTTGGTACAGTTAGAAAATATTAACGTCAACTGCTAACGTTGCTGGTGTTTGTGCAACAAAAATGAAGACCTGTGGATTTAAGAAACGCTCTTGAGTTACATCCCAAAAAAAGGTGAGAATGATCTTTTATCCACTATACATAATAATAATGCAATTGATCTAAAGACCGAAAATAATTATAAAATACAAAAGGTTGCCTATAGTAATCTTTTACAGCTACATGTACATTTATGGAGTAGGGTAGAGGGAGGCAGGTTCGGACATTTTTGGCTAATCCAAAGATGTGAAGTGTTAGGCAAAACAAGTATGTCAGTACCTAGAGTGACACATTGTGGACTGCTTGTGAAGCTATGTTGGTTGATTATAACCGAGTTTTCATTAAAAAATACAAACAAAAATTAAGTGTCATTTGTCCGAATGAACCCCACAAAGGGGCAGTTGCGGACATACCTGGGGTAGTTTCGGACATTGAAATATGGGGAGTAGAATAATGCTTAAATACCAGTATTTAAATGGTTTTTTAATTATGTAATATTATTTTAAATTCAAACCATCAAAGTTAATGTTGAACTTAAAAAAACTCGACAATCGGGGTGTCGCCGCAGTGGTTGTAGGTTTAGGTAGTTTTGACTCAATGACAGCTCGAGAAACGGCTAAAATGTCTTCTGTAGGAGGAAACTTGAAATAGCCCTTGGAATGCCGTAAGAACTTAACAACATATTCGCCAAACTCTTTCGACAGTTCAATCACTTGGCCGACGCAGTGAAACACATTTTTCTTTGTTGGAAATCTAACTAAAACAAAATCATCCGGCAATATTTGGTCATTATCTAGAATAAACAACATATTACTAAAATAACATCAAGCAAAATACAGTTTGTTCAATTACCTATGAGCTTGTCAAAGCCGTCGTGATCTGATGTCACATCGATGTCTGAATCAGAAGAGCTAATGGTAAATTAGTTTTTTCTGGTCATGGATTTCAGTTCTTCTCCATCCGAATCAGAAGATGAACTGTCAGTGAAATGTTTGGTCTTTCTACGAGACTTCGATTTTTTCTTATTCTTGATTGCACCCTTTACAATTTTTTTGGATCTAGGAATCTCCATTTCTAATGGCAGCTTCCTCTTGATTCCTTTTGTGTTTGCTCTAATTCGCCTAGTCTGCTCTAATTCTTCGACTCTCTTCTTTTCAGATGATGTCGTGTAAATCCTTGATTTGCCTAGCCGAGACTTTCTATTGGTTTTCCTGTCACCTGCTTTCGGAAATGGCTTAATGTCTGCAGGCTTTATAATTACCACGGAAATTATGTTGCCGGAAGGTTTAGTGGCAGCATCGACAATTTCTTTTAAAAGCGATTGCGCCATCGCCGTTACGTCAAAAGTAGTATGAGCCTCTGCGATTACTCGATCATCGCCATCAGTGACCAGGAAATTCTTTGACACTCTAGATGTAAAAGGCTGACTTAATTCAGGTGTTAAATCATTATGTTTTGTGGAATCCAAGTCTAGATTAGAACTGATGTTTAAATCAGTCGCTTCGTTTTCTTGGTGATCGGACATTGGTCTGTCTGTCACATATGCTCCAGAAAAGTCTTCTTCAGTAAAAATGAGCCGATTCATGGGCCACAATCCAGTGCTTGCGAAACTGCTAATGATATTTTTTGGCGTGAAAGATTGCAAGAACGGTTCAGCTGTTAGTCTGGAAATTTCATAAATTGTTATGGGCTTTCCCGGATTGCTTAATATATAATCATTAAAAGATGTTTTCAGTTTTTGCTTAAACGGTCCATAAACAGCTTTATCAAGAGGTTGCATTTTATGCGTGCAGTGGGGTGGGAATGACAGCAAAACGATCCCGTTGTTACGGGCGTAGTTGATAGCATCCACTGATACATGTGCTTCGTGGTTGTCCATTAACAGCAAGATAGGGTCTGTTGGGGAACTATGCGTATATTTTTTTATATGTTCCAATAGTTTAACGAAAACTGGTGCGGTCATCCACCTGATTTTGTACCGTAACCTATAGATCCAGGTACAGAGCCATGCAAAAAATGGTCCTTCATTCTTACTCGAGGATATATAAACATAGGAGGAAGTGCAGAACCGGTTGCAGAAATAACACCGCAGAAAGTGACTAGGGTGCCTCTTTCTGCAGAGACACATTGACCCACAACTCTTTTTCCGGTTTCAGCGATAACTTTTGGTGCTTGTAACACAGTGGAAATGCCAGTCTCATCAGTATTCCAAATACGACTTGGGTTAAATTTATATTTCTTAAACACATCGGCGTAGTTATTAAAAAAGGTGTCCACATTGTGTTTATTGAAAGCTGATGCTCTGCCAAAGCTTGTGTTTTTAGGCTTCCTAAGGAAGAGTCTTGGGTGCCGTTTCATAAAACATTTTATCCATTCAATGCCCGCCTGTCGTTTCTTATGCCATTTTTCAGGAAACTTTTTGTTTAGTTTAACTGCATATTCATAAGCCAATTTACGAGTAGCAATATAAGTCAATCCATGCAAAATTTGGGACGATTGCTTAAGATATATTTCAAGTTCAAGCTCCTCTGTTGCCGAAAACACTTGGCGGGTCGCATATTTGGACAATCCGGACTTATTCAATTTATTGTCGTTCATTTCAGTCCCGGAATCGGAGTTTTCGTCCATATTTCTAGCTTTCAAAAGCCTATCGTAGAGTGTAGATTTTTTAATGCCAAATCGAGCAGCGGCCTGCTGTAATGACATATTTTTAGACAACACATCCGTAAGAGCAGTTTTTATTGTCTCTTCGGACACGTCTGGCATCTGCTTTTTCCTTATGTAAGTTCTGACAATTCTGTAATAAAATACTGCCATTAGGCAAAAAAAAACAATAAAAATTTAATTTCAGTTTATACTTGAGGCAGTTCCGGACAGTGTCCGAATGTGCCCCGATCAAAGTGTCCGGATCTACGCCTCAGTCAAGATAATTTTTAACCGTTATTTCTGAACGTTTTTGCCGGTTAAAATATAGGTTATGTTGTGTACAAATGTTTACTTTATCACATGCATGTCTTAAAAAAATAAATATAATGACCCCAAATAGTTGAGCACCTTAGGAGTAATGTGTAAAATACTTACTTTTAATGGTACTTAAAAACAAAAACACTTTTTTTGTCAAAATCGGCCGTTTGGAAGCGCGTCGTTTAGTACACTGCGTTAAAACTACTATTGCTGCCACATTGTATAATTACAGATATCTAGAACAAGCGGGAAGCGGTAAATATGAAATGTCCGGAGGTACTCCGTGTCCGAACCTGCCCCCCTCTACCCTAAATGCTTTTGTGATTTTGGATAGATTCTGGATTAAAAATCCAGGTGTACTTTTCCAACTGCAACTGCATACTCACAAAATCTTTATGTTAACCTGTTCAATTTGCACATTTTACAAAGATGATACCTCAGTGCTCAGTGTACAGTCTCATGGTAGAGCTTCTGCGATTACTCTGAGTACAGCTCTAATAGTAATTTAGAGCAGCGCAGTGAAGGTCGTATTAACCTTTTTGCTTGTCTTTGGTCTGCATTATTTTTCTAGTAGGCAGTTTCTTTTCCCAATTAAGTTTTTCTTCCAACATGCGGTCCCTTGAGATACCACAGAGAAGGTCCAATAAAGGAGTACTAGTTTCTTCCTTTGCAAAAATATTAGCAATTTCGTTTTCGACAATCCCCTTATGCCCTGGTAACCTCAGCAAAGTAACTTTGTTGTGTTTAACTTGAAGGTGGTAGATTGTAGAGCCTTCAAAACAGCTTCGTTATCAAAGCCAATAAATATTCTATGTGGATTATGTATTCTTAATCATAGAAGTCCATTGCCTAAAATATTAAAAAAGGACTTGTTACTCCTTTTTTTATGTTGTAGACACATTAGTATAATAAGTTAGCGATCCTTTTGTAAGTTGAGCGATTTCGTTAACACTAATTTTTAGTTATTAAGTTGTTCTGACCCTTATAATCCCGAAATGTCCTGTCAGATCGCCAGGTCTAAGAGAGCTAGTCCTGGTTGACCTAAAGACAGTTTTCAGATCAGTTTTTTTTAAATGTAAATTCAAAGAGGAAAGTTCCAGAATTACCTTCAAGACCACACTAAGATTGATTTTTGCTATAACTTAAATAATAAAATAAGCAGAAAAAATTTTTGGAAGACAATAAAGATCATAAAAAACGGCGTAGATATGAAACATAGACCAGTTTCAGAAAGACGTAAGATTGAAGGAAAAAAAATTTATTGGCTTTAGGATGACACAATTCTTGTCTAGTGTTTTGCTAATTCGCTTGTAAGTTAACGAAATATAAAAGTAAGTCCAGAAACCGTCCGTATGCCAATAAACAGAAAGGTTTCATATCAAGAAAACCAAAAAAATTCCTGTAATGACAAAAGTAACGAAAATTTGGTCAACTATTTTAAGAAGATAATTTTAATAATATCTTTACATACGATAAAACTTGTTTCCAACTTGTTGCAAACCACCTAAAAATCTGTTAAATTGATTTAGCCGATACTTGGTGTATATACATAATTGAAAAATGTCTAAGTTCAAACAAAGTTAATATTGTCAAAAAACATGAAATAAACGAATCATTAAAAATTTGCATACCTCAGAATTATTTACTTTTAAACGACCAAACAGATTTAAATAATTCACCATTACTTAATATTTTTTAATACTAATCCAAAGTAAAGAATTCTAACAAGAATTGTGTTAATAGTCAACACCGGCTGTTGGGTAAAAACTCAATTATCAGTGTGTATTATCTTTAAGACCTATAAATAATATTGTCAGTAGATTAAAATACCATTTACCTGAAGAAGACGCTGTACGTCGAAACATTTTGGGTTAGTTAAATATAATAGTGTAGATTTTTAAGTGATCGTTTCATTTATTTAATATTTCACCTAAAAATCCTATCAAAACAACCTGTTACTGTTGAATTTTCCTACCAAAAGCAATATGTCAGTGTGGTGGTACATTACTCTGTATAGTTAATGATACCGTTAATAGTGAAAAGTATTGTCACATTCTAAATAATTTTCTTGTTGAAAGGGCGCATGCTTTATATCCAGATACACGAACACCAAATGACAACAATTCTATGGCCAGCAGCTTTACCAGATCTTAGTCCCATTGAAAACAGATGGAGACTAAACAAGATTGAAGTTGAACGAGCAGCTCAATGAAATAAAGATCAATTGATTTAGTCAGTTTTACCATCACCAAAAATTATGGCGCTGGCGCTGACCTAGTTTCGGGTGTACCTCGACGTTTAATTAAGTTTTTGCAGTTGAATGAAGGTTGTATAAGTAAATAAGATGAATTGTTTGTTAAAATTTTCCAATTCAAGCATTAACAATATATGCAATTGAGTTTTGTTTTTTTTCGCATACTTTCTAGACTATACTTTAGTTTAATTTGTTTTACTTTTATTCAATTATAGAATTTTTTTTTAAGATGACACCTTTTTTATTACTTAATAGATTAATAAACGATTTAATTTCTTCAACAAATTTACTTAGAAATTATTTAAGATTTACATATGGGTAACAATTTTTTTACAGATGCCACTTAGTTTTTAATATACAATGAGATCCAATAATTTTTCTATTAAAAAAATGATCAAATATATTATTCCAGCGATTTGATTTTATAAATAAAATTTAATTTGATTATCATATATTTTCTATCATATCTTTTAATGAAATTCTTTTTACTGGTTTTTGTCAGTACCTACCTATCAGAAAAATACATTTGAACATTTTTCACGTATAATACACGATTATCCTTAAATTAATTTCTATATATACACAAAACTCATAGGCAAGGCAACGAAGCATTAAACCAAGCAATTTTGTGCAGCAAAATAAATCGTCGTGTAACTTTTTGCCTTCGATTCGAGGGACTGTCAGGAAATTTTTTGAACTAAATTGATCTACGGAAGATAAAAATTGCTTTTTGTGCATAAGAAAAATGCAGTTTCATCTCAAAGAGATAAAAAATGCAAAATTTTTAACTCGGGAAATATCGACTGAAATGAGTTCAATTTGTAAACTCGGTGGTTTTGGTGGTCGCTGAACACGAATTTTATTACCGCGATGATCTTCGAGCTACCTAGTGCCCAGGGTGGAGCTCGCTGCTTGTAGTTTTAGGATATATTCGTTCAAAATCAGAAGATAATCATTACTAGTAGGTTTTGGGGGTCGCTGAGCACGAATTTTATAATGGCGATAATCTCCGAGGAACCTGGTGACGACGTTGGAACTCCTCGCCTGCGCTATTGGGATATACTTATTTAGAGTCAGTCAAAAATCATTACCAAGGGGCTTTTGGGGTCGCTGAGCAAAAATTTCATGACGGCCATACTCTCCTATGTACCTAGTGCCCAGAGTCGAACTTGACGCCTGGAGATCCATACATTATTTTTAAAAATATTTTATTGTTTCACACGTTCCCAAGATGCGATACTGTTTCTGCTACCTTCTTTCAAAAAAAAAATATCCCCCATGAGTATAAAAATTAAACTCGACATTTTAGGGTTTCCAAATTTTTCATTTCCAATCTTTTCTATTTTTATGCACAAAATGCAATTTTCATCTTTCGAGATAAATTTATTTTATAAAGTTTCCTGAAACTCTCACGAATCAAATGCAAAAAGTTGCATGGCGATTCATCTTGTCCCACAAAATTTCTAGGTTTTGAGCTTTTTAGTTCTTCGTTGTCTCGCCTATTATATAATTTTTTGATTGTACCTTGTCACACACTTTAATGCATTTAAACAGTAAACGTAAATAGTTTAGCAACTACCTGTTATATTTAATTAATAGTCTTTTATCACAAAATATAGGGACAGGTTTTGATTATGTGATTAATTGTACATAATTAGTAGGTAAATATAATAATTGTTGCTATTTTTAGATCATTGTCAAATTTTATTAATATTGGTAAATATATTGATTACATATAATATTTAATTGAATTTTAAATTCAGTTTTGATATGCAAATAATATTTATTAATAATAATTCATTTATCTGGTCAATGGATTTCGGCATGCTATTTAATAATATTCATACATTAATGAATATATTTCCTGACCGTTAAATTACCTACATAATATTTACAAAAAATTATTATGAATATTTTTATTTCTCACCATCTTTAAGAAACATAACTCTTTATTTTTTGTTTGCAAAAAACAAAAACAGTTTATTTGTTATAAAAAATGTCTAAATGATTTTTTTTTTGAGGAAATTTTACAGAAAATTTAAAATAAAGAATTAATTGCCATTCACTTAAGTAAGAAAAATAAAATAATAAACAAAACAGAAACAGAATATGGAAAAATTAACACTAGAAGAAAAAACTTGTAAAGAATAATTAGCTTAATTAAATATTTATTTGGCAAACTTACACTTCTCCAATAAATTAACTCACCACCAACACATTGCCAGTATTTTTTTTATTGACAATTTGTTTCTTTCAGAGAGTTATTGTACTCTATCAAATCAAACCTTGTTTTTATAAATACCAGGTGTAAAAATTATAACGTTTTTTTTCATAAAATTCTGTGGAGCTTAGCAGTTACAGAATCAAATTACAAGGGTCAGTTGAAAAGTAACGCTTCCTACCCTATAACTCGAGAAGGGGTGGGGGTAGAAGGATGCGGTTTGTTTCGTTTAAAGGCCTGAAGTATTCAAAATTTTGAGATCGGTTTGCCCGTTCGTGTTTGGTTCCCATGGAAACCGAAGGTGATTAGTAAGTTCGGTTGAAGCAGCGTGCTGTGATCAGTTGAAAAGTAATACATTTTACCCTATAACTCGAGAACGGGTGGGAGTAGAGGGATGCGGTTTGTTTCATTCAAAAGCCTGAAGTGTGCAAAATTTTGTTAAGATCGCTGTGCGCGTTCGTATTCGGTTCCCATGGAAACGAAAGGTGATAAGTGGGTTCGGTTGAAGTAGCGTGCTGTGATCGGGTTGTTGTCCGTGGAAGGTTGTACACCAAAGGAGCTTTTTACACGTTTAAAGAAGGTTTACGGGATTATCAGTTTTTTCGAAAAAACTTAAGAATACTTTTTTGTGTAAAATAAAATTCTATATCAAAAAAACATTAAAAAATCTTATTTTAATTAAAAACTTTAAAAGTTATGACAGAAAAACTGATATCAAATTTATATTTACAAACTTTTTGTTTGAACCTGTAAGTAATGTTCGTGTGTGAGTGAATGCTGCTAAGCTGACAAGATGTAAAATGTTAGCAATTTCGGATAAACTGCGTCCTAGGCTTCCCAAAACAGCGGTGAATGATGCCAATATTGAGACAGTCGATCAGTATACTTTTTTCTACATTTTAAAACCTGTTTCATTTATTTATCTCTATTAGAACGAATTCTACAGGGTAGAAGGCATTACTTTTTAACCGGCCCTCATATACAAAGTATACTCTAGACTTATCATTTTAAAACCTTTCGTTTTTTTATTTACTCTTTTATCTAAGTTACTGCATGAGAAACACAATTTTAAAGCATAACTTGTTTTTATTGTCTTTATACTTTTGTAAAAGCACTAAAATAAGTATCAGGATATGCAAAAACAAAAATAAACAGTAATTTTTATCAGGTAACTGTAGCTATCACAAAACAGTTAATAGAAGTGTGTGTCTTGTGTTGTAAAATCATAAATTTTGCTGGTATGTCTGTGCTGCAACCAATTATCTCGCGGAAGTCGGAATAAATACCATGGCATGGCCAGCTCAAAGCCCGGATTTGAATCCCATAGTGAACCTCTGGGATACTGTTGGAAGAAGACTACGAGAGAAACCTTATCAGATAAACTCGTTGGAATATGTTGAGCGCTGACTGATTCAAAAATGGGAAGCAATGAACCAAAATGATATACGGACCATTATTGGGCCGGTGCTGCCAAAAAGTTATTCGTACAGGGGCGGAAATACCTGCAACTGAGACTTTTGTTTACCATTTTATAATTGTTACACCTAGTATTTAATAAAAAAATATCTATGCAAATATACAATTTGTTATTTAAAAAAAATTTGCAAATCGGATAAGTGGTTTCAACAAAAATTAACTTTAAACTTCTGGTAACTTTTTGGTGGTGCGTTATATTATTAGAGAAGTGTATATAGAAAAAGAAAAATGAAAAGATAACAAACCAATATATAAAAAATTGATGAAAATATGTGAAAATTCACAACACAAGCATAAAAGAAGAGGAGAAAAATCAATACTAAAAAATCAAATTGTAAAAGACAAATTGAAAAGCTTTTAAAATTAAATATTTAGGAAACTTCTTCTTCGGATCATTTTTAAAAGCTTCGACGTCCTTGACAGCGTGGAATAATTCTTCTACACACAGACTTAAATATTTTACAGCGTTGACTTTTCTATAAATTACTTTTTCACATCGACTTTACCTTACATAATGTCTTGTTGTAGTTTATATTGTTTATTCCGCATTACATATTCAGAGAATGCTGTCTTGTTTTCTTTGAATGGTATTAGTAATTTCTTGTCTCATTCCATGCTTTACAGCAATTTCCTGTTGATGATTTTGGCTGTCCATCGAATTAATAGCATTTTCCTATACGTACGCAATTTAAAGGCATCGATCTTCTTAGTTAGTTGTGTTTTTATGTTTCATGTTTTTTTTTTACTGCGTAAAAGTAGTTGGAGCAATCTTTTGTTGGTATAACATTTTCTTGTCTTCTTTTAAAATTAACAGCATTTCCTTGCTGAAAATCTTGCTGTCCATGGAATTTATAGCATTTTCCTGTATATTCACCATTTAAAGGCATTGTTTTTCTTAATTAGTTTTTTTTATAATGCATGTTTTTTACAGTAGTTAGGACCAGTCTTTTGTGCAGGAGAGGTGTTATTTTCATACTGTTAAATTACATTTTTTTCTATAATTTTTTTCTTAGTTTTTATAATTTCATATAGGTACTGTCTTGTTTCTTAGCCCATTGATATATATTTAGAAAACAGATTAAGTAAAGACTCATTTATCTATGAAAATAAGCAGTTATGAATTTTTTTAATCAAATATGATATCATATTCATAGTTTCCTGTATAAAATTAATTTATTTAAAAAACATTATTTCACAAATAAAAAATTAAAATAATTGTCTCTTGCTTACAGTTATCCAGATTGGGAGACATTATTTCAGATGATGCCACCCTTTACTAGCGGCACTTATTCTTCAGGCAACCATGTGTTTTCGTAAAGAGAAATAAATAAAATTTAATTTTATATACAATTTAACTAAAAAACACATTAGTGTAAATAATTAACAGTAATGTACTATTTAAAAAAGTTTTTTCATATCACATGCATTGAAACAGCTTGTTTTGATCCCTGTTTTGTCAGTCGAAACAAGACAATTTCAGACCAATGCAACTGTCAGTCAGAAACTGACAGTTTTTTCTGCCCTAGGGGAGAAACAACGTTATTCCTGCCCGGCACATTCATTTATTTATTATTTATGTCTTTATTTCAAGTCTATAAGAAACGCATTTGTAACAAACAAACGCAAATAAAATCATAATCGTCTGACAGCTGTCGTCAAATCGTTGTCAAGATATTACTACGCTATTTGTCTGAAATAGTCTTACTTCAACTGGCTACAGAGATCAAAACTCGCTGTTTCAATGCATGTGATATGAAAAATATAGTGTGTGGCACGGGATGAAATAAAGACGGTTTCTGACCGGGCGAAGACAGCCCTTGCTTCGCTCGGGCAGTCAACTCTCGCCCTAGTCAGAAATCGTCTGGTTTCACCCCTTGCCACACAATATACTATTTTATTATATTTATTTCAAGAGTTTCTAGTAAATTTGATTTAATTCCATTATTTTCGGTGTGTAATATTTTATTATTGTCATTGAAATTATGGTTATTTTCAATTAAGTGATTAGCAAAGTTGAATTTTGTTTTTTTATGTATATATCTGATATAAATTCAGTTGCACGTTTTTTAAACTTTCTTCCTGTTTGGCCTTTATAGAGATTAAGAAACTATTTGCCTGAAGAAAATTTTGTCGGTTGAAACATGCCGCGTTAGTGAAATAAATCAGTGTAAATTTGAAGTAATAATTTCATTTTCAATAATAATAGATATATAAATTTGTAAAGTCCAAAAAATCAATAACAAAATAATTACATAGGGCAAGAAAATTACTTCTGCAGGGAATTTTTTTAATTACATGAAAGTATATATTAGAATTTTTAAAAATGGTGAGAAATTTTAATTTTTTACATCGAATTATAATTTTACCATTATACACAAACAAATTTTATGCTAAAAGCTTTTTGACCTAAGTCGAGCTAACCTAATCCATTCTGAAAATTAAAATAAAAATTTAACTCTTTGAGTTTTGACAATATTTACATAATAATATCACAACTTTTTACCCACTGATGTTATGTACTTTCTTATTCACCTCACGGTTTACACTTTACAGTTCTTTTGGTAGTTTTTCATGATTCGTTTTACCAAAGACAAAATGAATTTATGTTGATTTGTTACCGAACGTAAGCTTGAAATGATATGAAGAATGTACTGAAGATCAAGTAGATGTTTTGCCACAACAGGATTGATGTTCCTGAAACAAAAAAAGCGCGATAAATAAAATTCAATCATTATTCATAACATATCTTCTTAAAATAACAAATTATATCAAGACGATAACCAAATGGGCATCCATTTTTAACAATTAATTAGCAGATAAAAATATATATGTAGTAACATCTGTTAGTGACAGTAGGTAATTAATCTTACCGCTAAACTATTATACTGCTATTAGATTTCTCAAGATTGACATCCAATCGGTTCTGCTCTCAGCAGATATTTAAAACGGGTTAGAAGTAATGAATATATCGCCTACAGATAAGAATTAGATATCGATTTTTCGACAACAGCATAGTTTTACAAATTCCGGATTTTAGTTTAAAGCTGTAAATTTTATGCAACTCATTTGGATTTTTTTTAAATCTCATATAGTAGGAGAGCTAGAGCCGAAATTTTGCCGTCACCTGTAAAATAACATTTCTTCTTTGCAATATTTAATACAGGTCTTTACGTACCCACTCAGGCGGACACCCTGGTGGTTACAGGGGATAGCTATAAGGAGTGAAAACTGCCAATTTTTACGGAAAATTATCTTCATCAATAATATGGATGAAATTTTTTCCAGTCAAATGTGTTGATACGACAATTTAAAATCCCGACGGCCGGACACCTAAGTGGAAACAAAATTTAGCCCTCTTTAGCCTTTTCCGCCTGCTTTGTATCTACTCAGGTGTCCGTCCGTCGGGCATTGTCGTTTACGAAGACACATGAAGAAATTTGGATTAGTATATGAAGCAAAGTGCAGATTCTGTGAGGAAGAGGACAAAACCTCAATACACATACTTTTAGTACCTATGCATTGCATTACGTAATTCTAGAGGTCAGATATCATACGAAATAAAAGAGAAACAAAAGCTGTACAAATAAGAAAATTAGAAAGCATTAAAGAAGCCCATTTACAAAATTATTTTAAAGTTAAACCAAACTGGATAAAGAATCTAACCAGTGTTGAGATTCCGAAAGATGTGTTACAGTTTTTGTCTCTTGGTCCTAATTTTAGCATTGAGCCTAGTCTTCAACATAGTATATCAATCAAAAATATTCTCGCTGATATCGACTACGTGATTTCTTTCAGGGCTTTTTACACAATTTATTTACAAAATTGTTAAGATACACTGAACTCTGCTGGATAACGTCTAACTACTTGACAATACAATGAACTCTTGTGAATACTTGAACTTGAACTGACGTTAACTGCCCATGCATCCCCTTATATACAACATTATTTAATCTAGTCAGTGTGTTTAGAAGTTTCTAGAATTTTCTAGAAACATTATTTAAAATGGTCAGTTGATTTTTTTACAAACTTCTAAAAATCAACTGTCAACAACAATCTTTCAAATTAAGGTCCCTTCCTTTACGGTTATCCCGTTACACTGCCCGTGTGAAACACTTATGGGGGCTTTTTACACAATTTATTTACAAAATTGTTAAGATACACTGAACTCTGCTGGATAACGTCTAACTACTTGACAATACAATGAACTCTTGTGAATACTTGAACTTGAACTGACGTTAACTGCCCATGCATCCCCTTATATACAACTTTATTTAATCTAGTTAGTGTGTTTAGATCTTTCTAGAATTTTCTAGAAACATTATTTAATCTAGTCAGTTTGTTTAGAAGTTTGTAGAATTTTCTAGAAACATTATTTAAAATGGTCAGTTGATTTTTAGAAACTTCTAAAAATCAACTGTCAATAACAATCTTTCAAATTAATGTCCCTTCCTTTACGGTTATCCCGTTACAATATAAGTAGATGAGCTATACGGACACGAGCTATTTTTTTGAACATAACCTCACTTTTTTTTGAGTTAGCTGCTTACCCTAAATGTCAAAGGCCATTGAGTTGGCTGCTTGCCCTAAATGTCAAAGGCCATTCTTCTTTTTTCGAGTGGCCTCTGACAGTTGGCACAAACAGCCAATTCTTCTTTTTTCGAGTGGCCTCTGACAGTTGACACAAACAGCCAACTCTTCTTTTTGTTATATTTTTGAATTTTTTCGCGCTTCGCTGTCATCATACCAACTTTTCATGCATGCAACCAAGATTACACAGTGCTACCAACTTTTGTGTTATAACAATTTAATTAAAAAAATTCCAACCAGGCAGAATCGAACCCGGGTCCCCCCGTATGATAAACAAATACGTTAGCCACTACACCATCGCAGTATTTAATAAAATTTGACAAACAATAGTAGAAAAAAATAATAAACAGGTCTTATCGCAATAAAGATAACAGACTTAGAAATATTTTAAATTAGTTTATTCCAAAAGAATTTTTTATGTATGACGTATCATTGTAAAGGGGTTAATGTATAGGGTAAGATTAAGCGTCAAAAAGACCTTATTGATTAGGCCAAAAAGGCATTATAACTATATCTCGTAAACGACCGAACGGATTTCAACGTATGACGTATCATTGTAAAGGGGTTAATGTATAGGGTAAGATTAAGCGTCAAAAAGACCTTATTGATTAGGCCAAAAAGGCATTAACGTTGTATCTCGTAAACGGCCGAACGGATTTCGACGTATGACGTATCATTTTAAAGGGGTTGATGTATAGAGTAAGATTAAGCGTCAAAAAGACCGTATTTATGCTGCCAAAAGGGCATTATAGCTATATCTCGTAAACGGCCGAACGGATTTCAACGTATGACGTATCATTGTAAAGGGGTTGATGTATAGGGTAAGATTAAGCGTCAAAAAGACTGTATTTATTAGGCCAAAAGGGCATTATAGCTAACAAAAAATATATTAAACTTTAATAAAACTTAAATAATATACGCTTCTTAGAAGCCAAACTTTATATCATAAAACTAAAAATTTTTGAAGACAACGATGAAATGTATATTTTTTACATCAATATAATGTTTTCAATTAAAATTTTTTAAATAAAAAAATACTTATTTTATTAATAAAAAGGAATAACATACAGTTATCAGAAACAAAAATTCGGTTTTTATCAGGAAGCTGTGGTTTGTGTCGATGAAAATAGGATGCCGCAAAAACAAAAAGCTATGACGTTTATTTGGTTGAGTTATGGTATACATAGACATTAGCGTCTCATGTGATTGGTAAATATAATATTTAATAAACAACATATAAAATATATTGTAAAGCAACAATTAGGTTTTAGTTTTTATCGACGCCTATGTGTTTCGGCTAAGCCATGTATATTTAAAGAACGTGCTAGATTTAACTTGCTCATTATTGTTTTGATACTCCATAGATCCAGTTCTGAGTTTAGTTTCAAGTGCAAAAGTTTCTGTTTTTTTGTAACATATCCATAAAGGTAAGAATCTTTATTTTATTTCAAAATTTTTAAATTAATTTTTATTGCTTCTTGAATTATTTTAATTTTTGAGTGGATTTAATTTTATTTTTCTTGAGTTAAGTTTATTTGTCATAATTTAATTTTTTTGTAATGATTTAATTTTATTTTGTAGTTGGATTTAACTAGAATAAATTCAAAAGAGAACTATTTCAACACTGAAGTCCACTTGTCAGAAGAAGTGTCTGCCGGAACTTATTAAAATCAAGATATAAAAGGAAAAAGCAAAATTGGGGAAAGCTAATCACTCCGATACATTTGAAATAGCTTAGGAATATAACTTCTTCTTCTTCTTCTTCTTCGATATCGTTTTTCCTCAGCACTTTTTCAACAAGGTAAGAATTATTATTTTATTTTTAAGTTGATTTAATTTTTTATTTTTCTTTAGTTATGTTTATTTTGAGTTAATTTAATTTTATTTTTAAGTTGATTTAATTTTTTATTTTTAGATGGATTTAACTAAAATTAATTCGTTATGTCTTGCAGAAAAAAATAAGGAGAAGATTATTATCAAATTAGGAGAACTTCCAGTGGATGTTCCGCAAAAATTATTGAACGCTAAACTGGTCCAGAGCAAATTTGGAGAAACAATTTTGGTTGAGCTAGAAAACGGGCTCTGCTTTTTACCTAAGAGAACCATTGAAACATTAAGGCCTCACTTGACAGAATTGTCTGGCGGACATTATTTTATCAAATATAAAGGAAAAAAACAAATTGGTCAAGCTAATCCTACCGATACATTTGAAATAGTTAAGGAATAATTTTTTGTAAGTTTTTTTATTTTTTTATTTTCCAATTATGAATAACATTATTGATAGGTCTAATGCTATTGTTAAAGATATTTCTAAAGCATACAAAGCGTTAATCTCCAGTTTTTCGCATAGGGAAGCAAATAAATTAATCAAACAAATTAAACAGCATGTTATCAGTTTTCATAAAGATATTCGTAGGGGAAATTTAGATATTGGGACACTTAGAAATTTACAAACAAATTTAGGACATTTAAAAACGTTTAAAGAAGCAATTATTAACTTGTCTAAGCAGGGATCGGGGTTAACTGAAAAATCAGGGGTAAAATGGGTCGATCTAGAATCTATTTTTCAATCAAGAATTAGGACTGCTGTTATTGTTAATTTAAAACATAAAGGTCTAAATAGTTTTTTTGGTGATGTGTTCAAGTTGATTAAGGGTAGAATAGCTAACAGTTTAAAAAAATTTAACATGATCAAAGTAAATGCAACATTTTGCGGGGAATTTATTAAGAAATCTAGGGAAATCGAAGACATTTTAGAGTTTAAATATTTCAACACTAAAAACGCGGTAATAGATGCAGGTACGGATCTTGCATTGTGGTTCAACGAAAATATTGTTGATAAAGTAATGAGTAAATTATCGGAATTTCAACTTAAAGATTCTGGATGGGCTTTAGACAAAATTATTTCATTGGAAATAAACATTAATAAATATGAGATAGGTAACGGTGCTACATCATACATTAAGCTACCGGATCCTATACTAAAAAAGCAAGCATGTATTAATATTAAAAATTTAGATAAAGCATGTTTTTACTGGTCGGTAACAGCATCATTGTATCCAGTTAATAAAAATGTAGATTTAGTAAAATCGTATCCTCACTATGCAGCAGTTTTAAAAACACAAGGTTTGGACATGCCAATGCCCCTAAATACTATTTCAAAATTTGAAAAATTAAATAATATTTCAATTAATGTGTATGCTTTAGAATTAAATGTCGCGAAAGATAAATCATTTTACACAATTTATCCTGCACGCTTAACAAAAGAAAAATTAAATAAACATGTAAATTTATTGCTTATTCAAGATAAATACTTTCCAAAATTAAACGATTATGAAGCTCCATCAATGGATATGGAAAATGAAGATATCAAATATCACTATTGTTTAATCAAAGATTTATCTCGATTAATATCAAGTCAAGTTAACAACTCTAAGATGAAAAAATATATTTGGGATCGATGTTTAAATTATTTTCATAGTCAGGAAAAATTAAGTAAACATGAAGATTACTGCAAAGACATGAACAATTGCAAAATATCGTACCCACCATTTGATCATGTAGAGTTTAAAAACCACGTATACAAGCAAACGACACCTTTTGTCATTTATGCTGACTTTGAGTCAGTGCTACGTCCTCATAATAAGAACTTGGGGAAACATACACGAAAGTTTCAGAAACACGAGGCGTATAGTGCAGGATATTATCTAAATTGCTCCTATGATAGTTCGCTATCATTTTACAATGAATATTGTGGGGAAGACTCCATGGATTGGTTCGCTGCTGAAATGACAAGGATGGCTAAATTAATTGAAGAGAAAATAAAACATATCGAACCAATGATTGTCAAACCTAGTTTACTTAATGCAACAACATGTCATATATGCGAACACCCCTTCAAAGAGAAGGACACCATTGTTTTAGACCACGACCACTTTACGGGGAATTTTCGAGGGTTTTCACACCAAAGCTGCAATTTAAACTATAAAAAAAAGTTTGTTGTACCCGTAGTCTTTCATAACCTTTCGGGATACGACTTACATTTTTTAATTAGAGATTTATCCAAAAAAGGTAATATAAGCTTGCTTCCTATAAACAAAGAAAAATACATTTCGTGTACATTAAGTAATGACGAGAGCGAAGTAAAGTTTAGATTTATAGACTCGCTACGATTTTTAGATTCCTCCTTAGATAAACTGTCTGCTTTACTAGAACCATCAGATCTACATTATCTACGTTCACAGTTTCCCAATTTAACATCTGAACAATTTGAACTATTAAGTAGAAAAGGGGTGTTTCCTTATGAATACATTGATTCCATTGAAAAATTAGACGATACGGAACTGCCATCCAAAGATAAATTTTATAGCACACTGACAGATGAAAATATTACTGATGATTTATACATGCATGCTCAGAAGGTTTGGAAAGCATTTAAAATTAAAAATTTAAAAGAATATAGCATGCTGTATATGAAGACGGATATCTTGCTTTTAGCATCTGTGTTTGAATGTTTTCGTGAAAAATGTCGAAAAACGTATGGTCTCGATCCTGCTTGGTATTATACGCTCCCTGGTTATACGTAGGATGCTATGTTAAAATATACCAAATCTAAATTGGAAATACTCAAAGATATAGACCAAATCATGTTTATAGAGAAAGGTATAAGAGGAGGAGTCAGTCAATGTAGCAATAGATATGCTAAAGCAAACAACAGATACATGAAAAATTTTAATCGAACAGAATCCGAAAAATATTTAATGTACTTGGATGTAAACAATTTATATGGTTGGGCAATGAGTCAACCTCTTCCGTACGGAGGATTCCAATGGACTGATACAAACATCGATGTGACTCAAATACCAGATGATAATGATGAGGGTTATATTCTCGAAGTGGATATAGAATACCCTCAGCATTTACATGATCTACACAACGATTTACCGTTTTGCCCAGAACATCGAAAACCCCAAGGATCAAAAATACAAAAACTGATGACCACTTTATATGACAAAGAAAAATACGTAATACATTATCGAAATTTAAAGCAGGCTATAAAACATGGATTGAACGTGAAAAAGATTCACAGAGTGTTGAAATTTAAGCAAAGCCCATGGTTAAAAAAATATATCGACCTAAACACAACTCTTCGAACAGCTGCCAAAAATGATTTTGAAAAGAATTTATATAAACTAATGAATAACGCTGTATTTGGCAAGACGATGGAGAATATAAGGAAACACCGCATTGTTAAACTCGTTAGATCTTGGGAGGGTCGATATGGAGCAAAGAACTTGATAAGCAGTCCTAGGTTTAGTTCGAGCAAAATCTTTGATGAAAACCTTTTAGCGATAGAGCTTCATAAAACCGAACTTGTATTCAATAAACCATTGTACATTGGCATGTCGATTCTCGATATTTCAAAGACGTGTATGTATGACTTTTATTACAGTTTTCTACTGCCTACGATGGGTGTAGACAACTGTAAACTCTTATACACCGATACCGACGCTTTTCTTCTAGAACTGCAATGCAATGATGTTTATACCGAACTAATTAAAGCCTATCCAGATAAATTTGACACCTCAGACTATGAACCAAATAATGCATATGGTATTTCACTCTTAAATAAAAAAGTCATAGGATTAATGAAAGATGAATGCAACGGCAAACTTTTAACTGAATTTGTGGGGTTGCGTTCAAAAATGTACTCATATTTAACAGAGGATGATAAATGCATTAAAAAATCAAAAGGGGTGAAAAAGAATGTCGTTGCTAAAAAAATTACTTTTGATGACTACATTTTATGTCTGAGAGATAGTAAATTAAAAACAGTGAACCAATGCACGTTCCGTGCATATAATCATAATGTATATACAATCGAACAAACCAAAATCGGTCTAAGTCCACACGACGATAAACGCTTTTTATGTAATAGATCATTTGACACATTAGCATGGGGTCATCGAGATATAATGCTCGAATAATGTTATTCATAATTAAAAAATAAAAAAAAAAAATGTGAATGTGTATTGTAAATTAATTAGGTTAGTTTTCTTTTGTTTATTGTATATCTAAAATTAAATAACAGTTGTGAATTAATTAGTTTTCTATTGTTTATTGTAGGTATATCTTAAACTTTTTATGTTTACAATAAAAATTTTTAATCTGAATCTATGGTGTATTATTTTCTTTTAAATATGTTCTGTTGAAACGATCAAAAAAACGTTCAAATTCATCGTTTAGACATCTATTATTTTCTTTTAAATATGTTCTGTTGAAACGATCAAAAAAACGTTCAAATTCATCGTTTAGACATCTATTATTCGATAGTTTGACGTTTATGAATTTAGGAACGAAAAAAACGATGAAAAGTGTCACTTTTTGTCACTTTGAAATAATGTTTTTCCATAAGAAATACATGTAAATCGTAAATTTCTTTTAACCAATTTTTTAATACGTTGAAACGTCAAATTTTAACGCTATCTTGACGTTTGGACGTTTCAAATTTTAGAACTGTGACGTGCATAAATTTTGTCTCGATAAAATAACATTTTTTGACGCTATATTTATCGATTTTGAAATAAAAGTCATTATTTTTTTTTTTTTTTATAAAAGTTTATTGCATATTTTCTAAATCTCTTATTACATTTTGTTTATAAAAGTAAATATACTGACGCAAAGCGTTACATAATAAAGGATCAGTACATATTTCACAAAATACATCTAATCCTTTAAACCAGTTATAATCAAAATTTTTTTTTACAATATCTATAACATTATTATAATAAATATCAAAGTTAATATTTTCTAGAATTACAATCTGATAAGCTATTATACAATGGTGTACTCTAACAAGTTCATCTGCATCCTTTTCCGTTAGATGATATCTTACGCCATGTTTTTCAACTTCTATGAACTTTATGTCATCGTATACCAACTGTCGTATTGTACAAAAATCTCCACAGGAAAATGTTACTGGATCATACTCATCTGCGTAGGTTGGTAGTGGTTCAATAAAAAATGTGCTTTTGCTCAAAAATTCTATAAGATCAAGCCATTCCATTTTTCCAAACGACAATTTACTTGGCTTGCAGTATTCTGATAAAATAATAGCTGGAGAAAATGTTCTTGCAGGAGATAAGCCAACTGTTATAACATACCCCTCAATTGTGAAAGATGATTGTAGCAGCAAATAATTTTCACGTTTTACTTTGTCTTCGTAAAAATTTAAAATTCTGTTTACTTCTTCCATATAGATAGAATCTTCACTACTACTACTCTCAGAATATGACGGTAAGTTTTCACTACTATAACCACTGTCGTGTGACATCATCTTTTAATACTTGATAAAACTTGTGTTGAAACTAAGTAAAAATAATTGCTTCTGCTTCTAAGGACAGTTTTAGTCGGACCGTAGACTGAACGGTTTAAACAATAGATGTTATGAATCAAAAAGGCCCCCGGAAGCTATGAAAACGTATCTTGTTTATCATAAGAATACATGTAAAAAATGTTCAAAGTAAGAAACAACAGAGTTTATAAAATATTAGATTTTTCGATCCAGCTATTATGCGAACTATCAAACCCCAGCCATTTAACGTAGATTTTATTGCCTTTTTTCCTCAGCACTTTTTCAACAAGGTAAACATCAGGATTTTTTGACTTTTGTAACTCTTCCTCGTAAAATGCTCCTTTAATTGGTGATCCATGTAAATCTTCCAACATGTATGTTACGGGATTAGTTATGTTCACTTTGGTAATTTTAAAAAGCTCTGTAGTCCAATTAGGTGTATAGCCTTTATCGAATAGATGCTTTGCCTTGCTTATGCGCACCACATCTCCAATTTTATATTTTCGCGGGCCTGCTATTTTCAAATGATTATAATGTTGCTGTAGAATCTCTTTTTCATTGGACTTGTTTACCTGAGACGGCTTTTGACCAATCGTTCTATGTTTGCTTTCGTTGTACTCTTTTGTGATTTTCGGCAACACATCTATCCACCTGTACGTACCGTTTAAGCTAAAATGCTTGTACAATTTCGTTTTCAGTGTTCTAATAACTCTTTCCGCCATACTTGCTTTCATCTTTGTAAATGTACTATAATGATTTATGCCATGTTTCTGCATTAGATTTTGAAATTTTGTGTTGTAAAACTCTTTGCCCTGATCAGATTGAAGATTTTTCGGTTTGCGTTTTCCTATAATATCGGCAAAAGCTTTCGTGATTTCTTCGCCAGTTTTCGATTTTAACGGTCGAGTCCAGAGAAATTTCGAGAAGCAGTCAATTACCACTAGAATCATTTTAAACGATCGATTTTGAGTTGCGTAAGAACTCATTTCAGCCAAATCAATTTGCCATAAATCGTCCAAACCTTTGATAATTGTTCGTCGCCGAGCATAATTTTTTCGAGCCGGTTTATGCAGCTCATTAACGACTTGAACCTTTTCCTTTGAAAACATGACTGTGACTAAATCTAATGTTTAGGGATTTTGTACTAACCGATTCTCCAATGCTTTAATAATATTTACAACATTTCGCAGATTATTTTGATTTATAGTCATTGTATTAGTCAACTCAGCAATGTTTTTTTCAATAGTCAAAATTTTTCCAGAGAGTACATTAACATTTTTCGTTACAGAGTCAGTTCTTTTAAGAATCTCATCGAACAAATCTTGTCGTATATCTGGAATATCTTGATTATATAATTTTATTATCGGTTTCTCGATTTTATCTTTTACGTTTTCTACTGCATTTGTTTGATTTACAGCTAACTGTGTAGAGTTTGCATTAATCGTTGCTATTTGTGATTCTAAACTTTTAAGCGAATTTTTAATATCTCCTCGTAGGTACTGTTTTGCGGTGACAATTGATTCATCAACATACTTTTTATTAGCCATATGTTTGCTGGCTAACGGAGGATCTCTTGATATAAAACTATTTATGACCATCAAGTCATTATTGAATGTAAGTTTCATAGCATTTACGTTTTCAGTCAACTTTTGTAAATTATTATCCATATATTTTTTATTGACGGCATCGCTATCTAAATCAGGATCTTTAACATTACAAAGTTTTAAATTTTCAAAATCAATATCACCGTTTGCAGTATGGGCTAAGCTTGGTTTAGACATTAGCAATAGGTTTTTATTGCCTATATCATGTTTAGTACGTCCGAATTTGTCGACACTCATTGTGGTAATGATGTTTAAGCAATAATGCGTGCTTCTTTTAATTCCTCAATAATTGCAACAATTTCATTATCATTCGAAGTATTTCCTGCTTCTTTTGATGCTATTAAAAGCCGAAGCCTGTCAACAAGTTCGTTTGGATCATCCCAATATTGAAGGTCAATTTTATTATCGTTGTAAACCATTTGCATCCCAGAGCCCATAGTGCTCGAATGTTTTCGTAAGTGAGAGGTAGCCAGAGGTTTTATGATATGTGTGTATTTAAATCGGTTTGTTCCTTTAAGGTATCCTTTAATGTTTTTATGAGGATTTGTTAATTCTAGTATTGTTCCATAACGCTTGAAATCATCATCATTGAAATTTTTAGGTTCATCATCAAAAATTAATTCATATAGACCCGGTGTACCTCTTATCTGTTTGCCTTGTGTAATAATAAATCCATGCTTTTTATCAAAGTCGATTTGTTTGCCACCCAGAAACCATTTAGAAGTATCACCATCGTAAGTAGGACCATAAACCGTATCTCTATTATCTTTTTGTGTCCAATATTTTAGAATATATGGATGAGACATTGGGGGATACTGATCTAAGTATTCCTTAATAACATCTTCTGAAATGTCTAGATCTTTAACAGCCTGTTCTTCGTCTTCATAGAATACTTCATCATCATTATCACTAGTAGTTTCGGCAACATTTTCGAGTTTTATAAACTCAGGTATGCTTGGTTCCTCTTTTTGTTTAGGTGATTCCTCTTTTTGTTTAGGTGATTCTTCTTTTTGTTTAGATGGTTCTTTTTTAGGCTCTGGCTCGTTGGCTGGTTGAGGATGAGAGATCACTGTTTCGTTTAGAGAAGATTTTACAATTTTGTGTAGAGGTTCCGTGACAGGTTTAAACAATTTATTTAGTGTCTCATCCGTTTCAACTCTACCCAATTGTAACGCTTTATATTTTTTTCGAATCGATCGAGCAAGTTCGGCAATTTTTCTCTTACGAACGGCAATGTCAACTGGATTGTCTGACATGTTGTCGAATAATGGCTGTAATGTTACAATGTTATGTATTTATCGAAACCGATTCGATATCGACCGTTGTTTAAATCAAAGTCTTTCGCAATAACCATTGTCCCATACTTTTCTTGCCAACATTTCGAACACAACTGTTTGAATTCTTCAAAACTCATATCCGGTGACACGTGTTCATCAAAGACATGTTTCAAATTGATAGCATCTTGTTTAAAAAGTACAATTAGGTTACTGTTATCTCTACAAATTTGTTTACAGCATTTCGAGTAGGTTTGTGAAAGAAAAGCGCTATCTATATCCCGATGTCGACCCATGCTGTAGTATTCTCGAATCTTTTGCTGGTTCTCACATATGACGTCATCAAAAATAAAAATTGAATTTGGCTTTGCATCATTTGGGCTAATAACTTCATCGTTTTCTTTAAACGGAAAATATCCCACTCCTTTAACTTTCGACAGCACTTCTTCCAACAATTTATACTTGGGCTGATACAATGACTTTGAATAAACGTAAACATTTTTAAATTTCGCGCTATGTGGATGAAACAGTAACGATAACATAACATTCGTTTTGCCACACCCACTGGGTCCACAGATTAGCGCCCGAAACGAATTTGGTAGCAATGGTCCATGTTTACTGGCAGCGATTCGATCGTTTCCTTCATCTAAATTTTCAATCGGAAGCGTCTGGTCTTGTTGAATGATCTTCATTGTTTAACATGTTTTTTAATGTTTCAATGTATAAGTAGAGTAGTAATTCTTAAATTATTTCATTTCTCATGTTGGTGTTTGAAGGTGAAGGTGTGCTCAACAGTTTAATTAATAATCTACCGTTTGAGTTACATTATCCTAGTTACAACTTTTTGGGTCCTGGAACTAAATTACATAAAAGACTTGCACGTGGAGATACGGGGGTTAACCTGCTTGACGACGCAGCCAGAGAACACGACATTGCATATTCTAAACATAAAGATTTAGCGGAAAGACATAAAGCAGACGAGATTCTGGAGAATAAAGCGTGGGAAATAGTAAAGTCCAAGGACGCTTCAGTTGGTGAAAAAGCTGCAGCTTGGCTAACCACAACCGCAATGAAAGCTAAACGTAAACTTGGCATGGGTGTTAGGAAACCCAAATCGTTTAAACGCAATATTATAAGTAAAATACAAAGAGATATAAAAAAAGCTGGTCCTTTGGCTACATTAAAACGAGCAACCAGTGTTGCTCTTAAAGCAGCCAGGGTAGCTGTTCAAAATGCTGGTGGAAAAAAACAGGTTAAAGTACCTAGGATTATTCCCATCGAACCAAAATCTGGAGGCTTTTTACCGTTAATTCCGTTATTTGCTGGACTAAGTGCACTGGGGGCGTTATCCGGTGGAGCTGCTGGAATCGCTAAAACTGTGATTGATGCGAAAAATGCACAGAAAAAATTGGAAGAAGAACATCGACATAACAAAGCTATGGAATCTCTCGGTAAAGGACTATATTTACGAAAAAATGCCAGAGGAGGTTTCGGTCTCTTTCTAAAAAAGCAAAAAAACTAATTCAGCTACCCAATCGAGGATTGTATGATTATGAACTAAAACGATATGCTAAACGTCTAAAAATCCCAAATTTTAGAGGTGTATTTATGCGAGACACATTGCCTAAAACCGGTCCTGTTCAACGCGAATGCGCAATCCTAAATTTGGATGAAAGCAAAAATCATGGAACTCATTGGGTGGCGTATCGGAAGATTAACAATAACGTGGAATATTTTGATTCATTTGGCAAGTTGAAACCGCCGAAAGAACTTGTACAGTATCTGGGACCTGCAACGAAAATTGTTTACAACCACGATCCTTACCAGACTTTTAATCAAATCAATTGCGGCAATCTTTGTTTAGAATTTCTATACGATGGAGGCAGTTTTGGCGTACATTAATCGTGAAAAGAAACTGATTGACTTTACTGAACAGGAATTGGCTTGTTTTCCTATATGTTATTTGAAAAGGTACGCAAAACCTTGTGAATTATTACAAGTTTGGTGCAAGTTGCCGCTTGAATATAGATTGGATTTTGAATTGCGAACCTGCCTACCCTGCTTTGTACATCATAATCGTCCTGAATGGACCACCCATGTTGACGGACCTGCGCAATCACAAGGAAATTGCAATATATGTAAACTAGGTTTAGAAAAATGTAATGAACTTGTAAAAAATTATTTAAATAAATGTTAAAGATATACAATTTTATTTCTTTGTTTAACCTCCAACAGTTATGTTGTTGACGCTAGAGAGTCGTGATTATCAATTTGATTGGACTCCTCCGGTTCCGTTAAGTTTAGATCCGAGGAAACAATACAAGTTGGCATTTCTGTTTTTCTTTTCGTACAACAGTATACCGAATGTAGAGATTGGCAGTAATGCTTTTTACTATTACGAAAATAACGATAAAACTAAATTGCAGAAAATAACCTTAAATACTGGTTGCTATGAAATTTCCGATATTGAAGAGACGATTAGAAATTTACTACATATACCACCAAATGCAAAGATTGAAGACGTTTTTTCATTAAAGCCCAACAATAATACACTCAAGTGTGAAATATTCAGTAGTCAACATGCAATAAATTTTGAGCATGAAGACAGTATAGGCAGAATGTTGGGTTTCTCAAAGAGAATTCTGGAACCGAACGTAAGACATAGTTCCGATCTACCTGTGGAAATTGTTAAAGTACGAACGATTCGTTTCGAAACAAACATTACCACCGGAGCCTTCTACAACAACAGACCTACTCACACTATCCACGAGTTTGGTATATCTGTAGACCCTGGTTACGCTATCGACGAAATTCCGAAAAATATCACGTATTTACCTGTGATTAATATACCTGAGATTACAAATATTACTATACTGGCATTGGATCAAAATTCAAGACCTGTAAATTTTCAAGGTGAAAGAAGCATATTGGGTTTGGAGTTGAAAGAATGGGATTAATTTTCAACAACTATATAGCACCTTCATATTTTCAGAAGCCTGCAGTATTGAACAAGTCGTTAAAGTGTTCAGTAGGACAACGACAACGACGACGACAACTTACTAGAGACAACGTTTTATTTTTGAAAGCTCTTGGTTTCAAAGTTATTAACAATAATAATGAATCGTATACGAACAATTCAAGATCCAATGTTTGATCTCTATCGAGAACCGACTCAGGATGAATCGATTAGAAAATCCGAATACCGATCTTACACACCATTCATCAAATCGTTTAGCTGCAGCGACATTGTAGAATTTAGTGTAAATCAGGTGGACTCATTCTTTGCAATGCATGATACGTTGTTGGCTATTAAAGGAAAATTGGATGTAACTGGTAATGGCGATGTTAGTTTGACACCAAACTTTGGAGCATTTCTATTCGACTCGTGTACGTATACCGAAAGTGCAAGAGAGATAGAAACAGTTCGAGATCCTGGAATTGTTAGCACTGTAAGAGCTTTAACATGTTACAATGAAGAAGATTCTCGCCACCTTGCCATTGCCGGTTGGAATTATCCCACAAATCCCATTCTCAATCCTGCTGATAAGTCATTTAGTTTACTAATGCCGCTTAAACACATCTTCAACATTTTCAATGATTACCCAATGATAACTTGTGGACGACAAACGATTCGATTCGTTCGAGCTCGTAATGATCTCGATAGCGTTATTGTAACAGAAAAACCAGGTACCGGTAACGTACCTACTGTTACAACCGTACAGATTATGATTCATTCGATGGAACTGAAAGTTAAACATATTTATCCAAATGATTTTGTTAAAGAACAATTGATGCGATCAATTCAAAGCGATCGTCCAATCGTAATTCCGTTTAGAAAATGGGAACTACATGAGCTACCATCTTTGACCACAGGAGCAAAACAAGAAATTTGGGCTGTTAAAACAACGTCTGCAATAGAAAAACCTCGATTTGTTATTGTATTTTTCCAAACTGATAGGAGAAATCTGAAAACTGCAGATCCTTCTTTATTTGATCATGTAAATCTACAAGGTCTCAGACTCGCATTGAATGGTGAATATTTTCCCAATGAAAGGATGCAACTTGATTTTGAAAAAAACGACTTTGCGCTAGCTCATTACAACTACAGCGAATTCAATTCCAGTTACAACAGAGTATCAATGAAACGACCATTAATGGATTTTCTAGCATTTCGAAATCGTGCTTTGTTTGTTATCGATTGTTCTAAGCAAGAAGAATCAATGAAATCATCGACTGTTGATGTACGACTAGAAATTGATGCCGACAAAGGATTTACCAAAAATACTAAAGCATATTGTATCATAATTCACGATTGTTTATTGGAGCATTATCCCTTAACGGAAGTAG
This sequence comes from Altica lythri, assembly GCA_964028335.1. NCBI lineage: Eukaryota > Metazoa > Arthropoda > Insecta > Coleoptera > Chrysomelidae > Altica > Altica lythri. The sequence continues at coordinate 31,348,213 of OZ034809.1, read as the reverse complement.
TTAAAAATATAATATAAACTGCTAACTATTTAGTATTTGCTCAGCTTTCAAAGAAGTTTCATCGTCATCGTCATCATGAGAATTGCAGTAGTCGACATCCAAGGATTTATAATCGATGAAGTTTTTTATCCAAAAGAAGTCGCTATTCAGATTGGTGATATAAAATCGAATTTTTTATTTAAATCTCCTAAACCATTTCACGAGTTGACTGTTAAAGACAAGAAAACTACGCGGTATTTGGAAAAAAATTTGCATGGAATACGATACGATTCTGGAGATGTAGATTATTCCGATGTCAATGTAATTTTGGAGAAACACCTACTTGGCAACGTTGATTTGATTTATGTTAGAGGAAATCAAAAAATTGACTTTTTAAAAGCAAAATGTGAAGAACTTGGACTCCATCTATTAATTTATGATGTTGTAAATTATGATGGGACACCCTGTGCAACAAAAAATTTTGAAGCTGTATATTCAGGATGTCCTCACCACGCCAACGGTAAATTTATGTGTGCATATAATAATATTCTTTCTTTGTATAATTGGTTGTATTATACTGTATTACCTAAATAAAGCTATAAAAAAAAAAAAAAAAATTAAGGTTTTTTTTATTAAAACACCTTTTAAAAGTTTACAAATATTTATTGTTATTATTATTATTTAAAAATACATTTCATCGCTTCATTCTTCTTTTTACCTCTTTTGATATAATTTTGAGAATTAATAAGTAAACTCCTACTAACGTTGCCCATGTTATCTGAACTACTTGACATATTTGCTGTTGCATTGGATCCTCCATAGTAATTTCTAGTTGTTGCATTGGGATTTGAAGATTTGATCGCCATTCCCCCACTCCTTCAGAGTTGTCGTTAAAGATTAATTTTAGTTTGTAGTTGAGAGGTGATTCTGTTAAATTCAATGCAAACACCGGCAATTTTCCATCATTGACTGTTAACAGACTCATCATTTTCCATGTATTGCACTCTTGTTTTGTTCCGTTTGTGTCTAAACACACACCAATATGTGCAACGTTTTGTGGAACGTTAACATAAAGCATGTTATTTAATATTGCTGTTAAAAGAACAAAATTTGCTTTTAGCAAGGCCATGGTTTTATTCGTCTTGTGGGCGTTGATGATGTTGGTAAATATTTTTCAAAAACTTTGTCCCACAAACTTAAATTTTCAATCTTTTTTAACACTTCTTTTTGGTCTTCGTACATACAAATTTGTTTATTTAATTTTCTTATATTTTCACAAAACTCTTCAAGTTTTTGACTGTATTCTCTCGAAGTCATTCTAAAACTAAATATTTTCCATGATATGTTTTATTCTTAATTGCGAAAGCAAAGTCTGTTATCACTCTAACACATCAGTCGATTACGTCACACACATCGCGAACCTGCTTATGCACCAAGGTCACGTGCTTTTAATATTTTAGACGATTTGAACACTTCATCTTACTCTATACAGCAACCCCTTTAAAATGATACTCGAAAAAAGAAGAATGGCCTTTGACATTTAGGGCAAGCAGCCAACTCAATGGCCTTTGACATTTAGGGTAAGCAGCTAACTCAAAAAAAAGTGAGGTTATGTTCAAAAAAATAGCTCGTGTCCGTATAGCTCATCTACTAATATATACTGTGTGTTGTGTATGCATATACGCCTATGTAAATAAAAGAGGGTGGGGTTAAAATAAAAAAGTATTATATTATACGTTAGTCTATCGCATAGATATGTCATGCACTTTTATACCCTGTGCCTGCAATTTACATTAATAAGAGAAAGAGAAAGAGTGGGGATAGTTTACAAGGTCATCTTCTCGTATAAAAAAAAACAAGTGTGGCAGTCAGCGGGATTGTCGATAGAAGGTATACTTCCATGCAGGCGCTCGGGCTTAGAAGTTTGTATGGGAATGATTTAGCAAAATCATTAAATGATTGAAGCATGGACCTACTTTACTATAAATCCAAACTTCCATATATATAGGTTAATAGGTTAAAATGCAATGTACAAGTATATTGTGTGGAAAGGGGTGAAACAAGACGCTTTCTGACTAGGGCGAGAGTTGGCTGCCCCAGAAAAGCGAGGGCTTTCATTACCCGGTCAGAAATCGTCTTTGTTTTATCCCGTGCCACACACTATAGTTTTCATATTACATGCATTAAAATAGCGAGTTTTAATCTCTTAAAGCCAGTCGAAGTTAGTCTATTTCAGACCAATGCAACTGTCAGTCAGAAACGTCTGACAGACTTAAAATATTGACGTTTGTTTTTGCCTTATGGGAGAAACAACGTTGTTTTTCCCTAGGGCAAAAAAACCTGTCAGTTTCTGACTCACAGTTGCAGTGGTCTAAAATTGTCTTGTTTAGACTAGCAAAACAGGGACCAAAACTAGCTGTTTCAATGCCTGTGATAGAAAAAAAAAATTCTAATCGTATAATAAAACTCTTTATCTTTCCAAACCCAAAGTTTGACACTTATTACTTAAAAGGAGAAATACGTTGTTGTATCGGACAGTAAACAAAAAACAACCTGTACATAATAGCCATTTTTAAAACTGTGAATCTGATGGAAAGATTTTGTACAAAATTTGAATGTTCCGTTTATTAAAATACACTCTGATTTAAACAAAAATGTTAGATTGGAAAAAGAGGAAAATACAATTATATTTTTGGAGGATCTGCCACCATAAGAAACATGTTCGTGAGTTACATCTTAGTACTGCAGTATTGAACACCTCTTCTTGGTTTAAGGTAATATTAGAAGAATTTTTCTTCTTGCCGCTTGATTATTTTGTCTCCGCAAAATTATTTGATTGCAATTCTCGAATTATTAATTTTGATGGTTTCTTAGCTTGATCACAAATTGCTTTACTTTTTGCACTATTACTTACTGCATTTCTTGCAAGTTTCTTTTCAAAACCATGATTATGTTCTCCTTTGACCTCTACTACTACTCTAGCTGTACATTTAGCGTTACAACATATCCATTGAAGTTTTCCACACTTGCTAGTATTAGCTTTGGAAATCTTAAAAATATTTAACACAATTAACTTATTTCCTTTTACACTAAACATGGTAGATGCTCTGTTATCCATTTAAACTCAGTTTAGGTAGAGAATAAACTGTTTGATAAGATACTCAATAAGAAACAATTAATTTCTTCTTCCTGCTTAATATTATTACTTTTGGAAACTCTTTAGGTATCAAATATTTAAATCCCTAATACTTAATACGAGTAAACGTAATTGTTCCTGACAGAGTTTGGATTCATTACTAATCCCTGAAGTCTTAAAAATCAGGTAAAATTTTCATTTTTGGTAGAATTTGGATGCGCCCCATACAATTCTTATTACTAAATATTATTATTAATATTATTAATATTAAATACTAAAATTAATATCTAAACTTACGTGACAGAATAATAAACCAATTTGTCAAACACTATGCAATATGTCACTACTCGTATAATACAAAAATATTAGCTCAGACTTTTTTTTTGTATATCTATCTCTTTCTAATGTACTGAATATTTAAACGGTATTTAAAGGAATTATAGTTATGACTAATAACATGTAGTAAATATTTCTTTTTTGCAATTACCGACCAATATACCTTATACCTTTCGGTCTCTCTGTTACTCACACCATTACATATGTAATGGCTTTTCACATTTAACCCCATACAAATTTCGTCCGCTGAGTGCACGAATAGTTGTATAACTTTCAGTCACTTGTAGTTCAAACCAAACATTTTAAATAGAGCCAACGTTACTCATGTTAGATTTTCTTGAATATTGTTAATGTTTTAAGTGGTAAAACGAATGGTTTTAAACAAATATTATGTTAAAATAATATTATTTAAAATTTAATTACTTAGGACAATTTTATTTAAGACAATATATTATACATTATCTAAGTGCGGTCCTGTTTTATGAGAGAATGAAATGGATTAAAGTATCATCCACAATAGTTACTTAATAATCATTATCTAGAATCGTGTACAAACTGGACGATATAATCGCTTTCGTCTTTTGCTTTATCCAGATAAAGTGGCAAAATTCCCAGGATTATCTAATTTCTTTGCAATTACCGGAAAAAGTGGACATTTTTACTGATTCTGGCGGAAGGAGAATACAAACAAGATAAAAGCCAGACTAGTAGGAAACTGTTAAAAAAACACTAATTAATGTCGGCTTTCTTTTTTGCCGCGAAGAGTATATAAAATGCTCTAATAAATATAAATTACCTTCTTTTTCTGGTTTGCTTGGTTTTTACTCGATAAATTAGATAGTCAGGGTTCGTTTCCAGCACGCTTGCAAATGTTTATATAGAAGGAAAAATAAACTGATGTTCGCTTAATAGCAGATTTTTTTCCAACTATTATAAAAGTCAAATTGTATCATAAAAAATAGGTTTCTATACACTTTGCAGAAAAGCTCATTAAAATCTACGCTATATAATTCAAAAGATTTATTCACCTGAGCTAGCATCTCTTGTTCCTAAAACCGACGAAGGTCTCGGTCTAGGTCTATCTTCGTCAAGCACAATAATTTTTTCTCGTCTATATAAATGGAAAACGTTTGCTACGCAGGAAATTCGCGCTTTCCCGCCTTGAAAATTGTTTTCGTCGATTGCCAACTCGATACCGGAAATTGTCACTAGAGGAATCCTTTTATTCGTAAATGTTTTCATATTGTCGGCATCACTGGGAAGACGTTGTTGGTATGTACCATTTATCTGGAACAAAACAGATTTTTTAAATTTAAAATAAACATTGATTTACGATTTCTCTTCAGTAACCAGATTGATCTCTATAACATATAACCAAACTTACATGACTCATTCTGTATTTCCAAATAAGTTTTTTGTGGAGACTAAATTTGTGATTCAATATTAAATACGGCTTTTTTTATAAACAAATATAATAATAAAGATAAAAATGGACTACAACGTATTATGCTTTTCGTGTTTATTAGTAACAGTATGACTTTTTGGTAATTTTGGCTAAAACCAAAAAAAAAGATATGCAGATAAAAACATTTATTGCTTTTATAAAACAAAGTACCTGCGTGATGTGCTAAATTGCTAAATAAAATGGTATTGTTTTTTAAACAGTGCTGCAACCAAAACCTAGCTACAGATGTGAAAATTTTTAGTTAAAATTATAAATCAAAACGCGTGTGCTCTTATGTTAAATAGTAGTAGAGAACCAAAAATCTCAAAGATATTAAGTAAAATAAAATTAGATACTTGAACTGATACCTTCTCCACCAATACTGACCAGCTAAGAAATAAGAAATGAGTAGAATTACGAAAACGGGATTCATGGTAAAATGGCTCCCCATTTCAAGGGGAGTTAATTTGGTATACCGATGGCTCAATGAGTGCAAAAGGCGAAAAGGCACAGGTTCGGTTTTATATAGTAAAAGACACAGGAAACAAATCCAATTAAGCTTGGTGCGTACGCTACAGTGTTACAGGCCATATAACACTGTGCAACGGAGATCATAAGTCAAGGTATTATGAATAAAACCATAGTCATATATTCAGACATCCAAGCAGCTCTACAGTTGATAGTCGATAGTCTTGACACAAAGAAGATCACAGTTGGTTTGGGACTGCGTTAGAGCTCTAAAATATGCCTCAAATAGGAATTCTCTGACACTGGCATAAATACCAGGACACTTAGGGTTTCGGGCAATAAAAAGGCTGATGAATTGGCACAAGCGGAAGCTGATATTTCAATAATTAATCCGGAATCATTCGGCAAGATTGCTGACACGTTCTAAAATAAGGGCTAAAGAAGAAAAATGTTTTTTTTTTATATAAAACCAGTGTAATACTTTTCCTGTAGATTTTACAAATATTTATTTTCATATTTTATACAGGTTAAAATATACAAATATATTCTTATGCTTTTCTTACACTATTCACCTGTCCTGATCTTACTTGGTACGATCCAAAACTGTTTTAAAATTAAAGTACCTTTTTAATTTCGGTAGTATATTGCTAAACTACATCACCTTGCTAGTAATTGACTCTGATAATTTTCTATCTTTGGGTAGTAAAAAAAAACAACTGCTTACCCAGAAAGGGGTTAAGATTACAAATAGTCGTAATTACAATAGTTTGTGGCTTTCTGCGCTTTTTGCTGTCTGACTTTGTGGTTTTGGGAACCAGGCTCTTACAAGCTCCATTAAGCTGGCAGTCAACAGCTGCAAAAATCTTTTTGTAAGAATTTGTAGCTAAATAGTTGCTAAATGATCGATTTTGTAGCTTCAGCCGATTCCCCCAATAATCGATCTCCTGCCAATCAGTCGGAATTTGTAGCTAATATCTGGCTAAAAAAAGCGACAGAAAAATATAAAAAATGTTAAAATTACTATCCCAGAAACCTCAATACACAATTCTTATAATGACTACTGATCGTTAGTAATTTAGTTGCTTAACAACGCATCAGAGACATAAAATTGGCTTAACCTAGTGAACACAAAAGGGGTACCAGAATCCTTGCTGCGTTGTCATGCGGTTTTTGTTGACTTTAAAAAGTTGTAAGTTTTGTTCCTGTAGATCCTTATAGAAGCGGATTGGCCAAACGATAGGTGTCACAGTTTTAGATTTGGCTGAATGTTTACTAGATACAAATCCTATCAAACGCTTTTAAAACCAACTAAAGAGAGGGGTTACAATTTTTTTAAACAGTGCAAAAAATATCGCACAGTTTGGTGTACCATAAGCAACATAATTTAAAAAAATTTTGACAATTAAACAAAAAGCATGCCATTCTGTCAACCAACAATATTTAAAAAAATATGATTCATAATACCTAAACAATTCGGTATAAGTGTGGTTGTGTGTGCACTTTTTATCACAATAGTATTCTAAACAACACTATTTGATGTTCTATTTATGTATGAATATATTTTCTGTCATTTGGATTATTTATAAAATAAAAAAAAATATTTTTTTTCCAAAATATTGGAATTATATTTTTTACCGACTTAAGAAATCCTGTCAATGTTAGTAAGGCTCTTTTGCAAACGTTTTGTAAAACAATTTTCATTAAAATTTAATTTATTTAATACCTAGAACAATGGCTTTAATTTAGCTGTTTTACAAGCAACCCCTGTTATATTTGTCACGGCATATTACGTTTAATTAAATTCAAGAACTAAAAGCTACACTTTAAGAAGCTAAATTTTAAACACACTAAATATACGCCAAAAATGTTAGCCATTTTACGAAATTATTTGTGTAGTTAAAGCTTGGCCATATTTATATTAGAGCTCAAAAGAACATAAGAACACATTTTTTTTTGAAATATGTTTGAATAAAAGTTTTTTTAATATATTATCAAAAGGGTTAGCTAGAATTAGCAAAAAATGCATAATATTTTCTTATTATAAAATAAGTAAATACTAATAATATTATTAAATTTAATTACAATGTCCCAGTACAGAATTTAAACACCTTATTTTTACATTTTTCAAAAACATCATTCGAAAATTACATTGATATAAAACACACTGTAGCTATAGGGTGTTAAAAACCCTTGTTCACATCTTTATTCATTTAATTTAATAAATAAAGTTATAGTTTACGGTTTTTTAAGGTTTTCATTCAAAAGTTTACAGATAATAATTATTACAATAAAGCAATTCTTTGCTCAATCCTTTTTTTGTTTCTTTCAACGATTTTTTATGATACTGCTGCTAACGTTGCTCTTGCTCATCTTATTTGAACTATTTGCTTTTTATTGGGTCCTCCGTAGTTGTTCCCTTGGACTTTAAATTTTGATCGCCATTCTTCCACTGCTTTTAAGTTAACCTTAAAGATTAACTTTAGATTGGAGTTGAGAGGTGATTCCGCTAATTTTAATGCAATCTGCAATTTTCCATCATTGTTTGTTGACAGACTAATCATTTGGCATTTATTGCATTCTTGTTGTGTTCTGTTTGTATTTAAACACACAACAATATGTGCAACATTTTGAGGGACATTAACTTAAGGCAAGCTATTTAAAATTGTTGGTAATACAACAAAATTTTCTTTTAGTATGGCCATGCTTTTGGTCGTCTTGTGGGAGTTTTTAATTTTGGTAAATATTTAAAAAAAAATTGTACCACAAACTTTATGTTTTTATTTTCTTATATTTTTACAAAACTCTTCAAGTTTTTGACTTTATTTTCTAGTAGTTATGCTTAAAATAAATATTTTCTGTTTTATTCTTAACAGAGGGAAAGCGAAGTCCGTTATAACGGTAACTCATCAGATGATTACGATTCCTTTTTTTCAAAAATAAGTACGTTATCTATGTCGCAATAAGACTTGTTTATTTTTTACTATCACTGTTTCCCGTATATAATTAAATTTTGCGATCGTGTGGTTAACGAATTTGTTTGTCATTCGGGAAACTCGGGTTCGATTGTACATACAATTTATAATTAAATAATATTTAGCGAGAAAGTTTTAACACTGTAAAGTTGAAAGCACTAAAATAAAGTAAACCACGAACAAATAAATTTAAATTTGGCGCGTTTTAGCCAAGTTGAGCCATTTAGCACAGACCTTAACCAACAGCGCCACCTGTGGCAACATTTGCGGTAAAATTTGGGATCAGTGCGCTCGTATAGGTAACTATTGACTTAGTAGTCGTAGTAATATCTATAGGTATCTAGTTATCTATAAAAATAATATAAATGTATGCAAATACGGTAAATATGTTGTTTTATAAGTAATAGTTTAGTTATTGAACAAAAAGTAACGAAATTTAAAAAAAAAATTTTTAAAAGACTCCTAAAAAGGTTTAAGAATCTTATTTTTAACCCACGTTTCTTAGAGGCAATAGTTTTCGATAAAGCTCAGCAGGTATTGGCTGTTCTTTTTAATTATTTTCTGAACTGCGCCATGACAGCAACAATTAAAATTATTCAATTAATTCACTTTTTAATTTATTGGTTAGCATAATATAAACTTATAGTACAAATTAAAAAAACGTAAAAATCATGATTATATTTACATTCAAATATCAATATCAGTATCGATCTCATCGTCATTACTGCTGTCTACATTTATAATCAAATATTTACATTACAAAATACCTCTAAGCACTTAATCTCTAATTGTTTAACATGTTCAATTCAACTTGTTCAGTTTTGATGGTCTATTGCAGCGACTTCACTTTCTATAAACTTTATTACAGATGCATTTACTTTTGGAGTAACAATTCTAGTAAGTGTTTTTTGTGACGTACATCAAAATAAATCTCATTTTGTCTCAATAAAAAAATTAAGTTCATCTTTCGTATAACTTGAATAATTGGGCGCAATATCCATAAAAATAACGCTATTTTTTTGAGTTTTGGAAGTGTAGATTTAGAAAAGTTTTTCTCAAAAAAAAAATGGTATCCATATCTGGATGTTTTTATTAATATATACAGTGTTGCGAGACAATTTTCTAACGGTTACAGTCTAAACTTTATTGTTGTAAAATTAAGAAAAACCTAAGAAAGTACAAATTTAAAATAAAAAAAATGGAAAATATTTAAAACAAGATAATTACAGAAATTGCAAAAAATGCAAATGTTTTTAAAAAAAGCAAATTCTTAAAAAAATTAAAACGGCGAAATATCTTATAGACGTTAGACGTAAAAAAATCTGAGAAAAATGTGTTAGATTCGTTTCGAATGTATTTTTAAAACATTTTATTTTTATTAGAAAATTATAAAATAACATAACCGGGTACAAAAGTAACAGCGGGTCGAAAGTAACAAATAATGCTCTCTAGAGTTATCCAATGCGCGAACACCGTTTTGCCGCCGCGCCGTTAGGCGATAGACGTTAGCACCCCCCTCAATTGCATTTAATCCCTACGTACGCCACGAGCTATTAGACTGTGTCATAGGTTGGTACTTGTATTCACAAATCAAAAGTAAGATTTTCAACGTTTTCTTATTTAATGTTTACATAGTCTTATAAAGACGATAGTAATCTGAATGTTTGCATATCCATTCTTGATTAAAGTGATTTTATATTGCTTAAATTCATTTTTGTGTAGCACGTTTGGATTTAAGGTTATCTTTCAGGTTTTAACAAAAATTTAGATGGGTACAAAAGTAACATAGCCCTATGAGTACAAAAGTAACATGATTTAATTATTATCATATTTTTATGTGTGTCTTTACTTCAACAGAATGCCACGACAACGCATAAGAACTACTGAACGAGGAACTACCGACACGGAAGTGTATCGAAACGTGGCTGAAAAGCATTTCAAAGATGGTGCAAAAATTAGAGGCCTAGCAAAAAAATATAATGTTTGCCATGTAACATTATATAGATTTATAAAAAAATTAAAAGCAGGAAATACAAGCGCAGTTGTTGGCTACCGTTGCGTCAACCGAGTTTTTACCAATAATGAGGAAAATAATTTAAGCGACTATTTAATTGAGTGCTCTGCAGTTTATTTTGGGTTATCTCCAACTGAAGTACGTAAATTGGCATACAAGTTAGCAACTAAAAATGAAAAAAAAATTCCTGAAAAGTAGCACGATAGTCGAATGGCGGGTAAGGAATGGTTGACGTGTTTTTTAAAACGACACCCAAGCCTGTGGCATAATGTGGGTAAGTTTTTTGATAACTTTGCTGAGGTAACGGACAGGTACCATTTTGAGCCCAAAGATATCTGGAACATGGACGAGACAGGGTTTACCACTGTCCAAAAACCTAGCAAAATTGTAGCTTAAAAAGGTATTAAACAAGTAGGTGCAGTAACCTCAGCAGAGCGAGGAAAATTAGTGACTGTTGCTGTTGCCATTAATGCTCAAGGAGGACATATCCCGCCTTTTTTCGTTTTCCCACTAAAACGATTTCAAGACCATATGATACGTGAGGGTCCTGTTGGTTGTGCTGGAGCTGGTAATGCTAGTGGATGGATGCAGGAAGCAGAATTTTTACTGTTTCTACAACATTTTAAAAGACAAGTCAAGCCTGCAGTTGATCAAAAATGTTTGTTACTGCTCGACAACCATGCATCGCATGGCTCTAGATTTTTGTAAAGAAAATGGAATAGTGCTGCTATCGTTTCCACCCCATTGCACACACAAACTTCAACCTTTAGATAAAGCAGTATTTGGGCCATTTTAAAAAATGATAAACACCGCTACAAATAACTGGATGCGAAATCATCCTGGTCAAACGATGACTGTTCATTACATTCCTGGAATTGTTAGAGAAGCATTTCCTCTTTCTGTTACTGATAGGAACGCAATAGCTGGATTTACTTGTACTGGTATAAGTCCATTTAATAGGAACATATTTACTGCTATTGACTACGCGCCATCATCTGTTACTGACCGGCCGTTACAAGTCGACACACCAATTCCACCGAATGATGTGTTGACTAGTTCTGACGTATCATCATCCGTTGAAGTTGTTCCAATTACTCCAATTGATGACCTTCTAACATCAATTGACCAGGCTGTTCACTGTAAAGATGGCAATGATTTGTCAAACAAATCAAACAATAATGACCAACCACCGGCTGTTCAAAATATACTGGACCCAATCTCTGCTGACATTGATCCTTTGTCAGCTAACTTCATTTTTGATCAAAGATCCAAATCACCAGTGCCAGGACCTAGCGGGCTGCAACAAACAAATTCTACGCAGTTGTTTAATTTTTCACCTAAAGATCTTAGACCTATACCACAAGCAGGTCCAAGAACTGTAACAAATTAAGGTCGGAAAAAACGAAAAACTGCAATTCTAACGGACACTCCCGAAAAAAACTTAATTGAACAAGAATACCAACAACGAAATAAAGTCTAGAAAATGGTACTCCAAACCAATACTAGAGAAGGTAAGAGAAAATTGATATCTTCAAAAGGAAAGGGAAAAGGAAAAAAGACAAAGGAGGCACCAAACAGAAAAGAAAATGAATCTGACGACGAAGATTACTTCTGTCTTGTCTGTTTAGAAACTTATAGTCGACCAAATAAAAAATGGGTACAATGCATGGATTCTAAAATGTGGTCCCATGTAGACTGCGTGAATGATGATAAGTATTATGTGTGCCATAATCGCGATTCTGATTAAGATTATAAAAGACTGATTATAAAAACTAAATGGATCTCATTACTTAAGCTAAGAGTATGTTTTTTATTTGTTTTCTTAACATAGGCATATGATTTATGAACATTTAAATACAGAAGTTGATTTGTGTTATTAAAATAAAATTTTTAAATAAATAATTTGTTAATATACCACGTATAATATTGTTTTTATTATCAACTCCTTTGTCTTGTTACTTTCGACCCACAACCTGTTACTTTCAACCTGCCTATGTGGTCGAAAGTAACAACTAACGATTTTTTTAAAATTTCTGTTATTTATATAAAACAGACCATAATATAAAAAAACAATTACTAGGATAAAGAGCATAAATTAAATTTATACATAGTTATATTCATTTACTTATTACAGTAACACCCATCCAGAAATCAAGGTAAAAGTAGAAAGTGTTACGTTTGTACCCGGTCTCCCCAATAATTTGCAATAAAACGATTTTCGGAAAAAGTAAAACATTCTTTTTTATAAAATGTTAAAATTATTTTATTTTTTATATTTATAATATTTTTAATGTTTTTGCCAGAATTCACCTACATTTTTAAAACCAAAAAAGATGTCAAATTTCATATTTTTTACCATTGCTTTGGTTCGTATGACCCGTTTGGAAGACGCAGTATTCGTATAAAGTGCGACACAAATAAGCGTTACTTAAGATAAATTTGATACCTACGTTAAGAGAAAACTGTGATCAAATACCAGAGTCAATGAGCTGCTAACAGTTACTGACATACGAGGTATGTCGCAAAGAAATATCCGATACTAGTAGCGATATCTGTTATTGGGGTTAGCGTTAGATAGGAATATTTTTCACTGATGTTATTGCGCTTAAATTGACAGTACCTTGTTAACATTGGTCGAATAATGCTCATCGAAGAAACAGCCCATATTAAGTTCCATTTTAAACATGGCAAACCATTTACCGAAACACATCGATTGTTAAAACAAGTTCATGCTAATGGTTTTTTATCTCGTAGTCGAATCCACGAGTGGTTTACACAGTTTAAAATGGGTCGTAAGTGGCTGTTGGCCAGGGGAAGTTTTTAATTACGCCTGAAACTGTCTAAAAAGTGCGTCTGTTTATTAAAAATGAGACCAAATCTTCTATCAGATATATATTGCATTTTAAACAGGAATTTGGGTATGAGAAAGGGTGCTCACGGACGGCCAAAAAGTACTTCGAATTCAACATTTCATAGACATCATTAAAGTAGCCAAGAAAGATAAAAACTTTCTTTACAACATTGATCCCGAAATCAAGCATCACAATTCCACATGAAAGCATCCAAGCGAGCTAAATCCGAAAAATAGCCGTTTGAAAAGTCAAAAGTGTTGACTTTCAGCAAGTCAAATGGTTAATACTGTGTATTATCTTGTTGTTTTAAGGCATTTGCTCTCACATATTCGTAATGTTCGGCCAGAATATCGCGAAGAAGAAAACTGGCGCAAGTTGCACCACGAAAATCTATCATCACATTGATCGACACTTGTCTCCGATTTTTTGACAAAAAAATGGCATAAAAAACTTTAAAAAATCAGAAGATTAATAAAAAATAGAGAAAATGGTCAAAAATTTAAACTGAGAAACTGCAGAAAACTGCAAAAAATATTAAATTTTCGGAAAACTGGTATTAAACAATAATTTGTAAAACTATTATTTTAATATATCATTATGGGGTTTCTAAAATTTAGTCATTTAATATATTTTTGTTTGTATACGTTTTAAATTTCAAAAATTAAACTGTTATTTTATGAAGAACCTAAACAAGAAAATATAGTCAAGTTTGCTCTTTATCGAGACGTTTTGGCGGATAGAGAAAACTCAGAAAGAGCTTCTGCATGAAAGATACGTTACATAGGACATACCTCACTTCCACGTTAACATGCGAAAGAAATAAAAAGTGTTAAATTTATTTTTTCTTTTATTTTATACTTGCTGACCCGGCGAACTTTGTACCACTCATTAATCAATGATTCTTCTTTTTTTGGAGTTTTACAATTTTTTCTCTTATTTTCCATATTTTTTTTCTGTTTTTGTTGATTTTCTCGTTTATCTACAGGTTTTCACTACTTTTTTCCTTTTGTAATTTTTCAACCCATGATTTGTTTCCAGTTGTTTTCGATTCCCGTCTTTTTTTTTTCTTTTGATATTTTCTCGTTTTTTCCTTTATTTAATTTTTTTCGATTATTTTCCATTTTATTTTATTTATTTATTTTACAAATATTTCGTTTCCAAATTTGGCTATTTTCTTAGTTTTCTTTCATATTTTTCCGTATTTTCTATATAATTTTGTTCTGTTTTGCTAGTTTGTTTGTCTTTCCCATCTTTTTTTATTATTTCTCGCGGTTTGTTATAGATACTTGCTAATAATTTTGATTTTTCTACAATCCGGACGAAGACCAATCCTAATAAGTTTTTTAACTTTATAATTTAGCAATAAAAATACAACGCTATCTACCGGGTGTTCTTGCAAGTGGATTATTTTCCTTTTAAACGTGTTTTTTCTTTTTCGCTTATTTTTTGCTTTTTTACAATTGTTGTAATTTCTTTTTTGATTTTGTCGTTTCTTTTTTATTTTTTTCTGTTTTTTACGATTTCGCATTATTTTTTCGCTTGTTTTAAGGTTCTTTCAACTATTTGTTATATTGTTTTTGTTAATGTTTTTTTCTGTTTTTGTTAATTTTATTATAGTTTCTTTTTTTCGTTTGTATTTGTAGGTATTTTTTCCGGGTATTTCGATTTTTTTTTATTGATTTATTTTCGATTTTCCACTGTGTTATTTCCATTTTTGTGATATTTTCTTGTTTTTTTTTCATTGTTTTTCAATATTTTCAATTTTATTTGTTTGTTACTAAGTTTTTAGCCATTTATGATTTTTTTTTTAATTTTTCTGTATATTTTTTTTGTTACCTTTTTATACCTTTCTATTAATTTTTAGCTAGTTTTTGATCTGTTCTGGTTTCTACTGTTTTTTAATAAATTCCCAATTTTTTAGAAGTTTTCATTTAGTTTTTACGATTTTTATCATTTGACATTTTTATTATTGCAATATTTTTTATTTTAATAGTTATTATTTTATTTAGAACAAAGACAAACCCAAATAGTCTTATTAGCTGTATTATTTATAAATCTAAATACAACGTCATCTGCCTGGTGTCTCCGCAACCTACATGTCAAATGATGGAATAGATTTACCTATATCGATAAAATACATTCCACTGCCATCTATTAAAAATTTATAAAACTAAATAATCAATATAAGAAAAATGCAAAATTTATTTGTTATTTTTAGTACCTTTCGTTCCTTATTATTTTTGTTTCTTACTGTTTAAACCTTCTCTGAACTTCCGCAAATAGTTTAAAACCAAAATTAGCCAAATCTATCCAGTAGTTTTAGCGAGACTAACGAACAGCAATTTATTTTTATTTATAAAGATTTCTGTACTTAAAATTGTCATTCATTTTAAAACAAAATTACAGTAAATATATTTGTCGATACCAATATCAACTGTATTAGCTTTTTTCCATTGCCTAGGTATTGATCCAACTTGTTTTTTTTTTTCTCTCACGTATTTTCTGTTTAACAATAGGAATAAAAAAGTTACGGAGGTACATCAAAAGAGTTACTGCCTTAAGGCTCTACTATAAAAAACTTTTTAAGAACATAACAGTTTGAAACCTGAACCGAACTCACATTCTCTTAAAAAAACTTTTTTATATTGTGTCGTTTTTGAAAAAGAACATATCTAAAATTAAACATATAACTAATAATTGTTTTTAGTTTTTTAATATCTAATTAAAAACTTGACATTATTACAAAAATCTTTAAACATCACAACGGTTTGATTCCATAGTTTCTATTTTTTCCATAACCATAGGTACTAAATATTTGACTTGAAATTGGCTATCAACAAAACTATCATGGGCCCATCCTTCATACGGAATAATATTTGATCCACATCTAACTATAGGATTTAAAAGACTATATAGTTTTTTCCCATCCTAAAACAATTTATTGTTGTATTTTACATAAAATAAGCATACCTACTCGTATATTTATAGATTTTATTTTTTATTTTAACCGTAATATTGTCATTTACAAGGACAGACTAATAAGTGCCAACAAGTACTTACAAATTTTTAGTAAAATCTTTTAAACGAAAGCTGTCAAATATGTTAACAAATTTGTTTAATACTTTTTTTCTGAAATCGCTTGGAAATGTCTAGTTTCTCGGATCAAATTCGAGCCGCAAAATACACTATTCTTGTATTTTTGTCCGTAACTGGGCAACCAACTGTACGGGAATATTTTTTCTCCACGACCATTGATGAATGTTATAATTCCGACTTCATTTTTAATAATAGAAAGTGTTCATTCTCACTCTTGAGATAAAATATTCATTCTGAAACACTTGCTTCTTATGTGTTTTGCATGTATTTCCATTCTATAACTAGTGACGGAATAACATTTTGTAATTGCTCAACAAAAAACAGAGATTGCCATGCGAATTTCAAAACTGTCACTCAGTTTGTCAGTGCCACGTTCTAATTGTTTTGCTACATATTTCAATTTAAATAAACAGAATTATTACATAGTCGTGGAGAAAATACAGTCTGTTACACGGTTAGAATGAAAATTCGATTACTCGTTGTTCCTCTCGCTCGCTACGCTCGCGTTCGGAATTCTCCACTCGTATCAAATTTTTATTCTAACCTTGTGTACGGAAATGATCCATAAAACGTATATAAGCAAATTCATCTTTAGCGTCTTGATTTTATTTGGCAATAAATTTAAAACCACATTAGTAGTAGTGTTTTAGTAACTCTGGAGGCGTTTTGCACCTCTGGACATTATCGTCACTGTCCATTTTAAATATAATTTAAAATATTTTAAGCAATATGTAACTAACCGAACTGACAGTTTTGTGACACTAATCAACAATGATAAACAAAAAATGTCAACGAAACGGTTTCATAGAAAATAAGATGATATGAAAAACAGTTATGCATTCATAAAACTTTCCTTATTTACGATTATATTTAATGCGATTTCAGAAAAAATAGTGTATGTGTATCTCGTAGTAAAACCAACTTCCCGAACACTCAATGTTTGTTGGCCTCGGCTAGACGCCTCGGCCAACAATTTACATTGTCTTCCGAGAATGTATCGCTTTTTCTACTAGATACAGAATATACTATTTTCTACCCTATTCCCAAATTTTACTTCCCTTCTACATATTTCAGCACGAGTAGATTTATCCGCCCGATACGCATGCAGAAACGCAATGCCATAAGCTCTGTTTTACCCGAACTTATATCACTAATTATGACTTTTTTACCTGATAGTAAGAAAAGCATACATTACTCAGGAAAAAAAGGAGATTATCTTTCCAACAGATTGCACACTTACCGTTATCTCCGCGAACAAATTATTTGCCTCGAGGGATGTTCGACGTTTATCCTCTGTAATGTACTGTGGTTGTGACAGCCGTTTAATGAAATCAGATGAGCAATTTAACAAAAATGGAAAAGTGACAATATTGCTAATGATACTGCCTTTAGCTTTATTAGTTATTATCATTCAGAAATTAAAAAACTTATTTATCAAACTACAAAAAAATCTCTTTATCTCATTGGTTTGGAGCTAAGCGCCTGTATTTAAATAATTCAATATCACAAAGTGTTTATTTCACCCTTTGGCATAACATTAATTATGATCACCATTCTCTATCTTAATGTAAAACCAAGGCCAAGTTGTTGTAGATATATTTGACCTGGAAACAGCACATAGGTACTCCAATTATCAAAACAACTCTCCCAACAACTCGTTATATTAAGGAATCTTATTCAAGTAACCTACAGTCAGACCCTTTTAACAGCTTACTACAATTAGGTTCATTCCCTTTTAACTTATGCTGTTCTCGCATGGGGTCACTTTTGTCATATTGTAACAGGTTTTTGGACGACAAAGAAAATGTGTCCGCTTAATCTTTCGATTTTGTTATAGACAGGACTGAAGAGACTCCTTTAAAGCTTTAAAAATTCTGACCATACTTTGTGCGTACATTCTACAGTGTCTTTTGCATATTAAACAAAATCTATATCAGTGCAGTTCACATGGAGTCTTTTACAATTATCCCATAAGGATCAACTGCAAGGTTATACCAGTTTATGGCCGCCTTGAGAGATACAGATATGGTACAAGATATATGGAAAAAACTTCTATAACTTTGTACCAGCTAGAATAAAATGGTAAAATTGGGCTAAAAAATGACTTCTTTATACTATGTACTTTCCAGATCTATATTCTTGCGATTTTAACCTTTTTCCGAAATAGCCAAATTTGCTCAGAGAAAAAACAAACAGTTAAAATAAGAAACCAACGCATAGAATGTATATTAGGCAGGGTTTGTGAAATCATTTTCCAAGAAAGGGTTAAAAAAGTAGACGCATCGTTTGGGAACAGACGTATCGAGTTAAAAGAAATCAAAAGTATTACCAAAAATTTGTGCTTATGTTTTAAGTTCTTTCTTGTATATGGTAATATTAATTTTGAATTACCCTTACTTACCCCATGGTGGTTATTTTTCTATTAAAATAATAATTCAAATACCTGTGAAGTAGTTAATACGTCCCCACTACCATGAATTAAAGCAACGGGCACTGTTATTTTCGCCAAAGGGTATTCTGGTGGCCTTATACTTCCATACCGTTCTAAATTCGAAAAATAACCGTAATCGTATTTTTGAAACCTATGTGATAAAACCATTTGAGCATAGTGATTTAAAGCAAACATGGGTATAGTCTCTGGTGTGTTTAAAGCTACTACTGGAAAATGTTTCTAAAAATTTACATGAATAAATTTATAAATATAAATTATGTACATAAACAAGATTATGTTCGAATATTCTGTTTAAATTTTTTTATGTCATACTAGCTGACCCGGCGTACTTCGTACCCCTAACATTGATATCTTTTTCCCATTTTCTGTTTTTTAAATTTTATATATTTTTTGTTTTCAATGTTTTTTTTATGTTTTTATTAGGTATATTTTTTTCTTTAGTTTCCACAATTCACTTTTTTTTTCGTTCTTTTTCTAAGTTTTCATATAAATTTATTACTGAGCCATCTTACGGTGGCTTCGTAGTACTTAATAAAGTAAAAATTGCTCGTTTAAATACGTACTCCGATAAAGGTGGCTGACCCAAAGTGGAGAAATTTGTCGAAATTCCGGTCAAAATAAGGTGCTTTTTAGGTGCTATTTAGGTGCGCAAAACAAAAATTAGGTGCACCAACCGTTTTTGAAATATTTACGAAAAACCATGGGACCGCCAGCCTTTGGAAACCTAGCTGACCCTTAATAAAAAAAACAAAAAACTAGGATTAAATAATCTTTAAATTAAGTGCTAATTAGGTGCTTTTTAAAACACAAAACATAAAATAAAAAATTTAAAAATTAAACGTATTAAAATTGAATATATTGATTGTGTATGGCAAAATTTCACATTACTTCTTGCACTTTAAACCAAAATGGACATCGGCAGTGTAAGAATAGTTAGAAATCGGTAAAATTTTCTTGTCCCGTAATTTTTTTAATGGATAATTTGAAAGGTCACCACTAAAAATTTTTTTATTTTTTTTAACTCGGACCGCTGAGCTGAGACTTGCAACGGGTCATTTCCGGAAATAATGATTAATATAAAATTCACTTTGTCAGAAAATTAAGTGCTCATTTAGTGCAATAGTTTCACGAGCAAAATAAACTGCTAATGAGCAATTTCAACTGAAAATATTTGGCCAAAGTTTTCTTGCGTCTCAACTAAGAGAGTCAATCTGCACTTTTTAAGCACATGAAGATCATTAAAATTTTGTTAAAAAATTTTAGTTTTGAAAAATCGACTCTTTATAAATTTGACATATCTATCAAGATTAATAAGCAAGGGTCATTTTCAAAATATTAATTTATATTTTTTATTAGTGTTTTTTAAGTGGCAAAGTTCCCAATTAAAGAAGTAAATATATGGGATATTAATTGCGTTACCTTACGATGGTGTCATGGCACACACTTAATTAAGTGAAAATTGCGTAATAGTACTTAAATTAGTAAGTATTTTTTAAATTCTCATTTGCGCTTTGTTATTACATGTCAGATGCGTTTTTGTTATACCACGTTTTATGGTGACTTCCCGGGAACCCGGTCGAACAGTATAAAAAGTAATCTATCTCTGTCTCCTGGTTCTGAGCTAACTCCCTACGAATTTTCAGCCAAATTGGTCCACCCGCCGTTCTTTAGTTATACATAGTGTACCAAACACGAATTTTTTATATGTATCGATTTTATGACATGCGAACAATAAGAGTTACAAAAATCGATTAATCTAATGTTGTTAATTCTTAGATAAAGTACACTTACAGAAGAAGTTGCATTGGGATCATTTCCTACTATTTTACTAATAACCTGATACACTACCCACCATTCGGTTGGTCCTTTAGATGCATATTCTGCAGTAGACATAAATTTTTCTCTTGGCCACCTACCGATGTTTGCAAAGTTCAGAAAAATGTTCATATCTGCCTAAAAAGTTTAGATGGATATGTAGCGTTACAGTTAATGCAAATTTAACATCTGGCAAAAAGTTAATTTCCAGAAATATCAATACAAATAAGTTCTTACCACAATCGAGTAAATTGCAATAGAAGTACTGTGTTCAAAAAAAACAGCTGGTGCTAATGATATAATTCCAATTAAATTATCACTAGCTTTCTTTGGAAAAATTGAAGCATAAATAAATCCTGCAGTAGCTCCCATTGAGAAATTTAATAAGACTGCTTTTTTTGTAGTGGATGTTTTAACAAATTCTAAAACTGCAGGAAGATCATATTCACCCATTTCATGAAAACTAAAATTAAAATAACACTTTTTTCTTGTACGATTTATTAATGTTAGTTGTCTATAAGGTAATTGTAAGAAACTTTAAATAGACTATGTGTTATTATTTTTATCACCCTTGATTGAAGCCAATATAAATATAATTTAAACGATAATTTTAACAAAAAAAAAACACATGTTAGTCTAGTGGCTTGCGGGGGTTTCGTGGCTGATTGAGATGCTTCCAAATTAGAAAGAATTTTTTTATGTATTTTGACGCGTTGAATTGGAATTTTTATCTTGCCTAGAACCAGTCGAAGTTCTGTTAAATTTTTTTTTACATCATAGAAAAGCTTGAGGCAATAATGAGCTTCTACAGGCTACAAGAAAATGTAAGTAGGTAATTCTTTTGTTACAACAGTACACGGCAAAATAAAGTATGCAATTTTGAAATGCGTTAAAGAAAATTATTTCTGTGCTTTCTTATCTAAGAGGACCAACATACGCACAGATAGTTAGGCAGCTATTGGGGCTTTAAAGAACCTTTTAGTAGGGTTTGTACTAAAACACGAATGCCAAGTAAAACTAAATATCTTGGCGGCACATAACAGTGTCAAACTTGGGGTCCAAACCACAGAGGAATACAAAGCAACAAATAAACACACAGTTGATCTTGCAAGAACAGGACTAGTTACAATCTTTTACAGTTTAGAACCAGTTTTATGTGTAAAAAAATTAAATCTATCGCCAAGCACACAGCAGAATATGTATTAAATAAAGTGCCAGAAGATTTAAAATATTGCATAACATCAACAAAAATCACCTACAAGATAAGACTCGATTCCTTTCAGGCTAAGCACCTGACAAAAGACACCTTCTAACCATGAAATTGTTTATTAGACAACCAACCTGCAAATTATGCGGTAGGGAACCTGAAACAATTAAACACATACTTCACCATTGCGATTCTAAAAAACACTAAACCACTGAAAAAAGCAGAAATTAACAGTTATATAAGAAAATTTATTATTACTGAAAACACAAAATTTTGTGTTTTAGGCAAACATATATGCAATCTTTTAATACTCAAGAGATAACTTTTAAGACTTATAAATCTAAACAAATCAATATATACACAGTCTGCTATTAAACCCTAACGAACCCTAATCTAAACCAAAATTATCATATCTCTAGTCAGGCAAAATGCTTAATGGAATAGACTAAAAGAAGGAAAGCAATGAGAAGATCAAGCAGGAATCGACTAAGTTTTTAAAGACTTTACGTTCTACATTCAGTTAAAAATACCATTTTGCTTGGACCTTAGCTGCAGATTATGCAGCAAGAACTCTGAAATAGTAAAACACGTACTGAGCCATTCCAAATCACTGGATTAAAGGAGACAGTCACAGCGATTCTGCAAACATATGGCACCCATTTCTAAACCTCTATAAATTGGTACTCGGTGCGTAGAAAAAATACAATGAATTTATTTAAGTTGCAGTACAACCGTTGATTATGTTAGGCGTTTTAAAAAATAATTACATAATAAGAACGTTACATTTCTACAAAACCTATCACAAACGGTTTAAGTACTACTTTTTAATTCTATACAAAATAAATATCCTAAATAGAACAGCAAACGCTATAATAAAATAAAATGCCCTGACTTATTGACTGAATCATCAACGCCAAGCGCAAATCTACAAACAAGAAATTCGGACTGTATAATCATTCTGTTATGTAGGCACTCACCAAGATAGGGATTTTAGAAAATTCCACCGCAAAGAGATCAAAATAAGGGATGACAAATAAACACATATTTTAGGAATTTTGGGAATTTTACTTAAAAGGGGATGAAAAATGAGTGAAAGTTTGTATTGGACTTGCATTATTTTTGATCTGCGGAAAACTAAACATTGATTTTAGGCCAATGATTTAAAACAACTTAATACGTGTTCCAGGAATTTTGAAAATTTCACTTATAACGAGTTAAAAGGATGGGTGAAAGTATGTATGGAACTTGCATTATTTTTAACTGTAGAACACTAAATTTCGTGTTTAGACTAATGATATAAAACAAATGAGGTGTAAAAGGGTTTAAAAGTTTGTTTGGGACTTGCATTACTTTGGGGTTAAATATCCAGAAACGCTTAAATACGTATCCTCTCATTTTTAATAAAAAGTCAAAAAATTTAAGCGTTTCTGAATATTCTACCTCAATGGAGTGAAATAGGGGTTGACATTTCGTATAAGGGTTAGTCTCCAAATCCGCTTTTTTTAAAGTTAGAAGCATGTAACTTTGTGAATTTTTTTACATTTTTAATTTTTTTTAGGAAGTATACAATTAAGAAGAAATTGAAATAATGTCGCATCCAGCAGGACTCAAACCTCCAACCTGTAGCTACAAATGAAAGAATACGTGTATCAGTATTTATAGAATTTTATTGCTAAGAGTTAAAATAAGCTAGGAAATTCGTAAGAAAATCTTCATTAATGTTAATAAATAACTACATTATAACATAAATAGAATACATTATTTTCACACATTAACCCTGGTGGCCTTCCACCTCATAATCTCACACTTGAGATTGGCGCTCCGATAATGATACTCTGGAATTTAAGACCTCCAGAATTATGCAACCCCAGACTAATAGTAACGGCACTCCATTATAATGTTATAAAGGCTAAAGATATGACTAGTTGTGCTAAAGGAGAAACGGAATATCTCACAAATACCTTTAATACCATCAGAATACCTACCCATTTGAGTTCAAAAGAATACAGTTTCCGCTAAATGTTTGCTTCACCATGACAATTAATAAAGCTGAAGGTGAAACCCTTTAAAACTCCGGAGTAAACCTAAGAGAAGACTGTTTTTCACATGGCCAATGTGTAGTCTGTTCGAAAGTGAGCTTAACGAGTAGTCTGGTGGTTCTCGTGCACGGAACTCAAACCACAGAATGTAGTATATGCACAAAGAGGTTTTAAGTTAACGTAATATTTTTAATTAATATGTACACTTGTATATATGCATTTGTTCATAATTATGATTTTTTTATTTAACCCTTTAAGTGTTAATGGTAACCATATTTATCATTGTTGTTTAAAGGTTATAAAGGTATAAACATTTTTTTAGCTAGAGAAAATACGAGAAAACGATGGCAAATGTCTTTTACTGCAAGACAACTGGAAGAGTTAAGAAATGAAGCTCTGGATGATGATGATAATTATTGCCTGTCAGACTATAGAGGTGACTCTGATGCAGAAGACAATTTTTCACTTGCACCTTCTTCGAGTAAGTGCATCACTTGATCTAATTCAAGCACAAATATTGCTTTTAATTCAAGGGAAATATTACTTTTAGCTTAAGCTATTGGTTCAAAATTAAACAAACCTGTATATCATTAACAAACTTATTTAAATTTAAATTGCCCAGGTAGCGATGACGATACAGTTTTGAATTCTACTTATGCTGCCGAAGGGACTTGACTAGCTCTTATTTAACTCCAATACAAAAGCCAGTTAGCTGATCAACTAATTGGTTCGTTCACATTAAGAAAGCGGCCTGGACCAAATGCTGGTCAAGTTGGCAAGTCGAAAAGGCCAAATCTTGTTGATAAGGGTTGTCATCTATACCAATCAAAGGCACTTTCCTTAGATTGTGCCAACTGTAGTTTAAATAAGAAACAGAAGAAGACCAATCTCATTTGCCAAATAAGTGATGTAGCTTTTTTATGTAAAGAATGTTTTTCTAAATTTTATTAAAAATGAAGGTATAATTTTTGATTTAGGGTGTAGATGTATTGGTACAAATCTTTACCAGTTAGTTATGGCAAATGCTTAAACGCCCACTGGTAGCAAAAGAAAAAATTTAAGAAGATTTCAGTTTTTTTTTTCAACAGTTAACTTTCTATTTGATCTCACAATTTTTAAAAATATTCGTCCTAAAAAGAAATAATCACAATTTATAAAAAAAACTTTTTATAGTAGAAAGTGTTTTTTACTGATTTATGGGTCATATTACCATTTATTATATAAAAAAAAAAAAACAAAAAAAAAACTTCTCTCTTGCGTGATCGATCCCATTACGATAACTCAAAAGAAATGTCAGAATTAGACGCTGATCCAAATCAGCTAAAATCTTATATGAAAACTTTTAAAATGATAATATCTATACACAACTTAAATCATATTTAATTTAATTCAGTATAAATTTCCAAATCTATGTATATGCCTAAAAACACTTAAAACATGCATTGTCATCCAGTTCTTAGCTATACTGAAAATTTCAGAGCCCTAGGAAGTCGGGAAATAGGTTTAAATTCGATTACAAAATTCCACGGAATGACAAAGAGAAGGACAAAGAGACAAAGAACACGTCGAAAATAAAAAACTTTCTAAAAATGAGTTTTGCTACTTAAAGGGTTAAATAGGTATGTAAGAGTAATAATTGTTTTTATAATGTAATACCTACAATAAATGTGAATTTTTAGTCACGTAAATTTATTACTTAATTAAAAAACGTAATACCTGAATTTCCAATATTCAAAGTCATCGTGAGTTAGATTGTTAACATGACTTTTACTATATTGAGTACCTCTAAAATTTATTAAAAACACTTGTCGACCAGATTCAATAATACGGTATACTAAAAATAACCATAAAAAATACATTCCTAACTCTTAAACTTCGTAAGTCGTACACTTTAGGTAAATTTCGTCCGGACTCGTACACTCTACAAAATATTGACCAATTAAATTAACTGCTATCTTCTTATTAGTGATCACATTTATTTTTGTACACTGCGTATTATTACTATAAAGAATCTACAGTTAAACACAATAACAGAAAGTAAAAAAAAATCTTGATGTAATCATGAAAATAAGTACTCCATTATAATTTTCTTTTGATTTTAAAAAATATACTAAAAAATTATTTAGGTACTCCCATATTTACTTCACTATGTGAATTAAAATATTTAAATCAAGAAAAGATATCGTTATTCTATCAGTGTTTACATTGTTATGCGATGACGGTGAAGATGACTGCATTTTGATTTTTGTTTCTAAAGGAAATAAAAATTTTCTGTCAAATTATGATAATTTTCTGAGATACGGAACTTTCAAGAGCTGCTGCATACACTTTGTACAAATCTACACCATTTACTTAGATCTTGGTAATATCTGCTACAAAAAACATATATCAGACTTTTTACTCTTTTCAAGAACTTGGCAAATTGGAATCCAAAAACATTTCTAGTGAAATCCGAAGCAAGCTATATAACCGCAATTAAAAAATGTTTTAAAAATATTGAAGTATTTGGTTGCAATTATCACTTCAATTAATGTTGGTGGAGAAAAATTTAAGCTTTAGACCTTTCATCGTTATATTCAAATAACGAATCCTTACGATGACATAAGAATGTGTGCGGCTCTAGGTTGTATCCCGACAGAATTCTTAGACGAAGCATGGATATACATACTACTCTAAAATTCCTATGCTAGATACCTTTAACGATTATTTTTTCGAGACATAGTTAGAAATAAAAACAAACTTTTCAAATCTCTTTGGGTTATTATAATCGAAACCATAGAAAAACAAATGCCGTAGAAGGTTGGCACAGCCGTTTAAAAAAGAAGATTTCATAAACGCACCCAATCTCTTTGTACTGGTCCAGGCTCTAAAAGATGAATCAATTTATTCCATCAACGTGCAACTTGGATTAGATGTTTTTCAAACACCCAATAAACGTTGAAACTGACAGACAAATCCAAAAAATTGTCAATCAACTTATTTCTGGATAAAAATCTGTAAAACATTGTTTATCTAAGTTAGGTTACGTTTCAAAATTCAATTAAAATATAAATATTTTTAAAGTTATACTTCTATTCGTGCTCTTCGCGTTGAAAATTTGTATGGGATTAATACGATTGAAATTGACAGACAAATCCAAGAAATTGTCAATCAACTTATTTCTGGATAAAAATCTGTAAAACATTGTTTATCTAAGCTAGGTTACTTTTCGAAATTTAATTAAAATATAAATATTTTTGAAGTTATACTTCTATTTGTGCACCTGGCGTTGAAAATTTGTATGGTATTAATACGATTGAAATAGACAGACAAATACAAGAAATTGTCAGTCAACTTATTTCTGGATAAAAATCTGCAAAAAATTGTTTATCTAAGCTAGGTTATGTTTCGAAATTCAATTAAAATATAAATATTTTTGAAGTTATACTTCTATTCGTGCGCCCGGCGTTGAAAATTTGTATGGGATTAATACGACAAAATCATTACATTACGTTACCTATGTAATAGCCTGAGTAAAAAAGAGACAGAAAAACATATAGGTATATTGGTCGGTAAAAACAAAGATTACCAAATGTTAATAGTCATAACTATAAGTCCTTTGAATACCGTATAAAAATTCAGTAGATTGAAAAGTAATAGATATACAAAAAACGGTCTAAACTAATGTTTTAGTATCGTAGTGAAGTATCACTTTGTGTTTGACAGATTATTTTATTATTCTTTACTTATTAAGTTTACTCTTTTATACTAATAATATTAATAACTAGCAGCCCGCCCCGGCTTTGCACGGGGATTAAAGAAAAATAACAAAAGAAATTAAATTTATTGGGTCAACGCTTCCCTGTAAACGATATTACATGTTGTTTTATTTTCTGGCAGCAAAATAAATTGATTTTCAGGTGCTCCGACCCGCCTTAGGTGGTTGGCCATGAGGAAAACCGATCCCTACTAATTGGAAGGTTTGACCTTGAGACTTATTATTAGTAAAAGCGAAAGATGTTTTGAGAGCAAATTGAAGTGGTTTAAATGGATTTGGTAAATCAGTTGGGATCATCGGTATCCTCAGTGATGAGCTAGTTGACCAGCTGGTGGTTTAGTTATAATGGTTGCTACAACTTAATTGTCCTTTAATTCCTTTATAAGTAGCCTCGTCCCATTGCACATGCTAAATTTTTGATATGTGTCGTGATTATGAAATAAGTTATTTTGATAAGGATTAATACCAAGATAAAAACTTTTAAAAAATTAAAAAATAGTTATTGTGGCGTAATTATAACAGTTAGACATATGCTGTCGCGGCATTGTTTGTAGATATTTATATATTCTTCAAAATCGTAGTACATTATTTTATTCTATAATCAATAGTATCCTCAGCGCACGCGATGTAAGAATTTTAAGGTCATTTTTGGTTACATTAATGACATTTTAGTAAGGATCCCTAATTTTTTTGAATCTGAAACATAGCCTATGTCATTTGGGAATAGTGTAGCTTGCCAACGGTGAAAGAATTTTTGAAATCGGTCCAGTAGTTTCGAAGCCTATTCATTTCAAACAAACAAACAAACAAACAAAAAATCAAACCTTTCCTCTTTATAATATTAGTATGGATAACAGTAATAAGTATTGTATTGTAGACTATAGTATCGTCATAGGGTTACAGTACAGGTTATATTATAATTGAGGTTGTTGGCTACATAAAGTTTTTAAGAAATATATTTCAGTTACCTTTTCGGAAAATTATAATGTAGTTTATAAATATTCTTCCATTATTTCCACAAAATTATTATAAATATATGCGTATAGGTTACTTCTTTCAGCGTTTTTGAGTTTAACTTTTTATGACTTGGCATGAATTCTTGTTGCAAGGGATCAACAAATACTCTACCCACGTGACTTCTTCTTAAAGTTTCGCTATTTAATGCTACTTTTTATATCACTCTCTTTCTTCAAACTTTCTCTATTAAAGAGGCTCCCTCAACTTGTTGCCAACCTATACGCTAGTCAAAATATTTGATGCCGCACATGTTGGCGGCACTGATTAACTTTATATTTTATACAGATTTTAGTTAATATTGTGTACACACGATATATATTTACGCAATAAATATTTTGAGATTTTGATCGATAAGCGATATTTTGTAACATACTATTGGAAAGATGAAGAGTTTTTTTATACGATGTAAAATTTTGACTGCACATTGCATTTTAACCTATAAAATGAAATCGGAAATTTGGATTCATAGTATAGTAGGGCGCGTGCATAGAAGTATAACTTCTACCGGTAATCCCACTGACTGCCACACCCGTTTTTTTATTGATTTCATTCATTGTCCGTAATAAAGTATACCTAATTACATTTAATAGGCGGTTTACGAATTTTCTAGAATAAAGTATTTATCATATTTATACGCAGTGTACGAGTAAAAAATCATTATTATAACTACAAATACCAGTTAATTTATTGAGCATGGTCATGATTTGTAGTGTACGAGTCCAGAATAAACTTATAAAAAGTACGAGTTAAGAAGACATCAAAATGTATTCAAGTCTGTGAAGTAAATTAATTTTATCAGTTACTTATTTATACCTAATGATTGATTATGGAGGGATAAGAATCCAATGCTATTCATGAATAATCCATGAGCTACTACTATTGGGGTTGGATGAGTTATTTCTTTAAATGCTCTTACCAATAATAACTTATAACCATCTTTTGTTGTTACATAATGTTCTTTGACATTACATCCCCAATGTTGTGTAAGGATTTCTGTCTAAAAATATCACTTAATAAAAGTAATCAAATTTATAAACACAATAGGTAACTTACCACATTTAAGCTTGTGTCAGAATTATCGTAACATAAATCAGTGTCAGATTCATAATACGCATCAAATGTTTTACAAACTTTTATACTTTCACATTTATCCACATAAAACGTAAATACCATTAACTGAATGAAATAGTATATTTTTACAATTGAACACATAATACAAACTTGCAATACATGAAAAATTCATGTTGTAGGTACCAATTAAAGTTGGTTTCAATTAAAATTTATATTTATTACAAAAACGCAAGTTGATAAAAACTGGCGCAAGTTGATAAAAACTGGTATTGTTTTGAAAAACACTTCAAATATTATTTGATTTTTATTGCTTGACTTATCTATATGTAATTTAAAGGATTTGACTTAATCTTTTAATTTAATTTTAATAATTACTAATAAATATGCATTTGTTTGATTATAATTATATTGTCAAACTCTAAATGATTTATTAATTGAAAAATTAATCAAAATATAATAAAATAATCAATTATATGTTAAACGGGTCATTTGATTTAGTGGTTTTAATAATTAATTAAACAAAATAATAATAACAAAAAACTTAAAAAGCGAACTACAAATAACTAGCACTTGACAAAACAGCCAAAATCAAAACTGCCTTCCGCCTTCCGTCCATGGCATGTCTCGTTATAGACGCGTATAAAGTTGGCGTCAGACAATACTATACCTACTCTATTTAAAAACTAGGAGGAGTGATTTAAAAAGCCAGACTTACAGCCAAAAAAGTTACTAGAAAATTTACAAGGCGGCAAATTTAAATACATTTCTTTCATTTAAATAAAATTAAAAATAAATGTTTATGGACACTTTCTATATGGTCTAAGATAGTCACAAAGTAAACTTACAATAATTATATTAAAAAAGGAAATCAATTTACAAAAGTCACCATTATAAATATTTCACACTTTTAAAACATAACCTATAAATGTCCTATAAATGTAAGTGGCAAATTTTTATAGTGTAAACTTGACTCCAAATTAACCAATGAACAAACGCGAGTGTTGCCAACTTAAATTCAAATCGCTCCTCCTAGTTTTTAAATAAAGTATAGTAGCATAAAAGTAACTATTAAGAAATAGTGTATTCAACAATTTGTATAATAGTTTATTTTAAAAATGGAGACGATTACGTGCTTCAATGAAATGCCAGATCGTATCGTTATTAGGTAAACACAATTTTATACGAAGTACGCGTCTGCACATTTTCAGTTGCAGCCATTTTATTTAACTATTGACGTCATTTACTGTAACGCACCTAAGTGAAAAAAGCGATTCCTACTCATACGACCGCATATGAATTTCTGTTATACCGGTTCAACTTTTACGAAGTTTTACAGTCAGAGGTACCTACTATAGTCGAGTCGTTCAAAAGATAGAATGATCACGCGAATGGCACGCACTCTTTGAATATTACTCTCCCCAATCAACGTCACAAGTTCGATTTACACCACTCAACAAAAAAGTGCCCACCCTCGATGCTTGCAGTTTATATTATCTCTGGTATGAGTACAGTGTACAGTGTAAACTGTCCTTCGTTATTTCAGTTTAAAAGGCGTGTCATCGTACGATTACGCCGGCCAGTCACTGATCACGCGTCCTTCAATTCCATCTTTTGATCGGATCGAGTATAGTACCTGTGAGGCGCTGTTATAATAGTTACTTTTATGAAAGCTACTATTGTCATCTGACGCCGACCTTAGATGCGACACACTACGAAAAGTACGCGCACATAGCTTTGATTGCAGTACTTATACACGAATTGATTTTCGTCACAGCATGCATACTGCATTTCTCTGAACGTAGGCGTACAACGTGTGATTCAGACGCATTAATTTGATATCAACTACAGAGGAATAAAGAAAATATTAAGTTTATTACCTGATGTTCATAAATTGTGTGAAAATAATTTACGACCGATTAAAATAAAGACAATAATTCTCCTGGAAAATCGATTGTCTCAGTAACAGTCTGAACTTTTTTAACAAGCAACACAAATAAATCTATATTCTTTTAAGAGCTACGATTTTGATCAACCGTTACACTGCTCGTCGGTATCTCATATTGCTACTCCACAACTCTCGTCATCATTTATTCCTTTGTCATTTCATTATAGCGAAACAGAATCAACTTTTGATTGTTTCATTACGAACTTGCATAACACAATTAATTAAAAGCCATGTAATCAGCTGAATCTTTGTCTGTACAATATCTTAATAAATAGTTTACTTACCTCGTGTTATCATTATCCTTTCTTCCTCAGTCCCAGATTCACGCATATTCCTATTGCGTTTAACTAAAAATCTGAATAGGTTCGTAGAATGTATCTTTTTTCGTTCTATAAAATAACTAAATTTTCAAATCATTTTCTGTAAGCTCTTTTAAAGCAATAAATAGTCGTCTATTGGAGTAATTATTAATATAAGAATGAATCCAAAAATCCTCTTTTTTTTTGTACGCTGATGGACATAAAGAAAAAGCACCTCATCTTCCGAGCTTAACATCTTCCTGATTGTTAATTAGTAATGTATTATACTAAAATGAGATTCAAGTAAGCTACATGTCACCATCAAACGTAGCGTTAACGTTGCGGCAAGACGAATTCAAAACGCTTCTAAGACCAGGCCTTGTCAATAGTCCGCTTTATATACTTAATACTTATAGTCCGTCGGATTTCAATACGAAGTTTAACCACGAATTCCTTTATTCCTCTTTGTGTACTAAAACTTTAACATTACAGTATTATACCTTAAAAAAATTGAAATAAATCGTAGACATTGACCTATTATGTCAATTTATCTAGGTAACAAGTAATACCCTTAAAAACGAGGAGACCTTATACCCAATTTTTTTGAAATGAAACCAATACCTCATTGCTGTGTTGCGAAGGAAAAAAATCGTTACACCAGTGTGTTTTTAATTACAAAAGAAAATTCTATTTTCACGCAGATGCCGTCTGCAAACTCTATGGTTTCTATCTAATTTACTCATTTTATGGTTAATAAAAGTCAGAAAATGTAAATTCTTCAACCAAACAAAATCATTAACATATTTTTATAATGCATTTGTTTTAAGTAAGTTAATGTTTGCATCAACAATTTGGAATCCACACTATAATATATATATTTATCGATTAGAGCGTATTCAAAATCGATTTTCATCACTCCGTGCGGAAAGCACTGCTTTCGACCATGCAGGACCGTGCGGAAAGCAATGAATGACCGAAACAGAGTTGATAAGTGTTTTCCAATCAAAAATAAATGAGATAGAAAGTGAATTAAGAGAAGTTGAGGATGAATTTTCTAATATTTTTGCATCTGATAACGCGGTAGTAAATGCACCACGATATAATCAATCAAACGTTTCATTACTAAATAAAGATTTTGTTGATTCTCAATTATTATCTAAAATACTTAAGTTGAAAAAAAAAAGTCTATAGAATTAAGCAACTGTTCAAATATTACATTTAACGTATTTACCAAAGATTCATAACTATACATAATGCTGTAATAAAAAAGTGTTTTTTTTAATAAAAATGTTATAATTTCTTAATCTAAAAATTTTTATTTTAATGGGGGAGATCCGCCTGCAGCGCCTTCGAGGTGCCGGCGGATCGGACCTAATACTACTTTTATTATCTTTCTTTTTTTTTCTTTTAGACAAATTCAAGAGCTTTCCTCACGGAGTGATGAAAAATAGAATACGCAACTCGTGCGGTGCGCAGGTAATCCCATCACTCGTGCTTTTTATCGCGTTCTCCTTCGGCTCACGCCATAAACGTTACGTAATTTACTATTTTAAAACTCGTTGCTTTTAAACAAGGTAGGTATACGAATTACTGATAATGTTGATATTTGATATCAGATGTTTTATTTTTACAAAAAATACTAACTCACAAAATAAATTGTCCGTCATTAATGTCATTATTATCGACAATTTGCTTAAATGTCCCGAACAGAACAGTAAGAGTACATGAGTAATTTACCTTGTAGGAGAACAAATTGTTCACAGAACTCTCCTTTGTGTCGATGTGTTAAATGGGGTAATACTCTAGCCAAAGACTTCGATATTTGTAATTCTTTTTTGATTACTACCCAAAAAGTTTTAAAAACTTATTTTTACAACTTATAAATTATTGCGATATTATTTAATTTCAAATAATTATTTATTTTTATTTTAGGCACCATGGATATTATAGGTTCCTTTTAATATAATGTTAATTTAATTTAATACCTAAATAAATAAATAAAATAAATAAAATAAATAAAATAAATAAAATAAATAAAATAAATAAAATAAATAAAATAAATAAAATAAATAAAATAAATAAAATAAATAAAATAAATAAAATAAAATAAATAAAATAAAATAAATAAAATAAATAAATAAAAGTTTCAAAATCTCTTTGAACTATTTTGGCAATTCTTGGTATATTATTGATAGCTGTAGGTAAGTTAAGTAGTTGGATTGATGGCCTTAAACTGTGTTACGCAATCGGTGTACTGCCTTTACCCCGTAGATGCATTCTTTCGGATTTATTTATTTATTTATTTATTTATTTATTTATTTATTTATTTATTTATTAATAGTAACAAGTTAACAACAGTTGCATTTACAATGTTAATTTCAAAATATTTAATAGCTACTACTAAAATTTGTGGTAGCACAATGGATTTAATAAAATCTGTGTGTGCACCAATTTTACTTTGACATATTATTAATAGCTTAAGGTTATGTTTTAAGATATATTAACATAGAAATATGGTCTTGTTGTTAAGAGGATATAAATATAAACATAAATACAAATATCTATTATTTAATAATTTACAATAGTTTAAAATACTTATAAGTTTATTAAATAGTTACATTACCTTTGAGTACATATTCATTGATTTTATTTTTAATTTTTTTATAAGGCAACATCTTGAACTCTACTGGAAGCATATTGTAAATCTTTGGACCCAAATAGTATATACGTCTTTTAGTAATGGACAGCCTAATTTGGGGTAGAACGACATTCTGACAGCTAGCATTTCTAGTGTTTTTTTTTATGTTGTATGGCCTTCTTAAAGCTAGAGGATTTTATCATATATCTTATTATAGATTTTATATGTAATTGCTCCAAAGTAAGCAAACAACTTATCAAGAATAGGAGCTCTGTTGAGAAGCTCTTTTTCTTAAAAAACATAATTTTAATAATATATTTTTGAGCAATAAAGGGAGCTGTCAGAATGGTTTTACTGGCTCCTCCCCACACAACCAATCCATAACTCAATACTGACTCAATTAATGAAAAGTAGACCATTTTGAGAGTGTTTTTTTGACAGGTCACTGCCAATTGCGACAAAATCTCTTTAGGTTAAAATTAACAGAATCGCCGGTATGCAGAGGCTGCCAACAAGAAGAGGAAACAGTAGAACACATTATGTGTGACTGCTCTGCTTTTTTTGAAATCAGAAGATCCGTGTTGGGCGAGTACTGGCTACACCAGCCGATGTCAGGGATACCCCCTTCGGGAGCCTCATCACCTACTTTAAATCACTAGGCCTGGTGACAGCCTGAGGTAAGGATATCCTTACATACGGGAGGATGCACAATGGGTCATATGTGGCCTCAGTGCTGGCTGGGCATTAGCTCGCCCCTTCCCAAATTTCCAGATCCAGACGAGTGTAATTAAAAAGAAACACCAAATCGACTTAAAAACTGTCATAACCTTTTAGTTAAGAATTTCATAAACTTGTACACATTTCGTAATCGATTATGACAAAGATGTATTTATTTTCAGTATAGGTTTTTGGTAATGGTCTCACAATTTCTCGATTTGGTAATAATATGCAGCCACCAAAATCACCTGATTTAACGGCTCCGGACTTCTTTTTATGATGATTTTTAAAAGATAGGGTTTATGCCAACAAACCAAATATTGTAGATCAGCTAAAGAACAATATTCCAAAAGCAATTAAAAATATTTATCTAGAAACCTACCAGAAAGTGATAAAATGTAGTCCGAAGGGCTCATGTTTGTGCGGTTTCTAGAGGAGGATATTTGTCTTATATTATTTTTCATAAATAATTTCTTAGTTTAAATAAAGTAGGTATATAATGAAAAAAAAAATGTGAGCCGTCACGGGACGCCTGGCAGATGTGAAACATCGACATTATTGTGTAAAAGTAATATGCAGAAAAGAACAGATTGTGATAGGAACTAAATATGTCATAATGATAAAATAAAATATTACGATTTTTTCCAGGTAACGATGACTATTTATTGAATAAATTTAAAAAGTGATTTAGTGATTTCGTTTAGCTTTTTATTTAATTGCCTTAAATTCAATAATCTTAAAAAAGGAAATTATTAAAACACAAATTTATATAGAAGTACGTTACTATATTAATATAATTGTAGTTACTTCATAATTTTAGTACAAACAAAAAGCGATACTAAATAAAAAATAGGAAAATGATGAATTTAACTATGAATACAACTTTATCGTTGAATAACTTTTAAACGGTATTTAAATGGGAAATGTATTATGATTTAGACACGGGTTAATGTGAATATTAAGGGCTGGTTTGGGTCTGATAATTTTTGTTAGGTCATAATCTAAAAATTTGATGATGGGTGTTTGGAGAACAAAACCAAATTTGGGAAATAACGGACACCCTAATGTATATAGAGTAGGTAGGTACTCACTCGTTTCTATTCAATATTTTTTCATCACTTTCTTTATTAACACTTTGTTTATTCATATTTAAAACTTATACACAAATTTTACGCGGACAACTATATGACAACTATTCACCAACAATCAATTTTGATTGACTAGCTGTCAATTTTACAGGTCAGCAAAATATGTAGGTATATTATGTTGCCTATACAAACAAACATTTTTAGATATATAGAATAGATAGTAGGCGGAATCGAGTTAGGTTTTTATGAAACAATTCATACCCTATCCCGCCAAATTTTTGAATCGATGAGCTTTTTCCCCCTATTGTTGGCGCGCCACCGTCGCGTCGCTCAAAACATGACACCAATTTCATATAAGATATCAGTACATCTCTTATCGATTATTATCGATGCGTTAGGTTTTTTACGTCATGACGTCACCGTCACCACGCGAGAAATCTGATTTACGTGCCGCTATAGATGTTTCACATCAAAAATGGACGTAATTTATTTCTTGTAACAAATATTCAAGAGACAACTCAGTCAGTTACAGATTGCCAAACTTGTACTTAAACTGAAATTCCTGTACCCGTTTATATTTACAAAACTAATTACGAGAAATATCAACATGGACAGTTCTTAAACTGAATTTGCTGTACCTGTTTATATTTACGAAATTGGTTAAGGGAAATATCAACATGAACCGAAAGCAATAGGTGCAATGTTAAAGATCTCACATGGTGAAAAGTTAGCAGCAGTTCAAGCAGATGTTACGATTCCAAGAGAATATTGTATATGTACATCAAACAATAGCGAATGCAACCGACGTTCTATGGTCATTAATTCAATTTGTTAATTAATCACACTCAACTTGAATTCAGCTACGCAAGCATCTATGTAACAATTAAAATGACAAATCCAATTACAGGCATAAATCAAAATTTAATAATGCTGGAATAAACATTAAATGATTCAGTCGAGGCTCGAGAAGGAGTGCCTTTAATAACGTTATTAATGGTATGTTCAAATTGTTGAGCCTTGTACGAATTTTTCTACCATCTGGAATAGACGAACGCGGAGGTGTAGTTGTCTGTTGGATGGCCTTTATAGTCTCTTTAATGGAGATGTTGACTTTGACGATGATAAAGCACTCACATGAGGGAATTTTTACGGAGATAATTTCTAACAATGAAATGTAGGATTTAAATATGAAATCTAGGTTACGTTTATTTCACGTATAAATGTATATAGATATTTAGTTTAGTATTAAAAAATAGTATTATGCTTTTATTTATATTTTGTTTTTAATATATAGAATCTAATCTTTATTAATATTCCTCATCCACCAATGATTTTATGACCATTTAAAATTTTAAATTCAAATCAGGCATTTATTACACCAGTAAATGTTTTTTAATGTAAATTTCTAAACTTGACTTCCCATTTTAAGTAAAAAAGTGAGTTTAATATTTTACAATGGTAATTAAAAGCACTGTTAAGTTTAAATTCGAATAGACAGCAATAAAATTGTTTTTATTCAGAAACATTTTAAAGGTAAATTCTTATTTCATACCTTCCCGTTTTGTTCACTTTAAAAATATATCTGATAGGGTTAGGGTTAAAAAAATCGTAAACTTAAATAAATTAAAATAAATAGTTAATATAATAGACCAGAAGCGATTAACGTCCACACCAAAGTTATTATCCTTATTCCTAAGTAATTTTCTTAAGGAACCCTTTTACATCAGGGATCTGCAATAAAATATACGAAGGGTTGTCTTTTTAGTTTTTGATATAGCCGCTTAGATGGCGTCACCACTAGAACCCATCGAGATATAATATCTCGATGCTAGAACCCTTAGACAGAAATCTAACCTCAATCTTTCGTTGACATAAATCCACAGTTGTATTGCAATACTACAAGTCGAGTAGATACAGTGAATTTTTGAAATTATCAGGTTAGTCGAAAAATGGATCATAGCCGACAACATTTTTGAGCAATATTTATTTACAATTTTTGGACAGGATTATCTCAACAGCAATGTCTCGCTAAAATGGTTGCTGTGTTTGGGAATAAAGCACCACACCAGTCAACTGTTTCCCGCTGATATTGCAATTTTCAAGGTATTGGCTCCACTTTTAGCAACTAATCCAGACTAGAATTTAGAATTTAGAAATTATCCAAGTAAAAAAACGACACTAAAGAGAAATTGAAACAATGTCGTAACCAGAAGGACTTAAACCTGTAATTTTTATCTTTACGCGGTAGTGCTTAATCACTACGGCTGCAAATGCATTTTTATGCCCTGTCTTATATGTTTATTCGCTTAGAAGCCCGAAACCATGGATTATCAATAAACCGATTTTTCTTGACAAATCTTGTATATCATTAACGTCATGCATGCATGTGCTTAAGGAAGAAGTGAGTTAAATTAAGATGATCAAAGCGCCCACTAACTGCTAAAGCATCTACAGCTGAAGTGGTTAATAAGAGTAGTGCGTAAAAGTAAAGATTACAGGTTCGGATTGTTTCTGATGAGACAATTTTTCAATTTCATAGCTATTGAAATCCAAAAGTAATGTTTATGTTTTTTTTAAAGTTTTTTATTTCGTCGTGTTCTTTGTCTCTTTGTCATTCGGGTGTAATTTTGTAATTGAATTTAAACCTACGACCAACTAGATTTTTGAAGTTTTCATAATGACTAAAAACTGGATGTTTGTTTAGTCATATACATAGAGATTTTGACACAATTTCGGGTAAATATGAGATTTCAATCGATTATAAAATTTCCACATAATATACAAATTCAAGTAACAAAACAATTTATATAATAGTAATGTGTCGTATACATAATTAAAAAAAAATTCTACTATAATAAATTGGTGATTGGAAATTTTTATTATTTTTTTGTAGTTTTTATCCTAAGATTAAATGTATTTCTCCCTATTGTGATCGCATTCATAAGATTTGAACTCCTTAATGGCACTTCATAGGTATAACTGTATCATCTGCATATTTTAAAATACCCTCAAGATTCTTGTTAACTTTTAACCTTCTTGGATATTTTATACATATTGTAAAGAGTTTATATACAAACCTACCTTACACATGATCTTGTTGGCCAGTCTATCTTTCATCCGTATAGATACTGTTTGCTCCAAATACAAGTGATTAATTAAAATGATTCACATTACTCAACTCTACGTTTATAAAGTAGAATTATCAGCTATTTATGCTTTACTTGATCGAAAACTTATTTGAAGTCTATAAACCATAGATCTTATAATTAGTCTCTACAGAAAACGTCTTTTGAGTGTCATGAACCAAATGGAATCAAATTGTTTTTTCATTATAAATTTCTCAGATATAAGAAAAAATATAGATAAGGACAATAGCACAATCGTTGAAATAGTTCCTCAGGACCTTAGTTTTACTAATGATTTAAACACACTCTGTAATTCGATATAGCGACACATATCTATAGGCTTATATAAGTACTTGTTTATATAAAACTAGTTGTACTCGCAACGTCGTTCGCGTGACGTGTGATTGTTGTATAAAAATTTCTTACCTCACCCCATTTAAGAAATGGGAGAGAAATTTTTATACACCAGATGTTAAGTTGAAAGAAGCAAATACATCTGTGAAAATCGCATTCGAATCGGATCAGTAGTTTTCATGTGATTCGCGCACAAACATACAGACAGACAGACAAAAAAATCTAACCACATTTTTGGGTTCTATTTCGATGTACCCGCGACGTCGTACGCGTGGCGTGTTAATTTTTGTATCAAAATTTCTTCCACACTCCGTTAAAGGGGTGAGGGGAAAAAGTTTTATACACCAGATGTTAAGTTGAAAGAAGACAAATACGTCATTGAAAATCGCATTCGAATAGGATCAGTAGTTTTCATGTGATGCGCGAACAAACATATACATTTCTACAGTTTTATTATATGAATAGAAAAATAGAAATAGAATAGAATAGATAGATAGATAATAGCGAACATATGCTTAAGCGTTTTTCTCTTACCAAAGAAAGCTATTTTTCATGTAACGCTTTTTTCTGTACTTCTTTTTACGGTTATTAAAACGTCTTATGATAAGTATAGTTATAATAATATTAATTTACTTTTTATTAGAACTTCTGTCGCTCTCTACATCGATCACATGCCAAAAGAAAGAATTGGGAGGACAATATAATCAATTTCGTTAGAAACGTTATATTCTTGACTGATTTTGTCCTAAAGAACCAACCGTATAAGCTTTATACATTAATAGCCTTTTAAAAGGAATCTTTTTCTTCTTTAAGGTTTCTTTATAAACATTAAAAGAAAATTTCCAATTTGGTGTAACCATCAAATAGATGTCTATTTTTCAATGAATGTTAGGCCGGTTGCGCCACAGAAACTCAAGTGATATTTTATCGCGTGTAAATAAATACCCTATTTACGTGTTTTGCGTCATAAACTAGACAGTTGTCTCTGGAATTACTCTGGAAGGACCCCAAAGGGCGCTTTATCATCGTCAACACTCTACCAATCCCATTCAAGAGGCAATGAACCCAACAGAACGTTCTTCTGACTGACGTGAATACTCGGAAAAACGTGTCTGTTTCTGTAACAGAACAATAATACGAATAAATTACCCGGAAAATCAATTTCTGAATATTGAGCAGAGAACATATGATATGATAAATAGATTGTAAAGTGGTATAACGGGTTTGAAAATAATGGTAATTTTTTATGTACAATAAATAGGATAAAGTATGAAATAAAATAGAAAATACTTTATTGTAAATGACGAGAATAGCTTGTCTAAAAATGAAGTAGTTTTTTGTTTTTTTCTTCTTATTCGTGGAAACGTGGAATAGTATATTCTGTAACAAGGTTAGAATGAAAATTCGATACGAGTGGAGATTTCCGAACGCGAGCGTAGCGAGCGAGAGGAACCACGAGTTATCGAATTTTCATTCTAACCGTGTAACAGACTGTATTTTCTCCACGACCATGTAACAATTTTGTTTATTTAAATTGAAATATGTAGCATAACAATTAGAACTTCGCACTGACAAACTGAGTGACAGTTTTGAAATTCGCAGGGCAATCTATGTTTTTTGTTGAGCAATTACAGAATGTTATTCCGTCACTAGTTATAGAATGGAAATACATGCAAAACACATAAGAAGCAAGTGTTTCAGAATGAATATTCTATCTCAAGAGTGAGAATGAACACTTTCTATTATTAAAAATGAAGTCGGAATTATTACATTCATTAATGGTCGTGGAGAAATATATTTTCAAGGTCTCTTTATTGTATTGGATAGTATTTGCAATATTTTCGTATACATTTTTCTAATTTCACCTTTTATGGAATACTACATATAACAGTAGTTAAGAGGAATAAAGGCAATGTTGATCCAAATTTATTATCATAAATATGGATTAACATTGTTGTTTTTTATCTTGTATGAAAAACTAAAAACTAGATTTTGACTGAAATCATTTTTATGAAATACGAA
This sequence comes from Altica lythri, assembly GCA_964028335.1. NCBI lineage: Eukaryota > Metazoa > Arthropoda > Insecta > Coleoptera > Chrysomelidae > Altica > Altica lythri. The sequence goes on along the minus strand of OZ034809.1, from coordinate 31,306,370 downwards.
TGCGTATGAAAAAGGCTAGGGATTCTTTGTAACAGTATGAAAAATCTAAACCTTAACCTCAATATAAACATTCAAACGTGTGTTGATATGTGAGCTTAAAGCCTGTTATCTATAAAGCTGCTGCAGAGATTTAAAATGTAAGCTAGATTTACATGTAGTCTTTGCGACAAAACATATATTCTAGGTACCATATCGACGAAAATTGAAGATTTTTAAGCGGTAATTACTAATGCCTACTTTTCGTCTGTCGAAGCAAGCCTACCGGTTTTAGAACAGCTAGGTTACGTATTTTTTAAGGACTGATATTTGATAGTGGTTCTTCTCAGTTTGTGTTTCAAATTAACGCAACAGGTACCTAATATCTAAGCTATTAAACCCTTTTAAAATATCAATTATAGTTTTTAACTCAATTATTTAAACTTGCAGTTGATGAGTTGCTATCGGTGGTGCTACTTTTATTAGTCATGATGTCTGCAATTTCGCAGTTCTGTGTAATTTGATACCCAGGATCATTATCGTCGAAATCCATGCAATTTTAACCTTCTTCTTCATCAGATTCGTCGCAATTGAGTTTTTTAGCATATCTATCACTTCAGATATTTCTCTGTTTTTCATTTACAAATTCTCTTTTAGGATTTTAAAAGTCGCAATAACACCTTGATCCATATTAATGAAGTTACATTAGGTGGCAGAAACATGATTTCGCCTTTTTTCTTTAAGATGCCATATTATGAGTTCGGGCGTTATTAAAAAGCAAGAATGTTTTCTTTATTTTAACATGTTTTAAATAATTTGTTTTAATAGAGGGTATAAAAGTCCCTGTAAACCATTTCTTTAAACTTGTACTACATCCAAGCTCTCTTTTGCAAAGTGTAAATGATAAGTATCGTAGACCTATTAATGTGGTTTCTAGCTTTTACCAGCAAAGGCAATCGGTAGTTGTCAATAGCATTCGCACAAACCAAAGCACCGATACGATCCTTGCTTATTTTAGGTCCAGCTGCTGCTAATTCACGACGTGACGCAAGACTTTTTCGTGACAAAGCTTTTGAATTGAGCCTAGTTTGGTTTGCATTATAAACTTTTTCGAGGGTTTAAATTTTTTCCTACTGTAACTTGATAAGTTTGATTTTAAATGAATCTGCTGCTGATCAGTCAGCAAACAGTTGTTCTCCTAGTATTTGAAGCTCATAAATGCCATGTCTCAATTAAAATAGTTTTAACCAGCCTGAACTTGCTGGAAAAGTTGCAAACTCCCAGAGTTTTTCGTTGAACTGAAGTGGTTGTTTACACAGAATCGGACCAAAAATACAGGTTCTTCCTGGGATCATTTTTAAATAAACAATATATTGATATGGATTTTTCTTCATGGTGCACATTCTTTCAGTGAAATGTTGGAACGTGTTCATGATTTTTAAATCGGTTGTCTTGATGAAGTATTTTTTTGTTTGAATTGTTTTTGTTTAGGATGGATTGTTATGTTGTTAAGATTGTTGTTGATTAGATTGTCAAGAGATTTGTAATTTAAAAGTCATTGAAAATAAAAAGTTAAAAATATATAGAATTTGATTAAATTAGTAAGAAATATTGAGATTTAAATAGAAATAAAAAAAGTTGAAGAAAAATATAGCCAGAAGAATTTATAAATAAGTAAAATTAAAATTCTTGGACATAAAGCCAGAGAAGATAGCAGGTACAGAAATGCAGTGAGGTCAGGGCTGGAAATTGGTAGGAGGAGATAAAAGGCAAGAAATAGAAAGTATTGGAGCAGAAAGAAGCAGCGAATAGGAGGAAATCAGAAATTTGAAGGTATACAGAAAGGGTTGAAGAACAGAAAAAGGAAGTAGAGTAGAAAGAAGAGGAAGAAAAGAAATTTTTATATTTATATTTTTGTTGTAATTTTTTTTTAGGACAATCAATTTAAAAATTTTTGAATCCACGACCGAGAATTTTATTGAAAGTGGGTGTTCCAGAAGGAGGATCCATTTCAATTGGCGCCCAGAAACGTGTGGCTGCTTCGGCACTAAGGGTGAGAGATTTTTCTTTGCTATTAGGTGTCAAGCTTGCTTTATAAAAAAACAAAGGTGTGTGATTCGGAGTGAAAGATTAAATAAATAATAAATAGTTGTATGAAATTAAGAGGGGGAAAGGTTATTACAGATAGAATGTTAGAGCAAGGGGATAATAGTGATAATCAGGAAAATCAAATCAGTCAGGATAGAGAGGGTATTGATGATAGTCAAAATAGGCAGGGTAGTCAGTGTAGTAAGGATAATAAGGGTAATCAAAGTAATCAGGATAGTAAAATGGGGGATAGTGAGGAATCAGCGATAAAACTAATGATGGAAATGTTAAAAGATATAAAACAAGATATTAACAAAAATAAAGAAGACATGAACAAAAATACTGAAGCGATAAACAAGAATATGGATTCGATAAAACAAGATATTAACAAAAATAAAGAAGAAATAAACAATAATATGGATTCTATGAAAAAAGAAATGAAAGAAATGAGCAAGAATATGGATGTAATAAAAAAAGACATGAATAAGAATATGGATTCTATAAAAGAAGAATTTAAAAATGAGATGAAGAAACAAATGGAAATAAACAAACAAAAATTGGAAGAAACAAAGAAAGAAATAAGAACTGAAATAATAGCGAGAATAACGGAAATAGAGGAGTTACAAGAAGTAAAAATTAAAACGGTTATTAACAAGGAATGCAAAGATGAAATAAAAGAAATTAATGCTAATACAAATATAAAATTAAATGACTTAGAGATAAAATAAAACTATTGTAAAAAAAAGCATTTGAATTTAAATTAAAATAAAAACATAGTAATAATAAATAATTAAAAGAATAAGAAAATACAAAGAAACCAAAACTTGAAAGATACAGAAAAGCAGAGAGTTGGAAATTTTAAGAGAGCAGAAAGGTGATAGATAAGTAGAAAGGCGGTAGCAAGAAGGAGTTGGAAAGTTGTAGGAAGAGGAAGGTATAAAGAATTAGTTGAGCAGCAGAAAGGTATTAAATAGATGGAAAGGCAGCAGTAAGAAGGAGTTGGAAAGTAGTTGGAAGAGGAAGATATAGAGTAAGAGTGGAACAACGGAAGAAGAAAGTTTTAGACAGAAGCGAAAGAATTTTTTTTATCTTAATAATTTTTGTAATTTATTTTTAGGACAATCAATTTAAAAATTTTGAATCCACGACCGAGAATTTTATTGAAAGTGGGTGTACCCAGAGGGAGGATCCATTTCAATATATATATATATATATAAAAAAAAGGAGGATAACAGGCAATGTACGCAACGAGGATCATAGGTTACAAGTAGGAATGGTAACCGCAGACATGCATGTTTCTGGCTCATTAGCCGTCATCAGTGCGGCATAACCAAGAAGAGTATTGCACTTGGCTAGCAAAAGTGTTGGGTACTTGGGAGCAAAGGATGTTGGGGAAACATGTGTCAAGAAACACAAAAAACACAAAAACAACGAACGCTCACACAGGAGTCCTATCGCCATTTTGTGCTTTCGGCCAGCTGTGCCAATGGGTTTTCGGCTAGCAACCAGCGTCGCCACGTTGGCGAAACGGACTCATTGTGTTTGAGTCGTTCTAGCCCAGGACATGAAACAAACAAAGTGCCAAGAAAACGCGCATCAATATAAAAAAAAGGAGGATAACGGGCAATGTACGCAACGAGGATCATAGGTTACAAGTAGGAATGGTAACCGCAGACATGCATGTTTCTGGCTCATTAGCCGTCATCAGTGCGGCATAACCAAGAAGAGTATTGCACTTGGCTAGCAAAAGTGTTGGGTACTTGGGAGCAAAGGATGTTGGGGAAACATGTGTCAAGAAACACAAAAAACACAAAAACAACGAACGCTCACACAGGAGTCCTATCGCCATTTTGTGCTTTCGGCCAGCTGTGCCAATGGGTTTTCGGCTAGCAACCATTCGATTTCGATTTCAGCTATATTTTGGCGGTAAATTTAAATTAGTTTAGACTAATAACATGTGGTAAATATTTCATCTCTGTTTTTACCGACCCATATACCTTAAATGTGTTTCTGTTTCTCTCTTACTCACACCATTACATATGTAATGATTTTTCGCATTTAACAGTTCACAAATTTCTTCCGCCGAGTGCACGAATAGAAATTCAACTTCAAAAGTGAAACAAAATCGTATAAATTTAAAACGAAAATTAAGAGAAATATATCTGTGTTAGGCAGTACGAACTTTGCCGGGTCAGCAAGTTTTTTATTATTTTTTAGTTCAAAGAATCTACAGAAAAATATCCAATATTAAACTAAAGAGACGATTGGAATTGTTTTTATATACAATAAATCAAATTTTTGACATCATAATATTTTTCTGTCATTTCTCACATTGTAAAGTTAAAAAAATGCTTGACAAGTAATATTCCGCCTGAAGAAACTTGAAAAATATTAAAAAAGAATTGTTTTGTTTAAAACAAGCTATAAAAAACTGTTTAAAGAAACCTTTTTTAAAATATATTGTAGATTTATTAGTTTTAAATCAAAACACAATGTTTGCTTACAAATATAAATAAATGGGTTCTTACTCTCATTCTGTACTTCAGGTGATTCTTTCTGTTGATATATTCGTATTGTTACGTGGTAATCCATCCCTTTTTAACAATTGTGTCCCATAAAAGAAGTTGTCTTCCATTTTGCGTCAGTATTAAAATATACTTAAACAATAGTGATGTGAATAAAGAATGAATTATTATTTTGTGGGGTTTAGCGAAATGTCAGTGCAAGGTTGAGAAATAATAATGACGAAGCTAAATTTTCAACGTACCTACTAATTTTTGTTGTAGAAATAACAGTTTTAATAAGCTTCTTTTGTTAGAGAAAAATGTATTTACAAATTTCAATGTTGTGTACAAAACAATTAAAAATCGTGAAACAATAAAATTTATCAATTTTATTACAAAAAAAAACTAAAGACAACATACTTTAAAAGAAATAACAAATTTAAACCTGACCATCTAGCCGTTTTTTTTAATATTTCAGTGGATATAGGATCCACTGAAAGAGTGAAATTTTATCTGTGGAGCTAAATAAAACAAAAATAAAAAAAATGTGTTCAGGCGTCAAAATATTTAGTGTAAGTGAAAATAAAAGTAAAATAACTTAAAAGATAAAAAAACAACGGGTGTGCCAGTCAGCGGGACTGCCGGTAGAAATTATACCTCTATGCACGCTCCCGGGTTTAGAAAGCTTGAACGGGAATGATTTAGCAAAATCATTATATGCTTGAAGCATGGACCTACTATACTATAAATCCGAACTTCCGTGTACATTTTATAGGTTCAAATGCAATGTACAGTCAAAAAAAATAACATCGTGTGATAAAATAGTAAGTTCGAATAGTAAGTCATAAAATATCGTTTATCGACCACAATATAAAAATATTTGTTGCGAAAACATATTTCATGTATACATAATATCAACTAAAAACTGTATAAAGTATAAGTTTAATCAGTGACGCCAAAGTGTGCAGTATCAAATATTTTGAATAGCGTTTAGGTTGGCAACAAGGTGAGGAAGCCTCTTTATTAGATAAAGATCAAAGAAAGAGAGTGATATAAAAACTAACATTAAATAGCGAAACTTCAAGAAGAAGTCAAGTAGATAGCTTAGGATTCGTTGAACCCTTGCACCGTATTCATACTAAGTCATAAAAAGTTGAACTCGGAAATTATCGAAGAGCTAACCTATACGCATATTATATTGAAACACCTATGGGGGCTTTTTACACAATTTATTTACAAAATTGTTAAGATACACTGAACTCTGCTGGATAACGTCTAACTACTTGACAATACAATGAACTCTTGTGAACACTTGACTCGAACTGACGTTAACTGCCCATGCATCCCCTTATATACAACATTATTTAATCTAGTCAGTGTGTTTAGAAGTTTCTAGAATTTTCTAGAAACATTATTTAAAATGGTCAGTTGATTTTTTTTACAAACTTCTAAAAATCAACTGTCAATAACAATCTTTCAAATAAAGGTCCCTTCCTTTACGGTTATCCCGTTACACTGCCCCCTCCTTAGATTCATTCCTCCTGGAATGTTATTTCCTGCATCGGAATCCCGCACACTCCCCGAGCCAGCCAAACCATCTTCTTGGAGTTGCTTCGCATCTCCACTGTGGTTTCCCTGGTAAGGCGCCAAACGATCATTATGAACCACGACGGGTTTCCCTCTGGGAATTTTCACGATCCGATAAATGACATCGTTAATCTTCTTCTTGATGGTGTATGGACCTCCCAGTTCTTCTGTAATTTGGGACAAATACCTCGACGCCGTCGGGGGTTATAGAGCCAGACTAAATCTCCAACTTGGTAACTCTTTTCCATTGTCCGTGTGTCATAGTACCTCTTCATCCGATCACTAGATAATTGTAGTTTTCCACGCACCAGGTTGTGTATATTCTCCATTCGATTCTGAAGGTCGGCGACATATTGTTCACGTGCCATTTCTTCACCAGGTTTACAACCAAACACCAAGTCACATGGTAGCCTCATTTCTCTACCGAACAGGACCTTCGCAGGCGTTTGGCCAGTTGATTCGTTGATGGCCGATCGAATTGCCATTAGAAATAGTGGAATATGTCGATCCCAATCCCTCTGACAATCTGACACGTCGTTTTAAATTTATACGATTTTGTTTCACTTTTGAAGTTGAATTTCTATTCGTGCACTCGGCGGAAGAAATTTGTGAACTGTTAAATGCGAAAAATCATTACATATGTAATGGTGTGAGTAAGAGAGAAACAGAAACACATTTAAGGTATATGGGTCGGTAAAAACAGAGATGAAATATTTACCACATGTTATTAGTCTAAACTAATTTAAATTTACCGCCAAAATATAGCTGAAATCGAAAATAGGAATCTGTAATGATAATAATTATAATTATTTACGGAAAATATAGATGGCAGCACATCTGTTGAGGCAATTATTATCCATGAGTTTTCCGTCTTTTTCCGTTAGGTCTGTGGTCTAAACTATACATTCAGTACATTGAAAAGAGATAGATATACAAAAAAAACAGTCTGAGTAAACATTATTTTATTATAGTGATGTATCACATTGTGTTTGACAGATTATTTTATTATTCTGTCACGTAAGTTAACTTATTAAGTTTAGTAATTTATATTAATAATAATATTCAGCAATGAGTATTGTATTGGGCGCACCCGAATTCTACTACAAATAAAAATTTTACCTAATTACCTGAACAATAACGTTTACTCGTACTAAGTATTCAGAATTTAAATATCTAATACCTTAGGAGTTTCCAAAACTGATAATAGGGTAAGATTAAGCAGGAAAAAGTAGAAAATTGGAAAAATTCAATAAATATGTTGTAACGCTAAATGTACAATGTACAGCTAAAGTACTAGTACAGGTCAAAGTTAAACACAATCATGGTTTTGAAAAGAAACTTGCAAGAAATGCAGTAAGTAACAGTGGAAAAAGGAAAGCAATTTGTGATCAAGCTAAGAAACCATCAAAATCAATAATTCGAGAATTGCAATCAAATAATTTTACGGAGAACATAAACTCAGATGATATTAATCAAATAAGACAAAATATTCATGCGGCAAAAAGAAAAATCTTGCCAATATTACTAATACTGTTCATGAGTTACATCTTAGTAGAAATCGCGTAGAAGAGTTTCTTATGGTGGCATATCAGGCAAAAAAATTAATTGTATTTTCCTGTTTTTCTAATCTAACATTTTTGTTTATGTTGTATTTTGATGAACGGATCATTTAAATTTTCTACAAATCTTTTCTACCAGATTCAATTTTAAAATTGGCTATTATGTAAGGGTTGTTTTTGTTTACTGTCCGATAAAATAACGTATTCCTCCTTTTAAGTGTTGGGTTTATATTTTAAGCCAAAAGAGATTGTTATAGACTTTGAATTAAGTATTCACAATGCAATATATAAATATATTGGGGAAGAGCTTATTTTTTGGGTTGCAAATTTCATTTCTGAGTGTAAAGTGTTTTAATTTGTATATTGATGAAATAACTACAAGGAATATAAAATAGATTCAAATCATTTCGTATGTTTCGCTAGTCAAAATATTTGACACTGCACATGTTGGCGGCACAGATTAAACTTAAACTTTATGCAGTTTTATGTATCCACGATATATATTTTCGCAATAAATATTTTTAGATTTTGATCGACAGCGATATTTTGTAACATAATATTGGAAAGTTTTATTATACGATGAGAATTTTTTTGACTATACATTAGTGTACATTGCATTTTAACCTATTAAATGCTATTAAATGCTTCAAGCATATAATGATTTTGCTGAATTAAACCCATACAAATTTCTAAAACCGGGGGCGTGCATGGAAGTATAACTTTTACCGGCAGTCCCACTGACTACCACACCCCCTTTTTTTTTGTTTCAATGTTTTTTTGTTTAAATTAGTTTTTTTTAAGTTTTCTTGTTTTTACTATGTTTTCATTGTATTTTGTTATTTTTAATTAAAGTATCAAACGATCGAAACTGGCGCCATCTCTACTCCAAAAATGGCTCTCAAGTGGTCGCTTTGCATGTCATATAAAACCTTGGGCAACGTAAGTAAACAACCGAATAGCGATGCGATTTGACAGTCTCATACAAACTGATAAAAAAAATGATAAAAAATGTATCTAGTGCCATGCTGTCAGAATAATCCAGATACACAACCTGGATTTGTCCTTGTTAGTATTTCTAACTCAAGGACACATCATGCTGCGATAGAGATAAAAAAATTAATCAGTCTATACAAGGGCAAAACCAAACTGTAGACTAGTGTTTCGATCTATTTGATCTCGTCAGTACAGTATAGGTTTGTCTCTTCAGTCACTAATGAAGAGACATCCCTTGTATAGAATAATCAAAATATGTTATATAAGTTTACAAAAGTATCAAACGATCGAAACTGGCGCCATCTCTACTCCAAAAATGGCTCTCAAGTGGTTGCTTTGGATGTCATATAAAACCTCGGGCAAGGTAAGTAAACAACCGAATAACGGAGCGTTTTTGACAGTCTCATACAAACTGATAAAAAAAATTAATACAAAATGTATCTAGTGCCATGCAGTCAGAATAATCCAGATACACAACCAGGATTTGTCCTGGTTAGTATTTCTAACTCTGGGACACATCATGCTGCGATAGAGATATAAAAAATTAATCAGTCCCCCAAGTGAAGGTGTGAGGTACCGTGCCGATGTACTGAATGGCCAACGGGTTAAGTTGGTCGCGAACGGTCCCCTGGGGGCACCGGGCGAAACCCTCTTGTAATTAGCCTTACCTGGTTATGCGGGGCTCTGACCAGGTGGACCATCCCTTCCCTAGCTTCTCGTGGGACTCGTATGGATCCTCATAAAGACGTAGGTACAGTCAGGATCCTGCAGGCAAATCTCCAACATGCAAAGGCTGCATCGGCCATAGTGTGTCGGAGATTTGAGAGGGAAGGCGTGGAGGTAGCCCTCCTGCAGGAGCCATGTCTATACGGAGGTAGGGTTGCAGGCTTAAAACCGCACCATGGCGAGTTGATATATGACAACAAGGCTATAAAGCCCCGTGCCTGTATATTGTTTTCTAAGGCAGTTGGATGTAAGCTGATTCCGGTGCTATGCACTGGGGATTTTGTTGCAGCCATACTGTCAATATCCACGGAAGAAGGCATCAGAAGGCTAATGGTCTGCTCGGCGTACTTTCCTGGAGAGGACAAGGTATGTCCTCCAGGCCACCTCTAATGAACATCATCAGCTACAGCCGGAGGGAAAACCTACCGTTGATCGTGGGGGCCTACGCCAATGCTCATCACATAGCGTGGGGTAGTACAGACGTCAACCCTAGAGGTGAGTATCTATTACAATTTATACTTAGTAATAGTTTACAGATATTAAACAGAGGCAATAAGCCAACGTTTGTAACAGTTACGCGCAGGGAGGTTCTTGATATGACCCTCTGCGCAAATAACATCTAGGTACGACAAGATTAAAAACTGGCATGTCTCGGACGAGCCGTCTGGGTCGGATCACAGGCATGTAAGGTTTAATATTGTCACTCCTAAAATTATTGAGACCACGTTCAGAAATCCACGGAGAACGAATTGGGAGGACTATGTAAATTCCCTCAATGAAAATCTCGAGGATAGAATGGTGTCAATAAGAGATGTGTACAGTTTGGACTGGGAGGTGGACAGGGTAAGCAAGGCTATTGGGTCGGCTTATCGTGAAAACTGTCCGGAACAGACAAGAAAGAACACGAGAAACACTCCCTGGTGGAACGAACACCTACAGAAGCTTAGGGCTCAGGTGAGAAGGCTGTTTAACAAGGCCAAAATCGTTCATAACTGGAAAGAGTACAGACAAAAGTTAACGCTGTACAATAAAGAAATCCGAAAAGCCAAAAGAGACTCCTGGAGGAGGTTCTGCGAGGAAGTCCAAACGACCCCCGCATGTTCAAGAATCCACAAGGTCCTGACTAAGGATGGTACAGCGAAAGAGGTCGGCCTCCTTAAAAAGGAGGACGGATCATACATCAAAACGTTGGAGGAAAGTTTAAGAATGCTAACATTGGCACACTTTCCTGGCTCACGGTTTATGGAAGCGGGATCGGATAGCGTAGGCCACGGTCAAAGGCCGGTAAGGCCCTCAAGGGATGACTGGAAGCTAGCTACCGAAATAACCAGACCTACAAAAATCAGATGGGCTATCAGCACATTCCGTCCATTCAAAACACCAGGAACGGATGGAATATACCCAGCCCTACTCCAGAAAGGGCTGGATGTAATTATAACACAACTGTGTAAAATCTTTAAGGCTTGTTTGGCCTATAGATTTATACCATCTGTTTGGCAAAAGGTGGAAGTCTTATATCTCCCTAAAGTGGGGAGGATGACGGACCAAACGACCAAGTCATACAGACCAATAAGTCTATCGTCATTTGTAGCAAAAACGCTGGAAAAACTGGTGGATAGATATATAAGGGACGAAATCTTAACGGAGAACCCATTAAGTGATCGTCAATATGCATACCAGCCGGGAAAATCCACAGACCTAGCGCTGGATGACTTGAACAGGCTATTGTCAAAGTCAATTGAGGACAAAGAAGTAGCCCTAGCGGCGTTTATTGACATTGAAGGAGCCTTCAGTAATGTGGGACCCGACTCAGTAACAGACGCACTTTCAAGGAGGGGAGTTCCCCCACTAATATGCCAATGGGTGTATGCCAACGTAACGAATAGGATCGTAGTGTCCAAGTTCGGTGAGGCGTCCATTGAGGCAACAGTGGGAAGGGGCTGTCCGCAGGGAAGGGTACTGTCACCTCTGCTGTGGTCAGCACTTGTGGATAACCTCCTTAAAAAACTCCTCAATGAAGGCCTTCACTGCCTAGGCTTCGCAGATGATATGGCCATAATCATTCAGGGGAAGTTTCTGGGTACAGTTTAGAGCGGATGCAGTCCGCAATGAATATGGTGTACAAGTGGTGCAAGGATGAAGGCCTAATAGTCAATCCAAAAAAAGCATCAATTGTCCCATTCACTAGTAAAAGAGCGTTACAAGGCTTACAACCAATAACGCTCAATAACGTGCTGGTTCCAATGGCCACAGAGGCCAAATACCTAGGTGTGGTATTTGACCAGAGGCTATCATGGAAGCAACACATTCAAAAGGTCACACATAAAGCTACAATAGCACTTGGAAGGTGTAGACAATTGTGTGGCAAGAACTGGGGATTGAACCCCAAAATGAACCTATGGACCAATTGGACCAATGTTAACCTATGGTTCGGTGGTGTGGTGGAGTAGAATGCAGCAGTCCGGGGTGATCAGGCAGCTGGAAAGCATTCAAAGGCAGGCATGTCTGAATGTTACAGGTGCCATGGGAACCGCCCCAACGGACGCACTACAGGTTTTACTCAACCTACCACCATTGCACATTTACATTTAGGGCGAGGCTATGGCAACTGCTCACAGACTGCGACAAGGCCAGGCCCCCATTACCTTATTAAAAGGCAAAAAGCAAGCAGAGTTATACAATAGGGTTAAGGCAGATCAAATAATGAGTATGCCTCAGGACAGGATAGTCCCCAGGTATAACTTTGTGAGAAACTTTCGAGTAGAAATACTGGAAAGGGACTTATGGAACAATGGCCCCCCCAATCCAAGGGGAGTCAATTTGGTATACCGATGGCTCAAAGACTGAAAAAGGCACAGGGTCAGGTATATACAGTAGAGGACACAGGATAAAATTCCAACTAAGCCTAGGTGCGTATGCCACAGTGTTTCAGGCTGAAGTAACGGACATACAACACTGTGCAACGGAGATCGTAAGTCAAGGTATAACGGGTAAAACCGTAGTCATATACTCGGACAGCCAAGCAGCTCTAAAGGCGATACTCTCAGCACAAATAAGCTCACAGCTGGTGTGGGACTGCGTTGGGGCCCTGACACATGCCGCTAGTCAAAATTCTCTGACACTGGCATGGATACCAGGACACTCAGGGTTTCGGGGCAATGAGAAGGCTGATGAACTGGCCCGTGCGGGAGCTAACACTCCAATGATTGGCCCGGAACCATTCGGCGGAGTTGCTAATACATTCAGAAAGGCAGCCATTGAGAAATGGAGGCTAGAAAAGGCCCAGGAGTGGTGGGAAACATCACCGGGCAAGCGACAAGCCAAACTCTTCATAAAGGGATACTCGGCGAAGTTTACTGCAGAGCTGCTATCACAAAGGCGAAATGATGTCAGAATGATTGTCAGTCTCTTGACAGGACATTGTAGGCTCAGAAAACACATGAGTCAGCTAAACTTGGCAGATGAAGTCATTTGTCGATACTGCCAAGAGGAAGAGGAAACTACATTTCATGTCCTATGCCAATGTGAAGGCCTTGCAAGGATGCGGTATCTAGTACTGGGAGAGGAGAAACCGGCTGCTACAAGTTATGCGGAGTGGCCACCGTCAAGGCTATTAAGTCTCATTAAGAGGGCAGAGCTGGACAAGGTGCTCTAATCCTATTTCACAGATAATGGGTTTCACAATAGATCTGCAAAGGTCGCAGTGATATAGGCTAACAACCAACCCCAAAAATATCTATCTAATATCTATCTAATCAGTCTATACAAGCGCAAAACCAAACTGTAGACACGTGTTTCGATCTATTAGATCTCGTCAGTACAGTATAGGTTTGTCTCTTCAGTCACTAATGAAGAGACATCTTTTGTATAGAATAATTAAAATATGTTATATATCTTGCAAATAGTTTTCACTTGTCATTCAAAGGTCATTTTTAAGAAAAATGGAAAGAAATCAACTTTTTTTATATTATGGCATAGATAAAACAACTAGTATTTCGGTTATCAGATATAGTTGTAGATTTCTATTACTTAGTCTATTCCTCGTACCATCTCTTCGGTGGTCTACCCACCGGTCTTCGCTTGTTTTGTTATTGCTTCTTGGCCTTCTTTGAATATTTTTTTGATGGCATTATTTCCATATATTCTTTTCAATAATGCTTACATGTTCAAATCCATCTTCAACACATCCTAAAAAGGATCTAGTCATGTTATTTGATAATATATTGGCATCTATTTCATTCCATTTCATTTCAAAAGATAACACACTTTATGATTTTTACTTCTGTCGTTTACATTATTATTTTTATTGCTATAATGATTTCAGTTTGGTTTTTGTGACGTTTGTCAGTAAAGATGTTATGCATACTTTCTAAATCCTTATCTTGCTTTTCGCACTTATTTTGTTTTGCTATATAATGTCTCTCAGACATTTGCTAACTATTCATGTTTTTGTTTGTGTTTGTTTAATCAGATTTTTTACTTAATACTTCTACTCCCAGGTATCCGCTGTTATCTGCTGAAATACCTTATTCACCGTATATAGACAAAAATAGTCGGAGCAATCTTACAAAAACCAATTCCATGTCACCAAAGCTCTTGACCAGCCTTTCGGTCTGCATCGCTGTCGTTCGCCAACACCGTTGCCAAACTTAAATTTCTTTAATCGGTAGATTGATACAAAAAAAAATGAGAAATCGGTAGGTATATATGTACAAAACGTTATAATAACAAAAATTGAAGTACTATAAGCTAATAAACAATTTGATAAAAATCTAAAAATCGTTAGATGAGGTAGCAAAAACAGTAACTTGGTAGATTACTTCCTAAATCGGTAGAACCACCAAAAAATCGGTAGATTTGGCATCGCCGCTCACCAGTTTTCAGAAAACTGTAGAAAAAACGTCGGCAAACTGAAGCTTAATGTGGTACTAAGAAATTCAAAGGCGGCACGCAAAGTAATCCTACTATTCTTGTCTTCTAGCTATTTGCATGTTATGGATTATTTCAAAATGACCATTGTTTAGTTTTGCTATATTGACTAGTTAACGAGAGATCTTGTATGCGAATTTAATTTCAAACACAGATGTATGTCAATTTGTTAGCGCATCGGTGTTCTCCTCTAATCTCCTTTCAAGTGTGCATAAATTATTTGATAATTAGTTAACTGTTTTGGGCTAAACAGCACATAAAAATGGCCAGAAAAAAACACAAAGCAAAAAGCGTATATGAAAAAAACCTTCTCGGTTAAACAATAAAATTCTTTTGTACGAAATTACTAAACTTTTAATATTATACCAACTATCTGAACTTTTAATTACTACATACCTGAAATCCTGAAATTTTAAAAAAGACCTTAGACGAGTCAGAAATTTGAACTTTAAACTTTTTTAACTCTATTTGTAGCAATATACGTTCTTTCTGCTGATAAATGGAAATAGATTGCAATGAGAAAACCAAAGCGCAAGAAAGAAAAACGAAAGATTAATGAGAATTTTTAAAATTCGAATTTACAAGCCTTTTTACAATTGAAGGAACAACAGCGAGGCAATTTTATACCGGATACGATATTGAATCTGATTTTGAGATTAAACAAAAAATATTAGATGATTTAAAACTAATATTTATTATTATTTTATGATAATTTCGTTAATATTAGTTACAGAAGAATATATTAGAAATATTTATAAAAAAATCAACACATAAGTACAAAAGCATTTTTGAATAGAAATCTTTATTTTCCACGAGGTTTTTTAGGAAATTATCTGTCCCTCTATTATAAATTTTGGTTAAAGAGTCTTTGGTCTCAGAGGGAGGTCAATAAATGAGACCTTTTTTTCGATCCTAACAATTATCCTAACCATTATTTGTGTCTTCTTGGTGATGGGTATATTTATGACTACTAGCAGTATTAATATTTAATTTATTAATATTAAGTCTTGTTAGATTCAGGCGATAGAGGTATTTTATGTTATATAGAGTGTTGTTCTTGTCTCAGTTTAATGTAGAATATTTTGGTGTCTTATCTGTAAACTTCAACGGCAAAGTATAACAGTTTTATTCATTCTAAGTTCGTGCAGACTGATTAATCTTAACAGCTACCGACATTTTAAAACTCAGGGCCGTATTAGGATTTATATTATACCAGCAAATATCAACTGTTTTTCAATTATTTTACTGAACCGCGGCATAAAAGTAAAGATGTTTTTTGTTTTCGTAAACCCAATAAAATAATACTTTTTTTCATTTATTGATAATCATAATATAAACTTGTTATAGTACAATATAAAAAAGGTTTAAATCATGATGGTAATTATATTCAAGTGTCAATATTAGTATCGATCTCATCGTCATCCTTACTGTCTATATTTATAATTAATTTATTTACATTAGAAAATACCTGTATTTTAGCTTTACTTGTTTAATATGTTCAATGAAACTTATCTTGTTTTGATTGTCTAATGCAGTGACCTCACTTTTTATCAACCTTATCACAGATACATTTAGTTTTGCTAGCAATGTTCTTTTTTAACTCACCTCAAAGTAGCTCTAAAGGATTTAGAACACAGTAATAGAGGAATAGTCTTAATACTTCATAATTTTCTTTTTTTGCCAATCATTTAAGGATATACGTCTTTTTGTATGTTTTTGTGCATTTGTACATTTTGTGTAGCACTCGTCAAAGTAAATGTCATTCTGTTCCAAAAAAAGTTCAGCTCATCTTTCGTAGAACTTGAAGTGGGTACATTTACCTTTACCCTTAAATGATAGGGAGTATAAGCTATAACAATAAATCTATTTTTTTTAAGCTTTGGAAGGAGAGTTTCAGAACACCAGAAGGCATCCAAAAAATTATTCTCCTGACTTTCAGTTTTTCGTGTAAGCCACGGCAGCTACATATTGCTCGACAATAATAAGAAATATAAAATAACAGTACATATAAAACCAAAAATAACACTTATAAATAACATAACAATAACATATAAAGAAGAATAAATATCAATACTAAATAACAGAAACTTTTCGAAAACTTCTGTCAACGACGATAGTCAGAGAATAGAAAAATTTGTGAATCCATGACAATGTGAAACCCAAATCTTTAAAGATCAAAACCAGGTAATATAATCCAATTGTAGCGATAACTAACTGTCGTTTAATCCTCATTAAAAGAAGAAAGATCTGTATGCATAAACTTGAAACGAATGATAAGTCAGATATTTTTCTGGCAGACATCTTATAATGAAAATGGTATTTAGGTCAATGGCAAAATATTAGTTCAAATGTTAAGTACTTTAAAGTTTTAAGTTTACTTACTCAATAAACCGTAGGTAACTTGGATCGGATTCACTTCATGAACTACAACTATATAAAAGCAGTAAATATAAATCCATCACTGTTTTATAATACATGTCAATAACCGTAAATACCTATTACATGTTTAACTTTAGGTATGCCTAGTCCTGAGAGGAATATCTAAAAAGCTTACGATATAGCTTACTGGAAATGATATTCTTGATTGATGTTATGTTTTCAAGTATAAATGCATCGCTAGATTGATTTATTTCCTTCCTTAAATAATATTCTAACTTTACTTTAATATATAATCAAATACAAAACTGTTTATAAAGTAAATGCTTCGCTAAGTTAATTTAATATACAAAGAAAATTAATTTATTTGGATAAAAACTATAGTCTTTACAAAAATTTTAAATCTATTAAAAGGTGTGTATAACAATACAGTACATCAGAGTTAATAACTTTTTAATTTGCTTTAACTAAGACACATTCTCTTTTGTATTAATTTAACCAATACAGCAGTTTTTGCTTTATGTCGATTTACTTGTTTTAAATGTTTTTTATTTAAAACACTCTAACTATAGTCTATCTTTGTAGTTATGCCGCATTAACAGCTGTTTAGCTTGCTACATTATCTTTTTGTAAATGTTTGGACCCAACTTGTTCACCTTGTAACTGGAATTTTGTTGTTATCGTTATCTAAAATATTAAAGCTTTGTTTTATCTAACGAGTTCACAAATAATATCTCTATCTGAATTTTGAGCCTAAGAAACAAACGGTAAATGTGTGGCTATCAATCTTACAAAACTTTTGATTAAAGGATATTTTCTTCATGTCTATATATTTAACATGTCTATTAGTACTTTCTTTGCTCTATATATTATCCATCTAGGTATTTTTATTTTCTTTCATAGTTAGCTTAACTTAACTGATCCTCCCGTTACGTGACGATCGTAACATCTTTAATCCACTACTCGCTCTCCCTAAGTTCTGTTTGCATTTGGTGACCTTTTGACTCTTCGTTTTGTTCTTTTGTGTTTATTATAAGTTTTTTTTATTACTTTTATTAACACCTTCAAAAACGAAATGTTGGTAAAACCTTAGAATAGATCATTTCTCCCGCGAATAATTTCTTTCCAATAGAATTCTTTTATCGGAGTAAAAATTAACTTTTATCTTAGGTAATGTATAATATTCTATTATGGCCAACAATTCGACTTTCCTTCCTCCAAAACTCTATTTACCCACCGCTTCCGCATGCAGGAATGAAAAACAGTAAACGCCAGGATTAGCTCTCTTCGTCGCTATGACTTTACAATCGTAAAGGAAAAAAAAAACAATTTTATACAGTAATACAGACAGAATGCAATTATTATATGCATTTACTTTTGTATCGATTGAATTTATATTTTGCATTAAAAAATGTTTTTTGACAATTTTTGTTACCTACTGAAATCACTGTCCAAATAAATAGTATAACGATTTTAAGTGTCGTTTTTGTAAGGTTTACCAGGTTTTCCTGAACGTTTGATGTGAATAATAATAAACTGAATGTTTTGTTAACATTAATCCAGAGTTTCATTGCGATACAACAAGTCGTGTAGGTACAGTCAATTTTTAACATTAGTAAGTTGAAAAATGGATCTTAGCAGAAAACATTTTGAAGCAATTATTTTTTACAATTTTCGGAAAATATATTCCAACAGCAATGTCTCGCTGAAATGGTTTTTGTGTTTGGAATTGAAGCAGCACATAAATCAACTATTGCCCGCTAGTATTGCGAATTTCGACGTAGTCGGTCCAGTCTTAGGGACGAATCCAGGCTAAGTCCACCCAAAATAGCAGGCATACACCAAAACATTAATGCGGTTCGTCAGCTAATTAAAAATGACTGTTGTGTAACATACCGGGAGATAGAGGCATCTTTGGGGATTTCAAATACCTCTATCCAAAAGCTCCAACATGAAAAACTGAGTGTTACGAAGTTGGTTTTATGTTTGAACCCTCATTGGCTCGTAGAAGAGAAAAAAGGGATTTGTGTCAATTGGCGTCAAAAAACATTGGAACGATTCAACAAAGGAATCCCAAAAAAAATTTTATAGTATTGTTAAATGCTATGAATCTAAAATTTAGACCCACGAATTAAAAAATTAACGCCAACCCGCTGTGTTGTTGTTTCATGATAAGGAAAAGCCAACAAAAATGATCCGTTTTCGAATTGTGCCAAAGAAAATGGTCACAATTTTTGTGTCAAAATTTGGTCATGTGTGCTTGAGAAGATTAAAGAACGCTTACTTTCGATTGGTATATAAACGTTTGTTTACCGAAAGTTATCGTAAAACTTGTAGCTTAATTAATTTTCCCTTTTATGGGATTATAACCCTTGGCTAGCTCAATTGGGTTCGTGGCTTCTTTTTTGAGATTTATCAATATTTTCCAAACAAAAATTACAGGGCGACAGAGTACAAAACAAAGCAAATAACACTCAAACACCAGTTTTAAATGATTTATTAAAAAATATTATTCAATAATAAATTTAATAAGTAATGCAATAAATTAAGTCTCTTATCTTTGTCTTCCTCGAAGGGTTTCCATAAAGGAATTTCTCCTTGGGATGGACTGAATACTCTTCCGAATAATATCTACTTAATTTCTTCCAGGGATGGTATTGAATTGGCTTCGGTAAATTTCAACAATCTTTAAGTCAGATAACAAAATGGCAGTCGGCTTGACAAATTAAATTTCTTTCACCTACCTAGGACCCCTCTGGATGTGGCAAATAATAATAATAATAATGAAATCAACAATCAAAACTCCATTCCTTCATGAATTACAATCAAGCATAATCGCTATCTGGTTTCTCCATATTATCGAGAAATAATTAATTTAAATACACGTGTATTATACTATCGATGATTACATAAAACTGATGTTTGCGATAGCGATTATACTTGAATTTGTACAATTTAATACAAATAAAATTAATAACTGAAACCATAGAATTACTTACTGTTATTGAGGAGAACTTTTCAGGAAGAAAAAAGAAATTAAAATGAACGTATAATTACTATCGAAGCGAAATGAAACGTCGGTTTTCGAAGACTCTTGTCTCCCACTTAATAATCGCGACACAAAACATTAAAATAAGTCTCTACAAATAGTCAGGTGGATTTCGGAACTAACACGATCTTTGATCGTTGCAAAATTTGACAAAGCAACACACAACCGCAAATCATCCTACATCAGGACAATGCAAGCGCTCATACTGCCCAAAGTTCAATAGGATTTTGGGAGCTTTAAAACATTGAATTGTTAGACCATCCACCGTATAGTCCCGACCTAAGTCCTAACTTCTCCACATTCCCAAAGATCAAGATTCAGTGCGTGGACAGCGATTCCAGTTGACAAAGCTAAAGATGCCTTTAAAACAGTGATTTTTCAGGTGTCAACTAAAGACTGGAATCACCGTTTTACCAATTGGTTTAAACTAATGCAAAAGCGTATTTATCTTGAACGGTCATATTTTAAAAAGCAATAAAGTACTTTAAGTCTAAATATTTTATGTCTTTATGGCTCTATGAAAAACTAAAAACACAACCCTTGTATAACGTCTTTTGCTTGCTGTTTCTATATTCACGTTGTCCGTTAAAACCTCACTTAAAGACCAAAACAACAATTGCGGCTAAACTCACGAAAGATATAAGTAGAACTTAAAAGGTTAGGTTTCCAAACTTTTTAAAAATCAGCTGTTATTTTTTTCAACAAGATCGATTTATACTGTGATCACTTAAAATTACTTGTGATTGCTTGCAACTACGCTTTTAAATATTATGTGTCCAAACAAACGTATGACATACTTATCCTGTCAATCGTGACGTCACGTTTTCGATCACTTAGCAGCATACTCCTTCATAAGAAAGCTTTGATTCCAACACATATACTTAATCAGAATTATTCCTGTTGGCAATGCAAAATGAGAACTGAAGGGGGTTTAATTTGATGATATTTATACAAATTCTAATGGGTTGCTACTCTAAAAGATATTTAAGAAACTTATTATTTTGAAGATGATGATCAGACCAAAAATAAGTCAATCCATAATTGTATTTTGGGAACGCACGTTGTTTACTATAGCCAATTCAGGAGTACCTACATTTTTTGTAAATTATATAAATGAAAAAAGTTTAAAGGTATAAAAATGTAAAATAAATTTTTAACATAAAAATGGTCAATTTAATAACTTTTTATTATACACCTATAAAAAAACGAAGTGACAAATCTTCCTACTATCATTATTACTGCCATTATCAAGATCATTAAGATGATTTAGATTTAGTGCGAACAGTAATACCACGGGTTCAGCCCCAGAGACCGAAAACTTTGATCATAAATATTGTGCCGGGGGGCGTGAGACATAATTAATGACATCTCAGAGGTTAGAAATAGCAAGAGGTCAGTTTCGGGAGTATTGTAACTTTAAACCAGGTGTTGTTGAGATAACTGAAATGGAATTGGATTAATTAAAATATATTGCAACTGAAGGTCGCTCTAAGCGCTGGGAACAGATTAAAAGACGTAAACACTTTGCGATTTGGTTTAACCGGTAGACTTCCTAAGATTGTTTTAATTGGATGCCACTTTGGTGAACTATCGGAGATTTAACATTGATGAATTTTTATTTGATTTACTACACTCTATTCCACGAATATGCGCCTGTTTTAAATTACGTAATAACAACTATTTTACATAAGACGTACGAAAGCAAATTGCTCTGATTTGGATTTATTGTCAGTTTCACATATTTTAAAACTAATTCTAATTTTAAAGACTGTAATTGTGATTTGAAAATAAAACTGCTAAGACGTGTTTTATGTGTAAATAAATTTATATCTAATCTACACGCTTATTTTACTACTGAAAAAATCAATGAGGGTTATTTGCTATCAGTTTTATCCGATTGTAGAAATGTGTATTAAGTACTCTGTAGTGAACCAAAACTAAAGTCAGTTTTAAAAAAAGCAAAAAATGGAAATAGAGAAGAAAATCTCGCACAATACAAACCTCGTCGAGACACAAAGACTAAAGATCTTTCCGATAGTTGCAAGTTTGAATTCCGTGAGACTATGTATAAAATGTTGTGAAGAGAAAGAACAAATTTCTTTAGATTCAGTAATAGAGAAATTAAAAAATAAATAAATATATATGTGTGAAAGAGTCAGGGGATTCAGAAAAGATTAGAATTTTTTAGAAATTATAACAATTTTAAAAAAGAAATATCTTTATTTGTTTTTTTAAACGAAACATGGATTTTGCTATAGGCGTTATAAAACGAATTTGACAGGACAAGAGTGTAAAATTCACAAAACATATCTATACTAAGGGAGGAAAACTAACGTTAGCTAAAAGGCATTCACAACCACACATATAATTGGTAGACGAAATTATAAATAGATTTGGACATCGTGTGTTAAGACTACCACCTTATCATTGCCTATTTAATTTAATTAAATATATTTGAGGGATATGCAAAACATATTACGATAACCACATTGGACACAAGGGTTACAGTTGCAAAGTAGTATTGGAAAGTTAACAACAAGCATTTGATACTGTCACTTCTGAAATTTGGGAAAAAATGTAAAAACATGTAAAGACTTAATTAAAGAATGGTGCATCACAGCAGTTAATCCTCTTATCATTTGCCATCTGAATGAGTACTGTAAACCTGATGGTTTATAATATTTTTGGAAAACAAAATAATACGAGAATTCATATTTGTGTTTTGTTTTTGTATTACTACTTGAATATCCTACTAAATAAATGTATACAATTTTATCACTCACAACCGTATTTTCTCATCTTGTTTTCGACAATACTGTAAAAATTAGGAGTACAGCACATTACAACAGTTATATCAATGCTTTTATACCTAATTTAAAACAGTCGTATATTTATCGAGTAGACTTTACTTGTTTTATACATCAGCGTACCACTTTAGAAATTTTTCGTCAAGAAAGTGGAAAGTTAGAAATAAAATTATGGGATTTTATCTTAAACGTTGATGCTAAAATTAAGGATAACCTGTTGCTTTTTTTAAAACATTTACTTCTGCTCATAATTTTAAACTGTCTATAAAACAACAGAGTTTTGTGAAATCACCTGTTGCTGGAACAAAAAGCACTTTACATTTACTTCTGCTCATAATTTTAAACTGTCTATAAAACAACACAGTTTTGTGAAATCACCTGTTGCTGGAACAAAAAGCACTTCCAGTCGAAGAAAATCACCAAGCGAGAAAATGAAGACGCAAAGGTAACTCGCACATCTCTAATTTAATGACGATAAGTTTAAGGCCACATATAAGGCAGATAGTGGATCGAAGTGGACAGTAAAACTTTCAATGGAATTAAAATAAACCTTTTTGGTCACACATACGGCATGGTGGAGATCGGAAATGCGAGTAGTTACTAAATGGATGCAGACCGTTCAAATTTGTTTTACACTACTGTCTTATTTAGTACCATAAAACAACAAAGTTTTAACAACAAACCCGCGAAATGTGTAACCAGTGTCCGAACTACTCTGTCTTGCTCTCTGCTAACTGCTTTATGTGTGATCTCACATTTAGGCAACCACATACACATTTTTGTCCTCGAGTATTGCAACCAAAACGAAAATTGATCTAAAATAAATTGTATTTTTTAATCAAATCTTTATAATATATTAAAGCTGGTTCATTTATACATTTTTGCTTGCTGTAAGGAATTCACATATCTCTAATGCGTAACAGTATATTACAAATCAAATTGGAAAGTATTGTACTTTTGTGAACTATTTTTAACTTCCCGCTAAAAAAAATTAAATTTTTTTTTAAAATCGGGAAGTTATTGGTTTTACCCCGTTTTTCGAAAATCGAGTTTTCATCGGATCTCAACGTTTTGAGGTCTTAGGAACCTCCCCTGACTATTTTTACGAGGGTGTCTTTATGTCTGTATGTACGTGTGGATGTGTGTGTGGATAGGTATATATGTAAACCTCTTATAACTTTTGAACGGCTTGACCGATCGGAATGAAAAAGCTTTCCAAAGAGTTCCATCTAACTTAGATTCCCTGTAAGTTTAAACCGATTCGAGCCGGTAGATTTCGAGAAAATTTAAAATAACCGAAAAAAAAACAATTGGTAAAAATAATGTTTTTTGGGCATATCTTTTTGGCTATTGCATCGATCAATTTCATAACCTAATCAGCTCTCAAGCTTAAAAAGCCACGTCGAATTCCGTTTTGCAAATTAAAATCGGTTGATTCGTTCGTGAGATATCGTTGTCGAAAAATTTCAAAAAAAGTGTTTTTTTTTTCAATAACTTAGAGATTTTTTGACTAACCGATTTTGCACTCCCGGTAACGTTTTTAGGTCTTAAAAAACTGCGTCAAATGCCATCTTGAACATCAAAATCGTAACGCGTTAAAAAGTTATGGCTGTTTAAACATTTCAAAAAAAGTCAAAAACGTCAAAATACGTCGCGTTACTATAGCTTTGCGGTTAAAACTAGCGGGAAGTTGCAAGGCTGGCCTTTAAGGTCAACCTCTTTTCGAATTTTTTTAAAGTAAAACGATACTATTGCAGACTTATTTTACGTATCAAATTGGAAAGTAAAGAGTATAAAGTAAACACTTACTACCCTCATTAAAAATTTTCTTCTTTTCAACTTTTGAATAAGATGAAAAATGGTGTATTTTTAAATGGAGGTAAATAAAATATAAAACATTTCTTTTAGATTCTACGTCAGGCAAACCAGACAACGCACAAAGATAGAATTATCTGCATGGTCGTTGAATAATAAAAAAAAAGCTCAGGGACACATCCGAACAATTTTGTATATAAATTTTCATAAGTTCATAAGAAAGGTTACGGTTACCTAAGTCTTTATTTATTTTGCTACTTTTTATGGTTATGGTAAATCCTCAAAAGCGAGTAGTTAACCTAACTCTTTAAATATAATCTTTATTAAGTCTATCTGTCAGCCTCAATAACCAATCGCACCTTTAGTGATGAAGGGGCACAACTCAAAAAACACGATATTGTAGAAAATGCAGAAAAAACTTTTCATTATTGGGATTAGTTCGTATTTTGTTGATTACTTGCGAGCCTATAATATTTACGAACTAATGCAGTTTCTTAATAGGCAACTACATGTCTATAGTTTATTGTGTTTTGATCTTTTTTGGTGAAATTTTTTTTTCAATAATTTTTTTATAGATTTTGAAAAAAAAATTTGAGTTGGGTCACTTTAGTATCAAAAATTTTTCAAGGTGTAAGTATTATTAATAAATGTTTCAGTTTATGACTAATGTTTTATTGAAAACATAAAAACTATTTCAAAATACTTCTGTTTATTTTTATTGAAAAAAATAATTTTATTAATTGAAACCATTTATTTCACAAATACATTATTTATTTATCAGTATTTTATTTACATTAACATAACAAACATTATTTACTTTAGGATAGAGTTGTAAAAATCTGCATAATAGCTAGGAATAAGATTTTTTGACAAAAGCTCCTTAATTGTAATGCAGGCATTTTTTTTCTTTTGTTTCTTACATTAATTTCACGAAAATTGTCTTGTGTGTAAGACGTTTTATAATACAAACTAAAAGGATTTTCTTTTTTAAACATCATTACTTTAATGTCATTCCATAAAACTGTATTTCCTGTGGTATCTATATTGTAATTGTATCCCCATTCTTCTTGAAGTTTTTTAAATCCATGAATGACTCAAAGGTAAGCTCGTGCACTATAAATGGGGGAGATGATTTTTTGGCATTTTTTATTATGGTGATATACTGGTGTGGTTAATATATAGGGCCAGATTTCAAATTTTTTTTGACTTCCTTCTCAATTAGGCTGTGCACATTGTCACCCTCATTTTGGCTGTGGCCCTTAATTAAAAATTTATGTTTGATTGATTTAATATTATAGTAACTTACTGCATATAAATACAAGGTTGCAATAACTTTATTTTTGTTTTGCCCACAGCAATTATCTGAATAAAACGTTATTTCCATTTCTTCTTCTAGTGAGCTTTTATCAGTGGACAATAATTCAAAATATTTTAATATGGAGGTTCCAATTTCAATGCAACCGCGTTTTGCATCGCATTCATTCCAATAAAAACAATGGACATTACCATAAGCTTGTTTTTTTTTTCATTATTGGGATCAATTTTACTTAGTTCAACTAAAGTGAAATTATACGCATTTAATTTAGATCTATAATAAAATGCTGATGTATCACCCCTTGGACACTGAAGCACAGCCTGTAAATCATAAGTTATAACTTTTTTAGAGTCTGTTATATTAAGTCGATCGAGATGTTTTTCTTTCCTACACAGCTCCTTTTCTTCAAGATGTGTTTCGTATTCCCTAAGTATTTTTTCCCTTGCTTCACCAGTTGTGTTATTATAGGAAGTACAGAGATCACATTGATCTTTTCTAGGCTGGAAAAACCCTATATTAAAAAGGGTTGTAAAAACTTTATAATACGTGCAGTATTTGCCAAATATCTTGCCTTTTTGTATTTGGCTGTCTTTAAAGTCTTTGAAAAGATCTGACACACTTTTTCCACCCTCTATATACTTACGCGTTGTATTAGCTCTTATATAATGAGATTCTATTCGTGGTATTGAATCAATGTGATCTTTTATATCTTGGAGAAGTTGTTTATCAATTTCTGTATGATTGCTGTGCTTACCCCGGCAATCATCATTCACAAAACCATTTTGATCTATTTTCGCTGTAGTTGTTCGAATCATACGATCTGTAATATCCAAGGTGTTTCTAAAGAATAGTTTACTAACCCTTATTCGCTTCTTTTCCACACTAAAGTAAAATGCCTTATTGTTATTCCTGGGCCTTTCAGCATTGGTGTATTTATATCTAGGTGTGACGTCTTCAGTACTCGACTTTATAAATAAACGCTGTTTGTTGACATCCTCAATCTGCCAAAACTTTGTAAATATTAAAGCCCTTTCCTCCTCACTAATTTTTTCGTTGCATTTAAGTAGACATTTTTCAGGGCAAGGCGGTTTGACAGTACGAGCTGCAAAAACTTTATTAGATTTAGACATAGACACATAGATTGGCCGGAATTCCTTAATCGTTTTGCTGTATTCTGCTTCCATTTAGTTGGGTCCCGCATCCGCTTCTTGCATTTTTTAATTTTCGGTGATGTATCCTCTTCTGAGGATAAGTCCGAGGAGCTAGAAGAAGAATGTGTTGATAGCTTTATTTTCTGAATTATATTTTTTTTTGTTTTATTTTGTAGGTTGCATCAACATCGCTTGTATCTGCATCACTCTCATCTGAGTGCACCGGCGAAATGTGATAGTTTATTTTTTTTTTCTCGGGTAATGTGGATCTTAGTAGGAAAATCTGGATTAACCATTTTGACTACAAATTGTTCAGGCTCAGTACTGCATGTAGGAGTAACATCTTCCATCTCTACGTTATTTAGGGTGATTAATTCCTAAAAGAAATGGATAAATTAAATATCGACGGAAATTCAAAACACCCTTATCATTAGTAATGACTGTACCTCTTCACATACAGACGAATCCATGGATTCCTTGGTTAGACTTTCTTTAGGAAACCTTGGGCTTGTTTCCGTGTTCTCTCCATTGTAGTAATCAGATTGCTACAATAAAATAAAATAAATATTACTTTCAAATTATTTTTGAGAGAAAAATAATAAAGTATGGATTTTAATAAGAAACTTGCAATTTCTGTAGTATTACTGATATCCATATTAACTGTTTTATCCCTGTTTATATTTTCAGTTAACTCTGGCGTTTCTTCTGGTGTATTCTTTGATTTAACCATATTCATAATCATTTTTGCTCTCGATTCCATTCTAAACAATAAAATAAGATAAAAATGTTAGGTTAGGTTAAAGCACTTTTTCCTCTATCTCGCATAAATTTGTCTCATAAAACGAATTATTTCAAAATAATAATGGGTGTTCCATATTAGGATTTAACCTTTCGGAACTCGCGCTCACTTTTGTGATAGAAAGGTCGCGCGCGGACTCTTAGTCCGCAACTGTGAAATACCATTTTTACAAGTTTCATGTTATAATTCTTAAATAAATATACAAATTGAGATATTAAAAGTCATTTATTAACCAAATTTAAACATTTTAGTAATGTTAGAAACATAATATAACCAAGAACTCGAACAAATATAAGAAAAAGCTGGTACAAAAAATTTTTAACAAACATTATGGGTGACACTGAGGGCATATCATTAGAGAATGTTCCAAACAAATAAACTTGTGACATTCGACACAAGAATAGCGTGTAGGCCTATTTTTTCGTCGGTCGCAAATAAAACAACGTCCTCTCTGACCTGCTGGTGTTTCTGGAACTGGATGTGCTCTGGTGGTTTCTGCTCCAAAAACTTCATTTATCCTCAGTTGATTAGCCCTGGAAATGGGCTGGATAGCACGTCGGCGAACATGTTCTTCTACTAACTGAGACGATAAGGCCCGCAAAAACATCCTCCGTCTTATTTCAGTAGCGTTATTTATCGAAAAAATCACAAAAGAGTTTATTCCAGTTACATTTAGTAAAGAGTAAAATAAAACCATGGGCCATCGTTTAGTGTTTCGCGCACAATCATAGGCCGCACATAGTTTGTCTACACAATCAACACCACCCTTTGAAGCGTTATAGTCCATTATCATGTCTGGTTTATTTGTACTGGCATCTATTTTGTCATCAAAGTGCATACTTGACAACAGTAAGACGTTTTTATTTTTCTTTGGTATATAAGATACCAGTGTACAGTCATTCCTGAAGGCAAACATACTCGAAGCAATTGGGCGACCTGATGGACGTGAAAATTCGAGGGGCAATTGCTTTTTATTTTTCCTGACAGTGCCTAAAAGAGTCAGCTTGAAATCTGTATAAAGTGACGTCAACAAGTCCATACTAGTGAACCAGTTGTCCACAGTCACGTTGCGACTTGTTCCTTTGATTGGCTGGCATAGTCTTTGTACCACTGCAGTTGGTGAATTGCTGCATTCATAGGGTCCGTCCGGTTGCTTGCCAATATAAACTTCCGTCTTGGAATCCGCCATAGCAAAAATCTTAATCCCGTACTTGTTGGGTTTACTAGGGATGTACTGTCTAAATGAACAGCGTCGCCGAAACCCTTCTAACTTTTCGTCAATGGTTACAAATTCGAATGGCGTATAAGCAGTTTTATATTTGTTCACCACAGCGTCAAAAACTTCCCTAATTGGGGCTAACTTGTCAAATTGTGTCCTGTCGTTTCTAGTTTCTAAATCGTCAAATCGCAGGTTTACTAAAAGGAATAGAAATCTTTTCTCAGACATTGTCAACCTGAATAATTCTACCCCAGTAGCATTTTTAGCCCACAGCTCTTCTGTATGTAGACGACTTGACTTCAACACTCCTGCTAAATACAATAGACCAATCAATGCTCGAATCTCCACGATATCCGTATCTGTAGCATCCCTTTCCCGCTGATAGTTTGGTCTAACCAACTGAATATGTTTATTTGTATAATAAACAATGGAATTTAAAATGTCATCGGTAAAAAAATATTTCCAAATGTCAATCTCTCTTTTCAAACCCCTGGCGGTACCTTTCACTCCTGGGAGGTGCTTGATTAGATTTTGCGCTCTAGTTTTTACATTTTGTTTAGGGACATGCTTTGCCCAATGCGTAACGCCGTCTTTACCAACAAACATAGGCTGCCCTTCCCATGGCGTTTCCAAATTTTCTGGTTCTTCCACGTCCGATATCTCTTGTTCAGTGTCTGTGTGAAGGTCTTGCTCCTCAACATGGTCTTCTTCTCCAAATTCCTCCTGATCATCAAATTTTACATCAAACTCGTTATCGCTTTCTTCCAGGCAGTCATTCATCAACTGGTTCAGGCGTGCCTGTTCCTTTTCCCAAGAGTAGGCCATCCTAAAAAGACGTAAAAATTAGCTTATCCCTTCATTTATTTTATTAGACTTTTTTATTTTATAAATAAAATAAAAAACCACATAAAAACATACTTTTCTTTTGTATAAAATCCGAGAAGAAATTTATCACTAACAGTCGCATGCGGACTCACAGTCCGCAGACCTAAATATTTTTCAACCAGCTCCACTAATCAACGACTTGTGCACTACTGCTTAGCGAATGCAGCGTTGAAGGAAGATTCTAAGCGGAGCAAGCTCCTCGAGTTACGAATTTTAGAATTAACCTAGGATAAGTTGCGCTGCGGAGCGAGAGTCCGCGCGCGAGTTCCGAAAGGTTAATCATAAAAAGCACTAACTCAAAATATAAGGATTAAATCAGATAAATTTTTTTCAATTTTATCAAAAAGAGACACATATCACAATAACTCCAACAACTTACAAAGTTATTTATTCATAAACTGACCTAATTCAAAAAGTTTCATTACATTCCTTCGTATTTTTAAATATAAACCGACACAACTACAAATGCTCCTATTTTCTACTAAAAATAAAACAGTACCATACCTTAACATTTTGTGATGAACTGACATATTCATAAATATTCCTGTAAACAACGACACGCTCACTATCACTGCTGACGCTTAACTAAAAAGTGTCAGTTTAGCTTTTAAAGGCGTTACTGAGATCCAATTGTACTAAACTGGCATAAACAGAAATCTGTACATAGGGATTTTTGATTATGACGTAAGTCAATGCTTGGTCAATAGATGGCACTGTTTTGTGCCATTTTATGACTAAAACTGAAAATATCAAAATTTCCAGTTGTGCCACTTTATCACTAAAGGTGCGCAATGTTACTGAGTTTACGTTCTTTGTTTCTGAAGCTTTACTTCTGTTTTCTTGATTTGTTAAGATACCGGAAATTTAAAGTGTTAAAATGATTAACATCTCTCCTAAAAATAATCTATTGCCCAGCTTTTTCATACTTAAAAAAAACGTGTATTTTAAATGATTGTAAAAAAATATAATAATCTGGGTATTTGTTAGCTGTATGAGACTTTTTGATGGTTGTAGTCTATAGTTTGTGTGGACATTTCTGTTCAGTAACGCTTGGTTATTCATAAATCATTTAACGCCAGAACAACGCTTCAAATTTACTGTAAAAAAGCTTACTCTATTCGCTTAGTTCATAGGACACAGTTTACTTTTCTCGATTTAAAACCATAAAAAAGAAATGTGTACCGAAGCTAATATTTAAGCCAAATTGAGGCCATTGGAAAAAAAATGAAGAATCGGACTGTTAGGACCATGTACCTCGTACCTGCGGCAAACATACCAGAAATTATTTTACAAAAAAATAAATGCCATGAAATTATCTACTTGATTGCAACTAATAAAAAAATTATACTATCAATATTATTTGTATTATTATTTAAGGTCTTAAAAAACACCTATTATTTCTTTTAAAGACAAGGAGAGAGTGTGTATGAAAGAGCAAGGTTTTGAAAGAGCCGAACTCGATTTTAAGCGTTTCTTTATTGGAACGAAGTTCCCTTTCGGGCGTTACGACTGAGGCTAGAGTCTAGCCGAAAAAAATTCAGACCGAAAGTTGTCACGACACGACACGACACACGCATGTTTCTCTGTCTGTCTCTCTCTCTCTCTCACAGACCAAAAAATAAAAAACTCTCTTTCTCTCTTATAGATAGATATATTACAATTAAAAAGACACTAATTTAAATTAAAAGAATATGTACATTAAAAAGAAAATACTGTAGAAAAAAAATAAGTACCTATAATAGTATTATATTTTATTTCATCCTGTTTTTATAAATTAATAAATTCATAAACATTTTAAAAATATTTCTTAACTTGACTAGTTAGGTACGTCAAATTACCTTAACTGTTAGTTACTGTCAAATATTTTAATTTTAAAATTTTGTATTAAATTTTTAATTCCTGTTTTAAATTAAATTGAAATAAAAAGTAATTCTAGGTATATGTATGTCATCTAAACCTCTGGTAGTGTATAAATGTTAAAAGAAACGAACTGTTGAAAATATTCAGATGATAATGGATTTACTATTTTCTATTTTGCTTTGAACAGTGTAGTGTCGCGACTTTGTTAAGTTTATACAGGTTTTTTGTAGATAATAAATAATAAACTAATAGAAAATAATAACAATAATGTATCCTGACAGTGTTTCTGCACAAGTTCCGGATACCACTGATAGAGTTAGGTAAGTAGAGATTTTATACAGACAATAATAAATGCTTATGTACCTATGTATAAACACTCTGTTGTGTTTGCAAGACACCTCAACACTTTTTTTCTACCATATATCGATGCTACTCCTGAAATCGCAACACTATGGAGTGATTTGCCAGTTGTGTGACAATCTGGGATCCAGACACTCATTGTTTAAAATTTTGCGACAAAAAGGTATTTTCTTATGTTTATTGCAAATTATTTATAAAAGAACTGATTAAGGTATGTAACTTTAAAATTTCCTGGAATTTGCGTCGTCTATTAGTAGTCTATATTCGATGCATTGTTTTATTTGAAAATTATAAGTAAGTGCTCCATTTTAAGCTTATATTTGTATAAAGCATATGCTACTAAAGTACCGGCTTTTCAAAGCATTTGCTTTAAAGAGTGTGGAGTGGAATTTAAGATTAAAGAAAAAAAACAAAAAACCAAAATAAACTAATTAACATGAAAACTTGAACAAATATTAAAACTTTTAGTAAGGAAACGAGAGGAATAGAATTAGTAGATGAGCAGTCGAGTGATTTAACTGATGATAGTGGTGAAACTTTGAGTCTGAGTAAATATAAAATTGATGTTAAAACTAGTATAGTTTGTTTTTTTTTCTGTCATGGTAATTGGGTTAGGAAAGCAACTCTAGGTATATTTTATTATCATGTCCAAAATTACTTATGTTCTAATTCATCTTAAATTTTTTTATGTTCTATGTATAATTAGAATCACATGTGCGTGTAAATGGTAGCCAGGCTTTTTCATGACATTCAAAGGCGCCTTCAGTCACAATATGTTTTGAAAGAGCTAATTTCTATATTATTTCAAACTAAGATTTGATTATGTTACAGATATTTTTTATTTTCTATTTCACGCGCAGTTGCCATAGAAGCCAATACAATATTATGTAAAGGTGTGATAGGAGACTGCACAGTATGCAATTGTCATTGCAAATTACAGTAATAATAATTATGGTGTTAAATTAAGTTTATTATGATAATGGCGATCTGATATAATTGACTGAAATGGTTTGAAATGGATTCGATATTACATTTTGATATAGAAATGATGTGCACTAATTTAGATATTTTAAAGCCAACAAATGGAGAAGGTGCTTTTTTAGTTATTCAAAAATCGCTTAAAATTTACAATTATACAGCAACAGTATGAATAATAAATAAAATTAAAAACATTAATACTATATGGTTGTAGTATTTAAAAAAAAATTATATTAATTTCTTTCGAATAAATTCTTTTCTATACATAATAATACGGCCATGTTTCTTGAAATTTTTTAAATTAAAATTAGGCAGGCAGTACATATGCCTACGTGCAAAAAGAATTATCACGTGCATTTTGTGTGCAACTCTATATTGACCAATCAGGTGACTTTACCTCTAAGGCAGTATGGGACTGTCATCAGGCCATGAAAACCCTGGGAGAAAACCACAAGATTATCCTTAGTTGGGTTCCGGGGCACAAAGGTATTGCTGGCAATGAGGGAGCTGACAAGTGGGCAAATAAAGGAGCTAAAAGCCCGCTAATTGGTCCAGAGCCGACGTGTGGTATTGCTTACAACACAGCACGAAGAGCTGTTCGCAAGTGGATGGGCATAGAACATCAAAAGAGCTGGGAAAAAACAGAAGGCAACATACAGTCAAAGAGAATGCTGCAGACACCTACTGGTGCTATAGCGGCAGATGCCCTTGGGCTGAGGAGGAAGACCCTGCGGAAAATGGTTGGCTTCATCAGCGGCCACTGGGTATTCCGCGGACATCTTTATAAGATAGGAATTCAAGTTAAAAACCTCTTATGTAGAAAATGCGGTGAGGAGGAGGAGACAGTCTTCCACGTGATATTCATGTGCCTAGCCTTGCAAGGTCTGCGTGTGAGATCCCTTGGCCTACCGACCGGAGATCAAAGGGAAGAACGGGTAACCATAATCAAAAGGATCTCATGGTTTATTAAGAACCTGGGATTTGACGGAGAATGAGGACCTGTGAATGAGGGTGCACAATAAGCTGTACTCGCTGCGATGCAATCCCATGGTCCCCCTAAGCCTGGCCTTCTGTTAAAAAAAAAAATCAGGTAGCCAATTGTACTCGAGTTGAAAGCGAAAATTATTAGATGAAACTTTTTAACGTTTTTTTTAAACTTCCAAAAAAATATTTTGCTTGAACGATCCGACGACTCGCTGTCCACTAAAGGACTGTGTGCCGTTCGCATAAGTAAACCTTTAACGAGCAACATTATTGACTTCCATATAAAAAAGGTTACAAACTATTTCATGGTGAAGACTACTTAACATCACAAAAATACTGACAAATATTGAATACTTGTAAGATATCTTAAGTTTTAAAAGAAAAAAATTTGGTCTAATTTTTTTTATTACAAATATAAAATAAATGTATTTATTACAAAAGGACTGGATCTGGATGTGCAAATTTGGGAATGGCTCTGCTGGCATTGAGGCCCATCCTCCCGTGTGGGGATATACACACCTCAGACTGACATCAGGCATAAAGATTTCAAAAAGTTGATGTGGCTCCCGAGGGAGATCTCTGTTTTTAGAAAAACAGAGCAGTTATATTATATGCTATACTGTTTCCTCTTCTTGTTCGCAACCCCTGCATAGGGTCGATTCTGGTTATTTGATCCTAAAAAAATGTTGTCGCAATTAGCAGTGACCTGTTAAGATTTTCACAGCTGTTCGGAGATTTTGTCTGGTCAATGCTTTCAATTTTTATGCTGTTGCTTCGGCAGGATGAGGTTCTTATTCTCTGGCCAGTCTATAATTCATTGTTTCATCCCAGCACTGTATAAAGTTTTGATGAGAGTGCTGTTTGATAACGTCCACGACAGCGGACATTGTTAGCTAGTAGATAGGCGAGGGCTAACATTTATATAGTCAATTTCATCGTTTTTGGCCGATTTGATATTAGAAACCACTAAAATAAGATTAAACTGTCATCCAAGTTACCAATGGCGGAGAGTTTTTTTTTCTAAATTAGGTCGTAAGTTTCTGAAACTATCAGTGTGGTTTGACATCTACAAAAATATGACATTAATAATTATTAAATTCAACCCTGTAACAACGAGACGTACATGACGGTTACTAGGAATGTGAATGAAGTCAAGACTTCCGTAATGAATACTTTTTATCTACCGGTGAAACAAGATGCAGTTATGTAAGTGTTGTATTAAAAAACAAACGTCCTCATTTAAATTTCTAACTTGCCTGTATCTGAGAGAGATGTAACTCTAAATTTACTTCGAGTATGATTTCTGTCATCGGCCAAAATGGGTGAAATGGACTATAGCCCGTAGTCATCCGTACCCTGGAGACAGGTACCAAAAGAGGTAGTTGTAATTATTATTATTAAGAGTATTAGAGTCTAAAATTTGTAGTAAACTGACAAGATTAAAAATATAATAACCAAATTTCAGGTACAAATGATAAATAGCTATTTAAATTAGTCTAGTTATTTTTCATTGTAGTTTAATATAAAAAATATAAGGTAATATAGGGTTACTTTTGGATAGATCAAATGATAGCTGGGATAAAACACCAACAAGCTGGGAAAAGAAGGAGCAGAAACCCCATATCTGGGACCAGAACCATCTTGTGGAATATTAGAAAACTAAGAAAAAAAATTGATAGCGAAAAATCCAAGTACTGGAATGATCTATAAGGACTAAGACAATCGAAGACGTTCCTGGGAAACTATAACCAGAAGAGATCTCACAGCTGTCTTAACCTTAGTAAGAAGAACCTCCGAATTATTACAGGAATACTAACCAGGCACTTCCGATTAAGAGGACAAATGAAGAAACTAGGATTAGCAGCAAACTGAAGATTCTGTGAGGTAGAGGATGAAAACTCAATACACATACTCTCACAATGCATCGCATTAAGTAACTCTAGGGTCAAATACCTAGGGTTATACGAAATGGAAAAGGAAGAACTACCTTACTTGAAATCTAATGATATTCTAAACTTTCTAAGAAAGATAGGACTAGATGGGGTGCTATAAGCTCGAAAAATTATCAGAAATATAGCAATAAAAGGGGGACACAATAGATCTTATAGGTCGCAGGTGTATCTGTTACTCCTAACTTGCTTATACATACATACAACCAATAAATTTAATTTCCTTTCCTCCTATCATATTAAACATAAACCGTATGATTTGAATTTGCAGATTAACATTTAAGAAAAAAACTGTTATTATGACAAACTGTGCCCTCTAGCAAAGTTATAAAAACCTTAATATACAAATAAATACGTTGGTCTGAAATAACTTCTTTTCTTTACCAAACAAGCTTTTGTTATCTAAAATCAGATAAGTTATTTAGTGGTTACAAAGAATTAAAGAATTACACTTTCAATAGTTTCCCTCCACGTTAACTTCGGTACACTAATAAGCCTTAAATTAAATCGATGAATAATTTTCTCAGCTTTCCAATGATGTTACCAAAATTATGCCTCAACGTAAAATTTTTTGGAAAAATTGAACTTTTAAATATTTAACTTTCGATTGCACCTTCTGGTGGTAAATTGCGGAAATTAAAAACAATTTCAATGCTTTCCTCATGGTTGCCTTTATACTAATATTTTTTTCTTAACTTTCTATATACAGTGTTGCTAAAATATGGCCTCTAGCCGGCGTTAATGAAATACCCTGTACAATATTAAATAGGGATATAATAAATTGTTTGCCCTAGAAATTGTCAGATTGTGCAGCATTTCTCGAAATTGGGAAGATATTCAAATTATCACCGTGTCTCCTACAATTAGCCAATTAAAATCTACGTCATGGAACTGGATCTTATCACGTAATCTAGAATTTGTTCTCTAAAGTAAGCCGAAATGTTCAAGACATAGAACGTGAATTAGAGAATTTTACAATCAAACCGTAATATAATTCGGTGTAATGTTGGTGGCATTTAGAAAGCTATAAACCGTACTTTATATGTAAGTGTTATAAATTTACAGTTTACAGCATGGGCAGAATTACTCACATAATTTTAAATAAACATACTTTCATATAGATCCAATAATAATAAAATAATAAGACAATTAAAAATTTAAAATTAATAAGGCAGCTAGTAGCTTGATGACATTTTGTACAGCGGGTTCGAATCTGCCAACAAATTCATTTTTTTTATATTTTTAATTCTATTTTTTTGTTTTATATCTCTTAGCATAATTACTTATAGTTTTAAAAGAAAATTATACTTTTACTTGGATAGATGTATTTAAGGGTCGAAAAAGTTTATTATTTATATTTTCAATCTTTCCAACAAGAATCATCTAATTTAGTTCGACTCCTGCTGGATGCCACATTTGTTGCATTTCTCCTTTATGTCATTTAATATATTCTCGTTTGTATACTTTATAAAATTTTTATAATTTTCACAAATGCACTGTAGCTGGTATTAACTATAATTATAAAAATTCTTTTAACTTTAATGTTAACGTGTAAATTAAAAATATAATTTTCTGTTTTATTTGATTTAATTTATTGTAGTGGGCCTTTTCCAACGCCTGGCAAAAAGCATTGGAAGTTTTGAAATTTAAAGATCGGCAAGATATTTTACTTTTAGAAAGAATCACAAAAGATTTTTTGTTATTTGACAATAGGGATGTGGACTATTTTTGGGAAAGTGTTTAAAACCAGGCATAAGTACCAAATATAGCCTAAACTACTTGTTATTATTTTTTTACTACAACTAATAGCTTTAAAATAAGTTATTTAAAATTCCATTTCAAATTTCGCGCCAAAACGAGGATATCTGTGAAACGCCCGCTGTGACATCACTTGTTTCTAAACATTGTCAAAGTTGTATGTAATAGAAAGTTATTTCGTAGTTTTGTGTTAATAAGATGGATTCTACATTTTATAAACATAAAGTTTAAAGTAAAAACAGTAATAATATTATCCAAATATTAACAAACACCATATTACTTGACAGCGAAAATTCTTGTTTGGCAACAAGTGACGTCACACATTTTGTTTGGTGTTCATTGTCACGTGACTTGAGAGTAAAATATTTAATTACATTTTATTAAATAAAAAATTAATCCCCTGTTTATTAAAGAAAATATTGTGTTTTTTATTATTTTTATTATAGAAACTAACTTTTCGTGGTAAAATTTTATACTTATTTGAGTACAGTCCACATCCCTATTAATGGAGACAAATATAAAATTTTAGTATTTTGTACACCAGTTGCCCGAAATACATTGGTAAAATCCAAGGATTTGGAGGTGATACTTTTAAAAGTTGTTGTCTCCATTTTGAACAATTATACACAATTCTTGTAAAATGTATACAAATGTATAATACCTCTTATATATGCTTTACTCCCCAATAAGAAAGAGAAAACCTACATTCGGCTTTTTTCTCTAATAAAAAAGCATCTTCCTAAATGAGAACCCCAGAATTTTATAATTGATTACGAAAATAATTCAAGCCCTTACAAAAACGTTTCCTCAAGTAAATTTAACAGGGTGCAATGTTCACTTTAACCAGTGCATATGAAGGAAAGTGCAACAAATTGACCAAACTTTATAAAGAAAACATAGACAATCAAATCCACATTAGAATGTATGCGGCACTGGCACATCTTCCAGCAGAATGCATTTACGAGCGCTGCATGGAAATCATGACAAATTCCCCAAATTATGATTTACTTAACACATTTAATGATTATTTCGTCGAGCAATAACTGGAAAATAATATTGTTTAATACATTTGGGTGTGCTTTAAGGAACAGCACAGAACAACAAATAGATTAGAAGGTTGGCACAATTGCTTAAATAAAAAAGTAAACAAAATAAACAAACTGTTTAGTGTTATTAAAGAAAAGGCAATTCATTACGACTGTATTTATTTGCTTAATAATAGCTATCTATTTTCTTCTGCACAGATTAAGAAGTCCCAAAAGCGGAAAATTTAAATCTAGTTTTCAGGTATATATTATATTGGAGTAACGAAAGTGGAAAAAAAGGTATAATGTAGGTATAAAGTTAAAAGTCCTGAATGTGGAAGTCCCAGAAGTGGACACAACCGTGTTGTTCAGATCAATACAGGAAGGGGTTTTATCACCCTTACTTGAAAACAGCGGGCGGTCCATAATTTTAAAATTAAAAATATATATGATTTAATTTTTTATAAATTAAAATAAATAAACACCAAAAACGTAAAGATATTTTCTTTTTCTGATTTCAGCCACATATAATACTTACGCAAAATTTTAAAGTTACATAATATAGTAAAAAACGTTTAATGTGCGATTCGGCTTTATTAATAATGGCGTGGTCTAACGTCCTAAATTTAAGCTTAATAAAAATATTAATAAATGAATACAATTGATTTTATTATACCATTCGAAAGAGATTGTAAAAGTCCTGTACCAAGTTTGAATGCTGTAAAAATGAAACAATAAATAAAAATACAAACAGATTTTTAATGTATATAATAACACTTCATTGGAAATTATATTATGAATTAAACTTCCAATTTGTGATAGTCCAAGATCCCGGGGCCCCCAGACCTTCCTTATTTTCTAACTCTCAAAATTATGAAAATATTATATATTTATATCAAAACTCATCAAAACCAAAATCGAAAAAATAACATAAAACTTCAATATAACAATATAATGCCTGTGCGATCACAAACGCGAAAGCAGATGCTACGCGCATGCGTATAAACAAAATAGTCCATGAGTTTGAGAGTGAGAAACCAATCTACAGAGTACATCTCACTCGCAGTCAAGCGCGTAGATAATGCTGTCGCGCTTACACTTACAGGATAACTTTAATGCGTCTGGGGGGGGTGATTGGCCCATGGGGTTGGCTGCATACAAAAGGTATTAAAATACTACTATGAATATCATATATAAAAATTGGAAGTTAGAAAATAAGAAAGAAATTTTTAATGCAAATTTAAAGCGTCTGGCGGTAGTTACCGCCCACAAGAGGTGTCTGGCAATATTGGATTATGATTTCGTACAATATTTTGTAAAACATATCAAAAACCAGCTGTTAGAATTTAAGGAAATTAAGCCATATTTTTATGTACCTTTCTTACCTGTTACCTGTAAAAGGGCCGGGTAATCAAGTTAGCGGGTATGCATAGATGCTTAAGCATACATTACCCCACACATTTCTCATAATTTTAAGAGTTAGAAAATAAGGAAGGTCTGGAGGCCCCGGGATCTCAGTCTATGATTTAATAATTGTATTATCTATACTAATATTATAAAGAGGAATGGTTTGATTTTTTGTTTGTTTGTTTGTTTGAAATGAATAGGCTC
The DNA here is from genome assembly GCA_964028335.1 of Altica lythri. NCBI lineage: Eukaryota > Metazoa > Arthropoda > Insecta > Coleoptera > Chrysomelidae > Altica > Altica lythri. The sequence continues at coordinate 31,266,067 of OZ034809.1, read as the reverse complement.
CGAAACTACTGTACCGATTTCAAAAATTCTTTTACCGTTGGCAAGCTACACTATTCCCGAGTGACATAGGCTATGTTTCATTTAAAAAAAAATAGGGATCCTTACTAAAAGGCCATTAATGTAACCAAAAATGACCTTAAAATCCTTACATCGCGTGCGCTGAGAATACTATTGATTATAGAATAAAATAATGTACTACGATTTTGAAGAATATATAAATATGTATCTACAAAAAATGCCGCGACAGCATATGTCTAACTGTTATAGTTACGTCACAATAACTAATTTTTAATTTTTTAAAAGTTTTTATCTTGGTATTATTCCTTATCAAAAAAACTTATTTCATAATCACGAGAGATATCACAAATTTAGCATGTGCAATGGGACGAAGCTACTTATAAAGGAATTAAAGGACAATTAAGTTGTAGCAACGAATATAACTGAACCACCAGCTGGTTAACTAGTTTATACACTGAGGATACCGATGATCCAAACTGATCTACCAAATCCATTTAAACCGCTTCAATTTCCTATCAAAACATCTTTCGCTTTTACTAATAATAAGTCTCAAGGTCAAACCTTCCAAATAGTAGGGATCGGTTTTCCTCATGGCCAACCACCTAAGGCGGGTCGGAGCACCTGAAAATCAATTTATTTTGCTGCCAGAAAATAAAATAACATGTAATATTGTTTTTGGTCCTCCGTCCAGAAACAATACTATTAATTACTTCAAAATCGTCCGGAAAATGGCATTTTCCGGCCTAGGCCGGCAAAGTAGCTTTTAGATTATCTAAAGAGATGCCGCTATGAGTTTAAATTTTAAATCACCAAAAATACATAATAAATATAACTTTTAATTAAATTTAATTAAAAACAACGTACAATATACTAAACTTACCTATAACTTTTTCTAAATGTAAGCAGGATTCTAATTTACATTTAATTTCTCTCACAACTTGTATTATAAAATTTAACATTTATGTCAATTTACAACTACTTATCATTCGATTATGGATATAGTTCATTGTCTCTGCTATTTTTATATAAAATTATTAGATATTGATTTTAATATTTTCAATATAACAATTTTCTCTGTGCTGCTTATTAGCCAGAGAAAATAGAATTAATTAATTAATTTGTCTATGTTATTAGCACAGTATTTGTATGTATAAAAATTAATTACCAGCTGACATTTTGTCGGCTATCTTCTAGTCAGTGGTCTTAGTTCAGTTAGCACAAGCAGTCAAGTCTTGAACATAACGGAACTTTTGAAAATATTAAAAATTAGTCGAACCAAAAAATAGTGTGTGTTACACGTCCGGAAAATATTTTGCAAGTGCTCGTATTGTTTCGCCTCGGTGCTACGCACCTCGGCTACACAACTTTACTCGCTCTTGCAAAATGTCATTTTCCGTCCTTGTGTCACAAATAACTATTACAGGGAAGCGCTGACCCAATAATGGCTTTTGTTATTTTTCTTTAATCCCCGTGCAAAGCCGGGGCAGGCTGCTAGTGCTTAATAAACAATAACTATTTATATTGTTTAAGTTTTTCTTAATATTGCTTTTCCCAAAAATTAAAAACTAATTTAATATATGCAATTTTCTTCAATGTTGTAGAAAAAGTTTAGTGTTTAGATTAGAATCTTAGGGGCATATGCGCGTAGCAAGTTATGCATCAGAACCGAAGATTACCAATTTAAGTCTAATTCCTGTGTGAATACTTTTTAATAATCTAATCGCTCGGGCTACTGGCTTGTGTCGTAAATTAGAGCTTCTGCTAGCACACTACGTATTAGTTTCACAAAATAGTAGATATTTGGCCTTGACAAAAAATATTAGGCACCCCAAATAAAGTTACCACACACCTGTGCTATTTAAACGATCCATAAATATATTTTTTTTAAGTGTTAACTCTTTTTTAATATTTTTTACTCTGTATTTGGAAGTCTTAGCGTAAAGATAGTAGATTTGTGGTTTGGTTTTTAAATTGAGAAGAAATTTATTTGAAAATGTCAAAAACAAACGAAATTATTTATCAAAATTAAGTAACTTTTAGATGAGGAAGGAAGGACTCAAAAAAAAATTGTGAAGTTTTTGAAATGTTCGCGGTGCGCAAGAACCGGCAGAAAACGCCTAACTACTAGCCTAGAACAGAAAACTTATTCATGAGTCTCTGAAAGACAGAAAAAAAACTGATGCGCTGAGACTGCAAGACGGAGACTAGTAGAGGCAGGCTTAAAAAAATGTAAAGCCAGGAAGAAAAAGTGGCTTTCACAAAAGACCAAAAAAACAACTTAGTTGGGCTCTTAGACACCAACATTTCACTAAGAAAGAATTGTCCAATGTACTGTGGTCAGAAGAATCAAACTTTAAGGTTAGTTTTTTTAATTAAGTATATAGCGCAATTACAATAATAATGATAGTGCTAGTCTTTAAACTTAAATATTATAAAGGTTTATAATGTGTAGATTTTTTTGTAATTTACAGGTATTTGTTATACCAGATGTGAGTTTCGTGAGGCGACGCAAGAGCAAAGAATATCTTCCAGGTTCCGTAGTCCCAACTATAATAAAAGGAGGAGGCACTGTAATATTTTGGGGCTCCGTGGCAGCGAGTGGAGGCAGTAAAAGGTTCGTTTGCGAAGGTAGTGTGATCAGTAAAACTGCTCTCATACCTTCGAATTTCAAAAAGAAAATGCTCCTTGTCATAAATCAGCGACTCTAATGGGTTGGTTAACTCATATTTGTATTGACCTGTTTGACTGGTCTGCCCATTCGCTGAATCTAAATCAAATTGAAGATTTGTGGGGTATTTTAAAGAGAAAAATAAAAGACCACTTATTCACATTAAAAACAGCTCTAAAACACTTGTTGGTGAAAAAATGGGAGGCAGTTACTTCAGAGGAATGTGCCAGACTTGTACGCATTACGCCCCACAGAGTGGCTGCGGTCATAAAGTTAAACAAAGTATTAATATTTTTATAATTTACCAATGGAAACAAAGTAATTTAATCATTTAAAGTATTTATTTCTAAACCCAAAATATGCAGTACCTAATTTATAGGGTGCCTAATACTTTCGGCCAAGCCGTTATAAATTGAATTATTTTTATTCGCATGGTAATTCATTTGGAAACGTAGCACTTAGTTTACATATGTTTCTTCTTCTTCTTCTTTGTTGTTTAGGGTTAGGGTTTCTTCTCTTAAGGTAATGAGTCCTGTATTTATGTATGCGTGTACACGAGTGCGTAGTAGGTAATTGTAATTCGTCTGTCCTTTGCTATATAAAGTGTAGTCAGTGCAAAGTGCGAACACATTATTTGAATTTTAAATAGCCCTTCGTAGTAAATTTAAAACCTTACTTTTGCAACGTTGTCAAATTTTTCTTGTTTAGTACATATTTTCAAGTAAATTAATGAGTGATACTTAATTGTGTAGCACTTTTAAAAAACTCAACATTAATTTTTTTCGGAAAAAATCTTTTCTATACATTATAATAGCACCCTATTTTTTGAAATTTTCCATAACTTCTGAAAATTACGTGGTACCTATGCCTACGTACAATACGACACATCAGACTTATTACGTGCTTCTCGGGTGCAACTCTATGATTGGCTACTCAGAGTGGCAGTCAGATTATAGAACTGCATCAACAAGAGATCAGATATTCAACACTTAAGTGAGATTTATTCATATTTGCTTTTGTTAGACAAAAAACAATAGTAAAACCCCTTATAACGGTTTTTCTAAAAATAGTGGTTTTAGTTAATACAGTAATTTAGTCACTTTTTCTACTTGCTCTTGCAAAGTATCATTTTCGTCCTTGTGTCACAAATAACTATTGCTGTGAATTCTTAACGGTAATAAAATCGGGTTGATTACAACAATTTGAAGCACAGAAAGTCAGTTCTCGGCCAACACACAGCCGAATGTTTATGGGTCTAAACTGCTGGTCTGTATATTAAAGGAACTAAATGGTGTTAGTTATTATGAAGTGTTGAAATCGAATCAAACGATTACTGGGATTTGCAACCGACTACAATTAATAATGCACTTGAGTCGTGTGTTGAAAGAAAATCGGCCGGAATACTTAAGAGATACGACAAGATCGGTAGGTACACACATACCTGGAACAACTTGAATTGGAAATCCTATTGAACTCCTCGAATTCTCCAGATGTTGCACTATCTGATTACCATTTGTTTCGTTAGATGGCTTATAGCCTGTCAGATCAAAAGCTCACTTCTTGCTAAGATGTTAAAAATAGGTTGATTCGTGGATTGCATCCAAAGGCATAGCGTTCTTTCGATACGATATTCGTTCTCTGCCCGAAAAATAATCAAAAAGCTGTTGACTCATTTTAAGTAATGTGTTTTTTTATTATTTTTAGTTAAAATAAATATATTTTTAATAAAAAAAATCAAACAAGGTTTAAACTGATTCTAATTCCTAATTTAATTATGTCTTTTTATCTATAAATGATTACGTTTACATAACTCATTTCAAACCAGCTTTTTGTAAGCTTTATTTTTTATAAATCAATATAAATGAAACGTTAACAATTTTAATTTGTACAGAACACTTTGATAAATGGATAAAAATTTTATTTTATTATAGTTTTTTATAGAGAGGATATTGCAACATACCAAACTTTTATAATGGAATAAATGACGTTGATAAATTTACAGGATGTAGATATAATTATTAATTTTGTATAAAATAGATTATATTTGTAATTGATATTGTCATTGCTTGACGAATAACCAACATATTTATATAGTGGAAATATTTTCATATAGATTGTTTTTTTGTGTGAATTCCACAAAAAATATTTAATTAGAATTTTATAGGCTCTTATAAAATTATATTTAATTTTAGATATATGCAAAATAACATTAGAGAATTGCATACATTAATTAAGCTTTATATTGTTATAAAAAATAAATAGATGCAAAAATTATATTTTATGCGTAGAAATTTTATTTTTCATGCATAAAGTGTAAAATTGGTTTATTACATTGAAGTAATTAATAATTAATTTCCTATGTGACTTATTAATTATTAATTTCCTATGTACAATATGAAAATAAAATTGACTCTGACAATAGCAAGAAAGTATGGTTTGCTTTTGTATATATCTTACAGTTTTTTATTTTTTGTTCGAGAGACTTCTAGCAGTTTTTAAAAACTTAAATTAATTCCTTTTCAATAAATTCTTTTTTATAAATTCTTAAAACTTTCCATAACTTTTTAAAACGACGCAGTACCTACCTAGAATGCCTAGAATGCGAATAGACGCATTTTCCTTATCACGTTCATTTCGGGTGCAACACTATTCTTGAATAATCAGAGTCAATTTTTTGTTACTTGGTCATCCCTTTTAGGTTTTTGATAATTTTCCTTCTTAAAACTCAATTCACGGCATTTTTGTTTCTTTTTCGATTTGTTTGACCAGAAATCGATGGTCAGTTTTTTTAATCGTACCGGTTTTTTAAAATAACGTGATAGTTTGTGCTCCAAGTGTTACATTGAAGTATTGTAGTAATTTTTATAATATGGTTATTAGGATATACACCTTACGCAATCTCACAAAATTAAATAAAGTGAGCTAAATAAAACAATTCAATTTCAAAACTAGACCCTCCTTTAATAATAAAAAAAAACAAACGTTTAAGGTCGACGTAAATTATAAACTTTGAGTTACCTAGTTACACTAGCGCCTTAAAATTAAAATCAATAATATAACAATAAATCTCCGTGTGATCACACGCACGACTTAAAACTAAATTTCCAACAACAATACCAAGATATAATTTTTTTGCAATATACAAAGGCTTATAGCTTATCTGTATTAGCGATGGTAGCTTCAAATCGCCAAAATCCAACGCTGTTTGGTTCCGGTACAGAATCAAGATCAGTTCCAAAACAAAATACTGCTAATACCACGAATATTTAGCCACTCCAGTTACCCAGTAACTAGGTGATAAGCCTTCGTCAAAAGAATAAGCGGGTACCAATGAATTAAGCTTGTACCGAAAATTTAAGCCTGAGCCAAGGAATTTTAATCCTGCACCAATAGTTCGGTTGGATAAAATCCCAGCAAACCGTAATCAACAAAATATCAACTAATCGAGATTAACCCAATAGTTCGGTTGGAAAGGAAAGGTTCAGTTTTAAAATCCACACATAAGTGCCATCGATGATAAAACTTCACCCACAAAATTTCCTTGTAACACTTTTACTGCTATGTTAGACCTTTAGACCTTCTCGGTGGCTTGTCGAATCACAAAATGGCCGAAAATCAATCATATCGGCCGAAAGTACCATGACAGATGGCCCTTACCTATCCCATTATTAATTAATTACTTATTGGATGGTCTCTTACCAACACTACGTTCATGTAATGCGGCCTTGTTTGACTCACGGAATAGTTCTGATACAACCGAATGAACAGAAACAGAAGAAGAGATCCAGCGATCTATTTATAACTTCAAATTTTATTACTTGTCATAATAATAACAATAACTCTAAATATGTACCCAAAAACAATAAATAAAACTTTTGATAAATGAAAAATCAAATTTGGCTATAACACTAAATGTAGTTGTTGAACCCTCAAATCTGGAGAAATTAGTATGGTGAGTACTTAATTTATTACCGATTAAAAATAATTATTGCTAGTGAGAAATTAGCCCGTGACAACTTTTCAAATAAAAAGATAAATAATATACCTGCTGACACTTACGAGACGTATATTTCATGTGCAGCGTGTTTATTTACAATGATTTTTAAGGTTTGTCGAATTATCTTATTATTAAAAATGTAATTTGTATAAAATTTTGGCTTTTAAACTCGGAAAAAATTAATCACTAGATTAGTACATTTATTACATTCATTTTAATCATATTTAGGATCATTATTTAGATGTATCGAGTATAATTCTACACAAACCATTTAATATATTCGAAAAGAGTTGTAGGTACAAAATGTTTCTTTCAATCAATAAATCTAAACTAGTTGGATATTTAAAATAGATCAGTACAGTAAATCTATTTTCAATCTTCCATCCATATTCAGCTGAATTGGTTTATCAGCACTGTTCCACATATTTGCATGTCAACAAAAACGATTCAAATATAATGCAGCAAGATATAATTATGGTAAACGTTTATTTAACATTTTTATAAACACTATTTTTTTTTTTTAATTGTGTCAGAAATATTAAAAACTATTACAAATCTTCTTTTATCATAATACTATATTTTGATAAAAAAAACATTTTTACGATCTTTTCAATTATTCAGTGGTTTTGAAATTGTTTGCAACATTTTTTAATATTTCTGTTTTTTTATGATCATTTTAGTTTTTAGTAAACTTCAAAATTTAATTTTTGACGTAAAACTTCTTTAGGCGCAACTAGGGGTAACTCAGTAATTCGTCATATTCTAACGTAAAGCAAAAAACCTGATACAAAAAACCTAACACGATTCCGCTTACTGTAATAATTAAAAGTTAAATCTGGTAGGCAACATAATATACATATTTTGCTGACCTGTCAAATTGACAGCTTGTCAACCAAAATACATTATTGGTGAATAGTTTTACGCCTAAAATTTGTGTATAAAGTGTTTGTTTTAAATATGAATAAACAAAGTGGATTTATTAATGAAGAAAGTGATGAAAAAATATTGAACAAAAATGAGTGAGTACTCTATATGCCTACATTTTATTTTCCTGTGAATCGTTTAAAAAATCAATGTTGAAATCTCGACAAAGAATAAAAAATATAAAGTTATTTGTACAGAAAATTAATGCACTATAAAGTCTATCTATAAATGTATTGAAATTTCCAGATGGCGATCTATAAATATTTAATATACAACAGGTGGTTTGAAGTATTTTAAAAGAGATACTGGAGATTTCAATATCTACTTCAAGTGATAAATTAGTCAAAAAATCGTGTTTCTTAATTTATATGTAAGATTTTGTCAAAATAAGTACACCGCCATGTGATTTATTAGTTCTACTGAAGTAACAGTAACAGAGTAATTATTAAATCGTATGTAGCCGATATTGTCATTACTGGACCATGTTTCGGATAGACATAATATATGTCTGGTTCATATTGCTTTAAGATTAGGTCTATTCTATTAGTTTCGTTAGAAATTGATTGACTGTTAACATTTAAAATACAGAAGAAATTATTAGATTTCTCATGATTTTCACACACACAGTTCTTTATGTTTCTACTGACTTCCTTGAGATACGTAGGTACGTCAAAACTTTTGATTAGCTAACCTAGCCTAACCGTTAATTTCTGTAAAAAATTTTTAAAACGTGAAAGTGAAATTAATGAATTTTAGATAAATTACAAAACAAAATAGTTGTCACTTGAATAAAATGGCGGATTCTCAAAAATATTTTACTCTTTCATCAATAAATAATAATAATAAACGAAAAAATCAAACACCTGTAGCTACTTGTTAATAAACATATTTTGAATTTGAATTTATTTTGCGATGATACGTACGTCAAATAAGTTTTACTTCAATCGCGCGTAAAGGTTACTCTTTTTTTTATATTTTTTTAAAATGTCCTAAATTTTTACACAATTAGTTATTGTAATAAATAGTATACCAATAACGTTTTTTAATGTCGTTTTTTAACGTTTAGCAGCACAACAGTTATTGGTTAGTGTTAGTATTTACAATAAAAACCATAGCTTTAAAAATAATTAAAAACAAGCGTACTTTATAGATACCTGTATGTAAGTCATAATTAGCTGACTGTGTGATGACCTGTAATGTTTATGCGTACTCACCTCTTAACACGAGAGTGAAATACATTTTATTTAACTTTTTTTGTCTGTCGCTTTTTTTATCATCAGTTCGCACTGCAAAACACTTAATAAGAATCATAGCTTATATCCAAATTCGCTTTTTGGCAATTTCTTTAAAAAAGTTTAGAATTTAAATAGACATTTTAAGAAGCTTCTTATATATAAAGCAATAAACAAAACTAAGAAAAATTAAATATATTAACTCGTATTAATGATTAAAGAATAACAGGGTCAATAACAGACTAGGAGTTTAAACAAAAACAAATAGAAAAAATAGGTATTGAGTTTAGCAAGTTAGCATATAAGTATTTGCTTTATCGACCTGACAAAGATATTTGACATAAATAAAGAAAAAATTGAAATATAGTTTTTGTTAAAAATGCTTGTCAATAAAAAAATATATATCAGTTTCAAAATAAAACTTTTCTATTAGAACAACTAAGGTCTTGCATATGTCAACAAGTTTCTGTCTGTTTTTGTAACCAAATCTTTTTAGTGATAATAGATTTGACTATTTGTTATTATCTTTGTGCGTATTGACAATATTTTCAACAAAAATAGTTTAATTTAGTTAAACCTGTTTTTTCCTTTTTTTATCTGGAAATTAATACAAATTCCATATGAAATGACATCTGAGCTTTAAAAAATTTAGTTAACGTTAATGATACACACTTTAAATTGAATTCAAAATAGGCAAAAATGGAATTGGTATGGTGTGTTATGCCGATGATATAGCAATAGTTGTCGAAAGCAAAAATTGCTACCAAGACAACTTATCGAGTTTTTTCCAAATGAACCATTAACTCAATATGAACACTTCCATAAAAAAAGCAAATTTATGTAATAATCGCAAAAGATGTTATTTAGTAGTGTAACACATCTCCATAGCACAGGTGATGCAATTCGGATATCTGAGCATAAAAAATTCAAGTATCTACGACCCAATAAAACATTTGAGGAACCCTATTAGTTAAGCATCTGCACTATTAATATCTCTACGAGATAAAGTGTGGTCAAATGCGTATATGCCCACAAATAGCAAAACTGGAATCTATAAAACTTGTATACGAGAGATTATGACATACAGCATATAAGTACGAGGATATAATAGCAACATGAAACACATGCCAAAAGAAGCCGAACTGAAAACACTAAGAAGAGAAAACAAGAAAAGCCAGAGTACAAAATCACATACATAAAATTATTGCTTAATACACAATATTGTTTAATTGGAAACGGATGGAAGAAAATAATCTTCCAAAAATTGCCCCAGAAAAGAACCCACCCGACTTAAGTCCTTCCTGAACGCCACCTACAAGCTAGGGAGACAGTTGGCAAGTTACTTCTCAGATAAAGACACAGATGCAGCTTTATAATTAAGAAGTCGGCAAATTAGCAGAAAGTATCTAAACTACAATCTGAAAAACTCTAATACAAATAATAACAAAGATTATTAATTTCACATATCTGAGTAAAGACAAATCAAGTGTCCACAACCCAGTAAAACACCCGATGAGCTAAATTTATTAAGCATCTGCACTATTGAGATGCCTACGATATATATTCTAGTTAAATCCGTATATGCCTACAGATAGCAAAAAAACTACAGAATACGATCATGACTTATGGTATAGAATTACGCTAAGATATCAGCAAGATGTAACACATGCCAGAGGTGGCCGAAATGAAAACACTAACAACAAATAAACAAGTTTAATAAACACCCATATCAGGGAACGATCAAGTAGTGGATAGACGAAACTAGACTTTCAAATACCGCTGTAAAAAGCCACCTGCTTGGTTCAATTACCTACGGAACGCCATCTACTTTTCAAAATTAACAGATCGATAGATCTACCAGAAGAATAAGAAGTAAAAAAGAATTATGGTAAAGAAGCTACACTTCAAAGTAAAGAAACTAATAAAAATAATACCGAAGATATTAATAATTATTAATCTTTCATTTTATCTCCTCCAGGGTTTAATTTTCATTTCAAATGGCACCTTATCCTAACTCTTTGCCATTGTGTATTCCATTATTTACTAAACAGTTGTGTTTAATTATTAATTTTGTTTTAAAATTTTCCATACTGTTTCGATAACTTGTAAGTTTGCAAAACCACCGGTAAAATTAGAATATGGGCACAATTTCGGACGAACAAAACAACTTTTTTAATCCTGAAATCAGTTTTTAATTAATGAGATTCAATTAATTAAACTGCAATGATACCTTAAGATTTATAAAGATAAGGTGAAATTACATGTTAAGAAAATAATTCACAAGTATAATAATTGTATTCGATTATGTTAAATTTGTTTTATGATTTAATATATGTATTTTTATTTAACTACTGTACATATACTTCGTATAATAAGCAAAAAATTATACAGCAAAATAATAAAATAACACACTTACCGGTTTTCCATTTAAAAACCAAGTAATATTAGCTGGAGGATAAGATGAAGGAGCTGAGCAATTTCCTTTTAACCTATAACCGGTATCTAAAATTTCTTTATCCATTCGTAATACTGGATCGTCTATTGGAACATCTGCAACAATAATAATCTGCATTATTAAAAGCAAATATAATTTACGATCTACTGTTATAAATACATATTTCAATTATCAAAGAGGGAACTAAAAGTTAATTGACATTAAAAATTATAACATTAAATTTTATAACTAATTTGTGATGTTTTACTTATGTCGCAACACGGTTGCAACATACAAGAAGGAGTCGCTCGCGCAGTTTCAAATTGACTCATACACGCCTTGATTGATCGCGTACCGTATCAATATTATGTAGTAATAGAACGTTCTTAAGCCGCGTCCAGACATGTGTAATGTATCGTGTAATGTAACGTGTAATGTAACGCGAATTCTCCGTTTGGACGATCCTGCGAGCATTAGGTACGTGTAACGCTCGCCGAATGGTTCGAGGGAATCCATCGGATGTCGGTTTTTTGCCCGAACACAAAGGCACTCGCGCTGAGCTCGCAGTCTACGTTTGGACGTGATTCGAGTTGTATGGGTTATTACGACATCGAGCCCTAGTTCGAGATAAATTAATAACGTCTATAAATCGTATTTAGTGTTATTTGAGGTGTTATTTTTAAAATGTGGAGTGAAGAAACGTCACTAGAGTTAATTGAACTGTACAAAAATCAGTCAGTCTTATGGAATCCGAAAGACCCAACATATTTTAAAAAACCATTAAAAAATGATGTTTGGCAAAAAATTGCAGACTCTCTGGGGATAGAAGCAGAAAAGTGCAAAAATAAAATGATTAGTTTATATTCATCCTATCGCAGAGAGAAGGCGAAAGTAAAGAAGCACCTAGGGACCGGAAAAGGTATGTGTATCCCTTAATTAATTACTTAGTACCTACGGTAAAATCTTAATCCGATTTTTTAAACTTGGCTAATCCCTTTTTTTTCAAATTTACTACGTTATTATTAATTAAAAAAATTATTCACATTGACAATACTATAGATAATAGAAAAGGTAATAATATACCCTTAAAAATTAAATTAGTTGTGGAGTATACAGTATACTGTGTTTTGTTACCATTTTTATACCATTTATTTTTATTTTTTGCAGGCAGCCAAGAAATATATCAAAGCACATGGTTTGCCTATAAAGCACTGGCATTTTTGGAAGACAGGGACAATCCAAGAAAAAGACTTAATTCTATGGTAAGTATTTTTTATAAATGCAATAATAAAAACAGTTTATAAACTATACATATATGGTATACTTTTTAACAGTATCGATCTTGCCATGGAGCTTTTCCCTCGTTGCAGAAATAATCAGAAAATTCTTTTTTGATGTGTTTTGCTGTCAAAGGAGCTCTTCGTGGTAAATTCCTAAGTGGAAGTAATGAACCTGTGTTTGGTTCTTTTCTCCAAGATCCTTCAACAATTTGTCCCGCTTCTTCATGATCGAAAGATCCAGGCGGTGTGTAATGTATTTGAGATTCAGAATTTCTTCTTAAAAAGTTATGTAGATGTGCAATGATCATGACTATAATCTCAGCGTTTTCGGGTTGGAGAAGTATTGGCCTACGTAAAACTCTAAAAACTGAAGCTATGATTCCGAAAACATTTTCAACAATTCTCCGCGCTCTGCTTAATCAGTAATTGAAAATTCTTTGCTTTGAACCTTTAGGAAAATCTCCTGGATATGGTGTCATTATATGTTCAGCTAGTGGAAATGCAGAGTCACTAACACGAACATAAGGCACTTCTTTATTTCTTCCAACTAAAGTTTCTGCTGGCGGTAAACCCAAGTTATCAGCTTCCATTTTTTTTTAAAAAATTGTTTCCTTAAATCCCCATCATCTAATATTTTGCCTTGACATACGGCATCCACAAATACAAAATTATATTCCGCATCCACTACGGCAAACATAACAATGCTAAAAAATGACTTGTAGTTACGATATTCAGTTCCACTGTGAATTGGAGCATCGATAATAACATATTTTCCATCCATAGAACCAATGCCATGGGGAAAATTCCATAGTTCTTCAAACATTTTTGAGATTTCTTTCCTTCCCGCTGGAGTAGTTGGAACCTGAAAATTTAAAAATTATATTTTGTTGCAGGGTAGACATCGATGTCGTAAGTAACAGTGTTTCTACAAATGATGAAAATGATAGTGTGAAGGAATCAGACATGCCAAGAGAGTCCATTTTACATTCGCAACCACCAAAAAAGAAGAGAAGTTACACGGAACCCAGAGAAAACAAAAAAAAAATTGAAATGCTACCTGAAGCCCTCGGCATACTAAAGACAACGACCACTCATACTCAACCTGCACCAAATGTTTCATTAGATAACGAAAATCTTCACTTTATTAATTTCATTGGCAGCAAAATGATAAAGTATCCACCAAATGTTCGAAATGCTGTAGAGCGTGCTATAACAGATGTATTATTTAAAGCTGATAAAGGATATTATAATTTTTATGCTAATCAGTACGCACAGCAGTTACAGCAATGGCCTAGCAACTACACGGCCTGCACTACCTCTCAAACGCCCGTACCTCCCATTCAGCATTGGCCTAGCAACAATACGACATGCACTACCGCTCAAACGCCCGCACCTCCCGTACGTGTGGATATACCCGCTATTTCCCCATATGGAACGTTTTCTCAGCCATCCCCCGCCTATTCACAACTATCTCAAGAATCTCTCGACATTCAAGATTTGGTGTAAAACAAACATATGTTTCTTATACTAACATTACTATCTAAATTTAAAACTAAATTTAAATAAAAGGTAATAAATAAGTATTAAAAACTTAACCGTATATTTTCTTTTATGGCTTTAATAATTGCCAAGCAAACTTCTGGGACAATCAAGGAGATAGATTGCTTTGAAATTCTAAAAATGTATTGTAGACTTGTGTAAGAATCCGCCGTTGCTAAAAATCTCACTGTAAGTGCTAATCTATCTTGAACTGATATAGCAGCTCTCATTGGGGTATCATATTTTCCTACTTTTGGTCCGACTAAAGTAATTAAATATTCAAAATCGATAGGCGACATACGTGTGAAGTTTTTGTATTGCCCACTTAAGTCCTAAATTTTAAATCAATCATCAATTCCGAACCGGTTTGTTTTTTATATAATTGTGTTTTCCACCAACGGCGACGACGGCGTGGTTTCTTTTCATCTTCATTTTCCTCCACGAGTAAATACATAGCTATAAATGCAGCTCCCGCAACTACTACTTCTCTCGACATGTTCGCGAATACTAAATGGATGGACAATTCGCGGTAAGTATTCTGGTTGCATTCGTTCTTTGCTCAAGTAGCGTCCAAATGAATTCGCATTACATTACACGTTACGTTACACGATACATTACATATGTCTGGACGCGGCTTTACTGATCTATTAACGGCAGTTAAAACGAGTAGTCTTCTTTTCTTTTGCAGGTATTGAGCAATTCATTTACGGCGCTCATACGACTAGATCATTGTATGTATGTTGTATGAGCAAAATTAGGGTTAACAGATATACCTTAGACCTATAAGATATATTGTGTACCTCTTTTCTTCCTATAATTTTGATCTTTCATTAGATTTATAGCAGCTCTTTAAGTACTATCTGTCTTAGTAAGTTTAGGATACTGTTGGGCTTTAAGTTGGGTAGATCTTTCTCCTTTATTTCGTATGACCCTAGGTATCTGACCCTAGAATAACGTAATGCATTGCATTTCAAGGGTATGCTCTTTGCTTCTTTTACCAGTTTGTTCATGTGTCTTTTTAATCGGCAGTGGCCTGTTAATATTCTCGTTATAATACGAAGATTGTTTTTACTAAGGTTAAGACAGCTGAAAAATCTCTTCTGGTTATGGTTACCCAGGAGCGTCTTTGGTTGTCTTAATCCCTCTAGATCGTTCCAGTACTTGACTTCTTCTTTATGCACTTCTTTTCTTAGTTTTTTTAAGACTGTACTACTGCTGATTTCACAAAATGTTTATGGTCTCAAGAATGGGATTTTAACTCTTTTTTTGCCAGCTTATCTGCTGTTTCGTTTCCTTTTAGTACTATGCGCCCTGAAACCCATAAGAGGATAACAATCCGCAGCAAATTTTTTAAAAGGACTTCTCTATCCAGATCGCAGACATCCAAGAAGCCTGCTTAGTCTATAGTGTCTGTTACACCAACATTAGGTCGCTTAAGAAGACTCCTGATATGATCAATCTTGGAATCACTCTGATAGCTCATACGTACTCTACAAAAACGAGGACCCGATTATTTAATTTTAGTGAGTTATGTAAAAAAACAACATTTAACAAACAGACAAACTTTTAACCGGTGATGCTAAACGTTTTTTTTTATAAAATATTATTAATTTATTGGACGATACCATTAATATCATGTACATGTCCTTACTAACAGTAAATGCCCTAAAGTCACGTACCAGTGATCGTCAAAAAATTCATTTTTGTTTTACTACTGAACAAAGTGTGGCAGAAAAACAATAAAATTAGCAACACTGTAAGCGATTTAAAAACGCTACGCTGCTTTGTATTCCTTGATTTAGCACGTGTATTAGTACCCTCCCATAGCTCACTGCGAGTTATAACTGTTTTTGATATTTACATGTTTTTTGTGACTACTAATAAAGTTGTTTTTGAGTTATGCATTATTCAAAATGGAACATCGAAATTTCGATCATTTTTATGCCCATTAAATCTTTTATTAAGCTTTATAATCAACAAGTTAAAACCGCGCAATGTAGAAAATTTATTATCCCGAGCTCAAGTTTAACGTTTAGGAAAAAAATATTTTTAAAATGGAGATAACACGTTGAGGATAACATCGTTTAAAAAAGACCTTCAACTAAGAAAACCGACGAAAACATCGTACTTGTATACAAGCTTGTGACAGTAGACTGTTAAGAATGTTAGGGAAACAATTAAAGTTAAACCGATTTGAAAGTAAGAATTAAAGGAAAAAAGAAAGTAATTTCTACATCAAAACTTAAAAAGATTACAGTGATTAAAAATAAATTTAAGTTGAATGGTAACCAAGAAGAAGTTTTAGGGTCAAATCGTTTATAAAGTTTTAAGTAAACTTTTACACATACAAAACCTCTGTGCAAAAATAATTTCAATTAAACAGAAAAAGAAAAAGAAAATCAAAAGAACTTCTTCGTAGAATTGTTAAAGAGCAAGATTTCTCTGTTTATGTGATCACAGATGAATTTTTAAATACGATGCCTAGACCAAGAGACAAAGTCAGAACTGGTACACTGCTAGCGCACATCTATAAAGATGTCCCTAAGAGGTCCAGAAAAAAAATCATTAGCGTAACACCACACATTGTACGCAAACGAATGCTGTATCTTGACAACCATTCATATGTGAGCGCTTTCTGTCGGGTTTTACAGCCAACATGTGATGCTATCTGCTTAAATGTGCGCAAAATTATAACACAATGCTTTAGGTTATAAGAAACTTTTCTGAAAAAAGATTGACCCGCGGGATGTACAATGACTTATTGAAAAGAGGATGCATCAACTGAAGAAAAATTGCCTGCTACTTTTTCCATTGTAACATGTTGTCGAATTTAATCAAATATTTAGATTTGATTTAAGTTTAAAATGTTATATTATAACACAGTTGTCAAAGAAAAACAATGAACTGTAATCAGCAGGTTTCCCACAATCCGCATGAGGGTGATAAAATAACACTCTTTCGGTAGATCTGGAAGTATTTTTTTGTGATATATTTTATGAAACAATCAATCTAAACAAAACTACTATATTTTCTATTATATTCGTGTATAGTCGAATTTGGTGATTTTGTCATAAAGTGGTTCTAAAGGATCGCACTTTTATACTGCCAGAAAAGTATATATATTATTCCAACAAAAAAATAAACAATTAGGTACAATTTTACAATTTTAGTTACAAAGACTGTTCGTTCTTAATTTTTTATATCCAGCTGCTTTCTCCTACCTGTATTATTGGTTGCTCATAGTCAGGTACTATACACTATTAACAAGGGTTAGTGTAGGTTATCTTAAAAACTCCACAAAAAAAAGAAAAGAGACCAATAAGTCAAACACGAGTATAGTTTAGGGCAAAGATGAACCACCGATCTCGCCATTGTTCCGGGTCTTTGTACTCCAAGAAGTTGTTAATGAGTTTCTACATGTGGATTACTTCATCACGGAGCCTTTTGTCCTCTTTTCTAACCCTAATAAAAAAATGATGAATGAATGATCACTTACTGTAAACTGTAAGTGACTTTATATATTTTGTTTAAACTCGATTCTCATCCAATTAAACTTTAACCCAATTCTTATCGCTCCGTTGGTCCTTCACACACGTAATGGTCCCTATTTTAAACAGACTGTTTTAAAATTGAAATGTCATTATTTCTGTGTATCGTTATATTTTTATTGTTATAAAACAATTTAGTGTAAATTATTTATAGAAAAATGAACATGGATTTCAATCACATCGACACCATAAATATCATGTAGTATTATGGCAATAAATTCATATCAAGTAATACAATAGTAAATTTGTGCTATAGCATTTTTCATTTAAATTCCATATCACCAGCAGTGATGGTACGTGCCCTTTACCGTGAATATATCAATAACGTGACAAAAATGAAACTCGCGTGAGTACAAATGCCAGAGGCACGTGCGTTCATCAATCTGCATTTTATTTTTCCTATCTCAGATTTCCTCAAATGCAAAATTAAATTTAGGAAAATTCTTCGACTCTTCAGCCAACGTGTATATAGTCGGGTAAATCGTGTATCGCGCAAAAAAACAGTTTTCCACAAATTAAAATTTTATTCGATTTAAAGAAATGATATTTTTTTAAAGATTAATTTAAATTTATTACTTTTATATTTCTTTTTTAGAACCCTTTATAACGTTTTAGAATTTTTTATGTTTTATTACTTTTAAAACACTTTTTCCAAATATTGTAAGTATTCCAATTTGTAACATTTTTTTTCATTAGTTTTAGTTTACGCTCGTTATATCATGTTTTATGCACACCAGAACTTGTATAAGAGTAGTTTATCATATTTTTATTAAGAACTAAACCGACCGTGACGTTTTTTAATTATTGTCTTCCGTCTTGTTTGCCTCTAGAAAAAAATATTTTACTTTTGAACTATTGTATCAAGTTATGATTTTGACAAGGAAGGAAAGAACAAATTTTAAAAACTTAAAGATTTTGGTTTAAATTTCTCTTTTAATTAATAAACACACAAAATGAGTATCGAATAATCGAAAGTAAACGTTTTTTTTTTGTTTTTTATTTTATTTCTAGGAAATCTAAATTAAACGCCAGAAGTCTCATTTCGTTTGGTTAAGCCGGTTAAAAATTATAAGTTGCTAACATACATACATATAATATATAATAGTTACATTAATTTATACAGACATACGCACAAACACTCACATACATACATACATACATACATACATACATACATACATACATACATACATACATACATACATACATACATACATACATACATACATACATACATACATACATACATACATACACACATACATACATTCATACATACATTCATACATACATACTAAAACCAATACCTTTTTAATTTTTTAAAAGTTTTTACTCTTTATCATAAGTAGTTAAAATATTTGATGTCAGAAATAAATTTCATCAAAATGGGAAAACTTTGAAGATACATTTAAAATTTAGTTACAATTTTACATATCTACTCATAATCTCTTTCTAATTAATGTCATGCATACATGTGCTTAAGTATAAATTAAATAAGGATCGTATGAAATAGGAAGAGTTAAATCAAGACGCCTAACTACTAATGCCTCTGTGGCTGAAGGTACAGAGGCGTTACCGGCTATAAGTAAAAATCTTTTCCTGCCAAGTGTGACATTTTTTCTATTTGTCCTTAATATTATTTTCTCGTCTGTATACTGCAAGCTTTTTTAATAATAGTAGAAATACATAAAAATTCTATTATTTATACATACTTCTTATTAAATTATAAAATACAAAAAAAAACGTGTGCGTCTCAGGACGCGCGACAGAAGTGATAACTTCAACTATCCAAGTTGAACTATTTAATATTGAAATTTTTAAACTTGAGAAAAACTTTGCCTATTACTTAAATTTTATGTACATTAATAGGATAATGTGTATAAATTTAAAAATTAAAATATTTTGAAAATTTTTAAAATTCTGAAATTTTTTTTATCACTAAAACTTTCACTAACTACGATACAAAAATTTTTTACTATGACAGATCGAAATTTCTAATCAGTCGCGTAGTTATTCGCAATACAGCCACCCTTTACGTGGAACGGCCTGATTATTTCAGCAGAATCGGATTTCACCTATTCTTCCATTTTTTTGTTCAACATGTATTGACGTTGATATTAAGCACTAGAAATTTTGGTGGGCTTATCACAATTATCATTTTGTAATCTAAGTTTTTGATTAATTTTTTACTGAATAACACAATTCTTACCGTAATTTCCGTTAATTAGACCTACAACACAACTTTATTTAATGTTTACCACAAATAAACTCCTTTAACCGGTTTTTTTATCACTATAACTTTCACTAATTACAATACAAAATTTTTTTACTATGACAGTTCAAAATTTCTAATCAGTCGCCTAGTAATTCGCAATACAACCACCCTTTACGTGGAACGGCCTGATTGCTATTTAATACACACTTAAAACTTAAATTCTTATCCTTATTATTAATAATAACATTAATAACACACTTTATAATCAATTTTTATAAGATTTATCACAAATGAAACCACCAAAACATGTCTTTTTTATGCTAAAATTAGGCTAATCAGACTGTCATTTCTTCTTAAACAACCTGTTACGAGAATTCCCGAGGATGACCGAACATTTTAAGAATGAATTTAAATTATAATTAAAAGACATTAAATCATTCATGAATTATTTGAATAAATGAGTAAATAAATAAATAAAGATATTTGTATTAATAATAATATTTACCTATTTCTACAACTGCCACGATAGATGCCGAGGATGACCGAACCGTTTAAATTATGAATTTAAATTATAATTAAAGGGATTAAATTAGTTTTATATACGAAGATATAGAAAATAACCTAATTTTTATGATACTAAATGGATATAAACATTTAATAATTAATAAAAAGTAATGAATTGTATTTAGTGACAGATTAATACCGTATAACACGGTAAATTCAAATATACTTAAAACTTGGGAAAAGCATAGAGAGAGAGAGAGAGAGAGAGAGAAATGATATTATTATGTTTCACTGCGCCTGCGTGTAACAACGATAAACAACGCGTTATGATAAACGCTTTTTTCAACGCGTTACGCTAAAATCAGTTTACCCTCCCATAAGAAGTTATCACTTCAATAAATAAATAAATAAAGATATTTGTATTACCTAATATTAATATTAATATTTATCTATTTCTATTATTATTATGTTTCACTGCGCCTGCGTGTAACAGCGATAAACAACGCGTTATGATAAACGCTTTTTTCAACGCGTTACGCTAAAAATCAGTTACCCTCCCATAAGAAGTTATCACTTCAAAATTGTAATATCAAAATTTGAATTTTGTTTGATTGCAAAAAAATGGTTCATTATCTATTATCATGAAGCCACAGCAAAACGTACGTCTAAACTTAAATAAGAATATAATTTACAGGCTAATTATTGTGACTAAAGTTTCAAATAATACGATTATATGATGACTTCCCTACGATCTAAATTTAAGGAGTAAACTGTGTAATCTGGATATGATTTTAAGAGAAGTCAAAGTAAAATTTAAATTTTGATTAACTTTAGTTATTCTTTTAAGTTTTGTTTTTAATTATGAATACAAGTAAGTTGTAGATAAAGTATACCATTTTACCCGTGCATCTTCGGGTGCATGCTAGTTGGCTCCGGCGGTCAGTTTTTAATACCTATTTTTAATAGGGTCTTAGGTTAGTTGGCTCCCGTTGCCGATTCTGGGAATTAAGGTAAAGTATCGCTAATCCCAGATTAAAGATTACTAGTAGGGAAAGCTGGGAAGGGATTAGTAGGGTAGTTGTTAATAAAGACCTACTCAAAAACAGATCACTGATTAAGAAGTTTTTTCTTTTAAAAGTTTTTGGGGGTAAACGTAGCTAGATTTAAGGCACTATACATATTTAGTACCTATTATTAAAATTAATCGTATTTTTTTATCAGTTATTCACCGTTCACGGGTAACAAAATGGACATTATGTCTCATAATTTTTTTTTTACTTCCAAGTAAGCAAGCTAATATTTATGCCACGTCATTCAACTATTTAAAAGAGGAATGTTTAAAACTAAATATTAATTTAAATCCTGAAATTATCTACGCGGATTTTGAAAAGTATCCACTCTTGCTGTACGTCGAGTCTTTCCTTCTGCTGAATTAAGGGGATGCAGATTTCATCTTGGGCAGTCATGGTATGTATTGTATGTATAAAATAAGTTTAAACATACATAAATATATTTTAGTTATTTATTTTAAAATCCAATTTTTGATTACAATAAAAATGTTTCTTTATTTAAAGGAATAATAGGTTTTAATGTTTGTTTGCCTGTAGGTGGAAGAAAATACAGAAGCTAGGGTTGTCAAATGCATTTTAAGAAGACACAAATGTTGGAAAATATCTTAAATATGTATTTGGTCTTCCATTTTTGGATCCCTCCGAGGTGGGTGACTGTTTCGCGTTTGATTTCGCCGAAGTGTTACCAAATCGTCCTGCACTTCACCAATTTGCTGATTACTTGGTGGAGAATTATATCTCGGAGGACGGTGATGTTCCACTTTATATTTGGGCCGAAAAGAGTCCGTCACTGGAGCGTACCACAAACGCTTGCGTAAGCTTCCACGCTAAATTTAATTCACTATTTTATAGTCACCATCAAAATATATACCAATCTTGGGAAAATTGTAAAAATATTCAAATTGATACATAAACGGAAAATGGTGTACCGCAGGGTCGTTTAAAAAAAAACATTTGTGGAGGAAAAAAATTGTAAAATTAATGTCATATAAATTCCATCCAAACATTTGAAATTTAATAATTATATGTAAGTATATAAAAATAAATTTATATTATATTATTAGAATCATTGTTTATTTTGAGTTTTGGTATTCCTAGAAAAAAGTCGATAGTTACCTAATCCTCCTAACCACCGGAGCCAATTAGTATACGGTCATCGGAGCCAAATAGTATACGATTAAAAGGGTTTTTTGACCACAGGAGCCTAGTGTGCGCCGATCATAACACGCTCATTAAATAATATTCTATTATCTCGTCTATTTTGTTTTTTTATTTCCTTAAGATAACTTAACATTTATTTCATATTTTTTGGATAATAACAATTAATAAATAGATAACGTAGTATGTAAAGATATTTTATCCATTTGAACACCTTTTCTTAAATATTTTTAAAACTTGTTATAATTTTTCTTTATTACATGATTTGCTTGAACTTTAATAATTTCTCATGTTTTTTCCTTTTTTTTATTTATTTATTAAGATGTCAGATGATTTTGAGTGGATATTTAAAAATGTAATTGAATTTTAAATGTGTTTTCAAAGTTTTCCAACTTTATTGAAATTTATTTCGTATCAATCGTTTTTTTGACGTCGCAATTTTTTTATTAATTTTTCTAATTGAAAGTTTAATTACTTTCTGATTTTTCATCATTATATATTTCAACGGCTTTGTTGTTTTCAATAATTTTTATAACAAAACGCTACGGATTTGATAAAAACTATGTATTAGAACTTTAACAGTGACTCTTTTAGAATATATTTATTTATCTATCTACGAGGTCAGTCGCAATGTAAACAGGACTTTTAAGAAATATCCGATACTAGTAGCAGCGGCATCTATTGTTGGGGATAGTTTTCAACAGGTACATCTTTTATTGACGTTCCCTCAAAATTTTATGACAATTTAACCACTTCACGTCAAGTTATCTTGTTCAAAGTGACAGTACCTTTTTAACATCGGTCGAAAAATGAGCATCGAACAAAGTGTCAATATAAAGTTCTGTTTTAAGTTTGATAAAACATTTACCGAAACGGATCGATTGTTTAGACAAATTTATAACGATGATTGTTTCTCTCTTAGCAGAGTCCACAAGTGGTTTACACTGTTTAAAGAGGGTTTTGACTTGCTGGAAGTAAACGAACATGTTGGCCATCCGAAATTTGTGATTACGCCATAAACTGTCAAAAAGGTGCGTCTGTTTATTAACAATTAGCCAAAATTTACATTCAGATAAATGCAAATGGAATTAATTATCTCTAAAGGTTCGATCTATCGCATTTTAACCTGGGATTTGGGCATGAGAAAGGTTTGTTAACGGTTTGTTTCGCACAAGCTCACGGATGATTAAAAATGCTTCGAATTCAATATTTGGGAGACATCATTAAATAGGTCAAAAAAGATAAAAACTTTCTAGACAACATTGTGACCAGTGACCAAACGTGATTTTTCAATAAGATCCCGTAACAAATCGTCACAAATCTGCATGAAAGCACACAATCGAGCGAAATCTGGAAAAATTTGTTTGAAAAGTCAAAAGTGCAGACAATTTTATTTTACGATTCAAAATGATATTTTAAATGCCTAAATCTGTGCCATATACATAGATTTTGGAAAGAATTTGATTGTGTCAATCCCTAAATTTTAATTAATAATTTTATTTCAAATAATATTCAAGTAAAATCGGGGGTTCCTCAAAGAAGTCACTATGGTCCCATGTTATTCAATCTGTGCGTCAATGATATCTATTACTTTTTTAAATACTCCAAATTTTTAATATTCTTAAGCTTTATATTAAAGTCAAAATTACCTTAAATTACAAACAAATCTAAATAACTTGTTCTTAATAAAAATAAATAGATAAACTATAAAAATGTTAAAATAAATAAGTTTAACATTCAATTAATTAATGTTACGTAAATAACATTGACAAAAAGTTTTGTGATTAAGGACGTTTTTTATTTCACAACTACGAATATTCGCGAAGCACTTTTTGTGTTTTTCTGTTAATCCTTGTCTAATATCAAAACACATTTTTTTATACAATTAACATTCTATTATAAAAAGAAAAATACACAATTGCTCGTATTAGCAGTACAGCTTTTTTATGATGACATGCGCAACTGTATCGCTGTAACAACCTCACGTCATACATATTTTTGGTAAAATAATAATTAAAAACGTGAATAAAAATGATCACAAGTAATTTCAAGTAATCATTAGTGTTTGCAACTAATCACAACTGATTTTAAGTAATTACAAGTGCTTATAAGTAATCATACGTTATTGCAAGTGATTACATGTAACCTACAATTTTAACTATTACGAAATAACCGTATATTATATTTTGAACAGTTTTGTTTTATATTATTTTTATAATTAGAACGTTACGCTACTGTGTAACCATATTAACAAAAATAAATGAAATATATTGTCATGTAAATAAATAATCTAATAAAAAATGTCAACTGAAAAACATTCATAATTAAAGTTGTAAAATTGAACTTTTCGTATTTTTCACCCGAAGTAGAAATATCCTACCAAGCCAATTTGGGAAGAAGGGACTTCTACATTTTACATTGGTCCTTCGAAATCGGATTATATTTACCAAGCAAGCGGTTTGCAAACCACAATCGAAGCTACTGAAGCACTATGGGATGCTAAATTGTACACCTACTACAATATCAGGTCGATGCTAAGTTGTACACCTACTACAATATCAGGTCAGTCCTTTCCAAGTCATCTCAAAATAACACATCCAATAAAAATTTTAATGCTGATGCCACTTGAATCACCTAATTGTGTAAAGTTTTGATAATCTCTTGAACTTTTAATAACATTTTTTTTTTACCGTATTTTCCCCAAACATTGTATATTTGAAATAAGAATTAGTAAAATATTTATACCTAAGCCTTAAACCTCCTCAACATGCCCAGGACATCTAAGACTAAGAAAGTAAATCCTAATTCTAGTATAGATGACTCTGAGCAAGTTGAATTTAGAAAGCAACTTGAACTTTATAATAACCTGGTGGCTCGCCGTGATGCCATAATCAACGAAATCAACCGTTTTCAAGATTTTTTAGAAACCAAGTGTTCAAACCTAGGTGACCCGCGTTTAAAAATTGAACTAAGTACCCGGCTAAGCATAATCGAATCCTTAAATAATAACTTTAAATCTCTTCAGATTGAAATTGAGCAACTATGCCTCAATAATAAATTTGATGAGGCAGATGAGCAAGGCCAAGAACGGGAGCATTTCGAAACATTATATTTTGATAATATTTCTCAAGCTAAATTAATTTTAGAACAAATTAATGTCACTCAGACACCAAAGAGAATACATGACTCGAATTCAAATTCTCTTGTACATTCACCATTTTTTCAGTCTGGATCCCAGTATGGTCCACGCCTACCTCCCATTCCACTGCCTCAATTTAGCGGTTCTTACGAAACTTGGACTAACTTTAAAGACACGTTTATATCACTTATCGATAAAAATTCACAAATTAATAACATTGAAAAATTCTACTATTTACAATCAAGTTTACAGGGTGAGGCTGCTCAACTTATTAGCTCGTTAGCTATCACAGAAAATAATTACCACACTGCATGGTCGCTCTTAGAGGAGCGTTTTGAAAATAGAAAAGCCATAATACATGCTCATATTAAATGTATCTTTGATCTCAATCAAATAAGAGACGAATCCCACATAGGTCTTAGAAAACTCTTGGATGGATTTCAAAATAATTTCAAATCCCTGCAAAACCTGGGAGAACCTGTAGACCATTGGTGTAGCTTAATAATTTATTTACTCACTACAAAATTAGATTTAAATAGCCGTAAAGAATGGGAGTTATTTTCATGTAAAATCGACAAACCTAAAACTAATGATTTCATAAACTTTTTATCACAACGTTGCCGATTCCTCGAATCTCTTGACTACAAATTGACCAATAAGAAACCTAATTTTACTCAAAAATTTGGAAAATATGAGCCTAAATATGAACGTAAAGCATTGCTTACTTCAAATAATAGTCCTGTTTGTTCCCTATGTAAAGAAAATCATTTTCTATATGCTTGCAAAAAGTTTCATAACCTACCAGTTGATAGCAGATCTGCAGAAGCTAAACGTGCCAACTTGTGCACCAACTGCCTACGTACAGGTCACCGCCAAGGTGATTGCAAGTCTTCTTATTCCTGTCGAACCTGTCAGGGCAAGCACCACTCATTGCTGCACATGCACAACAGACCCGCACATTCTCAAAGTACACAGCATAATTCTCAACCTCGATCTAGTTCTCAGCCTCAGTCCAATATTTATCCTCATAATGATAATTCAAAACCTTCCACTTCTGCAAACACCGCATTTACCCTGCCAATTAATAGCCATACAGATTTGCCTAATCCTACCGGTACTAACAGCTGTCACACTCAAAATCTTCATTGCACAAATGCAACCCAAAACTCATTTGTTCTACTCTCTACGGCCCTTATAGAAGTTTTCGATAAAAACAACCAACCTATAAAATGCAAGGCTATTCTAGATAATGGAAGTCAATCAAATTTCCTAACCCAAAACCTTTTTGACAAATTAAATTTACCTTATGATACTATTAATATATCCGTTTCTGGAATAAGCCAAACCCAAGCTAACATTTCTAAACGAACCCAAATTAAAATAAAATCTCTTTCTAATAATTTCTCTTTAAAAATATCTACTTTGGTTATTAATAAAATAACCGAGCCTATTCCTCAATTAGTTATTAATCCCTCGAGCATAAGCATTCCAGATAATATTGTTCTCGCCGATCAAGAATTTCTAAATCCTACCTCTATTGACTTACTTTTAGGTGCAGAAGTTTTTTATGACTTACTTAAACCCAACCAAATTAAATTGGGTAAACACAAGCCTATTTTACAAGATACCAAGCTTGGATGGATTGTGAGTGGACCTATATCTTTATTTACATCAATTTGTCAACCTCAAACCTCAAATTCATTAACTTGTACCACCACCGATAATAATCTTCAGAAGTCTTTAGAACTTTTTTGGAGCTCTGAAGAAACCACTGAACAACTACAACGTAATAATAAATATTCTCCGGAAGAAATCGAGTGTGAAAATCACTTTCGGTCTACAACACAAAGAAATCCCTCAGGAAGATTTACTTTAGATCTACCTCTCAACTCTAATGTATCCAAGCTTGGAGATTCTCTCCAAACTGCTATTAAGCGCTTTAGCCTCTTAGAACAAAAATTTGCAAGGCACCCTGAAATAAAAAAATCTTACTCTGAGTTTATATCCGAATACATTTCCCTTGGACATATGTCAGAAATTGAACCAATAAATGATACTTTCCTTTTATATCCTGCCTACTACTTACCTCACCATTGTGTGGAAAAATCTGATAGCCTTACTACACGGCTCCGAGTTGTGTTTGATGGTTCAGCGGCTTCTTCTTCAGGCCTCAGCATCAATGATTGTCTTAAAGTTGGACCCACTGTCCAAAATGATTTATTAATAATCCTTTTGCGTTTTCGAGAACACAATTATGTACTAACAGGATACATCGCTAAGATGTACCGCCAATTTCTAATAAACCCCAACCAGCGATGCTTGCAACGCATTCTATGGCGCGATGAACCTCAAAAATCACTCCTTCACTTTGAGTTAAACACCGTAACCTACGGAATGTCAAGTAGTGCCTTTTTAGCCACGCGTTGTCTAAATCAAATTTCATCTGATGTTTCCGAGTCAAATCCAATTGAAAGCAACATCATCAAAAACGACTTTTACGTTGATGACGTACTCACCGGCTCATCCACTGAAGAATCCCTTGTAAATATCCGCAAAAATCTTGTAAATATTCTTAAATCGTATGGACTCGACTTAATAAAATTCTGTTCGAACTCTAAAACTGTATCGTCTGACTTCAGCGACCCCGTGAGTAATGCTATTAAAACTTTGGCATTAAATGAATCCCATCATCACAAAACTCTGGGTATATCCTGGAATCCAGAACATGATCAGTTTATTTATAATTCTACCATTAAGCTTGACACCAATCCTGTAACCAAGCGTGTAATTCTTTCACTGATATCTCAAATCTTCGACCCTCTCGGTCTCCTTGGTC
The DNA here is from genome assembly GCA_964028335.1 of Altica lythri. Taxonomy (NCBI): domain Eukaryota; kingdom Metazoa; phylum Arthropoda; class Insecta; order Coleoptera; family Chrysomelidae; genus Altica; species Altica lythri. The sequence continues at coordinate 31,237,505 of OZ034809.1, read as the reverse complement.
CGATGGTGATACAAGTAAAACTTCTCCTGCAAAAGCTCTGGCTTCGTAAGATTGGCTGGGATGATCCTGTGCCCATAGATATCTTCCGAATATGGAAAAACTTTACTTGCCATTTATCACGCGTTGATTATTTCAAAATCCCACGCCAAGTAACCATTAGAAATTATACTCATCTTGAACTCCATGGTTTCAGTGATTCTTCTATAAATGCTTTCGGCGCATGCATTTACGTCCGTTCAATAGACTCCTCAAGGAACATCTCTGTCAACTTATTCACTGCCAAAAGTCGCGTAGCTCCTTTAAAAGCTGTATCCTTGCCGCGCCTTGAGCTATGCGGAGCTTTGTTACTCTCCAGGCTAATGGACAAGGTCCTGAATTGTAGTCCAAACAAGGTGTATTATTACACTGACTCCACCATCGTATTATGCTGGCTTTCCCTAGAACCTAGGCAACTAAAAACTTACATTTGTAATCGAATATCTGAAATTCAACAAATTACTGATGTAGATTCTTGGCATCACATCACGTCTACAAAAAACCCCGCGGATATAATATCTAGAGGTATCAGTCCTCAAGACCTTAAATATTGTACCTTGTGGTGGCACGGTCCCTCATTTTTATGCCAACCTGTAGAGTTTTGGCCTACAGACACCCACATTTCTAATTACTCACGCAAATCTTTCGACAATGACACACTAGAAATTAATACTAAATCTATCTTACTTATCTCTACTTTGCCTGAATTTCCTATCTTTAAACTATACTCAAATTACAACAAACTTATTAATGTAGTCGCTTATTGCATTAGATTCTATAAAAACTTAAGGTTGCCCAAACCTACACGTCAAATAGGACAATTGACTGTTTATGAACGTGATCATTCATTGACCGTTTTAGTAATCCTAGCTCAAGAAAAGGAATTTGCCCTCGATTTGCGAGACTTAAAAAATAAAAATCGTTTACGTTCCCAGAGTAAATTAAAGGCTTTGAACCCATTCATTGACAAAAACGGAATAATGAGAGTTGGAGGACGACTCGAGCAATCCTCTCTGGATTACGATTTCAAACATCCCATACTCCTACCAAAAGGACACCCATTTACTCGTTTAATCATCGTTCATATTCACGAGCAGAATCTTCATTCTGGAACACAGGCCACATTATCTTTCGTGAGGCAAAAATTCTGGCCCATTCATGGAAGATCCGCTGTTAAATCAGTAATTCACAAATGCGTTACTTGTTACAAACAAAATCCTAAACCTTTAAGTACTCTTTTAGGGGACCTACCAGAACCTCGAGTACATCCCTCCAGACCTTTCACACACACCGGTATGGACTATGCTGGATACTTTATGATTAAAGACTCTAAGCTCCGAAATAGAAAATTTATAAAGGCCTATTTGTGTATATTTGTTTGTTTAGCTACTAAGGCTGTGCATTTAGAACTGGTGTCTGACTTGACCGCTCACGGTTTTCTGGCCATGCTCAAACGTTTCGTTTCCCGTCGTGGTTTGTGTCAACATTTATATTGTGATAACGGCACAAATTTTGTTGGGGCTAATGGCGAGTTACAGGAAGTTTATAAACTTCATCAATCCCCTGAGTTTGAAAATTATGCTAGAAATAACATGATTCAGTTTCACTTTAACCCTGCGGCTTCACCGCATTTTGGGGGGTTATGGGAAAGTGTTGTAAAATCTTTTAAACATCATTTCCGTAGAGTAATATCAAATGATAATCCTCTCACTTATGAGGAATTTTACACTTTCGTGGTTCAGGTGGAAGCGGTATTAAATTCGCGTCCCCTTCTACCTCTTACCAATGATCCCAATGATCTGGAATCCTTGACTCCCGGACACTTCCTTGTGGGCCATCCTTTAAACCTCATACCTGATATCGAATTGGTGACTAAGCCAATCAACAGACTAAATCGTTACCAAATGCTGCAATCCTTGGTACAACATTTTTGGCGAAGATGGTCACAACAGTATTTACACACACTACACGAGCGATCAAAATGGCATTTTAAAACTGATCAAGGAAGTCTCCAAAACCGCCTTGTCTTATTAAAAGACGAGAACAACCCGCCTTCCAAATGGACGCTAGCAAGAATTGTCAAGATTCATCCGGGAAAGGACGGTATAATCCGAGTTGTTGGTGTTCGTATAGCAAACGGGAATATTCTTAAACGCAGTGTAGTCAAGATTTGTCCACTACCTGTTTCAGACGAACTTTGTATACCTAGTGATTCAAAACAAACTTTTGAAGTATCTAACTCAATGATGTAATGTTTGTATTTTTAATATTGGACACTGTCGTGTATTATTAATATGTAACTATTTTTTAACCTCTTTTCATTGTACTTTATTTGTTATTTTTTTTTCTCTTTAACTTGTTATTGAAAGATACCTAGTACTTTCAAGGGCGGCGGTATGAACAGTTTTGTTTTATATTATTTTTATAATTAGAACGTTACGCTACTGTGTAACCATATTAACAAAAATAAATGAAATATATTGTCATGTAAATAAATAATCTAATAAAAAATGTCAACTGAAAAACATTCATAATTAAAGTTGTAAAATTGAACTTTTCGTATTTTTCACCCGAAGTAGAAATATCCTACCAAGCCAATTTGGGAAGAAGGGACTTCTACATTTTACATATTTTGCCTCGGAAAATTCTAAAAAAAATAACAATAACAAACCTGCAAAATATATTTAAAATCAGGTCTACTCGGTTACATAAGTTTCAGTTGTTCCGGTGACAACCTTCGGCCATCGACTAAGCTCAAAATCGAAGAAGGGGTGGATACCTATTTTAATAATCCGGACAAAAGTAGACCGTAAATATTTATGAGCGCCAACTGAATTTTTCCACACTGGCCTATCAATGTAAGTTTTCCATGCCTAAACTCAGTAAAAGGCAGGGATAAAAATAAAAACTAACCTTCCACTTATGTTCCTTTCTATTAATACAATCTATTTAGCAAATTAACAAAATTAATTCTAATTAAACAAATTAACCAAAAAAATAATTTATGTGCTTACTTGACTATGATGTACGTTTTAAGAAGAGGTAACTATAAGGTGTCTTACGCAATTAAAGTAATACGGAAAATAAACAAATAGAACTCAATAGATTTCCGCACTTCGCACGGTAGGTCTTGGTACCAAGGCGTAGGCGCATGTGCAATGGTTTCTATATAAAAATACAACACCTTAAAGTATTTAAAAAAAAGTACCTCGTACAATAGATATAAGAAAAATAAACTGTATATACAAAATACAATATAAGTGTCAAAAAGGTAAAAAAAAAAATATACTAAACAAACCCCCTGGGTTTCCAACCCACGTCCTGATCTCCCTCAAATACTTAATATTGTAATCCTTGAATCTTGTTGAATACAATCGGTCTCGGGTAGAACCGGTTCCAGTCCTAGATTATGATCCTGGGATGAATTTAATACAAGATATTCTCATTTATTGCACTGGATCACAGCTACGCACACAAAGAACCCAGAATTCGGACTTGAGGTAAAACAGACCTTAAGCTTAAACCAATACTGAACTTGGGTGTGACCCACTACTGGAACTTGGGTGTGGCCCAATACTAAAACCCTTAAACAATAGAAAAAAATAATCACTAAAAGTGACCCCTACCATCTGAATAACAATTAAACAATGTAACACAACCACTTTACTTGTATTAAACAGAACATATAAAAGAAACAACAAAATAGACATACCTTTTTCTAGAAAAAGGGTTCGGACAATCTCTTCCTTTATTTTTATGCTTCAATGCTTCACGCCGGTAGATACAGCGGCAAAATCACTTTTATTTTTATGCTTCACCGCTTCTCAATACAATCCAAGTACAATCGCTGATCTACGGGTGGCGAATAAATCCTATTTAGGTATGTGCACGGTTCCAAACAACAAAACGAGGAGTTTATCCAAAACAACTACTTCCTCAAAACTACAAACTTCCGTAATCGCACAAATTTGAATTAATCGAAAATCTATATATCCCAAAACGGATTGACAATGGTCAAATAAAATAATAGCAGATTTATCGATTACACACCACTTCGCATGAAGTCTTAACAGGAAGAAAGCAGAGAATGCCTGTCCTTCACTTTTCACTAAACAAGACCAAAAATGACACTCAAGCTAATTGACATAAAACAGAACAATTAAGAAAACGGACACCCGAACTACTCGAGAAACTACGTCACACAAAATCACATCTCGAAAAACAGACTACGGGTAGGTACAATGGTAGTAATGTCAATTACTTCAAACAGTTGATGTATATAAACAAATATATACGAGTCGAAATACTGAAAATACCTTGCAAAACAACGAAATAACGAACACCATCGAATTTCCAGTTCTTATTCACAATAATAGTAACAAATATCTATGAAAAATCATATCAGTACCAAGGAGCTTATACAAAATAGATATAACCAATAAAATGAGAAATGAAGTACCGAAAACAACATTTAGGAACCAGTATGACTACGTGAATTTAAGGTAAACTATTTAGATCGTATTTTGCATGTTACATACACTGATTCGAAGTGATCACAATTAATCACACAAGGTAATCTTGCTGATGCGGGCTTGTGAAATGAATTATAAAGTTGTGAGTTACGTTTTTTAACTTCCCGCTAAAAAAATTTAAAAAAATTTTAAAAGCGGGAAGGTATTGTTTTTACCCCGTTTTTCTAAAATCGAGTTTTCATCGGATCTCGACGTTTTTAGGTTTTTGAAACCTCCCCTGACTATTTTTACGAGGGTGTCTGTATGTCTGTATGTATGTGTGGATGTATGTGTGTGTGTGTGTGTGTGTGTGTGTGGATGTATGTAAACCTCTTATAACTTTTGAACGGCTTGACCGATCGGAATAAACTAAAAAGCTTTCCAAAGAGTTCCATTTAATGTAGATTTCCTGTAAGTTTGAACCGATTCGGACTGGTAGATTTCGAGAAATTTCAAAATAACCGAAAAAAAACAATTGGTAAAAATGATGTTTTTTGGGCATATCTTTTTGGCTATCACATCGATGAATTTCAAAACCTAATCAGCTTTTAAATTTAAAAAACCACGTTGAATGCCGTTCTGCAAATTAAAATCGGTTGATTCGTTCGTGAGATATCGTTGTCGAAAAATTTCAAAAAATTGTTTTTTTTAATTTGTGAAATTTTTTTACTAATTGATTTTGCACTTCATATAACATTTTTATGTCTCAGAAAAATTCGTCGAATGCCGTCTTGAACATCAAAATTGAATAACGGGTTAAAAAAAACTCAAAAACGTCAAAATAGCTTTGCGGTTAAAATTAGCGGGAAGTTGCAAGGATGGCCTTTAAGGTCAACCTCTTTTCAAATTTTTTAAATTAGTTTTTAAGAATTATTTTGTATTGTACAAATACATAAATCCGGCCAAGAACGATAAAATCGTTTGAGATGGATGAAGAGGATATGGCAACATAGAGCAATTTTTGGGAGATATGTATGAGCACCAGGTTACTGTCCATCAACAAAACTTTGTTAATTGCAATAACCGCAATGTTCATACATAAAATATCACAAACACGTAGATGCTATCAAAGAGAAAACTCCATTACCAGTTTGAGGCATCAGATGTTTTCATTCCATCATACATGCACAACTTTTTATGGAAGAACCAGTTTGAAAAAGTGGGTCGTTTTGGTCAGTTTATGACATATAATTCGGAACAGTACACAGTTTGGGTGCTGTGAGTAAATGTCTTTTTTAGAGCCAAAATTGTTTTCTGTTTTTTTTTTTTAATACATAATACACAAACATTTATAATTTTATTTTATAAATATAAATTTGGCAATTATGCGTAAAATTTTATGTTATTAGCACAATGCGTGATCGTATTTCAGTCCATTCCTAAAGATTACCCACAAGAGTAATTAAAAGTAATCACAGGTAAGTGAATACATAATGGTTACCAATTACAACTAATTTTCAAATGATCACAAGTGAGTGCAAGTAATCACAAATTATCAGTCTTAATCCTAACTTATCTTAATTAAATAGGTTTTGCAGATAATAGTAACCTCGCAAAGCGCACAACCGTCCCATATCCTTAGATATTCTGGAAGAGCACTGAAGATCCACAACAGCTTCTCTCAAACAAGATTTGAGAATTGTAGACGATTGGAGAAAAAAGAATCTTTTTAATTTCAACACTTCCAAGACAAAGACATGTTGCCTATCCAACAAAAGGCAAACATGCGACTTATCTATCACAATGAATGATCAAACACTAGTAGCAAGCGACTCCATTACGATGATTGGTATAACTACCTCCCGGGACTTACTGTTAAACGAACATATTGCATTCATAGCAACTGTAGCAGGAAATAGTTAGGCTTTCTTTTTAGAGCACAGAAATATTTCTCTCTATCCAATTTTACATTACTCTTTACAAAGCCCAAATACGACCTAATCTTGAATACTGCTCGCATGTATGGGGATTGGTGGCTCCGTCAAGGATCGTTCTTCTTGATGCACTACAAAGAAGAGCAGTTCGGCTAATAAACGACACCAGTATTAATAAAAACCTAGTCTAATTGTCCCACCAAAGAGCAACGCGACGTGCCAACTCTTTGCATCCTTATACTTTTTGGTGCCAGACATCGAGAACGCATCGATTCAATCGTTGCTTCATCCTCAGGGTCTCCAGATTATGGAACTCCTTACGTTCCCACGTCTTTCCTACTTCCTAACTAGCAGTCCTTTAAATCCCAAATTAATAAGTTGCCTCTTCTGCCCCAATAGATGTTCTCGATACATTTGTATTTAGGTCTATACCTACGAGGACATCCTTAAAAAAATATATAAGAAAGAGTTAAAAGCGACATATTATTGTACAGAAACGCTTATAATGAAGTTAAAGTAGGGACTTCTTTTATACAAGCTGCAAAAAGTAAAGTGTAAGTTAAGTCAGTCTCTTTTTTGAGATACACTCTTAGGGCAGTGGATGGAGGTACTTAAGATTTAAAGTCCAATAAAAACAAAGTTTATGTAATAACCGAGTTGTAATTATTCTAAAATAAACTTACATGTATTAAACTCTCGATATTTGGCGACATTAGGAACTTTTAGAAAAAAATTAAAATTAAAGAAATTTGTTTTGCCCCGTCTTGCCCATGTTACTAGTAAGATGAAGTGACTAGTAAAATTTTATATTATTAGCACAATGCGCGACCGTATTTTAGTCCCTCCCTAAAGATTACCGACATGAGTAAATTAAAGTAATCACAGGATTCACAGGTAAGTGAATACAAATGATAAGAAGTGATTTTTCGAAATCTTTTGTATCGTTCTGTGCATGAAGGAACTTTACATTCTTTTACTTATTCTTTGTTACTGTAATTTTAAGTTTTTAAACTAATCTTAGCTACCTGCTTTATAAGGAAAAATAGGTGTGGAGGATTATGTATCTGTTTCACTGGTCTAGAATTAAGGAGAAACTGACTGGTACGGATCAGATAAGCATTTTGAAATTTGATGTGACGGCGTGAACTCCGTATACGAATGTGGCAGCCACAACGGAAGCCGAATAAGTTAATTTCCTGAATATGCTACATTTTATGTGAATCCTCACGGTTTTCCCTCTCGGAGCCGCACCAGTGTTACACACGTTTTCGATTTCATAATCCCATCCGGATGTGCCAATCAAAATAGTTGCTTCAATGCTTACAAAATAACATATTTCAATAGTTTTTATTTTGTATTAGGTATTGGTCTGTTTGTTTGTCTGAATAGATTATGCTTTGATTAATGTACGTGTATTGGAAACTAGACAAATTTGATGTTATAAAATCTATGTGGATATAAAAGTGTTTAAAAATTTTATTTCAGAAAGTGTAGAGAGTTGTTTATTTTGTTTAATATTCTGTTTTAAAAAAGGTTACCTAGGGATGTGGGAAAAAGACTTTGTTGATTATTAATTTTGAAATGAAAGAGATAGTTGTTATTTGAACATTGATGAATATTTGTATTTGAAGTTAAAATCTTAAAATAAAACTGTTTTAAATAAAGTGAATATTGTTTAATTATAGAAGCACGACCCTATAGCCGGAAGCAAATCAGAAATCATAATAAATTTATCACCAAATCTGAGGAGCACCACTGATTCCATAACAAATTGACGCCCAACGTGAGCCGATAATAGGAGACCATTGGAAAGAAATTGAATAACAACAAGAAGCTGCCGATAGAGGAAAGTCAGAATAGTCAAGTGAAAATCAAGCAGAATTGAAAATTATTAGAAAATTGTAATCTGGGGTAAGATTTTTAAATCCTTATATAGAGACAGTTTTTTTTTAGTTTGTTGTTTATATTTGAAATAGGAGGGATACATAACTTTTGAGACATATTTTATAAAAATTGAAATTTTTTGACAGTGTCAATAAGATATATAAAATTTAAATTGATATACGGGGTGAATTAAAATTATACTATATTATAAATCTAATTAATAGTAAAATTTAAATTATTATAATAATAAATTGAATAATAAATAATAATAAAATGGAAACACGAAGAAGACAAAACAAGAAACAGGATTTAAAGATGCAACAAGGAGATCATCAAAAAGATGATGACATACATATTATGGAAACAAATGAATCGGGAGATGAAAAAGAGAATACCACAATTATAGAAGCAATTATTGAAAGAAATGGTAACAAACATGAAGAAAGTGACATGGAAAGAATGTTTAAATTATTAGAAAAAATGAATAATAATTTAAAAGAAGATATGAATTCAATGAAAAAGAATTTACAAGAAAAACAAGACAAAAATACAGAAGCAATAGAACAAGATATTAACAAAAATAAAGAAGAAATGAATAAAAATATGGAAGCAATAAATGTAAATATGGATTCTATGAAAAAAGAAATAAAAGAAGATATGAAAAAAGAAATAAAAGATATGAACAAGAATATGGAAGTATTTAAAGATGAAATGAAGAAGCAAATGGAAATAAACAAAGAAAAATTGGAAGAAACAAAGAAAGAAATGAGAACTGAAATAATAGCAAGAATAACAGAAGTAGAGGAGTTACAAGAAGTTAAAATTAAAACAATTATTAACGAGGAGTATAAAGATGAAATGAAAGAAATCAATATTAATACAAATAAAAAATTGAGTGAATTAGAAAAAAATATAAAACAGGATACAATAAAGAAAATAAGTGAGATGGAAGAAAAAGTAGAAGAAATAAAAGAAGTACAAGAAAAAGACCGTAAAATTTTATTAGAAGGAATAGAAAAATTACAAAGTCAATATAATGATAAAATCAGTATAGGATCATGTATTAATATAAGTCATGATGAAAGTATTAAATTTAATGGAAATATTCAAACTATTCATCCAGAATCATTTGTTAATACAGTTATATCTAAAATCAAGAATAAACAAAATTGGAAAGAAATAATTAAAGGAATGTTAAAGGAGAATGCTGCTTTATGGTTTGCAACTAAGGAAGTAAGTATCAATACTTATGAAGAATTTGAAAGAGAATTTATAAAACATTATTGGGGAGAATCACAACAAGCTATATGTAGAGAAAATTTATATTTTGGAAAATTTAACTATCGAATAAGTAATAATTTAATAAATTATGCATTAAAATTATATAACATGGCTCAATATTTGGAACCAGGTATGAGAGAAGAAGAAATAGTTATTTATATTTCAAGACATTATGATGCACAAATCAAATGGATAGTTTTATACATTATTTGGGAAGAGTTGAAAGAAATTTAAAAATATTGGATCAAAGATCAAATTCAGAAGATATAGGAAGAGAAAGTAATTATAATCAGAATAGAAGTAGAAATGAAAATATGAATTATGAAAGAGAAAATAGACAAATGAATAGAAGAAATACTGAATGGAGAGAATGGAATAGAAGGAAAGTACAAGGTCAAAATAATCAGAATCGAAATTATGGTAATAATCAAAGAAATGAATTTCAACAAGAAAACAGAAATGGAAATAGAAGATATGAAAATAATGGTAATGGGAATGGTCGATTTTTAAATGTTAATAATGGAAGATACCAAGCAAGGAATAATAGAGAAATAAGAGAAAATAGGTATGAAAATACAGTCTCAGAAAATAACAATGGAAATAGAGATAATAGAAATGAAGAAAGAAGAATAAACCAAATAAGAGGAATAGAAGACAGAATAGAAAGGTAAATTGGGATAAAGAAAACAATGGGGATAGTAATGAAAATTTTTAAATATGCACTCTCAAAATTCAAAGTATAAAAGATCGATATATGAACATCCGATAGAATTTATAAAATTAGAAAATAATTACGAAAATATAAAGGATAATAAAATTGGATTAATATTTATAGATGGGATTATAGAAAATAAAAAATATAAAATTTTAATTGATACAGGATCAGAAGCATCATTAATAAAGAAAGAAATAGTCGAAAATTGTACAAAAGAAGAAATTATTAAAATTCCAAAAATAAAATTAATAGGTGCAAATGGAAAAAAATTAGGCGAAGTAAATAAATCTATATTTAAAGAAGTGAAAATTGTAAATGATGAATATAGAATGCAATTTTTAATTATTGGGAATATGGAGTGCAATATTGTTTTGGGAACAGATGAAATGGAAAAATATAAAGTTATTATTAATTATGAAGAAAAAAATATAGAAATAGAAAATAATATTATTAATATGATAAAAGAAAATAAAAATCAAAATAATGAAGATTATATAATAATAAGAAGTATGGTTGAAAATACAATTAATTGTGATGAAAAATATGAAAGAAAAATAGAAGAATTGCTTGAAAATCATATAGGTCTAATGGAAGCAGAGAATAGAACAGTAAGAGAATATGTACATAAATTTGAAGTAAAAGGAATAGAAAATTTTAAAATTAAAACATATCCAATTCCATACCAATATAGGAAACAAGTAAGGATAGAAATAGAAACAATGTTGAATAATGGAAATATTGAAAAAAGTAACACTTCTTATATAAATCCAATTGTTGTAGTAAAGAAAAGTAATGGAGAATTACGTTTATGTTTAGATGCAAGAAATATAAATAAATTTTCATTACCTCAATATGAAGCTCCAATGAATATTGATGCTATTTTTGGAACAATTACAGGAACACAAATTTTTAGTAAAATTGATCTGAAGCATCGTTTTTGGTTAATTCCGTTAGAAAAACAAAGTAGAAAATATACAGGTTTTTGTGTAGATGGTGTTATATATCAGTTTAAAGTTGTTCCATTTGGAATACAAAGTGCATGTGCAGCTTTGGTAAGAGCATTACATAAAATTTTGGATAAATATGAAAATTTTGTTGTTCATTATGTAGATGATATTTTAATTTTTTCAAATAATGAAGAAGAACACTTTAGACATATAAAATTAGTTATTGAAGAATTAGATAAAGCAGGCATGAAGATAATTATAGAAAAATGTGAATTTTATAAAAAGGAAATAATATATTTAGGATATAAAATAGATAAAGATGGAGTAACTATGGATGAAGAAAGAATTTAAAAAATCGTGAAATTTGAAAGACCAAAATGTTTAAAAAATGTTAGAGGATTTTTAGGAATGTTGAATTATTATAAAAAATTAATTCCAGATTTAACATATCATCAAATACCATTAATGGAATTACTTAGAAAAGAAGTGAAATGGAAATGGTCAGATGAACAAGAAAAAGTGTTTAATGAATTAAAAGAAATTTTTAATAAAAAATTAAAAATATATCATCCTGATTATAATTTACCATTTATTTTAAAAACAGATGCATCGAAAGAAAGATTAGCAGGAGTATTAGTGCAGATACAACATAATATGGAAGGTCCAATATGTTTTGTTTCTAGAATAACTAAAAATTATGAAAAAAATTATAGTGTCTCAGAGTTAGAATTTGCAAGTAGGTATTGTATTTTGTGTTCAGAAATTAAGGTTTTATTTATTGGGAAGAAGATTTACCATTGAAACTGATCATCTTGCTTTAACAAATGTTATGAATAATCGATTTTCCAATAATAGAATATATAGATGGAGTTTATTATTACAGGAATATGATTTTGAAATAAAATATGTGGAAGGTAAAAATAATATAGTGGCTGATACTTTATCAAGAGAAAATAATTGTAATTCAAAATTGAAAGAGTAATTAGAATTGGATTAAATAAATTTAAAAATATAGATGAAATATTTTCAAAACAGGAAGTAATTTGTAGTCAACAAAAACTATTAGATAGAGATAAGAATAATTTAGAATTAAAAGATGGAGTATATATAAAAAATTTAGGTAATCAAGAATTATATGTTATTGAGGAAAATTTAGGAATAAAAATATTAAAAGAATTACATCTTAGATTTGGACATATTGGATCTAGAAAATTGTGGTTATTATTTAGAGAAAATGATTTTTTTAAAAAAGATTAAAATGTTTCAAAATTTATAACTAGCAGTTGCAATATATGTCAATTAGCTAAAAGTAAGAATAGAAAAATAAAAATATAGGGAAAAGTATTATATCTGAAAATCCATTAGATGTGGTAGCAATTGATTTCATTAGTAATTTGATAATAAATGAAAAGAAAAATAAACATATTTTGGTAATTGTGGATGTATTTTCAAAATATATTAAATTATATCCATGTAAAAAGACCAATTTTAAGAATATAAATAGAATATTACAATGTTATATAAGAGATGTAGGAAAACCTAAGAAAATTATTGTAGATAATGCTACTTATTTTCAAAGTGGAAGATGGATTAGAAAATGTGAAAATTTAGATATTATTGTTAAAACAATCAGTATAAGACATCCAGTAGCAAATCCAGCAGAAAGATATATTAGAGAGATAATAACATTTTTAAGAATATTATTGAAAGATAAAAATCATAAAGATTGGGAGGATTATATAGAGAATGTAGAAAAATATTTAAATGAAAGTCCAAATTTATGTACCTACAGAAGAAACACCAATATATTTAATGAAAGGAGAAAATCCAGAAAGAATATGGGAGTTTGAAAATCAAAAGAATTATGAAGAGATAAAACATAATGTAAAAAGAAGATTAATGCGAATATGGGAAAAACATTATAAAAAGATAAAGAAGAAAGTAAAAAAACCTGTTAAATTTAATAAAGGAGATTTAGTAATTATAAAAAATTTACAAATAGGAAATAGGAACAAAAATGAGATAGCAAAATTACAATTGTTATATGAAGGACCTTATATTGTGAAAACTGAAAATGCTATAAATAGTTATGAATTAGAAGATCCTTATGTAAATAAAATTACAGGAATATTTAATATAGAAAATATATATAAATATAGAGAAGAAATTGATTAAATAAAATAAAGTAAAATTATTAAAAAGGGGTAGAAATCGAAAGTAATTGTAACTTAAAGGTAGAATAGTAAGGGATGATCTGATAGAAAAGTAAATATAGAATAAATTTAAAATTATAAAATATGTCTTAATAGAAAATTTTATTTTTAAATTTAGGGGGATTTTGTTATGATTTGATTGGATACAATTTTTTTGTATTTGATAATAGGTAACTGTCTTTATATAGGTGTTTAAAAATTTTATTTCAGAAAGTGTAGAGAGTTGTTTATTTTGTTTGATATTTTGTTTTAAAAAAGGTTACCTAGGGATGTGGGGAAAAAGAATTTGTTGATTATTAATTTTGAAATGAAAGAGATAGTTGTAATTTGAAAATTGATAAATATTTGTATTTGAAGTTAAAATCTTAAAATAAAACTGTTTTAAATAAAGTGAATATTGTTTAATTATAGAAGCACGACCCTATAGCCGAAAGCAAATCAGAAATCATAATAAATTTATCACCAAATCTGAGGAGCACCACTGATTCCATAACAATATATATATATATATATTATATATATATATATATATATATATATATATATATATATATATATATAAAACGGGAGGATAACGGGAATGCAACGCAACAAGGATCATGGTTACAAGTAGAAATGGTAACCGCAGACATGCATGTTTCTGGCTCATTAGCCGTCATCAGTGCGGCATAACCAAGTAGGGTATTGCACTTGGCTAGCAAAAGTGTTGGGTACTTGGGAGCAAAGGATGTTTGGGAAACATGTGTAAAGAAACATAAAAACAACGAACGCTCACACAGGAGTCCTATCGCCATTTTGTGCTAATGAGCCAGAAACATGCATGTCTGCGGTTACCATTTCTACTTGTAACCATGATCCTTGTTGCGTTGCATTCCCGTTATCCTCCCGTTTTTTATATTAATACGCATTTCCTTGGCACTTTGTATATATATATATATATATATATATATATATATATATATATATATATATCTATATATATATATATATATATATATATATATATATATATATATATATATATATATATATATATATATATATACTGTTATGGTATCACTGTGTCTATTGTGTAAATAAAATATCTTACTGTATAGTATCACGACATAGACCAGTGACTATATATTTTTTTGGATATAAATAGGACGAAATTAGGGAAACGAGGAATTTTTTGATGTGTTTTGATTTGGAGTTTGATGGATAATTGAAATTTGTCATTTTGTGAAATGTAATTTGAATAGTGTTAATATAAACATTTATAATAATTAATATTGGTATAATTTGAATTGAATCAAAAAGAAAGAACCCAGACCCAATAGCCGGAGCTAAGAAATAGAACCATCATAATATATATTACAGTCTCCAAAATAAAAATAGATAAAAATTCAATACACTGATAACAAACACCTAAAGCTTGTAGAATATATCGGCCAATAAAAATAATGAAGGCAATAAATAATTTTATTTACAGCTTGTGTGATTATTTTACGTAGGGAAAACTAGGGCAAGATGCTGTTCGGGGCAGAGAAGATGTCGATCAATTTTTATCACTGATAAAAAATGTAATAAGGAAATACAAGGTACGCTTTCGCACGGTTGGTATCAAACCCACTGTACGGACAGTCTGTGGATGGATTCGCTAGAGCTGATACTACTCTTATAGGCAGATACGGATGCCGTCGTTACAAGATTTGTCTTTGACAAACCCTATAAAATATTAACAAACAAGACAGCGGACCACAACGTAGTTAACGCTCTGAGCGCCTATACGGATAAATAAAAAACGAAGCAAGGTGTGGGATGTGGAATTTACTCTAGATCCTTGAACCTAAAAATAAAATGGGCTATAAGTGGCTTGTCAAGTGTGGACTTAATCAATAGGATAATCACAGACAGGAATGTAAATATTTACACAGATTGCCGACAAGCAGTACTGACCTTGAATAGAACACGTATCGAGTTTAGTACTAGAATGTTACCAATCTCCTGATGCCAGCCTGAATTACGTGGTCAATCTGAGCTGGATCAAAGGACATAGGCACTCTAAAGCTAACCACATTGCAGCAGAACATATTGTAACGGGATAACCGTAAAGGAAGGGACCTTAATTTGAAAGATTGTTGTTGACAGTTGATTTTTAGAAGTTTGTAAAAAAAATCAACTGACCATTTTAAATAATGTTTCTAGAAAATTCTAGAAACTTCTAAACACACTGACTAGATTAAATAATGTTGTATATAAGGGGATGCATGGGCAGTTAACGTCAGTTCGAGTCAAGTGTTCAGAAGAGTTCATTGTATTGTCAAGTAGTTAGACGTTATCCAGCAGAGTTCAGTGTATCTTAACAATTTTGTAAATAAATTGTGTAAAAAGCCCCCATAAGTGTTTCAAATTGGTCTCAGGTGTGGGGTGAAGATACAAGAATGCCTGGAAAAAAGATAAATGAACTATTGGTGGCTGAGCTCAGAAGAGAGCTTGAAGAATTAGAGTTGAAAACTACTGGAAGCAAATCCGTATTGTTGAGAAGGCTCCGTGAGTACTACGTAAATAATAATTTGGACCCTGACGCTGTGGAGTTCGAAGACCGAGTTCAAAAAGCAAATTCTGAACTAACTCAACAACTTTCCCGGCTGCAAGAAGAACAAGCTCAACAACTTTCCCGGCTGCAAGAGGAGCTATCAGGACGCATGACGAGCCAGCAAGAGGAGCTATCCAGTCAGATGAAAAGCCAGCCAGCGCGAAGACATGTCCCAGCTGTCCCAACGAATGACGAGCCAACAAGAAGAACAAACTCAACAACTTTCCCGGCTGCAAGAAGAACAAGCTCAACAACTTTCCCGGCTGCAAGAGGAGCTATCAGGACGCATGACGAGCCAGCAAGAGGAGCTATCCAGTCAGATGAAAAGCCAGCGCGAAAACATGTCCCAGCTGTCCCAACGAATGACGAGCCAACAAGAAGAACAAACTCAACAACTTTCCCGGAAGCAAGAGGAGCTATCCAGTCAGATAAGAAGCCAGCGCGAAGAGGTGTCCCAGCTATCACAACGGATGTCTACCCTACCAGAAGAGTTATCCAGTTCCTTCTCCCAGCAAATATCACACCTTCGTGACGAGCAAAATCAGCAAGTTGCCAACTTAAATCAGCAAGTAGACAACTTGAATCAGCAAGTGGACAACATGAATCAGCAAGTGACCAACATGCAAGACGAGCAAAACCAGATCAACCAGCAAATGCAGTCCGAGATAAGGAAGCTTCAACAAGAACAGGAAGCTGGCCGCCGAAACCAAACCATCCACCACGGCGACGGAGATGCAAGAAGGATGGAAACCTGCCACGCAGACGTCGAACGACAAAGAAGCGAGGAGACGACCCATGTACGAACGACGATGAAACCCCCGACCTTCGACGGGAAGACTTCCTGGCCAAATTACCTGAAACAATTCGACGCAGCGGCCAGAGCTAATGGATGGTCATCCCAGGAGAAAGCATTGTCCCTAACCGTAGCTCTGCGAGGCGAAGCTTTAGACGTCTTGCAATCATTGACGCCGGATGAAGCTGACAACTTCGAGTTATTGGTGAATCGTCTAGAGATGCGTTATGGTTAAACTCATCTACAACCGGTGTACCGAATGCAGTTAAAGAGCCGAAAACAGAAAAATGGAGAAACTATCCAGGAATTTGAAGCGGATGTAGCAAGAATGGTACGACTTGCGTATTCAAATGCAGCGGAGGATTTCCTGGAGTGCCTAGCAGTCCAAACCTTCACCGATGGTCTTCGAGACGTCGAGTTGCAGCGCGCTGTACGGTTGGCGCGGCCGAAGACTCTTGTGGACGCCTTGACCATTGCCCTGGAGTTTGATGCGGCGACGGAGGCCTCACGTGGAGTTGCTCGACTAAGGGAAATCACCGGTAACTACGACCATGCCGTTCATTCCGTTAGCGACGTTGAAGCGGTAGTAGAGAGATTAATAAAGTTATCTCCAAAAAGAAGGCGCCAAGTGAGATGCTGGAACTGCGGAGAACTAGGCCATATAAGAAATACTTGCCACCAAAAAGAAAAATCTTCTGCTGAAGTACCCCAGCAGCAGGAAAACTAGAACGGGTCGACTCCTGGAGGGCGAAATCGACCCCAAACATTCCCGAAGCCCCTCACACCATTAAATTGGCAACTCTGCAACATCACGTGGACAGCTTATATGTGGATGGCCTCATTGATGGGAAGAACTTTAGCATGCTGGTAGACACTGGAGCTACAAAAACTATCGTTCGACCATCCATCATTATGCGAAAGAAGATGTGGCCTACCAGTTGGAGACTGCGTACCGCTACCGGAGATTCTGCTAGAGTCTACGGTGAGATACAGGTAACGCTACAGTTTGGTTCAACCTCTCTTGTTCACTCAGTGCTGGTGGCTGACGTTGATGAAGATGTTGTTCTGGGCATGGATGTTATGCTCCACTGTGGTTTTCATTTGGATCTTCGCCAACGTATCCTTCGTACTGGTAATGAAGAAATATTCCTGCACCGAAAACAAGTTGACAATGCCTCGATTAAGCTAATCGATGATATCGAACTTCCGGCAAGCTGCGAATGTGTCGTCACAGCGCGGTTGGATGGACTGGAGCCAGATGGTGTCCCAGCCATGATAGAGCCGAAGAACCATGACCATGAATTGGGAAAAGGACTCCTTGTGGGTAAGACTCTTGTTAGATCCGCCAAAGAGGTACCCATCCGAGTTATCAACTTGAACGATCATCCAGTTCTTCTCCGAAAGGACACGGAAATGGGAAGTTTAGAACCGGTAATGGCCATAATTCACAAGATAAATGTTACGGAAACAGATGAGACCAACGAAATTGAACAATTAATGACAAAATTAGACCCCTCTTTGTCAAAATTAGAAAAGAAACAGGTCAGAGATCTACTTTACCGGTATAAACCTGTATTTGGTTCTAAAAGTAAACTGGGAAGAACTGATGTTGTACAACATAGAATTGACACTGGTGATGCACGTCCGATTCGACAGTTACCCCGAAGGATGCCTCAAGTTAAAAAGGAAGAAGCAGACAGAGCCCTTAAAGAAATGATTCAAAATGGCATAGTCGAACCATCCAGTAGTCCGTGGGCTTCTCCTGTGGTATTAGTGAGAAAGAAAGACGGATCAATGCGGTTTTGTGTCGACTATCGAAAGCTAAATGATGTCACTAAGAAGGACAGTTATCCTCTGCCAAGGATTGATGATGCCCTTGACGCTTTGGCGGGTTCTACTCTGTTTTCTACCTTGGACCTTAAAAGCGGATACTGGCAAGTGAAAATGAATCCTGCAGACAAAGAAAAGACTGCCTTTACCAGTGGATCAGGGTTATGGCAATTCACGGTCCTTCCATTTGGCCTCTGTAATGCTCCTGCGACGTTTGAAGGACTAATGGAGAACATCCTGCGGGGTTTGTCATGGGAAACTTGTCTAGTTTATCTAGACGACATCATCATAATGGGTAAGACCTTTAAGGAACATTTATCTAACCTGGAAGAAGTTTTTAAAAGATTACTGAACGCTAATCTAACATTGAATGTTAAGAAATGCCACTTGTTCCAGAGACAGGTCAACTATTTAGGACATAACGTAAGCAAGGATGGCGTTGCTGTTGACCCCGCTAAGATACAAGCCGTTCAGGAATGGCCAATCCCTATCGACAAACATCAGCTCCGGAGTTTCTTGGGTCTTTGTTCCTATTACCGACGATATGTCAAGAATTTTGGAGACATCGCCAAACCCTTGACACGTTTGACAGAACAAGATAAGTCCTTCTGTTGGGATCAGGAATGTCAAAAGGCGTTTGAAATATTTAAGAAACAGCTTACGTCAGCACCTGTTCTTGCTTATCCACTTCCTGATGGTAAGCTTATTCTGGACACCGACGCCAGCAATGTGGGAATTGGAGCCGTCTTGTCACAGCTACAAGACGGTAAGGAAAGAGTGATTGGTTACTTCAGCAAAACTTTATCGAAAGCTGAAAAGAACTACTGTGTAACTCGGAGGGAACTGTTAGCAGTTGTAAAATCCGTCGAACACTTTTATAAATATCTGTATGGCAGAAAATTCCTGATCAGAACAGACCATGCTAGTTTAAAGTGGCTACTTAGCTTTAGGAACCCAGAAGGACAGATAGCAAGATGGCTCGAAAAACTGCAGGAATATGATGTTGAAATCGAGCACAGACCTGGAACCAGACATCGTAATGCTGATGCACTTTCCAGAAGACCATGTCGACCTGATTGCCCCCATTGTACCCGTATGGAGCAGAACGAGGAAAAACTTGCCATAGTTAAGGTTGTGCCAGAAGACGAGAGCTCTATGCTGGAGGAGCAACAAGAAAACGATCCCGTTCTGAGAAAGATTAGGGAGTGGAAAAGAATGGACCGTCGTCCGTTGTGGAGAGAGATATCCTCATCCTCTCCTGCTTTAAAAGCATACTGGTCCCAATGGGACTCTTTAATTTTGGACGGAGGGCTCGTTAAAAGACTTGTAGAAAATTCCGAGGGCACAGAAACAAGGAAACAAATAGTGGTCCCAAGAAATGTTGTACCGGAAATTTTAAAACAGATGCATAATGATAGTTCTGGAGGACATCTGGGTATCACGAAAACGCTGCAAAAGATCCGAGATAGATTTTACTGGGTAAATTGCACTAATGATGTCGAAGATTGGTGTGGTAAATGCACTACATGTGCTGCCAGTAACGGTCCGCACCGAAAACCGAAGGCGGAAATGCAGCAATACCTGGTTGGAAGTCCTTTTAAAAGAATCGCAGTAGATATATTGGGTCCACTTCCGCAGAGCGATGTAGGAAACAAGTACATCTTTGTTGTAATGGACTACTTCACTAAATGGGTTGAAGCCTATGCAGTTTCCAATCAGGAAGCCACCACTTTAGCAGATATATTGGTTGAAGAATTCGTAAGCCGATTTGGGGTACCACTAGAATTACACTCAGACCAAGGGAGAAATTTTGAGAGCAAGCTGTTTCAAGAAGTTTGCCAAAGATTAGGCATCCGCAAAACGAGAACCACAGCGATGCATCCTCAGTCTGATGGAATGGTGGAACGAATGAACCGGACTATAACCAACTATCTGTCAAAAGTGGTGTCAGATTGTCAGAGGGATTGGGATCGACATATTCCACTATTTCTAATGGCAATTCGATCGGCCATCAACGAATCAACTGGCCAAACGCCTGCGAAGGTCCTGTTCGGTAGAGAAATGAGGCTACCATGTGACTTGGTGTTTGGTTGTAAACCTGGCGAAGAAATGGCCCGTGAACAATATGTCGCCGACCTTCAGAATCGAATGGAAAGTATACACAACCTGGTGCGTGGAAAACTACAATTATCTAGTGATCGGATGAAGAGGTACTATGACACACGGACAATGGAAAAGAGTTACCAAGTTGGAGATTTAGTCTGGCTCTATAACCCCCGACGACGTCAAGGTATTTGTCCCAAATTACAAAAGAACTGGGAAGGTCCTTACACCATCAAGAAGAAGATTAACGATGTCATTTATCGGATCGTGAAAATTCCCAGAGGGAAACCCGTCGTGGTCCATCATGATCGTTTGGCGCCTTACCAGGGAAACCACAGTGGAGATGCGCAGCAACTCCAAGAAGATGGTTTGGCTGGCTCAAGGAGTGTGCGGGATTCCGATGTAGGAAATAACATTCCAGGAGGAATGAATCTAAGGAGGGGGCAGTGTAACGGGATAACCGTAAAGGAAGGGACCTTAATTTGAAAGATTGTTGTTGACAGTTGATTTTTAGAAGTTTGTAAAAAAAATCAACTGACCATTTTAAATAATGTTTCTAGAAAATTCTAGAAACTTCTAAACACACTGACTAGATTAAATATTGTTGTATATAAGGGGATGCATGGGCAGTTAACGTCAGTTCGAGTTAAGTGTTCAGAAGAGTTCATTGTATTGTCAAGTAGTTAGACGTTATCCAGCAGAGTTCAGTGTATCTTAACAATTTTGTAAATAAATTGTGTAAAAAGCCCCCATAAGTGTTTCAATATAATATATTACTGCTCCGCTTTTTCTGAAATCAAAAGATCTGTGTTAGGCGAGTACTGGCTTACACCAACCGATGTCAGGGAAATCCCCTCTACCTATTTTAAATCTCTAGGTGTGATGACAGCTTGAGATGTAGACATCCCTACGCAACGGGAGGATGCACAATGGGCCATATGTGGCCTCAGTGCTGACAGAGCACTTGCTTGGCCCTGCTCTAAATTTCCAGATCCAGAAAAAAATATACATTTACACCTGAAAGTTAAAGAGGAGGAAGACGCACATGTTTGCAAACGCTGTCTGTCAGCTTAAAGTGGTGTACTCGTATTTCCAAATTGCGTTTCCCATCTTATACCAACTAAACGGGAAATAATCCAAGTTTACATTAAGTATTATTTTTTTAAAAAGTTCTGTGATTTTGCATGCTTTACGGTTTAATCGTAACAGGCAAATATATACTTGTTCCTTGTTTTGCCTTGGAATTTTATTTAAAAATCTCTGGACTGCATTTAATACTGGCTGCTTTTTAAAATACGAGAGAAAGAATGGGTTACGATTTAATCAATAAACTTTTGTGTGCTAGTTAAATTGGCCCTGTGTACAATACGCCTATGTTAAAAAGCCCATTAGATATGTCTCAAAATAATTAGTTGACTTAAAATCCCTTTGACACACCAGCAGATATTTATAGAAGAATGGCAAAGGAATTTTTAATAGACAAATACAACGAATAATACTCAGTAACAACTTATGGTTGATAGAGTTAAAAGCTTTTAAAAAATCTATGAGGATTAGAGAAGTATTCTGGTGAATATCTTGGGATGCAAAAATATTATCTCTTAAACAACCTACAGCACAACCATAACCTGGTCTAAATCCACACTGTGTTTCAGGAGGTAGCACGTCAAAAGGACGAGGAAATTTGGACGCAAGACAAAAAGATTCGGAAATGTGGACGCCCGACAAAAAGAACGCAGGTGACAAAGAGAACGCAGTGACCTTAGGACACGCAACAAAAGGACGCAAGACAAAAGGTCACGATGCATTAGAAATTTTATAGATTTGTTTTCTACTATTTTAGTACGACTTTGAGAAAACTATACTCAGTATTACCCATTTATGATTATTGAATTTTATATAATGTTATCAAATATTTGAGTGTTTTTAAATACCAGAACAATTATTTAGTTTTGCACTATCCATAAAGATAACAATTATTGGAAAAACTTAATGCATTACAAATTTATTAAAATTTTATTTTGGAGCACTACTACCTAAAATGATATTATAGGTATATTAATTCGAAATATATTTAGAAATAGTATATTACTTTACGAGTGGAGTAAATTGCATATTACAGCGAGTGTGTTTGGCCCATGAGCGAGCTTGCGAGCGAAGGGGCTAAAGAAACGAGCTAAATATGCAATTTGTTCTTCGAGTAAAGTACTATGCTTTACCCACGACTTACCAAATGGTTTTGTATAAATCTAAAAATAACAAATATAAGATTTAAATTTTGGCATACGTTGTCAAAAATATTCGATTTCGCAGACAGTTCTGTCTGAGAAATGTCAAATGTTAGTTTAATTTAATGAAAACTGTAGGTAACCAACATAATAATACGGGTTTCTATTTACTTACTCTACTAGTTTAGTAAATGAAACTATAACACAACTCCTCAATAATTTGACACTTACTGACAGAGTTATAGGTTAAAAAATACGCAATTTACTTATGAGTCGTGGGTAAAGATATGTAAACAGTGCTAACCGAATTTTCTAATAAGACCAAGGATTATAGAATATGATTTTTTTAGACACATTTACACGAATATAAATCAATAACTTTCTTATCTTTCATTAATTATAAATTATACACCAAGCGGACAAGTCCATCGTTAACAGGCAGTATGGTTTAAAATACCAAAGTGTATTGTACCATTTCATATCACATAAATAAATTATTAGAAATTATTTTTGGCTTATATATTTGCTGTATCTCCAGGATTACAGACATTTAAGAATTAATTTTCAGTCTGTGAACATGGTTCGTGAAATGTCAAAAAGGTAACATGTTGGTTAATAATAGATTTCTTCTTAAAAAAGAACGGATAATGAAAGAGCAAACTATCTGGATATGTGCCAAATACAACACGGATTGCGACCTGTAACAATTATTATGTTGGACTTTGAAAGATCAGCCATTATTGCTCTACAAGCAGAATTTTCAGATGCCAGAGTTTGTGATTGTTTTTTTCACTTTACCCAGTGCCTGTAGAGACATATTCAAGGTGCAGGATTACAAGCAAAGATTTTGTCCTACAGTTACGGGAACTGGCACCTTCGCTTTTATACCAGAGGAGCATCTTAGTTCAGCATTTAATGAGGAAAATGAGAATTTGCTACAACCACTGATAAGTTATTTTGAAAATACGTGAATAGGATGCTTAGATAAAAAAAGACGACGAAGAGAACCACTATTTTGCCGGAACTTCTGGATTTGATATGATGCAGTAGATCTAGATATACCACGAACAAATAATGCTGTGGATGGATGGCACAACAGTTTTGGTCTGTACTTCAAGACGTACATACTAATTTAAAGAAGTTTGTTGAAATTTGTTGATGCTTTAAAGAAAAAAGAAAGTTTGAATACGTTAAGAATAGAACAATATATTGCAGGAGATATTGTCTAACTACGAATAGGCATTTACAACTACACAACGATTCTCAAGCAGGGCAATTTGTGGTTGCTCTTTTAAAAATCTGAGAAGATTGTATGCCAACAAACAGTAACGGCTTGATTACGTTGAGTCACGCTTTTTGTCAAATTATCGATAGCACAGGTGAATGAAAAAGTTATTATCCCAACCTACAAATAAGTATGAACAGTGAGTGTGTAAAGGAGGCACTTTAGCACCAACAAATGAGACTGTTGGCTGGGTATATGAACAAATTATGTCAGACGTGAAGGGAGATATCGTAAAGTACCTCTAAGTAGACAACGTACACTATAGAGTTTCACAACTCTTTAAAATTATTAGGGGTGCCTTCCCATACGTTAAGGTTGAAAGTTGATGTTTCAGTCCTGTTAATGAGAAATCTTGACGCAGCAAGGTTATGTTATGGTACACCGCTACAAATTACTCACCTAGGATGCAATATCATAAAAGCTTTGATTATGACTGGAATAGCAAAATGAGAAAATATTTCTACTGATGTGCAGTTCCAGTTTTCCCTAAAAGCAGCATTTTCAATTACAATAAATAAAGCTCAGGGACAAACGCTGAAAGTCACAAGTGTAAATTTGGAAGAAAAAAACTGTTGTTCTTATGTGGCTTACTCATGAGTGTCAAACCCACAAAATCTTTATGTTTTAGCAAAGGACGAAAAAACAAGAAACGTAGTATATAAAAATGTATTGCAGTAACTATAATCACACTTTACATGCAGGTTTGAGGTTTAAAATAAAACTATTGCCCAAAGAAACTATGTAATGCGTACGAATTTACGGGTAAAAGCTAATTATATACAGCTTTATATAAAAGTATGATTAAACGATTAAAATTGGTTGACCAATAATTTTTTTAAACTGTTAATAGTTAACTAATTCTATTTCGCTCCAGCCTTTAATCTAAAAACAAAATGTTCTAAAATACTAAAAATAGAATAATCAATACCTTAGTTACGAATCAGCAGATAATAGGTAATCTAACTTCAAAATCTGCTTATAAAATTTATAACTTTATATTTTTGCTTCAGAAAATTGTCTCTCATTGTTGAAGCATACCCTTTGATGTATTTTTTTCTTAGATGTTTAAATTATTAAAACAAAGGACTGCCAAGGTTAACTATTTTGTAAAAATTAACTCTTCATTTAACAGACCCTCGAGAAATTAATTATTTTGCTACATTTCTTGTTTTGATTTTCTTTTAACTTTTCTCAGTTTTTGATATGCGATCAACAGTTTCTTTTCATTATATTCATTGCCTTCTCTTTTGACATCTAAATGCGTTTGTATAAAAAAGTTATCTATCGATCATTTTTTCACGATGCCGCTGGATACAGCTTACTTCTCTTGTTTATTTCTAAGATCGTTAATATAAAAAGCAATACGAATGTTCATAAATATCTTAAGAAAATCAAAATTTACTTTTTCTTGAAACTTTGCCACGTATTTTAATGAATTTAAAACAAAATCGAATCTTGAAAACCAAGTAAATTAATTGAAGGAAATACAACTCCAGCTGAGTTCGGTAGTGGTCTCTCTACTGGCAAATTAGTGCCCAGCTCAGCCGTAGAGGTAAGTAAACAAATATTAGTGAGTCGCGCCACCGATTTAGACGGTCAAAATCGGAAACCCCTGTTGTTCCAGGCACTACTTTACCCACTGGAGATAATTAAATAAATTTTGAATATTTATCAGTTCCAACTGAACTACACAATTACAGAAAATAACGTTAAGTGAGCTAAATAAAACCAAAATATCAACTAGACCCTTCTTTAATAAACAAATTGAGAATTTACACAACTGTCAAGCCTCGTGCTTAACAACGCTATCAATATTTATATAAAAGCAAAGAATTAATAAATGATTTTAAATGTTAAATTTACCGATATGTGTGATCACACTCAATACAAAAAAAAATATAAGAAAAATAACTCTTAACTAACGACTGAATCTAATTAGCTTATCTGTTAATGCTAGATACAGTTCTTCGTCGTTTTTTTTCTTTTTTTTGTCTGCTCCAACACTTAGGCCGGCGTCCAATTCAAGCCTGTCCCAGAACCAATAGCTTACACCAACCTCAAAAACTCAAGCTCGGCTAAGTATCAGGTCAGCATCAAATTATTAACCAGTAACTAGGACTTATGCCTGTATCTAGGATTTATGCCTGTATCTAGGACTTATGCCTGTATCTAGGACCCTAAAATCGTAATATAAAATCAACGATAGCTTAAACAGATTTTAATGACTCCTTGAATTAGTTTGACTTAATAACTTTAATACAACTTGAACACATTAACTTGAATTTATACTACAATGAAAGAACAAAGTGAATTTAAATGAATAATACAACATTTAGCAATTGACTTCTCTGAATTTACATTTAATGAGCAAAACTAATGTTCTAAACGTACTCAACGAACCTAAATTTGACTTGCTAGTCACAATAAAATTATAACAATTAAATTAAATCAAAATTAACATAAAATTATTTAATAATAGTAAAAAAAATAAGCAAAAAGGAGTCTAGTTTCACATTAATAAAACCTACATACGACACAAAGAAATACATATGTAAAATAAAGATATTAACCAAGATTGCGATTAAATGGCGTTATTAATCTTATAAAAATAAAATTTCGTAACTCACCTATCAAAATAGGGTTGTTTCTTTCATTAACTAGTGCCACCCTAGCTGGTAGACGGGTAAATCAATCTCCTCGTTGCCAATTGCGGTAACCTACTACCTCTCACCGTCTGAACGGTTTTAAATCTCCAAAACTACCTACTGACTGCTTAAAGCTACGGTTTTTAAGAACAATGCGCGGCGTACGGCCGACAGTAAGTTGAGCAGAGCTGACGTGCGCTTTAATTGAACATCAGGTGTCTTATGCATGCGGTTTGTAAGAGTCTGTCTAGTTGAACGGATGAGTTTAACAAAGCAGTGTGAGTTTGAGTTGTGCGCTGAGATCAATTTCGTTGGGTTTGGACGCAGACGTCGACATAAGCTGAAGCAAATTATATCGAAGTGGTGGCTAGTGAAGAGTAATCAATTACACTAAAACACAAAAATTAAGTTTTTAAAGACATATTACTACATATTTTTGATGCACAGCTTTTCTTCTGGTGTGATTGGATGACTATATCTGTTACAAGGTTTTTTAACAATATCTTCTTTTATGAAGTTTAGAACAATCTCAAACAATTCCCTAGAAAGTTTAAAATATTCTCGAAATTTTATTTCATTCCCAAAAAGTAGTCTTTCTACTGTAACTGCATACGCTCCTTCGGATTTGCGACAGGAAAATAAATCATCAACTTTTCTATTGGGCTCTTTCATTGTCAGCAACAATAAGTCTTCTTCATCGTTTTCAATTTCTTCGATCAAAAACGCAACTATAGCATTATTCATTCTGCACTATCCGTTTACTTCAACAGAATATTAAAAACTGAGAATTCATAAAAACCGATCCGCGCGAAGCGGACTGTGAGTCAAGCTGAGCTTATTCTGCTTAAGCCGTAAGACGCGCGACGCGCACATTTCTTGAAAACCGTAGCTTTAGGGGTTCCTACCCTTCATAAGGGACAAAAGGACCATAAGAATCGAATAATTACATAAATAAAGAAACGTGTACTCACCAACAGAGGATTTTACTAAATATCCGGCCACAATGCCGTATTTTCCACCGAATTCACCAAAATTCAGAAAAATCTCTTCCACAATATTCGATGGAAAGAAATAAAGCTTAATTTCGTAAATCCAACCTAAGTTGTCCCCGATGAACAGGGATACAAATTAAACCCTCAAAAATCTTCTGGTTAACACGTGTTCACTTCGAAAGTTCTTAGGTGAAAAAGACAGAATTTCTCCACATATGATCCTTCACTCGATTTGACACACTTCAAAAAGAAATAGATGGCCTCTACTACTATAGGGACAATAACCATAGCTATTCAGCCAACAACTTACGAACAAACAGAGGTCATTTGATATGACTAATCTTATTATTTATATAGATGGCAACAAAAATCTCAACATTACCTAACTTCCCCATTTAATTTCGATTTTAATAATAAAGTTATAAATATGACGGTACACTGGCTACAGAACCGCTATATCCAAGTTATCAACGACAGGAAGAGAATGAATCAGATGAACTATTTGGTAATGATTTCAAAACAATAACACAAGAATAATAAATTACTTACAAAACCTATATTAGCAACAACTAAAAATAATTTATGGCCGAAAATAATAAACAACAGTTGGCGATTAACTATAATCGAACTTAAATCAACCGGTTTTGCCTCGATAAATCCTACAATAATTACGAATTATAAGGTAAGAATTTAGCTGTTACTATGGTAAATTTTAACCTGTGACAACTTCTGTCCGCCGATCTCAGGTAACTCGATCATGGACTATCAGATCAAGGCATATTTGAGGTATTTTTTAAAGCATTTTATCAAAGGAATTATTATCTACCATTCGTTTACGATACTTACAGCTCGATAAACAATATTTTCTTTTCCTCGCACCTACAC
Organism: Altica lythri; assembly: GCA_964028335.1. Taxonomy (NCBI): domain Eukaryota; kingdom Metazoa; phylum Arthropoda; class Insecta; order Coleoptera; family Chrysomelidae; genus Altica; species Altica lythri. The sequence goes on along the minus strand of OZ034809.1, from coordinate 31,208,705 downwards.
CACTTTTATTTTATACACTCTATTTTTTTTTGTTGAAGCTCTCTATTTTTTCTTTTCTGTAAATATTTTGTTTAATATTTCGTTTTTAGATTCTTAACTCTTTCAGTGTGTTTTATAAATATGTTAATCTTTTTGGTAAAAAAGTGTCTTTTATGCTATAAAGATGCTACTTACTATCCATTGTCTTGCTCGTTTGCCTTTTATATCTTTAGGCTCTAAAATCTCTAAATAAAAAAAGTTCACGGCAATAAGGGAACTGACAAATGTTTGCAGGTTAAAGTTAATCAGAGTAAAATTTTTTAATAAGTGGTTTTTAAATTGTTGTCTTCGATTCTTTCAAGGTGTAAATCAGTTTATTATATTTTTCTGCCTTAGAATTTCCTAAACAAAATACTTGTTAATCCCAAAACGTTTTCCAATTTCTTTCCATTGAAGTTAAGTTTTTTCTGTGTTCAGAGTTGTAATGTTTTTTTGATTATCAACGTTTTCAAACTCTAAAGTAAAAGTATGTTAAGCTTTACCGATCATAAAACTGATAGATTTTTGCAATTGGCTTCCATTAAAGTTTATAATAGTTTTTTATTCGTATGTTTACAGCTTGGATTAAACAAGCTGTCTTTTACAATGCTGCTTGCTATCTGATCTTTGTCTTGCTCTATTATTTTTTACTTTTTTAGGATTTTTAATCTTTAAATAAAATAAATTCGCAGCTTTAGCGAATTGACACATGAATTTTTCATGGTCCTATGCTGTCTACACCAAAACAGAAATAGCCAAAGCAAACAAAGCTTGAAATTTTAATGATCAGGAAATTAACTTATTTTCTATAGTTGCTTTTCATCATGTGGTTTTTATAGGTATAAGTATAATTGTGTATTATTGACTTCTTTACTTTTACGGTTCAGCCAATGTAGAGTATACCGAGTGTTGGCTAAAAACAAATGTCATCTATACCATTTAAAAATAATACACCAACTTTCAGATGATGACCCAGACCGAAGACTGGAATTTCGTGAAAATATGTTCAATAAAATTAACCACAAGCCAGATTAAATAGAAACAATACCTTTTAGTGACGATAGTACTTTCTTCCTCAGTGAAAATGTCAACATGCAAAATGAGGGGTAATGGAGTGACAAATTCCCAGGTCTGTCGAAAAAAAAATACTTAATTTCCATAAAAATAAATTTTTGGGCAGGTATTTTGGAAAACCACATAATTGAGTCTGTTTTTCTTAATGTTAACTTAACCGGTGAAGTGTATCTGGGGTTTTTACAAAACACACATTAATTCTTGAAACTCTGAAAGATAATCCAGATAAATTTGGCAACTTGGAAAAAAAATTTCAACAAGATAATGCTCCTGTACACTATTATGGTGCAGTAAAACGTTACCTAGATGAGGAATATCGTGGTAGATGGATTGGACGACGAGGTTCGATAGAATGGCCAGTTTGGTCACCGGACCTTAAATATATAGATTTTTTTCTGTGAAGGTACTTGACATTTCGCCACAACACCCGACAGTAATGACATTTTTAAATAACAAACTATTAAAGAATGTAGAGCAATTTCTGCCGACAAATTTAAACGAATCCGACAAGCAATTGAATATATTACTGTCAGTAGATGAAGTACATTTTGAATAATTAATATATAAACTGGTTCTTAAATCTTTATTTATTAAAAGTGAAACTACAAATTAAGTATTTATTAAATTAATTCAAAATAAGTATGACTGAATAGGTTTTTTTAATATAAGATATCACTTGCCATAACGTCATATTTAAAATTATTGGTCACAGTGACTTTGTAACCTGTTATGACTGGTAAAGAACCCTACGTCGGTTTATTTTCGTACTTCAAATTTCAATATTACAAGTGAAACCGTTCAAAAGATACGAGGAGGGAACGGCTTGCTAGCACGGTATAATAAATTTTAAATGAAACAAAAATTAAAAAAAAAACATATGTTTTTTAAAACCGGTCAGAAATTAATACTTTCCGGTTTATTTTTAGGCCAGAAAATATTATTTTGTCGGACAAGGCCAAAAAATAAAAATGAGTCCGGTAGAAGCTTTTACCGGACTCATTTTTATTTAATTTTCGGCCTATCTTAAATAAAAAAAAAAACAATAAAATAGTTAGTCTAAGATCGCGGTCAATCGGTTTCTATGGTAACCGAGTTTTGTATATATTTAAAACTATAAAATAACTTGACATATTTTGACGTTTAGTTGAAAACGTGAAATTTATTATAAAATGGATATTTAAAATGATGCATTTGATTGTGAATTAATGGAAGATGAAATTATACCAGATGAAATTGTTAAGGCGGCCACCCAAGCAACGTTTGTTAAAAAAATGTTAAAATTAGTTAATAAAGAGTTCTTGTTATAAAAATGTAAAGTGAATAATATGAAGTTTATCGTACAACAATGCCCGTTTTAAAAAAAATATTGTACGTGATACGTCCCAAAAGGGCTTTTACTGGACTCGCAGGCTTGCGGTGCTCGCCTGTGGCTCGCCCTGCAATTTGCCCACTCGTCCAGTAAAAGACCACATTCGGGACTTACTACTTACGTAATCTAGGTACTATTTGAACACTAATCTTATCTCTACAAAGAACAAAAATATGATTTAGGTATACAAGAAGTTTAAGCAATGCGTATTTTAAGTCTTTATACCTATTTGAAGGATATTTGTGAAAAATTGCATGTTAAATAACTCATAACTTTACACTTAACTAAGTCATGTTACGTTATAACTTTGTTAGTAATAATATGTAATATTAACTTACTCTATATGATCGTATTGTAGAATTATTTGCGAACTTACTTGAAAATTTAAACTTATCTTAGAAGTTGATAACGAGCCAAGCATTATTTTATTCAATAAATCTAGTAAATAGTTAATTTTTAACATTTAATTTTGATTTTCTACATTTCACAATCTTTTTTAATCCTTTATCTATATTAACTTGCAACAAATACCTATTTCTATCTTTAGATAGCCATAACTTGTACTAATTTATTGTAATAATTTCATGTTACATTCAAATTTTATAGATATTTAAGTAATTTAGATTGAATTTATTTGAGTGGCCCATCCAAAGTAAATCCATATAAGTATTGCATTATAAAAGTTTACAGATATTTGTGAAGGTTAAATCATCTTGTAGGTTTTTTATTGGTTGTTATGCCCAGTAGGGCGCGTTTTATTCGAATTACAACTCAATTTAGGGTGAGTTGACGTATCTCGTAGAGTCTAAGGACCCAACTTCACATTCCCGAATTTTTCGAAACTCAACTTTTCGTGCTTGAGAAATTTCCTGAGTGCTACCAGAAGACTTTAATGGAAATTGACCTATTTGCCTTTTTTCGATTTATTTATTTATGCACATTTGAAATATGTGGTTCATGTACAGAATTTTATAGCAAACGTTTTTTTAATAATAACAGGCTTTATATAAATTGTTTTTTTTTTAATTGATACTATATGGCAATAATTTGCAGTTATTATTTCTTTAAAGTCTAAAAATTATAAATTACTAGCTGACCGGGAAGACTTTGAATCGCTTAACATTTTTCGTTTTTTTAAATTTAAACGATTATTGTGTTTTTATTGTTATTGATGGACTTTGTCATTTTATCACATTTTTTCGTTAGTTTCCAGGTTTTTACTTTCTTTCCGTTATATTTTGGAATTAATTGATTAAATACATTAGATATAAAACTTACAGGGACGTCATAGTACTTAAGTAAGAATTTTTCGTTTAAATATATGCAATATGAAATGCGCCACCTAACGTTGGCGTTATGTTACTTTGTTTAAGTAGGTATTTTCTTGAATTTCTTTTGCTGTAATTTTTTCTGTTTTTTTTTACTATTTCCATTTTATTTGAGTTTCTCGTTTATCAAAAAATGATACAAAATGTATCTAGTGCCATGCATTATAAAAGTTTGTATACGACTGTTAAAAACACTCGTTTATATATATATATATATATATATATATATATATATATATATAAACAAAGTGCCAAGAAAATGCGTATTAATATAAACAAAAGGGAAAAATTATTGGGCATGTACGCAAAAAGGATCAATAAAGCCACGAGTAGGAATGGTAACCGCAGACATGCATGTTTCTGGCTCATTAGCCGTCATCAGTGCGGCATAACCAAGTAGGGTATTGCACTTGGCTAACAAAAGTGTTGGGTACTTGGGAGCAAAGGATGTTGGGGAAACATGTGTAAAGAAACATAAAAACACAAAAACAACGAAAGCTCACACAGGAGTCCTATCGCCATTTTGTGCTTTCGGCCAGCTGTGCCAATGGGTTTTCGGCTAGCAACCAGCGTCGCAACGTTGGCGAAACAGACTCATTGTGTTTGAGTCGTTCTAAGCCCAGGATATGAAATAAACAAAGTGCCAAGAAAATGCGTATTAATATAAACAAAAGGGAAAAATTATTGGGCATGTACGCAAAAAGGATCAATAAAGCCACGAGTAGGAATGGTAACCGCAGACATGCATAATTGAAGTTAATTATACTTATCAACAGGTTTAGTAATGTCAGATAACCACTTTTAAATTTTTGTTAATCATAAAATAAAATTTCATTATTTATATGTTTCTCTATCATTTCTGCGTCCATATAATATTCTATCATTATTGCGTCCGTTATATACGATTTGTAAAAATTATATTGAAGTAACCATCATTTCTGCGTCCTACAGTGTTGCCATTTAATATAATGTGTAATTATTAGGTAAATTTAATATGGTTTTAACTATATAGTGAACAAATTTGATTTGGTAAATATTTGTTTTATCTATACCAATGCCTTTTTAGAAAGAATAAAAATGTAAAAATACAAAATTAATAAATAACAAAGAAACAGATAAACAATTTGCAGTGAAATACAAACTATATGTTCTATGGAACATTTAATCTTTTTCTTTGCTATAAGTTGTTTTTACAAGAAAGTATTTTAATAAAACTAAATAATTTGTCAAATGAGTGTCATGTGATGTTGGTATTGGTATTAATCAAAAGATAAAACATTAAAATGTTCTTTATTTTCTTCATTGCAATTTATGTTTTTAGTGTGGTTTAAAATACCCACTATATGTTTATTAATGAGGTTTTTAGTATTAAAAAAATTACTTACTATACTCAGTGACATTAGAAGTGTTACACCCAGAAGGAATCATTTCTTGATCCTAATTTTTTGACAACAGAATGACTATATTTAAAGAATGCTATGATAACAATGTCAATGTTTTATCTTTAGTAGTTTTTGTAACAATAAAATTTTATCTTAAATTAAAAAAAAAACGATTCATGAAGACCGGTTGGTAAAGAAATTTTTAATTACTGTTCTTCAGTTCAGTTCCTCGAGTTCGAGGACATCAAAATTACCAACATGTTAATGATTTTGACAGGGGTAGAATTGTTGTCTATAAAGATATGGGTTTGTCGTATCGCCAAATTGCCCTTCGTGTTAATTGTACGGGAATGGCGGTAATGCGTGTGTGTCGTGTGTGGTCAAACGAAGGTAGAGGAGCACGAAGAAGACCAACTGGCCAACCAAGGCGTACCACAGAGCGTCAAGATAGCCACTTCAGACTACTTGTTTTGCAAGATCCTTTTGCTACTACGCGTCAAATCGCTGATAAATGGTGTGGATAGGAAGGTAGACCTGTTACTATGTGTATACTATACCGTCACATTCGAGCCTTTGGACTGTTTTCATACCGCCCACGACTAGTGCTACCTTTGACACAGGACCACTGCCATCAACGTTTGAATGGGTGCACAGAACGGCAGCAATGGGTGGAAGAATGGCATAATGTAGCATTCAGCTATGAATCGCTATTTTGTTTAGGCATGCACGATGGCCGTAGAAGGGTTAGACGCAACCCTGGAGAGCGACGAGATACCGGGTTTGTTCTTGGATGACATGTACACAGGACAGTTGGAGTAATGATTTGGAGGGTTATTGCCTATGGTAGCCGATCACCACTTGTGTTCATTTGAGGCAGTATGACAGCTTTACGTTATGTTGATAATGTCTTAAAAACCACTTTACTTCCTTATCTAGACGGCCGTAGCCACGTCCTTTTTTAGCAAGATAACGCGCGTCACCATATTGCTCGTCGAACTATTAACTTTCTCCAAGAAGCTGGCGTTAATTTTTTGCCGTACCCACCTCGTTCACCAGATTTAAATCCCATCGAACATGTGTGGATTATGATGGGAAGAAGACTGTCCCATTAACACCATTCTCCACAAACTCTGGCAGAGTTAAACCATGAAATTCAAGTTGCATGGAACAAGATGCCACAAGCAGACATTGATCATCTCATTTTGTCAATGCCTAGACGCGTACATGAGTGTATGCAGTTACTGGGTCACCAATTTTTTTTTTGTTATACGATATTGAAAATTCTTGAATATGTTAACGTTTTATTCTCGATGTAAATCTACCATGTTGCCAAAAAATTAAGATTAAGAAATTATTTCTTCTGGGTGTAACACTTCTAATGTCACTGAGTATATTTATTTAGATATTAACTCTAATTTCCAATTCTCATCTCTACTTTTTTTTATTGAAAAAAAAACAACTTAATATCAATTTTTTATTATGTTTTAAAGTATAAAAATAATGATACATTTTTATAATTCAAATAAACACATAAAAAGAGTTTTTTTACAAATTAAATAAATAATTTAAAATGAAAATTTTCCAAATAACATTGATGATAATTTGAGAACAAAAGAGTGGTGCCCAAGATTGACTTGACATTTTTGTATGGAGTTACTTAAAATCAAAAAAGTTCTCATTAATAGACTACAAACTTTTAAAGATATAGAAACAGAATTAGAGTGGACATATATAATGTAACTTCAGAAATTTTTAAGAATAATCTAGTTGTCGGATTAATTACTGCTAAGAAGTTTAATTTAATCTATTTGTTAAATAAACATTTTGTTGGATTGTAACATGTAATTTAAGATGAAATCTGTTTTGCCACCCTGTATAAATAATTAATGTGTTAATGTTTTATTTTACTATATTTTTTTTATTAACTTTTAAAATGAGCTATAAGAGAACTTCCATTCTTAGATTAAGTCATCACGCCCAGGATGGCATGATAAATATATGAACATTATAATTAAAAAATAAAAATCAACCTGTTTTAGAATTTGTTTCTAAAGTTGCGTATTCTTGAAAGAATGAATTTATTTATAATTAAGTCTCTCTCTCTCTCTCTCTCTCTCTCTCTCTCTCTCTTTCTCCTTGTATAAAATATAAATTTATCTATAATAAATTTCTTACAAATATTATACAAACAATCTCTTATAACGATAAAGAGAGTATTTTATTTTAAAGTAGTCATAAGTTAGTAAACAAGTAAAAAAATAGATAAATAAATAAATAAGTAGGTAAATAAATAAATCAATAGATAAATAACTAAATAAATAAGTTAATTAATCAATAAAATATACGAAAGTAGTAAGATTCGAACTACAAAGCATTTTCTAAACCATAATAAAAGCAATTTGCATTAATATGGTAATAGAACTGGAAGTGTAAATATAATCAAATAAGCAATTACCTTTTAAGTATTATTTTGATTATTTGATTGGTGTTGAAACCTAAAAAATATCACAATAAAGTGATATACTTATTTCAAACTAAAATCTATAAACGAATTTTCCATAGAGACCTGTCTATAACATATTAAAATTTACTTGTAGCTGGACGGATAATAAATCTTACCTTTAAAAAGATATTTAGGCAATAAGAAATAACAATATTTTATTTTAATACTTACTTTATATTAATACTATAATACTTTATAATCCTAAATTAATACATAACAACCAGGCTTAATATTTTTTTTGAACGATTAGACATACTTACTTCTATGCAGAAAATAGGGTATACTATAAAATAAAATTCACAATCGTTTCACATCGAATAAAATGCAGCGGCCTTTGCAACGTTGCCTACGTTCTTTGTAAAATTCATATAGCGCACCGACAAAAAGGGATAAGATCGTATATAACGGCAGCGCCTCTACTCGTAAAAAGCCACAATACAAAAATATACATTTAACGGGTAATCTATCATTGATGCGTCCCCATCAAATTCATGTAGCCACTCCGGGGTTGCCATATGCACAACTTATTATAAAAATTTAGGATGTACAAGTTATTGACCGTTTAATTTCATTGAAACAATATCCGTTTTATGTGTAGATAGGCAATAAATACACAGTTTGTAAAGCTGCGTCCGTATACGGACGCAGCTTTGCATCGGACGCAATATTGATAGGGATTCGCCTATTCAATGACGCACTAATGATAGCTGGATGTATATATATATATATATATATATATATATATAAAAAGAAGAGTATATTATGTGTCAATCAAAAAAAGTTAGGCATTTACAAGTTCAGAAGTAAAAAACTACATTGGAAAGCCAATTTAAATGAAGCAAAAATTGTAACGTTTATGAAGCTGTATCTTTGTTTGTTAGGGACGGTAGATATATTACGCTTATTGCGAAATACCCATAAAAACTTTGTTGAAAATGTGGATATAGAAGCAATATTCATAACAATGTAACACAGTGTTACTGTCATTAATTCCCGTGAAGTTAAATTGTGCATCGAATGGTTGCTAAAGGTTAATAAATTGTCCGGCAATCGGTTGATTTTATGCCATGTATTGTCACGGTATTGAAGCAATATGAAAGTTGAACTGTATAGCAGTGACCCCTTTTTATGCTCTAACTAAAGCATTATTGGTTCCATTATTGCTTTTTCGTCACCATAAAACGAACAATTCAAAAGGGATTATCATTTATCATATAACGTAAATATTGCGGTAGATTTAACCTTATATATGTCGAAATATACGTTTCTATTTGTGTATAAAAATAATTACATCCCTTCAATACTTTGATTACTCTATTTAAGTATTACTCTTTTTAAGCACAAACTGTTTAAAGTTTCCTCTTTTTTGTAAATTTTTAAAAGACTTTTTACTGTATTCGATCGGGTATTGTACGTAAATCAAATATACTAAATTTAAAAATTTATAGCATTTTGCCGCAAAATTTTATTATTACCATTGCAGTATCGCTTGTGTTATCAACCAAGCTTGTTCTGTTTATCTACAGTGACTATTTTGCTGGCATTGTGTTATTGGTTCTAACGTCAAAGTGTTCTAAAGGGCGTTCTTTCCCTAGCTAGCTCACTTACTCGTGTTTTTTTTCAAATGTGTACATGCTATACAGTACCGTACTATGATCGTGATAGGAACGTGTCATGCACGAAAAAAAAGATACGCTCTACTATGCCCACTGAAACGTAACAACTGTGTTACGTGCCCGCATGCAACCCGTATAAAACCTATATAAATCAATTCGTTATCAAAACAATTACATATTTCCTCTGGATCCAGATACTGGAGACCAAAAAAATACTTAATAACTTTTCTGATCTCAGTTTATTCTTTATATTCATTAACCAATCCTGAAGCATAATTTTTTCTGTACGATGCTTGCGAAAGATTGAATCTGCAGCTAATTATTTTAGATTCGCTATATACCTCATTTACGGTATTGTGGATAGCCATTTCATTACAATGCTTTTTGGTTTAAATTTTAAATTGTTTATCTAACATTTACGAACAAGAAGTTCGAACAAAAGTTTATATTATACATTGATGCTTATTTTAAAGCAAGCAAAAAACAAGAGGTATATACTGTCCATTTTTATAACTATAAATGGTAAATAATTGTTTTTAAAATTTGGTAAAATTATTAAATGTTTGATCCATATAAATTTTATCAGCTTCACACAAAAACTGTAGGCTGGTTAAACAGGAAAATACAATTATTTTAGATTGTTCGTTATTAATTAGCAAAAACGGCTCATCTTTAGAAATATTGATGGTTGCTGAAAAATCTTCACTTTGTTTTTTTGTAAGTTTGGCATTTGGTTTCTCTTACATACATTTTAATCTTACGAATTACCAATTGTCTCAAGTTCCCTTAATATTATTTTAGACAGTTTTTCGTATAGATCGTCAATTGCTTTCATCTTAATGGCATTGCTTAACTTTTGCCTTTCTAAGTTTTCTTCTGCGTCATTATAATTAAGAAAAGTTTTCAATAATATATCATATTTGCCTATAGGTATATTCTTTTGCTCGATATGATGCACACCTATAACGAACTGTTGAATTTTATAATATATTTTCTACACAAAATTTGTACTTATTAATAACTTAGAAGTTTTTTTTCCATTTGACTCAAAATATTCCTTACATTAATGTTTGACATTAATCTAAGAACTAGACTTGTTTCACTTTTATACGGTGTGGATCGCAGGACTACTTCTCGGACGTCAGATATAAATTGCTAATCATTTTAATTATTTAACTTGGAAATCTGAAACTTTGCTGAATAATTTATTAATAGTCGAATTAGATTTAGTGTTGGAAAAAATGTAGTTCAAAGATCTGTAACACACTTTTTTAATTTGATAATTTTTTTTAAATAAATAGCCGTTTGTTTATAAACAAAATTTAAACTTTATACATTTTTTATTTTTAATAGAAATAGTCATTGGTGCTTAATAATAAGTTTAATTGTACACATTTACATGAAGCCGAGATAGCACCAGTTAACTATCATGAAAACTTCAAGTTCATTTCTTATTTTTCCTTTTTCCGTAAAGATTCCTGTCTTATTTATTATTTTTTAAATTTTTTCTTTATCTTATGTCTTACTTGTGTAGGTATGTATTTTATCATTACACAGACTTATTGTATTTTTACAGATTTAAAACATTTTAAAAATAGTAAAATTATCCTATTTCATTTATTGAATCAGTAGCTAAATATAGCGATACATTATATATTTGATAATATTTTTAAGTATTACTTTTGCGAAGAGGATTCTACACGAACTCTATAAAATTGTTGGAGTTTATATTTTTAAGCTTTGTATTAACTCATCTACGTTGCTTTTAAAGTATAATTTTTATTCCCATCTGAAGACATACCACAAATATTTCATTTACTTTGACTCTTTTTTATTTTTACTACAATTTGGTTAACATGTTGATGGGAATAACATGGGAAAACATTTATTTCCCTTATTTATTCTTACTGTTGTTTCTTCTTTAACATTTGGCACACTTGTAAAAATCGTTTCTAAATAAGTGAATTTTTTAACTTCTTAAATTTGTAGCTCTTCCCCTTTTTTGTTGTTATATTAAATATATCAACAAGAAATGGAAAGAACTACAAATTTCTAAATTCTAGTGAATTGTCCTCCGAGAAATTTTTATTTGTCCATTTCATAAATATATTTAGTTTTTTCCTCGTTTATTTTTAGACCCATCGTTTTCGCCACTACCTCCATTGCTTGTACAATCCTTTGTAACTCTTTCTTGCTTCTACTTAAAAAGACAATATCGTCAGCAAACCCCATAGAGTTCCTATACCATTTCTATTCACATTTGCCTTTTTTCTAGAACAAAGTTAAAGAGTAATGATGACAATGGATCACCCTTAATCTTAATCCTCTTTCTGCAATAATTTTTTCTGATTTTTATCCGTTCACTTTGTCTCTATTTTAAGTTATATTTAGTGTCATTTTCACCAGTCTTATAAGTTTATCTTCTACCCCAAGGTATTCCAGTGCTTTATATAATTTTGATCTTCTAATTGTATCGTAGGCTTTTTTAAAATCTATGAAAAGTATGTGTATTTCATTCCAATGTTGATGACTTTCGGCTTGAATCTCTCTTGAATAAAAAATTGGATTGACGACTTCCCTTCCCTCCTAAATCCGGATTGGTATTCTCCTATTACGTTTTCTATTTTTTTCGTTAGCTTCTTCTTTATACTTTTGGCCAGATCCTTGTATCCTACATTGAATAGAGCGATGCCTCTGTAGTTTTTGCATTTTGTCTTATCTCCTTTTTTTGTAATGGGCTTACTAAAGCTTTATTCCAATATTTTGGTATGCGTTCCTGCGCCCATATCTCTTCATCTCTTGTATTAAACTATGAATTTCTTCTACCAATTGCTTACCTCCTTATTTGAGCATTTTTGCAGTTATGTCATGCTCTCCTGCACTTTTGTTGGATTTCAAACTAAGAACTATTTTCTCAATATCCTCAATGCTTGGTGCTTCGACTGTTTCCATTCTTTGTATCTCTACTTCATTATGTACATTTTCTTCTTCTTCTGCTACTTGTATCTCGTTAAGTCTTAAAATTAGATTAATTTTCATTATTGGTGGATGTTTAGAGTAGTAGTTCATAAACCTGTTGCTACAAATATTTTTTTTTTCTGTTCAATGGATCATCATCACCAGAAATGGTAGTGTGTTGTTCTTTTTTTCCAGTAAATTTTAATTATCACATTGATTATTAAAGATTGTTAGTACTTTATCAACTTCATTTTTCGGTACTGTAATATTAAGTTGTCCGCAAACCTTTTTACAAACGGAATTTTAAATGGAATGTTTTTTAAGCTTTTTTTAATTAAATCATCCAGAGCATAATTGCTGAGAGTAAAGGATAAACTACTGCCCATTTGAGTGCCTAGTATTTTTTGTAATATCTATATTAAATTGACATATATTACTGTCAAAAATGAAGTATAATATTTTTAACATTCTTTCTAAATTTAATTTGCATTTTAATTAAATTTTGTGTTAATGGTTTTTTTATGCTTTTTGTAACTAAATTTTAATTATAAGCCAATTTTAAAATCTATAATGTGTTTTACACTTATTGTCAAGTGTAATGTTTTAAAGTTTCTGTACTAGAAGTTCATGACTAAGTTTAAGCAGATTTTGTAAATTTTAACACTTAATTGTTTTTCTGTTTTTAAATAGAGATGTCTTGATAAATATTAAAATTGGTCCGAAAGCTTGACAACAAAGTTGAAGAGTTTATCTCAAGCCTAAAAATTTGACTGCCACCCTACGATTTACCTTTGGCTATTACATCAACAGTCAAAATACCACAACTTTATGTTTTTTTGAGATTGCTATTGGTTGTTTTTTTTCTGTCTCAAGTAAGTTTTTATTTGCAATTTTATTAAATAAACTTATAGTGACATATATGTAAAATACTTGTTGACACAACTCTTTATATTCAAGAGTAATAAAATTGTAAAATTTAGCAATAAAACTCATACTAGTAGAATAATTTTAAAGTGTAATTAGCAAACATTCTGTTAGTGAGCTAATTGCTCGTCTGTCTATTCTCTATGTAGGTGGACGTTCCAGCTAATTTCAATGTAAATTATGCAAGATAAACGGGAGTGTAACAGAATATCAAAAACCTTTTAACACGAAAAACTGCCGATGCTAATGGAGTTTAGTCTGTTTGAAGTGTCAGATTCAGGAGTCTGATTTGTAACTTACAGAGTTGCAGGGTGAATTTTAAAACCAGCTATATACGACAACATCTAAGGCGTGGATCGAGTAAAAAGGAAATGTAGTTCTTTTGGGTTTGGTGACGACTTTTCTGCACTAAAGAGGCTTATTATAGTACAGTAAAATAAAATTAAAAATGTTTTAATAGATATATTTATCAATAAAAAAAATATAAATAAATGCCCGTCGTTTTTTTAAGTCAAAAGATTTTTTCTGAAAATCAAAATCGATAAATATAAAAAACATCCGACAACATTGCGTACCTATATTTACTGAAAACTGACAGATTAAAATCCATATTATATGTTTTAACCTAACTTTATTAATTTACAATTTTTGAGATTTTTATAAGGAAAACGTTATATTATGTGAAAATGAAATTGTCATCTTTCTATATTTAATAATAAACCGTAAGTACACTTGTTTACGTGTTAAATTTTAAAATTTAAATAACGTTATTATTATTGATCCCCTCAAAAAATAATAAACAGTTTTGGAATTAGACAGTAAAAATTCATCAGTTGATACTAATAAAAAATGCTACCGGGTATTCTATTGTTTCAATTTTAATGCATCAGTAAAACGGTTCTTATTAAAAAGCTAACAATCTAACTGAAGGTGACAAATACGAGGTCTGTCCAAAAACTATCCGACCTGCATTTATACCTTCGCGACAAAGTGTTTTAGTGACCCCTACCGGGCGGGAACGTCAACAGTAATACCTCCCAAAGGTACTGTTTGCTTACTGATATCTGCCCGACGTAGGTCTGTTAGTTTTCAAAGTGTTTTTCAAGTTCGTTAAATTTTTAAGTACCTAAAAAGGACCGAAAAAGTTGAACAACGAATTTGCATTAAGTTTTGCTTTAAACTCTAAAAAACTTGTACCTACCAAAACAATTCAAATGTTGCCTTTGTTGACAATTGTATGGCAAAACTTAAATAAAATAGTGGTATAAACGATTTAAAAATGTCTGTTGACAGTGATTATCGTTCTGGTCGGGAACTTTCGACGGGAAAAACTTCGGATAATATTGAGCGTGTGTGAGCGGCAATTAAAAAAGATCATCGTTTGACTGTTAGGGAACAAAAAATGATCTTGTAATACCAAAAAGTATAGTTTATCAAATTTTAATCGAAAATTTAAGCATGGCTCGTGGGTGTGCTAAATTCATCCCAAAACTGTTTTTAGACCAGCAAAGAAGACTTCGAAAAAATCACTCAGGACAATTTATAAATGATCGATAGCGATGAAAATTTGCTTAAAAAGGTTATTACTGATAATAAATCATGGGCTTAAAGTTATGAGCATGAAAAAAAAACAACGGTCTTCGCAGTGGAAGCCTCGACCAAACACGTGTTCAATCAAACAATTTTTAAAGTCCGAATATCAGATATCAATTTTAATTAACTTCTATTTTACCCATCAGGGTTAAAATTTTTCATAATCTCTTCTTAGTGGGAGTTTACATTATGAAAATAAACATCTGTACAAATTTCACGTTTCCATCATCAGCAGTTGAGGCTGTGCGTGCGTCTGTAAATCAGTTAATATATTTATACATATTTTCCCCTTTTGTTTATATTAATACGCGTTTTCTTGGCACTTTGTTTATATATATATATATATATATATATATATATATATATATATATATATATATATATATATATATATATATATATATATATATATATATATATATATATATGAACAGTAGTGGTGTTCCGGGTTTCAATCCGTTGGTTGTTTGTGTCTTCACGACGTTTCGCCAACATCTCAGCTGGCATTTTCAAGTGATGCTTCCTTTGCGGCTGCTGATTCCAAGTTTAGCAGCCGCAAAGGAAGCATCACTTGAAAATGCCAGCTGAGATGTTGGCGAAACGTCGTGAAGACACAAACAACCAACGGATTGAAACCCGGAACACCAGTACTGTTCATTCTACCATCCGTGAAACACTACATCATAACATATATATATATATATATATATATATATATATATATATATATATATATACATATATATATATTATTAAACTTTTAAAGAGATATGCATTCTTGTTAATAGTTTTATTAAAAGTTTTAATCCTATGATAAAATGACAATAAGCTATAATCTTAAAAAATTTGAATCAAAAATATTTTAGAAACTAGGAAACTAGACTGCCCAGCATTTTAATAAGTATTTTCCAGAATTTTTTTATAAAATTTTAAAATTTTGCTGCTAAATGATTAAATGTTAATAACTAATATCCCGAAATTCCAACATATAACGAATAAATTTTAAAAAATAAAATTTTGTACAAAAGATTGGCCAAACGGCAAAGTTGGCAACAATAATAGCGGATGACGTCGATATATTTTAGAGCACCCGAGCTTCAGTGAGCACCTGTATCAGAGTAAGGTTATGTTTAAAAAATATAACAGTGCCGCTTGTGTTATATTACCCCTACTACTGTTATTTAATGTTGTAAATAATTAAGATTACAGACGGTTCTAAATTAAATTTGATAATAAAAATAAATTCGGGAAATAACTTGATGAGAAATATTGCTTTTTTTTAATTAAACCACATTCTCACAACGTTTCCTCTATTTTTATTAAATATATCCTAAAAAAATGTTAACAATAACACCAAAACCGCTCTCAAGAGATCTCTAAAACATTTCTTATTTTTTATCTCGTATTAAATTTTTTCATATCCTTCGAGATAAGGCAGATTTTTCTCCTTCTTCTCTTTATTGGCTAAAACACCGCAGGATATGATCTAGGCAGCGAGTGAGGCGAAATCGTATCTAATGAAGAGAAAAGTCATTTCGACGAAATCCCCCAACATTACCTCAATTGAATGTGAAAAATGCGTTGGAAAAATAACGTTAAAACCAGGTAAGCGTGACGATGTGGGCCCAATGCATCAACTGGCTTGATTAGGCTGTTTGGGTTGAGGGAGAAATCCTTTATATTTGAAGGAATATAGTCTATGGGAAGTGATGATAATCATGTAAAAACATAATTTTTTACCATAATGTAGACTAAGGCCAAACTACAAAATATAAGATATTAATTCCAAAATTAAAATAACTTAAAAAAATAAAGAGGTTTTTTTACTTTTAACTTATAACCAGTGCTGCAATATACAAAATTTAAGCACCACTTTTTTTGTTTTAAATTTCAAAATGATAATCATAATAATTAAGGTTGCCAATTTTTTACGAATAGGGATGGGTTTTCTTTGATAATCTAGACAAATGCTGTCAAATATTCGTTTGCGTTAAAATTATAAATGCCATAATTTTAACTTGTGTTGAAAGCTAAGCAATTATGGTTAAAAAATTGTTAATTAGCTAAAGATTTCATTTTGTAGAAGATATTGAGTTGTTAGTAGTGGTTGTTTTAAGAGTTTTCGTCTTAGAAAAAAATTATGGCAAAGCTTTATGTAGATAATTTGTGAGGAAGAAATCATTCCACTATAAGTCGTAATGATTAACGATTTTAGTTAACCAAAGACCAATCTTTAAATCGAAGGGATTGCGTCGGTCGACTACGTTGAGCACAAGAACATGTTATAAAGGAGCAAAATCAATGACAAAATGTTCTTTTTACTGATAAATCTTTAATTCACTAAACGTTCTTGTTTCAATTTAGGATCATGATTTTAGAATTAAGTCTTATCCATAGTGTTAAAATAACACACAAAAACGGTTTTATTCTGCTTAAAACACTTTAAATTAAACTGAGAAATTTGTTTTCAATTCTGTTTTTGTAGAATTGTTAACGAATGCGACACTAACTTTCCGAACAGCTTTTTCATATGAAATTCTTCCTGTAAATATGAAGTAGGTACCTACTCATTCATCAGACATGCCCAAAGTCTCAGCAATTTTACACTTAGTAATTTCTGGTGTTCTGACGCATAGTTTAAAATAAAGAAGCTGATTCTTTTTAGACTTATACTATTTTTGTATGAATTTCTGTTGCTGATAAACATTTTAAAACAAAGAATTTTATCAGTGCACGATATTCGGTTTTTTTCAATATAACAAAATACAATTTCAAATGGCTTGTAAATAAAGAATGAATTAACAAGTCATAGAATAGAATTTTTGGTGTGATTTAATAGCAGATAAAATATTAAAATACTGTAACGGGATAACCGTAAAGAAAAGGACCTTAATTTGAAAGATTGTTATTCTAGAAACTTCTAAACGCACTAACTAGATTAAATAATGTTTCTAGAAAATTCTAGAAAGTTCTAAACACACTGACTAGATTAAATAGTGTTTCTAGAACATTCTAGAAAAGTTTAAACACACTGACTAAATTAAATAATGTTGTATATAAGGGGATGTATGGGCAGTTAACGTCAGTTCAAGTTCAAATATTAACAAGAGTCCATTGTATTGTCAAGCAGTTTAGACGTTATCCAGCAGAGATCAGTGTATCTTAACAATTTTGTAAATAAAATTGTGTTAAAGTCCCCATAAGTGTTTCAAATTGGTGTCAGGTGTGGGGTGAAGATACAAGAATGCCTAAAAAAAAGATAAATGAACTATTGGTGGCTGACTCAGAAGAGAGCTCGAAGAATTAGAGTTGGAAACTACTGGGAACAAATCCGTATTGATGAGAAGGCTCCGTGAATACCACTTAAATAATAATTTGGACCCTGATGCTGTGGAGTTTGAAGACCCAGTTCAAAAAGAAAATTCTAAACTAGCGCAACAACTTTCACTGCAACACGAGGAGCTATCACAAAGAATGACGAACCAACAAGAAGAACAAACTCAACAACTTTCTCGGCTGCAAGAGGAGCTATCGCAACGAATGACGAGCCAACAAGACGAACAATCACAACAACCCAGTTGTCCAGTCAGATAAACAGCCAGCGCGAAGATATGTCCCAGCTATCACAACGGATGTCTACCCTATCAGATGAGTTATCCAGTTCGTTCTCCCAGCAAATATCACATCTTCGTGACGAGCAAAATCAGCAAGTGGCTAACTTGAATCAGCAAATGGCCAACTTGCGAGAGGAAATCAACCAGCAAATGCAGTCCGAAATAAGGAAGCTTCAACAAGAACAGGAAGCTTGTCGTCAAAACCAAACCATCCACCACGACGACGGAGATGCAGAAAGGACAGAAACCTGCAACGTAGATGTCCAACGACGAGGAAACGGGGAGGCGACCCAGGTACGAACGACGATAAAACCCCCGACCTTCGACGGAAAGACTTCCTGGCCAAATTACCTAAAACAATTCGACGCAGCGGCCAGAGCGAATGGATGGTCATCCCAGGAGAAGGCCTTGTCTCTAACCGTAGCTCTGCGAGGCGAGGCTTTGGACGTCTTGCAATCATTGACACCGGATGAAGTTGACAACTTCGAGTTATTGGTCAATTCGAGTTATTGGTCAATCGTCTGGAGATGCGTTATGGTCAAACTCATCTACAACCGGTGTACCGAATGCAGTTAAAGAACCAAAAGCAGAAAAATGGAGAGACTATCCAGGAGTTTGAGGCGGAAGTGGCAAAAATGGTACGGCTTGCGTATTCCAATGCAGCGGAGGATTTCCTGGAGTGCCTAGCAGTCCAAACCTTCACCGATGGTCTTCAAAACGTCGAGTTGCAGCGCGCTGTACGGTTGGCGCGGCCGAAGACTCTTGTGGACGCCTTGACCATTGCCCTGGAGTTTGATGCGGTGACGGAGGCCTCACATGGAGTTGCTCGACTAAGGAAAGTCACCGGTAACTGCGACCGTGTCGTTCATTCCGTTACCGACGTCGAGGCGGTAGTCGAGAGGTGTATGAAGTTATCTCTAAAAAGAAGGCGCCCAGTGAGATGCTGGAACTGCAGAGAACTAGGCCATATAAGAAATACTTGTCCCCAAAAAGAAAAATCTCCTGCTGAAGTACCCCAGCAGCAGGAAAACTTTAAACGGGTCGGCCCCTGTAGGGCGACATCGACCCCAAACTTTCCCGAGGCCCCTCACACCATTAAATTGGCAACTCTGCGACATCACGTGGACAGCTTATATGTAGATGGCCTCATTGATGGGAAGAATATAAGCATGCTGGTAGACACTGGACCTACGCAAACTATCGTCCGACCAACCATCATTATGCGAAATAAGATGTTGCCTACTAGTTGGAGACTGTGTACCGCTACCGGAGAATCTGCTAGAGTCTACGGTGGGATACAAGCGACGCTACAGTTTGGTTCAACCTCTCTTGTTCACTCGGTGCTGGTGGCTGACGTTGATGAAGATGTTGTTCTGGGTATGAACGTTATGCTCCACTGTGGTTTTCATTTGGATCTTCGCCGACGTATCCTTCGTACTGATAATGAGGAAATATTCCTGCACCGAAAACGAGTTGACAATGCCTCGATTAAGCTAATCGATGATATCGAACTTCCGGCGAGCTGCGAATGTGTCGTAACAGCGCGGTTCGATGGACTGGTGCCAGATGGTGCCCCAGCCATGATAGAGCCGAAGAGCCATGACCATGAATTGGGAAAAGGACTCCTTGTGGGTAAGACTCTTGTTAGATCCGCCAAAGAGGTACCCATCCGAGTTATCAACTTGAACGATCATCCAGTTCTTCTCCGAAAGGACACGGAAATGGGAAGTTTAGAACCGGTAACGGCCATAATTCACAAGATAAACGTTACAGCAACAGATGAGACCAACGGAATTGAACAATTAATGACAAAATTAAATCCCTCTTTGTCAAAATTAGAAAAGAAACAGGTAAGAGATCTACTTTACCGTTATAAACCTGTATTTGGTTCTAAAAGTAAACTGGGAAGAACTGATGTTGTACAACATAGAATTGACACTGGTGATGCACGTCCGATTCGACAGGTACCCCGAAGGATGCCTCAAGTTAAGAAGCAAGAAGCAGACAGAGGCCTTAAAGAAATGATTCAAAATGGCATAGTCGAACCATCCATTAGTCCGTGGGCTTCTCCTGTGGTATTAGTGAGAAAGAAAGACGGATCAGTGCGGTTTTGTGTCTACTATCGAAAGCTAAATGATGTCACTAAGAAGGATAGTTATCCTCTGCCAAGGATTGATGATGCCCTCGACGCTTTGGCGGGTTCTACTTTGTTTTTTACCTTAGACCTTAAAAGCGGATACTGGCAAGATAAAATGAATCCTGCAGACAAAGAAAAGACTGCCTTTACCAGTGGATCAGGGTTGTGGCAATTCACGGTCCTTCCGTTTGGCCTCTGTAATGCTCCTGCGATGTTTGAACGGCTAATGGAGAACATCCTGCGGGGTTTGTCATGGGAAACTTGTCTAGTTTATCTAGACGACATCATCATAATGGGCAAGACCTTTAAGGAACATTTATCTAACCTGGAAGAAGTCTTTAAAAGATTACAGAACGCTAATCTAACATTAAATGTTAAGAAATGCCACTTGTTCCAGAGACAGGTCAACTATTTAGGACATAACGTAAGCAAGGATGGCGTTGCTGTTGACCCCGCTAAGATACAAGCCGTTCAGGAATGGCCAATCCCTATCAACAAACATCAGCTCCGGAGTTTTTTGGGTCTTTGTTCCTATTACCGACGATATGTCAAAAATTTTGGAGACATCGCCAAACCCTTGACACGTTTGACAGAATAAGATAAGTCCTTCTGTTGGGATCAGGAATGTCAAGAGGCGGTTAAAATACTGAAGAAACAGCTTACGTCAGCACCTGTCCTTGCTTATCAACTTCCTGATGATAAGCTTATTCTGGACACCGACGCCAGCAATGTGGGAATTGGAGCCGTCTTGTCACAGCTACAAGATGGTAAGAAAAGAGTGGTTGGTTACTTCAGCAAAACTTTATCGAAAGCTGAAAAGAACTACTATGTAACTCGGAGGGAACTGTTAGCAGTTGTAAAATCCGTCGAACACTTTTTTAAATATCTGTATGGCAGAAAATTCCTGATCAGAACAGACCATGCCAGTTTAAAGTGGCTACTAAGCTTTAGGAACCCAGAAGGACAGATAGCAATATGGCTTAAAAAACTACAGGAATATGATGTTGAAATCGAGCACAGACCTGTAACAAGACATCGTAATGCTGATGCACTTTCCAGAAGACCATGTCGACCTGATTGCCCCCATTGTACCCGTATGGAGCAGAACGAGGAAAAACTTGCCTAAGTTAAGGTTGTGCCAGAAGACGAGAGCTCTATGCTGGAGGAGCAACAAGAAAATGATCCCGTTCTGAGAAAGATTCGGGAGTGGAAGAGAATGGACCGTCGTTTGTTGTGGAGAGAGATATCCTCATCCTCTCTTGCTTTAAAAGCATACTGGTCCCAATGGAACTCTTTAATTTTGGACGGTGGGCTCGTTAAAACACTTGTAGAAAATTCCGAGGGCACAGAAACAAGAAAACAAATACTAGTCCCAAGAAATGCTGTACCAGAAATTTTAAAACAGATGCATAATGATAGTTCTGGAGGACATCTGGGTATCACGAAAACGCTGCAAAAGATCCGAGATAGATTTTACTGGGTAAATTGCACTAATGATGTTAAAGATTGGTGTCGCAAATGCACTACATGTGCTGCCAGTAACGGTCCGCACCGAAAACCTTAGGCGAAAATGCAGCAATACCTGGTTGGAAGTCCTTTTGAAAGAATCGCAGTAGATGTATTGGGGCCACTTCCACAGACCGATGTAGGAAACAAGTACATCTTTGTTGTCATGGACTACTTTACTCAATGGGTTGAAGCCTATGCAGTTCCCAATCAGGAAGTCACAACTTTAGCAGATATATTAGTTAAAGAATTCGTAAGCCGATTTGGGGTACCACTAGAATTACATACAGACCAAGGGAGAAATTTTGAGAGCAAGCTGTTTCAAGAAGTTTGCCAAAGATTAGGCATCCACAAAACGAGAACCACAGCGATGCACCCTCAGTCTAATGGAATGGTGGAACGAATGAACCGGACTATAACCAACTATCTGTCAAAAGTGGTGTCAGATTGTCAGAGGGATTGGGATCGACATATTCCACTATTTCTAATGGCAATTTGATCGGCCATTAACGAATCAACTGGCCAAACGCCTGAGAAGGTCCTGTTCGGTAGAGAAATGAGGCTACCATGTGACTCCAAGAAGATGGTCTGGCTGGCTCAGGGAGTGTGCGGGATTCCGATGTAGGAAATAACATTCCAGGAGGAATGAATCTAAGGAGGGCGTAGTGTAACAGGATAAGATTGTTATTCTAGAAACTTCTAAACACACTAACTAGATTAAATAATGTTTCTAGAAAATTCTAGAAAGTTCTAAACACACTGACTAGATTAAATAGTGTTTCTAGAAGATTCTAGAAAGTTCTAAACACACTGACTAGATTAAATAATGTTGTATATAAATAAGGGGATGTATGGGCAGTTAACGTCGGTTCAAGTTCAAATATTAACAAGAGTTCATTGTATTGTCAAGCAGTTTAGAAGCTATCCAGCAGAGTTCAGTGTATCTTAACAATTTTGTTAATAAAATTGTGTTAAAGTCCCCATAAGTGTTTCAATACTGCTCTGGTTAATAGGTTTCGCTTTCAAAACATTTCACCCAAACAATATCTTCCAAAGACATAGGATTAGTCTCAGGATTTTAACCGTCAAGCTCGTGTCACCTTTTTCAGATTTTCAGAATTGTTTTTGAAGTAAAACTTCTTTAGCGAGATTAGGAGTAAAAAAGTTATTCTAACGGACGTGACGTCATTCTAATAACAGAAACCGGAAACAAAACCTAATACAAAATACCTGACACGATTTTGCATGGGCGCCGGCAGCAGGGTACAAAAGGGTGCGCTTGCACCCCCCCGCTATGAAAGAAAATACCTGAATTTACCTACCAGAAAATTATATATATTTTTTTATTTTTTTATTAAATTATTGTTTGAATAAAAACTAAAGGCGTCGCAGTTGCTGTCCAAATCATTCTACATTCTACATATATTAGATCATAATAGTGTGTAGATGCAGATGCACCTCCCTGAAAATAATCCTGGCGGCGCTCATGCGATTCTGCCTACTATATTAAATAAAATTAAATCTGTAATTGTATGAATTGACAGCTTGTTATCTTGTCAACCAAAATACATTGCTGGTAGTTTTTTGTGTATAAAGTGTTTGTATTAAATATGAATAAACAAAGTGGATTTATTAATAAAGAAAGTGATGACAAAATATTAAATGAAAATAGTGAGTACCTATAATACTCTATATGCATACATTTTATTTTTGGTGTGTAATTACACTATTTATACCTAATTATTTATACCTATTATTTATACCTAGCTATTTTCGTTTTATAGACTTAAAGAGATAAAAAGAAAAAGAAATTGTGAACGTCAAAGGGCATATTATAAGTGCCAGAAAGATTTAAAGAAAAATGACAAAAATGAAAAAATGACGAGACAGCCACATTCATTATAATTTGATTAAGTAAGTTTATATACATACATACATATTATGATAGTAAATAATTGTTTATACGGAAGCTTAACGTTAAGTAAAGAAGCATGTTGCACGTTTTTGTTCATAAAAAAAAAGTGTGAGGTGTCAAGGGACACCTGGATGGAACGAAGTTCCTTTCGATTAATTAGTGAAGGAATTAGTAATTTGTAAACACAACAGTGTGTTTATACATGCATAAGCATTTATTATTGTCTGTATAAAATCTCTACTTACCTAACAGTTTGCTTCTTTTAACAAAAGTGTCCATTTATACAATACCAGAGCTTTAGATAACACATCTTTTTAGAATTATTTTTTATAATTTAAAACAGGAATTAACAATTCAATACAAAATTTTAAAATTAAAATATTTGACAGTAACTGACAGTTAAGGTAATTTGACGTAGGTACCTAAATAGTCAAGTCACGAACTATTTTTAAAATGTTTATGAATTTATTAATTTATAAAAACAGGATGAAATAAAATGTAATACTATTATAGTTAATTATTATTTTTTCTACAGTATTTTGTTTATAATGTACATTTTCTTTTAATTTAAAATAGTTTCTTTTTAATTGTAATATATCTATCTATGAGAGAGAGAGGGAGAGAGAGTTATTAATTTTTTGGTCTGTGAGAGAGAGAAACATGCGTGTGTCGTGTCATAGTGTCGTGACAACTTTTGGTATGAATTTTTTTTGGCTAGCTCCTAGCGTCAGTCGTAACTGTTCGTAACGCGCGAAAGGGAACTTCGTTCCAATAATAATATTCGATTTATTTTAACACTTTCTTATACTTATTTTAGGTTTGGTTAGGTAGCCATAAAGGCCATAAAACCACTAATCAGGATGGCTGATCTTTTACCACCAGGATTTTAAATTTTATGGAATATGCTATAAAATGCTACAAATTGAAATGGTTATCTAACTATCGAAGGCTCTTGTGTTGTATTACAAAAAGGTAGATACAGCTACAAAATCACACATTCTAAACGTAATGTGTGTATATTTTTAATATTGTTTATTGAAGCAAAACTTCTTTAGGCGCGACTAGGGGTAACTCTAACGTTAGATTCTAACGGAAGATTCTGATGGAAGTAACTGTGTAATTTCAGCTATGGGAGGAGCTTAAATTTTCGAAATTTATTTATGAAATTTTTAAACGGTTTCAAATACATTAATGGTATTTAGAGAGTAAAATCTATGTTTCACATTTAAGTTATCATAAACCTATTATTTCATATATATAGTACAGTACTGCTTTTTTTTTTTCTTTATCGTTCTTCAACTGCCTTAACAATTTCTCTCCACAGGTTGCGATTCTGTACTTTTGCACCCCAATTTGGTTCTACCTCTCTGATATCTTCCAACACCGCGTCCAACCATTTTTTCTTTGGTCTCCCTCTTTTTCTTTTACCTCCTTCCCCTTCTTTAATGACCTTTTTTGCATATCTATCTTCTGGCATCCTCCTAGTATGCCCGAACCATCTCACCCTTTGAGCTTTTATGAAGCTTGTTACTGATGGGTATTTATAAAGATCTTTCAATTCTTGGTTAGTTCTTCTTCTCCAGAGTCCTTCATCTGTTTTTATTCCCCCCAGAATTTTCCTTAGTACCTTCCTTTCCCATATATCCAGTTTTGTTTCTTCCGCTTTTGTTAAAACCCATGTTTTGCTTCCGTATGTCACTGTTGGTCGTATTATTGTTCGATAAATTTTAATTTTGGCTTCTCTAGATAACTCCTTTGATCTTATTAACTTATTTAAAAATCCCACAGCTTTACTTCCTTTCACTAATCTTTTATTTATTTCTTTCCATTCTTCGTTTTTATTTGTCAGCGTTGCACCCAAGTATTCGAATTCACAGACTTTTTCAATTTTATATTTTCTGTCCTCCCCCGCTTTAATCTCTATATATTCTTTTCTACCGTCCACATTCTGATGGTTTAGCACCATATATTTTGATTTCTTCTGATTTATACTAAGTCCGTAATTTTTTGCAGCCTCTTTCAACTTACAGAACGCTCTTTCCAGTTCCTTCCTTGTTCTGGTTAGCAAAGCTAAATCATCTGCATATGCAATTATCTGTTGCTTGTGGTGATAAATAAGCCCTGTTGTTTGTATGTTGCTATCTCGTACAATTTTTTCCAACAATAGATTGAAAACCGTTGTCGATATTGGATCTCCTTGCTTTAATCCTTTTTGGACTCTAAATTTGTCTGATACAGTAGTTCCTTCGCTCCTTACTCTGCTGTATGAATTGTCTAATGTCATCTTGATTAGCTTCACGATTTTCTTTGGTATTCCTAGTAAGTTCAAGGCATTATACATTTTGTTTCCATATATTGTATCATAAGCCTGCTTAAAATCTACAAACATGACATGTAGTCCTAAATTTCGCTTGTAGCTTTTATCCATTATTGTCTTAAGGGTAAATATTTGATCTGTTGTTCCTCTTCCTTTCTTGAAACCTCCTTGGTATTCTCCCACTATTCTTTCTTGGTACACATTCAATCTGTTTCTCAAAACTCTAGCCAGAACTTTGTACACCACATCCAGAAGTGATATCCCTCTATAATTCTCGCATATACTTTTGTCCCCTTTCTTGAAGATTGGACATATTATTGCATTGTTCCATCTCTCAGGCATTTTTTCTTCGTTCCATATTTTACGTATTATTCTGCATATTCTTTTCTGTATCTCTTCTCCCCCGTATTTAACAATTTCTGCTGGGATCCCATTCTCTCCTGGACTCTTATGGTTCTTCAAATTTTCCATCTGTTTTAAGATTTCTTTATCTGTTGGTTCCTCCACGTGATCCACATATTCTCTTTCCTCCTCCACTTCTTGTTCCTGCTCTGGTTCTTTTTCTTGACCATTTAGCACTCCTTCGAAGTATTGCGCCCATCTTTTTGCTTTTTCTCTTGGATCTGCCAATATCCTTCCTTCGTTATCCTTAATATAAGGTACTTGGTAATTAACTGCGCCCTCTCGTGATTTCTTGGCCTCTTGGTAAAAATTTCTTAATTGTTTGTTTTTAAAGTGTTCTTCAATATTTTGTAATTTATTTCGCATATTATTTCTCTTCTTCTGCCTGAGTAACTTTTTGGTGTTTTTTCGGACTTCTGAGTATTTGCTCTTGACTTCTGTCGAATCAGTTTCTAGTGCCCTTAGTCGTACTAAATTCTTTTTCTCTATTTTCTTTTTACACTCCTCATCAAACCATCCATTCTTGTTTGTTGTCTTCTCCCAACCTAGCTTTTGCTCTGCCACATCTTTCAGTAATTTTTCTAGTTGCATCCACTCCGTTTCAACATTGTCCTCTTCCTTCATTATACTCAAATTTGTTCTAAAATAATCCCGCATTTCTTTTCTTACCCCGTTTTCCTGTATTCTTGCTACATTATACTTTTTCCTTCTGTTGGTTACCTTCTGTATTCTTGGCAGCTGCTGCTTGACGTTTCCTACCACCAAAAAGTGATCTGTATTTGCGTCTGCACCTCTGTAACTTCTAACATCTTTCACTAACTTTTGATGTTTTCTTTCTATTAGAACATGATCAATTTGATTCTAGGTTCTTCCATTTGGTGAAATCCATGTCATTTTATGTACTTCTCTATGATCAAAGCTTGTGCTAGCTATTTTCATATCTTGTTCTGTAGCAAACTCTATCAATAACTTTCCATTTTCGTTACTTTGCTCGTGCTTGCTTCTTCCTCCTGTTACTTTCTTGTAAATCGCCTCTCTTCCCACCTTAGCATTCATATCTCCTACCACCATTTTTATATCATACCTTTGGGTTCCCTCCAGTATGCTTGCCATCTCTTCATAAAAATCGTATTTCTCTGTCAATTCTTTATTTTCTGTCGGTGCGTGCCCGTTTATTATTGTTATTTTCCTGTACTTGCCCTGCAACCTTATTTTACATAGCCTTTCGGAAATTGCTTCAAAGTTGATAACACTTTTCATTAATTCTCTTTTTATTATAAATCCGACTCCGAAAAGTCTGTTGTTATCATTTCCGCTGTTAAAAAACCCATACCCGTCTATACTCATTGTGAGCTTACCTTTTTGCTTTGTTTCCTGCAAGGCTAAAACATCAATTCTGTACTTCTTCATTGTTTCAACTAGATTCCACAGGGCTCCTTTCTCAAAAGTCTTCATTACATTCCAAGTACCTACTTTTACTATATCATCTCGGATCTTCCGTTTCCTTTTTTTGTTTGTTTTGCATTTCCTTGTATTGTCTCTAATATTTATATTATCATCTTCGTTATCCCTTTTGCTCGCTTCCTGATTCATTGCCTTATTGTCTTCTTGTTTGCCGTCCTGATTATTAGTACGTATTAGTTTTTTGAGCTGTCCCCTCCTTTTTCTTCTAGCAGACGTCCTTGCTCATCATCCCATTTCCATACCTTATCATTAATTCTCAATTTTCTATACCCAACTTTCGTCTGTTTTCCTTTTTCCCTTTCTTTCTTAGCAATTATTTTTATTTGTTTCTGAATTTCTTGCTCCTTTTTTGTCCTTATTTCATATATAAAAAAATAATGATAACTTTTAAATTCCTATTTCTAATGATTAATATAAATATAACATCTCATTTTTTTGTAAAGTATATAGGCAATAAATATGGTTAAATTGTAATTAAATATTTATTTTCCGATACGTACGTCAACAAGTTTTACTTCAATCGCGCGTAAAGGTTACACGCACACTCTTTTTTTTTATTTTTTGTTGTATATAAATACTTTAAAAACAATAAAATCTTTAAATGCTATACTAAAAATATACAACATATCCCACGTAGGTATGCTGTAAACAAGCCGAAGTGGATCAAACGGGATATTAAGAAATTATATCTACTAAAATAGTTAAATTATTTCATTTCTATGCACATAATTTATTTTTCTAAAATATGTTATTATATATTTGTCCTATTTGTGCTTAAAGCTTTTAAAACCGTATCAAATACATCGTAGGCAGAAAAATATAATATCTTCGACGCAATTGAATAAGCTCAATGAAATGTGAAGGAAATCACTGTTTACTATTTTTCAGTTAAAAATGGAGCTTTTATGTACTACGTTTTTCCATTAGCTTTGTGCTGTACTTTCCACTTCAGTCGCATTTGCTGAAATGTAGGTATAGGAAACATGCACTTTCTGTAACTATTGAATGTAAAGTATTGGACTTACGATATTTCAAAAATCCTATTAAAATGAATGTTTAATGAAATGGAATGAAATATTTCAATTATTTTACCTAAAATTAAATTTTATGTTTATAACTTATACAAGTAAATTTTCTTTAGTTGTCGATTTTATTTAATGGTATTAAAACATTTTGATTTCTTTTATTTTGTACTTTTTTGTTTTAGCATTTAATAAAAACGATTCAATTTTATTAATATTTTGTGGTATATAAATAGAAAGAAACAATTAATAATAATATTCTCCTAAAGAAACTACTTTCTCCCGTACTAATTTAAATGTCATAATTTTAAAATATGACTATAGGACGTCGAATTCTCGTTGATCGCCTTAAAGATATAGACGGTCATTTCATTCAGGTCCTACTCCAAAGCAACAGTTTCTATAAGATAATATGGAAACAAATATTTAAAAGATGAATTTTTTTTGTGTCGGATACCTTCAAACCACTATTTGAACGCGTATAAATTAGACATCTAGAGATCGATCTTCAGGAAATCGAAGACAATCAATTTTCTGATACCTATTTACTTAAAATATAGACCACAGACACTGATGCATCAAAAGAATTAATTAAGAGTTGGGTTGGTACCTAAGGTTAAAGTATGCCTACATCTACGTAACGCTGTCAAACCAGTCTTTTTAACTTCCCGCTAAAAAAAATTAAATTTTTTTTTAAAATCGGGAAGTTATTGGTTTCACCCCGTTTTTCGAAAATCGAGTTTTCATCGGATCTCAACGTTTTAAGGTCTTAGAAAACTCCCCTGACTATTTTAACGAGGGTGTCTGTATGTCTGTATGTACGTGTGGATGTGTGTGTGTTTGTGTGTGGATGTATGTAAACCTCTTATAACTTTTGAACGGCTTGACCGATCGGAATGAAATAAAAAGCATTCCAAAGAGTTCCATCTAACTTAGATTCCCTGTAAGTTTGAACCAAATCGAGCTGGTAGATTTCGAGAAATTTCAAAATAACCGAAAAAAACAATTGGTAAAAATGATGTTTTTTGGGCACATCTTTTTGGCTATTGCATTGATCAGTTTCATAACCTAATCAGCTCTTAAGATTAAAAAGCCACGTCGAATGCCGTTTTGCAAATTAAATTCGGTTGATTCGTTCGTGAGATATCGTTGTCGAAAAAATTTCAAAAAGTGTTTTTTTTTCATTAACTTAGAGATTTTTCGACTAACCGAATTGCACTCCCGGTAACGTTTTTAGGTCTTAAAAAACTGCGTCGAATGCCATCTTGAACATCAAAATCGAATAAGGCGTTAAAAAGTTATGGCTTTTTAAACATTTCAAAAAAAGTCAAAAACGTCAAAATACGTCACGTCACGCTTTGCGGTTTTAACTAGCGGGAAGTTGCAAGGATGGCCTTTATGGTCAACCTCTTTTCGAATTTTTTTAAATCAAAACGTGTACCCTATGCTTTTACAAAAAAGGTCAATAAAAAATTAGATAGTCTCGAAGCTTCAGGTATTAGTCCAACAATAGATCACCTCTAGTTATCGCTCCAAAACCTGATAAAAGAGTTTGGCTTCGTATAGATTACAAAATTGGTGTTAATGTAGGATTAGTTGAAGCACATTATCCAATCTGGAAAATAGAACATATTTTAAATTCATTTAAAAGTTCTAAGTATTTTTGTCGCCTGGATCTTTACAAAGCCTATCTTCATTTGCTGGTGGACGAAACATCCAGTGACATTCAAACAATTTCAACACATCGTGGCACATATCGGATAAATCGACTTTCATTTGGGATTACAACTGCTTCCGGATTATTAAAAACTAATAACTATTAAAAACTATTTCGTAGGGTGATCACATTATTATTATCATTAAGGAAAATGTCAAAAAAACTTTAAACCGGCCTTTAAAGATTAAAGGATTTTAAAATTTAGCTAAACATAAAAATTTGTTTTCTTAAACAAGCATTGAATACCTAGGACATTTAATCAAATATAAAAAAATTTCAAGATCTCCAAAAAAGGTCAAGTCATTTTAGAGATACCAAGACCAACTTGATGCGGTTAGAAGATTTCTTGGGATGATAACATATTACTTTCGGTCGATTTCTAATGTATTAGGTAAAACATTTTTGACCCCTTATGATCCAAATTTACCAATTATTTTGGCTTATAATGCTAGTCCAAATGGAATTGGTGGATTTCTTACTTATTTTATTGATGGTGCAGAAAGAGCTTGCTTCAAAATCGCCAACTTTTAATGAAACAAACTACAGCCATCAAGAACGAGAAGCCCTTGCTATTATAGTTTCGATTAATCACATTTTTAGGTATTTATTTGAATAAAAATTCAAAATAATGGACCTATTACCAGAATATTTTACCAAAAATTTGTCTGAATTTGATAACGAAATTTAATACAGAAAAGCTTCCAATGACGTAAATGTAGATTGTTTTTCCAGAGCCTCCATTGATCAACAGTCAATTAGATCAATTCGTTAAGGAAGAATTTCATCAATTTGTCGATAAAAGAAGTTTCCAGCTGTGACAAAACCTATGAAATTCCTACTGATTATAATCCCATCCTAAATTGTAACTATTGCGCAATCAAGATCGATGTCTATTTTTCCCTTCTTGCTTACTCCCGTATTGCCACATCTTGTTTTTTTTTATTCTAACTCTATTGATCATTTGAATAAATTGCTTATTTTGATTGTTAAATTTTTGCAAATTTTTATAAATTGTTCGCTAAACGTTTTAAGGTTTATTTGTACTTTTTTTCTTTTTTTTTTTTGTTACTATTTTATAATCTTTTCATATTTCTTTAGTTTTTTACATTCGTAACTTTTTTAGTATCTGTTTTGATGTTGTACAATAGGTTACAAATTTTAACCATTTTTATATTACTTACGATTGTTTCGGTTTTAGGCACTATGGCCCTTAATAGAGACCGCAGGTTTAATTCCTGTCAAATGTGAAATTTGCCTTCTGAATGTCATTTCGTATTTGTCTGACTTTTAAATTTCACAAAACTCATACAAAATTTTAAAAATTTAACTTTTAAAAAAACTAGGGTTTCGGTACTCCAACAAAAAAAAACTGACGATATATATGACATGGTACAAAAAAATGACCTAGAGTTCAATGTTTTAAATCTTAATTTAATCAATAATCGAAAAGGCCGGCCTACCTCATCCGTGACCATAAATTTAAAGCACTAGCGGCCATAGACATAGATTGCAGGTTTAAATCTTGTTGAAAGGGACATTTTTGTTTAATTTCTCTATAATGGAAATTATTGTTTGGCCACTTTTCAAATTTTAACAATTATTATTAATATTACGTACAAAAAAATCAAATTTATTTAACCAATTATACTTACCAATAACATACATGTAACCAGATTGCATGTAGGTATAAAAATTTGGGGCATCGGAAGATACCTCACATTTGTAACGCCCTGTGACTTCTGGTTGAACATTTTTCAGTACTAAATTTTTGTGAGTACTTTTCTGCTCCTAAAACAAAACATTTTTGTCTAAGTTTTTATATTATTATAGGTTGTGTAAATATTTTTGCCTAAAATAAAATAAAATAAATAAATAATAGTATGTTGTGTGGCAAGGGGTAAAACAAGATGATTTCTGAGGGTCTAGGACAACTCGCCGTCGCCGATTGGCCGTGGCCGACTGGCCGTAGGGACAACTGTACGTAGGGATAACTCGCCGTAAAAAAAATTATTTTGTATAATTTGGGTATTAAACCTGATAACATGAAGTTGTCTCTTAATTATAAGACGGAATACTTTTTGGATATGAAATATCAAACTACATTGAAAGCACAAAAAATAGTCTAATTAATAACATATTTAAACAAAAGGCTTAGGGTTTTCGATGAAAATAGAAAAAAATTAAAAACTATTGTATATTTAGCCAAGTTTTCAAAAAAAGATGTTCTCTGATTTAATCTTATTTTTCGTCTTGACAGAACATGTAAAGTGTATGAAAGCTTGGTTAAGCAATAAATTGTTAGTTATTTATTTCTATTTAGGTCAGAAAATCTCATTTTCTTGATCTTCCACCCGAAAATACGCACTTTCTGGCAGCTCTTCGCTCCAGAAAGTTCAACTTTTATGGCTTGTTTGAATAACAGATTTTCTTTATCCTCTACCCAAAAATACGCACATTCTGGAAGCTCTTCGCTCCAAAAAGTCCAACTTTTATGGCTTGCTTGAATTACAGCGCGCTCTGGCGGACTTTGTTCGGATGGGGATCAAGAAAAATAGTATACAACCCATGGCCAAAAAGTTGGATGCCCTAACGCGTGCAATATAGATGCCTCGGCTTCGTCTTGGCATCTATATTCCACGCGCCAAAAAATCCAACTTTCTGGCCTAGGGTCGTAATATACTAATTTGTCGGACCGGGCCAGAAAATTATTGTGATAGTCCGGTAAAAGCTTTTACCGGACTTATTTTTATTTTCTGGTCTTGTCCGACAAAATGAGATTTTCTGACCTAAAAATAAACCGGAAAGTACTAATTTCTGGCCGGTTTTAAAAGAAACTAATTTTCTTAACAAAAGTATGCCAGGTAGATTCTTTTTAATAATACGTTCCCACTAAGTTCAAATATTTTATGGAGGATTATGGGAATTTTAATACCAGTAATTGAAATTTTAATTTCGACAATTTGTTTACCATTACGGCTGGATCACGAGAAAGTGTTATTAAATTATATTTTAATTATCTCTTATATTAGTACCTATTTAACAAAACCGAAACATTAGTTTTTAACAGTACTTTAACTTTTTTATCTCTACTTTAATTGTGAAAAAATAACAACATATCTATCACTTTGAGGGGTTGTTAAAAAAAACAATATCGGCGGCCAGTTGTCCCTACGGCGAATTGTCCCTACGGCGAGTTGTCCCTACGGCCAATGGGCCACGGCCAATCGGCGACGACGAGTCGTCCCATTCCCGATTTCTGACTAGGGCGAGAGTTGACTGCCCGAGAGAAGCGAGGGCTGTCATCGCCAGTATTGGCACACATTGATTCATAAAAACAGTTAGTAGCTAAGTCAATGTTATCATAATTTTTCAAGCATCACCAGTCAATATCTCTGATCAAGGAATAAAGCAGTGGATAATTAGCTTTGCGGAAATTATAGCTACAATGATTAGTGTTGAAATTAATGATCTTATTTGATCCCAAAAAATTTATTGTGACTTTAAGAGCCGGGTGGTAGTCGTCCTCAGGTACAAATGGCATATCTTCATAATCCACATGGCTATCAAGATTAACCAAAATCAACGTCTATTAGACGATTAAAACAGCGAGTTTTGATCTTTGTAGCCAGTCGAAGTAAGACTATTTCAGACCAATGCAACTATCAGTCAGAAACATTCTGACAGACTTGAAATAATGACATTTGCCCTAGAGTGGAAACAACGTTGTTTCTCCCCTAGGGCAAAAACAACTGTCAGTTTTTGACCTACAGTTGCATTGGTCTGAAATTGTCTTGTTTTCACTGGCAAAACAGGGATCAAAACTAGCTGTTTCAATGCATGTGATACTAAAAATCTTTTTACAAAATTCCCAAATTTTGCAAGGAAATAAAATAAACTAATAGTCTAGTCGACAAGTTGAAAATGGTACAAAATAGAGATACTGCTCCTAAAATTATGTGCGACAGCTCATTGGTTCCGGAATGACGCCTAGAAAAATGTGCCAAAAGCGCGTATTAGCACATGAACAATTGCAAAAGTTATAAACAATTAAATATGAAAATATTTCATAAACTATTATTATTTAAGAAATTTAAAGCAAAGATTCTGAACGAGGAGGAAATTTCCAATAAAAAACCTGAAGCTTCCGGAACTCTATCTCCAATATTTATAATTTTCATTTAACGCTGAAAATAGGTCTCTGCGCGACATTTTTAAATAAATTAATTTATGTGTCGTATTCGCTTTTGACGCAGCGCAAGCAATCTAAATATTTCGCGCGGAGACCTATTTTCAGCGTAATTAAAATTATAAATATTGGAGATCGAGTTCCGTAAGTTTTTTATTGGAAATTTTCTCCTCTTTCAAATTTTTTTTTAAATTCTTAGATATTAATAGTTTATGAAATATTTGCAAAAAAACGGAATGGCATTTTTTTTCATCTTTAATTGTTTATAACTTGTTAATTGTTTATGTGCCAATACGCGCTTTTAGCACATTTTTCTAGGCGTCATTCCGGATCCAATGAGCTATCGCACATAATTTTAGGAGCAGTATCTCTATTTTGTACCATTTTTAACTTTAGGTCGACTAGACTATAAGTGACAAAGTAAACGGAAAAACCTGTTTTAATGAAATAATAATAATGAATTTCTGGAAACATATTTATTTATGTAAGGTTAAAAAACTAAATAAAAGATGGCAAATAAAGAAGCTGCTACACCTTATTTGGTACCAAAACCATCTTGTAAAATCAGTGGTGGTACAGTTTAAAAAAAAAAAGAACAAACTAGAAATTCTAGAAGGACTGAGACAAGCAAAGACGCTTCTGGGAAACTATAACCAGGAGAGATCTATCAGCTCTCGTAACCTCAGTAAAAACAACCACCTTATTGAAACGGGAATTTTAACCGAGAACTGCCGGTCAAGAGAACACATACGAAATAGAAGAGAAAGGTTAACTCAATTTAAAGCCCAACGATATCCTCAACTTTCTATAAAAAATTGTACTAGAAGGGCTGCGATAAGTATAAAAAACATTAGAATTATAACTAGAAAAGATCTTATAGGTCGCAGGTGTACCTGTCATATTAAACACATACATAGGTTAAAAAACAATCACTTTCCAACTATATCGATTAACTGGTTTTTGTGCTATCGACTTTTCTCACAAAAAAAGTAAGTACGTAATAACAATGTTTTATAGCTACAATTCGCATTTAATTATTGTAAAATATTTAATGAAGAGTTGCTTTAATTTGTTTTTTATGGCCAGAAGAAGAAAAGCAGAAGATTATCATAGAATTTAATTAAGGACGAATAGTGAGTTTACGCGAAGGTACCTAAAATAATTTCAATAATAATTAGGTATTTTTTTAAAGAAATTACTAGATGCCCCGGCGAATTTCTTACCACCCATTAATCAATATTTTTTACCGGTTTTTTAATTGTTTTCCATGTTTTTTTTTGTTTTTGTTAACTTTTTTGTTGTTTATCTGTTTTCACTAATATATTTTGCGTTTTGTAATTTTTCATGTTTTGTCTTTTTATTTTTCAGTGGTTTTCGATTTCCCACATTAGTTTTTTTTATTTTTGTGATAGTTTTGCGTTTTTTTATTACTTCGATTATATTTCATTTTATTTATTTATTTTACAAATTTTTTGTTTCTGTTTCCTTAATTTTGCGACTTTCTTTCTTTTTTGATATTTTTTTGTACTTTCTATTTATTAATTTTTTTTTATTTAAGTTTTTCTAGTTTTTCTGTTTTTTCAATTTCTTTTACTATTTCTTACAATTTTTTTATAGATACTTCCTAATATTTTTGATTTTTGTACATTCCGAACAAAGACAAATCCAAATAAGTTTTTAACTACCGGGTGTTTTGGCAACCTAGTTTTTTAATCATTTTTCTAAATTATTTCGTTGCGTTCTTTTAGGACAAAGAGAAATACAAATATCCTCATCTGCCAGGTGTCTTCGCAACCTACATGTCAAATGATAGAATAGATTTATATCGAAAAAGTAGCTTCAGTTAAGAATTCATAGAACTAAATAATAAATACATTGGAAAACTCAATTGCCGTTTTTAGGATTTTCCGTTTTTATTTTTTCTGTTTCTTACCGTTTAAACCTTATTTAAACTTCCACAAATAGTTCAAAATCAAAATTAGCCAAATCTAGCCATTAATTTTGATTTTTAAAGAGACTAACGAACAACAGTTAATTTTTATTTATATAGATATTTACTTATTGTTTAAAATAAAAAATAATTTGTAAGACATTATTATTTGAAAAAAACATTTAAGAAATTTGGTACAACCGATTTTAAAAATTAAATACAGTTATCAAAAAATTTAAAAAAAATGGATGCAGTGTGCAAATAAATACAAAAGGTGTAAAGAAATATAGACATTTTTAATATTTTTAAATT
This sequence comes from Altica lythri, assembly GCA_964028335.1. Lineage (NCBI taxonomy): Eukaryota > Metazoa > Arthropoda > Insecta > Coleoptera > Chrysomelidae > Altica > Altica lythri. Next base: position 31,171,418 of record OZ034809.1, on the reverse strand, counting down.
TTTAGAAAGTACAAAAACAAGAATATACCTACTAAATGACATTAAAGAAAAAATTAAAAATTGTTAATATATTCTTGTATGTGTACCTACTTTCTATACTATATACTTTCAAAATATTAAAATTCCCGTAAAAGATATCTCAAAAATAATCGTTTACTAAAAATTCATGGTTCCAGTCTCCTGACCGAAAAAAAAAATACAACAGGGCACAAAAAAGTGACTTAGAGTTTTCTGTTTCATTTGTTAATTTGACAAAATCTCTCTCTCATTAACGTGATGCTACATGTGCTTAAGGAGAAGGTGAGTAAGTATTACATGTGACATGAATTTTTTCTTTTAATTTAATTATCTTAATTGCTGTTAGCAACTATCTGTCTTTGTCCATTCTTCGTAAAACTTTTTCATTCGTGATGTGACGCACTTTAAAAGACTCAAGGCTATTAATTTCACCTACTTTTATTCTCCAATCCTCAACTCCATACAACAAAACTGGATACACATAGCAGTTGACAAATCTAAGTCTAGCTCTAAGGCTTCGATCTAGTTCCTCATTTTGAGGAAAGTTGCTCTTACCATCTCTTATCTTGTTTTTATTTCTGGGTCTGGGTCTAAATTGTGAGATAACCAACATCCCGCGTATTTAAATCTTGAAACATGTTCTATTTGTTTCGAGTAAATGGTTATGTTTGTTTGTACATTCGGGTTTCAGCTTATGACTATAAACTTAGTCTTCGCAGTGTTTTTATTTAGCCCATGCTCTTCGCTTTCTTTAATTAGCCTGTTTAGTATCTTTTGCAGATCTTCTATAGCTAATATCGCTTATATTGCAGAGAGGTTTTTCATTCGTTTTTATGCCTTCCTTTGTGCGCTCATACTCATTCTGAAAGATGGATTCTGAGTAGAATTTGAATAAAGTGGGCGATAGTACACATTCTTGTTTAACTCGGTCGTAAATAGGTGTTTTACTTGTTAGACCTCTTTTCAGTCTTATGGATCCTACTTGGCGTCGATATAATAATAATAATACATTTATTTGCAATAGAATATAAATTGATTATATAGTGTACATAATGTTGTTGACCAACTGATAGTTTTTAAACATAATTCCATTCCCCAACTAAAATAGTTAATCTTATTAATTTACCTTAATATCTAGTTTTTTCACAAGGTTTTTATATACTGAGTGTTGTTTATAATAATTAACTTAATTCGGTCTAACTTGTGGCAACGCACGGAGAACTCAAAGGAGAACTACAGTTTATCAAAAGCAGAAAAAAAATATAGATATAAACTAATTTATTCGGAACCTAAAAGATATGTTTTTACTTTTTGTTTAAAAGAATAGGTTTTTAACTTTTTGAAATTTCCGGGTAGGCCATTGTATAAGCGATAGACATTTTAGATAAAGCTCCGTTCGAACATTTTGGAAAAGTGCTGTGGTGGAGTTATCATACCCCTAAACCTTAAATTTAGATTGTGGATATCAGTGCGAAATTTGATTTTATTATATAGGTAAGGTGGTATTTTGTTTTTCATAAGTTAATGAAAGAAGACCAGCGAATGTAGTTTCCGCCTCTTTTACATATTAAGCCATTTTGCACCCTTTAGTTTATGCGAGATCGGTAGATACTTTTTAATGCCATAAATAAATCTAAGGCATGACTTCTGTACTTATTGAATTCTTATTTCATCGTTTTTATCTAAGCACGGTCCATAAACAACATCTGCAAAGTTAAAGTGGCTTAAGACTAAGGTGTCTGTTAGTTTAATTTTTAGTTCCTCTGACAGTATATGCCGGTGAGGATAAAGAAGCTTCACCGACATGTACGCCTTTCTAATGCTGTTATTTACATGGTCATGTAATCTAAGGTCGGTGTCTAGCATCAATTCAAGATTTCTAGCACAATCCATAAAAGTAAGTTCATTACCTGACAAAGTTATATTTAAAGTATTTTTTGCTCTTGATTTATCTTTTCCAAAAAACAGTACCACCGACTTGTTTGGATTGATTTTTAGGCCGTGCTTTTCAGAAAAGACCACAAGCCGTTCAAGCTCTTCCTCTATAATGGTTTTAGCCTCCACAAGATCACTAACGTCAAAAGAAAAATAAACTTGATTGTCATCTGCATACTGATGGCCTTTGCAATGTTCTAAACATTTTGTTAAAATGCACGTGTAAATTGTGAAAATTAAAGTTGCTAAAATTAACCCTTGGGGTATACCACTTTTAATAAGTACTTTTGTTGACTTTCCAGCTGTTGTCTTGACATATTGGTACCTATTTTTCAGATAATCGGTCATCAGCGCTTTTGATTCGTGAGAAAAACCAACAAAGTTTAAAATTGCTATAAATAATTGATGGTTAATGGTATCAGACGCCTTAGAATAGTCTACCAAAATTAAAGCAGTTGTTTTTCCGAGATCAGTCTGTTGAATTATATCGTCTGTTACGTGAGCTAGCGCCGAAGTACAGTTGTAGCCCGATCTAAATCCAGATTGATGTTTTGGTAAGATGTTGTGTTTTTTTAAGTGATCCCTGATTTGTTTGTCTATAATCTTTTCCAAAATCTTTGATAGGCAAGGAAGTATACTAATGGGCCTTAGATCATTGTAATCTTCGGCATTAGTTTTTTTTTTTTGGTAAGGGCATTACCTTGGCTATTTTCCATTGTGATGGAAAAATATTATCTAAAAGACAGGAGTTGATAATGTTAGTTAAATAGGGTAAAATGTCAGGAGAGCATAGATCTATCATTTGTATGTTTACTGATTTAGGGCCAACCGCTAATGATTTGATTGTTTTTAGATGTTCGTAGACTTCATTGATCGAGACTGTTTTAAAGCTAAGCAGTTCGTTGAAATCGGCTATTTTATTATCATTGTAGAAATTAAGTAGATCCAAGTCAATATCAGAAACGCAGCCTGAAAATTTAAGAAAAAATTCATTATTTTCTTTAGGGTTGTTAAGCGTCTCAGGCAGTGTCTTCTCATTGCTTGATTTGATAACAACGTCTAATTGTATAAGCCTTTTCCATACCAACGAGCGATCTGGAGACTCTGAACAGGAAACAAGGTAGCTCTTTTTTTCGTTAAGAAGTGCCATATTGACCTCCATTAAGGTGGCTGACCCAAAGTGGAGAAATTTGTCGAAATTTATTTCAAAATTAGGTGCATTTTAGGTGCTATTTAGGTGCGCAAAACAAAAATTAGGTGCACTAACCGTTTTTGAAATATTTACGAAAAACCTTGGGCCAGCCAGCCTTTAACAACCTAGCTGACCCATAAGAAAAAAAAACAAAAAACAAGGATTAAATAATCTTTAAATTAGGTGCTAATTAAGTGCTTTTTAAAACACGAAACATAAAATAAAAAATTTAAAAATTACCTAAACGTCTTAAAATTAAATATATTGATTGTGTATGGCAAAATGCCACATTTCTTCTTGCACTTTGAACCAAAATGGACATCGGCAGTTTAAGAACAGTTAGAAATCGGTAAAAATTTCTTGTCCTGTAATTTTTTTAATGGATAATTCGGAAGGTCACCACAATTTTTTTTTTTATTTTTTTTAACTCGGACCGCTGAGCGAGACTTGCAACCGGTCATTTCCGGAAATGATGATTAATATAAAATTCACTTTGTCAGAGATTTAAGTGCTTATTAAGTGCAATAGTTTCACGAGCAAAATAAACTGCTAATGAGCAATTTCAACTGAAAATATTTGGCCAAAGTTTTCTTGCGTCTCAATTAAGGGTGTCAATCTGCACTTTTTAAGCACATGATCAAGATCAAGATCATTAAAATTTTCTTGTAATTCTATTACTTAATAATTCTCTCCTCCGAAATGAAATAATTTTTTTTTAACTGTCCTAGTCTAATACAGTTTACAATATCACCTAGCGCGAGGGATACTCCAAGTTTTTGTGTGGCTAGCTTCAAAATGCACGTTACAAGTGTTGGAGAGTTTTCCTCAACACCATAAAAAATAAGATTTTTTCTCTTCAGCTGTTTATCGAGATTTTTTACCTTCTCTTTAAATTCTTCGTTCTCTTGTTTGAGTGACTTTAGATCTTTCTCCACCGCTACAATGTTCGTGTTATGGTCTTGAACTTCCGTTTTCACCTCTCTGATTTTATCTATTAATGTCTGTTGAACCGCAAGGATAGTGTCTTTTAAAATTTTTGTAGAAATTTCTTCTTTTTCGTCACCCATAATAACAGTGTTCTAGAAATTTTTTAGTAGCCGGCAACGCCGCAAAGAAACTGTGATCGTGGTGGTTCGTAGTGGTACGATATTTGTTTTGTTTGTTTGTTTTGTTTAAACACAGTTAGTTTTTAATATGCATCCAAATAGTGGTTTTTCAGATCGAAATCACTTACCACAATAATTGAGAGCTATTCACAATATATGGCAAACAAAAATTTTTTAGTTTTTAATCACTCTAAACCACAAAATCGGCAATTTTTTTAGGAAGCTCTTTAAAACGTTTACTATTTCGTATCGTGCCATGTTGCGAATATAGGTGAAAAAGAGTTTGTATATTGTTGTCATCCAATCTCTTTGTGTTTAAAATTGTCATAAAAGACACTAATTTAGTATTAATAATCGTATATAATAATGATTTGCACATTAATATGAATAAAATATGTTTCACTAGATTTATTTATACTTAGATACTAATATTCTGAATTTATAAAATAATATAAAATTTAGCCAGCTTTGCAATATCTTAAACCTCAGCTACTACTGATGGGTCCTGAGGACACATCTGGTTTTTAGTTATGGTGTACATTTTTAATTTTGCCACACTAGATACTTCCAATCTAGGTAGTCGTTTCCAATACCATGTGCTTAATTTCGCCTGTATTGTCTATTAATTCAGTATTGTTTATATGGACGTGGTGTGAATTTTATGTTTAACTGGGTCCTAAGGACCCATCAGTAGTAAATACGCGACAATTTGATAAGCGTCTACTAAAGTACTAAGATTTCTGTTGTTTTTGCAAGGTAATTATTTGTTTTGTATTAAGTTCTTTCATCAGTGTTTGGTTTTACTCCTTAAACCACTATAGTCAGCCCTAAAACAAAATCCGGAGTTGACGTTGCAAAATTTGCGTTATATTCGGTGTCCAGAAGAACCAACCGTTGTCCAATGACATTTTTTTTTGCTATATTAAATATTGCAGGTCTAAATTCTCGACTACTGTATCAATTTCCATCCAACGGTCAAGAAATAAAACGATATTTATTTATAATAACTTTGGGGATGCAATTACTAGGTGAATATTTGCGACTAAGAATGGCCTACAAGAAGGTGGCTTCAAAAGTTCGAATCCTCATTGCTGAAATTTTGGAAGTCCCAAATTCTGTTTCTTTGCAACCTCAAGCAACACCTGAAAAAATCAAAAAAAAAGATGTGCAACATGTCCCCCTCCAAGGACAGGAAAACTGCTATCCTGTGTGAAAGCTGTAAATTGCCTATTTGCAATCAATGTGGCAAAAAACTATTGCTCTAAGTGTTTTAAAAATTAATTTTGTCTTGTTTTAATTTAGTTTATGTCAAATAATCAACAATTTACTTTATTTAATAAAAAGTTGTTTTTTTTATTCGTTTATTGTGATTTTTTTAAGGTGGGTCCTGAGGACCCATTAGTAGTAGCTACGTAATAGAAACGTGTCGGTAATAGCTAAGGGTTAAAATTATTTTTCGCTTTCTTCTGTACAAAACTTATGTTTGTATGTCTATATTGAAATCTGTATAAAGTTCACCAGTATGATAGTATAATTACACGTCTACATACACACAAAATCAATTACTGTTCCTTATTCTAAGAACATTATGCAATTATTAGCTTAAATAAATATTTAACTTACATCCACCGTAATACCGGGAAGAGCAAACACTTGCACGTTTGGAAGCTCCTTCGGGATATATCTGTAGAACTCCTTTGGTCCTTTATACCACTTGACGGTATAGATTGGTTCACCAGAGAGATTGTAGTTGCACTGAAGTGTGACAGTGTCTAGTCGTTTTACCGCTGCCGGTATTATGACTGAAACGGGCCGTTTTTCCACTTTTTCACCGCTTACAACTACTGTAACAAAAAAAAACATTTTCTTTAACCAATTGCATGTTGTTTACTAATGCAAATTATTAAAAGTAAACTATTGTCAAACAGCATACGTTACATAAAATGTATAATGTATAATGATTTTTAACTACCATAATTATACAAAAGGGTTAGTTATTTTATATAATTAGTGTACATTTTTCAGCATTCATTAAAGAAATTTTCTCTAATGAAGTAAAACTTTGGTTTATATACAAAGTACATTCCATTTATACCTGCAACTTTTATATCGTTAAACTTTAAAAGCTTTCTAGAGTTTTCAGAGGAACATTAATGAATAACATGGTTCATATTTCACGCGTTAATTTTCACCATTGAAATCATATTCGAATTAGTGAATATAATAGAAACCCCGCAAAGGTCTCATATAGAGTAACTGCTGGATATTTATGACGCGAGTTACTCCATCCATTAATATTCCGAAAACCATTTAGCATTTCCTTTTCCTTTTCCCGAGAATGCCGACCAAACCTCACCAGACCTTAATTACCCACAGATAATCTTATAAACGCCGCAGGAAATGAAACACACACAGAGATGAAAGTTACATAGAACTTCCTAAATATATTACTGTGCGTTTTCACATTTTACCGAATATATTTTATTACAATGGTCTGAGAAGGGAAATCTCAAAAAAAATTAATAAAATTTAACAAACCGTTAAAAATTCTGTAGCTGTGAAATGCAATTGTAATAAAAAAATTTAATTATTACAAAATAAATATAATATAATATATATGTTTTAAAATTACAGCAAACTACACGAATCCACATGGCTAAGGGACAACGCTTTAATTTTGAAAAATAATAATTATATAATTATATACTTACAACTAGCGACCACCTGCGGCTTCATCCGCGTGGACTTTAGTTTTTTGCCACCGAGTTTCATACAAATTTGCAACCCCTATTTTAAACCCTTAGGGGTGGAATTTAAAAAAGTCATTTCTTAGTCAACCACTACGTAATAAAACAAATTAATCCTCCAATTTTCAAACCTCGACGCGTCTATCGACAGTGTCATGTCGGCCAGCAGCAGCGTGCTACCACCTCACCGCTCCACACACCCCGCACATTAATGCGCGAGTGGTATTAGACTATTATTATTTTAAAAATATAAAAACTTCTTACATTTTGGTTTAAAAAAATCTGTAAATGGCAATTTTGTTTAAAAAGATGTGTCTGTGATAAAAACTTATTTATTTGGATAAGGATTAAGAAGAAAGTTAAGAAGTATTATTATTATTAAGGTATAGTTTTTGCGGCTTTAGTTTTTTATAGCGTGTGTAAAATATTAGGGCCTACAAAACTTCTTTGTACATAATATTCTTAACTAAGCTGTCAGTAGGCACTAAAACTATCAAGCTACTGGGTGAACTTACTCGAGAGCAAGCAACATAAAACTGTCAAGGAGAGAAGCAATGTTCTCTCAAGTCAATACCCGCAAATTTGAGAGTTTGCTCCTGAGACTTGTTTATTGTCATGGCAAAGCAGACTTTTAGGGGAAAATGTAATCGTTTAGATTCGAACGGGATATCATTCGGTATCTAACCTATACCTACTTAAACCAAACAAAAACAAAACAAATGCCAAATACAAAGTAGAGCCTATAACCAAAACTACTAAACCGAAACAAAGCAAATGCAATCCAAAATATGCTAAGAAAAGAACAGTCAAAATTGTCAAATATAAACCGCTAGAAATATTTAGGATAAGTATGTACTATAAGATACGGCGGCCACTCATTATCTGGTATATGTAACTCAGTGAAAACACAACAATAGCGCGTTGTAAAATACTACAATCGCCATCTATTGTCAACATTAAAAACCAGCATTCCAAAAACCGCTACTCTAATACCTTTAATTCAAGTAATTAAGAAATTTATTTTTTTATGAACCCTATCTAATAGGCAACCAGGGTAGTTTTCAATTTTCTTAATATATTTTTGGGTTTTAAGTTGGCAAAAATGACATGGTTAGTTTTTCAAATATCTAAGATTTAAAATTAAGTTTTTGATTGGTTAGTCGATCTGAAACAACTCGAAAACATCCGATTTCTTCTAGCAAGGTGCCCAAGATAGGGATACGCGCTCACTTACGTTCCGACCTTTGTCGGAGACCTTACATTCGACCCTAGAACCGGGTCGTACTAGCAATGATTTGGGATTTTCACCTGATATAATCTCCTAACTGTCTTTAGTTTAGTTTTCACTTGAAAAGTGTAAAATAAGGCACCTGTTTAGTGATTTATCGTTTTGAGTCTGTTGTACTAATATTTAAAGTACAATCTATATAAGTTGTGGTAAAATTAAGTTTTGCTCGCCACAAATTTTTCATCTTGTTAAGAAGCTTTGGTAATTTTGGAATTTATATCTTTGAGAGGCCAAAGAAGATTTGTTATGTAAGTACTGGAAACTTCTACAGCATTGTTCCAGAAAAATTACTATGGATTGGTGCAATATTTATATATATTTCTGGTCCTGTTTTGATGTGTTTGCAGAACTAATATTCAAGCTAGAGACGTGTCTCTACACTTAGCTGTTTTCAAACTGCTTTTGATATTCAAGGTAAAAATTTAATTAAACCTAATGGTTGTTGATTTGTGTATAATTTTCATTTAAACAATGAATATTTCGAGTTACCGTTACATTTTGAAACTTTTGTCATAAGGTATTTAACTTTATGTGTTATTTAATAATTGACTATATTTTTGTTTTAATTATTTGTAGTATTACTGGTTAGATTACCTTTATGGTAAATGTCACGAGTTAAATTTTTGTATATACCTACATCTTATATGATCATCTAGATATTTAATATTTAGTAAACCTTTTAGAAATTGCTTATAGTTATTTCTTACATTAATACAATCATATATTGACTAGAACTGTTTTCCTTCATTTAGTAAACATCATTGTTATTGAAATATATTTTTTATTTTCCCTATCAGTAAATGGTAAATTTAATTTGCGAATGATTTCAATTTTTAAGAAAACTATAAACTAAACACAAAAGGATAAGTATTTAAGAATTTTAAAGACCTATAAGGCAAGCCTTAAATATAAGATATATTTTTGATAATTTTTGTTTAAGTGTGTTCCCTTACTGTAAAAGATAAGTGACGCTTTTTACCGATTTCCAGTTATTATAGCTAAAGTTTGTCTTTAAATATTTCCTTTTTTAATTTATTCGCCCAATTGCTCCCGCGATCCACGACTCGCTCTCCTTCTACCCCCTAAGTGCCGTTCGCCTTCTGATTATCCCTGGTGAGCCTTAAACATGCGGAAAAGTTGGTTGCAAAGTTTTTGCAATAATTAAGATAACAGCATTCAGGTAGTATATTATTTCTTAAAATATAACATTTAAAAAATATTCAAGATTAATATTTAACCAGCAATGAAATGCTAGGGACAGTAGGTATCGTTAAAGGTGGTCAGCCGCAAATTAATATTGTAACGTAGTTTGCAGACGCGGTAAATGTAATTTGCGGATTATGTAGACTGAATTAGAAAACTAATAATTTGAAGGGTCTAGATTGTCTAGAAGAAAAACTACAACTGCACAGGACAAGTTTTTGATCCTTTAAGCTAGACGCACCAATTCCAGAATATACACGGATCAGTTAAACTACGACCACTTCGTTACGTAAATCGCACAGAAAATTTTGACCAAACAGAATATCCTTTTCACTGACGAATCCCGTTTCGGATTTCATCCTGATTCTAAGAGACTAAGAATGGGGGGTAGAAGTGGAGCATTATAAAGAATGAGACACTTCCACGAGGTCTATAATTTCCTTGGTGGTTCTATTATGGTATGGGCTGAAAAGTTTAATTACAATAAGTTCTCCAACCAATGATTGGCATTTGCATATGCTGCTGATACAGATCTTATCTACATGCACGACAACCCGCATCCTCGACAGAGACAAGTACGAGGAGAACCTCCCTATTTTAATATGGCATGCTTACTGGAACATTTTTTAACTAATCATCTTGGATGGAATAATTTTAAGTATGCCTAAGAGATGAAATGCAGTTTTAAATAATCAAGGTGGGCATTCGAATTATTAGAAAAAGAATTCCCTCTAAGAGTATTCAGAAATAAATATCAAATAATTAACAATGTATTGCCTTTTGTATTTGCTAATATAGTGTTAATTTTTTCCTCTTTGTAGTCTATAAAGCTTTCACATAAAGCATTAAAAAAAAGGAAAGTGTTCAAAATTAAAGCGTTTTTCTTAGATCATTTGAAGCACTCTCTTTGGATTTAGTGGATATGACAGACAAATTATTTAGGGTTGTAATAAATTTCAGTAAATTAGAACTGCAAAACTTTTTTTTCTTTTAGCGAATTTTAGTATATTTGGAAAAAAAAACTATGGCAACATAAAAAGAGAATAAATGAATTCATTCAAAATGGTCAGTTTTCGTATAATCTTAAAAACAATAACAGCAATATTCCAGAAGATCTTTTTAATTTAAGAATTAAAAAGTTTGGTTTAAAACCCGTATAAGATAATTTAAAATGTTAACTTTTGTAATTATTTTCTTATTTCAAAACAATTTTATTATGTAAAAACTGAAAAAATGTATATTAAATTTTATCGTTTAAAAAGTGTATTAGAAATCATGAAAATCTGGCCTTGAAAAACAAAATATGTAAAACAAAAAAAAAAGCAATCAATTAAAAAATGTTAATCTTTACTTTATTAGCTCGTAAACCATAACCGAGCTACCCCAGAAGACTTTTTTTAAAAAAAGAATTTTTTAAAGAAAGTTTTAAAATATTTGGTTGAGAAATAAAATCTGGCAGGATTTTTTAGGTTTTAGCAATGTCACAAAACCCAGTTGAGACAAGTAAAGCTTTATTTTGTGAGTTATTCAATTTTATTTAGAAATTTAAATTAATTTTTTGTATTTTGTATAATTATGTCAAATTTAAGCATCTTAGCACTAATGAAATTCCTATCCGTAGTGGAATCTATCAAGGCGACTCCATTAGCCCACTTTGGTTTTGTTTGGCAATGAATTCACTCTTCAGCATGCCTTATGACTTATGATATGGATTTAATATCAAAGCTAATAAAAACACCAGGTTGAATATTCTCCCATCTACTAATTACAACATACAAGTGTGAGCCTTAAATCGCGACAACAAAATCAATATTTTCTAGGTATCATTAGAAAATTTTCTGATAATGTACCAATGCAAAGAAGTGTAAAATTTTATACTACGAACCAGGCAAAGTTGTTAACCTCGCAAACACACACGTAAATCTTGAAATCCTGGCACTACAAAGACGACACCAATGACCTGAACCAAAACCACATTGACAAGAAAACATCAAATAAGTGACTTTTTAAGGGCACATTGTTCTCTGGATGCAAGGATTTATGCTTACTATTTGGGATCAGATTATTAAAACCAACAATTATAAAAAAAATATTAATTATAGCTGATCCAAATTTGGCATCGGACAACTGCAGAAAGTGCCAGCAAATCAGAGTAACTCCACAGCACGTAACATCGGGTTGTTAAACCTAAGGAACCGACGATCTAAGCATACACAACTAGGTGTGCACCATCATACACCAGAAGTTGGCCAATAAATTTGGACTATTAAGGACATACAGTTCTTATTACAAGTACCACCTACAGGCAGTTCTTGCTAAAGCTGATTTTAGTCTCTACTACGATAGGCCTGTTATCACCGATAGACAGGTGACGCATGCTTGGCAAGATATTGTGGTAGTGGATAAAAAGGCCATCGAGATATAGCAGATGTGGAATGCTAAGAAGGTCGAATTGTTACTTACCATTGATCGTGTTACGCACAGGTGTGATTCCCAAGAGTCTCTTAGATCCGTATTGATATTTACTATATACCACATAAGTGTGTATTTATTATAGTACTAAATTAAGATTTGCATGGTTTTATAATATTGTTTAATGTATAAAATAAAATAAAATAGAGTCTTTTGTGCTTAAAAGAAAATTAAAAAATGTTTTAATTCAGCTATAAGAACTATGGCCTCCATTAAATAAACTGCTTTGAAGGCTTTGGAATCCATGGCAGCTTATTTAAGCAACTAACTAAACAATATAAAATAGGTTTTCTTTGGGCACTAGGGGTTATGGAAATTTTCTAAAATAAGATTGACGATAGTGTTGCAAAAAAAGGAGCTTGACAGAAGCTGTGTATGATTATCATCATTTAAAACAATAGTAATCCAAAATTAGTTTTTTCTAATTTTTTATATAGTGACGCTCCAAAGAAACTGTTTTTTAATTTTTACAATTTCATTATATTATACCTTTTAATTAAACTAAATTTTAATATTAAGACTTATCAGTTTGAATTAACGACTCGCTCTCCTCCTACCGATTAAACCACCTTAAGTACTTTTTATTTACGATTTTACATAAGCACAGCGAGCGGTTTATAAATGAGCTATAAAAGATACTCTTTTCCGACCCTACACTAGAGATCCAGCATATGGTTGTATGCATTCATAATTTTACAATCTATTGTTTTAACTTTAAAAATATATGCGATTAATTTTTTATAAATAAAAATAAATAAATAACAGAAACGTAAAGATATTTTTTTTCTGATTATAACCATATATAATACTTACGCAAAATTTTGAAATTCACAACTACAGGTAAGACACCAAAATATTCTATATTACATTGAGAAAAGAACAACACTCCTAATAACATAAAATACCTCTTGGGCCTGTAAACTTGAAAATTTTGCGTAAGTACTATATATGATTGTAATCAGAAAATATCTTTACGTTTCTGGTATTTATTTATATGTATTTATAAAGAAATAATCAGATATATTTTTTAAATTGTAAAATTATGAATGCATACCTACAACCAAATGCCGGATCTCGAGTCTAGGGTCGGAAAAGGGTCTCTTTTATAGCTCATTTATGGAGCCCGCTGAGCCCAGGTACGTTATGATTTCAAAGTCTCTTAACCTATTTATTTTTGTTTAGACTCATGTTGGTTAAGCCTATTCCACTATCTAGATCTTTTTGTATTTCTGCTAAAAAAAGATTGTTCAGTATTAAATATATTAATAAAAGTAAAAACTATGAAATAATTAATTAAGAGTTTAGCTAAATCCAGCTAACTGTTTTACTAATAAATTTTTCTTCCATACTTTATATTACTCTCAAAGCTTTATCATAACTTACCGCTGCAATGAAAACTAACTTTTGTATAAAAAAATATTCGGATTTTTAATTCCGGTATATTCAATTGATTTTTAAAAGTTTGTCTCGGTCCAACGAAATTTATGTTCATTATTCGTCCAGCGGAGCCGCCAGTGGGAGAACGTGCAGGTGTAGCAGTGATTCCAAAGCTTAAAAAAACAAATGCCGCTTTGTATTTCGTCAAGTTTTTATTACAGGAAATGGGAAATTCGTTTAAGTTTTACTTTTTTATTAGTTCAATTATTTAAATGAAATAATATGAGGTAAAAATGGATTTAAAATCTTTTATACTCAAAAAGATGCATCTTGTACAGGAAGAGGAATTTTAGAATATATTTTTACTTCTTTAATTAGGATTTTAATTTAAAAAGTTCTTATTTTATTAAAAAAAAAGAATGGTCACGTACAATATAATGTTAAAACAATATTTTTGATTAATATTGCATTGTTATAATCCACTAAAATGTGTTTATTTTAATTACGCTTATATATAACTGATGTGTTTAAAAGTTATGAAACAGCATAAACAAAAGTAAACACACTTCAGAAAAAAAAGTGTGAAACCAGGAAAATTCCGATGAAAGTGAAGCTTGTAATGTTATCTTTGGCGCAGAAGAGGCAACTGAAAAAATACGTTTTAAATATTTTTTGATAACTATGAAAACAAACCTTAATGAAATGTAAACAATTGTTTAACCTTCTAACAGTTTATTTAATATTAAACACGTGGTCAACAGAAGGGTGACCTTGGTTGAATTATGAATTATTACGGTCTTACTCTATAGTATATTTTTATGTAGAAGAGAGTAATACCACCTAATTTTAAATGCAAAATGTATTACAGTCATTGTAAATATTATTTTAAAATTGGTCTTTTATAACTATAAGCTGCTCAAAAAAATAGAAAAAATTGAATAGACCAAGAGCACACTGAACTATATAGGTTAAATGGAAGTTTCATCAGATTATTTTCAATAAGACATATCAATTCACAAAATAAAGCTTTGTGCTCAAATCTGTTTTAATAAAATTTTAGGAATATACGACAGTAATCCAAATTAACTAAATAAATACCTTTTGAACTTATTTCACTGAAAATGTGAGAGTCGGTTTTTAAATTTTGTAGGTTGGTCCGAGTTGTGTATTCAAAGTTCATATTAGTTCACTAAAAGCAAGTAATTTAATTGCAAGCTGCAGTCTATTGTGTATATATAGGTACTAGTATTATGGAAAATTTTGAATTGTACTGTAAACGTAAACATTTAATGAAAAGACATTAATATTTAGCTGTTTTAAATCATTTACAGACAAACGTTAATGTGAAAGTGTTGTTGAGTTCGTTGAGTTAGTTAGCAGTAAACTCAGTGTTGGGAAATCTACGATTAAGCGTATATACACACGAACCACTAGTGTCCGACACCGGTGGCGACCACCGGTCGGGCGAGTCTTAACACTTGAAGCCACTTGTGTCCGACACCGGTGGTTGCCACCGGGGACGCATCAGCAGGGTATACAAGGTTTTCCTTCAATAGCAGTTACAAAATCCTCAGTATTGCATTCAAAATGTTTCTCCATAATAAACGATCAAACAATTTCAAGAAATAAACACTAAAAGTGGTTGGTGTGTACACCTTTATTAAAAACAACGTACTGCTAAAAATAAAATATGGGAAAGTGGCCCGGCCGGTGGCGAGGGTAGGACACTAGCGTAGCGGCAGTCGAGCAGTTAAAAGTGGTGTGGTCCGCAAAGTGGCTCGTCTGTGATCGTACATTTAAAACAATGCATTGCTATCGGTGGTCGCCACCGGTGTCGGACACTGGTGGTTCGTGTATATATACCCTTAAAATTATTAAAATAGAGAAATGTGGTGGTTTGTACCTTTATTATATATAATTGAGAAAAGCAAGGAGTGGCACGCCTAAGGGTTAGGAATTTTTTATTACTTTATTACAATCTTTTTTATAAAAATAAACTATAATACAATATAAGGTATAAACAATATTTCTAAATAAATATACATTTTCTTATGAATTAACAATTTATTGTTAATTTTAACAAATTTTAGGACAAAATAAATGTAAAAAAGGGAAATAATTAATTTATTAATTATTTAGAACATCAGTAACATATCCCTATTCTCAGGTTAAACATAACACACTGAGCCCTGAGCTACAATTTAAAAATCCTATCCACATGAGAGGAGTTGCCCTTTGCGAGGATTCTATATCCACAGTGGGAAATAAAAACTGAACGAATATGCTGTCAAACCTGGTTATTTAGGCAACTCATGCATTAGTAATCTTATGACATGACAAAAATATTCTTTATTAATTTGCCTGTCCGAATTTTATATGATTTGTACACGGCAGATTTTTTATAGCTTGTTGCGACACCCCACATGTAATTTGTTTTTGTTTAAATTTTATTATTTATTAATACAAATTACAATCTACTGACTAAAAGGTTAACAGTTAATTACTATTTTAATATTTTTGCTTATAGGCTGGTTCACTCATGTTACAAATCCATCTAATTTTTTTTTCTCTTATTAAATACAGTATTTAAAAACCTAAAATAAAATTTAAGAGAACCTTATTTTTAGTCTGAAATTAAATAAAAGCAATTTAAAATGCGTTATGTGTTATCAATTATCACGTGACTGCTAACACCATTTAGAGCGCTATGACGTCACAGTCCGGTAAATAATCTAATTTATCTGTCATATTCAAGATCCACCAGCGAAGTGTTTATTATAACGACTACAATAGCTTACTTTTTTTACATAATACATTGTATTACGTTATCACATTTGGAACTAATTATAATATAAAACAAAAAAATATTTAAAGAGAGGTTATGTACCTTAAATCCGTGTTAAATACAAAGTTTTAACAGTTTTAACAGTTTGCTTAAGCTCTAATTTACTCTATTCTAGATCCAATTTCAATACTTGTATTTACATTTTTAGTTTGCTACTACTTACATCAAAATGATCTTTACAAAAATGACTGGTACTTTTCGGTGACAATCATTGTGGGTGTCTTCTAGCAAATGTTAACCACTTTCTCAGTATTAGAATGTTCTTTGGAACGTTTTTAAAAAGTTTCTGCGGTGTACCTACTTTTTGAAGTATTCTTACACATTGGCACTGCACAGTATTTGTAAAACGACGTCATTTTTACAGCTTGTAATCAACAAGTTCTTAATAATTTAGTAAAATATAATGGACTTTAATAGAACGAGAGCTTTGTTTACCGGTCAGTGACGTAGTTTTTTATGTATGGAGCGTTTTGGCGGCAATTATAAAAACAGATTTTTCTATTAATTTTTTACTGAAATTAGTAATATTTTTTTTTTACAAAAATATATTTTTCGTGTTTATATAGGTAAGTTCTATCTATAAAATAAAATCAATTTGAAAAATTAGTGAACATGCCTATTGATATGGAGACAGAACTGAATGTTTGATTAAAGTAACGAAATATTGCTTTCATTATAATTGTCTTTAAGAAAAAAATTGAAATCGTCTACAAAAAGTATAATTTTAGAGACAAGGAGGTTTAAAGACTTGTATGGTCCAAAATCTTTAAAACGTACTTTAAAAGCAGCAATGGAAGTTCTGTACAATCTGCGCAATATTGTAAAAGACAAGACAGTCTACAAACTGATTAAGACACTTTTTAATAGTCGATAAAACTCACATTGATACTTAATTACTTAATAGATTACGCAGAAACTTTTAGTTGTGTTAACTACTCCAAATTTGAGACAATTTTGGATTTAAGGGAATGGATGGCAACAATATACAAACTCTATATAGACACCAAGTAGCATTCGTAAGACTGGAAAGCGGACTAACAAGTGGATTATCCATTAACCGCGTAGTTAGACAAGAATGTGTACTATCGCCCACTTAACTTAATGTCTCTTTGCACTATATAATATACATACATTGATACATTGATGACACAGCGATATTATTTGACAGTGTAGAAGATGCTACCAAGCAGCCGACGAAATCCTATGTTATGGTCATAAACCTTAACCCGAATGTACAAACAAACATATCCGTTTTCGAAAACCAATTAAACAAACATCAAGATACAATTATTTGGGCTGTTGGATAACGAATAATTTAGACCGAGACCAAGAAATAACAACAAAAATAGTGATGGCAAGAGCAATTTTCCTTAAAATGAGGAACTTGCTAAGCGATTGTAGCTTCCGAATAGCAACAAGATTTGGATTCGTCAACTGCTATGTGTATCCAGTTTTGTTGTACGAAATTGAAACTTGGACAATAAAAGTGTATACAAAAATTTAAAAAAACATGTAATAAATAATAAATTCTGTAATAATATTGTATCATTTTTATTTTACCCTGTATATTTCTTTCTACTTTTTAGATCCAGAATAACGTCTTTCTGTTTTCTAACGGTCTTTTTGTTTATGGTAACTAAGTTTTTATTAGATATTTCCTATCTTTTTCTATTGTTTTTATTTATATGGAAGTTGACATTAGGTTTTTATAGAATTCCCGTTTTTAAGCACATGAAAAACCCCTCTTGTTTTGTTTCGGAGAATTTGATCAGTTTGCGATGATCGTCGGTTACGTGGTTACACCTGTTGCACCTCATCAGTACAGTACAGGTTTGTCTCTTCAGTCACCACTGGCGCTACGTACGATTGTGTTTAACTTTCGCAAGCAAAAATAACAAATATTAGCCAGTCTATACCGGGGATGTCTCTTCATTAGTGACTGAAGTAATCAACCTGTACTGTTCTGGTGACCTCTAAAAGAGCAAAATACAGTATCTACAGTTTGGTTTTGCCCTTTTATGGACTGATTAATGGTATGTCGCAGCATTCTGTGTTTAAAGTTAAGAATTCTAACCATGCACAAATCCAGGTTTTATATCTGAAATATATTGACAGCATGGCGCGAGATACCTACATTTGTGTCATTTTTTCATAATTTTATGTAGAAGACAGTCAAAACACGCCCGTTCATTAATTTTATTTACCTTGCCAAGTTTTTATATATGAGATGCAAAGCGACCACACGAGTGCCATTTTTGGAGTAGAGAATGCGCTACTTACGATTGTGTTTAATTTTTGCAAGCAAAAATAACAAATATTAGCCAGTCTATACCAGAAATGTGACTGAAATGATCAACACCTGTACTGTACTGATGAGCTCTAAAAGAACAAAACACATTATCTACAGTTTGGTTTTGCTCTTGTATTAAAAAAATATTTAATAACTCAGATTTGACTATAGATATAGGGAGAACCAAAGTCGGGATATCTCATTATCTCCAAACAGGACCTACAGATTGCCAAATAATCAAAGATACATGTAATAAATAATAAATTTTGTAATAATGTAAAGGGCAGTTTCTAATATCTAACTGTATAGATAGAGATCGAAGGTCGATTACTGTAGACTGTAACATTTTTTATTTCACCCTGTCCAGTAAATAAATTTCCCTATAATCAATTTGGCGCCAGTAAGTAAAACATTACGGTATGCTGTACTGTAATTTTAAAATATCTGACAGTAACTGACAGTTAAGGTAATTTGACGTAACAAGCCAAGTTAAGAACTATTTTTAAAATTTTTATAAATTTATTAATTTATAAAAACAGGATGAAATAAAATATAATACGATGATACATGGTCGTTAGGCGTTATTACAGTACTCGTTTTTATTTGCAGACTCGGCTCCTACGTCGCCTCGCCCGTAAACTAACTCGTACTGTGATAAGTCACCTACCGACCTTGTATAACGTATAATACTATATTCAATTGATCCCATATGCAATTTATTGTTAGGGTAATTTCCAAATATTAAATAGTGTTTTCTCTAGTTTAGAAACTGTTAAATGCCAAAACCACTACAGGAAACAAACAAACAACAAGCTGATGAAAGTAGAAATTTTCAAATATTGAAACAAACTTCAGTTATAACAGATTTTGATATAGATAAAGGGAGGGTCATATATCTCCTTTTGACTTTACAGTCTTCAGTTGAAAACGGGCTGCAAAACAGGACCTTTCCGGAAACTATTTAAATTTTGTAATGAGATTCCGAGCTTAAGGATAATACAATTCTGGCACACACAGATGTTGTTAGGTTTAGCTTTGAACAAATTTTCATGTAAACTTGACTATATTATCTTTTGCTCGAATGAAATTATGTTTTACTTTAGGTTCCTTTGAATTGTGCCCGGTGTTTGGAGTATAATTTTGTTTTTAAAAGGCAACAAAGCTTTAATTTTCAGTGCAGAAGTGACTGTAAATATATTAAGTGTTTGATGTAGTAGAAGATTCTATTAATTTATTTTGTTAAATATAATTTAACAAAGTTCGAAAATATCTACGAATTTTACCTTCGAACAAATTTGATGCTTATTAATTTTAATAAAGTAACAAAATTAAATGTCAAAAGCAGTTAGTTTAATACAAAATATAATTTAGCTAAAAAACAAAACTTAATTTATTTTTAATGAATATTAAGTTATTAACGGTGTAAGAGTCAAAATCTTGAAAAATAATTAAATATTGTTTAAAATGTGTTTGATATTTTTATTTTTTATAATTTCAAGTACTTATTATAAAATTTAAAACATACCTAAGGTACTTGCGCCTAATAAGGCCCAGTTCCTAAGATGGCCCACTTTCAACATTTTGTACTTTTAAAAGTTCGAATGAGTTTAAAAGTACAAAATGTTAAAAGTGGGCCATCTTAGGAACTGGGCCTTATTAGGCGCAAGTACCTTAAGTTAACGTAAATGACCCGTTTTAAAAATATTTGATTTTTGTACGCGTAGGTTTCTTATTGCGGGACACACGGAAAGGTGAGATATATAAACGGCAATCTAGAAATTAGCTTGTCTTTACGAGCTGATTTTCTATCAAACAAAATTTTAAGTCTTTTCAAAGATTAATATTATACTCTTTTGTTTGTCCTTAAGGTCCCAAAATCATGCCCTTTGAGAACATTTTTTAGTTTAAAAAGAAACAGAAGCTATGGTAGATGAAAATTGGGACTAAGTTATCAAATAAATGTATTTAAGAGTTTAAAAATTTGTAAAGAATAGAAAAGTATGTGATATGCCGTTTCTTAGCAATAGACTTTTGTGCTCAAGAGTGAGTGCATTAATAAACGCCTTAAATCAACCAGAACAGTAATTGCCTTCGATAGTTAAACTGCTTTATAGGCTTTACAATCAAGTCCAAAACAGTCTAGAACTGCAAACAGCTTCTTGAGGAACACAACAAAGTAGCATTGCTGTGAGTCCTGGGCATAAAGGAATTGCCAGAACCGAGATTGCTAATAGAACCTGAACCTTTCTGTGGCATCTTAAAAAGCTGCATTATGGATAAAGTTCGTAATTGGGAAAAGGTTTTCGGTGCAACCTACTGAAAAAACATTGCAGGACAAAGACAAGCTAAAAGGTAACTGAGCTACTCTAATTAGCCTTTAAGTTTCCGAAACCAGATTTAGGTGTAATCGTAGAAACTTTCACAAGACACTGTCCACTAAATTACCATCTCTTTAAATAGACAGGTGAACAGAAAGATATGCAGATAAAACGGCTAAACGTATTATTTGTAACAGCAGAATTATCGTCCGCCAATGACATAAATGTCTAGGACAGGTCCACTTAAGGCCTAATCAGGTTTCAAATGTACATTCTAAGCGGATAACGAATTTTTATATCTAGATGTAGGGTATAAACAAAATATCTTTAAGGTCGCAGAGCAGCAAAGTCACCGAAGCCAAAAGACCCACTTATAAATTACAATCTACATTCTACAAAAAACGTTCATAACTGTTCAACTTTTTAAACGTAACACTTGCCGATTCTTTAAACTTAACATTTAATTGCACCACTTTGCTTTATCTATCGCTTTTAATTTGGTTTAACGCACATCCAAAACACAATTATACTAATAGCACAAAAATCACGGACTTACAGAATTAGAAGAAGTTGAAACTGACACTGAGCTATGAAAAGGTTCTAATACACCTTTTCTACCAAAGATAATAGCGCACCCTTTCAAGATCGCTTGCTGTTTTGTTATTCTCATTTTTTGCTACATCTTCTATACAGGGTAGTTCTGTTGTGCCCAAACCCATGACTGGATTCCTAATATTAAAGTATTGAGATTTCGATGACGGTACCTAAGTGTAAAATAATATTTTATTATTTTTTTTTCTTATTGTTTTCTTATATTTTACTTACATCTATATAGAAAAGGCTTTTTAAAACATTTTGATGGTTTGTTGTTAATAGAGGACCCCAGCTGTGGTAGGTTAAATATATTAAAAATTACTCTTTTTTATTGTTTAATAAACTTTATTTTGGCATCAACTTTTGGTGTTCCAATTTGTTCGGAACCATACTAGCCAAAAGTTTCCTTTCTCTCTTCGTAACTTTTGAGAGGTTTTACGTACAATCGTGAAATTTATAGGGAAGAAATAAACGGGCGTAGGCTTCTCAACTAGTCATAACAGGTGACGTAATAGTCATAGATGACGTTACAGAGCCACTGTGACCGATAATATTAAATGCGACGTTATATCAGGTGATATCTCGTTTGACAGGTATTGAAAAAACCCATTTAATCATACTAATTTTGTATTGGTTTAAACTAATTTTGATCAATAAATTTAATAAATACTAAAATTGTAGTTTCGCATTTAATCAATAAAGATTTAAGAACCAGTTCTTATATTGGATAAGGAGAAATTGCCTTCATTCTTTAACAATATGTTGTTTTAAAATGTCAATACTGTTGGTTGCTCTAGCGTAAGCATTGGACTTCAAGCACTTAACAGAAAAAATCTAATGGTGTCAGGTCCGGTGACCGAGCTGGCTATTCTATTGAAAATTTATGAACTACTAAGTTAATAAAAAATACTGTATTAATTGATCCACAGAAAAATAAACAAATAAAAGCAAAGCAGTATTTTTAAATTCTGAATCAACCAATGTGAAGACAATTTCATGGAAAACTTAAAAATGATAGAATCAGCGTTTGACAACAATCTTCATATTTCTGCTTAGAAGTAATTATAAATCTTCACTAGATGTCACTAAATAAAAATATATTTTATTGACAATAGTATTTGAATATTGATATCTGTCCATTAATCAAATGACTTTATATGGGCATAATAAAGTAACAAATAACATAACAAAATAAAAAAATCCAATTAAAAACATAAATTATTTTTAACTTTTTCTAGTTTTTATTTACTAGCACTTTTATAAAGCTCTGTAACGTTTTTTCCATAAGGCTGATCAAAAAAATGGTGGAAAACTTTTTGGTAGAGGATTTAATTTTCTATTAGATAATAAAAACGAAAATTGAAAAAACAAATTTTTCGATGATTTACATTCAAAATTATTTTTTTTAATGCATTTTAAAAGGAATAGGGGACTGAACCAACTAAATTATTAAGCTATCGAGCTCAAATTTTAGGATTCTTTTTGTCTCTCAAAGGAAGTTTTAACATGTATTTACTCAAAAAAAAGTTTGGCTGACGCAGATATATACTATTATGATCTTCTCCCTTGGCTCCACGTTTAGGCGACAATTTATTATGGATTCTCCTTATATTTGCTTCTATTTTGGTAATCTATTTATATTTATTTTAATTATATACTTTTTTTTCTTATACTTTTTTATTTAAATTAATTAATCAATAAGTTTAAATTCAAATTATTTATCTTCTAATAACATCTCAATAAAATACAACTCATTTCAAAATTCAAAATTTTCAAATCCCAATTATTTATCCCCCTCGTCCCTAGGTAACCTCTTAAACAAAACAAAAATAAAACAAAACAAACAATTCTCTAAACACTTTCTGAAATAAGATTTTTAAATAACCTATATAAAGACAGTTACCTAGTATAAAATACAAAAATTTTCTTAACCAATCACATCATAACAAAATCCCCCTAAATTTAAATATAAAATTTTCTATTAAGATACATTTTATAATTTTAAATTTACTTTATATTTAATTTTTATTTATTTATATCTAATTTCATTATTCCTATTTTTTTTTAATTTTATAACTTTTATTTATTTTATTTTATTAATTTCGCTACCTTTTTCTGATATTTACCCATTATTAATTTTCCTCTTGATTTTTAATATTAATCTTAATTTTCATTTTATCTCAATCCTATTTGCTTTTAATTAACTTATTTTTTTTTATAATTATATATTATATCCTTCCAAATTTTCTTTAATCTTCTTTCAATTTTATTACATATTTCAAAGTAATTTATATCACCATCTTCATAAGTTTTCTTTTCATTCTCCTTATTGTAATTGAATTTATTTTTATGTTTAATTTTATTGTCATTATCATAATATAATCTATTTTTAAATTTATTTCTATCACACTCATATATTTTATTTTCATATTTTGCTTCTTCATTTTTATAATATTTATCTTTATTATACTTCTTATTATCTTTATACTCATTATTTAATTTTAAATTCATACTGTCATATTCTTGTTTCATTTTGTTTTTATATGTAACATATTCCTTATAATATTTATTTTTACTTTTTACTTCCTGAATAATGTCTTCATGACAAATAAATTCTTCATATGTTCCCTTAGGTTTATTTTTATTTTCATTTGTATTTGTCTCATGCTCTACCTCCTTAAATTCATCTTTCAATTGTTCTACTTCTTTTTGTATTATAATATTTTCTTCTTTAATAATATTTTTCATTTCATTTATAATATCTACTTTAATGCCTTCTATATTTTCTTTTAAAATGTGCTTTAACTCTTCCTTATCTTCCTTTCTATTTTTCTCCTGTTTTTGTTGATATTTCTCCTGTTTTTCTTGATCTTCCTTTCTAATTTTTTCCTTTTTTCTTGATTTTCTTGTTAATATTTCTTCAAAACTTCTTTCATTTTTTCTAAAAATTTTAATATCCTTTCCATTTTTTCTTCTTCTTTTTTTTATTTGAAAATGTTCACTTTTATTTTATTTAAATTTTAATGTGTAAATCAAATTTATAATTTTAATTCAAAAATTTTCTTATGTCTGATTGACACTGTCAAAATCAAAATTTTTATAAAAGTATCAACCTAAATCTTTATAAAATATATTTTTACAGAAATTATGTATCCCCCCTATTTCAAATATAAACAACCAAATAACAAACTGTCTCTATATAAGGATTTAAAAATCTTACCCCAGAGTACAATTTTTCTAATATGTAATTTTAAATTCGGCTATCCCGGTTTCTTTCTATCGGCAGCTTCTTGTTATTGACAATTTCTTTTCGGACGGTCTTTTTATTCTTCTTTTGCAAGCCCCACGTTGGGCGCCAATTTATTATGATCTTCTCCTTTGGCTCCACGTTTAGGCGACAATTTATTATGGATTCTCCTGATATTTGCTTCTATTTTGATAATCTATTTATTTATATTTATTTCAATTATATACTTTTTTTTCTTTTACTTTTTTATTTAAATTAATTAATTAATAAGTTTAAATTTAAATTATTTATCTTCTAATAACATCTTAATAAAATACAACTCATTTCAAAATTCAAAATTTTCAAATCCCAATTATTTATCCCCCTCGTCCCTAGGTAACCTCTTAAACAAAACAAAAATAAAACAAAACAAACAATTCTCTAAACACTTTCTGAAATAAAATTTTTAAATAACCTATACAGGGTGTTTCAGGATTATATGGTCAAATTAATAATTTGAGTTCAGGACCCAAAAATAAGAAAAAAGTTTCCTATGGAATAATATCCGGAAACGCTTCGTTAAATAGTTATGCCCCTCCAAATAAGGGGGTTGATATTAGGTTTTTAATTTTTTACTCAAAGATAGGAAAAGCCAAAAATATGAACTTTGGTAAATATTTTGTACTGGTAGAAACACTTCAAAAGAATTTTTTTTAATCATCCCCTATTATCAAAAAGGGTAAGATTAGCAACCCTTAATTCGTTTTTTACTACAACTTTTATACTTGTTAAAATTTTATCATAAAAAAATACACCCTGTATAAACTAATATATTTAGAACATTTTTTTACTCTTAAAGTTTTTTAATAAAACTAATCGTTTTTGATTAAAAAAATAAAATATTCAAAACCGCACTATTACTGATTTAAAAAATTATTATCGTAACAAGACGAAAAGTATCTAGTAGGCTGCTGTCAAATAATATTAGTAGAAGTGTTTCTACCAGTAAAAAATATTTACCAAAGTTTAAATTTTTAGCTTTTTCTATCTTTGAGTAAAAAATTAAAAACCTAATTTCAACCCCCCAATTTAGAGGGGCATAACTATTTAACGAAGCGTTTCCGGATATTATTCCATAGGAAACTTTTTTCTTATTTTTGGGTCCTGAACTCAAATTTTTAATTTGACCATATAATCCTGAAACACCCTGTATAAAGACAGTTACCTAGTATAAAATACAAAAATTTTCTTAACCAATTACATCATAACAATATTCAAATTCAAATTCAAAATATATATTTCAAAAAACATTATACAAAATGATTTACTATGAATATGACCAGATGGCAGACAATGGACTGGTGTCTGTGTGTTCACCATCCGTCATATAAAAAAATAAAAATACTAGAATAATAAAAAATAATAACATGAAAATCTTACGTCTAACTTAATTAAGCTTACTTACTAAAAGAAATAATTAAATGAAACTCAATCCCAACCAAAACTAACTAGAAAAACATTCGATATTGTTTTCAAATAGCCAGTTATTTAAATGATATTTAATTTTTCGAAAAGGAATATTTTTAAATCTGTTTGGTAACATATTAAAAATTTTAGGTATCGTATAGGAGATAGATCTTTGATACCTTGTAAAAACAGTTTTCGGAGCAATCACTTTTCCGTTTGCAGCACTTCTGGTGTTTATATGATGCGTGATGTGTTGCAGGTAATACGGTTTTTTATTGGCAAGTCGGATAACAGATTTTATATAGAGTTGATTAATGTTTAATACTTTAGCCTCTTAGACTTATAGTCAAAGGCTTTAAAATGCTATTAAAAGCTGCGCCCCATACCGATAAACAATAGTTTAATACAGACTCAACTAGTCTAAAATAGACAGTTTTTAAGAGTTTAATGTACAGAATTTGTCTTAGCTGATAAAACTTAAAGATCAATTTTCTAACTCTTTTAGACACAGTGTCCACATGATATCTCCAAGATAAATAGCATCAAATACAACTCCCAAGTATATGACTTGATCTTTTCTACCGATCTTAATTGCGCATTTACACCCTTTATCAGATAAGCAATCATGGTCATGGATAATTAAATCGTCTAACTCATCTCTTCCAGCAGCGCCAGCCCCTGTCATGGAGAAACATACAAAGTTGGATTTACTTGCATTAAGGGACAAGTAATTTTTATCAAACCAAGATTTTATAATTTTTTTTGCTTTTTCAGCTAGTTCTTTAACCTTGTTCCAGCTTTTAGCATTGACTAAAATAACAGTATCGTCTGCGAAACATAATACTTCTACATCATCTAGGAGTTTCATAATGTTGTTTATGTATATTGAGAATAGAATTGGGCCAAGAACTGTTCCCTGTGGCACACCGAACTCTACTGGTCTTTTGGAGCTGTGAACATCATTAATTTTCACATCTTGTGTTCTATAACTAAGATAGCTTTTAAACAGATTGTATGTAACATGTCTAATTCCAATTTTCTCCATTTGCTTCATTAGAATTCGGTGAGTCACAGTGTCGAATGCTTTTCCCAAGTCAATAAATATTCCCATGCATTTAGTATTATTGTTTAAACAGCTATTAATATATTCAGCGACGTAGGTGACAGCATCTTCTGTATTGCAATTTTCCTTAAATCCGTATTGTCTATCGGAAAGTATGCTGTTTACCTTAAGATACTCGTTCAGTCGCAACTTCATACATTTCTCCACCAGTTTGGCAAGGCTGTTAGTTAGTGCAATCGGCCGATAATTATTTAAAGATTTTTTATCGCCACTTTTAAATATCGGATTGATGGTTGCATGTTTAAAAGCCGTGGGGAAAATGCCGGTATCAAATACAAGGTTTACCAGATGTAAAAGTGGGTTCAGCAAAGTAAGATGATTGTCCTTTATCAGCCGTACTGGAATTTTATCTGCGCCTGGTGCTGCATTATTTTTAAGTAAATTAATTTGCAAAATTAGTTCGTTTTTTGTAATGTGCCGCAGATACATGGAATGAGGTATAGATTTGTCAACATTAAATTTAATTTTTGGTTGTTTTATTTTTTCAGCCATTATCTTTCCAATCTTGCTAAAAAATACATTAAAGGCATCCGCCACTTCTGCATCCGTATCAACTTCAGTACCATGCTCATTGACGATAGATGCTATTTTGCTTTCGTTAGTTTGCTTCTCATCTGTTGCCTGATTGATTATGTTCCAAGTTTTTTTAAAGTCACTTTTAGCTGCATCTAATTTATCTCTAAAATAATTATTCTTAACTCTCCTGATTAGAATACCAAGTCTACTTCTGTATTTTACAAATCTCTGGTAAGATTCCGGTATAGGTACCTAATACCACGCTGACTTTTTTAAGTCTATCTCTTTCTCTTATTGAGTTTATTAAACTTTGGGTTATCCAGGGCTTTAATTTTCGATATTTACTCTTTACAATATGCTTGTTTTCGGTAGCTTTAATTACATGCTGACTTAATATTCGAACTAAAGTATCGGCACATGACTCAGCATCCCTACACTGCAACACCTCATCCCATGATTGATTTTTAATGGATTCATTTAATTTCACATAGTTTATTTTTGTTATTTGTTTAGTGTTGTGTACAATATTTTGTTTTTGGCTACTAAGGGTGAGTATTACTGGGTAGTGATCTGAGCCACCGCTAACCATCACCAATGAACTAGCGGTAAAGATTTTATTAGTATGCCTTATAAAAAAGTGATCTAAACATGATGGCTTTTGTCCTATTCTAACCCTAGTCGGTATGTTGACCATACTTGTAAAACCAAATCGACTTAGGCAGCTTAAGTATTCAGCTATGGGAGTTTCATTTGTCTTTAAAATATCTATATTAGTGTCTCCTAAAAATAGTTCAGTGCTAAATTTACTACCAATATTATCATTATACAAAGTTTCAATTGCAGCTAAAAATTCATTTTTATTTGTCGATGGAAGACGGTATATCCCTGTTAAACCAATAATCGATTTATTTTTATTGATGACGACTCTAAATAACTTAAAATTACCTATACTTATAATATTACAATCTCTAACAAATTCACTTTTTACGTACATCACAAACCCATCACACTTGTTTAGCTGACTAGTATTATAAAAGATATCATAACCTGGGATATCGTAGTTCTCCAAATTCCAGAGCGTATTGGACTCAGATATCGCTATCACATCAAAATCAGTCTTAAAAGAGTTCAGGTATACTAACAAGTTGTTAAAGTTTTTGTTTAAGCTACATATATTTACGTGTATTATGCTAATATCACCTAGATTGTGCTTTTTTACTTTAGTTGTATTATCACAGTAGTTACATTTCGGCGTTAAATAGTTATCTAATATTGGACTACTATCCATAAATAAGGTAGAAAATAAAACAAAAATGTTACTAGGTATCTATAAACTAGTAGAATTATAGTTGCGGCAGCCGAGCATTTTCTATCATTTTCGATACCTGAATCTCTGTTCTAATTTGTACCGGTTTTGATTTTTCGTTTATTTTGGCTAGTACCTGACCACCTCTTTGCCATACGTATCTATAACCATTATCTTTTAGCTTCCTGGCTTCTTTTAATAATTTATAAGTGGCCACAGTCATTTCTTCATTCACATATATTGCCTCCACTCCCTGAATGCTACATTTTTTCCCATCTAAAGTACCTTTCTTGGCTCTTTCTTTTAGCACCTTAATCTTTTTTTCAGCACTTTTAAGTTTAATTTGAACAAGGGCCGCATTTTCTCTAGGCTTTATAAGATTTATTTCTCTTACATCTTCTATACTAACAGTGTTGTCTATGTAATTCAGAACTTTCATAGTTTTTTCTTTTACCAACTCCATTTCTTCTTTAGGATCGCTGTATATGCCGGAAATTACCAGATTTTCTTTTATTCTGTTGTTGTCTTCTCTCTGTGTAAAGCTTTTAACCTGTTCAATTTCCATCTTCAGTTGTTGGTTTTCTCTCTCTATCCGCTTTAAAGAACGCTCCATTCTCTCATTTTTTTCTCTCTCATTTTCAAACATTTCGTTAATAAACCCTAATGAGTTCTGTAGTTCTGTAATATTTTTGCGCATCTCCTCCATTCCAGATATAATTTTACCAATATCACGAGCCTGAGTTGGTGTTACTGTGGCTTGTTCCTCAGAAATGCTATATCTGCGTTCGTAGTTACCAAAGAAACGACTGCCTCGCCGATCTCTACGATCTTCTTCTATATCACTGTGCGGCCCACTTCTCGAGTTGCCAGCGAACACCTCTGAAAACTGCCCCGTAGATGAGAATCTGTTGCCAGTCGTACCGATCGAGCGCCGACCACTGCCGCTGCTGTTGGCTATAAAGCCAGGCTCTGTGTTAATAACAGATGTTCTATCACTAACCTGCATACTTTTTCTAACCTCATTGTGTTTGCATTTTCCGCAAAGCCATGATAAATTCTGTTTCTCTATACGCAAGACTTCTTCTTCACTCACACCTACGCAGCCAGGATGGAACGCCTTTTTACAGGTACCACAGTGCATATATCTTTTTGTTTTAGCAATATTTCCGTAGCAAATGTTACACTTTGTTTTTGCCATGTTTACTTGACCTTTGCGCGTGAAATAATATTATGTGCAATTTTTTAAATCCGGCAACGTCGCCTTTTATATTGTCGCAAATTCGTTTCTTATCAGGACCCTTTTGTTTTGGATAAATAACCTTCACTTAATAAAAACGCTGTTTTCACTTGAATTATATTGTTTTAGTTGATTGTTTTTATTTCCTTGGAAAAAGTTCACTTTTAATTTACACTGTGTAATTTTCCTTGATTTAATTTTCGCTGCACCTCCCGATATTTTGAGTTAAATGCAGGCGAATTTTTTAACACCTTACGTTCGAAATACAGTTGCCAGTATATATATATATATATAGGTACTTATTTATGTGAAAAATCTTGTAGGATCCAAATTAACTAAAGAATCAGACCTTTCAATAAAAAAAATTCTACACGCCCTTTAAGTACCTTATAAATTTAGTTTTGGAAATAATTCCATTAAAATCTTATATTAGATATGCTATCAGGACTTTGTAAAAAATAGAAAATTTATATTATAATAATGATTTAAACGTTGATATCAAGATAAGCACAATATCTTTTTTAATCAAATATTAATGTTCAGCAATAGCAGTATCAGCAGAAGAACATAGGGTTTACGTTTAGGTTTAATTGTGACATCACAAACGGTCCTCAGTGGGTAATTATTCTTGGTTAACTAAACAGCTAATTCCACAAACTGGCCACACGTATCCCGTTCGCTCTAATTTCTGCGTGTTTATGTGTATGTTTCGTGTGAATTGTGGACTTAATTGTCTCGTTTTACGGTGATTCTTAAATGACTGTTTGTTAGAAACAAGAATGCATTAGGTATCAGTTGTTTCAATTAATTTAACTGATGATGGTCAAGAAAAACTGCTAGCAAGTACTAAGTCAAGATAATTACAGTTTGTAAAGTTTCTTACATATCGTAAGTATAAAGTGGCTTTCCGAATTTATAAATTTTGCTTAATAATTTAGAGAAGATTTTAACTTCAGTTATGGTCGTTTCATCGTAACATAGTTTTCACTACTTTACCAGGTGTTATTAAGAGTTACAGGAACTTCGTTTGGGGAGTAAATTTTCGGCAGATTTGTAACAGTGTCCTTAATTAATATGCGTATGAGCGAGTACATTCATAGTAATTTATTTTAAACCAATGTTAAACAAAAGAACAAGCACATGGAAAACACAGATTTATATATCGTAACTAAAACAAGACTGATTGTGGTTTTGGTTAAAGAGTCTTTGAAATCACCTCTTACCTGGAACCAGCGGGCGGTCCATAAATCCGACCCTTTTCTCGACCCTCGACCCTCGATCCAGCATGTGGTGGTATGCACTCATAATTTTACAATTTATTTGATTAATTCTTTATAAATTTAAATAAATAAATACCAGAACTGTAAAGATATTTTTTCTGATTTCAACCACATGTAATGCTGACACAAAATTTTGAAGTTTACAGACTAGACCCCAAAATATTCTATATTACATTGAGAAAAGAACAACACTCATAATAACATAAAATATCTCTAGAGCCTGTAAACTTCAAAATTTTGCATAAGTAGTACCTATATATGGTTGAAATCAGAAAAAAATTATCTTTACGTATGCAGTATTTATTTATTGTTAAAGTCCATTTGTTTGAAGTTGGCAGCTAAAAAAGTTCATTAAATCGTAAAATGTTGTAAACAAGACCCTAAATCAGTAGCGCACGTACTTATTTATATCTGTATTAAGAAATTTCTTTTAATCATCATATTTTAATCTTCTTAGGTAAGGGATAAGTAGTCATAATACGATATAATATGGGCACAGGTAAAAGGTGAGGTGGCAAAAAACAATAAAACTTTTAAATTAAATGACGTTAGACAACTTTTAATAAATTCTTTTGGAAACGTAACACGGGAAAATTGGACCAATGCCATAAACCATGTGAAGAAGGAAGAAGGACGATTGTGGAG
This sequence comes from Altica lythri, assembly GCA_964028335.1. NCBI lineage: Eukaryota > Metazoa > Arthropoda > Insecta > Coleoptera > Chrysomelidae > Altica > Altica lythri. The sequence goes on along the minus strand of OZ034809.1, from coordinate 31,139,233 downwards.
TGTTGATATCAATATTAAAGAACTGTTCGAACCCATTGTAATTCCTATCGGACCAGGCAACGAATCTGACTCATCGTCGGATGAATACGACAAAATGGAAGCCGACAATTAAAGGAGTAAGTGCTTTTTGCATTAATTTATATTTAATTCTTACTTTTTAATATGTAGCCTATTTTTATTTAACTTTTAATTTTTATTTTTATTTGAATTATGCTTTAAACAAACTTCGGTTCTACGGTCATGGGATCTATTCAGCTACGTGTTGTGACAATATTTTCTAGGGTTTTTATTATGTTTGGGTTAGTTAATCCCTAATTACAGGGTGGACTTTTTGAAAAATAACAACTATGACTATTTTTCAATAGAAATGTATACTACTTTTAGTTATTTTTTATGGGCTTTGAAGGATTGGCATTAATAATGAATTCACTGTGCTGCCAACTGCAAACAAATAGACTTTATTTATAAAAAAATAATCACATATATTTTTTAAATTTAAACAATAGATTGTAAAATTGTGAGTGCATACAAGCACATGCTGGATCGAGGGTCGAGAAAAGGATCGTCCATAGTAGTTTGCACAACGATCGGACATAGTCGTACAATTGCAGTCTGGCTTCGGGTTGGTCCAACACGGTTTCAAATCAACACACAAGAAGGCATCGCTAGCGCGGTTTTAAATTAACGCACGAGAGGGCACTACTTAGGTGCCTTGATCGACCACGTAAAGTACTAAGATTATGTAGCTGTGCTTGGTTTTAAGGTACAGACCAAAAATGTAAGTAGCTGAAATATTAATTACAAAATTATATTTTAAAGGCTACCCACATAATAATAATAATAATAATAATAATAATAATAATAAAAACATATCAGGTATGAACGTTCTCACTGACCTATCTACGGCAAATGAAACTAGTAGGTAGTCATTTTAACCTCGGAAAATATTGAGCGACACAATGTCAACCAATTCTTCTGTAATTCAGTCATTAGCGGACACACAAGAAGCCGCTTAGTCTTTAGTGTGTGTTTCACCAGACCTCCTACAAAGACTTCTAACATCATCAATCCAAACCATCACCAGAGCTACACCCCGGAAGCTTATAACAGTAACAGGCAGCAAATCGTATGCAGACGTGGACGTGGACCCCATTGAATTACACCCCGAAAATCCGAGACGAATCAATGTTCACCGACAGCATCTCCTTCATCGCAAAAGGACGCAACCTTCGTGATTATTTTTACATATTTTATAATTTGTAAATTATTTTTTTAATTTTGGCTGAATATGCAAATAGAAAAAAATTACTTTTTTTAAATAAAACCATTTATAAGTCAGCTAAAAGAGCTTTAAACAGCAAGTATTAAGATGGACGTGGAGTGTGTTGCTGCTGCAGACATTTATTTAATAGAAGTCAATATAGTGCAACGACAGTTAAAAACAAAAGTGAAAAGAAGATAATTTACGATTCGGAAGCGATCATAGACAATAATCGGCGAGTAAAGCTGACTACGCCCTCTAGGCGATCGTGCTCGCGCGTTATCGTTTTTAATCAGGCAGAATTTATGTTGGATTTTCTTAATATTCAGAAATAAATTTTACCACAAATGATCAAACCAAAGTGATTAAAACGGTCAAATTTTAAAGTAGCTCTTACAATAAAAAAATTAAAAATATCAAATAGATAGTTTATTCATTTTTCTTTAACTTGACAAAATTATGTTGAGATTATTTTTGAAAATTGGGTCTAAATATCTAACTTTCAGACATGTTACTTATATTTTAATTTGTCCTTGATGATACAGACATTTTAACAGTGTAATATTTAATTTAAAGTGTTACTTTGTGAATAACGTTATATATGGAACAAACTTAAATGACTTGTTAAGCACAATTTGCACAATTTTTGATCAAAAAGAATCATGGTGTGATCAACAAGCAGTAAAATTATTTATGTAAATTAAACAAAATATGCAGCTCCAACAATAATCAAAGGTATTCCAAAAGTGATTTACTTTAGATTACGTTGTTGTTGTCTATATTTAATGGTTTGAGACGACTGTTTTAACAAGTGGTAGAATTTAGAAAATTATTGAAAATTTTAATAAAATCAAATTACTAGCAAAAAAAGAGTTACGTTATATTTTAAATACAAAAAAAATAAGATAAATGTAAAGTAATACTATATTGCTGGCTATAGCACTTGATGTTAGCACTTGACTGCGAAGGTCGATTTATAAACTTTGTTGATAACGCTATTAGTTGGTAGAACGTAGTTGTTATTTAGTTGACGGAAATTAATACATAGTACAAATCTTCATGCTCCAGTTAGCAGACGTCTTGAAATACTGAACTTCGCAGATCAAACGCATCTCTTATTAAACAGAAAAGTGTGAGGGTAACTTGACAGACGCCTGAAGAAAAGAAAGAAAATAATTTACTTTTCCATTAATATTTTAAAAAGGAAAACCAATTTTCTGTACAAAAATGTACCCATACTCTGGCTTAACCAAACAGGTTATTAACTTCCTTTTGTTTTCCTTTTTATTGAACTTTGGGGTGATTTGTAAGGTGCTAACGACAACTTAAGTATACCAAATTATATGAATTTCAGTCATACTAAATGAATATTTACATTTTTATGAATGCTTACATTGATTTCCACATTTAGTTGCATTCAGAGATATTGTGTTTTTGGCAGGTAATTTTATTTTATTATTGTTACTGTTATTTGTGTTTTGCGTCACTGCACTGACACTACTTACTAGATCTGTATCACTGTAATTTTAAGACGTATTTAATTTATATAGTTTTTTAAAAAATATTTAAATAATTATCTAAATTTTGATTATCCACATATATCATTATCTAATGCTTCTATTTGAAATTAAATGTCTTTGAATTCATTTCAGAATCAGTCACACACCGTTAGTCTGCTAAAAATTTGTGTTTTTTTATCCTGTGTATAATTGATCAAAATAGTTTGCATTCTAGTTAAATGTCCTTTAAAAATCACCCGTTTTTTCGTAACAGCTCCAATCATTTTTTTATTGTTATAATTCAATAACATACTTGCAACTAAAAAGTTATTTGGTAGAATTACAAAATGTGTTCTATTAAGATGGAATAAAATAAACGAACTAACCAAATCCCAGTTCATATTCCTTTTATTCCGATCACAGATAACTATACCATTCCTATGTTCCATGTAACGGAAATATTTTTATTCGAATTGTCTCTTTATACCAGGTTCCAATCTTTAATTAAATGTTGCGAGTGATACCGACAATGAAAATTCCGAGTTGTTACTCACCGCTGTTTCCACGTGCAACACTATCGCAATTGAATAGCTAGGCACACACAAAAGGGATTTTTAAACGATTTGGTCTGTGACAGCTGACAGTCAAAGACGCTTGGTTTATATGTACGTTAGTGGCCGAAGCCTGAAAAAGTCGTGACATATCGGATCCGCTGGTAGTATGCCGGCAGTTCCGTCATGCCACCAGATCTTCCGTTTATAAATATCTGCCAGTTAGTGTGTGACCACGTGCTTCAGTGCGATTGCCAATTGTTTATTTCTTTTACTTCGTTCTAAGATGGAGTGGACAAAAGAAATCATAACAAAAGGTATTGAAATGTACCGACTGAGACCGTGTTTGTGGAAAGTAGATAGTTTTTAAAGTCATGATGTTCGTGTTGACGAAGTTCCTGTACTAATGCCATATGACCATATTTAGGTCTTTCTTTAATCCATTCTTTCACCCATTTACTTCTACATCATGTTTTTTTCTTTCTTTCTATTTGTAACACACACAAACACTTCTTTTTTTTTACGTTCAGACATATTCGTAGGTACACATACACGAATGTCAGGATTTTAAACTGGTATAAAATACCTGTCCCGCCGTCCAATCCCCTCAAATTGTTACAGATTTAACCCTTAACTAAGGGATCTGTTCCTCCAAATATCAAATCCGTTGATATAGTAAAGGGTGAAATATGTAAGTTAATGGAGACTAAAAGATTCGTCCCGCAGCAGTCCAGATATGCGGGAAAGATATGACATATCTGGACGGCAGGATGGATCTTTCAAAAATTCCTTTCGTGTGTGCCTAGCTAATAACTTTCACGTCTTAACGATCGAATTTTAGAACATCCAAAACCCAAATTCCAACCAAACAAAACATCTAATACATCCGGTACCTACACGTATAGTCTATGTTTGCATCTAAGCATACCCAAATAAAAAATTTACTGATTTGTCAATTAATTTAATTCTAAAATTAAAATAACATACTGTAACGGGATAACCGTAAAGGAAGGGACCTTAATTTAAAAGATTGTTGTTGACAGTTGATTTTTAGAAGTTTGTAAAAAAATCAACTGACCATTTTAAATAATGTTTCTAGAAAATTCTAGAAACTTCTAAACACACTGACTAGATTTAATAATGTTGTATATAAGGGGATGCATGGGCAGTTAACGTCAGTTCAAGTTCAAGTATTCACAAGAGTTCATTGTATTGTCAAGTAGTTAGACGTTATCCAGCAGAGTTCAGTGTATCTTAACAATTTTGTAAATAAAATTGTGTAAAAAGCCCCCATAAGTGTTTCAAATTGGTGTCAGGTGTGGGGTGAAGATACAAGAATGCCTGGAAAGAAAATAAATGGACTATTGGTGGCTGAGCTCAGAAAAGAGCTCGAAGAATTGGAGTTGGAAACTACTGGGACCAAATCCGTATTGTTAAGTAGGCTCCGTGAATACTACCTAGCTAATAATTTAGACCCTGACGCTGTGGAGTTTGAAGACCCAAATCAAAAAGCGAATTCTGAACTAGCCCAACAACTGGCCCAATTATCCAGTCAGATGAAGAGCCAACAAGAAGAACAAACTCAACAACTTTCCCAGCTGCAAAAGGAGCTATCAGGACGAATGACTAGCTAACAAGAAGAACAAACTCAACAACTTTCCTGGCTGCAAGAGGAGCTATCAGGACGAATGACGAGCCAGCAAGAGGAGCTATCCAGTCAGATGAAGAGCCAGCGCGAAGATATGTCCCAGCTGTCCCAACGAATGACGAGCCAACAAGAAGAACAAACTCAACAACTTTCCCGGCTGCACGAGGAGCTATCAGGACGAATGACGAGCCAGCAAGAGGAGCTATCCAGTCAGATGAAGAGCCAGCAAGAGGAGCTTTCCAGTCAGATGAAGAGCCACCGCGAAGATATGTCCCAGCTGTCACAACGGATGTCTACCCTACCAGAAGAGTTATCCAGTTCCTTCTCCCAGCAAATATCGCATTTGCGCTCCGAAATGTACACTCTTCGTGACGAACAAAATCAGCAAGTGTCCAGCTTGCGAGACGAACAAAATCAGCAAGTGTCCAACTTGCGAGAGGAGCAAAACCAGATCAACCAGCAAATGCAGTCCGAGATAAGGAAGCTTCAACAAGAACAGGAAGCTAGCCGCCGAAACCAAACCATCCACCACGGCGACGGAGATGCAAGAAGGATGGAAACCTGCCACGCAGACGTCGAACGACAAAGAAGCGAGGAGACGACCCATGTACGGACGACGATGAAACCCCCGACCTTCGACGAAAAGACTTCCTGGCCAAATTAACTGAAACAATTCGACGCAGCGGCCAGAGCTAATGGATGGTCATCCCAGGAGAAAGCATTGTCCCTAACCGTAGCTCTGCGAGGCGAAGCTTTAGACGTCTTGCAATCATGGACACCGGATGAAGCTGACAACTTCGAAATATTGGTGAATCATCTAGAGATGCGTTATGGTCAAACTCATCTACAACCGGTGTACGGAATGCAGTTAAAGAGCCGAAAACAGAAAAATGGAGAAACTATCCAGGAATTTGAAGCATATGTAGCAAGAATGGTACGACTTGCGTATTTAAATGCAGCGGAGGATTTCCTGGAGGGTCTAGCAGTCCAAACCTTCACCGATGGTCTTCGAGACGTCAAGTTGCAGCGCGCTGTACGGTTGGCGCGGCCGAAGACTCTTGTGGACGCCTTGACCATTGCCCTGGAGTTTGAGGCGGCGACGGAGGCCTCACGTGGAGTTGCTCGACTAAGGGAAATCACCGGTAACTACGACCATGCCGTTCATTCCGTTAGCGACGTTGAAGCGGTAGTAGAGATATTAATGAAGTTATCTCCAAAAAGAAGGCGCCAAGTGAGATGCTGGAACTGCGGAGAACTAGGCCATCTAACAAATACTTGCCCCCAAAAAGAAAAATCTTCTGCTGAAGTACCCCAGCAGCAGGAAAACTAGAACGGGTCGACTCCTGGAGGGCGAAATCGACCCCAAACATTCCCGAAGCCCCTCACACCATTAAATTGGCAACTCTGCGATATCACGTGGACAGCTTATATGTAGATGGCCTCATTGATGGAAAGAACTTTAGCATGCTGGTAGACACTGGAGCTACAAAAACTATCGTTTGACCATCCATCATTATGCGAAAGAAGATGTGGCCTACCAGTTGGAGACTGCGTACCGCTACCGTAGATTCTGCTAGAGTCTACGGTGAGATACAGGTGACGCTACAGTTTGGTTCAACCTCTCTTGTTCACTCAGTGCTGGTGGCTGACGTTGATGAAGATGTTGTTCTGGGCATGGATGTTATGCTCCACTGTGGTTTTCATTTGGATCTTCCCCAACGTATCCTTCGTACTGGTAATGAAGAAATATTCCTGCACCGAAAACAAGTTGACAATGCCTCGATCAAGCTAATCGATGATATCGAACTTCCGGCAAGCTGCGAATGTGTCGTCACAGCGCGGTTGGATGGACTGGAGCCAGATGGTGCCCCAGCCATGATAGAGCCGAAGAACCATGACCATGAATTGGGAAAAGGACTCCTTGTGGGTAAGACTCTTGTTAGATCCGCCAAAGAGGTACCCATGCGAGTTATCAACTTGAACGATCATCCAGTTCTTCTCCGAAAGGACACGGAAACGGGAAGTTTAGAACCGGTAATGGCCATAATTCACAAGATAAATGTTACGGAAACAGATAAGACCAACGAAATTGAACAATTAATGACAAAATTAGGCCCCTCTTTGTCAAAATTAAAAAAGAAACAGGTAAGAGATCTACTTTACCGGTATAAACCTGTATTTGGTTCTAAAAGTAAACTGGGAAGAACTGATGTTGTACAACATAGAATTGACACTGGTGATGCACGTCCGATTCGACAGGTACCCCGAAGGATGCCTCAAGTTAAAAAGGAAGAAGCAGACAGAGCCCTTCAAGAAATGATTCAAAATGGCATAGTCGAACCATCCAGTAGTCCGTGGGCTTCTCCTGTGGTATTAGTGAGAAAGAAAGATGGATCAATGCGGTTTTGTGTCGACTATCGAAAGCTAAATGATGTCACTAAGAAGGACAGTTATCCTCTGCCAAGGATTGATGATGCCCTCGACGCTTTGGCGGGTTCTACTCTGTTTTCTACCTTGGACCTTAAAAGCGAATACTGGCAAGTTAAAATGAATCCTGCAGACAAAGAAAAGACTGCCTTTACCAGTGGATCAGGGTTATGGCAATTCACGGTCCTTCCATTTGGCCTCTGTCATGCTCCTGCGACGTTTGAACGACTAATGGAGAACATCCTGCGGGGTTTGTCATGGGAAACTTGTCTAGTTTATCTAGACGACATCATCATAATGGGTAAGACCTTTAAGGAACATTTATCTAACCTGGAAGAAGTTTTTAAAAGATTACAGAACGCTAATCTAACATTGAATGTTAAGAAATGCCACTTGTTCCAGAGACAGGTCAACTATTTAGGACATAACGTAAGCAAGGATGGCGTTGCTGTTGACCCCGCTAAGATACAAGCCGTTCAGGAATAGCCAATCCCTATCGACAAACATCAGCTCCGGAGTTTCTTGAGTCTTTGTTCCTATTACCGACGATATGTCAAGAATTTTGGGACATCGCCAAACCCTTGACACGTTTGACAGAACAAGATAAGTCCTTCTGTTGGGATCAGGAATGTCAAAAGGCGTTTGAAATATTTAAGAAACAGCTTACGTCAGCACCTGTTCTTGCTTATCCACTTCCTGATGGTAAGCTTATTCTGGACACCGACGCCAGCAATGTGGGAATTGGAGCCGTCTTGTCACAGCTACAAGACGGTAAGGAAAGAGTGGTTGGTTACTTCAGCAAAACTTTATCGAAAGCTGAAAAGAACTACTGTGTAACTCAGAGGGAACTGTTAGCAGTTGTAAAATCCGTCGAACACTTTTATAAATATCTGTATGGCAGAAAATTCCTGATCAGAACAGACGCTACTTAGCTTTAGGAACCCAAAAGGACAGATAGCAAGATGGCTCGAAAAACTGCAGGAATATGATGTTGAAATCGAGCACAGACCTGGAACCAGACATTGTAATGCTGATGCACTTTCCAGAAGACCATGTCGACCTGATTGCCCCCATTGTACCCGTATGGAGCAGAACGAGGAAAAACTTGCCTTAGTTAAGGTTGTGCCAGAAGACGAGAGCTCTATGCTGGAGGAGCAACAAGAAAACGATCCCGTTCTGAGAAAGATTAGGGAGTGGAAGAGAATGGACCGTCGTCCGTTGTGGAGAGAGATATCCTCATCCTCTCCTGCTTTAAAAGCATACTGGTCCCAATGGAACTCTTTAATTTTGGACGGAGGGCTCGTTAAAAGACTTGTAGAAAATTCCAAGGGCACAGAAACAAGGAAACAAATAGTGGTCCCAAGAAATGCTGTACCGGAAATTTTAAAACAGATGCATAATGATAGTTCTGGAGGACATCTGGGTATCACTAAAACGCTGCAAAAGATCCGAGATAGATTTTACTGGGTAAATTGCACTAATGATGTTAAAAATTGGTGTCGTAAATGCTCTACATGTGCTGCCAGTAACGGTCCGCACCGAAAACCGAAGGCGGAAATGCAGCAATACCTGGTTGGAAGTCCTTTTGAAAGAATCGCAGTAGATGTATTGGGGCCACTTTCACAGACCGATGTAGGAAACAAGTACATCTTTGTTGTAATGGACTACTTCACTAAATGGGTTGAAGCATATGCAGTTCCAAATCAGGAAGCTACCACTTTAGCACATATATTGGTTGAAGAATTCGTAAGCCGATTTGGGGTACCATTAGAATTACATTCAGACCAAGGAAGAAATTTTGAGAGCAAGCTGTTTCAAGAAGTTTGCCAAAGATTAGGCATCCACAAAACGAGAACCACAGCGATGCACCCTCAGTCTGGTGGAATGGTGGAACGAATGAACCGGACTATAACCAACTATCTGTCAAAAGTGGTGTCAGATTGTCAGAGGGATTAGGATCGACATATTCCACTATTTCTAATGGCAATTCGATCGGCCATCAACGAATCAACTGGCCAAACGCCTGCGATTCCTGCGAAGGTTCTGTTCGGTAGAGAAATGAGGCTACCATGTGACTTGGTGTTTGGTTGTAAACCTGGTGAAGAAATGGCACGTGAACAATATGTCGCCGACCTTCAGAATCGAATGGAAAATATACACAACCTGGTTTGGCTAGCTCAGGGAGTGTGCGGGATTCCGATGTAGGAAATAACATTCCAGGAGGAATGAATCTAAGGAGGGGGCAGTGTAACGGGATAACCGTAAAGGAAGGGACCTTAATTTGAAAGATTATTGTTGACAGTTGATTTTTAGAAGTTTGTAAAAAAATCAACTGACCATTTTAAATAATGTTTCTAGAAAATTCTAGGAACTTCTAAACACACTGACTAGATTAAATAATGTTGTATATAAGGGGATGCATGGGCAGTTAACGTCAGTTCAAGTTCAAGTATTCACAAGAGTTCATGGTATTGTCAAGTAGTTAGACGTTATCCAGCAGAGTTCAGTGTATCTTATCAATTTTGTAAATAAAATTGTGTAAAAAGCCCCCATAAGTGTTTCAATACGTTTAACATAAAGATATATGTATAGAACACTGAATCGAAAGTTGCTAGAACGAGGTACGATTACTAGTCTCTTGGGGCATACACCACCCGATGTAGTTATTTTGTCAGGGTTAAATACAAAATTTAAAACTTGTTAACAACAATATTGCCGACTCTAGATTAGCAAGGTCGTGGGTTAAACTTAATCGAGGGTTGGCTTTTTTGTTTTTTCTGAAATCATTGGAAAAAGATGCCAAGTAATAACTTCATAATTTATACATATTATAATAAAACTGAAGAAATAAAAATTCTGTACATTAAAGATTTTTAAAAAATAATTAGCGGGGCTGTAACTACTTCAATATAAAACCAAAATATTTTATGTGGTTAGATTTTTTGTCTGTCTGTATGTTTGTGCAGGCATCACATGAAAACTACTGATCCGATTCGAATACAGTTTTCACAGATGTAATTGTCTTGTTTCAACTTAACATCTAGTGTATAAAAAAAATTTCACCCTTTATCGGGGTGGGGGGAGAAATTTGAGAAATTTTTATACAACGATCAAAACGCCATGCGAAATAATAAACCTTTAGTTTGCGATCTTTATTTTAATAAATTTATAAAATCAATGTTAATATTTAAAATATTTATACAATAATTTTTGGGCTTCAGGAGATGGGAAGGATGCCCTAACTAGTTGTTGAGAAACAATAACTTGGCTTTACAATTATCGTGATTGTCCAAAACTAGAACAAAAAACTTGATTTAAAAGAACTTTACTACAAACAGTGTTAAATGAAGAATGACACCTCAGAGAGGGTGTAACAACATGAATTCTTCATTGCATTGCATATGCACAACAATAGGAACGCAAACGTTTTCTTAATCATAAACACTAGTGGTGATCCTTAAATTATATTAATATTCGGCATTCTTAGTGGATTCTTAAATTCGGAAATTCTGTACCTCTATAAATTAGAAAACGGTAATCTTTAATACCATGAATTCTCAGGGTGAATTTTTGATTGATACGGTGATTTTTAGATCTTTTCGCTAAATCTGTATATGCACTCTTGCAACGAAAATATATTTGACAAAACTTACAGAATACGACTGTATTCTTTAACAAATAATTTCGAAAAGGCCGATTCAAATAACAAGATGGCTAAAGAGTCTTCTTAGACGTTTCTGACCTACGTTTATACCTATACACTTGAAATATTAAACTAATATAAGCTTTCTAGACAAAATAAATAAAATAATGTATTAAGGCATTGACAGAAAAAGGAACTAGTATTAATTTGAATATAAATTCGAATTGTAATTATAAAAAGTTATTTATTTTTTTATACGAGTTAATAAATTTAAATGTTTTTTTTTTAATTGTTATACATATTCAAGAAAGTCATTATATTGAACTATAACACAAAACAAAAAATATTTCGTTAAAAGGAACTAATATTGATTTATTGACTCTAAGGTAATATGTATCCAACACGCTGAAAACGGATACTGTAAGAATGTGACACAAAGAAAAACTATTACGCCAAAAAGTAACAAACTTAATAGAAACATTTTCTCTGATCCTCCGGAGTTGGTGTCATATTAATGCGTTTCAATAACGCGTAGTACGCCTATAGACTGACACTACTATACGTTCAGCTTCATGCTGTGATGAAATTGCCCTACGATCGACTTATGTATAGTACTGCAATCAAAACTACGTGTCCTTCTTACAGGCATACTTCTAACGTACGTCGTATGTAATATGCGTCTATGACGAGACGCGCCATGGACGGAAGGCGTAAGGCCCAATTCACACAGAACGAAATTCGGGTAGAGACGTGGCGCGGACCTTTGTCCCTTCGGTGTCTTCGTATGTAAACAATTAGTACAAATTTCATAGAAGCGACGTGGCGTACAAGAAGGGGCATGCCAGTTCCTCACCACCTGTTTCTGTATTTATCTTTAAAAATGCGGGATAATGTTGACTCCAACATACAATTTTTCGAATAAGTTAGCATAAAAAAATTCGTGAAAAAAGATCCGGTTTACAAAAGAAAATAATCATTTTTCATCAAGACAATGCACGTGTTCTTAAAGTACAAATTGCTTGAACCAGACTTGGCTCCCTCTGACTATTATCTTTTCAGAAACTTGAAACAATTTCTTCGTGGACAACGCTTTTTATCGAATTAAAAAGATAGTTGTAGAACAATATTTTTCAGAGCTTCCGGATAATCATTACAGAGATGGTATAAAATTACTAAAGGATCATTGGAATAAGTGTGTTTAAACTGAGGGAAATTAAAAATAATGTCATTAAAAAATACGTTTTTCCATTTTTAATTTTAGAACTTTTCAACCAACTTGTAAGTAAAACAATTTGTAATTGTCGTCTTCCAAAAATTATTTCTTTAGCATTTCACCAAACACGATTCAAAGTTGTTTATTTAATTTAATTACAACTTTTTATAAACTTTTAGAAAACTTTTTTTCTATTGGCTTTATGATAATATGTGGTCAATATGTTGGAGAATGTGGCCACACAAAACAAAAAATATTGCACCAAAATATAGCTATCCTCCTTAAACATCTTATTCGCTTTAAGATCATTTGTGACGAACACGCCCGCAAAGGTCGTTTAAGATTAACTGGTTTATAGTAGATACATATCTGCTTTTAATAAAGGTAGTCTCAGAATCGATGCGAAACAGAACGAAAACGAAAACTTAAACGAAAACAAATTTTAGTATTTTTCTTTTGAACATGAAGTTTAATTAAAAACTTTTATTTGGAATGTTTAAAAATCAGCTGTGTATAAATCAGATCAAATTTTGAAGTAATTCTCTGTGAAGTTTAGTTTCCCCTTTTATAAAAACAAAGTCGACGGTTCTATTTTATACAAGTCATATAGATTTATATATTTTTTATGGAAAAGTAAAATTTTGTTTTAGTTCATATTTTTAAAATGTTTTTTTTTTATTTTCTCGGCCCTCTCCTCCACCAGCACCACTGCGTCACACAAAAAAAAATAGAAAAATAAAATTAATTTCTAAGAAAAATGTATTTAAGAAAAAAAAATGTTATGCAATTAAAAGACTTTTTATCTATAAATGATGGTAACCTCCAATACAGGTTTTCCTAAGGAGGTACCTAATTTCCATACAAATTGTAAAATAATTTATAAAACCATATTTGTATTAACATTTGTAAGGAAATAAAGGATTATTATTATTATTATTATTATAATGGTAATAACGTAAGTTTAGATTCAGTCATAATCGGCAATCGAAGGAACAATTTACAAAAATAGTTTTCTATTGAAATTTCCAGCTTTTGCATTATGACTACAAGTAGGTACTCTAAATTTACTCAATAAAATTCGTATATTCAAATTCTCTTGTTTACTTTTGTTGTATCGTTCGTATTGCTAATTGCGTTTGCGTTGATTTAATAATTGATTTAACATAAAATTAAAGAAAAATTTATAAATCAACATTACATATTAATACAATTATTTTAAGAATTAACAGGTGGATGTTTCTCATTAAAATGATATACAGATAAAGGTTGGTTGAAAAGATTTGAAAGCGAAACCTATTAACCAGAAGAGAAATTAAAATTTATACGCTTTTTTAATTTTTGACCTTTTATTTGAAAACAGAAAAAATTCTACTTTAATTTGTCAATTTATTCTTCGTTTACAAGCCATTTGAAGTTGATGTGTCAGTTTATTTTGTTACAATGGAAAAAACCGAATATCGTACAGAGATAAAATTCTTGGTTTTGGAAGGTTTATTAGCAACAAAGATTTATACAAAAATGGTAAAAGTATTAAAAGAAACTGCTCCTTCATTTCCAACTGTGCAGAGTTTAAAGGTGGTCGTAGAAGCGTCGAAGATGAACCACGTAGTGGTCGTCCCAAAAGGCAACAACACCAGAAATCATTGAGCAAGTCTATTGTTTGTAAAGATCAATGTGAGACTAAGCCTGAAATTACTGTTACCATAGGCATCTCAGATAAACAAGTACTCCATATCTTACACGAAGAATTAGGTACATATAAAAAAGCTGTTCGGAAAGTTAGTGCCGCATTCGTTAACAATTCAACAAAAACTGAATCGAAAACTAGCTTCTTAGCGTATTTTAGAGCATTTCGTTTTATAAGTATGAATAAGACTTGGATCTACCATCATAATACTATATTGAAACAAGAACATTTACAGTGGACTGAAGCTGGTTCTTCAGCTTCAAAACAGGTGAAGTCAGAACGATCGGCAAAAAAGGTTAAAGCATAAGTTTTTTGGAAGGCAAAAGAAGTTTTGTTGATTGATTATCTCAAAAAAGATACAACAATTAACTCTGAATATTATTACAACCTTTTGAACCAGTTAAATTAAAAAAATTCTTGAAAAAAAAAACCGATTTACAGGTTTACAGAAGAAAACAATCATATTTTTTATCAAGACAATGCACGTTTTCACACAAGTTTGTTGACGATAGGTAAACTAAACGAATTAAAACAAAATTGCTTAAACATTCACCATATTCACCAGATTTGACTTTCTTTGAATATTACGTCTTTAGCAACTTGAAACAATTCCTTCATGGAAAACGTTTTTCTGTCGAATGAAGAAGCTATTGCAGCCGTGAAACAATATAAAATTAATGAAGGATCATTGGAATAAGTGTGTTAAGGCCGAGGGAGATTATATTGAATAAAAAAACCAATGTCAATAAAAAATAAATACCCTTTTTTTGCTTTTATAACTTTTTTACCAACCGATACATATAAAAAATAATATTACGACACAATTTTGAAATTCTTTAATATAAATCCTTTCAGATATTTAAATTTTCAACATGTGCATAAATAGGACGCCTGTGGTTGCCTTAACATGTACTCATTATTAAACCCTCTTCTTCAAAAATAAATCATGTCGTCCTAATTGGAGCTGTTTTGAACATCATAATTTTATCGGGGACATATCCCTTCATTTCAGATTTTATTAAACAATAGAAAATCCCTACTCTAAGCCTTTGCGCTGATCCACGGGCTGGATTGTGGCACGTATTTCATTACTGAAAATAAAACAAAACATAACACGTATACTCAAGCATGCTACACTGTCATCTCAAACAACCCAATGAAAAAAGATTGTCCAGGCAGATGCTGGGTTATCCCATTTTACAATGGTAACAGCAGGACATTATCGCCGTGTCAATACTTCAGGTATCGATACTCAATATGCAGATATTATATTTTAAAAAATATACTACTTATCGGTGCTAAAGCTGAAAATATCCTTGATCCTATGATCTAGAGAGGAACAATTATAATAATTTTTTGGTTTGCTGTTGTAAAATAATCCTATGAAATTTCTAACGTTACGATCACTTTACAAAAATTTAAATTATAAAAAATTATTATTCCACGTTAAATCCAGATCATGATTTGAATTTTAAACTAAATATTAGCACTCTTATTTAAGAAAAGGGAAGCCAAGTTCAAATTTTACAAATTAAATTGTTTTAGTTCTATTAAAATTATTTTAGAGACACAAAATATATCTATTATTAAATTTATTAAGCCAAGAAGTCTTAAGGCCCGGTCTTTTTCTGCTTCTCCTATCGGTAGGCCTGCTCAGGCGACTGATTACTCAAAACTAGGATGCATCTGCACAAGGAATTGATATTCACCATTATTTATTTTGAATGGATGAAGTTTGCTGAATAAATTCCCTCAAAGATAAACTAAGCGCCTACTTGAACAGATCTGGTCTGATTTTTGTATTCCGTCCAACTCTGCCAGAAAACAAAACAAAAGTAGGGTCAAGGCGGTAACAGTGGATCACTTTTCTTTTCATTATCCAGAATTCGAATAAGAATAATGTTAGAGGGATGTAACCGGGGCTAGTATTTAGTGAAACTAATGTATTTTTATTATTTCATTTAATTTAGAGAATTGGAGCAACATAACAAGAGATACTAAGCTTTAAAAAAAAAATGAAATTTGAGCCACTGTGTACCGGGGGCCGGGTACAGTGAATAGACCCCTAGTTCTCAGTGAATCGGGCTGGTACACAGTTGATCACAAATAATTTTACCCAATAATATAAAGTTGTTAGCGTTTATTGCTCTTTATTTTAATTAAAATTGACAATACCAACAAAATACTACAATATAATGACTCTTTTTAGTCTTAAAATTAAACAAAATCTGACAATTCATCCATTCTGTAGGTGTTGCAAGTCCAAGAGTTCCAGGTGGAGTATTCTTTATCACAAACTCCTTGAATTTTTTTCTAGGGAATACCATTACTGGGGGCAACGCAACTCCACTTGCACTTATAATACAACAAGTGGTGACTAGTGTTCCTCTTTCACCACTCGTTACTTTGCCTCTATTTTTTACGGCATTTTGGTGCAATTACTTTTCCATGCTTTTGAAGTGTTGTCGCTGAAGTTTCATCAAGATTATATATCCTCGTTCCATCTGCAAATGCAGGGTTCCTTTTTATTAACTTCTCTAAATTGACGTAAAATCTTTCCACGTTATGTCGATTGAATGCCGTTGCTCTAGAGACTACATGCTTCAGGTTTCCTTAAAGTTAATTCTGGATGTCTTTTTCTAAAATTCAAAAGCCAGTCTTTCCCAGCCATTTCCTTTTGTTTCCACGAATTTGGCATTTTTAAAGTATTAACAGTTGCCGTTTGATACGCTACTCTTCGGCATTCCTTGGCACATAATTCATAAAAAAGTAATGCACAATGTTTAAAATATTCTTTTAACATCCTTTCTTGGTCTGTAGTAAATATTTTAATAACCGCGTAAGTTGGGGTTAAACGAGCTTCGTCGACGTTTACATTTTTAGTTTTAAGATAATAACGTCTTAATAGCGTAGAGAAGGAAATTCCCAAAGTTTTTGAAGCTTTTCTCACACTCATACATTTTTAATATTTGTCAAAGCATTTTTCATTTCATCAGCAGTATGATTTTCTATTTTACGGGGCTTTGCTGCACGAGCCATCCTGAGAAAAAACAGCAAAAAATAATAGCATTAAATTGAATAAAATTAAAATTACCTAAATGTGTCTGTATATTGGTGCCAATGTGGTACACAGTGGCTCATGATTCACTGTGTACTTGAAGAGCCTGAGCCACTGTGTACAAAACCGCTATTTTGTATGTACCTTAAAACACCACTGACAGTATTACGCAAATGAAGATAAAATATACGCCAAAACAAACTCAATTAAACTGACTTTGTATAAAAATTGTCGATTAAGTCATTTAACGTGAGAATAGCGAAAAAATATAAAGAATATCTTACCTGAAAACTTAGTATTTTAAAACATGGACAATCTTAAATAAATTAAAAATCTTTCGCAAAAAATCTATGTGTCACATGGACAAAATTGGAGCGAGCATAAAAAACAAATTAACATTTAAACATAGCGTCATCTATTGTATACGTACACAACCTTAAAATATTATTGTTATTAATCGAAATAAAAACTTTTTTATTTTTTAAATTAGAGCAAATACAACATTTACAAAATTTCATTGAAATGCGTTTAATGGTGTTGGAGATTATTTCAAACGAACATTGTGACAGTGTTGTGCGAGTGGAACAGACAGGTAGCCAAACACCACTTCGTTTATCGATAAAATTATCCAAACTTTTTCGTTATTTTATTGCTTAAAAACATATATAAGATAAAACTTTTGAATAACATTTATTTCTTATGGGAAAATCTAATAACAAAGTAACAAAATGCGAAAATTTATTCGCTCCTGGATTTAGAAGCAATTAAAGAGATCCGAGCTTGCTTCTAAGGGCTTGTCGGACCCACCTGCCCTAACATCTGCTATTTTCTTTTTTTAACGGTCATTAAAAAAATATATGCTATAAAGAAAAGTTGCCTTTTTGAGGAAACTTGTTTTTAATTTATGTATTTTTGTAGTCAAAATTATATTCTGTCGATATTTTTTATTATTACGTCTATGAAACAGATAAATAATATTGTTTTTTTATTTTATTGTTAAACGAAATAAGAAATAACCAAAAGTAACAAATAACATTTTTTTTAATAAAAAAAAACTTCCCAAAATAAACTTTCCTACTCATTATTAGAAAACTTTGTTTTGGAGCAAAAATCACAAACCACAGCTTTTTTTGTTATTACAAGTGCAATCTTTATGTGATTATAAACTCACGCTTTATTTTTTGGCGATTATTTTTTTCACCTGTCAAAATATCACAATTTTGTGATTTCGTCCGATGAAAACGCTTAATCTTCAATGTTTTATGCTAAATCTATCCAATCATCCCGGTTTATATTGATTATTTTTTTCACCTGTCAAAATATCACAATTTTGTGATTTCGTTCAATGAAAACGCTTAATATTCAATGTTTTATGCTAAATCTATGCAATTATTCCGGTTTATATTGATTATTTTTTTCACCTGTCAAAATATCACAATTTTGTGATTTCGTTCAATGAAAACGCTTAATCTTCAATGTTTTATGCTAAATCTAGCCAATCATTCCGGTTTATATTGATAAAACCACTAGTGGTTTTACTAGTATTGATAAAATTATAGAACTGTCAAAAATTCAATAACAATATTAAAAAATCAATTTTCTTGTTTATAAGTACCTTACTATAAATCAACATATATTTATATTATCTAAATATTCTGAAATATATTTTGTTATTATTATTATCACAATTAAATTCATCTAAACGATAATGAAAAATCAAATATGTAGGTACTTTAAAACTAACCTGCTTCCTGGTTCTGCATGCATTTAAAACTTTTATATGCCTACAGGCAAATGTGGTCTTGTAGGTAAACTTTAAATAGATATACCTAATAATTTTTATTTTGGTAATTTTCTCTTTAATAATATATAATTGTATAAATAGGTATAAAAATAAATATTTATTCAAATTATAACCCTGTTTTCACGACGCTCACGACAACTGACAACTGTCAATACTATCTAGTGTACAGGTTAAGTTAATAGGTGGGGTAACGGCATTTCGTTTGTGTTAATTATGAAATATAAGTTGTTTTAGGAAGTTTTTTAAATAAAGTAGTTTTTGTGCAGAATGGTTCAAAAAATAATCTTCTCAAATACCACTCGTCCTGTAATATTTTACTAGATAAATTTTTATTTTCCAGACTCAAACTTTTTTATTTTAGGCAAAACTACTCAAACAAACTAAATATGATAAAATCACTCGTCCTACGGACTCTTGATTTTATCACATTTTAGTTTGTTTTCGTATTTTTGCCAAATAAAAAAGTTTTCGGGGAAACTAAAAATTTATCGATAAAATTTTAAGGACTCGTGGTATTACCTTTGATAAAAATATTTTTTCAGGATGAGGCTGTTACCGTTACGTCTAAACGATACGTTGCACTGATTCAGAAGTTCCTCACAGCAGAACTAGAACACTTTTCAGTGAATGAAAACACACTTTTAACAGGACTGGGCAACAAGCCAAAGTAAAAGAATTTTAATGATTGCCTTAAATGCCTTGTTTCCAGAATGTATCGTTTGTCAACTTAACTTGAAGACAAAAGTGTTTGCAACTGATCCACCCAGGACAACCCCAGCCCTTAAACAATAAAATTCAAATACATTGCAAAAAACAGATCTTCTTAGAATTCTAAGGTACACTTATTTATCAATTTTCTTTACTTTTTTAGTTAATTACATTCTATTCTATGGATCTTTTTTAGTTTTTTTTAACTATATTTTATTTTATATTGCATGATTGTTTGTTGTTTCATTTTAATACTATGTTCTCAGTTGTGTCTGAAAGTGCAGAATAAGTTTTAAGTAGGAATTAAGTAACTGCAGATAGGTAAAGGCAAAAAGTATTGAATTTTTCAATGTTTGATTACAGTTTAGTTTTAATACCGCAAGTTTTTTGTAGTTTGAGAGTTTTTTAAACAAGCAGCGAAATTGAACTAATGTGGTCTGATTACGATAGCAGAGTGGTGTCGGAAGTATTTTGTAGAGTACATAAAATACTCACATATTTTTCTTAGCTAAATTATCAATTTTATTGATAACATAAAAATATATGGCTGCATATATCCATCCTGAATTGTAAGACTGAAGTTCCATCAAGAGTTTTTAGGTGATAATACAAACATCGAGATACAACAATTGCCCCCTCTTTTTTCTTATATACCCATAATCTCTCTTTATAAAGTATAGGTAGCATCTGCTTTTCTTGTCCAGTAATGTATAATAGCTAATAAAACAAATATAGGCATCTTCTTCCTAAGTTATTTTCAAATTAGTTTCTGCCCAAGTATCTCTGTGTTAACTTTTTCTGATGTTTGTGTTTACTAGTTATTGTTTTTAATAACTATAATCTCGTCTTTCTCTGGTCTTACTATGAGTTACTCTTAATGTATAGCCAATTTATTTTCATTTTCTCCCCCAGATTTTAGCAAATATTATGTTTTCTTGTTGTGTATTTTTTCATATTTTTATATTGCTGATTTTATTGTGCCTGTATACCTTTTTAGCATTTTTAAGAACCTTATGATCTTATTTTCTTCTGAATAAATTATTTTCTATGTACCAATACGGCCGCGATACATGAAATTGTTCATAAATATTTAAAGTTACGCAGTACCTATATGCCTACGTTTAAAAATACAACTCTTTGATTGACCAATCAAGATTCATTTATCGCGGCGTCATTACGTGATGATTTTCGTCTTATCCACGGATTTTTGTTAAACTTTGCATTTGGTATGTTCAGATATCGTTAGTCATTTTTTGTTAGTTTTATCGGCTTTTTTAATTTACGTAGTAGTTTATGCCTCGAGTGTTACATTAAAAAGTGTGGAAATTTTTCTGATCGGGTTATTACAAATACCTGTAAATTGGGAC
This sequence comes from Altica lythri, assembly GCA_964028335.1. NCBI lineage: Eukaryota > Metazoa > Arthropoda > Insecta > Coleoptera > Chrysomelidae > Altica > Altica lythri. Next base: position 31,118,367 of record OZ034809.1, on the reverse strand, counting down.
TAGTGATTAGTCGAATTATCGTTTTATCTTTACCTTTTATCTATGAGAGCTGGGGTTATGATATCTGTTTTTTCGAATGATCTAGAAAGCACTTTGGAAGCTAACAACAAGTTTTTATCTTTTTTACTACGCATTTCGGATCATCAAGAAAACACAACTATAAAAAATACTACTACTTTCTTTATACATCTAAGAAAAGCAAGAAGGTTCTATTCATTGCTTTGGAAATTTTGGATTTTGTTTTATTTTATACGAAGAAGTTTCTAGAGATCAATACCTATCGAATAACACCAAAATCATAATTTTAAGAGGACTCTGTGAGAATTTTGTAAAAAAAGGTACTTATTGATTAGACTAAAAGCTTGTCATGGATTTTATAAAAAGGGTATATAATATGTGGAGTTTTAATTACTTCGATGTTAAATATTGTTTTCTGATATAAATATTCGAGTTAATGACAACTTTTATAATTAGTGTATTTGTTTAAAATCCGATATTACTTATGTGACAAAAATCGTATTACTCATTGCGGTAGGTATCTTCTGTAGTAATGACAATTTTTAAAACTGGCTGTGAGTAAGCTACGCTTACAAAATAAAACACAATTTTACATTTAATAAAGATATCTGTGAAATGTAAACCAAAAATTAAAAATTCTTTTCGACACGATATAATAAAAAAAGAGTGTGCGTGTAACCTTTACGCGCGATTGAAGTAAAACTTGTTGACGTACGTATCGGAAAATAAATATTTAATTACAATTCAATCATATTTATTGCCTATATACTTTACAAAAAAAATGAGATGTTATATTTATATTATTCATTAGAAATAGGAATTTGAAAGTTATCATTATTTTTTTTATATATGAAATAATAGGTTTATGATAACTAAAATGTGAAACATAGATTTTAGTCTATAAATACCATTAATGTATTTGAAACCGTTTGAAAATTTCATAAATAAATTTCGGAAATTTAAACTCCTCCCATAGCTGAAATTATACAGTTACTTCCATCAGAATCTTCCGTTAGAATCTACCCCTAGTCGTGCCTAAAGAAGTTTTGCTTCAATAATAGGTAAACAATATTAAAAATATACACACATTACGTTTAGAATGTGTGATTTTGTAGCTGTATCTACCTTATTGTAATACATCACAACACAAGAGCCTTCGATAGTTAGATAACCATTTCATTTTGTAGCATTTTATAGCATATTCCATAAAATTTAAAATCCTGAGTTAAGTTTGTTTCCTTCACGTCTACGAAGGATCTGTTATTGGTGGTAAAAGATCAGCCATATTGACTAGTGGTTTTATGGCCTTTATGGCTACCTAACCAAACCTAAAATAAGTATAAGAAAGTGTTAAAATATTTTGAATATTATTATTTTATGAACAAAAACGTGCAACATGCTTCTTTACTCAACTTAAAGATTCCGTATAAACAATTATTTACTATCATAATATGTATGTATGTATATAAACTTACTTAATCAAATAATAATGAATGTGGCTGTCTCGTCATTTTTCTTCAAATCTTTCTGGCGCTTATAATATCCCCTTTGACGTTCACAATTTCTTTTTCTTTTTAGCTCTGTAAGTCTATAAAACGAAAATAGCTAGGTATAAATAATAGGTATAAATAATTAGGTATAAATAGTGTAATTACACACCAAAAATAAAATTTATGCATATAGAGTACCTACCTATTCACTCATTTTCAATCAATATTTTTTCATCACTTTCTTCATTAATAAATCCACATTGTTTATTCATATTTAATACAAACACTTTATACACAAAAAACTATTTATATAAAGGAATGTATTTCGATTGACAAGATGATCAGCTGTCAATTCATACAATTACAGATTTAATTTTATTTAATATAGGAGGCAAAATCGCATGAGCGCCGCCAAGATTATTTTCAGGGGGTGCATCTGCATCTACACACTATTATGATCTAATATATATATATATAGAATGTAGAATGATTTGGACAGCAACCGCGACGCCTTTAGTTTTTATTCAAACAATAATTTAATAAAAAAATTAAAAAAATATATAATTTTTTGGTAAATTCAGGTATTTTCTTTCATAGCAGGGGGGTGCAAGCGCACCCTCTTGCACCCTGCTGCCGGCGCCCATGCAAAATCGTGTCAGTATTAGGTTTTGTTTCCGGTTTCTGTTATTAGAATGACGTCACGTCCGTTAGAATAACTTTTTTACTCCTAGTGTCGCTAAAGAAGTTTTACTTCAATTATAAGCTTTACGTAAACAAGTGGTCTATAATAGGATAAACGACAAAATCACTGGTAATTAATAATTTTAAAACCCTGTAATTCCTAAAGATACTCTGCTGTATTCTTGGACCAAAACAGGGTTTATGGAATTTTTGTTATTGCTTTCAGCTATGGATTTTCCGTTATTCCAGTGTTTAGGCAGAGGGTTTAAAATTTAATAAAGAACAGGGTTAAGCTTTAATTTAATAAGTTGCAAACCTCAAAATATTTTTTGGTATAGGGTGCAAACAAGCTTGATATATACATAATACCAGATCGGCTTACAGAAAACACCGTTTTCTATGACAGCGTAGGATAAAATTTAATATAACATTTATGTTAAAATTAGATATATTACGAAAATGTAATAATACAAGCAGATGTTATGTTTTAATAGTTACTTATTTTTAAATATCTTACAAAGCATTAAACTTAATTAATTTGTCGCAATGGTGTTCCAATTTTTTTGTGGTCATCTTCATAAATCATTGTCAGCTTATTAATTGTATTTTCTTAATCTGTTTATTGCTTTTAATTCTGTGACTTTTTATGCCTGAAAATAAACAAAAGCCTCACGAAGAGAGGTGACTAGTAATTAAGAGACAAATGTGTGACGGTGGAAGAACCAGTCTCTTGTCTGTCACAATATGGTTCTTTTTTGGGGAACTAACTAACGCCCTTGGTGTTAAATAGCAAATTAGCATTAGGTATTTAGATTTTTTATCTGACTTGACTACATTTTTTGGACTGAGTGGCGATAAGGCCTTTATTGGCTTAACTGGTGGTTTGTTGTAGGTTATATTTATAGCACTATGTCTTGTCACCAGTAATGACCTTTAACAAAAATATCTGAATCAGTTTTAAACTTTTGGTTTAACTCAATGTTTTTTGTTAATTGTTGGTCATAGTGAGTGAACTGTCTTTTAGAAAAGGCTCCTTAATATTTTTGCCATTTTCATAGATTTGGACAGTTTTGATGAGTATCTAGATAATCTAAAAAATCTAACATCTAACTGGTACAGTTAACTCTTTTGGTTAAAGAGTATTTCGCGTCACCCGTTACCTGGGCCTAGAGGGAGGCCAATAAGAGACCAATAAAAGAGACCTTTCGCCTACCCGAACAGCATGTGGTTAAATGCACTTACGATTTTACAATCTATTGTTTAAATTTAACAAATATATGTGTTTTAATTTTTTATAAATTAAAATAAATAACTATCACAAACGTAAAGATATTTTTTCTGATTTCAACCATATATAAACCTGTACACAAAATTTTGTAGTTTACAGATATGACACCAAAATATTTTAAATTAAAATGAGAAACAAACAAGAGATAATCTCATAATGAGGTTTTGAAAATAATATTTTGATTTCTTTTTGCATGTTGGTGATGGGTATATTTATGACCGTTAATAGTATTAATATTTATTGACAAGTCCTGTTAGATACAGGAGCTAAAGGTATTTTATGTTATATTGGGTGTTGTTTGTTTCTCAGTGTAATTTAGAATCTTTTGGTGTCATTTGTGTAGACTACAAAATTTTGCGCAAGTATGGTTAAAATCAGAAAAAAAAATCTTTTAATTATTTACATAGTCTAATTCATTTGATTATGATATTGTAGCGATTTTAAAAAACTCGATTAATAAAAATTCTTTTTATTCATTTCTTTCTACTTACGCCAACCCTGTACGCTTAATATATTACATGGAACTTTCTAGAACATCAGAATCTAACGGACTTTTTTAAGCGGAGTATTGATTTTTTAATTGACCAATGAGATTTCACGCTTAAGATCACGCGATACTAAGCGGGAAATGCTTGGAAGGCCTTTCTAGTTGCTGACGAGATTATTCTGGGTGGAGTGCTCTCGCTTATAACATCGTCGCGAGAACTTCGGGTTTCAGTTTCCCGGTTTTTTTTTATTTTATTTTAAAAATTACAAGGAAATAAGTGTTTCTAGTGCCTATTATCGTTTATTCTCCCTGAAGGTTTATCTGAAGATTTCCAGATAGTGCTATCTTTAAGATTACTTGGTATATCGTGTAATAATGGCGTCAAATTAGCCGGTATTACAATATCTCTTCAATCACCAGCTATGAAGAGTAAGTTTATGGTTTATTCTCTAAATTCCTAACAATCTAGACAAGAATGGGTCTAGATTATATCTTACCGTTTCGATCATTTACCGAGAGAATGAGGCCATATGCTATCCAATCTATCTTAGAAACATTTAGAAGCTAACGTAAGTTTTTACAATTTTTTATATACCTCTATCGAGTATGAGAGTACCATTTATTTCTCTGGAAAGTTTTATTGTCATTATATTCACCGTACCAGCAATTAAAAAGTGCAGTGCACAGTGCCGTAATGAGAGTATCCGGGATGTATCGCTTACCTGTATTTTTATTACCTATATTTTTTGTATCTTTTATCTGTAAACTTTTTTACTTGTATTTTTTATTTTTATCTCGTACCTATTTAATTAAGATTTATACCTTTGCATATGAGTACTCTTTTAACTCGAGTTAAAAACAAAGCAAAAGGTGATTTATTTTTTATATATATCGTTTTATCTAACTTTCATCCCTCTCTCACCTTTCGCTTATCATAGTACACAGAAATAACAAAAGAATTTACCTAGCTGTTATTTTATGTGTAGTAATAGTTATGTTATTGAATTAAACACAAATGTGTTTATTAATATGATTTACTGTTTATGACACTGATATTTTTTTATTCCATTTTATTCCATTTCATTTATTACCACACCAAATAATAAATACTGTTATTGTTAAGTAGAGATTTTTCTTTTCCTAGCTAGAGCCTGTTACTCTGATCAATATTTTTAGTTTCTCTAATCTATATTTTATTAAAGTACTAGATTTTGTTTTTTGAATATATCTTTATCTTACAAATTTGATTTATAACCATAAGGATAAGTAAAAGGAAAGTGTAAGTATAATTTTTCTTTTTGTTTCTTAAATAAAAGTGTGTAATTTAAATTTTAGCAAGAACAATCTGCCGGGTTACCTTATCTTATCTCATATCTCTTATATCTTTCTTATTTATCTGGGTTTCTTATATTTCCCCATCCTCAGGATAAAAAACATAAGTGGCGCCCATTTTCCTTTCTCTTTCATTTCTTTCTTTTTCCTTTTTTATTTCTTTTAACTTTTATTATTCTCTTAAATATATTCCTTTTTATCTTTTCAGTAATTTATCATCTAGCTCGATCGAATCCACGCTCGCTCTCCTCCAACCCCCTGAGTGCCGGTCGCATAAGTTAACCTCTCAAATCGAGCATTTAACACCTTTAGAAAAAAGATGTTACAATATTACATTTTCCTCTATCGGGCAACGCTTTCCTATTTATCTATTTTTAATGGATAGTTTATATAGGTAAGTTTAAACTAACCTGCTGGTCAAAACTGTAAAATTTTTTCCTTTGGCAATTTTATAATTTGTTCATTGAGAAACACAGTCGAATTTAGTGAATTTTGTGAAGTACCTTACCCATTGCAAAGTAATTCGTTTTTGTATTAATATCTAATGTAATTAACTTTGGTTGCTAACTTTTTTTTGTTTACCTTGTCACTAGTTGCTTCAGACCAGTTAGTGTGGGACCCCAAAAAAGACTGTCCCCCGAATACCCACTTACGAAAAAACTACTCAGTGAGTCAGTGGCTGTACTAAGTAGTTGTATAGCAGTGTCTTTATGTCCTGGTTGTATAGTTGTATAATTCTGCAACAAACTGGAGAACAGGCAATACTCCTTTTCTTATTCCCTCGTATTTACTGCATCTAAACACTGTGTGTTGCGGATTATTCACATGTGGCTTGTTTCTTTTTCCAATAAGAAAAAATTAAATAAAAATTAATTATTTAAAAAAAGAATAAACAGATTTTAGAATTTCATTAAATAAAGACCGCAAACTGAAGTTTGGACGTTATTTATGGAGGTTGTACTTGGAGTCCTTACCCCTTGATTTCAGAAAACCCAAAATGCCAACCCTTGATTAAGATTAATTCACAACCCTTTGGAGATTTAGGGGAATATTTCTGTTAACAATGTTTGAATTTTGTCTAATGATAAATATATAATTTTTTAGATTTGTTAAGAACTAGTAACGTTTCAAACAAAACTGACCATCATAAGACACGAAACAATATTAAAACAGCGTACAGGATCATTCGTCATCAAAGTGTGTCAAAATAAATAATCGCAACTTTTGTGTTAAAATCTGGTCATATGACAAAAATTGCTTTAGAATCTCCGACAAAGACAATCGAGTTTTTGTAGCTCCAAAACATCAAATTGTTAGACCATCCACTATAAAGTTCCGAGCTAAGTCCAAACGGCTTCTTCACGTTCACAAAGGTCAAGAATTCAATGCGTGGGAAGTGATTCCAGTCGCCAGAAGAACCGATCGATTACTTTGAAACAGCGATTTTGCAGGTGTCAGCTGAGACTAGAATAACTGTTTTACCAATTGGTTTGAGCGTATGCAAAAGTGTATCGATCTTGGTGGTAGATATTTTGAAAAGCAATAAAGTACTTTAAGTCTATATACTTTTTGTCTTTATGGCTATATGCAAAACTAAAAAGACTAGCCTCGTACAAGCTTTGTTATTACAGTTTCTGTAGAACCCCTCGTATAAAAGTCATCAGTTTCCATTATTTGTTTAGTATCCAATTCTTAAACTGTGATTTATTATTAAAAATATTTTGTTTCATAAATGTACTAAATAAAGTACAAATAATACATCTACGATATGTTACATTTAGAAGATATATTTTCATGAATAAAACATTACCGATCATCGGAGTAAAATGTAAATATAATAAAGAATAGTTTATAAAGAGAAAAGATAATGTTATATGGACGAAACACCAAAACTTTTTGAAAGAAAACAAAATTCTTGACAAGTAAAGAGATAAAAAGATGATGTTATTAAAATAAAATACTTTTGAGATCTCCTTTACGTTCGGGAGTTTTATGGTAGAAATTTTTATCAGTATCTTCAGAGAGGATGGCTTTTTTATAAGCTTTACTTTGTGCTCATTTTTAGGATAAATTGTTAATTCACTTAAAATATTTGGTTAAAATGGTAAATGTGTAGAAAAATCGATCACTACAGGAACAAAAAGTACAGATACTTATTAAATAAAATTTATAATAAGTAAAAAAAAGAATGTATCTGCAAAAATTAAGTAAAACAGAGTTATGTCTTATGTTCTTAAAATTAACAATTGTTTAAATAATATTTTATGGTAAGATCGTAATCAATTTCTAAAGATGATCTAAAGATTGTAATCTATAATTATTTAATTAACAATTTATAAAATAAAAAACTAATGAACTTTTATGCGTTAACTTGAGTGCAAACATTAATATAAAATCGAAAAGTGACAAAACACGGAAAACAATTTAAATCAATCATGTTGTCAACCAAAACAATTTATCATTGTTTGGACGTAAACGTGATAACAATCAATATATAAAATGGGATTAGTCTCTCTTCGTGACATGTAATATAAACAAATTAATGCTCAAAATAAAAAAAATTCATTTATTACCTAAAATGATTAATACACCAAAAATTGGCTTACTAATAACTATTTTTTTATATATCAAATTTTTGTAAGTCTCGTGAAAATGAAGATTTTTAAACTGTTGTATGCTATATATATATATATATATATATATATATATATATATATATATATATATTGATATGGATCCTCCGTCTGGGAACACCCTTTTCCAAAGAATATAGGTCGTGGATCCAAGATTTTTAAATGGATTGTCTTCACAAATCAATTTAAAAATGTATAGTAAAATCTTCTTCTTTGTAATTTCCAAAAATCAATTTTCTTACTGCAATCTTTCAGGAAAAACCTTCTTCCTATTATTCCATTTGTCTCACCATATTATTTCTATCCTTGGACTGCACTGCTTACCATAATTCCAATCTCAGGTTTCTTTTTATTTTTATTGCTTGTTTCTTTTATTATTTTATATTTTCTATTTCTATTTATAGTTTTAATTAATTATTTGTTATAAATTTAAATTCCAATATTCAGTTTTATACAATTTTTTATTTCATCTGACTTTTACAATGTTCTTCCATCAAAATTCAAAATTATAATAATTATCTCCATATAAAACAATCTATCAACTAAACAAAAACAATACAATTTCAAAAAAAATTACTTAATCTAGACAACCGATTTAAAAATCCCAGACCACGTTCACATAACTCAATGAAAGAACCCGTTCCAAGAAGAAAAATCCATATCAATTTCCCCCAAATTTGATTTGACTGGGTGAATTACTTCACCTTGCCAAATCAAATTTCCTTTTAGTAGGAAATTTTTCTTCACCATCAGTTGTCAAGCTTTTAATTTAGAATATTTTAATTTTAACTAATACCTACACTACCCCTAACATATGAATCCCCTATCATTATATCTACTTTGATATCTACTTTTACATTCTTCTTTATTCAATTTTTCATTTCTATTTTACCATTTTTTTTAAAAATTTCATTCCCCCTTCTTAACATTTATTAAATTATAATGTTTTTTTTATAGTTTTAAATTTGTTCCCCCTCTTTTGAAATTTTCCTATACATTTAATTTTCATAGACTCCCCTTTCCTAATATTTTCCTACATATACTTTCTTTTTTATAAATTTTGTGATTTTAACCCTTTCCTGATATTTCCCTATATATAACTTTCTGATAATTTTAAATACCTTGCCCCTTTCCTGATATTTTCCAAAATATAATTTTTCTCTAAATTTAGATTGAGCAAAATCACCCCAAAAATAATTTAAAAACATCTTTTCAAATTCTTCCAATTCAAATATTTCTTTTTCTTTACTGGCAAACCATGTTAATGCCTGTCCATCCAACATTTCACGCAGGTATTCTCTTTTTTCTTCTTGATCTCTACACCATTTTAATTTATTCTTCACCATTCTTATAAAAATTTTTGGATGAGTTTTATTAATATTCCCATTAAATTTATGTTCAATTTTAGTTATTCCCATATTATTTATATTTTTTTTATAAATGTTTCTTTTGTCCAGTTTTTCTACTAACTTTTTACGTTCCTCTTCTTGTACTGTCTTTATTTCTTCTACTTTTTCTTCTATCTCATTTATCTTCTTTACTGTATCTTGTTTTATTATCTTTTCTAAATCATTCAATTTTTTATTTGTATTAATATTGATTTCCTTTATTTCTTCTTTACATTCCTTGTTAATAATTGTTTTAATTTTCACTTCTTGTAACTCCTCTACTTTTCAGTTCTTATTTCTTTCTTTGTTTCTTCCAATTTTTGTTTGTTTATTTCCATTTGTTTCTTCATCTCATTTTTGAATTCTTCTTTTATAGAATCCATATTCTTATTCATGTCTTTTTTTATTACATCCATATTCTTGTTCATTTCTTGCATTTCTTTTTTCATAGACTCCATATTATTGTTTATTTCTTCTTTAGTTTTGTTCATATCTTGGTTTATCGCTTCAGTATTTTTGTTCATGTCTTCTTTATTTTTGTTAATATCTTGTTTTATATCTTTTAACATTTCCATCATTAGTTTTATCGCTGATTCCTCACTATCCCCCATTTAACTATCCTGATTACCCTTATTATCCTTACTACACTGACTATCCTGCCTATTTTGACTATCCTCAATACCCTCTCTATCCTGACTAATTTGATTTTCCTGATTATTTTGATTACCCTTATTATCCTTACTACACTGACTACCCTGCCTATTTTGACTATCCTCAATACCCTCTCTATCCTGACTAATTTGATTTTCCTGATTATCACTATTATCCCCTTGTTCTAACATTTTAACATTTGTATTCTTTCCCCCTCTTAATTTCATATACTTATTACAACTTATTTAATCTTTCACACTGTTTATAATAAATAAAGTAAGCTTGACACCTGATAGTAAAAAAAAATTTCTTACCCTTAGTGTCGAAGCAGCCACACGTTCTAGGGCGCCAATTGATATGGATCCTCCGTCTGGGAACACCCTTTTCCAAAGAATATAGGTCGTGGATCCAAGATTTTTAAATGGATTGTCTTCACAAATCAATTTAAAAATGTATAGTAAAATCTTCTTCTTTGTAATTTCCAAAAATCAATTTTCTTACTGCAATCTTTCAGGAAAAACCTTCTTCCTATTATTCCATTTGTCTCACCATATTATTTCTATCCTTGGACTGCACTGCTTACCATAATTCCAATCTCAGGTTTCTTTTTATTTTTATTGCTTGTTTCTTTTATTATTTTATATTTTCTATTTCTATTTATAGTTTTAATTAATTATTTGTTATAAATTTAAATTCCAATATTTAGTTTTATACAATTTTTTATTTCATCTGACTTTTACAATGTTCTTCCATCAAAATTCAAAATTATAATAATCATCTCCATATAAAACAATCTATCAACTAAACAAAAACAATACAATATCAAAAAAAATTACTTAATCTAGACAACCGATTTAATAATCCCAGACCACGTTCACACAACTCAATGAAAGAACCCGTTCCAAGAAGAAAAATCCATATCAATATATATATATATATATATAAAACGGGTAGTCTATTGCTGACTAGTTAAGGCAAAACTTTAACGTATTGGGGATCGCAGCAAAGGTATAAAGAAAACTCTTTAAATGATGTTCCAAGCTTTCGGAAATTTATTACTTATTTCCATCATCAGGGAAACTACAAAAGTAGGGTGGATATCAGATGGATTATAGTAAAAGCTTAAAAATTATAGAAACTTACATCACTTGTTGAGGTTGAACCTTATGATATTATGACAAACATCTTTCAGCATGGAAAACTTAATTAAATGAGACAATAACAACAGCTTGATATTAAAGCTGGTAAAAAACACATTAAAACTAGTTATAGAAGTTAAAACTTAATAAAAATTTTAACATGATTGCACATTATAACATATTAATTGATTTTTAGAAAATCGATCTTCACATTGACACGTTGTTAGACATAAAATTTGAGGTTATGTCAGACTTTCATCGATGTTGACAGTGGCCTTTACCTTTACGGGTAACACGTTAAAAACAACGAAATTACTAAACAATTTTAAGATTCATTGTGTGGTTACTATATAAATTAACTTGTCTTTACAGTTTATAATTTGTTATTATGCGTTACCTGGCTTTATACAGAAAATGTAAGTAATTATTAAAAGGAAAAAAGCAAGCAGAGTTATATGATAGGGTTAAGGTGGATCAAATAATGAGCATGCCTCAGGACAGAATAGCCCCCAGGTATAACTTTGCGAGAAACTTTCGAGTAGAAATACTGGAAAGGGACTCATGGATTCATGGATGAATGGCCCCCCAATCCAAGGGGAGTCAATCTGGTATACCGATGGCCCAAAGACTCAGAAAGGCACAGGGTCAGGTATATATAGTTGAGTCCGTGGTTCTTTACCCGTGCGTCATTATTTAAAGCATACGAAGTAAGTCGGAAATTGCAACTTAATAACATGCGGTAGCTGTTTTGTCTTTAGTTTCATGCGTGGAAGACAATGACGCTAGATTAAAAGTATGTGTTTTATCTCGCCAGGTATTAGTGACGCACGGGTAAAGAACCACGGACTCAACTGTATAGTAGAGGACACAGGACAAAAGTCCAACTAAGTCTAGGTGCGTAGTGTTTCAAGCTGAAGTAATGGCCATACAACACTGTGCAACGGAGATCGTAAGTCAGGGTATAACGGGTAAAACCGTAGTCATATACTCGGACAGCCAAGCAGCTCTAAAGGCGATAGTCTCAGCAGAAATAAGCTCACAGCTGGTGTGGGACTGCGTTTTGGCCCTGACACATGCCGCAAGTCAAAATTCTCTGACACTGGCATGGATACCAGGATACTCAGGGTTTCGGGGCAATGAGAAGGCTAATGAACTGGCCCGTGCGGGAGCTAATACTCCAATGATTGGCCCGGAACCATTCGGTGGAGTTGCTAATACATTCAGAAAGGCAGCCATTGAGAAATGGAGGCTAGAGAAGGCCAAGGAGTGGTGGGAAAAATCACCGGGCAAGCAACAAGCCAAAGTCTTTATAAAGGGACACTCGGCAAAGTTTACTGCAGAGCTGCTATCACAAAGGCGAAATGATGTCAGAATGATTGTCAGTCTCTTGACAGGACATTGTAGGCTTAGAAAACACATGAGTCAGCTGAACTTAACAAATGAAGACATTTGTTGATACTGCCAAGAGGAAGAGGAAACCGCATTTCATGTCCTATGCCAATGTGAAGGCCTTGCAAGGACGCGGTATCTAGTACTGGGAGAGGAAAAACCGGCTGCTCCAAGTTATGCGGAGTGGCCACTGTCAAGGCTATTAAGTCTCATTAAGAGGGCAGAGCTGGACAAGGTGCTCTAATCCTATTCCACAGGTAATGGGTGTTCACAATAAATCTGCAAAGGTCACAGTGATACAGGCTAACAGCCAACCCAAAAAATATCTATCTATCTATTTAACTGCGTCACCTTACAGTTGCGTAAAAGTATTTAACTAATTCAGTTTTTCTGGTTAAAATATATGACATGCCACCTGCATCACCTTTAGAATGGCCTTACAGTATTTAATTAAGTAAAAATTGCTCGTTTGAATATTTGTGATATTATCAGCGCCTCATGACGGTGACGCCATAGTAGGTACTTAGTTTAGAAACAATTGCTTATTTATATACATAAGATATTAACTGTGCCACCCTACGGTGACATAATAGTACTTAATTTAGTAGAAATTGGTTATTTGTATTTATCGAATATCAACTAAGCCACCTTACGCTGGCGTCATAGAACTTTATTAACTAAGCATTGCTCGTTTAAATATATGAGATATCGACTGCGGTGTTACAGTAGTTATATGCAATTTTCTTGTTTTTTTGATTTATTTTTATTTTTTTTACTTTTTAATTTTTCTCTGTATTTAGAAATGGTAATACTATGCCATCTTCCGGGTATCTGTAACCTAGATATACAAATAAATTAACTTACATCACCATATATTAGAAATTCATTGTATTATATAATAAATACATAATTAGTACTGGAATATTAAAAAAAAGTAGTCAAACGGTATAAAAAGTATTATATGTCTGTCTCTAGGTTCATAGCTAACATGACTTTCTTTTATTTATATAGATTAGGCGTTAATTTTTTCTTTGAAGCGAACAACCACTTTCATATTGGTCATACGCACTGGGAAAACGTAGACACATGATGGTTAAACAAATAACCACATGTTTGACGTTGGTATGGCCAAAAATTAAACAAGAACTGTTATCTTCAAGGTAAACAATATTGAAAGACTTGCTTGCGTTAGCATAACAGGTAGTCCGAGAGGCAATCCTACAAGAGGAATCAAAGTTCTAATAGACTTTTTTTAACATTATTTAGGATGATAAAGTTAGAATAGTCTTGCGTTATCCACAAGATCATCTAAATAATAATAGCCAGAAAAACAGAAAAAAGGAAGAAAAAAAATGCAAAATATTAGAAATAAAAAAATGTAGTAATTTTAAAAAAAGACAAAAGCATTACATTTTCTAATTATGGATTGACTCACATTTTACTGAACTTGCATGGATAATAATCCATTCTTTCTGATCAACTAATCAAGGGTGTTAACTAAACTTTTTTTTAATCACCCCTCACAAAAAAATCCAGGGCTGTTAGATCCGGTAAACGTGAGTAGAGAAGGAGACACTGTAGGACACTTTTTGACCTTTGAACCCTGTGGCGTCATCTGACAGCTTTAGCGTCAAAAAAATGTTATTTGAACGTTACTAAATTCATGAACGTCACAGTTCCAAATGTGAAACGCCAAAACGTCAAAATAGCGCTAAAATTTGTCGCAATAACGGTTTAAAAAATTGGTAAGAAGAAATTTTCGATTTACATGTATTTGTTAAGAAAAAACGTCGTTCCAAAGTGACAAATTTAAGCCCTATTTTGACGTTTTGGCGTTTCACATTTGGAACTGCGACGTTCATGAATTTAGTAACGTTAAAATAGCATTTTTTTGACGCTAAAGCTGTTAGATGACGCCACAGGGTTCAAAGGTCAAAAAGTGTCCTACAGTGTCTCCTTCTCTACTAACGTGCAAGTCAAGCCACACCACTTTTAGGATAGCTAATATCTAACTATTGATGAGACCTCTGCCAAAACAAGCAGGGTAACCATCCAGTTGAAACTTGTTGTTCTTTCAAATATTCAAAGAAACATTTGCGATAAGGCCGTAAAAATAATTATTTGTGAAAACCAATCGCATTTAATCGATTTGATAAAACATGTGGTTGAATGAATTTATCGTCTATTATTCCCAATCTCTCATTTCCCTGAAATTCGTTTTGGACATTAGTTCACGTACTGCACGGTCATTCTTATGTGGCCAGATTATACGCGCGTTTGGTAAAAGTAGCTTCCTCTGTCTACCTATTTGTTAAAAAAATTTGGGATCTCAAACTATTCGTCTAAGTGCCAAATTTTCAGGTAAACAGGCTAAATGTAATAAGGATGGCGTGCATCTGTTCTATGAGTCCTTCAAATAAGAAATTTGAAATTTTCAATTGAGCACCAGACCTTTTTACACTTACAGTGGTTTAGTATCGAATTGTATTTATTTTTATTTTATTTTTGAATGAAGCAATTTACAATACATTAAAATATCCAATTCCCCTTAATCTAAGGAACGTTACAGTGAAGATTGACTCGCTGGAAATCGTTTGTAGGTACTCATAACGAGCAGTAGAGGCATTTTCGTTACAAAAAACATAATTTAACAATTTAACTTAGTAATTTAATATTTTATGTTTTATACATTACAGAATTTTATAATGTTATACTGAAATTTCATTAATATTGCAGGAGATGTAATGCAGATGATACTACAGTTTCCTTCAGAATTTAATAATAATTCGGTTTTTTTCTCATGGGCATAATATATATTCTCTTACATCCGATATATTAGCATTTACTTTGTTAAACTCCTGTTTATTACAAACAAGGTGTATGCTAACAGCACTCGTATCTACACGAAAGTTTAACATATTTTGAATATTCGACAACCAAAAAAGTCGTAAATAATTAAACCAGCTCAAGAGAACTTTCTAATTTTGCAGATATAATTAGAACAGTGTTTGCATCAAGCTAGGAAACTCCGATGTACTTTCATCGTTTATTTCAATTTACAAAACGCAATTTAAATGCAACGACTGATTGTTAGCAAACTAATTACCAGCTTAGTACAAAATTCGAAGCCTCGCAGAATTGTGGACGAGGCGCTAAAATTAATTGAAGAAAATTAGGAATTTCTCAGGATTGTGTCTGGTAGAATAAAATGCGAAAATTTCTTAATCGAAACCGACACCGCCCAACGATGAAACGACAGATTTTGATGAAATAATTTTAACGAATACCGCAACAGCCACAACGCCAACGGTACAACGAGTCGAGATATTGGATCATTTTATTTCAATTCAATTATTAAGAAATTTAAATTTTACTGAACTTCTAGCTTATTGTCTTTTTTATTTTTTCAGAATTTTTTAATTAAATAGAACCAAGACTTCCACTAACATTAGTTTGCTTCTGATTAAAATTTTATTATTGTTGCAAAGTAAGATTTTTCATTCTGTCCATGCTGCATCATTAACTCCGATGTGACCACTCCTAAACTGTTTTGACAAATTCTTACCCTTTTTTGAGCTAGTGTAGTATTTAAAAGGATTTCGGTCTTGTTAACATGCAGACCACTCTAAAATTGCGATATTTTTCATTTTATGATATTTTTTAGCCACTTAGCTTTTATAAAAATGTATATTATCATGCATGAATTAAGCTTACACCCAATTAAAGCTCTCTAATCTTAACGATTAGTTTTAGCACAAAATCAAATACCAATGACAGGTTAAAACTTATTGAAATAAGTTTAGTACTAATTTGTTTAATATCTTAAGACACCATTCTGATTGCACAAAAAAAGTATATCGACAATATTTGCTATACAAGATTTAAGTGGTAGCACTTAAACTAAACATAAGCATTACAACAGAAAAAACCCTTAAAAGTACCCATAAGATATAAGTTGACAACAAAATAATTCAATCGGTAAAAAGATGTTACTGTCTAGGACCAGAAGTATAAAGCAAAAGAAATTTGATATTTAAGCAGCAGCGGATATCATATTTGGAAATAAAATGATGAGTGCATGAAGCAAGATAAGGATTTATGAAATATGCAAATTTAGTTAAATCAGAAATCTAATAAAAAGTAATCAAAGTAGATAAGAAGTTCATTTGAGGTGATACTCTAAGTAGTCTAAGTCAACAGAAATAACATAAAAAGGATAACAAGTTTTCAGTGACACCAAATAAAATTAAATGTTCTTTACTTGTTTGAGGTAGTTACCAAGATTTTGTGAGATGTTCACATAATATGAGAACATATTGGTGGGATCTATCAATGAAGCTTCTTGCACCAAAAACTTTATCTGGAGACGCGTTGCTATTCAAAGGATACATTACAATATTAATAAAACCAAAAACTGCAGTGTTTATAGAATTCTAACAAACTTTTACTGATAGCTCGAAAATATTATGCATTGTAATATTTTTCCCGGAATGAGAAATCAAAAAATCATTTAAGGCTATATAATATTTTGCTTGAAGGGTTCTAATACAGCAAATTTTAACATAAGCTTCGCCACAGGATTAACTTAATGGTGGGTTTAGTCCTTCCTGAAATCAAAGGGTAAAGAAGCCAAGTACGAACCAGACAAATAGAACCCAAACTTTAATTTGCGATCTTTATAAACACAAAAAAAATAAATGTAAAGACATGTAAGGAATAATCGGTTAATAGGAGAGTAAGGTGTTTGGTGTTAGGCTTAAGGACACTGTTGTAGGACTAAGAGTACTTTGGGTGGAGCCAGTATCAGTCGCTTGGTGCCATTCGGTGCTTGCTTCCTGGTTTTCCTGTTTCCTGTATCCTGGAACGTGCCCAAACTGATTCAAAATCTTTTAGTGTTGTGCAATGTGAGTTTGAGAGATTGACGCTATGGCGTGTCTCCTTCGGCGTAAGGTCTTTTATTTGGTAAGGACGACGGGAACCACAGATTAATATGAAACTTTTTTTTTCTTGTTTCTACCTGTTGGAGAGAGGGGTCATCGTTTTCTGTAGGTAGGTCTCTATATACAGTTTGAAGGAGTCTTAACAAGGCAAGAGGAATCTTATTCTTCGGGATTGTTGAGGTTCTCTAAAGTCCTCCATTCCAGTGGGTATACAGAGTCCTTTGGCTGTCATTTCGAGTGACATATCGTTGTTGTAGCGTCTTAAATCGATAAGGAAGAGAAAGTATTTTTGTATTATGGTAGATAAGGCAACTTGGGTAAAGGTAGTGAAGGTATTATGCTTTGCGGATAATGGCTCTCTCTGTGGCAAGAAGTGAATGGAACATGGCCTTATAGTCAACAAATGAAATGTACAAATTAACAATATAAGTAAATTTTTAAGTTCTTAAAAATCAATAAATTTTCTAAACTTTATTATTGTTGGAAAGTCGAAACGGTGTTTTCGTCAAAAGTTCAGCTGATGTGGCAAAATTCTTATTCTGCTACTATAGTTAGTATCAAAATTTAATCCCTTAAAGAACGTGTTTAAAACTCGGAATGAAAAAATCACAAAAAAAGCAATTTGATTGTAGCCAAATAACCATATATGAACACGAATTAAAAAGTTAGTTTCCAAACAATATTATGCATCTAAGGTAATCACAAATTGTCCCGCCTTCGCGGATAGAAAAATGTGTCCTTGTATTTTGGGAGGGGTAGCTGCACTAGTGTCACTTCTCATTAATAATGAGTACACTTACTAACGAAAAATATGTCAAGAGTCACAACGGCTCAAACCCAAGGATCTATTTTAGAGACATCCCAAAAAGGTGATGTTTACAGACAACCTCAGACTACGGACTCTTTGAGTGCGACCTTAACGTTGCTCTTTTACAGCCAATTCTTATTTTACGTGAGATTAAAAATTAAACTTTTTAAGCTTGCCTTTTGATATAGTGTACTGTCTTTGACCAGGATGATTGCAATAAAAAAATTATAATATATATAGTAGAAAACTTATTTTATTATTACGTAATGTAAAACAACCCTATCATCGTATGTGACAACATTAATTCCAAAAACGACTTATTTTGCAACGAAAACGTATTACACAAGACTCACTTATACCACTGTGTTTTTGATCGACGAATTCGGAACGACAATTACTAAACCGTTAATGAAATTTTGTCGTGCGTGTTAGTATACTTACGTGGGAAATATTTTTGATCTTATATAAAATATTAATGGCCAAATTTCTTAATAGTACCTAATGCGTTACACGTAAACATGCAAAGATTACCCAAGAGATGGGTATGAGAGCTGGAGCTCAGAGTGATCGGAAGAACTCCAAAGGAGCATAAACGTAAAAAATTAAACAGCACTGTGTTCTAATATTGTAAGAACAAGAATATAAGTTTACATTTGTAATCTTATATTTCAAGATCAATTTAACTGAATATTACTCTTGCTGTGTATATTTGTAAATTTATACGTTTTCGGTTGCCGTATTTCATTTAATTTATCCTAAAGTTATCCGCTATCACTCGACTTTTTTATAAAGTAAAACTTTTTACAAAGTAATCTCAAAGATTATATTTCACACGCTGTCAAGTCTTTATTTCAGCTGAAAATGTCTTGTCTCTTTTTCAACCCGTCAACGTTAATCATTTCCGATGACCCGTGCCTCTGGAAAAAAACTTTCAACTACTTGCCAAGCACGCTATGCGATTTCGAATATAAATCTTCAAATTTCTACACACATCGAAAGATGTAAGATATAACTTTGACGAAATAAATTTCTTTAGTCTCTTTTATGATTGATGTGTTGGTAAACATGAACCGAAACGAGCTGTTAGGAAAATAAAAAGCATTTTATGAAAAAGATAGGGGAAATGAATGCGAAAAGTGATTTTTATTTTTATTAATTGCAAGAAATTAGACTCGTTTTTAGTAATGGTTTGAAAATATGTATTTTTTTCATTTTACTATTTTAGGTACTTCAAATGCTTATATATATAAAATTAGGTCGTGTTATTTACATTATTACGATAGGAAGGTACCGGAAGTAGCCCAGAACCAGGAAATAGAGATAGGATACATTTTATTCAATTGGACCGCGGTAGAGGTTGGAAGAATGTCCATCTTACAGCAACTTGGATGTGCCTTTTGGAGAGAAAGTTGGATATCCATCTGCAAAGGTTTTGCGAGAGTCCGTATGAAGGCAGTTTGTTCAAAAGAGCCGCTTGATTCTTTTGAGATGTCTAGTGATAATATTTGAGTCTCCCCATAGCGGTGGATGGCATCACTCCAGACATGAGTTACATATGCTAGTAGATCGGCTGTTGACCTTTGTTGGCGAAAATCATATTGCCTGTCACTTGAAAGGTTGTGTGTCTCAAGGTAGCTCAGGATCTCGTGATTGACGTATTTCTCCATAGTTTTGCTAATAACAGATAGAAGAGCTATGGGTCTGTAGTTACAAGGCTGAGTTTTAGAGCATTTCTTGGGGACTGGTTGTACTAGAGCACTTTTCCGGGAATCTGGAAAAATACGAGTATCATATGATAGTTGAAATAGCTTAGTGAAAACGGGCGCTAGTTCAGGAGCACAACATTTTAAGAGTAAAGCAGGTATTTCATCAAGGCCGCTTGCTTTGTTGGTATTTAGAGTAGCAAGGACTCTCTGCACACGCTTAACCGTAAATATGATATTTTTCATTGTGTGGGGAGCCGTGGAATAGAAGGTAGCTATGTTGTCCGGTGGCTTAAGTGTCGAGTTCGAAGAGAATATTTTGGCAAACAGTTCTGTCTTTTCTGTGGAGGACGTAACTATTGAGCCGTCATCTGATGTGAGTGGAGGGAACGAACTAGTTGTGAAATTGTTGTTAATATGTTTGGCGAGAGTCCAAAAGGACCGACTTCCATTAGGGTTTTACAGTACTTTCTCTCTCATTCGAGCGTCAAAGAGGCTTTTGGAATTAGAAATAGTTGTGTTGTATCTGTTTTTAGCGTTTATATTATCCTGTTTTGTTTCTTCTGATGGTTTTGTATAAATAATGTGTGGGACTTCATCTTAGCTTTCCGCTTAGCTACATCGCAATCTTTATTAAACCATGGCTTCTGTTTGGCTTTTAAGCATTTTGTAAAGTGAGGAATGTAAGCTTCCATGGCACACTGAATGATTTCAGTTATACTGTTGCAAACTGCCGATGGATCTTTGTTAATAAAGCAGACTGGATTCCAGGGAAAAGTTGCAAAGTAGTCTCGAAGGCCTTTCCAATCTGCTTTTTTTAAATTCCAAAAAGTTCTCTTGGGTGGTGCCTCAAACGGATGAGGTTCGATTGGACATTTGACTTCTACTACAGCATGATCAGAGTTACCTAGGGAAGACAGAACATTTACATTATATTGCTCAGGGTGAGTAGTCAGAAAAAGATTCAGAGTATTAGAACTGTGATTGGCAGCTCAGGGAAAGTAAGTAGGCTTGTCGATTAGTTGGGACAGCCCATGGCTAATTGCAAACTCTTCAGTTAGCCTGCCTTCTCTGTTTTGTTAGACTTAAGCCACTTTTCGTGGTGAACATTAAAGTCCCCAAGCACAATTATCTCTGCAGAAGGATACCCCCACTATTAAAGTAGTCGATCTTTTGTCATAGATATTCTAGTAGTTCGTCGCAATTATAGTATGATGGCCGATAAATACAACATATAAATTTGCTAAAGGCTTTTAGTGTTAATTTTATCCAGACGATGTTGTTTCTGTTGTTTTCTAGTGCAGGTAGTCTAGAGCAGAAAAGTATGCTTCTTACGTACACACATACCCCATGGTGCCGTTTAAAGTTGTGGTAAAGTTCGTAACCTGGAAATTTTAGATGATTGTGAATGTTAATATGCAGTCTGTTTTGTGTTTTGGCTTCTGGGTAAATTTGGCCGAACTAGTGGTTGGTCTATTAGTAGACTGATCGAAGGATATGTTATTTCCATCATGACTTCCCCGAGATTGTGCCTCCCGGAAATCCGAATGGGGAACTATTTTACTTCCGGAGAACTCATCATGGTATTTTCTAAAAAAGAATTAAAGGGAAGAAGGGAATTGGAGTTAAACTAAAAGAGGAGAAGGAAAAAGAAAGAACCCACTTACAACTCAAATGAGGAAACATGTTTAGAACATTTCACTCCAATTTAACGAGTTGCAGGGTGGTACCCCCTCGGGCGATGGAAAGTTCCATCTACCACCTAGCCTAATTATAGAAAACAATTTTTGGAAATGTGATATATTCTCAACGTTTTTATAATTGGGTCGGTACTTTTACTAATAATTTCTTTCTAAGAGAATTTATTTTTTTAATATCATTATAAAAACATTCAGAAATATAATTATTAATTTTGTTATAAAAAAAATGTTCTAATCAATCATCATTAAACTTTTTAAGCAGTATTAAAACCACAACGATTTTAGTTACCTTCTGCTTATCATTCATTAATATTAATTTGGTTCAAGTTTGTTTTAAATTATGTACCAGACCTTCATTATAATTCTAATTAATGGATTTATTTTAAGGAAAAATAGCTGTTAGGAACATAATGGAATTTCTCGTGGACCTAATTTCCTGCCTGCCTAATAATTTGTTATACACTCGAGACATCCTAAAAGATCCGAAATTTCATAATCCGTAACGGGATTTCAGTTTTGTTCCATAAGATACTTCTAAATTATTCGATTATTTATAAACTTTTTTTTATTTATTATACTTCCATTTGACTAATATATTAAACTTTATAATTATCTATTTAATATATCAATTTATAACAAAATTTATTTATTCTTTTTACTTTTTAAAAGAGCCATTTTTTATCTTCTGTCTACTGATAAAATTTACACGTCACTTCAATAACTCAATTGAAAAAGTTTTTAGCAAAACGTTATTTTTAAAAGTTACCTTTTCTGGTATCTTTTATATCCTTTGAGAGCAATAAGATGAATGTTCTGGCTAAAGAAATAGAATGAATGACATTTATCTAAAATCAAGTACATTTTATCGTCCTTCAATTACTGTCAAAGCAAAAAGATTGATTACGAAAGTTAGAAACAAGAAAAATGGGCTTTAAAACTTAATCTGTTGGAAACTATTTTGAATAATTTAAAAAAATATCTTCTACGAATTACCTAGTGATAAGAAATGTGTACAGGTTGGCTAAAAAGTTTTTTTTGTACAACTGTCATTAAAAGTGACACTTTTAATGATAGCAAACAATGTTAAAAACGATTGTTTACATAGCAGCGTGTTAAAAATACTTTTAACACGTTGCCATGTAAACAAGTTTACTTTTAACACGGTTTAGTTTACTTTTAACACGGTTTGGTTTATTGTCATTGCAAATTCGCTCGTTTCATTATCAAAATAGGGAAGTTGTACAAAAAACATTGTATGGTATTTGTGTTAAAAGTGATTTTATTTTGTTCGTGAAATTGTTCAATTCGCTCCGCTCATTTCACAAACGTTTTCACTCACAAAATAAAACCTCACTTTTAACACTCATATCATAAATAACTAAAAAGCAAAAATAAAAGAATGTTTATTTTTAATGAAATTCGTTTTTTATACAACATAATCTCCCTCAGCTTCAACACACTTAATCCAATGATCCAGTAATTGTATATACCATCTCTGCAATGATTTTCCGAAAGTTCTGCAAAATATTGTTCCACAGCTAAAATAGGTTTTTCATTCGACGAAAAACGCTTTCCACCAAAGAATTGTTTCACGTCTCTGAAGAAGTAATAGTTGAAGAACAAACTTAAAGAAATATGATTATTTTGTTCTGTAAAACGTTTTTTTATACGATTTTTTTTTTATTCAACTGGTTAAAAAGGTTGCAGTGGTATAAATTTGTTTTTAATTCGGTTTTTGTTGAATTGTTAACGAATCTGGCACTAACTTATTGTAAAGCTTTTGCATTTGTGTAAAATATGGACATCTAAGATGCCTATAGTATCAGCAATTTCAGGCTTAGTCCAACTTTGATTTTTACAATCCATATCATTTTCTTTATTATTTCTGATATTGTTGCACTTTTTGGACGTCCAATTGTTGGTTAATCTTCGACGTTTTTACTACCACGCTTAAACTCTAAAAGCTATCGATGCATAAATGGAAATAAAGAAGCAGATTCGTTTAACACTTCCACCATTTTTATATGAATTTGTGATAAACCTTCCAAAACAAAGAATTTTATCAATGTATGATATTCGGTTTTTTCCATTGTAAGAAAATACACAGACACGTCAAAATCAAATGGCTTGTATACAAAGAATGAATTGACAAAATAAAATAGAATTTTTTGTGTATTTAAAATGGAAATGATATATTAAAATAGGGTACCTATATACTTACTGTAATTTTTTCACTAGTTAACAGGTGTCGCTTTCAAAACTTTTCAACCAACAATTATAAAAGCTGTTTACTGTTTTTTCTTATATGAATTTTATTTTTTTAAGTGAATCTCTTAGGCCATGTATTAAAAATACAAAATTCTACAAATTTTGTATCTGTACTGGTCTTTACTGGGAGTAGGTGTGATTCTTCAAGAGTAACTAAGAAATATAAATCACTACCAAATGGTTGCTAAACTATCTCCGTATATCACTGAACTTGTGTTGCAAAGTCAACCACAAATACAAAAAAGTGGACATCTTTACAAAACTTTCGGATCCTCTGACTAACATCAAGATTTAACACTCAAAAAGCACATTATCCAGATGTCCTTTATTACATGAGCAGAATCGTAATCTAACCGAAGTTAGTCGACAAAATTACGAGAGTTTGCTATAATAAATCTATTTGGAACTCGCAGAAACTTTCACCCTTTCAGTCAGTTGTTAAGCAGTTTTAAAGAAAGTGTGCTTTGTCGTTTAGCAACAGAAATAGTTTGTACACATTCCTCGTTTATTCAAGAATGCTGTTTTAAAGATATTTATTATATTGCATAAGTTTTAATTACAGAAATGTGTAAATAGTACCTACAAACGTGCACAAAATAATAGAATAGAAGACAAAAAAAGTCAAAATGGCTGTGTGTACCATTAGAATACAAAGTGTAAAGAAATTGGTGTATGTTGGTACAAATTTTATTATTAAAATTTAATTGGCAGAGCGCTTTCGACAAATTGTCATCCTCAGTGCTCCATGAAAATAAGTAAAAATCAATCAGTCAATGCTTGTTGAGTTTGACTTATAAGTACAAGGAATTGAAAAATTACCAAAGAAAGTAATTGATTTTAACTTACTTGTCAGAGACTAGACTAGACACTTGAGTAACAGTGAATAAAAAACATCCAAAAAAAACAAACAATACCAATAAGGTAACAAAATTATTCACAAACTATACTCAAACTGCAAGTACATTTAATGGCGTCGGATAAATACAGCCCAAGATGGATAGTGAAATGTCAATGTCAAATGTTAAGACGAAATGTTAGGCATATATTTATACGAATTGCCAAGATATTAAATATATAATGCCACAAAAATAATACAAAGTCAAAAGATAAAAAGACCAATATACAAATGAAAAAATTAACAAATTAAAATTTTTTTTGATGTTAAGTAATAATATTTTTTTTTAATTCACGTGACTATTTAATCAAAAAGCCTCCTATGTAAAGGTGTGAATCCTCTATTAAAAGAAGACTGTTTGTTAACACAATTAGGGCTGTTCTTTTTATCATTTAAAATTTCTAAATCCTCAAACAGATCAAGTTTCAACAAGTTCTTATCTGAAATGTTATGTAAAAGAGAAACATCTTTATCAATATTAATATTATGTTGA
Organism: Altica lythri; assembly: GCA_964028335.1. Taxonomy (NCBI): domain Eukaryota; kingdom Metazoa; phylum Arthropoda; class Insecta; order Coleoptera; family Chrysomelidae; genus Altica; species Altica lythri. The sequence continues at coordinate 31,093,064 of OZ034809.1, read as the reverse complement.
TTAAATTGTAAGTGATGGGCAAATGTAGAAGTATTAATATTATTGACATGTTCGGTGACCCTAGTTCTTAAAGATCTACAAGTCCTTCCCACATAAGATGCATCACAATCAGAATAGTTTAGCCTATAAACTCCACTTTTGTCCAGTGTACTTAGTGGATCTTTGCTATTAACTAGTAATTTGCTGAGAGTGTTATTAACTTTGTAAGTAATTTTTATATTTTCAAAATTATCTGTTAGAACCTTTTGTAATTTATGAAAAATATTATGGCTGACGAAAGGTAAAGAAAAGTATTTATTGGGTTGAGTACCACCAGATTGATAAGCCAAGCGTTCAAGTGCCCTATTCTTGTTCTTTTTAAGAATACCATCTATAAGATGGGTTTCATAACCATTGTTGACAGCAATCTGTTTTATGATATTCAATTCTTTGTTATAATTTACTGTTGTCATGTGAATGTTTTCTAATCTATAAAGAAAGCTATGAAAAGCTGCTAGTTTATGTGAAACTGGATGAAAAAAAAAAAATTATGGATGACATGATCAGTTTGAGTTGGCTTTCTAAAGATACTAAAATCAAAGACATTATTAGAACGATCAATGGTTATATCTTAGAAATTAATTTATGACTCAGATTCAAGTTCCATGGTAAACTTAATATTCGGATGAGCATTGTTGATTTTGTTAAGCAAACTACTTGCTGTGGAATTGTCACCTTCAATGAAGACCAGACAATCATCAACATATCTAAACCAGTGTAGTATTTCAGAATGTTTTAAAATGATGGAGTTCTCCAACTTGTCCATAAATAACTTAGCAAGAAATGGTGACAAGCTGACAAGCAGCTGCCCATAGCTAAGCCATCTGGTTGTCTATATAATGTGTTATTGAAAACAAAAAAGTCTTGTGAAAGATAAAGGTCTAATATTTTGATAATTATGTCAGTTGTACTATGTGAAATAAACTTAGAAATTAAAAGATTTTTTTACTAAACCTATGGTTTCACACTTCACAAAATAATAAAACAAAACAAGTCTCGTGTGTATTTACTAATTTACCAATTTTTAACAAACCAAACAAATTCTTGTAAGGTTAGTGACTATATAAAAACATTACATAAAATAGCTGATAATCTAAAACTAAAATTGAAGAAAAATAATTTACGAAAGCTTTGATTTATATCACAGATATAAACTTATAATCTTAGTTGTAATAGTTACTTAAGCTTATGAAATATTTAAACAGTAGACATTCAAAATCTAGATTTAGTGGCTAAGATTAAGGTGACAGGTAGTTTGCGATTGACGACGATTTCACGGCAAAATGAGGTTGTCCAATTCCCGGTATTTATTTTTAAAAGATTAGAACATAGATAAAGGATATATATTATATGGATTAAAATTTATTTTTGTTTTTTGGTGCACATTTCCCTATAAAGTCAGTTTTTCAAAAAAGTATATACCTATAATTAATAGTTTAAAAACTATATTTTCTGGTTCTTTCTCCAGAAACAATACTATTGATTACCTTAAAAAGTCAAAGTACTTGGAGTTCAACTTATCGTTATAATACAAGTCACAAGAAAATCAGCAAAAATCACGCAGATGAGTGAATGAAAGAATACCTTTATCTGGTTGCGAAGATTTTTGCACCAATGTGTATTATCGAATTGTAGATACTATGACCAGACATAAAAGTACTTATCAAAATCTCTACGAAAATTTTAATTTTTTTGACAAGTTTTATCTGAAATAGGCACGAATTTAACAATCTTGCAAATAAATTAGTTAAAAAGTATCCTAGATGATTTGGATAAAACATTAGGGAATGAATGTATTCATTTAGGATGACAACTCACAGATTGCCTTGCGAATACAGGCGCAAGTATGGGCCAACATAGACTTAATGCTTTGGCATTACTGTCTATTAAAGCTCCATTAGTTGAAGAACTGGAAGAAAAAATTTACCAATTAAGCAGTACCTACATGAGAATTCGATAAAAATGCTGTTTTTTTTTTGTAAATATTTCTTTGTATTGTTTATTACTTCTGTTTTAAAAAAAAGAATATATTTGAATAACAATAGTGAATCAAAATTTATGAAATTTGGTTGATCAAAAGGGCAGCGTATCAGACCGGGCATAGGGCGGCAGTAAGCCTAAATCCATCACTGAGTATTTTTGAAAGAGCAAGACTTTGTGGCTCTTAACTGAATAAAAAGTTTGCTTTGTCAGATGTGGATACAAATTTACTTTTATATAGACCTTATGTTCAAAAAGCTTTTACAAAACCTACATCAAGCTTATAAAATTTAGTATGAATTCATGAAAAATCTACAAATACCGATGTTGAATCGTAATGTATCCACAAAAACATTTAACAAATAATTTAAATATTACTTATTTAAGAATCAACTACAAATTTATTATTTAATCTTTTAAAAACCCATAATATTGATAGTAAACTGAATCACAAAACAGTAAAATTCTTAGTTCGCCACATAAATTATTAAAAATAAATCATAATCTATGCCAAACCTTAAATACCAATTTTGATGAAATTTTGTCTACGGATTTTCAAGGTAAAGAAAATAATCTCTTTATAATTTCGTGTTTTTTAAATCGGTATAAAAAATTAAGGATAACCTAAATAACAACATAGTTTTTTCTGATAGTAAATAAAAAATATTAAACAAAATTAACACCGAAAGTTTCTTTATTCGGCGAAAAACACTTTCCACGAAGAAATTGTTTCAAGTTTTTGAGGAGGTAATAGTCGAAGGGAACCAAATCTGGTAAATACGGTGGTTGTTTAAGCAATTCGTACATTAATTCATTTATCTTATCTAACACCTGCGTTGTCTTGATATAAAAGGATAATTTCTTCTGTAAAACGGGTCTTTAAAAAAAAAAATTCTCGACTGGTCCAATGGGTTGCATATTCAAAATTAATTGTTTAACCGTTTTTAAGGTAATGAATCCACAAAACACTTTTTTTATCCCACAAAACTAATGCCATAACCTTTTTGCCGATCGTTCTGACTTTACCTGTTTTGTAGCTAAAGTACCAGCTTTAGTCCACATTCTTGTTTCAGTTAAGGATCATGATAGTAGATCTAACTCTTAATCATAGTTTTCATAACGGTGCACAAAATCGGTTTTATTCGGCATAAAAAACAAATGCGGCATAAAAAACGAATGTGGCACTAACTTAGATTTTTCATATGTAATTCTTCGTGTTAAATATGAAAAACTCGTTCAACTAAGGTTAATCTAAGACTCATCCATCGTTATAAAACGGGTACAAAATCGTTTTTTTTATGCTTAAAATGCTCCAAATTACGATGAGTTTGTTTTCGATTCAGTTTTTGTCGAATTGTTTACGAATGCAGCACTAACTGTAGCTTTTTCATATGTAATTCTTTATGTAAAATATGGCGTACTTATTTATCTGAGATGTCAATGGGATCAGCAATTTCACTCTTGGGTCTGTGCAAACAATATCATAGACTTGATCAATGATTTCTGGTATTGTTGCACTTTTTAGACGTCCACTACGTGGTTCATCTTCGACGCTCGTACGACCACGTTTAAACTATTAAACCTATCATTGCATAGTTATTAATGAAGGAGGAGATTTCTTCAAAACTTTCAATATCTTTTTATAAATTTCTGTTGCTGATTAACAGAGATTTTTATCACCGTACGATATTCGGTTTTTTCCATTGTCACAAAATACACTGACAAGTCAACTTCAAATACCTTGTAAACAAAAAATAAACCAAAATAGATTTTTTGTGTATCAAATGGAAAATATAGCGTTTCAATTTTTATTCCGTCTCTGGTTAATGGGTGTCGCTTACAAAATTTTTTAACCAATCTTTATTGTCTAGTAGGTACAATTATAGCTTGCAAGTTCCAAAACAAGTTAAAAATCTTACATTTTAATTTGATTTTTTTTTCCTTTGATTGGTTTTTGGTTTATGTTATTACATAGGAATTGTCTAAAGCTTTTTATTTTGCTGATTAATTTTTCTTTTCTTTGATGGTAGTCGAAATCCTTGGACCACGCATTTAGTTTTACTACAATTTTTAAATAGGTACTGTGTTAAAATATTCTAAACTTGGGGTTAAATATATCAAAATATCAAAGCATCCGATAGTTTTAACTGCACGGGATTAGTATTTATCTTCATTTACTTTTTTAATTTAATTAAATTCGTTTAATTGTGACAATAAGACAGAGACTTCCTAACAGCAATTAAGACGAGAAAGACCACATATCTAGGATACATATTTTGGCACCAGAGGTACGAGCTCCCAAAACTCATCATGGATGGAAACATACTGTGTCGCAGAGGACCTAACCAAAGACAATATTCGTGGCTAAAGAACATCCGTGACTGGACAGGGCTTGATTCGCATACACTTCTGAGAGCAGCACAGAATCGCACAAAAAACACTAAAATTTTTGCCAACCACCACGATGAAGACGGCACTTAAAGAAGTTAAAGAAAAAGTTACACTTTTGTTAAACCATTTGCAACCAGATTAGTTTTTGATATGTAAAATTTGAACCTGGTATTCTATTTCTTTAAAAAATATATTTACTAAGTATATAATGCAATAAGATTGAAAATATAATTTATCTATACTTAATATTATAAAGAGGAAAGGTTTGATTTTTTGTTTGTTTGAAATGAATAGGCTCCGAAACTACTGGACCAATTTCAAAAATTCTTTTACCGTTGGCAAGCTACACTATTCCCGAGTGACATAGGCTATGTTTCATTTAAAAAGAAATAGGGATCCTTACTTTAATGCCATTAATGTAACCAAAAAAAATCCTTACATTGCGTGCGCTGAGAATACTATTGATTATAGAATAAAATAATGTACTACGATTTTGAAGAATATCTAAATATCTACAGAAAATGTCGCGACAGTATATGTCTAACTGTTATAGTTACGTCACAATAACTAATTTTTAATTTTTTAAAAGTTTTTATCTTGGTATTAATCCTTATCAAAATAACTTATTTCATAATCACGACAGATATCACAAATTTAGCATGTGCAATGGGACGAGGCTACTTATAAAGGAATTAAAGGACAATTAAGTTGTAGCAACCAATATAACTAAACCACCAGCTGGTCAACTAGCTCATACACTGAGGATACCGATGATCCCAACTGATCTACCAAATCCATTTAAACCGCTTCAATTTCCTATCAAAACATCTTTCGCTTTTACTAATAATAAGTCTCAAAGTCAAACCTTCCAAATAGTAGGGATTGGTTTTCCTAATGGTCAACCGTCTAAGGCGGGTCGGAGCACCTGAAAATCAATTTATTTTGCTGCCAGAAAATACAACATGTAATATTGTTTACAGGGAAGCGTTGACCCAATAAATTTAATGGCTTTTGTTATTTTTCTTTAATCCACGTGCAAAGCCGGGACAGGCTGCTAGTTTAATAATAATTTAATTTGCGCTTTTTATAAATTGGGTATAAACTATCCTTAAATATTGAATACAATACGTTCGAATATCAGACAGCAGCTTTTTAGCTTTTTAGCTCTGTTACAGTATATTATCATACTTTAGCTGTAAATGCTTAACCAAAATAATTATATTTTGTTAGGGTTCCGTAGCCAAATTACAAAAAACGGAACCGATGTAGATTCGTTGTGTCTGCCTGTCTATCTGTCCGTCCGTACCTATGTCAGAGTTACTTTTTTCAGAAAATTTAAAAAATATACTGCTATAACTTGGTTAATAAATGTATTCTGTAAACCGCATTAAGATTTTACAGAAAAATAAATAAATTTTGAGGGTTTCTTATACTTAAACCTGATAATCAAGTTTTTTTTCATCCAATCCATACGTGTGGGGTATCGATGGATGGCTCTTCAAAAATGTCATTTAGGTTTTCTATATCATTTTTTTTTTTTAACTGAATAGTTTACGTGAGAGATACTTCCAAAGTGATAAAATGTGTGTCCCCCCTGCAACTTCTGGAACCGCCAATTGGTTTGACCGAGATCTAGTAAGTAGTTTTTTTTAAACATCGATCTTAGTTAAAACCAACTACAAAAACTTTTATATGGTTACTTGCTGCTACGGAACCCTTCGTGGAAGAGTCCGACTCGCAATTAGATGCCTTTTTTTCACAATTCTTACTAATTTTCGTATATAAATTTTTCTTGCTACAATTTTTTATCAGATGCATGTTGATATTATTAAATTAGAGTTATAAAAAAAAATCTATTTGTGTTTCAAAAATTGCCACGGAAATACAAATCCTACCTGTATAACTAAAATGATTTATTCGAGAAGTAACTAATATTGAAATTACTAAATCGTAGAATGGTTTGTACTAAAGTTAAATAATCAAACATGTTAAAACAGTAGTCAAATAGATAATTCTCATAATTGGTTAACAATATCAACATCAAATCAAAAGTTTGTTATTGTGTTTTGGTTCAAAACGAAACGATTTGTAAATATACAAAAGCAGAATGCCTTCCGTATTAATTAAATAACACGGGCCATTCCAACACAGAAAGGGATCTCCAATATCAATAAAAGACAACAAGTGGAGTAATTTTGATAACTGAGAGAGTCACCATTTTCAACAATAACCTTCGTAATGAAGGCCATTATAAACATCGGTCAGTAGGGATCCAAGAATAACATAATAGAAGTGATAATTTCATTAACCGAATTCGTTCTGTAATAGGATTGTCCCTTTTCACAATGGTACACGATAATTGCTATAACTAGAAATGTTAGCCAATATTGACATTCAAACAAAGAATACTAAACATAATCAAGAAAAAAATCTTGGAAAAGCTAAATGTGGGAGTGAAAATGAGTCTTTGTTCGTTTCGATTCCTCGGTGTAACATAAAATAATACTAAAAATAGGCATCATGACGGATTTTTAAATTCCTTTCTATAATGTAGGTACAGATCTAGTATTTCTAAGATTATCATTATTTCACTATATCTAAGTTTTAACACAAATAATTACATTTCGTTGAAACTTTTGTCATCTACGCGTGGAAACACTTGCAAGTAACATGGACCCCTATTTTCGAATGGGTGATGTGAAGTGAGTCGGGAAGTGATCGATCCCTGACAGAACCTTTCATGGGTCGTATTTTCGATATTGCAGCGTTGCCTCGTTATATTTATGAACATTGAAAGAATTTTCTTTAAAAAACTCCATTTTTTGCACAACAATAAGGATTCAGACCATAGATAACTATATTCTTTTATTATTGAAAGACAAGTTTCAAAACAAAACTAGCATAACAAATGTGATAAACATGTGATTTTGACAATACGCTGACGCCTGAAACATACAACGATAATGCGCATGTTTCACTGCTTCGACTGGGTCTGACCAGGCGAAGTGTGATGTGAGTTATCATATAGTCTAAAAATACGGATCGCCGGCTTCTTACCAGTGATCTATCACATCACATATTCGAAAATAGGGGTCATGGTGTCTGTGTGTGACGTCACGCCTCAGTAAACATTGTATTGTGTATACCTACATATTTCAACGAAGTAAGTCTACAGAATACAATTTATTTCGCGTGTTAAAAATGAATTTAAAAATAAATATTATTAATGGTGTGCGGTTCGTCTGTGTAAAAACACATCAATAAAAACACCTAACAAATTGATAGATATCAAAAAAGAATATTATTATTTTAACGCTTTACAAGCTTTGAAAAACATTTTTAAAGAAAATGACCGTTCAACTAAGAAGAAACAACCACTTCCCGGGCTATATGCCCCGACGGATATTGGATTACACTTCAAAGTCAAACGGGGTTGGCATATCTAATAGATAATTTAAACCAACCGTTCTGGTTTGCAGTTAGAAGGGACAACATAACTTATTGTAGACCGGTTTCGGCCTATTGGGCGTTGTCAGTATAAGGTATATGTTATCCGTCAGCGAGCTTAAAGCATAATCGCTGACTGAAGATCCAACTAAAATCACGATCGATATATGTCTACACAGTAACGAAAGTGTAATCGATGTGAAAGTAGCTGGCTTTTTTAACAGATTTTGGTTAACACCATTTTAAACAGCCTTAACGCCTTTTTAAACTGCCGTATTTGGTTGTTTTTTAAACAGTGTTACTTCTTTTTATACCAATTCAAGCAGATTTTATTCAGCTTCAACTGCTTTTTAAACAGTTTAATTACTTTTTAATTCGACAGCACTGTATAAAACTTAGTTCTTGTTTTAAATAGCATAAACTGGGTTTTAAACTTATCGAACAGCATTCTAAACAACTGCAACTAACAAAAAATGCATTAAAACCATTTTAGAATATAGAATTGCTTAAACCGTTTAAGAAGCGTTTTAAACGGTTTAACCTCTTCTTTAATCAGTCGAACTGTAAGTTGATTAAAATTCTTTTTAGAAAAGTTTCTTTAAAGAGCTTTAGCTGCTTCTAAAAACAACAAATTTTAATACTTTTTAAACTAGTCAAACTTCTTTTAACTTTTAACAGATCTAATTAATAAAAATATCTTTTAACGCTTGAATTGCTTTTAAAACCAATTGAATCGCTGTTAAAACAGCTTGAACTGGTTTTTAAACCCAATAAACTAATTTTTAAACTTGACGAATCGTTTAATAAAATGCCATTCGGCTTGTTTAAAAACATTTTCAATGGTTTAGTAAACAGTTGAACATGTTTAAAAAATAATTTATTCTTAAGTGTTTACAGCTTATGAAAATCAGTTCAATCGGTTTAACACAGTTGCCTAGTCGAAATGTTCTAAAAGCTACTCCAGTCAATAAAATAAAATAAGCCATATAAAGAAGATGTTTCACTTCTTACGATAAAAGTCAACATTTGTATTATGTTTATGTAACAGTTAAATCTAAAAAATGTGACTAAGATAAAGCTAAACAATTTCAATTAAATGAAGTAGTGCTGACCGGTTTTCCATTTGAGTGCACATGGAATTCAACGTTTAATTCTATAAATGATTTATATACGTCTAGCTGTGGTTTACTTACAAGATACCAACAAGGACGGAAGTAACGATTGCTTGTTAAGTATGAAAATCTATTTCCGTCAGCGCTAAGCCTTTCTGTACTTTATAAATGATGTATCTAAAATTATCCAGATGAATGAACACCTGCGCCCTAAAGTCATACGAGTCCATTAAAATTACTTTTAAACAGCAATTTGCCAGCTAAAATTTCCCTAAATAATTAATTATTTTTAAGTGACGCTAGAAGAAACTAAAATCTAATTTTATGAGGTCTATTTTTAACTTCTTAATTCATTTTATAAGACTTAAAAAAAATTATGTCACATAAGCAGAATGGTTTTTTTAATGATTCTTAATAAAAAAAATGCAACAAATGAAAACTTAATCTATACTTATAATAAATCTGTAAAGAGGCCAATTCTGTACATAAAATATATTTCCAAAATAACTATCAGGGGGTGATTAGGGATCGATACTGATGCCAAAAATGCAATCAGTTAAATTTTTGTCTGTCTGTCTGTCTGTCTGTCTGTATAACCGCTATAGAAACAAAAACTACTGGACGGATTTTAACGAAACTTGGTACAATTATTAATCATAATCCTGTGCTGGTTAGAGTATACTTTTCATCACGCTACAATCAATAGGAGCATAGCAGTGAAGGGAAATGTTGGGAAAACGGGAGAATTTACTCCATTTTTTAAGAATCCGTCGCGTGTGTAACCTTAATGGTTAAAAATATACAGAAATCATCTTATTTTTATAATTTGGAGGTCAACTGTGAACGGATTTTACAAAATTTCACCCACAAGGGGAGTTGCGGGGGCGTGAAAAACGAAAAAAATGAAATTAAAATCTATAAGTCCTACAGGTTTGACACTTTGCACAATAGTTATTTTTATAATTTTGAGGTTAATTGTGAATGGATTTTATGAAATTCCATCCACATGGGGGGTTGCGGGAGCGTAAAAAAAATTAAAATTTATAAGTCCTACAGGTTTAAAACTTTGCAAAATAGTTGGTTTTATAAGTTTGAGGTCAATAGTGAACTGATTTTACGAAATTTTACCCACAGGGGTTTGCGGCGGCGTGAAAAATACAAATTAAAAATTTAAAATCTATAGGTCCTACAGGTTTGAAACTTTGCACAATAGTTATTTTTATAATTTTGAGGTCAATTGTAAACGGATTTTAAAAAATTTCACCCACAAAGGGGCATGCAGGGGCGTGATAAATAATCTTTACATATAATAAATCTGTAGAAATGAAAATTCTGTACATTAAAGATATTTAAAAAATAATAATTGTCTGTATGTATGTATGTTTGTATGTTTGTGCGCGCATCACATTAAAACTACTGATCCTATTCAAATGCGGTTTTCACAGATGTATTTGTCTGCTTACAATTTAATATCTGGTGTATAAAAATTTTGCCCCTCACCTCTTTAACGAGGTCGGGGGAGAAATTTTTATGTAACAATCAACACGCCAAGCGAACGACGTCGCCATTACAGCTAGTATTAATATAAAGGGCTTGTTTAATTGTAACCAATCTATAATAAAAAAAAGTTTTGGCCTGTATATTTACACTTAATCACTGCTACCATTAATACACATATTCCATTGTTTCACTAACTGATGTTTACCCTGCTTAAACAATTGCTTAATTGAGACCAATCTATGAAACAGAAAATAAATACTGGCATATATTTTTACTTATAATTATTGCTAGAAATGTGACAGATACTGCATTTTTTACTAACTAAAGTTTACATAGTTTAAACCATCGATTAAACAATCGCTTGTGGCGGAATTTTGTACTTTTTCAATGATTCAAAGATATGGGAATCGCATGTCGATAATTTGCGACTGTATTGTGGATGCTCTTATATTCTGGTTTTCTTTTATTATATATTTTTTTACTACTTTGCGAAAATCAGTTCACACAGCAGAATTACGCCACGTGAAAGCTTCTTTTTTGCTTGACCAAGCTTGTTCAAAATTTTATTATACAGATTAGCGTATAAGGTACTCTATAAGCAAGGGTTCTTTATTGTAAAAAAATTTAAACATGACCTATTCTACAGAACTTTAAACTTCTTTAGTGACAAAGAAATTAGGTACATGTTGCCACTGCGTTGATGACAGCTTGCTGGATGATTTAAATTGATAATATTAAAATTCGTTGACAAAAATTACTAAAAAAAAAACAGTTATTATTATTTTGGCTGTATCCCGTAAAATGTTTCAAAGATAAACCCATCCAAAAGGCCCTCTGACACAAGTTGAAGAACCCATTGCGCACATTGGTGGTCATTTTAAGTGTAAAATGACAAAACAACTTTGCTATAACTCAGTTTATATACAATACTGTAGACAGATTTTTTACCAAACCCTATGTATTACATGATTTGAATGGAAAGAAAATAAACATTAATAATTAATAAATGCTTAATTGGCTTTACACCTGCGAATGATTTCAATACGTCAAGAAATATTTCTTTTTTCTTAGCAGATTTTTGCTTCACCTATTGGCCATTTAGGTTTTTGCGAAACTGCTTTTATTTCGATTCCATATTGTTTTAATAGTTTTATCTGTTTTTCTTTTGTTAATTTGATGTCTACTGCAAAATCTTCTTGATTCCATTTTAAGTTTTCTTCAGTTTTTCTTTCTGTTTCTTGCTTTTCATAGCTTCTTGCTTGCAAGATTATTTTCTAATACTTAAAGCTTTTTTACACAGATACCGTTTTCAGAAAAGTTAGTGGTCTACAATATATGGTTTTAATTTTGCATACGAATCCTTTAAAACTTCCGAAATATCTACATGTTTTGCTATTCCCTCATCATTTAACTTATCGTCCATTTTCTCTAACCAAGACTAAAATTTTTTCTGTACTTTTTGTTCGGGATATTCCAGAAAAATATTTGGATTTTTTTGTAGTTCGATCAATCCTTTCTGGAATTTTTTTAAAGTAACATTTTCCGAATTTTCAACTATTGAAACTTCTGTGCCAGAATCATCAGTGCTAGGATTAAGAACAGTATTCATTCGCCCAATTAAAAGAAATTAAACTTCTTTTCATGTTACTGGCAGTAAATGTTGGTAGATCCAAACCAAGAGTCTTTTCCGAACAGATCCTGTTAAAGGACAAACGTTGCTAGCTTCATGTTTAACCTCACATCCAAATTCCTTTAGATCTTTCTTAACAAATTCTAAAACTTCGGAACCTTTTGAATTTGCAGCGTTTAACCAGGTCCAAATCAATTATTATTAACTTTATTGGCAATACTTTAAAATGTTTTATAAAACAAATTATACTAGGAATTTAGTGATATTCAGCAACATTATATAGCAGTTAACAAGGAACAAAAGGGAAATAGGGGACAACATGGTCCTCCAGACACTGTCTTATTATATCTGTGTACTGTTATAGTTTTATGTTCGATGAAAATTAATTCCCATTCATATCATAACACATTCGCAGTCAAACGGCGTTTTGTGTTAAATAAAGGTTGTAGAATATCTTTATTCCAAGTAAGGGTTCGATTGGAAATAACAGTTTTAACGTTTGTAAATATTTATTGCGAATAAAATACAAAAAGGTAATATTACGTTATAATATTTTAAAACGCGAAGTACCCTTTCTTCATAGGTTCAAAAATAAAACTAATCATGAAAACTGAATTTTGCCTGCAGCAACGAACACATGCCCTCTCCTCAAGGTTACCAAACACTTGTAGCCAGTAGGTACCGTTGCGTACATAAATATTGGATAGGGTAAAATGGATTTAGGGCAGAAGCGTAGTAAAATATTTGTTATACTCTCCCCCCTGGTCTCGAGCGTATGAGAAGAGACCAGCTAATTGTTCTTGTTCTTAAGCCTTCCTCTCTTTTTTCTGACCACAACGGGTTGTTCGTCCTTGTCTAGAACATTTGCTGGTTCTAATGACGATACATGATGAACCCCCAATGGCCCTGTCCAATCTTTAACATTGGCAATTTGGTAACTAGTTGGTGAAATGACTTTAATTATCTCATATGGTCCATCTCTTTTTGAATAAAACTTGTAAGTGACTCCTTTAGCTGCATTACTTAAAGCATGTACTTTCACCCAAACTTTGTTACCAACATTAAATTTAGAAACATCTCTTCTTTCGGCATCTGCATTTGCTTTCTGACGATCTTGTTGTTTTTCATGTAACTCTTTGGCTTTGATGTAGTGAATTGCGTAGGGTGTTGCTTCTCCCCCCAGACTAAACGTATCTTGTCTTGGTTGTAAAAACGTATTTAACATATTTCTTTCCGTTTCTGACAACATAGTAGGTACCTTCATCTGCCCTTAGGTCATCAGTATTTGTACCTATTAGTTGTTAAATTAGCCATGGAAAATTCACTTAATTTATTTTGTACAGTACTTTCATAGTTTAATTTAACTTCTTGTTCTGTATTTTCTGAAAAACGCCATTTTCCACTAGCAATGTCTAAAATGATTTTAGCATCTTGAATAAAATCAATTCCAAACAGCGTTATTGTTTTTGTTCCAGGAAATGTTATAAATTTTGTAGAAATAATTTTTTCTTTCAAAATTACATTAACTTGTGTAGTATATACTTCTCTTGTTTGTTTTGACCCATCAGCTAAGGTTATTGTAATTGTTTCAAAATCAAAATGTTGTCCTTCACTTTTTAAAAGGTTAAACAGTGTATGGCTAGTAACACTTTGTTTGGCAGCTGTATCTATTAGCCCTTGTCCCAAATGTCCCAAAATCTTAACATTTAAAACAGGCCTCGCGCGCGGACACACCAAAGAGTCTAAACTAAAAAATTCCATCGCTGCTGTTTCAGTTTTTTGACACACCGGACAGTTAGACCGAATAAAGCCAGGTTTACCGCAACCATAGCACGTTAACGTAGGCATCGTACTAGATGTCGTATTTGGAAAACTTTGACTTGGTCTGTTACTTGACCTTGTACTAAACGTTTCCGTATTTATTTGTTTATCTTTAGGTTTATTTTGAAGTTTTCTGCACTCCTCCCTACTATGTCCAACATTCCGACAATATTGACAATGCGGACGTTTATCTTTGTTATTTTCACTCGCGTTAGGTTTTTCGTGTCGCTCAAACGTCTCTTCAAGCTGCCGAGCTTGTTGTAACAGCTTATTAAAGTCATTTACTTTATCGCGGGGAATTTTTTCACGAATACGGCGATTAAGCAGTCCGTACACCATATCTAACTGTATTTGTTCGGATAATGTATTTGGCTCAAGTTGTGCAAGAATAGATCTAGCTTCACAAATAAAAATGTCTGTAGGAGTGTTACTGTCTTGCTCCTTTTTGAAAAGTTCCCGATAAACTCGATAAGCCGGTTTTTTGGTCCAAAGGTATCGCGCAACAGGTCAATAGCACTTTTCCAGTCAATAACCGAACTGTTTACCCCTTGGTACCAGGTAGCCGCAAAACCTTCTAGTAGCATTGGCAACCCTTTCAATGCATTGTCATCTGAAACTTGCGTACAGTCTTGATATATCAAAATAGCGTCAATAAATGCGTTTACGTCCGAAGTATTTGCCCTGTTAAAACGTGACGTACACTTTGCGAAATTTCCGGTTAAAACAGGTAAAGCTGCCGCGGCTGGCTGATTTGCAACCGTAAGTCTCTGCAAAAGTTGCTGAAACTGATCATCTGTTAGCGTAACCGACATGTTTTCAGTCTCGTCAAAAGTACTCGCAAAAGAACTAGTCGAACTCTCCGATAATAATCTGTCTGTCTCACTTCCAGTTCGTTTACTACAAGAACGCAAGAAATACCCGTCGTCCAGTTTGAAAATATGCAAAAGATCTTAGAACTACGTACTTAAAGTTTGTAATCCTTTTTATTTTGTTGGTATAAACCTACTCACTGTATCCTGGTTTGTAATACTCGTGATGTAGACGCACTCAATTGGGTCCAAAAGCACAAATTACAACCACAAATACAAGGCAACCGGTATGCAAAACAGGATGTAATCGTAGTAAACCACTTTTCTACGCAACAAAGAACGTATTTTCACTTATGCAGTCCAAAAGCGGAAAAAACCGGAGCTGACAAATGATCTACGCGTGAAATGTTTAATTTTCACTATTTTCAGTCCAAAATCGGGAAAACCGGGAGCTGAAAATCAATTTCAGTATGAAAATGTGCATTTACCAGTCCAAAATCGGAAAACCGGGAGCTGAAAACGCAATTTCAGTATAAAAAATGTGCATTTACCAGTCCGAGATCGGAAAACCGGGAGCTGAAAACGCAATTTCAGTATAAGAATGTGCATTTACCAGTCCAAAATCGGAAAACCGGGAACTGAAAACGAGACAAACGACAAACTTGATGCACTTTATAGTCCGAAATCGGCTAAACCGGGAACTTTAATGCATTGGTTATTGTAGGGTACAAACAAAACTCGCGTGATTTTTGTATTTTCGCAACAAAATCCACGAACAACACGTTATTTCGGCACAACGATGGGCACCAGTGTAGAATATGTTTATTCCAAGTAAGGGTTTGATTCGAAATAACAGTTTTAACGTTTGTAAATATTTATTGCGAATAAAATACAAAAAGGTAATATTACGTTATAATACTTTAAAACGCGAAGTACCCTTTCTTCATAGGTTCAAAAATAAAACTAATCTTGAAAACTGAATTTTGCCTGCAGCAACGAACACATGCCCTCTCCTCAAGGTTACCAAACACTTGTAGCCAGTAGGTACCGTTGCGTACATAAATATTGGATAGGGTAAAATGGATTTAGGGCAGAAGCGTAGTAAAATATTTGTTATAAGGTGCAAATTATTCTCCAAGTTCGCGTCCGTCTAAGATCGTAAAAAAAAAACGAAACTCATCAAAAAACATTACAACACTTTAATGCTGAACAATCCAGTCTCTGTGATCATTCATAAATCTCATCCTGTTTGCTCAAGAGGCTGGTGCTAATCTAAGGCATGCTGCTGACTTATCATAACGTAAACCCCTTTCATGCACAATTCGTACATATACATGTGTTCCTCAAGCTTCTAACAAACGACTAGCGAAACCATTTTAAGGGCGGTTCCGTAATGCAATATTCAAATGATTTGCAATATACCATATACTATGACCATCTTAATGTCATGCCAGAACTTTTGCATTATTTCCAGGAGTCATACTGACACAATTTGAATACAATAATAAATAATAATCCTAATTTATTAAAATATACGTGAAACCAATCATAAACGCAAAAAAAGATAAAAAATTATGTTGCTAGTAAAGAAGATAAAGTTTAATTTTTTGCCAAATGTTACAAATAATAAAAGAACCGTTTTTATTGTTATGGATAAACGTTTTTTATTTTAATTGTTTATTTTTTCTCTATTTAAACCACTAGGCTCCGACCAAAGTAAAAAAGATACAAAATGGGAGTGTATTTGAAGGTATTGTTAACAACAAACGCTATTTTTAAATCACAATACGTAAAATCGCAGCCAAATACTAATTACGGGAACTGATTAATCTGACGTGTACGAACACAAATAACATTGCAGAATATTATCAGTTAATTAATTACAATTGTTTCCAAAGGTAACCTAACCAATTGAACAGGCTTCGCGAGTGAATAATAACCATTTATCTTAATCATAATAATTATACTAAACATTATTCGTTGTTGTATGTGTGTGATAAGTGTTAATTATATCTTTATAGACCCCGGGCCCACATTAAAAAAAAATCATGATTACCTCCCTTATAAGACTTCGTTTATTCAATTATTCGTGTCGGACAACTTTTCTATTACGAAAAATTTTAGGGAGGGGGCGTTTCCTTTGGAATTCAGTAAAAAATCGTCTATTTGATATATCCAAAAAATATATGATCTCCATGAATATTTTTATGCAAAAAACGAAAGTCATTTTGTAGGACATTTAAAAGTAGTGCGTCTGACACCTCATACATGACAAAGTTATGGAATCATAAAATTTACACCCACACGGCTAATTGTTGTGGGATTCTTTGATAAAAAAATTTACAATTAACTGATAATATTGTCCGACAAATTTTTAAGGGCACTCCAGCTGTCTGACGCTGCAAAGTCGACGATTTTATGCGATCTCTATATTTACTACCTCTATCAATAGTGATATTTATCATATAAATTTGCCTTACGTCTACTTTCAATTTTAACTTTTATCGTAGAAATTCTCACGTAACTTTCAGTTTATTTTTAGCAAGTTCCGACCTCACAAAAACTTCGGTCAGCCAGAAACGGACTTGTAACATCCGGTATAAGTTGTGCCAACGCAACGCTTTGAAGCAGCGAGTTTAGCGTATATCAGCGGATGCTGAGATGATAGCGTAGCTTTGCTGTACGGCAACAGCTGCTCCTTCGCTTCGAACAAAAATGCTCCCCACGGTGATATTAATAGTTGGTCTGTCAACAAAAAAATGCCTAATTGCATTTGCGGATGTACGAACGATTTGGATATAGTTTCGAGGTGGTAATGTAACACTGAAGAAGTATAATTTTACAAATAAATATTAGATAATATGTAACAATAATTTGTAGAATTAGTATGAGGAGGAATAGGGGCAATAAAAAATTGATTTACGATTAAAAATAGAAATAGAAGTTTTTACTTTTTCTTTACAACTTAAAAGCACAAAGAACAGAAAAAGCAGAAATATCACAATTGAAAACAGAAACTTAAAATAAAACAAATAAAGAGATTGACCTTACTGGCCACCCTTGCAACTTCCTGCTAATTTCAGACACCAAAAATCTGCTTCATCTGCTGTTGTGAGCTCCTAGACTTAAAGAAAATATTTTCTGCTATTTTAGTCTTCTTGAGCTTTAAAGAAAACCAAAAAATAATAAAAGTTTAAAAAAATTATAACTTATTAACGCTTTAAGCGATTTTAATATTTGAGGCAGCAAATGACGCAGTTTTTGAGTACTAAAAATGTTATTCTTAGTGCCAAATTGATAAGTCAAAAACATTAATTATTGTAAAAAAACACTTTTCTAAATTTTTCGACAACATCTCACGAACGAATCAACTTTGATTTTTAAAACTGCAATCGACTTCATTTTTTGCGGTTAAGAGATGATTGGGTTATGGAATACCGTCAAAAAGTTGGATACAAGGATACATGGATACATGGCATAGGTTTTTTGGCTTGGCTACAATGTTTTGTTTAAAAAGTTTGACCAACTGAGCGCAGATCAATATTACTATTGCTAGATTATCAGAAGTCCCATAAATATTATCCAGTTTTAGAAGTTGCAAGAGAGAGAGAGAGAGAATTGGAAAAGGATTTACTGATAAAGAGAGGTGGATGTTAGAATTTTGGACATGTAGAACGTTAAAACCGGTATGTTATTTATATAAAAGGAGCAACAACAAAAAAAAACAGTAGGTACACTTATACGTATAGCTTAATATACGACCATACTTGTATAGTTATGAAAAATTATATTTATTATGATATAATAATTTTTAAGGCTTTGTTCACAGGGCAAGGCTTTGGCAACTTGTTACAGGTTGGGAATAATAAAAATAATAAAAAACGTTAGTTTTTTATATAAAACTTTCACTTTAAATGTATTTTAAAAAATGACATATTTAAAGTGAAAGTTTTATATAAACAACTAACGTTTTTTATTATTTTTATTATTCCCAATAAAAATGAACTTTCAAGTAGTAAGGGTCGATACAATTAATTTGTTACAGGTTGCTACTAGGCTACATTCCCAGAACCTTATTGGGAGCAAAAAAGCAAGCAGAGTTATATAATACTGTAAAGGCGGATCAAATAATAAGGATACCTGAGGATAGCATAGTCTTCAGGTATAAATTTGTGAGAAACTTTTAAGTAGAATAACTAGAAGGGGTTCATGTAACAATGGCATCCGAATTCAAGGGAAGTTATTCTGGTATACCGATGACTCAAAGGTATATATAGTAGAGGACACAGGATATAAAAATCCAATTATGTCTAGCTGTGTATGCTACAGTGTATTAGGCTAAAGTAATGGTCATACAACACTGTGCAACGGAGATCGTAAGTCAGAATATAACGGCTAAAACTCTAGTCATATACTCAGAAAGCTAAGCAGATTTAAATGCGAGAGTCTCGGCACAAATAAGCTCATATCTAGCGTGGGACTAAATTAGGGCCCTGATACATGCCACAAGTCGGAATTTTCTAACACTGGTATGTGTACTAGGAGACTCAGGGTTTCTGGGCAATCAAAAGAATGATAAATTGGCCCAAGCGGTAGCTTATATTACAATAATCGGCTCGGAACAATTCGGCGGGGTTGCTGACAATTCAGAGAGGCAGTTTTTGAGATGTAGAGACAAGAGAAGTCTCAGGAGTGGTGTGAAAAATTAACGGGCAAGCGACAAGGCAAAGTATTTATAAAAGGAAAAAAATTACTGCAGAACTGTTATCACTAAGGCAAAACCATGTCATAAGGATTGTGTCTTTTGACAGGACAGGTCTGTTTAGAAAACACATTGGTCAGTAAAACTTGGCAGATAAAGACATCTGCCGATACTCGAGTAGAAAACCCCAGTTCATGTCCTATGTATTTAAGGACGTGGTATCTAGTGTTGGCAGAGAAGAAACCGTCTACTCCTTATTAGGTGGATACGCCACTGTCAAGGCTATTAAGTCTTATTAACAGGGCATGTCCAGATAAGGTGCTCTAAGCCTATTCTAGAGATAAACAATAATCTTTACATCACCATGATTTTATGTGACTACGCCAAAGCTTTCGAATGTGTAAATCAAAATATTTTGTTAGAAAAACTTAATACCTACGAAATTCAAGGTATTTGTGTAAAATGGTTTGAATATTACTTGGGAAATAGGAAACAACTGGTAAGAGTAAATGATACTTTTATCACAAAAGCATCGCTTGTGAAGTACTGCAGGGTTCAGTGCTGGGTTCTTTACTTTTTATTTTCCTTTTTCATGACACCTCTAATTTTAAAAGAGGTGGAGTTTCTTTCTATTTGCTAATGCTACCAGTAGGTATAACCTGGAGCAACTCTAACGTTGCAACTCTTAATGCAAATATAAGTTCTAACTTAGTTAAAAAAAACCTTGGTTGACTCTAAATCACTCTTTTAACGTAGATAAGACAGTAGCTTTATTCAATAAAGAAGATCTTCAACACATGTTCTAAATATTAACCAAATTAGAACCGTTAATTTGGTAAAATTTCTCGGTATTTTTATGAACAACAATCTTTATAAAGAGTCGTTAAGAGAAAAACTCCTCTACGTATTCTGCAATAAGATCTGTTTCTAAGGAAATCAACGTATCATAGGCCAAAACAACATATATCTCGTTGTGATGCTGAATTTGATATTATTGTCAAATTGCAAAAAACAGTAATCTACCTATATTATATTCTGCAAAAAAATTTTTTATAATCGAATTCAGAAATTAAATCCACATCTTTTCTGAAATTTCGCAAAATGAAGAAAACCTATCTATCTGTAAGATTATGTTATTCAGTAGTTGATTTTTTTAATGAGTAACTAAGTTATGTGTATAAAGAGTAATAAGTAATGAGTAGCTAAGTTATAGAAATAAAAGTAGATTTATGTTCAAGTGGGTAGCATATAGTGCTAAATACAATAAAAAAGACATTAGTCTAAAGTTTACGAAATAATATGAAATTTTACCTATTAAAAGTAAAATTTTTTTAAAATTGTGTTTTTTATTTGGTATTTAAGACAATTTTCTATTTTAATTAGTTACTAAATCGATTTCTTCTTCCGACGTTTTTGTTTTTAAGTTAAACGTATTTATCGATAATCTTCTTAAGTGCAATATACTTAACTAAATAGAATTCTATTACTCTTAGACTTTTTGGCGCGTCAAGACTTAAATTACACACCGTCCCTTACCGTGGCACGAAAGCAAAAAAGTGTTTTGTAATGGGATCTAACACTTAGGAGGGATATAGTTTGGGTGTTAATTTGCTTGAGAAAAATTAGTAAGAATTAAGAAGATGGATACGACGGATCGGCTGATGCGAAAGAAAGTGTGTGAAATATTGCTTTGCTTGGTGCGCAGAATAAATTCTTTTAGTTTCTTAGTTTTATTAGAAAGCTAACGAAGAAGCATTGGTGCGTTAGTTAAACAGATTAATGAAAGAAAATTTTCGAATCAGTAATTATAAATTGGATTCTGTCTATTCGATTAATATAAGTTTTTGTTACAAATTTCATATAAGGTCGATATTAAGCGATGTTTGTTTTATTTATTAGACCCCTACAATATATTAAATACGAGGTCTGTCGCAAAGTAAGCAGGACTTTTAAGAAATGTCCGATACTGGTAACGCTTCTGCTATTGGAACTGGCGTTCGAAAGGTATATATTTCATTGATGTTCTTTCCAAAATTCATGACAATCGAACGAACCACTTCGCGCCGAATTAACGCGCTCAAAGTGACAGTACCTTTTAAACATTAGTCAAAAATTAAGCATAAATAAGAGCCAATATTAAGTTGTGTTTTAAACTTTGTAAAACATTTTCCGAAACGCACCGATTGTTAAAACAAGTTTATGGTGATATGATTGTTTAACGAGTAGTTTACACAGTTCAAAGAGGGTCGTAAGTCGCTGGAAGACGACAAACATGTTGGCCAGTCGAAATTTGTTATTACGCCAAAAACTGTCGAAAAAGTTCGTCCGTTTATCAAAAATAAGCCAAATTTTTACTGAAATCTATGCAAATAAAATTAAATATCTCCAGAGATTCGATCTATCGCATTTTTACCGAAACTTTGGCCATGGGAAAGGTGTTTTCACGGTATGATCCGCACAAGCACACGGATGATCAAAAAATGCTTCAAAACCAACATTCGAGGGAAATTATTAAGGAGGTCAAAAAGATAAAAAATTTCTGTTCTTAACATGGTACCAAAACTAAGCGTCAAAGTTCTGCATGGAAGCACCCAAGAGAGCCAAATCCGAGAAAAAGCCGTTTGGAAAAGTTAATAGTAAAGGCAATCTTGATTTGTTTCTACGATTGGAAGTAAGTAAGTAAAATGGCATTTTAACTATTAACCACTCCCCATATTCTCCGGATATAGCACCGCGCGACT
This sequence comes from Altica lythri, assembly GCA_964028335.1. NCBI lineage: Eukaryota > Metazoa > Arthropoda > Insecta > Coleoptera > Chrysomelidae > Altica > Altica lythri. The sequence continues at coordinate 31,070,892 of OZ034809.1, read as the reverse complement.
TTTTTCTGCCCATGAATGGCAGCGATATGCCATTCAAAAGGCGTCGACTACCATTTTAATAAATATCCTAGTCAATGAGCTAAAAACCTCATTCGAAAAACTTATGAATTGCGCAAATCGCTGTATTAACTCTAAAGAAAACTATTTTTAATAAAATACATTCCATTTGCCGAAAAAAAATGTTAATTTTTTTCTTTGTATTGTTTACTTCTACAAACCAAATAACTAATAGTTAAATATATATTTAGTTGTGTTTCTAATTGTTGGTCTAAAATATCTTTTGATAAATAAGAAGTTAGTACGGTAGCTTAAATGTCGTGATTCGAATTTTAATTTAATTCGTATTAATTTAGATTCGCTGCTTTAGCAAAAAATACAAACTTCACAAATCAAAAATAATCTGCATGTAACTGCTATATTGATAAAGTAACAGTTTATGTGAACCAAATATAATTAAAAACTCAAGATTATAGGTTATTTTTTTACAAAAACTATCATAAGTTTCAGTTTGCTTATTGTCCATAGGAGACGAAGGTTCGTCCAGAATAGATTCAAACAAATACGAATCCAAATTGGCCTGATTTTGTTCATGATAATCTAGATCAGATATTTTGGTATGTTACGAGGTTCTTTCTGATTTCCGATAACACTCTTCCCGATAGTAAAAGAGTTTTAAGAAGGTGATCCATAATTGCTCCACGTGATCTAACGAGATCTAAAGTATTCTAAGGAGAATTAAGCTGATCTAAAAGCCTTTCCATGTGTATTTAAGATTTTGTTTTTAAGAAAAATGAAACAAATCAGGCAAAAACCAAACACCGACAAAAAAATAAAGGAAAAATATTCTTAACAATAAACACGTGTTTAAACTAAAAACTGCTTTTAAAGTTTGTTTAAAAAAAACATAGTTTTATATCAGAATGTTGGTAGGTGGTAGATGGAACTTTCCATCGCCCGAGGAGGTACCACCCTGCAACTCGTTAAGATGGGGTGAAATGTTCTAAACATGTTTCCCCATTTGAGTTGTAAGTCGGTTCATTCCCTTCCCTTCTCCCATTTCCGTTTAACTCCAATTCCCTTCTTTCTCTTAAACTCGTTTTTAGAAAATACCATGATGAGTTCTCCAGAGGTTAAAAGTTCCGGAAGTAAAATAGTTCCCCATTCGGATTTCCGGGGGGGACAATCTCGGGGAAGTCATGATGGAAATAACATAGCCATCGATCAGTCTACTAGTAGACCAACCACTAGTTCGGCTAAATTTGCCCAGAAGCCAAAACACAAAACAGTCTGCATGTTAACATTCACGAACATCTGCGGGTTAAATGCCAACATTAACGCAACCCATCACTATTTACAGTCTGTTAAACCTCATGTTCTGGTTCTTACCGAAACACAGGTTTCTGGGAAAAATAACCTGAATCATCTTAAATTTCCAGGTTACGAACTTTACCACAACTTTAAACGGCACCATGGTGTATGTGTTTACGTAAGAAGCATACTTTCCTGCTCTAGACTACCTGTCCTAGAAAACAACAGAGACAACATTGTCTGGCTAAAATTAACACTAAAAGCCTCTAGCAAATTTATATGTTGTATTTATCGGCCATCAGATAATAAATGCGACGAACTACTAGACTATCTATCACAAAAGATCGACTACCTTAATAGTGAGTACCCTTCTTCAGAGATAATTGTGCTTGGGGACTTTAATGTTCACCACAAAAAGTGGCTTAAGTCCAACAAAACGGACACAGAGGGCAGGCTAACTGAAGAGTTTGCAATTAGCCATGGGCTGTCCCAACTAATCGACAAGCCCACTTACTTTCCCAGAGCTGCCAATTACAGTTCTAATACTCTGGATATTTTTCTGACTACTCACCCTGAGCAATATAATGTAAATGTTCTGTCTCCCCTAGGTAACTCTGATCATGCTGTAGTAGAAGTCAAATGTCCAATAGAACCTCACCCATTCGAGGCACCACCCAAGAGAACTTTTTGGAACTTAAAAAAAGCAGATTGGGAAGGCGTTCGAGACTACTTTGCAACTTTTCCCTGGAATCCAGTCTGCTTTATTAACAAAGATCCATCGGCAGTTTGCAACAGTATAACTGAAATTATTCAGTGTGCCATGGAAGCTTACATTCCTCACTTTACCAAACGCTTAAAAGCCAAACAGAAGCCATGGTTTAATAAAGATTGCGATGTAGCTCGGAAAGCTAAGATCAAGTCCCACAAATTATTTATACAAAATCCATCAGAAGAAACAAAACAGGATGATATAAACGCAGGAAACAGATACAACACCACTATTTCCAATTCCAAAAGTCTCTTCGACGCCCGAATGAGAGAGAAAGTAATGTCAAACCCTAATGGAAGCCGGTCCATTTGGACTCTCGCCAAACATATCAACAACAATTTCACAACTAGTTCGTTCCCTCCACTCACATCAGATGACGGCTCAAAAGTTACGTCCTCCACAGCAAAGGCAGAACTCTTTGCCAAAATATTCTCTTCGAACTCGACACTTAACCCACCGGACAACATAGAGCTACCTTCTATTCCACGGGCTCCCCACACAATGAAAAATATCATATTTAGGGTTAAGCGGGTGCAGAGAGTCCTTGCTACTCTAAATACCAACAAAGCAAGTGGCCTCGATGAAATACCTGCTTTACTCTTAAAATGTTGTGCTCCCGAACTAGCGCCAGTTTTCACTAAGCTATTTCAACTATCATATGATACTGGTATTTTTCCAGAATCCTGGAAAACTGCTCGAGTACAACCAGTCCCCAAGAAAGGCTCTAAAACCCAGCCTTCTAATTACAGACCCATAGCTCTCCTATCTGTTATTAGCAAAACTATGGAGAAATACGTCAATCACGAGATCCTGAGCTACCTTGAGTCAAACAACCTTTTAAGTGACAGGCAATATGGTTTTCGCCAACAAAGGTCAACAGCCGATCTACTAGCATATGTAACTCATGTCTGGAGAGATGCCATCCACCGCTATGGGGATACTCAAATAGTATCACTGGACATCTCAAAAGCATTTGATCAAGTGTGGCATGCAGTTTTTCTGAACAAACTGCCTTCATACGGACTCTCGCAAAACCTTTGCAGATGGTTATCCAACTTTCTCTCCAACAGGCACATCCAAGTTGCTGTAGATGGACATTCTTCCAACCTCTACAAGATCAACGCTGGAGTTCCCCAAGGATCAGCTCTAGCTCCTACTCTATTCTTATTACATATTAATGATCTACTAGAAGCCACTAATAACCCGATACATGGTTTTGCAGATGACAGCAACCTACACTGTAGCAAAGCGCACAACCGTCCCATACCTCTAGATATTCTGGAAGAGGACAGAAGATCCACAACGGCTTCTATCAATCAAGATTTGAGAATTGTAGACGAGTGGGGAAGAAAGAATCTTGTTAATTTCAATGCTTTCAAGACAAAGACATGTTGCGTATCCAACAAGAGGCAAACATGCGACTCATCCATTACAATCAACGATCAGACACTAGTAGCGGGCGACTCCATTACGCTGGTTGGTATAACAATCTCCCAGGACTTACTCTGGAACGAGCATATTGCATCCATAGCAACTGCAGCAGGAAAGAAATTAGGCTTTCTGTTTAGAGCACGGAAATATTTTTCTCCATCCAACTTGGCTACTTTTTACAAAGCCCAAATACGGCCTAATCTTGAATACTGCTCGCATGTATGGGGTTCGGCGGCTCCGTCAAGGCTCAGAGTTCTGGATGCCATACAGAGAAGGGCAGTTCGACTAATAAACGACACCAGTATCACCAAAAACCTAGCCCCATTATCCCACCGAAGAGCAGTGGCTGATCTTTCCTTGTTTTACCGATACATAAACGGATTTTGCTCAGAAGAACTCCGCTCTATAATGCCTCCACTTGCCAGACCAGCCAGAGCAACGCGACGTGCCAACTCCATGCACCCTTATACTGTTCAATGCCCGACATCGAGAACGGATCGATTCGATCGTTCCTTCATCCCCAGGGTCTCCAGATTGTGGAACTCCTTACCTCCCCACGTCTTCCCCACTCGTCCTAACTTGCAGGCCTTTAAATCCCAAATTAATAAATTACCTCTTCTGCCCCAATAGATGTTCTCGGTTTATTTGTATTTAGGTCTATACCTACGAGGACATCCTTAATAAAAAAAAAATGTATGATTTTAAATCTCAACTTTCTTGAAACGTGCAACCTATAAGTTTAATAGTACAAAATATTACTTAGTAAAACTTACTTTATATATCAGAAAGTTTCTTACGCTACTAACTTAAATAACTGCTTCTTTGACAGACGAATGTAAAAAGCGGGCAAGCCACATTTAACTTCATAAACCAGCATTCTTGTTCTAACCAAGAATTATTATTACTAAAAAAAGATTAGTTAATAAATAAAATCGCACAAAAAATATAAATAAATAGGTTCCAATAGACAGTTAGGTTAAAAAAAGATAAATAAATTTAAATTTAAGACAATGGTTCTAATAAACTTTGCCATCAGTCAACGTCGTTTGTCAATTTTATACTATATCAGACATTTGACGTTGTCGACTCTGATATATAGGTATATTAAATTTGTAACATTTGATAGTTATGAGACTTATTCTGATATATCACATTTATGATAGTTGACATTTTATAGCTGTATCATTTAAAATCGTTGACTGTTGTCATTTTCAACATTTGATGTTCCTGACATTAAAGGTTTTAGAGATTTGACGTTATTGACATTTGACATTTATTACATTGCCCCTTTCAGAAATTTCTGATAATTGACTTTTCTGACATTTAATATTTCCAATATTTGACATTTTTTATATATCTAACGTTTGAAACATTTATGATTTTTGCTATTTCAGACATTCATGGAATTTGATATTTATAAAATTTTAGTTTTCTACATTTGACAGTTTTGGCATATGATTATCCTTATATATGACATTTCTTGCAACTGACAGTTGACATTTCTGAAGTTTGTCAATCTTATTTTTTAATGGGGTTCGATATTTGACTTTAGCAGATATTTGCTCCTATCCAGCATTATTAAATTCGTAACTACAGAGAGAGCGCCAGTTGCCAATGATCATTATTTTTGAACGTTAAGTTGTTGGTAGAAAGCACTAGCTGTCAATGTTACAAAATATAACAATGTTTAAATCGTTACCTTAGTTGCTCCGTCTAATCGTTTGGCTAATTCTTTTAACTCTTTGGAGGTCATAACCTTCTATAAAAAAAACTGTACTATCAAAAAATTTTAACCGATACACATTAAAATAGTTATTTATGATATGAGTGTTAAAAGTAAGGTTTTATTTTGTGAGTGAAAACGTTTGTGAAATGAGCGGAGCGAATTGAACAATTTCACGAACAAAATAAAATCACTTTTAACACAAATACCATACAATGTTTTTTGTACAACTTCCCTATTTTGATAATGAAACGAGCGAATTTTCAATGACAATGAACCAAACCGTGTTAAAAGTAAACTAAACCGTGTTAAAAGTAAACTTGTTTACATGGCAACGTGTTAAAAGTATTTTTAACACGCTGCTATGTAAACAATCGTTTTTAACATTGTTTGCTTTCATTAAAAGTGTCACTTTTAATGACAGTTGTACAAAAAAATTTTTTAAACCAAACATTTCAACATAGACAGATGTCAAATTAAAAATTTGCAATTTATAAAATATTTTTATTGTTTTGTAACATTGTAGCATTTAAAAAAAAATAACATTATTGTTTTTAATATTTTTTTCCAAAGAATATACGGCCCTTATGCTCTAAATTTTTTTAACTTCTTAAAACAACGCAATACTTAGATGGCCTACGTGCGAAAATACAAATCTTTATAATCACGAGCTTTTCGGGTGCAAATCTAAGATTGACTAGTCAGAGTCACATTCTCGTGTTATGGTTACCCTTGTAAAATACGTAGTAACTCTCCTTATAAATACCCGTTCCACTGATTTTTACTTCACTACTAACTTTGTCTTGCAACAAATCTCTGGTCAGTCTTTTTAATATTTTTATTTTTTGGTCACTAGGTAAAGTGTGTAAATTTAAATTTCTTAATAATAATCTACCTGGTTACTTTAACTAAATTATATAATTCTTTTTTTCTGGGTTTCTAATCTTTCCCATAAACAATAAATGGCACCCATTTTCATTTTTTTTTACTTACACTAAATTTATTTCACCTTTATTTAAATTTTATCATTTATCTCGAATTAACCCACGATTCGATTTCCATCTAACAACTGAGTGTCAACCTTTAAGGAAGAATTACCATCCATAAAAAACGGTTACAACAAAATTTAAGGATTAATAAACCTTAACTCATAAATAAATAGTATTTACCCTAATCGCCCTGTATGGAACCAATTTTATATTTACATCAAACGATCTGCAAGAATTATATAATTGTAAAATTTATTTAAAAACAGATTTTATTGTGTACAGCAAGTTCACATTATCTCTCTACCAATTCTAATTTTCATTGAGGTTTAGAATACAATCCGTCGGTTTTTAATTGAGTTTTAATATTTTTATCCCTCTTTTACAGTACTCTCTGAAAAGTATGCAAAAAATTGAAATATGTTTTACGTGGACGTTTTTTTTTTACTTTCGGAATTAAATTAGTATGGAAAATTTTTATATTGAAGAACTGATGGAAGTACGGAGAAGAATAATTAATTAAAAATTCAATTTTGAGTTTTTACCGGCGTCGATGGAGAATTCGGGCTTGGAATATCGAAAATTATGCTGCGGATTTTATTTGAAAAACGTTAAAAAGTAATATAAATGTTTTTATGTTAAATTAAAGATTTTATTCCTAATAAAGTTTATATCTCTATACCATTGTTTGTCATTTAGTTTGCGAAGAAACGCAGTAGATGGCGTTATATTATTGCGATTTCTAAATAATACAGATAAAGATATTATTTTGGTATGTCTTCGTCTTAATAAACAAATAAAGTGACTTAGAGTTTGATGTTTCAATTGTCGATTTGACAAATCTTCTCTCTCATTAACGTCATGTAACATGTGCTTAAGGAGGAAGTGAGTGAATGTCATATCTGACGGGATTTGAGTTCATTATAACGTTTCGCTTTCTAACCACTTGAGCATCCAATAGCTTAAGTGGTTAAAGCATGCCTGCGTATAAGGCAGTGATGGTGGGTTCGAGTCCCACTGGACGTGACATTTTTTCAATTTCTCCTTAATATCATTTTAATAATTTCTTGTTTGTATAATTTCTAAATTTCAAACATTTCAAAAATCCGTTAAGAGTTATCTTAAAAATAATAGTTTACTAAAAATCAATGGTTCCGGTCTCCTAACCGAATAAAAATATAAGACAGGGCACAAATAAAGTGACTTAGAGTTTAATGTTTTAATTGTCGGTTTGACAAATCTTCTCTCTCATTAACGTCATGTAACATGTGCTTAAGGAGAAGATGAGAGATTGTCATATCTGTCGGGATTTAAGTTCATTATAAGTTTTCGCTTCCTAACCACTTGAGCATCCAATAGCTTAAGTGGTTAAAGCATGCCTGCGTATAAGGCAGTGATGGTGGGTTCGAGTCCCACTGGACGTGACATTTTTTCAATTTCTCCTTAATGTCATTTTAATAATTTCTTGTTTGTATAATTTCTAAATTCCAAAAAATTTCAAAAATCCGTTGAGAGTTATCTCAAAAATAATAGTTTACTAAAAATCAATGGTTCCGGTTTCCTAACCGAATAAAAATATAAGACAGGGCACAAATAAAGTGACTTAGAGTTTGATGTTTCAATTGTCGATTTGACAAATCTTCTCTCTCGTTAACGTCATGTAACATGTGCTTAAGGAGGAAGTCAGTGAATGTCATATCTGACGGGATTTGAGTTCATTATAACGTTTCGCTTCCTAACCACTTGAACATCCAATAGCTTAAGTGGTTAAAGCATGCCTGCGTATAAGGCGGTGATGGTGGGTTTGAGTCCCACTGGATGTGACATTTTTTCAATTTCTCCTTAATATCATTTTAATAATTTCTTGTTTGTATAATTTCTAAATTTCAAACATTTCAAAAATCCGTTAAGAGTTATCTTAAAAATAATAGTTTACTAAAAATCAATGGTTCCGGTCTCCTAACCGAATTAAAAAATAAGACAGGGCACAAATAAAGTGACTTAGAGTTTGATGTTTTAATTGTCGATTTGACAAATCTTCTCTCTCATTAACGTCATGTAACATGTGCTTAAGGAGAAGATGAGTGAATATCATATCTGTCGGGATTTAAGTTCATTATAACGTTTCGCTTCCTAACCACTTGAGCATCCAATAGCTTAAGTGGTTAAAGCATGCCTGCGTATAAGGCAGTGATGGTGGGTTCGAGTCCCACTGGACGTGACATTTTTTCAATTTCTCCTTAATATCATTTTAATAATTTCTTGTTTGTATAATTTCTAAATTCCAAAAAATTTCAAAAATCCGTTGAGAGTTATCTCAAAAATAATAGTTTACTAAAAATCAATGGTTCCGGTTTCCTAACCGAATAAAAATATAAGACAGGGCACAAATAAAGTGACTTAGAGTTTGATGTTTCAATTGTCGATTTGACAAATCTTCACTCTCATTAACGTCATGTAACATGTGCTTAAGGAGAAGATGAGTGAATGTCATATCTGACGGGATTTGAGTTCATTATAACGTTTCGCTTCCTAACTACTTGAGCATCCAATAGCTTAAGTGGTTAAAGCATGCCTGCGTATAAGGCAGTGATGGTGGGTTCGAGTCCCACTGGATGTGACATTTTTTCAATTTCTCCTTAATGTCATTTGAATAATTACTTGTTTGTATAATTTCTAAATTTCAAAAATCCGTTGAGAGTTATCTCAAAAATAATAGTTTACTAAAAGTTGTTTAGAGTCTTGAAATACTTTTAAAGATTGTAAAAAAGTGACGAAAATCCCGAAAAAATAAAGGAAATCTTAAAAAACCGTTCACAATCGTGAAAATTGGTAATAATCTTAAATAATTGTTAAAAATAATAAAAAGTTGAATGATTTTCTTCCTAATTTCATCAAAGTAAAGAAGCAATGTAAAAGGTGATTTTCTCAATATTAAAATCGATTGGGCTAGTAAATAACGACAAAAAAATAGACCCGGGTCACCGTTTTCACGCTATTAAAAATTAATATTTAAAAAAAAAATGAGAGTGGCAGTCAGTGGGACTGCCGGCAGAAGTTATACTTCTATGCACACGCCCGGATTCATAAATTTGTCATCGTTATATGATATTCGTGGTTAGCGACCTCAAAAACCTCCACAAAAACCGAGTGCACACTCTTTTTGTATCTAATTTGCATAATATTCCTGGAGACAAGGTCCATCTTAAGCACCAGGTGTTTCGAAGACCATCGTCATTATTATAATCGTATTTAGCGACTCAAAAAACCACCGAGTACAAGGTGTGCACTGATTTCGTACAAAATTTACATTAAACCCTAGGAGAAGAGGTAAATACCCTAGGCACCAAGTGCCGCGGAGACTTTCGGAATCGTGATATTCGTGTACAGCGACCCCAAAAACCCCGAGTTTATAAATTGAACCCATTTTCAGCAATACTTAAAGAAATTGTAAGTTTTCTCTCTATTGTCTGTTCGGAATGCACTTTTCGAATGCAGAAATGCAATTTCCTATTTTTACATTACTATTCGTAAAAACTCTGTTTATGTAGCCAACAACCTTAAAAGCATAGTATACTGCAACCATATGACGGTATTTTAGACTACAATACAATACTCATTACTGAATAGTATTATTAATAGAAAATGCTAAACTTACGTGACAGAATTATAAAATAATCTGTCAAATAATCATGTGGTCCGTCACTATGATATTCATACATTAGTTCAGACTGTTTTTTGTATATCTATCCCTTTTCAATGTACTGAATGTTGAAACGGTATTCAAAGGACTTATAGTTATGACTAATAACATGTGGTAAATATTTCATCTTTGTTTTTACCGACCAATATACCTTATAAGTGTTTCTGTCTCTCTTTTACTCACACCATGATTTTTCCCGTTTAACTGTACACAATCTTTTTCTACAGAGTGTCTAAATAGAAGTTTAACTTCAAAAATGTTCGACCCACCCTAGTTAACATATCTCTACCCTACTAGTATCGTTGATTTCAACACAATTGCAAAAATTAACGACTACAATACAACATATTGAATGGTTCATTCGCGTTGGTATATAAAAAATTTGTATGTTTATAATTTGAGAGTTATTTACTTTTTATGGGTTTTCGAGTACGACAGTATGAATTAAGCTTATAGAAATAATTTCAAAAGTTGATACAGATTACCTAAATCTTACATTTCTAATTCTACATTTATATTTAGATGAGATAAGGGCAGCAACTCGTAAAGTATCTTTTATAATCCAATATCGTATAAAAGTAGATAAGAGACAATAAAAGATAACAACACACATTAAGAATTTCAGTAATTTCCATTGCAGATTCATGAATTAAATTCTAAGACAGCAAATGCCGATTTCGTTTACAATTTAGAATCCCGTTTCATGTCAATGAGATAAGAGGGTGTAACTGGGGAATCCCGGGTCAAATCTAACCCACAATCAGGCTGTTATCTTAATGAGCGACCCAGCTGGTTCTGTTCGTCCTTACCCGACGGTTGACCATTGTTCAACACATCGACAACTAAACGAGGTTGGACTTGCCGCATACTGCCACTGCTCGACTTTACCCTTTATCCAATTTTGACATTTCAAGGGAAAGCACAATTTTCCAAGTTTATATATTGTTTTTGGAAGTTAGATATGTTATTAATGGAAGTTTCTTGTATTTTATTTATTTTACACAATACGTGCTTAAGGTCTTTCAGGATTATTTGTTGACAGTTTCAAAGTACTGCTAAAATAATATTAGTGAAAATCTTTTAAATTTATTAATAAAATCACGAAGACTAGATACCAGGAGTCTACACGGTATAGGCTTTTCCATAATATTTCTGGTCTCAATAATCAACCCAGATCATAGTTCTATTTTTGCCACTGGCGATGGCGGAGCGAGTAACCACAAGAACTTATAGAGCCTTATAAAAACCGATGTTTATGACATTTAAATTTCGCGAAATTAAATTCAATATATAATATTAATGTATTTATTTAAAATTAGTTGTCATAAAAGCTGTCAATAGTAACAAAACTTCCCGAGTAAGGATTTAAACGAGTATTTTAGGAACACTAGCGCACTCTACCGGCAATAGTTCTGTCCCCTAAATTGAGGCCATTTTTTTAACATTACGTTTAAACTCCTGGTATCTATACTTCGTGAATAAAATAATCAACAAAAAAAATTAAATAGAAAAAAAATTAATCGATCCTGCAATTGTCCTTTAGATAGATAGGTCACAAATGATCCTAGCTGTAAATCGGTGTTTCTGATCATACCTTGAGTCATAACACCTATTATTTAAATCATCCTTAATCACATATATAACGTTAGAAAGAGAGTATTTGTCAAATTAACAATTAAAACATCAGATTAGTCTTATATTTTTATTTGATTATCATGGATTAGACCAGGCAAAATAGTAAAATAAACACCGTTTTCGAACCACTCGTTGATACAGGTACCTAACGACTTTTTTTGTTAAATTCCAATATTGAAACATAATATTGTAACGGGATAACCGTAAAGGAAGGGACCTTAATTTGAAAGATTGTTGTTGACAGTTGATTTTTAGAAGTTTGTAAAAAAATCAACTGACCATTTTAAATAATGTTTCTAGAAAATTCTAGAAACTTCTAAACACACTAACTAGATTAAATAATGTTGTATATAAGGGGATACACGGGCAGTTAACGTCAGTTCGAGTCAAGTGTTCAGAAGAGTTCATTGTATTGTCAAGTAGTTAGACGTTATCCAGCAGAGTTCAGTGTATCTTAACAATTTTGTAAATAAATTGTGTAAAAAGCCCCCATACGTGTTTCAAATTGGTGTCAGGTGTGGGGTGAAGATACAAAAATGCCTGGAAAAAAGATAAATGAACTATTGGTGGCTGAGCTCAGAAGAGAGCTTGAAGAATTAGAGTTGGAAACTACTGGAAGCAAATCCGTATTGTTGAGAAGGCTCCGTGAGTACTACGTAAATAATAATTTCGACCCTGACGCTGTGGAGTTCGAAGACCCAGCTTAAAAAGCAAATTCTGAACTAACTCAACAACTTTCCCGGTTGCAAGAAGAACAAACTCAACAACTTTCCCAGCTGTCGCAACGAATGACGAGCCAACAAGAAGAACAAACTCAACAACTTTCCCGGCTGCAAGAGGAGCTATCCAGTCAGATGAAGAGCCAGCGCGAAGACATGTCCCAGCTGTCCCAACGAATGACGAATCAACAAGAGGAGCTATCCAGTCAGATGAAGATCCAGCGCGAAGAGGTGTCCCAGCTATCAGGACAAATGACGAGCCAGCAAGAGGAGCTATCCAGTCAGATAAGAAGCCAGCGCGAAGAGGTGTCCCAGCTATCACAACGGATGTCCACCCTACCAGAAGAGTTATCCAGTTCCTTCTCCCAGCAAATATCGCATTTGCGATAAATATGCAACTTGCGAGACGAGCAAAATCAGCAAGTAGCCAACTTGAATCAGCAAGTAGACAACTTGAATCAGCAAGTGGACAACATGAATCAGCAAGTGACCAACATACAAGATCAGCAAAATCAGCAAGTGGCCAACTTCAGAGACGAGATCAACCAGCAAATGCAGTCCGAGATAGAAAAGCTTAAACATGAACTGGAAGCTTGTGTACAAAACCAAACCATCCACCATGGCGACGGAGATGCAGGAAGGATGGAAACCTGTCACGCAGACGTCGAACGACGAAGAAACGAGGAGACGACCCAGGTGCGAACGACAATGAAACCCCCGACCTTCGACGGGAAGACTTCCTGGCCAAATTACCTGAAACAATTCGACGCAGCGGCCACAGCTAATGGATGGTCATCCCAGGAAAAAGCATTGTCCCTAACCGTAGCTCTGCGAGGCGAAGCTTTAGACGTCTTGCAATCATTGACACCGGATGAAGCTGACAACTTCGAGTTATTGGTGAATCGTCTAGAGATGCGTAATGGTCAAACTCATCTACAACCGGTGTACCGAATGCAGTTAAAGAGCCGAAAACAGAAAAATGGAGAAACTATCCAGGAATTTGAAGCGGATGTAGCAAGAATGGTACGACTTGCGTATTCAAATGCAGCGGAGGATTTCCTGGAGTGCCTAGCAGTCCAAACCTTCACCGATGGTCTTCGAGACGTCGAGTTGCAGCGCGCTGTACGGTTGGCGCGGCCGAAGACTCTTGTGGACGCCTTGACCATTGCCCTGGAGTTTGAGGCGGCGACGGAGGCCTCACGTGGAGTTGCTCGACTAAGGGAAATCACCGGTAACTACGACCATGCCGTTCATTCCGTTAGCGACGTTGAAGCGGTAGTAGAGAGATTAATGAAGTTATCTCCAAAAAGAAGGCGCCAAGTGAGATGCTGGAACTGCGGAGAACTAGGCCATATAAGAAATACTTGCCCCCAAAAAGAAAGATCTTCTGCTGAAGTACCCCAGCAGCAGGAAAACTAGAATGGGTCGACTCCTGGAGGGCGAAATCGACCCCAAACATTCCCGAAGCCCCTCACACCATTAAATTGGCAACTCTGCGACATCACGTGGACAGCTTATATGTAGATGGCCTCCTTGATGGGAAGAATATTAGCATGCTGGTAGACACTGGAGCTACAAAAACTATCGTCCGACCAACCATCATTATGCGAAATAAGATGTTGCCTACCAGTTGGAGACTGCGTACCGCTACCGGAGATTCTGCTAGAGTCTACGGTGAGATACAGGTGACGCTACAGTTTGGTTCAACCTCTCTTGTTCACTCAGTGCTGGTGGCTGACGTTGATAAAGATGTTGTTCTGGGCATGGATGTTATGCTCCACTGTGGTTTTCATTTGGATCTTCGCCAACGTATCCTTCGTACTGGTAATGAAGAAATATTCCTGCACCGAAAACAAGTTGACAATGCCTCGATTAAGCTAATCGATGATATCGAACTTCCGGCAAGCTGCGAATGTGTTGTCACAGCGCGGTTGGATGGACTGGAGCCAGATGGTGCCCCAGCCATGATAGAGCCGAAGAACCATGACCATGAATTGGGAAAAGGACTCCTTGTGGGTAAGACTCTTGTTAGATCCGCTAAAGAGGTACCCATCCGAGTTATCAACTTGAACGATCATCCAGTTCTTCTCCGAAAGGACACGGAAATGGAAAGTTTAGAACCAGTAATGGCCATAATTCACAAGATAAATGTTACGGAAACAGATGAGACCAACGAAATTGAACAATTAATGACAAAATTAGACCCCTCTTTGTCAAAACTAGAAAAGAAACAGGTAAGAGATCTACTTTACCGTTATAAACCTGTATTTGGTTCTAAAAGTAAACTGGGAAGAACTGATGTTGTACAACATAGAATTGACACTGGTGATGCACGTCCGATTCGACAGGTACCCCGAAGGATGCCTCAAGTTAAAAAGGAAGAAGCAGACAGAGCCCTTAAAGAAATGATTCAAAATGGCATAGTCAAACCATCCAGTAGTCCGTGGGCTTCTCCTGTGGTATTAGTGAGAAAGAAAGACGGATCAATGCGGTTTTGTGTCGACTATCGAAAGCTAAATGATGTCACTAAGAAGGACAGTTATCCTCTGCCAAGGATTGATGATGCACTCGACGCTTTGGCGGGTTCTACTCTGTTTTCTACCTTGGACCTTAAAAGCGGATACTGGCAAGTTAAAATGAATCCTGCAGACAAAGAAAAGACTGCCTTTACCAGTGGATCAGGGTTATGGCAATTCACGGTCCTTCCATTTCGCCTCTGTAATGCTCCTGCGACGTTTGAACGACTAATGGAGAACATCCTGCGAGGTTTGTCATGGGAAACTTGTCTAGTTTATCTAGACGACATCATCATAATGGGTAAGACCTTTAAGGAACATTTATCTAACCTGGAAGAAGTTTTTAAAAGATTACAGAACGCTAATCTAACATTGAATGTTAAGAAATGCCACTTGTTCCAGAGACATGTCAACTATTTAGGACATAACGTAAGCAAGGATGGCGTTGCTGTTGACCCCGCTAAGATACAAGCCGTTCAGGAATGGCCAATCCCTATCGACAAACATCAGCTCCGGAGTTTCTTGGGCCTTTGTTCCTATTACCGACGATATGTCAAGAATTTTGAAAATATCGCCAAACCCTTGACACGTTTGACAGAACAAGATAAGTCCTTCTGTTGGGATCAGGAATGTCAAAAGGCGTTTGAAATATTGAAGAAACAGCTTACGTCAGCACCTGTTCTTGCTTATCCACTTCCTGATGGTAAGCTTATTCTGGACACCGACGCCAGCAATGTGGAAATTGGAGCTGTCTTGTCACAGCTACAAGACGGTAAGGAAAGAGTGGTTGGTTACTTCAGCAAAACTTTATCGAAAGCTGAAAAGAACTACTGTGTAACTCGGAGGGAACTGTTAGCAGTTGTAAAATCCGTCGAACACTTTTATAAATATCTGTATGGCAGAAAATTCCTGATCAGAACAGACCATGCTAGTTTAAAGTGGCTACTTAGCTTTAGGAACCCAGAAGGACAGATAGCAAGATGGCTCGAAAAACTGCAGGAATATGATGTTGAAATCGAGCACAGACCTGGAACCAGACATCGTAATGCTGATGCACTCTCCAGAAGACCATGTCGACCTGATTGCCCCCATTGTACCCGTATGGAGCAGAACGAGGAAAAACTTGCCTTAGTTAAGGTTGTGCCAGAAGACGAGAGCTCTATGCTGGAGGAGCAACAAGAAAACGATTCCGTTCTGAGAAAGATTAGGGAGTGGAAGAGAATGGACCGTCGTCCGTTGTGGAGAGAGATATCCTCATCCTCTCCTGCTTTAAAAGCATACTGGTCCCAATGGAACTCTTTAATTTTGGACGGAGGGCTCGTTAAAAGACTTGTAGAAAATTCCGAGGGCACAGAAACAAGGAAACAAATAGTGGTCCCAAGAAATGCTGTACCGGAAATTTTAAAACAGATGCATAATGATCGTTCTGGAGGACATCTGGGTATCACAAAAACGCTGCAAAAGATCCGAGATAGATTTTACTGGGTAAATTGCACTAATGATGTTAAAGATTGGTGTCGTAAATGCACTACATGTGCTGCCAGTAACGGTCCGCACCGAAAACCGAAGGCGGAAATGCAGCAATACCTGGTTGGAAGTCCTTTTGAAACAATCGCAGTAGATGTATTGGGGCCACTTCCACAGACCGATGTAGGAAACAAGTACATCTTTGTTGTAATGGACTACTTCACTAAATGGGTTGAAGCATATGCAGTTCCCAATCAGGAAGCTACCACTTTAGCAGATATATTGGTTGAAGAATTCGTAAGCCAAATTGGGGTACCACTAGAATTACATTCAGACCAAGGAAAAAATTTTGAGAGCAAGCTGTTTCAAGATATTTGCCAAAGATTAGGCATCCACAAAACGAGAACCACAGCGATGCACCCCCAGTCTAAAGGAATGGTGGAACGAATGAACCGGACTATAACCAACTATCTGTCAAAAGTGGTGTCAGATTGTCAGAGGGATTGGGATCGACATATTCCACTATTTCTAATGGCAATTCGATCGGCCATCAACGAATCAACTGGCCAAACGCCTGCGAAGGTCCTGTTCGGTAGAGAAATGAGGCTACCATGTGACTTGGTGTTTGGTTGTAAACCTGGTGAAGAAATGGCACGTGAACAATATGTCGCCGACCTTCAGAATCGAATGGAAAATATACACAACCTGGTGCGTGGAAAACTACAGTTATCTAGTGATCGGATGAAGAGGTACTATGACACACGGACAATGGAAAAGAGTTACCAAGTTGGAGATTTAGTCTGGCTCTATAACCCCCGACGGCGTCGAGGTATTTGTCCCAAATTACAAAAGAATTGGGAAGGTCCTTACACCATCAAGAAGAAGATTAACGATGTCATTTATCGGATCGTGAAAATTCCCAGAGGGAAACCCGTCGTGGTCCATCATGATCGTTTGGCGCCTTACCAGGGAAACCACAGTGGAGATGCGCAGCAACTCCAAGAAAATGGTTTGGCTGGCTCAGGAAGTGTGCGGGATTCCGATGTAGGAATTAACATTCCAGGAGGAATGAATCTAAGGAGGGGGCAGTGTAACGGGATAACCGTAAAGGAAGGGACCTTAATTTGAAAGATTGTTGTTGACAGTTGATTTTTAGAAGTTTGTAAAAAAATCAACTGACCATTTTAAATAATGTTTCTAGAAAATTCTAGAAACTTCTAAACACACTAACTAGATTAAATAATGTTGTATGTAAGGGGATACACGGGCAGTTAACGTCAGTTCGAGTCAAGTGTTCAGAAGAGTTCATTGTATTGTCAAGTAGTTAGACGTTATCCAGCAGAGTTCAGTGTATCTTAACAATTTTGTAAATAAATTGTGTAAAAAGCCCCCATACGTGTTTCAATATGCAAAAAATTTATTGTCATTTTTAACCTATAAACAATATAATGAACATTTAAATTTCAACTTTTAGATTAAGCTGTGAATATAAATAATGTGTATTATAGACACTAGTGGTAAACGATTATTTTGAAATATTTCTCATAGGATTTTTAGAAATTTTAGAAAGTATACAATACATCTAGATTTCGAATGTTAGTAACTCAAATCTTTTACAAAAATATGAACCATTAAAGCCGACTCAAAGGAAGTCAGAAGGCAGTTCAATTTTTTTTTTTTAATTTATAATATCCTTTTAAGTTGCTACTTGTCTTTGTCAGATGTAAGCGCAAGTTCATAATGTACTATCTTCAAAACCTTTCGAATATCATGCAAGAGGTACTAAGTTCCATCCCCAACAATCTTGACATGTACCAATGTGACTTTTTAAATAATTTCTCTAACATCTAGAGATAACATGCACGTACAATAAAGGAAAACATCGTGATGGAAACGTATGGACTTAACTGTCTGAAATCACCAAGCCGCAGTGAGCAATCGTGTTAATTAAATGCTCGTTCCTTCTCCTTGTGTGAAGAGTTCTTTGGCATTAAAGTGGGAATGGGCTAATTATTATGTTATACAGTATTATTAACATATTAACTTGACTGTAGAGCTTATTCTGTTGATTTTTGTGTTATTACCTGGAATTTCTTCCACATTGATGACCAGATCATAACCAAATTTCTATGAGACCACAAAGACACTGTACTCTTTTGAATGCATAATTAAATTTTTTAAATCGGATTATAAATACCGGAGATACTCGGTAACAGACATAAATCGATGGAATTGAGAACCTCCTCCTTTTTTGATGTAGGTAAAAATAAAGTTACTTTTGTTAATTTGTTGCTTTACAATTGTAAATCTCATTTAAAATCTCGGTTTTCAAAAGAATATTATAATATACACAAAAAACTATACTTAAAAAATGTACACAGGGTAAATTTTAGCTTATAAACATTTACATGAACTTTCGCGCATTAAAATAAAGATAAAAGTATTTCAAATATTGACATTTTTAAACATATTTAAAAAAAGATTTTTTTAAGAATCTTAAAACCCGAGTTATCCTTTTTTTTTAAATTACCTGGCTTTCTTTTTAAACATTAAGAAATTAAGGTATTTTTTAAAGATTAAAAAGTATTGCTACAAAAAAATTCTAAATGATTTCATTAATGATTCAAATAAAACAAATTTAAATTACTTAAATTTTCGCGGAATAGAACCGTAAATATTAAGACTTTTTCACAATTTAAAAAAATAAATTCATTTTTTTAAATATTAAAGGGTGTGTTGCGATTGAGCGCAACCATAGTAGACCCCATGGGGTTAGAAATATTACATGAAATTTTACGTTGCGATTGAGCGCAAGGGAAGGATTAAGGTAATTATACTTTTGAAATGCATTTTTCAGAACTTGAGATTGGATTTTCCTAATCAAAATATTTGTACTACCTTTAGAGTGGATTTTTGAATGATTTTCATTCTTCTCATTACTAGATTTGGTGTATTAAAAGAGAGGTGTTTATATTAGAGAGGGTTGTGGTTAATTTTTTTCAATTTTATATTTTATTTTAAAAGTGGAGTTTACTACCAGTAAACGCGGTAAAAAGCTTATAATTTTACAAAATTTCACTTTTCGGAAAAAGAGAGTTCAGAATAACTGTGTGAAGTATAGGTGTTCAAATAACAAATGCAAAGCCAGTTTAAAAGTTGACCACAGCGAAAAAGTGCTATTGGAGGCAATCGGAGAACATAACCATGAAGAAACAAAGAATTTATCAATTAAGGTAATTATAATATTTTACGAATTTGTTATTTAATAAGAATTTTTATCAAGAAAGGCTTTTTTCGTATAGCTGGTAATTAAAATTTTTCTTTCTCGACATTTCAATCCAAGGATTCCCTGTATATATATATATTTATTAGTATTTACAATTAGGTAGTTGAAGTTGTTAGAAAATTATATTTATTAACATCCATTATTTTTTTCAGCAAAACCAGAACGGTGTCAGAAGAAAAGCAACGGAAGACATTTCTGTTCGTCCAAACAAAATTATCAGTTTAGAAGTGGGCGATGCGGTTCATTCGGCAACTTCAAAAGACGTAGAAAATATGCGTTTTGTTATATACCGTGCCAGAAGAAAATTACTTCGAACACTCCCAAAAAATATTAATGAAGTCTTTGGCGTAATACAAAACATCGATATGAATTCATCAGCAGGAAAGGAATTTTTGACTTTGGCAAAGAAGGACAAAGGAATTTTAATATTTACAACAAAAAGAAATTTACACTTTTTTTGTGAAGAAACCCGGTTCTTTTGTGATGGAACATTTAATTATTCTTCGCAATTTTTCACACAATTTTTAACAATTAATGTTGTGAGAAATGGACACTATCTCCCACTTGTGTTTGCATTGCTTGAAAACAAGAAAGCTACGACTTACGAAGAAATCTTCCGCACAATACATGTGAGAACACGTATAATATATCATTTAGACTGTCGGAAATCACCTGCGATTTTGAAGAAGCAATCCATAAGGCGGCACGAGCTGTATGGTCCAATATAACAATAGTTGGATGCAGGTTCCACATTTCGCAAGCTTGGATGCGAAAAATCCATAATCTAGGATTGAAAGGAGAATACTCCAACAATGAGAGCCAAATAGGGCAATGGTTACGTTGGACATTTGGACTCGTCTATCTAGAAGACACCGAAGTCTCTAGTTGCTTTGTGGAAGACCTCATGGCTACTGTGCCTGCAGATCCTAAGGTGATAGCTTTCTGTGACTATCTTACAGATAATTATATAACTGAGTCAGCAAGATTTCCAACAAAAATATGGGCGTCGTGTTTAGCCACTAAGGAAAGAAGTACCAACGCCTGCGAATCATTTCACAGCCACTTTAATTCAAAATTTTATTGTACTCACCCAAATATATTTTTATTTTTAAACGAATTAAAATTAAATTTAACAGTGTTAATATTGAAAAAAAAAAGTAAAAAATATAAAGTACAAGAAGCGGATGGAGTATATTGAAAATTTAATAAACTTATATCAAAGAGGAGATATGTCTAGATTTAATTTTGTAAAAAGTGTTAGTTATAAGTTATAATAAAATATTATTTTTAAAGTTGCTTGTTTGTTTTTATTAAATCCATAATTAAAGAAATGCAGGTTGGTAGTTGCGATTTATTTAATATTTTAAAATTCACTTTTTTAACAGATTTTTTGATATTTTTTAAAAAACATTAATTTGAAAAACCAATCTTGTGTAAAATTGAATTTGGGCAAGATTTCTAACAGCACACGGATGTTATTAACTGTTCCGTAAGTTTTGCGCTCAATCGCAACATGTCATTTTAAACCAACCTAGGATTAAAAGACCCCTGCTGCGTTCCGAGAATTTGCGCTTAATCGCAATGTGCCCATATTAAAATCTCTATAATAACGCTCACAATCTAGACATTTAAAGTTGAATTAATTCTCATCAAGCTTAAAATTTGTAAAATTGTTAAAAACACAATTAAAAACAACAGTTTAAAATTTCTTACCATTCCGGTACGTGCAAAAATTTTACTTGAGGTAAAATGTTTTTTTGGGATTTCCTTCAAAACGGTAAGTTTTATCGCAAAACTACCTCAGAAAAAAGATTTAATGTGCTGATTTTGTTAAAAAAAGTAATTCAACTCTACAAGTATTATCAACAACCGAATTCAATTTCTTCTTTGTATGTATGGAGCTCCTAAAAAACTACCCGAACGTTTTTTATAAACACTCGGAATAAAATTATAGTACAATTATCTTCTCTTCCTCCAACTTCATTGGCTGCTCTTTAACATATTTTTGGGGTAAATTATCAATATCAAGTGTAGTTTGTTTATCAGCTAGACCCTACAGATTGGGGTTGGAAATAGGTCGACAATACGTTAGAACAATTCAGGCTTTGCGTCCACCTACGCCGGAAAAACTAGTGATTGAAAAAGTGGACTGTTTGGTTCTGTATCATGCACGAATTGTTTTAATGTTGAATCGCCAACAGCAGAGGATTCGTTTGATATTGACGACAAACAGACATGCAATGCATCGCTTTTGACGCAAATTAGTTTTGCCAAGGATGATAAAGAAGATCAACAAGAAGAAAAAAAAGAAAAGTAAGAGTAGGAGAAGGAAAAGAAGATCAACAAGAAGAAGTAATAAAAAGTTAGGTATTAGAGAAATAAATTTTTTACTGGCTTTTAATTTATATCCATTTTATAAATTCCAACCCTTGTGAATAATATGTTATTATGCAATAGTTTCCAATAACACAAAATTACAACAGACCTGTGGAATAGGCCTTCTAGGGAAACCACGTTAAAAAAACGCGTCAAGTACACTACCTCAGAAGTGGAATGGAAACGTGTTTATAAAATGGCATTTACAAATTTTTAAAGAAACGCTGACTTTAAAGAAAAATAATATTTTTTACTGGATATTTGTACAAACTACAGTTTTTGTCTGAAGTAATTTTGAGATAAAGCTCACCGTTTTGAATAAAATCGCGACTGCTATTAAATTTTGTTGCACGTAGGTACCATACCGATGAGAAATTTTAAAGTTTTATTTTAAATTATGTGTTTAACAATTTTACAAATTTTTAGCTTGATGGGAATTAATTAACTTTAAATGTTTTACCGTTACTCTTAAAATTTTAATATTTGAAAAAATGAATTTATTACTTTAAATTGTTAAAAAGTCTTAATAATGCCGATTATAATCTACTAAAACTAATGCTTTTTTTAATTTAAGGTAGCCTTTTTAATGAAATCAATTTTTTTAGCAATACTTCAACATTTAATCCTAGAAAAAGCACTTTTTAAATTTCTTAATGTTTACAAAGTAAGTTTTTCACAATTTTACAAATCGGTGAGAATAAATGTAACTTTTTTTTTATTTTCTGATCTAATTTGACCGGGCTTTTAATTAAAATTAAATTTTTTATGTAATAATTATGACTTTTTTGTAACAACACTTAAATTTTAATATTTAAAAAGGTGCTTTTTAAATTTCTTAATGTTTACAGAGAAAGTTTTTAACAATTTTACAAATTTTCAGTTTGTGGGAATTAATCTAACTGTACTCTTATTTCGGGCCTAATTTGGCCCTGGCTAATAATTGAATTTTGATTTTTAATTTAATTATTCTGATTTTTGTTAAAGCAATAATTGAACTTTTCATGTGTAAAATAACGCTTTTTAAAAAAAGTCCCGGAGAATTAAAAAAAAGCGCTAATTCGGGTTCTCAAGGTTAAAGGATATTATTTTTTTATTTGTGTAAAAAAAGTCTTTTTTGTGAATAAAAACACCATTTTTTTATGTAAATGCGCCGATGGGTACTTTTGCACTGTATGTGATAAAATTTTTAGTCACTAAATGATTCATTTTGTAAGTAAAGTCTTTAATTTGGTATTATTAGAATTCATGTGGACTCAAAAATTTACGATTATAACAATAAAAATAAATACCATTTGGGATCAACAATTTCGTTTTTTCAATAACTATTAAGAAATAGTAGTTTTTGGTCCTCCGTCCAGAAACAATACTATTAATTACTTCAAAATCGTCCGGAAAATGGCATTTTCCGGCCTAGGCCGGCAAAGTAGCTTTTAGATTATCTAAAGAGATGGCGCTATGAGTTTAAATATTAAGTCATCAAAAATACATCATGAATAATACAAATTTTAATTAAATTTATTTAAAAACAGCGTATAATATACTAAACTTACCTATAACTTTTTCTAAAGATAAGCAGGATTCTAATTTACTTTTAATTTCTCTCACAACTTGTATTATAAAATTTGACATTTCTGTCAATCTCAATTTATGAAAATAGTTTCTTTGTATAAACATCTAATCTTGTATGTCACAAAGTAAAAAGTTTTTGAACTTGTTGTGTTTGCAACATATGTTAATTAAAACACTAATAACTACCAAACACGTATATTAAGCATCAAACAAGTAATTATATAAATATTAAATACTATAATATTAACATCACGTCATACTAGCTGACGGCTGTCTTCCAGTCACTGGTCTTAGTATAGACAGCACAAACGGTCAACTGTTGAACATAACAGAACTTTTGAAAATATTAAAAATTAGTCGGACCAAAAAATAGTGTGTGTTACACGTCCGGAAAATATTTTGCAAGTGCTCGTATTGTTTCGCCTCGGTGCTACGCACCTCGGTTACACAACTTTACTCGCTCTTGCAAAATGTCATTTTCCGTCCTTGTGTCACAAATAACTATTACGTAACAAGTCCTGAAAGTGTTCTTTTACTGGACAAGTAGGCAAATTGCAGGGCGAGCCCTGCAATGTCCAGTAAAAGCACTTTTGGGACGTATTACGTACAAAATTTTTTTTTAAACGGGCATTGTTGTACTTAAAACGGGCATTGTTGTACCATAAATTTCATATTAAAAACAATAAAACAGTTAGTCTAAGATAGCGGTCAATTGGTTTCTATGGTAAGCGAGTTTTGTATTTATTTAAAAATATTTCTCATATTTTGACGTTTAGTTGAAAACCTAAAAATGGAAATTCAAAATGATGCATTTGATTGTGAAGATGAAATTATACCGCAGGAAATTGTTAAGGCGGCCACTAAAGTAACTTTTGATTTATTGCCTTCGAAGTCCCGGACACGATATGAAAAAACATACCAAATTTTTGAACGGAATTGTCTCATTATAATGCAAGCAGTTCAAAAAATCTCACGTCAACGAATATTTTTGATATACCATGCTTACAGATAAGTCATGCTAATAATAGTAGGTACGTTTAATATAACTATTCAAAAATAATGTTTATATTTGTAAACCAAACGTTAACAATTAGTTAATAAAGAGTTCTTATTATAAAAATGTAAACTGATTTTCATTAAAGATAGGCCGGAGAGTAAATAAAAATGAGTCCGGTAAAAGCTTTTACCGGACTAGTCCGAAAAAATGACATTTTCTGACCTAAAAATAAACCGGAAAGTACTAATATTGACAATACTTCATATAATTTACACGTTTATACGTTTAATCATAAAGTAAATATTTATATATTTTTTATAAATTAAAACTAATAATAAATTATTTGTTTATTGTGCTTATTATCTGTTTTTATCCTAGAACCGACGAAAAAAGCTGGTGGTTACCTATATTAACGAGTGTCTTGGGAAAATTGTTATTTTACTGTGCATAAAAGGATAAAAATGGGTATTATGGACGACTTTAAAAATCAAAAATGTTTAAGGCGCTTTCAACTATAGATAGAGATCCCAGGTTCGATCAACCATTTTTTCCTGAATGCCATTTCGTGTTTGTCTAATTTATAAATATAAAAAAAAACATGAAAGATATATCAAATAAATAATTTATTAAATCTAAAAAGTAGAAAATTAAGAGAAACATAAAAAAGTTTCGGAGTTCGGACAAAAACTATCGTAATTTCGTGACACGCCCTTTTCCTCGTACAAGTTAATAAACACTATCACAGATAATGTCGTATAAGCCGGTAAGTAGCCACTTGAAGACAATTTTATTAAGTGGTTTTACTTTTCCGTTACTCATGCCTCACATATAGTAAAAAAACTGTCGTCAAACAGTAGTAAAACTCAGATAGTCATAGAATAGTCGAAGTCCAGTCATAAAAAAGACGTAGAATTATTCCAAATCAAACATTAACTAATGTAATGCTGTCTTAAAACATTTATAAAATAGTTGACCAGCAGTAGTTAAACCTTTATTATATTTTTTTTAAATTGTTAGCACGCTAAAATTACTTACCCACTAAAACGTTTTATGAATAACCTCAAATTAACATTCTAGCTTACAAAACTATAGCTTGTTAGGTACTTACTTTTGTATTTTCGGCAGAATCTCTTTCCAGCCTTAAGTAACATTTTACGACACACCAAGCAACTCTTGCTTGTGTTTTTTTTTTAAAGAAGCTCTTTATATTAATTTTGGCGATAGGATTGAATCGAGAAAAAGTGTACGCGTACGAACAGAAGATGATCTTTTAACTTACCCTCTTTCTTGCTTTCTCTCTTATTATTGTAAAAGTATGTGTAACGGTGGCTGGTTAACCATACCAGTACCAGTTTGAAAAAAGAAGATTCAAAAAATGTCAATGGATGACATTGAAGACATTTTATAGTTTTATTATTATTCTAATCACGTTGTAATATTAATCTCTTAATTTGTTTAAATATTAACAATAAAGTTAATATTAGTTTACGTTTGCTTTATTAAAACGTTACATGGTGTCAGAAGTAAAAAACTGAATTGGAAAATGGCAGAAAATAATAATATTGAGTCTACTGGAGTAACCGGAATAAGACCGCCAAAACCGTTCAATTTTGGAGCCGAAAACTTATCTACCACGTGGAAGCAATGGTTACAACAATTCGAATGGTACTCAGTTGCAACGCAGCTAGAAAAAAAATCAGCCGAAATCCAAGCAGCCACATTTATGGCAATACTAGGTCCGGAAGCAGTACCTATTTTTAATAGTTTTAATCTATCTGAAAATGCACAAAAAGACATAGATGCAATTAAAGCACGATTTAATTCGTATTTTATTCCGAAAATAAATTTGTGTTTTGAAAGATACAAATTCAACAGAACACACCAAGAATACGGAGAAACCTTTGATGAATATTTGACAAAAATACAGAATCTAGCTAAAACTTGTGACTTCGATAATTTAATTGATAGTTTGCTAATGGATAAAATAATCATAGGAATACGCTCTGAAAAGGTTAGAGAAAAGTTATTAGCTGAAGAAAATCTAACACTAAACAAGTGTATTTCAATATGCCGAGCTAGTGAACAAGCTACCAAGCAGTTAGCAGAATTCAAAGGTAAAGAAAATATAGAAATAAATAAAATAAAATCTGACTCAAAGCCAAGCTGTAGTAAATATGAAAACAATGAATTTGATTGTAAACGCTGTAGTACCAGACATAAACAAAGGAATTGTCCAGCTTATAAGCACAAATGTGATAAATGCAACAAACTAGGACATTTTTCATCAAACTGTTGGTCCAAACTAAATCAAAAAACTAACAAAGGCAAAATTCTTGCTATAAGTACTGATTCAACTACAGGTGAAGAAGATGATGATGATGAACTATTTATCAATGCAATTCATTCAGATGAAGATGACGAACGCTGGTCAGAAAATATTAAGATAAAAAAAATTCCCGTAAAAATACAACTAGATTCAGGTGCTGATTGTAACGTGCTGCCTTTATCAGTAGTTGAACGCGTAAAAGCAAAACTTGAGCCTTCAAATATAAAAAAATTGGTTGTTTTTGGATCAAATAAGTTGGAAGTAATAGGCGAAGTTACACTACCTTGCGAAGTTAGAGAAAAACACACAAATATTAACTTTAAAATAGTAAAAGAAGCTGTTCCGCTTATATTAGGACGTGAATCATCAACAAAACTAGGTCTAATAAAAAGAATTTACAGTATTTCGACAGAAATTGATCAAAATATATTTAAAGGCCTAGGTTGTGTAAAAAATTTTGAATATGACATTGACTTGGTAGAAAATCCATCATTTAGAATCAGAGCTCCAAGAAGAATACCTCACGCGCTACAAAGTGAAGTTAAAAAAGAGCTTGACAAAATGGTACAAATGGGAGTAATTGAACCCATATCCGAATCTACACCATCAGTATGTAATATGGTTGTAGTTAGACTCAATAATAAAATTAGAATATGCATTGATCCTACAGATGTTAATCAAAATTTGTTAAGAAGACAGTATCCACTAAAAACGATAGAGGAGATAGCAGCAAAACTAAATGGTTCCAATTGGTTTACTCTTTTAGATTGAAAAAAGGTTTCTGGCAAATAAAAGTCACGCCTCGTACACAAAAATATCTTGCTTTTGCCACACCATGGGGCAGATATACATGCAAAAGGCTACCTTTTGGTTTAGCAGCAGCTCCCGAAGTGTTTCAGAAAGTCATGTCAGAATTACTTACAGATGTAAATAATGTAGAATGTTCAATGGATGATATACTAATCTACGCTAAAACTAAAGAGCAGTTAAAAGAAATAACAAGTAAAGTTCTAAATATTATAAATACGGCTGGATTAAAACTTAATAAAGAAAAATGTACATTTGAGGTAAATAAAATATCTTTTCTGGGTCACATAGTATCTAAAGATGGTTTGCAGATAGATCCATCGAAAGTGAAGGCTATAAATTCATTAAAAATGCAGAAAAATAAAAAACAATTACAAAGGTTTATTGGTATGCTAACCTATCTGATGAAATTTATACCAAATTTATCACAATTGTCCGAACCTTTAAGGAACCTCCTAAAAAAAGATGTGCCATGGCATTGGGAAGCAGAACATGAAATAGCTGTAAATAAACTAAAAGAATTATTGGTAACCCCACCAGTCCTAAAATATTATGATGTCAATAAAGAGGTTACACTTTCTGTCGATGCAAGCTCAACCAGCTTAGGTGCAGTACTCATGCAAGATGGTCAACCAGTAGCATATGCATCGAAAGCACTTACAACATCACAGCTGAATTATCCGCAAATCGAAAAAGAAGCTCTCGCAATAAGGTTTGCTTGTCAAAAATTTCATGAATATGTCTATGGTAAAAAATTGTCAATAGAAACTGATCACAAACCGTTAGAAACAATATTTAAAAAACCAATACCCACAGCACCAATAAGGCTTCAGAGAATTTTGCTGGAAGTTGCACCATATGCTCCCAAGGTAAAATATATAAAAGGTTGTGATATACCAATAGCAGATACACTCAGTCGAGATTGTGAAAATGAAATAGAACCTAAACCTATTCATGACAGAGATAATGAAATGATAATTGCATTATCTATGACAGAAGAAGCTAAAAATAAAATCGAAGAAGCTACAGAAAAAGATGAAGATCTAATTCTCTTGAAAAAGTATATTTTATACGGATGGCCAGATAGTATAGATGAACTTCCAGAAAATACACGACACTACTTCAACTTTCGAGAAGAACTATCCTTTAACAATGGACTTATAATGAAAGGTGAGAAAGTAGTAATACCTAAAGCAAAAGTCAAAGACATGTTACTACAAATCCATCACGGTCACTTTGGAATTCAAAGTTGTTTAAGAAGAGCCCGTGGTCTACTATATTGGAATGGACTTAACAGAGATGTAGTAAACTATATACAGAAATGTAGTGTCTGTCAACAAACCCAAAGTTCAAACCCGAAACACAAACTAATAACAAAAGAAATTCCCAGTCACCCTTGGCAAATAGTAGCAACGGACTTATTTTCATACGGTAATAAAGAATACTTACTTATTGTAGATAGTTATTCTGGATTCCTAGATTTTAAAAAACTGAAATATTTAACATCTAACGAAACGATTCAACACTTTAAAGAATGGTTTGCAACACATGGAATTCCCGAAATAGTAGAATCCGACAATGGACCACAATACAGTTCTAAAGAATTTAAAAAATTTGCTGAACAATGGGGATTCAAACATAAAACCTCAAGCCCGAAATTTCCGAGAGCTAATGGACCAGCAGAAAAAAATGTATCAATTGCAAAATCAATATTAAGAAAATGCGATCTGGACAACTCAGACATTCAATTAGCACTACTCAATCATCGCAACATTCCCAGATCAGACGGATTAGGATCTCCAGCACAACGTTTAATGAGCAGAAATATCAGATCACTATTACCAATATCTAGTGATTTGCTAAAACCGAAAGTTATAAACAATGTTCAAGATAAACTTTTAGCAGCCAGAAAACTGCAAAAGAAACATGCAGATAAATGCGCAAAAGAAACGAGGCCATTACAAATTGATGATCGCGTAAGGATGCAGGTTGGAAATAGATTATGGAAGGAAGGTATCATCAGCGATATCATAAACCCTCGTTCGTATAATGTCACGCTAAAGGATGGTACAACCTACAGACGAAATGCAGCGCACTTACATCCCACCAACGCAGAGATAAACGATCCAACAGAAATATTAATCAAAGCTGAGGATAGAACAAACTCCACACAAGAAGAAAGCAGGACTTCGACTTCAATGGATCCACCAACTCCAAAGCAACTAAATCCACCACCAAATATATTGGAGCAAGAACCAACAAGTTTAGATGATAACCTGTATATAACCAGGTCAGGGAGAATAGTTAAACCTGTTAATAAGCTAGACTTGTGAAATATCTCATTTCATTAAGAAAAGGGAGATGTAACGGTGGCTGGTTAACCATACCAGTACCAGTTTGAAAAAAGAAGATTCAAAAAATGTCAATGGATGACATTGAAGACATTTTATAGTTTTATTATTATTCTAATCACGTTGTAATATTAATCTCTTAATTTGTTCAAATATTAACATTAAAGTTAATATTAGTTTACGTTTGCTTTATTAAAACGTTACAGTATGTATATAGCAGGCATATAGAAGTAAGTAAAGTACATAACATACAGAGCAGACTAAAGAACAACAGTAGGTACCTTTCGGTTAAAATAAAATTGAATCGTAGACGTTTTATCAAATAATAATGATAATTATAGTATATAAATAAATATATTTTTGGTCCTCCGTCCAGAAACAATACTATTAATTACTTCAAAATCGTCCGGAAAATGACATTTTCCGGCCTAGGCCGGCAAAGAAGCTTTTAGATTATCTAAAGAGATGGCGCTATGAGTTTAAATTTTGTCATCAAAAATACATAATGAATAATACAAATTTTAATTAAATTTATTTAAAAACAGCGTATAATATACTAAACTTACCTATAACTTTTTCCAAAGATAAGCAGGATTCTAAAATTCTCTCACAACTTGTATTATAAAATTTGACATTTATGTCAATTTAGAACTACTGATCATTCGATTATGAAAATAGTTCATTGTCTCTGCTGTCTTTATATAAAATTATTAGATATTAATGTTAATATTTTCAATATACCAATTTTTACTGTGCTGCTTATTAGCACAGTATTTGTATGTATAAAAATTAAGAAACTTGAAATCGATTATCAGAAAATCATTCCTTATTACTAATTTTTTTAATCCTGCAATAGATGTCAATAAACATGTAATCTTGTATGTCACAGAGTAAAAAGCACAGGTAAAAAGTTTTTGAACTTGTTGTGTTTGCAACATATGTTAATTAAAACACTAATAACACTAGTAACACGTATATTCAGTATCAAACAAGTTATTATACAACTATAAATATAATTATAATATGTATCAACATCACGTCATACCAATACCAGTTGACAGTCTGTCGTCTTCTAGTCACGGGTCTAACTTCAGGTAGGACAAACGGTCAACTGTTGAACATAACAGAACTTTTGAAAATATTAAAAATTAGTCGGACCAAAAAATAGTGTGTGTTACACGTCCGGAAAATATTTTGAAAGTGCTCGTATTGTTTCGCCTCGGTGCTACGCACCTCGGCTACACAACTTTACTCGCTGTTGCAAAATGTCATTTTCCGTCCTTGTGTCACAAATAACTATTTATCTACTCTACCTCATATTATGTATCAATTTTTAGTTCGTGAAAACTGTCATTATAGACAGCAGTGCGTAAAGGATTGAAAGTGTGCGTGAAGTAACAATGTATTTTAAATGGGATTTACTTTTTCGCACTGTTTTTGACACACCTTCATATAATCAAATATCCTTAGCATTCGCGTTGCCATGGTGTTGCTATGAGAGCATTAGTTTTGTTAGTATCTTGTAAATGAATTGAAAATAAATTGCTTTCCTGTAATTATTTTTTATTTGATTATCGCAGATAAAATATTGTATGAAAATGTGCGTGAAGTGCTTTTTGCGCACTTACGCGATATATAGCACTCGCTTCGCTCGTGCTCTAAACATCGCGTGCGTGCGCAAAAAGCATACTTCACGAACTGTTTCATAAATAACTATTTTTAAACCAGCCAGAAATTAATACTTTCCGGTTTATTTTCAGGTCAGAAAATCTCATCTTTATTTACTTTCCGGCCAATCTTTAATGAAAAAAACAATAAAGTAGTTAGTGTCTAAGATAGCGGTCAATTGGTTTCTATGGTAACCGAGTTTTGTATATATTTAAACTTGACATATTTTGACGTTTAGTTAAAAACGTGAAATTTATTATAAAATGGATATTTAAAATGATGTATTTGATTGTGAATTAATGGAAGATGCAATTATACCAGATGAAATTGTTAAGGCGGCCACCCAAGCAAGGTTTGTTAAAAAAAATGTTAAAATTAGTTTATAAAGAGTTCTTGTTATAAAAATGTAAACTGAATAATATGAAGTTTATGGTACAACAATGCCCGTTTAAAAAAATATATTGTACTCGCAGGCTTGCAGGGCTCGCCCTGCAATTTGCCCACTCGTCCAGTAAAAGACCACTTTCGGGACTTGTTACGTAAACTACTATTAAATGTATAATATACAGTACAGTAACATTTTATACTAATTTTTGTATTTTACAATATACTAATATTGTTTAATGAGATCAGTATTCGACCTTTATTTGTTTGCATGAATGTTCTGGTCTACAAAAAAGTTTTAGAGAATATTTTTTTTTATATTCTAGAATATAGGAATATTTAATTTATAAAATATTTTGTGTAGGTAATTACATTCTTATGATATTTTGTACAATTAGGAAGTTTATTTTTGGGTTTTGAGTTTGGGTTCGGGGGGACTTTACCTCGGTATCGCTATGATATATAGATATATTAACGTGTGACTGTTTATCCTAATGGATAAATTAGAAATCAAACTACAAAATTGATAAACGTTAACTTTAAAAACCAAGATTTATTTTATAATATATTCATGACAGACCAATGTTATTTTTTATAAAATCCTGTGACTTCTGTAGACAAATTACAAGAGTGTTTTAAGAATTTTCCGATCTATATAAAAAATAATTTATTTTGTTTCTTATTGTATGTGTTTTAACATAATTTTTAATTAAACCTGTACAACTAATAGTTGAAGTATTCCTATACAAAAAAGTTCTTTACGATGGTTTTTTACTGTAAAAAACTTCTTTGTTCAGAGGGTACAAAAATAATTTGATATTTAAAAAGGATGGTCAAGAAATAACATTTTGCAGATTTTATTAAGTGATCGGTGTGGAACAGACATAATTTTTCAGATTATCATACACTACAAAAAAAAATGAGTTTAAAAGACAAAATCATTGGAAGAAAAATAGTTCCTAAAGTGTTGCACACTCAGAAACGATTAAAACGGTTATTATAGTAAGATAATTTTAAGGCGTAAATTGTTATATTTGAAAAAGAAATTTTATTAAAAACCAGCAGAAACGTTTTAAAACGTTTTTATTTAGCACCTATTTTTAACAGGTGCTTTTAGAGATAGCGCGAAATGTGCATAAATTGTAACATTTTTTAAAAGGAGGAAGCAATAAAGAGAGAAACTTATATCTTACTCGTAGACTCACCTAATTGACTGGAAGGAAGCAGTAGCTTATTAATTAAGTGAATGTAGGAGTAAGTAAACAGTTGATTTCTTTATTGTTCTCTTTTTCTAGTTAGCTAAAATATCGTATAAAATTATAGCATGTCCTCTCAAGCACAATATTTAGATTGTTATGTTTTATTTACTAAGATAAACAAGCTATAACGTACCCGGTTAATTTATAACCTTGAGTAATTTTTACAATCATAAGTTTTATTTCCCCGAATAACCGTGATGAAAATTATAATGACTTGTTCAGATTCGCAAATGATTACATTAAAGTCAACATAAATGGCGTCCCTTTCACACATTCCAGAATTTATGTGACCTTCTACAACAAAAGGCTGAATAAAAAGCTTTAATCCCCGGAGAAATTACTTCAGTATGGGAATGCGGCCCGGAATGTTCCGGTGAATCATATATTTCGGAAAATTTGTTTTCCATGTCAGGCCCGATGTACTTTGGAAGATACCGCCGAAACCGCGATAAACTAAAACATTTTCGAATTTCGTATCAGTTATGAAACTGAACTGATGTGGGTTAAGCAAAACACAAAATGGGTAAGGGTCACCAAAAAATTATACGCACCCTAAAAGTTTTTAGGTTATTTTCAACTTAATCTAGAAGAATACCCGTATCAACCTAAATTATAATTTATTTCGTACTTTATCTTAAAATATACCATACCAAACTATGTACCTTTTTTTAGTTATTTAGCAATGGTGATAAACGCAGTGGGTAGGTAATACTGCATATTTCAAAAAAACTTATAGCAATATCATGTATTGCAATGTAAATATAAGTTACAGGAGCTCTGTTTTATTATTTCTATTTTCTTTTAACAAATTTTTCACGTTTTTTGTTAATAATTTTTAACACCTTTGCAATTTGTCATGATTTTTTTTCTTTTTATTTATTGTTATTTTATTAGATAATTTAAATAATGTTTTTAACAAAACTATATTTAAAAATGATTAAAATCTAGTTAACGGTAATCCTATCTACGCATACATGCGCTTTTTTTTATCTTATTGGATTACTAGTTGTACTCGCAACGTCGTTCGCGTGGCGTGTGATTGTTGTATAAAAATTTCTTACCCCACCCCATTTAAAGAATGGGAGAGAAATTTTTATAAGTACACCAGATGTTAAGTTGAAAAAAGACAAATACATCTGTGAAAACCGCATTCGAATCGGATCAGTAGTTTTCATGTTATGCGCGCACAAACATACAGACAGACAAAAAAATCTAACTACATATTTGGGCTCTATTTTGATTAACCTGCGACGTCATTCGCGTGGCATGTTGATTTTTGTATAAAAATTTCTTTCCTCCCCCGTTAAATGGGTGGGGGGAAGAGAAAGTTTTATACACCAGATGTTAAGTTAAAAGAAGACAAATACGTCTTTGAAAACCGCATTCGAATAGGATCAGTGGTTTTCATGTGATGCGCGCACAAACATATACATTCCTACAGTTTTATTATATGTATAGATTTAGCTATAGCTAATATAGCACTATTTTTTGCCACTTGTCGACCTTTACTATGTCTAGCAAAACGTCCCATAAAAAGCATTACTTATTATATTTAGCAAGTTAATTAGATAAAAATAGAAAGTAAGTAACTTTATAAACAATAGTTACATTCAAGAATGACTTTTTTTGTAATCTAGTGTGTAATTTTATTTGAGCATTTTCTGAATAGGAGCAGAGAATTGTAATAATTTAGTTTGAAATTTATTGAGTATTTTGTGTGGTTATTTGACAATTGTTCAAGCTTTGTTAGAATTTTAGTTCATTGCGGATAATTTCCAATTTGTTAGATATGATAGCACACTTGAATGCAAAATTGGACTAACCGGACCGTTCCGTCATCTTCTGATTAATTTATTGAGAGGTAATAAATGGTTAAGTTACAAATTGAAAATAAACTTGTAATTAATAAAGTTAATTGATATAAAAGTGTTTTTAATTAAATCCATAAATAGATAAGCTATGTATGTATAAGACCAAATTATAAACATTTTGAATCAAAATCGCGCCAAATTTAATTTTGAAATTTTGCTGCTATATGGTTGAATGTGGTGTCGCTTGATGTCAATTGTTCTTTACCAAATCGGCTTCTTAGTGCGATACAGCCAATTATATGTTGTTTGAACTTTTATTGAATAGCTGTCAGTTGGTGTTCCTGCGATAGACATTTACATTTTCACCCTCGTAGCCAACAAAATAGTCCCTTTTCTTATTCTACCGCTGCGATACTCCGCTACCTACAGCCTAATACAGCCTAATACATCTGTGGTCGAATGGTTAAAGCTGCTAACTTTTATAGGTAGAGATCGCAGTTGGCAAGTGGTATTTTTGGTTATTCTTTAATGTAATATATCTAATTTTAAAATTTTAAAAAATCAATGAAAATGTTCTTAGAACTTAGGTACTATAAAAAAAGAAGGTAAAGAAAAACTATCAAATAGATTCGTAAACAACACAAACAGGTACATTAAAAAAAACAGAATTTCGAACATTTATTGACAATGAAACATCTATACTTTATAGAATCGTTTTATGGAGGGTACGTGAAAACGAATTACAAATTGTAAACCAACTAATGCAATCAACTACAAGATCTTTGTTCTAGAATGAGATCTTAAAAGCTTAAAAGCACTCCTAGTAAGAAAAGAGTCTGAATCAATAAAAAAGACAATCATCTCTATGGACGGAAATGTGCAACAGGAGAATTTTAGTATGTACAATGTAAAAGTAACATAAGTTCCCATTGACTGAGGTAACCGCTGATGACAGAAAAATGAAATTTGTACAGATGTTTATTTTTATTATGTGCACACCTACTAAGAAGGAATTTTAAGAAATTTTAACCCTGAACGGGTGAAATAGGAGTGGAAATTTTTAAATCGGCACCGATCTTTAAAAAAATTGAAATCAGGCACTTAAAAATATAACATTAAACGTGTTTTATGTGTTTTTAGAATTCTTTTCCTAAGGGTGCAAATTAGGGGTTAAAACTTTGTATGGATAATACTTAAAAGTAACTCCGTTATTACAAATTATTATGTGGGCTCCTGCTAATACAATGTTAAAAATCGTAAGAAGTTTTGTTAAAAATCGTGAAAAGTTGTTGGATAATTTTGAATATGGTGAAAAACTTTGAAATATTGACGAAAATCTTAAAGCAAATTTAAAAATTTTAAAAGACTTTTAAAAATTATAAAAAAAAAACGTTGAAATTTTAAAAATCGTAACGAATTAAGTTGAAAATCTTAAAAAAACGTTAAATTGTAAAAAAATTTTGAAAATCCTGAAAAATTAATAAAAATGGTTAAAATCTGTCACAAATCATAAAAAATTTTGAAAACCGTAAAAAAATCGAAAAACCAAAAAAAAAAATAAAAATAAAAACTAAATAGATAAAATTTTAAAAAAGAAAAAAAGATCCAAACAATATCACAAAAATTTTAAATAAAAAAAATATAAAAACAAACAACTAAAAAAGAGATAAAATAGCAAAAATTACAAAATACAGCAAAGAAAATTTAAACTTGTAAATGAACAAAAAATATGACAAAATATACAAAAACACTAATGTTATCATGAAAATCAATCGAAAAAACCAAGAAAACATCGTAATAGTTGAATAATAACGAAAAATGAAAAAAAATCATTATTTGTTAAGCGATACGAATTTCGCCGGGTCAGCTTGTAAAATACATAGATAAACAATAAGCCTAAAAAGACCGGTAACAATTTCAGACTTAATTTATTTAATTTAAAATCCTCCATAAAAACATAACTGTTTATGGCCAATTCAAGTTTTAACTGTAGATATTAAAAATTTCTTATACAATTGCAAAAATCTAAAAATTACAGGTGTACACAAAGTAAATGATGAAAATAACACTACATATATAGGGAAAATTTGTAGGGTTATATAAACATAAGACTTATATTTAACAACTAAACTCACAAAACAGTTTTCATACACTTTATACATCCCAAAAAGTTCTACATTCAATCTTACGCTCATACTTGCTTCAATCTGTATACACATTGACGCTGTCCTTTCATCTTACATTTCCATAGTAACATCACCTTTGTGATTTTTTTTATGATTTAATGGTCCAATTTGAATACGTTGAACTTTCAATATAATATCACGCGTTATATACGACCATTCGAGTGTATTTGACGTGATCATGTCGTCGTAAAAGAGATAGAACCTATCAGTTTTTTTTTTTGAAAAATATATATAAAGAAACGAAAATACCTTTGATGACGGATTTAAGTCAACCAGAAAGTATACTGAAAGCCCAATCTTTGATTTTTGCTGAAATTGATTTGTTTTTTGTTATATTTTGTAACAAGATACAAAAGGTTTAGGAGGATTTATTTAAATAGCAATGCTACATACACCTATTGATAAAATTATTGAATGTTTGACATTCTTATTGTTTTGTCGCCAGCTGATAACAAAGTACGTCAGAAAAGAATTAATATAATTTTAATAATATTATAAACGATTTTTATAACATGATCTGTTTGTAATGTACCTATATTTACAAATATAGTGTCTTATTTTCAAATATTGTCTTTATACTCTAGTCAGCATCTTTAAAAACGTGAAAAATAAAGATAAAGGTCCTAAAAATATGAGTGATAGCTCATTGGATTCGGAATCACGTCTTCAAAAATATTTTGAAGGATTTTGGTGCAGGTAAAAAATTGCAATTGTTATTAACAAAATAAGATAAAAAAAATGATATTTATGTTTTTGTTAATAACTAGAAAAGTATTAATACTTAAGCAATTTTGAAAAAAGCTAGTTAAAGAGGAGGAAATTTCCGAAAAAAAAGTTTTACTCCGGGAACTCTATCTCCATTATTTATAATTTTAATTTGACGTTGAAAATAGAGCTTCGCTGGGCTTTTACGTCATTCGCGCGCAGCCGCTAAACGAGGTTTTTCAGATAAAATATTTTTTTTATGACATAAAATGTTATTTTAAAAATGTAAAAAAAATCT
Source organism: Altica lythri (assembly GCA_964028335.1). NCBI lineage: Eukaryota > Metazoa > Arthropoda > Insecta > Coleoptera > Chrysomelidae > Altica > Altica lythri. Next base: position 31,032,612 of record OZ034809.1, on the reverse strand, counting down.
AGTATTTTCCTAACACTTAAAAGAATCTAACGCAGTCGGAAAAAACATTTTATCACTATTTGTGAAAAAGTTATTTAATTGTTAACTAACAAATTTTTTCCTAATCTCTGTTGGCATAAACAATGGCATAAAAGTTACAAATAATTAGCCTTAAAATTTGAAACTTTGTGGAGCCCTTTTCATATGTATACTTTACAAGATTCTGCAATAAACGTTTACAAAAGTTTATTAATTTGTTAATTATGATTTTTCATAACTATTGCAAAATGAAATATCTAAAAAAAGTTGATAATTTATTTTTTACTATCATTATTTACTTATTCATGTTTTAATATTAAACGATGGCAGTAATTAACATAGGTTTTTAATTTTTAACGTAATTTGTTTATAAAATTGTTTTAAACAAATAGAAAAATTAAACATTTTTAAAATTTTTTTTTTTGGTTAATTTGTTCTTAATTTTATTTATTATTTTTTTCTGGACAAACTTCTAAACCAAGTGTGTTAAAAATTAATTTAAAAATGATATGTGACAGTTCGGGAATTTTTAAGGAGCAAAAGCATAGCTTTCTTTACTCCCTAAAGAATTATTTGACCGAACATTTATATGAAAAAATGCCATCACTTGTATTCACGTGGGTTTTGGTCACTTAAAATCAAATCTTATGCCTTGTTATCATTTCTGAACACTTTAAATCAGGTGTAATCACTTGTAATTACTTGCAATTAGTCGCAATCGCTTATGCTCCATTGAAATAATATCTCTTGTGATTAATGTTTCTTACTCCGATCGAAATAGATAAGAACAAACCTTATGAAAAGTATATAAAACTAGTTAGTGTGCGGCCACACATAAGGCAAATAGCGGACCGGTGCGCGGTGGAAAGAGCGGATGAGAATGCGGAACTTTTAATGAAAGTAAATTAATCTTTGTGACCACACATACGGCAGAAAGAAGACCGGAAACGTGCGTAGTTACTAAATAGATTCGGAGTGTTAAAATTTGTTTAATATTTTTACGCTTACTTGTATTAATTTTTGACCATAAAACAGTATCTAAAACTTTAGCGATGGCCAGTGTTTGAATTACCTACTCTCCATCTTCCTCTGTGCTATTTCACAACTCACTGCTTTATATACTACCACAGATCGGAATAGCGTGGAATACAACGTGGAATAGAACGAAATGGTTTAGCGAAATTTTTATGTATGTCAAGCTATCATATTTATTTTGTAGGACCTAATTACTACCAAAACTATATTTTACTGCCAGTTAATTACTAATTTATGACAAAAAATATTGATTTAACCCTTCCAGAACGGTTATGCTAGTTTGACAGTCAAGCTAGCATAGTCATAGATGTATTTACACAACAAAAAAAATTACGTTCCTAAAGGTGGCATATTTTATTGCTTTCGATAGGTATATCGACCAACCCTTAATAACTACCTCCTTTTCCCGTAACTTGAATCTCACTCACTGAAGAATGCTAAAAAAGAAGAAATAGTTTAGTAACAAATTAACAAGAAAACTAGATTTAATTGCTGTTTTAATGTTAAAGATAAATTATCAATAAAATATGCCACCTTCATGAACCTCGTAGCTCTTTTGGTGCAGCTGTGGCTATGCTAGCTTGGCTCTTATGCTAGCTTAACCATTGCTTCTCATAAAGGGAGCGAGCCATATTTTTTGACGTAATAAATTCTCTATAGAATAGCATATAATATATTTTTTGAAAATTTTGAAACTTTGAAACTTTTTAGAAGTATACAAAGAAGAATATATTAAAGGACATTAAGGAGAAATTGAAAAAATGTCGCACCCAGCAAGACTTGAATTCGCAACCTTCAGCTTTACGCGCTGACGCTCTAACTAAGCTATAGGTGCTTAGCCATCAAATCGCCGAATGGTCGTTAAATTCAACTTATGCCACATGTGACACTTACTCACTTTCTCCTTAAGCACATATAGTATGACGTTAATGAGAGAGAGACTTTATCAAATCGACAATTGAAATATCAAACTCTAAGTCATTTTTTTTAGTACCCTGTCTTATATTTTTATTCGGTTAGGAGACCGGTACCATGGATTCTCTAATAAATGATTATTTGAGATGTCTCTCATTGGATTTTTTTGAAAATTTTGAAATTTTGAAAGTTTTTAGAACTATACAAACAAGAGTATATATATATATACATTCAGAAAGGCAGCCATTGAGAAATGAAGGCTAGAAAAGGCCCAGGAGTGGTGGGAAACATCACCGGGCAAGCGACAAGCCAAACTCTTCATAAAGGGTTACTCGGCGAAGTTTACTGCAGAGCTGCTATCACAAAGGCGAAATGATGTCAGAATGATTGTCAGTCTCTTGACAGGACATTGTAGGCTCAGAAAACACATGAGTCAGCTAAACTTAGCAGATGAAGACATTTGTCGATACTGCCAAGAGGAAGAGGAAACTGCATTTCATGTCCTATGCCAATGTGAAGGCCTTGCAAGGACGCGGTATCTAGTACTGGGAGAGGAGAAACCGGCTGCTCCAAGTTATGCGGAGTGGCCACTGTCAAGGCTATTAAGTCTCATTAAGAGGGCAGAGCTGGACAAGGTGCTCTAATCCTATTCCACAGATAATGGGTGTTCACAATAGATCTGCAAAGGTCGCAGTGATATAGGCTAACAGCCAACCCAAAAATATCTATCTATCTATCTAAGAGTATATTAAAGGACATTAAGGAGGAATTGAAAAAATGTCGCACCCAGCGAGACTCGAACTCTGTGTTTATTAACTGATGTTAATTAAGAATTAATTGAAGAGCTATTAGTTATAATAATTTGTGATTGTACAAATAATTCAAAAAATCAATGAAAATCCATAATAAAAATTTCTAGCATAAAAAAAGTATAATAATGAATTGAACTAAATCATATCTATTATTAAAATAAAATCATTTTACTTCCAATATTAAAAGTGTCTTTGATTAAGGAACAAGTCCTTCATTGCATATTCTGCGAATTTTCCTTTATTATTCATTACATCACGTGTTGAATTACCCATCATATTTATTATCTCATCTTAACATAATCATATCTATCATTTTTTAAAAACTTACTCAATCACCTTGCTTGTTTTATGATTGTGTCCAGATGTTCCAGGATAACGTTCAATGTTTTGAAGTATATCATAAATTTTTTACGAAGTAGAACATAGACATTTTTCGCTACATTGTCTAACTTTGCTATGTCGGTAGTTGTAAATTTGTTTATGAGAGTATTTCCAAGTTAAATTCTACTTGTATACGACAATTACATAAGACATCAAAGTAACAATTTGGTAACTTTTCTGGTCCAGGTTTTTGAAATATACCTTTATTTAGAGGTCTTTCTTGTGCCAAATATTTAAAAATTGCTCTTTTGCTATTTTTATTATAAGCTCCCATATAAACCGTAATAGATTTCAACTAGCGTTAGATATTCAGATGTAGGTACGTAAAAAAAATTCTTGTCTTCTAAAAGATCTATGAAAATATGATGAAATTTCCCATATTTTTGTCTTATTACCTTTATTTAGTGCAACTATTAACACTTTTTAATATATTCTTTTTCAAAGTACTTTTCTTCCAAAAGCACACAGAACGCCACAAATTATTCGCCTCAATAGTCGATTGCAAAAGAATAACACACAATAATTTCAAAACGCTAAGAACGCTGGTTGAATATTACACGCTACTAAATATCGCGCTAATGTGCGGAGGTTCAAAATTTCCGTTCCGTTTCCTTCTGTTGCATACGGATCCATTCCGTTCCGCGATAATGTGCGGTCGGCTTAAGAATGCTGTGCTCTCAATGATCTTTTAACTGAAAATTGCACTTATTCTATGTCAGGCTTAGAATTTTTTATCTTAAATATCGAAATGCACTGTCAAACTAATTTATTGTTTAATACATTCTTAAACCTTTCGCTCAAGATTTTTTTAAACTCGGACTAAAAATTTGAATTTTTAAACAAGTTTTTTTTTAATGTATTTAACATTAATGGCGTTTTTCTGTGTCGACAGGCTTTTTATATTTAAACAGGATAAATGAAAAATTGAAGAAAAAAACAATACTTGACAATCGGATTTCCATGTCCCAATTTTTTCACTACCAATTTTCTTATTAAACGAAGCTAAGAACACTCTCAATTAAGTCATCAATATTTTCTTTCTGTGCGCTTTCATTTGAGACCCCACACGAGTATATTTGTAAACATTCGGTAATTGTTTCTAACTTTCACCCCCCACAACTTTTAAACGGCTCAACCGGTTTTCATCAAGCATTTCTAAGAACACTCGCAAATAAGTCACCTTTAATACAAACAGACAAACAGACTGAGCTTAAAAATACGTGTGGAGACTGTGAGACAATGATTTAAAAAACAAAGGGTAAGAAAAAAAATAATGAAAACAATAATAATATTTGTGCAATTTTTTTTTAGTTCAGGCTGTATGGAAAGCGGCCGTCCCCTTTTTTGCTGATTGTTTAATCTACAGCTAACAGCAGTTCTCCAATTACTGCGGGAAAGTAAACCAAATCTGAGATATATTTTTTTTGTATTTACAAGTTTGTAGCTTGCTGTTTATATTCTAGCCAAGCATCGTACAAGCTAAATCGCAACGTCCATTTACGTGAACTTATAATAATTTCAATTTTTTAACACCCTCCTTTAACCAATATTAATCCTTTTGCCTATCTATTTCTATAAAGGTCTTCTTTGTTTTGTCCAATGGTTTACACTTGTTCATCGTCCAAATCCGAACAAGTTTGTTGTTGATTATTTCTTCAACAGTACCATGTCCAAGGATTTTTACCTTCCGAACAGCAACGCTGTGAGAGGAAGGTATTGTGATCGCGAAAAATTTCGATCACGGGTTTTTAGCGGAAATACGCGTTTTAGGGTTCCCTGAGCCTAAAAAACCCAAAAATAAAAAATGTCTGTCTGTGTGTCTGTCTGTCTGTCTATCTGTCTGTGAACACATTTGTGGCTAAACGGCTAATCGGACCGGAATGAAACTATAAAACCTTACTTATAATCACCATCGAAGGAATCTTATAGAATTTGAGTAAAATCGGCTGACCGGAAGTGGACGTTTACTCTTATCAGAAAATGGAATTTTTTGAAAATATTGAATTTTTATATAGTTATTGGCAAAATATTTATACTTTCTGTAAAGAACATGTAATTTCCGACATTTTTGAAAGAATACATTTTTTTTGATATTTTCATTAGTTTTCGAGATATTGACACTTTTATCAAAAACTGGAAATATGTGAAATAAAAATTGAGGATTCGCTTTTTTTGAACAAAAATTGGTAGTTATTATAGAAAATACAGATAATTTGCGACATTTTTTAAAGAATACATAATTTTGATTTGTATATACTTTTTTGCAAAATATTTATACTTTATGGAAAGAACATGTAATTCCACTCCAATTCTACCACCCACATGCTACTGTTCAGAAGGTCGTTTGGTGCCCACACCAGATTTTTTATTATTTTATCAGCAGAGAAGCTATCCATTTTTTCGCGCAGTTCAAATGGCAAAAATATTTTCTTGACACAAAATTTGCAACAACCAATAGCTAGAAAAGTTATTATCTAAATAGACTTTGCATCTTCTTTGATGCGAGAACACAGCTTCAAAACGACAGCTGTGCTTTGTCCGACAACGGTTATTTGTTTTTAGAGTCCTGATAAATTATAAAATCGAGCATCTACCCACTTGCACCGCAAATTGCGAATATTTTTATTCCCCATAAAGTGATTCCTTGAACGGCACTATTTGTTCATCACTTGAAAGATTTGTCCCCAATTGAAAGATTTGTATCCAATAAAAGAAACAGCAGGGCAGGTATTGTTTCGTACAAGGGACAAACTTTCCAAAACCTGTCTTGATGCTCAACGTCATCCATTGTATCTGCTAATAGACAATTTTGGGCACTCGTAATTTTGCATTTTAATAAAATTTAAGTTTAAGATAATGCAAATTTTCCATAAGTATATGTATACCAACGAAAATTTGTCTACAGTCATTGTGGAAAATCGAATTCTTTTCTGTACCACATACAGGTTTGTAAACTAAGCCAAACGTGTAAAACAAACCATTGGATGGATAGAGTGAGATATCTCACTTTGGCACTTTTAGATAAAATAATTATTAATAAGATAATTATAAATCCTGATCTTTCCTATAGAAAATGCCCAAGAAGTGCTTAGTCCTGCAGCAATCACAGAGTCTCTTCTACTCAGAGAAGTTCATGTTCATTTTCTGGATCATTTGGCATATCATTTGTGAGTTTTCTTAAGTATTAGTTTCCATTGAAAATAAGGTTAATTATTAGTTCTTAAATTTTTTTTAAAATAAAACCATGTACCTTCCAAATCTTCAAATTGCTGCTCAGAAACATCAATGACATCTTCGTCGTCTGACATGTATTCAATATCTGAGAGATTTTCTATAATATTAAGGAGGTTATCATGGTTTAAAAGTCGCTTAAGGTCCATTTTTACTTTTGAAAAATTACAAAATTTTCTTTCAACCAGCAACATGAAGAAATTAAATTATATTTACCTACTCGCGAAGAACCCGTTTTTTCACACAGTCCACAAATGAGGAAATTACTTTTCAGTCATAATAAAACACCAGCAATTAATTTGTTGCACTTTCCAGTTAGTATTTCACTAAAACATACCTATTTAAACAAACAATTAATTTTACAAAGTGTCATAGAATTATACTTTCGTACGATTGAGAGCATAGGCATCTATGTCCACATTTATAAACGCCGTGAGCTAAAGGGTTGAGTAAACAGGTTTTGGTATATTCTATGCAAGTGTTAATAATAAACATTACCACAAAATTTTATACTTTTAAAACAGAAGGAATGTGGTATTTAACGACTTACATTTTAGCAGCTTTTGAGGTACTTGTGAAAAAATAAGGTCTATTCATTTATATTATATATACCTATATAAAAAGAGAAGTTCCCACTGACTGAGGTATAGACGCACGCACAGCCGTAACCACTGATGGTAGAAATGTTAAATTTTTATTTTTAAAATGTGAACACCCACTAACAACGGGTTTTGTACCTAAAGGGGTAAAAAAGGGGTTAAAATTTTGCATGAAAAATCTTTGTATCCATATCGATTTTTATAAAAATTGAAATTTAAACTATTAAAATTATTTCATAAAACATGAGTTTCATTCTTTAATTTAATTATATTATAAGGGTATAAATAAGTGGTTGATACTTTAAATCTATAATATTTAAAAATTACTTCTTTTCTCACTAAAATTATTATCAAATCAGATTTTAATAATATAATAAAATTAATTTAAGCAGAATGAAAACATAGAAAACAGTTAAAAATGAAACTAAAAATAAGTTAAAAAAACAATAATTTAAAAATTTAAATAAAAAACAGAAGTAATTAAAAAAATGGGTAAGAAACTAGAAACAAGCGAAAAAATTAGATAAAATTGATAAAACAGGAGAAAGAAACAAAATATAATTGTACACATTTTAAAAAAATAAGAAAAACAGTAACCGAAAAACATTAAAAATAATTGTGATTCAAAAATATTTTTGTATTTCGCTTGCTAAATAATAGAGTTAAAAAGCTTATTTGGATTTGTCTTTGTCCGGAAAATAAATAATGCCAATTTATAAAAAGAACTTTTTATAGTAGAAAGTTTTTTTACTGATTTAAAGGTCATATTACTATTATATAAATCATTTTGTTACTTGCATTTGTTAATTATGTAGGAATTTTGTAATCTCTATGTATATGCCTAAACACATTTGAAACATGCATTGTTATCCCGTTCTTGGCGATTCTAAAAATTTCAGAGCGCTATGTGGTTAGGAAATAGGTTTAAATTTGATTACAAAATTCCACCTGGAATGACAAAGAGACAAAGAAAATGACGAAAATAAAAAACTTTATATATTTTCATATAAAATTAAGAATTTCTTAAAATTGTGTCAAAATCTTTATGTATATGCCTAAACACAGTTCAAACATGCATTGTCATCCAGCTCTTAGCTATCCTAAAAATTTCAGACCTCTGCGTAGTTGGAAAATAGGTTTAAATTTGATTACAAAATTTCACCTGGAATCAAAAATCGAAAGACAAAGAGACAAAGAAAACGACAAAAATAAGGAAACTTTCTAAAAATAATTACAATGTATAAAAAGAACTTTTTATAGACTACCTTTTAATGACTAATGTTACACAGTATAAAATTCTTATTCTTATTTTTGATTTGTAAACGGTGTGTGAGAAAAAAAATTGTAATCGATTTAAATCCACTTACAGTAGCGCCATCTATTAAAAAAAGTTTGAACTAGTTTACCAAATAAAATTGTAATTACTTTTCAGTAAATCTGTCTAGAAACTCTAAAATCATGCGTTGTCATGGAGTTCTGAGCGACCCTGAAGGTTTTAGAACTGTAGTTAGTCAGAAAGTACCCGGACAGACAAAAAGACAAACAGAAAATAAACGAAAAATACAGAAAGGTCGAAAAAATTAAAACCAAACAGAATATTAACACAAACAGGAAAACTATTAAAACTGGGAAAAAACGATAGAAATGGAAAAAAGAAAGATATGGAAAAAATTAAATTTTACAGAAAAATAAAAAATTAAAAAATACAAAAAAAAAGATAACGAAAAATCAATAAAACGGAAGAATCGAAAGAAAAACACGAATTGAAAAAATTAATAGAAATTGGTAACAAACTAGAAACTGGAAATGGGAAATAATCTAAAAAACTGGAAAAAGAAAAACCGAAAAGATAACACACAAATTGTAAAAACAGTGAAAAATCGAAACAACCGACAAAACTTGCAAATTACAAACTTTAACAAAGAAAAAAATGAGAAAACTTGGATACAAATGAGAAAATATGATAAAATTTATAACATTATGGAAAACACTCACAAACCCGAGAAAAAATCGTAATTATTAAAAAAACAGATAACGGGAAAAAGAAATCATTGATTAATACTACGAAGTTCGATTGGTCATCTACTTCGTTATGTTTCTAAAAAATGTCATTTTCCCGATAGTTGATGGTATTTAGTGTTTTCGACACAATATTTTTGCTGTCTTAAAAGCAATGAAAAGTGTCTACTCTTGATAATATTTCCCGTTCAAAAAATATTTTCTGTAACTTATTGTAACTGAAAACTAATGCTAGGCATCCATCTTCGGGGAATTCAATAAAGAAAATGAAGCGCTTTCACGTTGGTATTAATCGGGACTGTTCTGATCGATCTGTAATTCTGATGTAGTAGCCACATCGTGTCATCCTTGTAGCGTTCCATTGTTTTATAATCAATCAAGCCATAGATGTCTACGATGTTCTTCATGGCACAAAATCGTCCTCTGCCATTAATCAATGTCTTTTGTTTCTGGTGATCCAATTTTGATTTTCTATTCTGTACTGTAATACAGGGGAGATGTTATTTTCCATTTCAGTGCGCGAGGCTCTGGTGTGTTGCGGATGGAAGATTTTGTGTTGTGTTGGTTGGCCCAGTTGACAGTATTTGATATATTTTTATGTTTAATAAAGTGGTTTTGTCACTAAATAACCCTCCAGTTTTATCAATGTTCAGCAGACATGCATAGCGCTCTTATTCACTGATGAATTTTTTTACATTAATGTGATTTATGATAATTCTATTTTAAGTTATTATATACTCAACAAAGCGTTAAATATAGCAAAATTATCAAAGTGACTTTCCAAAAAACGAGGATGGAAATAATTGTATTAATAAATTTTTTCCGTCGACTTTACATTAATAACAATGTTAATGTACTAACTTTTGTCTAAAATTGATCATTAATAAGTCGTATTAACGAACAAGAGCGTTAACAGGCTATTAATGTTAAGATCTGTCAATGTCAATATTTTTGATCAGTCGCGTTTTTTTTATCATGCCATTTTATTTAAAACATCTTTAAATTTATTGCCTGATCAAAGCAAATCTTTATAATAATAAAACATATGCAGAGTTTATTTTATGGTGTAATACAAAAAATATTACTCATTATTTAGAATCAGTAGGTACTAGCACATTTCTCATACCATGCTGAAAAAGGCTTAATAGCGAGTTTATGGCCAAAATATTCGATGCTAAGAAATAAGCTATTTTTTTCTTAAAAAAAGTCGACGGAAAATTTTTGTAACCAACTCGTAAATTAATAGGAAGTTTAATAATTAAACATTAAACAGTAATGCGCTCGCTATCGCTCGCGCATTAAAATATTTTGATTATTAAACTTCTATATTAATAAACTCGTTGCTTAAATAACTATTAATGTAACCTTAAAAAATTCTTATATTATTACTTTTAAATTGGGGCGGCGGGGTGGTGCAGTGAAGGGTGGGATGGATGCAGAAGCTTGAGTGGCTGACCGCTACTAGGCTTCTGGATCCACCTCCCGAATCGGCAGGACCCTAGTGTAATAGCCTCCCAGTGGCACACCCCGGGCAACGGCAAGCTGGGAGAGGGCCTTCTGTCCCTCCCTCATCTTACGGCTAATAATTACACAAACAACCCTAAGTGAAGGTGTGAGGTACCGTGCCGATGTACTGAATGGCCAACGGGTTAAGTTGGTCGTTAACGGTCCCCTGGGGGCACCGGGCGAAACCCCCTTGTAACTAGCCTTACCTGATCATGCGGGGCTCTGATCAGGCGGACCATCCCTTCCCTAGCTTCTCGTGGGGTTCATATGGACATGGAAGTAAAAAAACAAGAAAAGGAAATGAAGCCAGAAGCCGAATGGCAGGTGGCGAAAGGAAAACGCAGGGAAGCTAAAGCCAAAGGGCAAGTAAAAAAGGCGGAGAGGCCAAAAACAGAAGCTGTAAGGCAGGTGGAAAAGGCAAAGGCCCAGAAACCACAAGCCAAAAGGCAAGCGGGAAAGGGCTGTCTGAAGGTCAATTCGGAGGAAGATATTGACCTAATGTCGACCAAAGAAGTTATCCAGGCACGACTATCGGGTATCTCAAAGAACGAGGTACGGAGACTTGTGAAGGAAGGTCTCGAATTCGCCGAGGCAAAACGCCAGGTGATAAGAGACAACTTTAGGAAGTCTCCAGAAAAGGGTAAGACCAAAAATAAGAAGGAGAAGAAGGAGAAGCGAAAGCCTACAGCACAGGTAACTCCTAAGCAGAAAGGCCAACAGCCCGGCACCTCCAAAAAGCGGTCAAGGTCCGATAAAAGTACACCTCCCGAGGTACACCTCAAAAAGAGGAATATTGAGGGAAGGTCTTTTAAAGAGGCCTTGACAGCTGTAAGGGTGGCAGTTGTAGAAGCTGGATACTCAGAAAGAAAGCTAGATCCTACAAGGCTTAAGGTAGTAGAATCAGCAACTTAGAATGCACTGGAGGATATACCGGAAGACGGCCCTCAAGTAAGGCTGGACCAGTGCAAGATGAGGCCGGGTTTTCTGCTGGTCACATGTGCAGATGATGCGAGTGCGCAATGGCTAAAGGATGTAGTTCCAAGTCTAAAACCCTGGGAAGGCGCAAGCCTCCAGGCCAAGGACGGGACAGACATCCCAAAGCCGTGTACATGCACCGTGCACATACCAGATAAGGATGGGGTAAGGCTCGATGCCGACCGCATCCTTAGAAGGCTAAAGGTCGGCAACCACAAGCTGAACACCGGGCTGTGGACGGTCTTTGGGAAAAGTCCAAACGACAAGGGACAGGTATGGCCGTTCTCCATGGATAAGGAGTCCGTGGAGGCGTTAAAAGCACATGCTCACCCACTTTGGGACAGGGAAAATTAAATTCCGTCTAAAGGGGGATGAGCGTCCTGTGACTCAGGGAAGCCCAGGGAAGTCCAGCAAAGGTCGCGCCACAACTGTGGAAGCGATCGCTGGGGAGAGTGGGTGTCAACCTTCCATGGAAACGTAGGTTCAGTCAGGGTCCTGCAGGCAAATCTCCAACATGCAAAGGCTGCATCGGCCATAGTGTGTCGAAGATTTGAGAGAGAAGGTGTGGACGTAGCCCTCCTGCAGGAACCTTGGCTATATGGAGGCAGGGTCGCAGGCCTAAAACCGCACCAAGGTGAGTTAATATATGACACAAAGGCTGTATACTGTTTAATAAGACAGTTGGATGTAAGCTAATTCCGTTGCTATTCACTGGGGATTTTGTTGCAGCCATACTGTCAATATCCACGGAAAAAGGCATCAGAAGGCTAATGGTCTGTTCAGCGTACTTCCCCTGGAGAAGACAGGGTTTGCCCTCCAGGCCAGCTAATGGACATCACAAGCTACAGCCGGAGGGAAAACCTACCAATGATCGTCGGGGCCGACGCCAATGCTCATCACATAGCGTGGGGTAGCACGGACGTCAACCCTAGAGGTGAGTATCTATTACAATTTATACTTAGTAATAGCTTACAGATATTAAACAAAGGCAAAAAGCCAACGTTTGTAACAGTGTCGCGCAGGGAGGTCCTTGATATGACCCTCTGCACAAACAACATCTACGACAAGATTGAAAACTGGCATGTCTAGGACGAGCCGTCTGGGTCGGATCACAGGCATGTTGGGTTCAATATTGTTACCCCCAAAATTATTGAGACCACGTTCAGAAATCCACGGAGAACGAATTGGGAGGACTATGTAAATTCCCTCAATGAAAATCTCGAGGACAGAACGGTGTCAATAAGAGAAGTGTCTGGTTTGGACCGGGAGGTGGACATGGTAAGCGAGGCTATTGTGTCGGCTTATTGTGAAAGCTGCCCGGAACGGACAAGAAAGTACATAAGAAACACTCCCTGGTGGAACGAACACCTACAGAAGCTTAGAGCTCAGGTGAGAAGGCTGTTCAATAAGGCCAAAACCGTTCATAACTGGGAAAAGTATCGACAAAAGTTAACGCTGTACAATAAAGAAATACAAAAAGCCAAAAGAGACTCCTGGATGAGGTTCTGCAAGGAAGTCCAAACGACCCCCGCATGTTCAAGAATCCACAAGGTCCTGGCTAAGGATAGTACAGCGAAAGAGGTCGGCCTTCTTAAAAAGGAGGACGGATCATACAGTAAAACGTTGGAGGAAAGCTTAAGAATGCTAACATTGGCACACTTTCCTGGCTCACGGTTTATGGAAGCGGGAACGGATAGCGCAGGCCACGGTCAAAGGCCAGTAAGGCCATCAAGGGATGACTGGAAGCTAGCTACCGAAATAACCAGACCTGCAAAAATCAGATGGGCTATCAGCACATTCCGTCCATTCAAAACACTGGGAATGAATGGAATATACCCAGCCCTACTCCAGAAGGGGCTGGAAGTAATTATAACACATCTGTGTAAAATCTTTAAGGCTTGTTTGGCCTATAGATTTATACCAGCTGTGTGGCAGAAGGTGGAAGTCCTATATTTTCCTAAAGTGGGGAGAATGACGGACCAACCAACCAAGTCATACAGACCGATATGTCTATCGTCATTCGTAGCAAAAACGCTGGAGAAACTGGTCGATAGATATATAAGGGACGAAATCTTAACGGTGAATCCATTAAGTGATCGTCAATATGCATACCAGCGGGGAAAATCCACAGACCTAGCGCTGGATGACCTAAACAGGCTAATATCAAAGTCAATTGAAGACAAAGAAGTAGCCCTAGCGGCGTTTATTGACATCGAAGGAGCCTTCAGTTATGTGGGACCCGAGTCAGTAACCGACGCACTTTCAAGGAGAGGAGTGCCCCCACTAATATGCCAATGGGTGTATGCCAACCTAACGCATAGGATCGTAGTGTCCAAGTTAGGTGAGGCGTCCATTGAGCCAACAGTGGAAAGGGGCTGTCCGCAGGGAGGGGTACTGTCGCCTGTGCTGTGGTCAGCACTTGTGGATGACCTCCTTAAGAAACTCCTCAATGAAGGCCTTCACTGCCCAGGCTTCGCAGATGATATGGCCATAATCATTCAGGGGAAGTTTCTGGTCACAGTCTCAGAGCGGATGCAGTCCGCAATGAATATGGTGTACAAGTGGTGCAAGGATGAAGGCCTAACAGTCAATCCACAAAAAGCATAAATTGTCCCATTCACTAATAAAAGAGCGTTACAAGGCTTACAACCAATAACGCTCAATAACGTGCTGGTTCCAATGGCCACAGAGGCCAAATACCTAGGTGTGGTATTTGACCAGAGGCTATCATGGAAGCAACACATTCAAAAGGTCACACATAAAGCTACAATAGCCCTTGGTAGGTGTAGACAATTGTGTGGCAAGAACTGGGGATTGAACCCCAAAATGAACCTATGGTTGTATACACAAGTCATTAGACCAATGTTAACCTATGGTTCGGTGGTGTGGTGGAGTAGAACGCAGCAGTCCGGGGTGATCAGGCAGCTGGAAAGCATTCAAAGGCAGGCATGTCTGAATGTTACAGGTGCCATGGGAACCGCCCCAACGGACGCACTACAGGTTTTACTTAACCTACCACCATTGCACATTTACATTCAGGGCAAGGCTATGGCAACTGCTCACAAACTGCTACAAGGCCAGGCCCCCATTACCTTATTAAAAGGCAAAAAGCAAGCAGAGTTATACAATAGGGTTAAGGCAGATCAAATAATGAGTATGCCTCAGGACAGGATAGTCCCCAGGTATAACTTTGTGAGAAACTTTCGAGTAAAAATACTGGAAAGGGACTCACTGAACAATGGCCCCCCAATCCAAGGGGAGTCAATTTGGTATACCGATGGCTCAAAGACTGAGAAAGGCACAGGGTCAGGTATATACAGTAGAGGACACAGGATAAAAATCCAACTAAGTCTAGGTGCGTATGCCACAGTGTTTCAGGCTGAAGTTACGGCCATACAACACTGTGCAACGGAGATCGTAAGTCAGGGTATAACGGGTAAAATCGTAGTCATATACTCGGACAGCCAAGCAGCTCTAAAGGCGATAGTCTCAGCACAAATAAGCTCACAGCTGGTGTGAGACTGCGTTGGGGCCCTGACACATGCCGCTAGTCAAAATTCTCTGACACTGGCATGGATACCAGGACACTCAGGGTTTCGGGGCAATGAGAAGGCTGATGAATTGGCCCGTGCGGAAGCTAACACTCCAATGATTGGCCCGGAACCATTCGGCGGAGTTGCTAATACATTCAGAAAGGCAGCCATTGAGAAATGGAGGCTAGAAAAGGCCCAGGAGTGGTGGGAAACATCACCGGGCAAGCGACAAGCCAAACTCTTCATAAAGGGATACTCGGCGAAGTTTACTGCAGAGCTGCTATCACAAAGGCGAAATGATGTCAGAATGATTGTCAGTCTCTTGACAGGACATTGTAGGCCCAGAAAACAAATGAGTCAGCTAAACTTGGCAGATGAAGACATTTGTCGATACTGCCAAGAGGAAGAGGAAACTGCATTTCATGTCCTATGCCAATGTGAAGGCCTTGCAAGGACGTGGTATCTAGTACTGGGAGAGGAGAAACCGGCTGCTCCAAGTTATGCGGAGTGGCCACTGTCAAGGCTATTAAGTCTCATTAAGGCTAAGTTCAGATGCAACGTGCGTTAACGCACGTTTTCGAACCGCACGTTTAGATATTATAGTGTTTATTTACAAACAATCACATGAACGCACAAAAACTGACGTTACCAAGCGGTACCGCAAGCTTACGCAAAAAATCTCAAGACGTTGTCAAACTGACGTTTCACTTGCGGTTTGAAAGATCAACAAAAGCAATATTGTTGTTCAGTTGTACGCGCGTTTCTGCAGTTATCACATGGTTTTTGCATAGATATCGTTTTGGTTTTTGAGTGAAATTTTGATATCTGATAGCGTTGGGAGATGCGAGTTCATCCCGGATGTATTCTAACAACTGGTCAAATGATTTGATAGACATTCTGAAGTAAATAAAGAATATATATCTATTTGTTTTAAATTTATAGGTATAATATTGCAAACAAACTTTTTGACTGTCTGTTTTGCAAAACTGGGTGAACCCATTATCTCCGTTTTCTGGTATTTTTATTTTTCTTATAATACAACCACCAAATAATTGGTTCTTCAACGTCCATCTTCCAGGCTCGAGTGAATCCGACTAACCGCACCGCACGTTCGATTGTCATTTGAACTCATCGTCATTTGAACGTACGTTGACGTGCGTTAACGCACGTTGCATCTGAACTCAGCCTAAGAGGGCAGAGCTGGACAAGGTGCTCTAATCCTATTCCACAGATAATGGGTGTTCACAATAATAGATCTGCAAAGGTCGCAGTGATATAGGCTAACAGCCAACCCCAAAAATATCTAATCTAATCTACTTTTAAATTGGCACAACTTTTTTTCATTTCTATTTTTCTTCCTTCCACTGTAGGCCGTTAAGACATACAATAAATTACAGAATGTCCATAAGAAGTGTCAAAATAGAGTCGAAAGCTTGATAGGAAATTAAAGATTTTTATTTTTCCTTACCTCTGGCATAAACATAGAAAAAATCACTGCATAATTTATATAACTTCTATATTTATGTTGATATATTATAAAGTTGTGGTATTTTAATTGTTGATTAACAAAGTGGGGTGGCAGTCAATCTTTTAGGCTTAAGTAAAACTCTTTGGCTTTCGAATTGATTTAAATTCTTTTTTCAGACATCAATCGTGTGGTATTGGTACATAAACTTTGAACATTACACTTTACAATCAATAAGATTAAAACACATTATAAATTTGTAAATTTTTTTAAAACTAGTTCTTGAAATTTTCATTAAAGGGGATACATTTTTATAACTGGTTTCCAGTTTATTCCATTGTTTTTCCTGTTTGTCTAAAAACCCGTATGTAAAAGTGACTCTGTGTTTAAAAAAAACAAATTTTAATTTTGATATTCTACGATGTATTAAAAATTTCGGTTAATTATTGTAAAAATTTGGTCTGTTTTATGATGATGTTGATTGCGATACGTTCGCTATGTATTCCACCTCTTTGAGACGGTGTTTGTAAGTTGCGCGACGGTCAGAAAACTACACAAATTTATTAGGTTACAAGCCCGTTCAGACGGCATGTCCGGCCCGGTTCTTAATTAGAAACGGTAATCGTTTCACTCATTCACACGACACTCGGCAAAAGGAAACGAATTTCTATATTCATGTGTTTTTTTTTTCAATTATCTTGGTTAATAACTTTTATATTGAAAAACTTTTTTAAACCTTTAATTTTTATTTTACCTATTTTGCTCTAAAATAAATTAAAAATTTATTAACAAATAAGTTGTCTTCGATTTTTGAAATTGTTTAAAAAACCGGGCAAAATGAGCAGTGTATAGACGGATTTATCATCTACTATCTCCCAAATACCCATTTAGAACCTTTAAATAAATGAAAAAGATTTTTTATCGTGTCGCGGCATCCGGTTTGCAGTGACAAAATCGGATGTTAAGTCCGGCAAAATTTCCTCACCCGGTAAACAATCGAATCGTTTAAAAATGCACATTTAAAAATATGCGCCACTAAGCAATCCGACATTTTTATGGTTCCGATAAACTACCTGGACCGTTCCGTCTGAACGGACTGTTAGTTGCGCGACGAGTCAAGCAGGTATAGCTAAGTTGAAAATAATCTTTTCTTAATTCAATGTGATACTATATATGTTGGTCGTACTTTTGAAATATTGTACCAAATTTTTTAGTTAACTTTTTACTATACTTACTTACAATGTACAACGGAATTTATATACTTCTCCTTTTTACTTTATTGTAATATAAAAGACTAAAAGATATTCGGCAGCTTTTAGATATTTTCAGCTATTATGTGGCACTTTAGTTAATGCAGATTTTTGCCCCAAAAACGTTGTATGTATTTTGAAGTGTCAAAACATAAATCTGTCAAAGAAGTTTGGCTACATATTAAAATTTTGGGCGTCAATTTCATTTGGAGCAAGCATGGTACAGAAAAATACAGTAATTGGGCTTAAGTGCTGTTTATACAGACAGAAATTTAGAGAAGAGAAAATGGTTGACGCAGTTATTCAGACTTCTTTTTCTTCGACAGGAAAAAAATAAACAAATTTTGTGACTATTTATTCAAAACCTACATAGATGATAGACTACATATTCCACTATCTACTATCTTAACTAATCATCTGTTAAGGACGAATATTTACACTGAAAATTTAAGAGTACGTTTTATATTGCGCATTTGTTCATATTTCTGCTAACTAGATCTGCCAAACAGCAAGTTGTAGACCGCCGATCTATAAAAACACAATGAAGGTAGATATTTCTTGGATTGGCTGTTAGCCGCTTGGGCCAATTCATCAGCCTTCTCATTGCCCGAAAACACTGAGTGTCCTGGTATCCATATCACTCCAGAGAATTCCGACTTCGGGCCTGTGTCAGGATCCTAACACAGTCCCACACTAGCTGTGCGCTTATTATTAGAGCTGCTTGGCTGTCCGAGTATATGACTACGGTTTTACTCGTTATACCCTGACTTACGATCTCCGTTGCACAGTGTTGTATAGCCATTACTTCAGCCTGAAACACTATAGCATACGCACCTAGACTCAGTTGGATTTGTTTTCTGTGACCTATATTATAGATACCCGTCCCTGCGCCTTTCTCAGTCTTTGAACAATCGGTATAACAGATTGACTACCCTTGAATTGGGATGCCATTATTATGTGAGTCTTTTTCAAGTTATTCTACTCGAAAGTTCCTATATCTGGGGACTATCCTGTCCTGGGGCATATCATTATTTAATCCACCTTAACCCTATCATATAGCTTTGCTTGCTTTTTTCCCTTTAATAGGGTAATGGAAGCTTGACCCTGTAGCAGCCTGTGAGCAGCTAATAATGATCCCAAAAGATCTTTAATTTCAGTAAATCGAAATCAAACCACAATAGACTTAAATATTTTGTATTTAGAGTGTAGTGATAGCTGTGACAATAAAATAATATTAAATTAGTTTTATGAGTACATACACCCGTTATGAAGGCTTTATGGATAATTACCAAAATACTTTGTTTACATTCTAAGATTGTTTATTAGGATTATAATGTGTAAAGATATATTTGCAGATTGACTTGGCTAAACAAAAAAACTTTAAACATTAAATGTGCTGAGCTTTTTAAATAAATTATCCAAAAATGTAAATATACCTACCTTTTCTTTATTTCAGACAAAATTTTCATTTAAATGGCTCTTTGTCGTTCCCAAATTGTATATAAGCCACCGTGGAAACTGGCCTAGTTTCTGTGGTTCTATTAAAATCAGATAACACGTGGAAATTGGATGCCAACGAAATTTTTCTGGAGAATAGAGGTAAGGAAATATTAAATTATTAAAACAATCGAGAAACGAAATTCCGTGGCAAATTAACTTTTTTCTTTTTTGAATCCAGCAAAGATAAAAGAAGCATATTCTTTTGTTTTGTTTTATTTTAGAAGGCAATAATGAAACTGTTTCTTAAAAGAATCAACTTAAGTCCAATTTTTACATTTTTTATGAATAGCTTTTTATGGGGTTTTGGCGGAGAGGAAGCAGCTGTAATACGTTACAAGGTGGGTGGGTGACTTATTACAGTACGAGTTAGTTTACGGACGAGGCGACGTAGGAGCCAAGTCCGGAACTTTAAACGAGTACTGTAATAACACCTAACGACCATGTATCGTATTATATTTTATTTCAGCCTGTTTTTATAAATTAATAAATTCATAAAAAATTTAACAGTAGTTCGTAACTTGACTAAAAATAGTTCGTAACTTGACTAAAAATAGTTCGTAACTTGACTAAAAATAGTTCGTAACTTGATTAGTCAGGTCAAATTACCTTGAAAGCCATCTATCACTGTCAAATGATTTTTTTATTAAGATTTAATTGTTAATATAAAATTAAATAACATTGACTTCTTTTTAAATATGGATGTGTAAAAGTAAGTAATTAATTATTTTATTTTTATTTTATAGTCATTATAGTATTTTTAAATGTCAAAAATTAAAAGTAATTGTCTTCCATTAAGCAATCAGAGCAGCGTTGCTAAGCAACACATTACAGTACCTGATACCGTAATGTTTTACTTACCGGCGACAAATTGATTATAGGAAAGTGTATTTACTGGACAGGATGAAATAAAAAGTTTTTATGTTACTTTAATTTGTTACTATTGAGCGTTACTTTTCGATCCTACTTTCCGTTTTTCCTTTTCTATGTACTGCCTATCGATATACCTCTCTGCTCTCTCTCACGCCCACGACATCTTAATTTATCCTGTTTTTTCTCTATCCTCTTTTTTGTATATATACAAATTGCTATTAAAAGTTTGGCTATTATCGTAATTAGGTACTCGAGTTTTTTATTTTTAATATTTTTTTGGAAATTGAAATTATTATTTGTTTTAATGTAAGAAATAACATTTCTAACACTACTTATTATTTTTTTAAATAAAATAATTATGTTATTAAAGTTTCTTGTATATAAAGTGTGACAATAGTGTGTCAAAAAATGATTACCAGTTTTTATAGAAAATATCAACAATTGAAAATTAGAAAAAGTTCTAGTTCTTAATTGCAAATGCTTAAGAATGAAATGATTTCAAGGGTACAAAAAAGGCTTTTAAATTCTGTTTATTCAAGTTTTTGTAAAAGATAATAAATTAATATTTTTTATTATGTTTTTTTACTGAAAAGGCGAGGCCGTTTGCTATTAACAGTGAAACTACATAGCACAACGTGCTGCGCTTGGTGAAATTTTAAAATGTATTTTTTATTGACCCGTTTCTATTTTAATTAAATTATAGGTATTATATTATGTTGTATTTTGTATCGTATGTAAAATGAATTAAAAATGCTTTGGAATTAATTATTATATTAATTAAGTATTTGGTCAATATTATCAATGTATAGTGAAGTGATAGCCATTGTCGAATTACATTCTTTTTTAACCGACTTCAAAAAACGAGAAGGTTATCAATTTGACCATATTTTTTTATATTTTTTTTATGGATGTTACCGACTATCTCCGGTATTCATAATCCGATTTAAAAAAACTCTTTTTGCATTCAAAAGAGTAGAGGTTCCCATTGGTCCCATAGAAATTTGGTTAAGGTCTGGTCATCAATGTGAAAGATATTCCAGGAAATACCACAAAAATCAACAGAATGAGCTCGGCAATTAAGTTATTATATAAATAATGATGTATAACATAAAAGCATAATAATTGGCGCGTTATTGTCCCACTACAACCGATTTAAAACAAGAGGGGGTTCTTAATTCGACCATAGTTTTTTCATGTTACCGAATATCTCTGGTATTTATAATCCGATTTAAAAAAATCGTTTTGCATTCAAAAGAATAGAGTGTTCGTGTGATCCCATAGAAATCTGATTAAAGTCTGGTCATCAATGTTAAAGATATTCCAAGAAACACCACAAAAATTAATAAAAAAAGCTCTGCAGTTAAGTTAATATGTTAATAATGATGTATAACATGAAAACAGACAATTAAGTCCACGTTTGATCACGATGTTTTCCACGTGCTTCGTGTTTCTAGGTGTTAGACAATTAACTTATGCCTCTAAAAAGTCACATTGGTACATGTCGGGATTGTTGGGGATTGAACTCAATACCTCTTGCACGGTATTTGGAAGTTTTTGAAAATAGTATATCATTAATCAAGTAACAACTAAAAATGATAAAATAAAAACTCTTTTTAAAAAAATTAAACCTCCTTCAAAAGCAAATGCACTAAAAAGCCAGAAATAAAATCTTCTTTTCTTAAAAAAATTGGAAACAACTAGGCATCTGATTTCGATTTCCTTGAAGTCGGCTCCAATGGCAAATTACCCTGTATTTAAACCTAAACTATTAAATCTATACTCTATTTAAAAACTAGGAGGAGTGATTTGAAAAGCCAGACTTACAGCCAAAAAAGTTACTAGAAAATTTACAAGGCGGCAAATTTAAATACATTTCTTTCATTTAAATAAAATTGAAAATAAATGTTTATAGACACTTTCTATATGGTCTAAGATAGTCACAAAGTAAAAAAGAAATCAATTAACAAAAATCACCATTATAAATATTTCACACTTTTAAAACATAACCTATAAATGTCCTATAAATGTAAGTGGCAAATTTTTATAGTGTAAACTTGACTCCAAATTAACCAATAAACAAACGCGAGTGTTGCCAACTTAAATTCAAATCGCTCCTCCTAGTTTTTAAATAGGGTATAGATTTCGAAAGTTAGTAACTCAACTCTTTTAAAAAGATATAAACATTGGAGCCGACTTTAAGGAAATCGAAATTAGATGCCTAGTTGTTTCCAATTTTTTTAAGAAATAAAGATTTTATTTCTGGCTTTTTAGTGCATTTTTTTGAAGGAGGTTTAATTTTTTTTAAAAGGTTTTTATTTACTATCGTTCATATTGATATTTAATGTCACTGATATTAATATTTTGATTTATTAAAAAATTATTAACTTTATGGTAGATGTTAGAGCTGTGTTAGCAAAAATACGGTTCAGAATGAGTTTTTAAACGTTTCGTATGTTTGGCCCTAAGGTATTTAAAAAGGCTGGTATAGTAAATGTGACATGAATAAATTGGTCATTCAACGTGAGTTTTCTTATTTTTCTCACAAGTACAAATACATGAGTAACAGGACACCTACCAAGCGAACAGATCATCTGGGCATTTTGTACATCATCTTTAAAATAAGTTTTTGTATTATGTCAATATACGAGAGTTGTTTTTTTAGTTTTACATATAGCCGCTTAAAAACCGCCACCAATAAAACCTTTAGACGTAAATCTAACGTCAATCTTTTGTTGTCAACAATGTAGAGTTTCATTGCGATACAACAAGTCGTGTAGGTACAGTAAATTTTTGAAATTAGCAAGTCGGTTGAAAAATGGATCTGAACCAAGAGAGGATTATCCCTACGGCAATAAATCTCTGAAATGGTTTCTGCGTTTGGGAATGAAGTAACACATCAGTCAAAAAAGTGTACTAGATCAAGAAAGTTTGGTCCGGGTAAGTAAAACCCTCTGTAATAATTTCGAGCTTTCGATTTTATCTTAAATCTTCATCAAGAAAAATCTATGTATGAAAATTACAAAATTTTAGCTGTGAAAATATGTGATTTAAAATGATGGACTTATTACTGTACGTGAGTTATAAAAGAAACTGCTAATTTCGATGTCATGTGCCGTTACATTTTAGAAAAACAACAGCAATATGACATAACAGTGTACAAAACACACACACACACACACATAAATTTTTTTTTTTACAACCGTGCGTAAAGTATTACCTTTACGCACGGTTTAAGGTTCGTAAAGTTTAACTTTTTTTCACTAGTGAAAAAAAAGCTTTTTTTTGACTAGTGAAAAAAAGTAAAATAAGCACTGTTTTGTATAAGATTATGCGAATAATCTTAGGTGTCTTATTAGCCGAGATTGTAAGGTGTTAACCTTCTATCCAGATGACTCGGGTTCAATTCCGGGTAAGGAAACTTTTTTTTTATTATTTAATTGTGTAAATTTGTGTAAATATATTTAATTGTTAAATTATTGCAGTTTAATACATACAAAACTAGATATTATATTCAGTAATTTTTAGTTTGATTTTTAATATGACAGAAATATCAGTTCATGAATAAGGGTAAGTATTTTTATTTAAATGATGACTGATTGACATTTCAATTAATTTATAATTCAAGCATTTCGCGTTTTTACGTACCGGTATTATAAGGTGAGATTAATTTAAAAAATAAATAAATTTAAAAAATAAATATTTTGTTATCTAAAATATGTCTTAAATATAATATTTTTTTTCGCAGTAAAGCGTAAAAAAAATCAGGCCTATACTTGTATTTCTTGTAAACAAATTCGGTTGTAGAAAAAATATTGTATGCAACTCGTGCGTAAATGTTCCTTTTTTGACTCATGTGATTGTCGCATTCGCCTGCGGCTCATGCGACAACATTCACATTCGTCAAAAAAGTTCACTTTACGCACTAGTTGCATAAATAACTATTATCTACTCTACCTCATATTATGTATCAATTTTTAGTTCGTGAAAACTGTCATTATAGACAGCAGTGCGTGAAGGATTAAAAGTGTGCGTGAAGTAACAATGTATTTAAAAATGGGATTTACTTTTTCGCACTGTTTTTGACACACCTTCATATAATCAAATATCCTTAGCATTCGCGTTGTCATGGTGTTGCTATGAGAGCATTAAATTTCAACAAAAGTTTTTCTGACAGTTTTGTAGTTTAAATTTGAATTTTTAATTATTTTTTATTTGTTTATCGTAGATAAAATATTGTATGAAACTGTGCGTGAAGTGCTTTTTGCGCACTTACGCGATATATAGCACTCGCTTCGCTCGTGCTCTAAACATCGCGTGCGTGCGCAAAAAGCATACTTCACGAACTGTTTCATAAATAACTATTTTGTTATATACAATTAAAATAAACGTTATTTGAATTTTTTACATTCTTATTTTGTTTTAATCTAGATAATGCAAAAATGGCAACAGAACGTCAGAAGGGTTTGACAAAACAATTAGTTTTTCATTTAATTTTCTTCTAATAACTCTTTGCTATTTCAGCAATTTGCTATTTCAGCGTTTCATCTGTTAGTCATAATTTAGATGAACAAAATTAAGCATTTAGTAAAAGAGTTTTTTTTCGGAGCTGGGGTTACGACGCGTACGTTGGAAAAGTCATACTCACAATTGTAGAGTAGTGATAAGTGATTCTTGATCTAGGGATTAAAAAATGATTAAAATGTGGTTGATAGAAATAAAAGAATCATGGGAACCTCAAACTCAATTATTGATATAAGAAATAATATGGTAGGCTCGGCGGAGAGGAGTAAGCTAAAAAAAGTGTACTTGCTACTTCCATCTACAACCACCCTTCGATCTCACACGCTAACATATACTTTTACTTTTCTGTTCCACATTTTATTATATTGACTGTTTTTTTTATTTAAAAATAAATTTTTATTTACTTTTATTATACTTATTTTTCTTTTTACAAAAAACATTCAAGAAGTATTTTTTTAGTTCACTCTCTACTCCAAACATAGCATTAAAAGTTTGGCTTCAACGAAATTATTCGAATTCCACACGTTTTTCATTTAATTGGACCAATATCGAAAAGGTTTTTGCACAAAATATTAGTTTTTTGTATATAGGGTATACACAAGAAGTTGAAAAAGAAGAATTTTCGTATAAAACTTTCAAATACCCTGTATAATAAAATAAAAACGTATATTGAAAGTACAGATGGGTTAAAAAGTTTTGAAAATGAAAGAATGTGTATTTTTTAATAAAATTGTTTTTTTTTATTAAATATAATTTCCTCAGTTTAAACACACTTATTCCAGTGATCCTTCATTAATTTTATATCATTTCGATAATGATTTTCGGGAAGCTCTGCAAAATATTGTTTCACGGCTGCAATAGCTTCTTCATTCGACAAAAACCGTTTTCTACGAAAAATTATTACAAGTTTCTGAAGTGGTAATGGTCGAAAAGAGGCCAAATCTGGAGAATACGGTGGGTGCTCAAACAATTCGTACAACAAACTTGTGTGAAATCGTGCATTGCCTTGATAAAAAATAATTATTTTCTCCTGTAAACCGTGTCTTTTTTACCATTTTTTTTTATTTAGGTTATTTAAATGGTCAACACCAATTTAATACTGATCCAAAAAGTTTTTGAAAAACTTTAAAATTAATTAACATTAATTCTAAACCTTTTAGTAATCCAGGAGACATAGCAAATCCTGATGATTTCTGTAATTATTTTACTGATAGCATAACTTCACATAATCAATCCTACCTTGAACGACCCTATAATTGATGAATACACGAATACTACTTTTGACAATGTTCTATCAAATGGTTTTGTATTTTCTGAAGTTAATACTGGTAAAGTTGAAGAAATTTATCGTTAGCTCAAATGTAATACACCTGGTTCTGATGGTCTCAGTCGCAAATGTGTTGACCTTTTTATGCCTCATTTATTGCCTCAAATTACTTTTATTATTAACAGATCCATTTATCTTTAGAAATTTCCTCCACAATGGAAAACTGCGAATGTCGTGCCAATTGCTAAAATAAACAATCCTTCTTATCTCTCTCACTTCAGGCCTATAAGCCATCTTCCATTTTTATCTAAAGTTCTGGAAAAAATTACTTCGGAGCAAATAATTTCTTATATTTCTAAAAAAAATACTTTATCAGTAACTCAATCAGGGTTAAGGTCTCAACATAGCACTACAACTGCTCTTGTAAATGTGGCTGACGACATCATGGCTTCATGTGACCAGGGTAACCATACTTGCTTGTTGCTTCTTGATTACAGTAAAGCAATTGATACTGTTAATCATGACTTACTCTGTACCAAATTAAAATATTTTGGTTTTAGCGAGGGAGCTGTATATTTAATAAAAAACTATCTTTCTGATAGATACCAAAGAATAGCATTTAATGGCCTATCCTCAAAAATCATTCAGGTAAAGTAGGGTGTACCCCAGGGAAGCATTCTTGGCCCTTTATTGTTCTCCATTTATACTGCTGATTTTTCAAGATATCTTAAGTACATGAATTCCCATCAATACGCCGATGATTTTCAACTTTATTTTAGTTTTCAACACCTTAATGTCCATTTAGCTGAAACTAACAACAACTTAGACCTTGAAGTTATTTCTAAAGTATCTTCCTCTTACTCTTTGGTTCTAAATCCTGGTAAAACGCAAATGATTGTTTTTGGAAAACATTCTGCTGAGGTATCTCTTTCTCTTAATGTGCATGTCAATAATAATAGAGTAATGGCAACAGATAGTTGTAAAAACTTAGGTGATATTTTTGACAGTGATTTAAGGTTTTAAAAACATGTTTCGCTAATTCTTTAAAAAAGTTTTATTAAACTTAGGGCGCTGTATATACATAAGGATTTTTTGTCAACCCAAATTAGATTGAGGCTTTGTGATAGTTTAATATTATCTTATTTGTCTTACTGTAATGTGCTTTATTGACCTGCACTTGTAATGGAGGATAAGGTTAGCTTGAAAGGCTTCAAAACAACTGTCTCAGATTTTGTTTCAACTTAAGAAAGTTTGACCATGTTTCTGTCAGCTACAATGAGTCGGGTTGGTTAAAACTTGATAAACGATTTGAACTTCACTTAAATGCCCTTATTTATAGGGTAGTAAGTAATCAGGAACCCGTTTATCTTTTTTATAAGCTAATTAGAGGATCTGATGTTCATAACAGAGCCACCCGTCATTGTGCCAGGTATGTTGTTCCAAGACACAAAACATTTCTTTTTGAAAGATCATTTAGCTACAATGCAGCTAAATATTTTAATGCCTTACCTAGTCATCTTAAAGAGTTGCCTTCTGTCAACAGCTTTAAAGGAAGTTTAAAAATTTGGTTGTTTTTGCAATTGTAAATTTGAGCGTGTGTTTAAAAAGAGTATGGAGTTTATATTATTTAATAATATTTGTAATTAAATAAATTAGTCATTTTTCTGTTTTACCTCAAATTGGTCCCTAGTGCTAATAATATGTTTCCTTTTAGTTAGTTTCATATTTTTATTGTTTATAGATTGCTTAATTTGTTTATTTTTTCTCCCTTTTTTCTGTTTAATTTTTTCACAGGGTGGTTAGGTATAAGAGTAGCTCTAAGCTAAACCTCGTCACTAATGTAAGTGGTTATTATATTTTGTACATTAAGATTACTTAAAAAATGTAAATAAAGGCAATTTATTATTATTATTATTATTATTAAAACTTCTTTTTTGCTCTGAAAAAAATTATGCCATATACTTTTTTGCCGATCGTTCTGACTTCACCTGTTTTGAAACTGAAGGACCAGCTTCAGTCGACAGTAAACTTTCTTGTTTTATTTTAGGAACATCATAGTAGATCCAAGACTAATCCATAAAATCACACCCAAAATGGGTTTTATTCTGCTTAAAATGCTCCAAATTACGCTGAGAAATTTGTGGTCGATTTAGTTTTTGTTGAATTGTTAAAGAATGCGGCACTAACTTTCCGAACAGCTTTGTCACATGTAATTCTTCGTGTACAATATTAAATAATCGTTTATCTAAGATGCCAATGGTATCAGAAATTTTACGCTTAGTCAAACTTGGATCTTTAAAATCAATATCGTGGGCTTGCTTAATGATTTCTGATGTTGTTGCATCACTTGGACGTCCACTACGTTCTTCATCTTCGACGCTTGTACGCCATCTATACACTGTTGTTAATCAAGGAGCATATTCCTTTAACACTTTCACCATTTTAATATAAATTTCTGTTGCTGATAAACCTTTAAAAAACAACGCATTTTATCTCTGCCCGATAATCCTTTTTTTCATTGCAACAAAATACACTGCTACTTCAAATGACTTGTAAACAAAAAATGAATTGACAAATCAAAATAAAATATGTGTATTCAAATGGAATATGAAATATTTAAACACTGTATAAATTTTGATTCCTCTATTGATTAATAGGTGTTGCTTTCAAAACTTTTTCACCAATACTTATATGTACAATAAGCTTAATCTAATTTTACAATCATTAATAGGGTGTCCTATTAAAAATCTTTGGTTCACTTGTCTACAGCTTGTAGATATTAAAACCATTTTTAAATGTTAGGTATAAATAATTACGCATTTGTAAAAATCTTTTTTTTTTTGAATTATCTGTCCGTAATAACGGATATATAATATAATTGCTGCATCCTGAATCAACATTTTTTTGCAATTAAAAAAGTATATTCATAGACTGGTTTATTGTTTAAGTTACATTGTTTAAGTTAAAGCAACATAATTTTTCTATTCAAAATATATTCTTGAAATTTAAAAAGCAAACAAACCAACACAAACAGGAGCAAAGAAAACAAATTAGAGAGATATCAAGAGTTTCCACTCGAGAAGTAACTTTATGCAACTCATTTTTACGTAAAATGAACACAAAACGGGAACATTCAAAAACAACGAAATGTCTTTTGTTGCGAGATTGTTTCACATAAATATAACGATGTCGGTGGCTTGAATAAAAAAGTTTTTTCATATATAGTCATTCTTTTTTTCGCTGATTACCTACGTACCTAATTTAAACTAGAAGATATATTGCCTACAAAAATAAAACTGCGTTCTATAATATGTGGGTATATTAAAAGTGATATTAAAATTGATAAATCGAAATAAAAATACACCAGGGGAAGGTCGACAGAAATTAAAACTTGCACCAACGTAACGTAACATTTAAAAAATTTCCAGTAAACATTTTTTAAGTGAATTTAAAAGTATATTTAAAAAATGGAATTGTCATCAATCTTCACAATTAATAAAAAAACTCACTTCCCTCCACTAAACTCCTTTCCAACTGAATAATCGTTTTCTATTCAACTGCCAACAACTGATACATATATAGTTTATTCTATGAGCGTACGGCCTTTTAATATATAGCACATAGGGAACTAAGTTTATTTATTATCGTATAAAATAAACATTTGCACAGTATTATAGCAATCTTTGCTGTAGAATAATTATATTATGAAAACCTCAATAAAATTTACAAGTCATTTTTTTTTCATTACCAACTCATTAAAAAAAAACATCATTTTTAATTGAAAACTCTATTGTAACGTTTGTATCTTTGGTTTTCGAACATTCCATCTGGACTATAAATATTTTTATATTACCTATTTCTTATCGCATTGATACGAGAGGGAATTGCTAGTTGGAAAGGAGAGAATGGGTCTCGTCGAGAGTTTTTGATTTTAATTCGTTCATTTTATCGATGAATTTAAATAAATTCAGAGTTTTTCCCGACTATCTTCGCCCTTCTGTTCTGGTGAGTACCATTTTGCCTTGGTTTTAAATTAATTAGTTAAAAATAATCCAAAATGCGGTGAATATAATATCTTATGTATTTTTACTATTATTTAAATTTCCAAATACAATGGCTATTACTCAAGGTCAGTTTTTGTGGTATTTTAATATTTTTACATGAAAGGTAATTAATTTTTTCTCGAAATTTGGAGAGACGTATAGCGATTGTGTTCGAAAAATATTATTTGAAAGTCGGAGTTTTGATTCCAATTTTATTAATAGGGTTATTGCCAACTATAAGAAGGGCCCTATTAAGGACCAACAAAATTCCTATCAGAAATTACGCAGGTACACGTCATTCAGTTGAAGCCGACGCCATTTTTCAGTTCCGTTCCACGTCGATTAAAAATCCGACAACAAGTCCTTAGAGGGGTATTCCATTCCGTTTGCTGTTCCGTTTCCACGACGTTAGAAAATCCGACAAGAAGTCCTAGAGGGGTATTCCATTCCATTTGCTGTTCCATTCCTCGTCGATTGTAAAACCAACAAGAATTCCTTAGAGGGGTATTTCCTTTCGACTGCTGTTCCGTTCCACGTCGTTAGAAAATCTGACAAGAAGTCCCTTGAGGAGTATTTCAATTCCGATTGCTGTCCCATTCCACGACGATAGAAAATCTGACAAGTAGACCCTAGAGAGGAACCCCATCCTTCTTAGTGTTCAGCTGTTGAAGTAATCGGAACCAATCCAAAGATAAGAGAAATAATTAATTTAATATTTTTAATATTTTTACTAATACATATTGAAGTAATAAACCATTTTAAACTGATCTTTCGAATTTCATTTGTGTGTCTGTACTGGGCGCCCTTTAATTAATGTTTGGAGAGAATCTAATAAAACACAAGCCAAGGGTAAATTTTGGATTACACTATATAGTTCTAATTAATTAGTCGTGGGACTGTAACAAAAGCTTTCTTTATAATCTTCATGTAAAAATAAATTCTAAAAGCTCTATGATCATTTCTATTTTTAAGTTTTCATTATCACTAAATACTAATTTTCCAGATTTTTGAATTATTTTACTATTCTGCAACCTTCTTTAAAGTTTTACAATTTTTCCTAATTTATATGATTTTATCTAATAGGTACTTTATGGTCTTTTAATATTTATTATAAATTTACAGGGCTATAGGGGAAGTGATCAAAGATGTCCCAACCACAGCGGTGGTCTGTCGCAAAGCAGTGGTCTGTCGCAAAGCGGTGGTCTGAGGCGAAAAGTGTGGTCGCGCGTTGTCTTGGGGAAGGGTGACTCCCTTTGTAAACATACTGCATCTTTTGTTCTGTATGACCCTTCTAAGCTTTCTCAGATTATTGCAGTAACTGTCAGATTATATATTCAATGAGAAACAGCTCATTAAAAGGGCAGGGCTGGACAAGGTTCTCTAATCCTATTCTTGAGATAATGGGTGAATCTAACGGCTCCTTGCGCTACCAGAAGACG
The DNA here is from genome assembly GCA_964028335.1 of Altica lythri. Classification (NCBI taxonomy): domain Eukaryota; kingdom Metazoa; phylum Arthropoda; class Insecta; order Coleoptera; family Chrysomelidae; genus Altica; species Altica lythri. Next base: position 31,001,233 of record OZ034809.1, on the reverse strand, counting down.
GTCACTATGACCTTACCGACAGACTTGAACGTCTCGAATTTTTTTTTGTTTAATGCCCTATCCAAACTCTCCACGAGGCTACACGAGAGAACGTGAGTGCAAGAGTGAGGACGGTACTCTCGTATTCCCTCCTCTTTCCTCGCTCCGTTTTGTGTTGGTTTTTCTGAAGCGATTCAAAGAGCGCGAGGGGATGAGGCGAGAGAATCAACCACACTCTCGCATTTGCTCAGTTTGTTATTACCTGCTACAGAGTAAGGGCAATGGCGTTCATTATCATGGCTAAGTGGATTAAAGATTTCTGTACCACATTTATGGAACTGTATCAAATGGAACCAATCATTTGGAATCCAAAAAATCCATATCACAAGGATGAAAATAAAGTGAACGACGCCTAGGATCGGTTAAGCAAAGAATTAAATATACCTGGACAGGAATTAAAAACTAAAAAAAAATTATTAATGGCAACATTTCAAGGGCACCTGAGAAAGAAAAAAGCTTTGATTAAAATCGGCGCCGGTATAAATGATATTTGTAAACCCATATAGTTTCGATACGAACTGATGAAAAGCTTTTTATGATGTGACTTCAATAAATGAAAAAATTGAAAGTCTGGATGACTAGCACACCAGCAGCCTCCACTCTACAAGACTCGTGCCAAGAGCCTCTGGGAGGCGCCCTGCGAGAGTGTGATGGGGCATAAGAAATAATAAGTGTCAGCACTGTTTTTATTTCTGCTTCTGTTCTGGAGAATGCTTTTTCTTTGAAACGCGGTAAGTTGTTATGGCACTCACCTCGCTTACACATTGTGGTAATCCAGGGTATTAGTTAACACATTGAACACCGACTGATTGCTGACCTCTTCATTAAGGCCGTCGGTAATCTCGTCAAGGGTTGCTTTTTGATCATCGAGCACAATCTGCTGAATTTTTGTCACTACTCGGTCTGTCAAGCTTGGTCGGTCAGACCGCGCTTCGTTGTGAACGTCCGTTCCATGGAGACTAGACAAGGAGTACGCACTCGACCCGGGGAATTGCCAAAATCTGTCCACGATATCGTACATATTAGGTTTACTGTTTTTACCACTAGCGTCGCTAGTTTTCCTTTTGTACCGGTATGAATATACACAATTGAATAATCGTGAATTAAGAAATTGGTTTTTATTATTTGTATCTCAAAGATCTAACTATTTTTTTCATTGTGTAAATAAATTAATAATAAAATAATTAAAAATTATTTATTTTATTTCAAACTACGTCCTGATTGGTCGCCGTTTTGGTACAAATGGAACACCAGCGCCCTCTTATTTTAGTAGCCCTATTTGCATACATGGTTTTCGTACTCCTTGTCTAGTCTCCATGGTCCGTTCGCCCAAAGCGAAATAATGATACCACTTGCGCACGTTCTTGATGTCCATGCAATTGGCAACGTATGTTTGCACTATCTCACGATTAATTTCGATAAAAGAAACTTTTTTAGTATTTGAAAAATGTACCCTGGTATATAGCTATAGGTCTGTATGTAACCATAAGCCGGTCTAGGGAAAAACTGTCGTATGTATTCGCATTTTTACCTTACCGTGAGAGTGGGGTTTGTCACACAACACAATTCATTCTATCGTGCTTTCTTCATTGACTTCGTTAACAATAGTTCTCATAGGATACATAAATTCAGAAATCTTGGTGACCAAGAAGGAACTATTTATTTGGGTTTACTTTCTTAAAAAATGCAACAAATTAATCAATATCTATAAATATCGTGAAAATAATACGAATTTTTATAAGCAAAACAAATTCAATTTATTTTTGATTAGAATCTAGCAAAGAAAACACATTTTACATAAAAAAGATTAATGATCAGTGTCAGCGTTTTTCTTTCTTTGAAAACCAATTTTTTAAACTGAATCAGAATGCAAATTCGCCACGTTTTTTTCGTTATTATTGTAGGCACGTTTCAAGCTTACGTATAATTTAAAAAAGTCTCATCAGAGATAAACTCAGTTAGTGATTAACACTTTCTGAAAAAGATTTATGAAAAGACCGAAATACAAAAAGATATTTGTCACTGTCACTGTTATATCCACTAATTACATTCTTCTGGATAATGATTTACTTAAATGTTTCTACCAGTTTTTATCACTAATATTTATGCTACAGGATTACATTTTTTACACGTCATAGAATTATGTATTTAAGCTTTCAAATCGTAGATAACAGAATATAAATGAATAGAAAAGACATGCTTTATTGTTAAGTATACCTATAGTAATATCATACAAGAGCATCATAATACATATTTTTTAGCATCCAAATTAGATTTCATATATTTATAAATACATTAAAATATTGAACTTCAAATTGTAAGAGAACTTTTTGGAAAAGCTAATCAGGAAATCACAAAGTGTGTCGTTCCAAAAATACTGAAATGCAAATTAAACTCAGCGTATACATGATGTAGCGAGACACACTTCAGCAGGAGCCTATACGGCAATTTCCTCATCGCTCAGATATGCTAAATCAATTCTCCACCTTTCCCTTGAAATTGATGTTTTCCAGAAAGATCCATCAGATCCGGTTCTCATAGTATTATAATAATACTGGATTACACTTTTAAATTCTGTTATCAAAAAACATATAAATTACTAATCTTCCTTTCTAGAACTGTTAAGAACAAAAATACTAAAACACTTATGGGGACTTTAAACACAATTTATTCATTAAAATTGTTAAGATACACAGAACTCTACTGGAATATGTCCAAACGTTTTTACATTGCCAATTACAATGAACTATTCGAACTATTTGAATTTCCGTTAACTGCCCATACATCCCCTTATAGACAACAAATGAACATTCTAGAATTGACTAGAAACATAATATTATCTGTTCACCATTTAGAGATTTAGAGATTTAAAGGTCCTTTCCTTATTCGGTTATCCCGAATACAATACAATACTAGGATGAAATAGATAAAGAAGTGCGATAATTGAACTGAAGTAAAAAAATGGCCCTTGGTAAACCAGGCGCATCAGTAGATTTATATTAATTGAATATATTAAAAGTATACATTTGTAGGTCTCTTTTAGACAAACAAAAAAGTCCCCTAACATTTTCTTGTACAGGGTGAAGTAAAAAAGTTACGAATTTTTTTCTATTTTGATTTGATGTCACGCCCAAACGGCCAAACCGATTTGACCCATTAAGGAACTCGACCGAGATTTTGGGACGATTGATTTTTGTACCAAATTTCATTTTGATCTGTTAAGAAATGCAATCGCTATCGTGTCCACAGATTTCGTTATATCGGAACTATACATACATATATATTGATATGGATCGTCCTTCTGGAACACCCACTTTCAATAAAATTATCGGTCGTGGATTCCAAAATTTTCAAATTGATTGTCCTAAAAATAAAGTACCAAATTATAAATATAAAAAAAATTCTGTCGCGTCTTTCTTAATCTTCCTTCTTCCGTTTTTCCACTCTTTCTCTATATCTTCCTCTTCCTACTACTTTCCAACTCCTCCTTGCTGCTGCCTTTCCATTTATCTAATACCTTTCTGCTGCTCAGCTCTTTTTCTATACCTACCTCTTCCTACAATTTTCCAACTCTCTGCTTTTCTGTATCTTTCAAGTTCTGGTTTCTTTGTATTTTATTATTCTTTAAATTATTTATTATTATGTTTTTATTTTAATTTAAATTCAAATTCTTACATTTACAATCATTTTATTTTATGACATTTTTCAAAATTCACTCAATGACAATCTAATCAATAAATGTCTCTTAACAACATAACATCCTATAATCTAAACAAAAACAATCCAAACACAAAAATACTTAATCAAGACCACCAATTTACAAATAATGTATCACGTTCCAACATTTCATTGAAAGAACGTGCACCATGAAGAAAAATCCATATTAATTTCCCCCAAATTTGATTTGACTTGGTGAATTACTTCACCTTGCCAAATCAAATTTCCTTTCAGTAAGAAATTTTTCTTCACCATCAGTTGTCAAGCTTTAATTTGGAATATTTCAATTTTACCTAATACACTACCCCTAACATATGAGTCCCCTATCATTATATCTATTTTTATATCTACTTTTACATTCTTCTTTATTCAATTTTTCATTTCTGTTTTACTATTTTTTTACAAAATTCATTCCCCCTTCTTAACATTTATTAAAATGTGTTTTTTTATAGTTTTAAATTTGTTCCCCCTGTTTTAAAATTTCCCTATACATATAATTTTTTTTTATAAACTTCCCTTTCCTAATATTTTCCTACATATACTTTTTTTTATAAATTTGGCTTGCCCCTTTTCTGATATTTCCCTCGATACAAACTTTTTATAAATTTAAATTGCTTGCCCCTTTCTTGATATTATCCTCGATACAAACTTTTTATAAATTTAAATTGTTTTCCCCTTTCTTGATATTTCCCTGTATATAACTGTTTCCTAAATTTAGATTGAACAAAATTCCCCCAGAAATAACTCAAAAACATCTTAAATTTTTCCAACACAAATATTATTTCTTCTTTACTAGCAAACCACATCTGTGCCTGTCCATCTAACATCTCACGCAAGTATTCTCTTATTTCTTCATGGTCTCTACACCATTTTAATTTATTTTTCACCATTCTTATGAAAATTTTCGGATGAGTTTTATTAATATTCCCATTAAATTTATGTTCAATTTTAATTATTCCCATATTAGTTTGATTTTTACTTATATTTTCTTTTTTCAGTTCTTCTAATAACATTTCACGTTCTTTTTCTTGAACTACCTTTATTTCTTCTACTTTTTCTTCCATCTCACTTATTTTCTTTACTGTATCTTGTTTTATATTTTTTTCTAAATCATTAAATTTTCTATTTGTATTAGTATTGATTTCTTTGATTTCATCTTTACATTCTTTTATTTCATCTTTACATTCCTTGTTAATAATCGTTTTAATTTTTACTTCTTGTAACTCCTCTATTTCCGTTATTCTCGCTATTATTTCAGTTCTTATTTCTTTCTTTGTTTCTTTATTTCCATTTGTTTCTTCATCTCATTTTTGAATTCTTCTTTTATTTCTTTTTTTATAGAATCCATATTCTTGTTCATGTCTTTTTTCATTGTTTCCATATTTAAATTTATTGCTTCAGTATTTTTGTTATTTGCTTCAATATTTTTGTTCATTTCTTTCATTTCTTTTTTCATAGAATCCATATTCTTGTTTATTTCTTCTTTAATATTTTTATTCATTGCTTCAATCTTTTTGTTCATGTCTTTTTTATTTTCTTCAGTATTTTTGTTTATATTTTTTAACATTTCCATCATTATTTCTTCCCATGATGAATCCCTTCTATCCCCTATCTTACTATCCTGATTACCCTGATTATCCTGACTATCCTGAATACCCTGCCTATCCTAACTAACCTGATTACCCTGACTATCCTGAATACCCTGACTATCCTGACTCTCCTGATTATCAATATTATCCCCTTGTTCTGACATTCTATCTGTAATATCCTTTCCCCCTCTTAATTTCATATAATTATTTAATCTTTTACTCCAGAATCACACACTTTGCTTTTAATAAAGCAAGCTTGACACCTAATAGTAAAGAAAAATCTTTTACCCTCAGTGCCGAAGCAGCCGCACGTTCTGGGCGCCAATCGATATGGATCCTCCTTCTGGAACACCCACTTTCAATAAAATTATCGGTCGTGGATTCCAAAATTTTCAAATTGATTGTCCTAAAAATAAAGTACAAAATTATAAATATAAATAAACTTCTTTTGCGTCTTTCTAAATCTTTCTTCTTCCGTTTTTCCACTCTTTCTCTATATCTTCCTCTTCCTACTACTTTCCAACTCCTCCTTGCTGCTGCCTTTCCATTTATCTAATACCTTTCTGCTGCTTAGCTCTTTTTCTATACCTTCCTCTTCCTACAATTTTCCAACTCTCTGCTTTTCTGTATCTTTCAAGTTCTGGTTTCTTTGTATTTTATTATTCTTTTAATTATTATGTTTTTATTTTAATTTAAATTCAAATTCTTTCATTTACAATCATTTTATTTTATGACATTTTTCAAAATTCACTCAATGACAATCTAATCAATAAATATCTCTTAACAACATAACATTCTATAATCTAAACAAAAACAATCCAAACACAAAAATACTTAATCAAGACAACCAATTTACAAATAATGTATCACGTTCCAACATTTCATTGAAAGAACGTGCACCATGAAGAAAAATCCATATCAATATATATATATATATATATATATATATATATATATATATATATATATATATATATATATATAAAACGAGCAGAGCGTTTTGTGACAGTCTGATATAACAAAATGTCACAGATGATACATAACGTATCTAGTGCCATACTGTCAAACATAATAATTCCAGTTTTGAACTGGAATGGTGTCGGTTAGAATTTCTAACACTTTAAAAGACACCTGGATGCTGCGATATAAATATATATATAAACTTTTAAACGGAAGGTGTTTTTAAGTTCAGGGGGCCCAAAACGAAAAACTGTAGTGAAATTTTCCCAAAGTCGTGACCTGCGAACCAGCTGAATAGTAGATATAAATCTACTAAAAGGATCAGTGTGCATAATATCGTGATTTATTCTGTTAGAAATCGCACAAAAAGTCATTAATCACATTAGCATACAAAGAGATTAATATAAGTATTTAATTTTTTTTTAAAATCTTTTATTTTTGGAAAAACTTATTTGTGTTGGTCATTTACTTAACCAAAATGGTGTAAAAGCTACTTTAATCAAAGTGGAGTCGATTTGTCCCCAATTTGTACAAATAAAATTCTTGATGTTTTTAAAGACTTTTGTTGTGGGTTTTAAACGAAAAAGAAACAGAAAATAAAATTTAATCCGGTTGTCAAAATAATTAAGTGGCGGATTAACGAAAAAATTGCTGTCAGGTGCCAAAAACAAGGTTGACCTATCAACATTTTAATTAGCACACAAATTTGACTTTTAAAATTTAACGTTTATATATTTATACTACAAAACAATTAAAAAAATGTTCCAAAATACTTTGCGAATAAAAAATAAATCATTTTAGATGATGAATCGTACTTCACATTTCGCATAATGAATTAAAAAAAACGACGGTTTTTACAGGAATAACATTAAAACAATCCCCAACAAACTTAAATATGCAAACAAATCAAAATTTAAGTAAAAAGTGCAGGTGTGTATCGCCATTTCTTCGGCATATACCTATGACACCGGTGACGAAATTATGTTTTGTCCGGAACTTACAAGTTTGTGTCAAAAAAATACAATCGTTCGATAAGCAGGTCCAAACAAAATTTTTTGAGTGGTTTTTAAATAAATTGTGTTTGAAAACGTGTAAAAGCAGAAAACAATAAAATATTAAATAATGAAATCAACCGAAAGTTTAAACAAATGAACATTGACACCGTCAACGGAAACTCATTTTACACCTTAGAAAGTTAAAGACAATAATCCATTGAGTGTAGGTATTCATAATGACCTTTTTGATAGATAAATTAAAGTAACAATACAAAAGACTTCAAGTAAAGTTTTTTATGTGGACTTCGCCGACTGCGCGAGAGTAGCGACTTAATGAGAGCAGTAAATCGAGAAAAAGTGTCCGCGTAAGTACCTACGGAAGATAACCACGGATTTTTCAAAATCCTTAAAAAAGTTCCTATAAGTTTTCTATGAAAAACTTATCGTTTTCCGTTTATTCAACGTCATATGTTTGGATTTTTGTATTGGATGTATAAACGTCTACTTTCGAACAGTCATAACTTTGTTAATATTAAGTTTGCGATAATAATACAAAAAGGAATCTTTCTTTTTTTATATAAGCTTTATTTTATATTATGACAACTTTTCCGATAAAATGTAAATTATTTAAATTATTCCCGAAAAATCGTTTAAAAACATAAAATCATGCTTGTTTGCCGTTTAATTTGTAAATTTTCAGTTACCAATAACTCCAAAAGTATTGACTTTTCAAAAAAACTTTAAAGAATATTTTTGTCTTAAAATTCACTATTCTATCGATTACCATGTTTTTTTTGATAGATTTTTTCCACCCACGAGTTGGGGTGGTAACCACCCCCAGAGGAAATTTTCAAAAATTGTCAAAATTTTAAACAAATTCATGCATATAAAAAGAATTGCTAGCAGAAAACCGTCATATCCTGGACTATTATTGTCACGCCTGGGGGGATAGGAGAATGTGCCATAGTGTTTTGGGATGAAGGCACTTCCCACCTAGGTCGTGGTTATCTAACCCCTGGTTAGGTATCCTGCTGAAGGCAGAAAACTATCCAAGGGAAAGATAGGATAAACAACAGGAAACAAACAACAAATATATTAACGATTAAATAAGCAATAACAATCAACAATAAAGAATTACTAAATACAATAATCTTATCTAATCTTACCAAATTAACTACATGGTGGCATGTCACACTTACTCACGCAAATACGTCAAGTGTCACAACGGCCCAGACCCAAGGGTCTGTTTTAGGGACACCCCAAAGGGGTACTGACTTTGACCTGGATGATTACAATAAAAAATAATACAAAATAATACAATGAAATATTAAACAATTAAACTACCCTATTATGAGAAGTGAAAATATATTACCAAAATTGGTGGTATTTGACTTTTTGGCTTAAGTTGTATTAATTGTACATTTAACATATCTCGCGCAAATAAGATAAATCGTTGAGCGTATTGTAACGTACAACATACCAATTTGTAACCCAAGCGGCCAAAACAATTCCCCTGAGAAAAAGATAAAGATAAAGGTAAAGATAAATCTCAAGGAAATTGTTCAACCACGTTGGGCGCCAAATTGTAACGTACAAAGTCAATTTGTAACGTTTATTTACCCTTGCTAGCTCCAGGGATCGTGGCTTCTTTCTGGTTTTTTCTCTAACTCCCCCCAAACAAATATATAAGGGGGCCAAAATACAGACAAGCAAATAAAAGAGGTTAAATCAGTTTAAATTGTTTATTGCCAAAATTATTAATGAAAATTAGTAATGAATTTATAGTGAAAAACTAATTTCTTATCTTTTTTCTGTTTCCTATCTTCGGAAAACGTCGGGAATGACGGAATTTCGGACCAAGTCAGCACAGGTATAAAGATGCGGATGACAAGATGTTTTCTTTAAATTAAATGGTCTACAGATGCGGATGGCAAGATGTTTTCCTTCAAAAAAAGTAAGCTGGTAGTTTCTTCCGAGAATAGTCCCTGGTGGCGGAAGCAATCGGAATATGACGACCAGTAAACTTCTGCTTAACAAAGCTTCTCTCCAAAAAATTGTTCTATTAATAACAGCCCTATCTTGGGACCATTCAAAATTTGGCAATGGCCCAACGAAGGGAGAAGATATAAGGTAGGTCTGCAGACTTTGAAGCACAAATTGAAAAAGAAATTAAAAACACCGACACTCTTTCCTAGTGAACAAAAGTTCCCCGCTTATACGGAAATCAAGTCTGCGACGACTCCACAGAATGGTCGCGGAATGGTAAAAATCAAACCGACGTAGGCCAGGCCAAAAATATCGTAGCAAAATAGACGAGAAATTATGAAATAAAATATTATTAGGCCAGGCCAAACAAATAACGTAGTAAACGTTACACCACGGTAACCTGACGGAAAAAAAAGAATTGGAAATTCTTTTTTTTTTTATTAAAAAGTTAAACTATTAAAATCCAAAAACATTAAAAAGGTGAATAATCAGAAACTGGTGAATCGGTAAAGAAAAATAAACAACATTTAATAATTAAAGGCAACCACAAGAATTTGTGTACTTCTTAAATAATAAAAAAAAACATTCTCGAAAAAAAATTTAAAAGCACGAAACCTTACTACGCTTTACCTCTAAAGAAGAAAGAAAATAAATTTTTTGAGAAAACTCGGGAGCAAGCACCCAGTGCGTTAAAGTACCACCAGACTAAAACGACGTCGGTTCATCCGTATCGGCGAACTGTGGTCGAGGCCCACCGAGTGAGCGGTAACAATGCACACTTCCAAGGGCGACCTCGCGAAAGATGTTAATCGCGTCATGGTTACACACCCTTGGACCTCACACCATACAGTATGCAAAGCCCTCTCACCCAGCAAACGACGAACACAGTCCCCACCCACATCTGAACTTCCGCCGGAAAAAATAACAAAAGACAAGTTACGGTAACAAAGATTAAGATACTGCTGGGACTTCCACGGGGCGCTCTGCAAGGCCATCTGACTCTACCAGCAGTAGTGAACCCCCACATAGTGACAGTTTTCCCTCAGGTCCCTGTCGGCAAGCAATTCACCTCCCACTGGCAGAGCGTAACCAATGCAGTCCCACTTAAGAGCAACTCCCCGTGCAGCCTCAGCACCCACCAAAACCTAAGGCCAAAGAAAAAAGCACGGAGGGACGTTTTGGGCCTAAGCCCGGGACCTGAAGGGACCCAGTGAAGCAAGTAAAATTACCATGGGTTTTAAAGAAACCCAGGTAGTTAAACCGTCAAAAGACGAAGTGACTGGATTTTTACAAGGGGTACCAGCCAACCCAATGGAACGGTCAACACTGAAGTTTCTCCACGCTGGACAGGGGATGCGAGGAGCTCAGCGACGACGGGTGGTCTCGGCATAACCAACGGTTATTCGCAACGCTATTAGATGGCATGTCAGCCATGAAAAATAAAAATAAACAAAAAGGAAAAAGGTAAATATATATAAAAAATATAGGGACTTGACCAAGGGAGTTCCGAAAGTTAAACTTCCCCGGGAACATGTTTCTCCATTTGGCAGACAACGCCCAGTCGGGAAGAGAGAGAGAATTTAAAGCCAAAGAGGTTAGGACAAAAAAAAATTTTGAAAAAGTGGCAATAACAAAAAGAACAAAAAAGTAAGTCACAATCGGTAAGAGAGTCCCCCCACTCTAAAAAAATTTGGTCGCATTGACCAGCACCTCTAGGGTACCCAAAAAAGTCATAATCGGTATTGCTAACATTTAAGTAGCATTAAGTCACAATCGGTAAAAAAAAAAAAAAAAATTAATAACTGTCCTATTTAAGGTCGTTTAAGAAAACAACAATAACGAGATGTAACAAAAGAAACAAGAGATTAATGTTCACAAAACAAGGCAAAAGTCTATCTCCAAACGTAAAATAACTTATCATAGCAACGAAGACAAAGATAAGACTGTCGACAACAGAATCATTGAATACACAAAAAAAATACTCAACTTGAGTAATAAAAACAAGCCCAAAAGCCAAGGAAATATTCAATGAACGAGAAAAATTGAAACCAAATATCAGTTGAACGAAAATGTGACTAAACACTAAAAGATAAATCAACTAATATTCAGATCAAAAATAAGTTGACAAGTCTTATCGCTAAGCAAACAAGAGACATAAAAAAGACAAAAGGTAATTGCTATCATAAAAAGACAAGAAATAACTGGAGATAATGAAAAAGATAAACGATAATATTTATCATTCAAAATGACAACAAACAACGGAATAATGTGAACATCAAAAAAAAATAGGACAGTTAATAAAAGTAAAAATGACGAAATCAATCAGGATCAGAAAACGAATACTCAAACGCTAAGAACACTGAAAGGCAATAATCACTAAGTAAAGAAGGAAAAAAAAAAAAAATTGAAAAAGGAACAAACTAAGAATCCAAAAATACCTACTAATACTTTTTTTTTTTAAATTTAAAAAAAAATTAAATGACAATCGAAGTTAATTTAAAAGGTTGAAAAGAATTTTGAAAAAGTTTTTTAAGAATTTAAAAAATCTAAGAAATAGAAATTGAAAAGTTAATAAACTTATGCCTTCAGTGAAGTGACTCCAGTGTAAATAAATCCAAAAAAAAATTCTATCAAAAGTAAGGAATTCAAACATGTCGAGAAAAGATAAAATATAAGACGATAACTTAATATTTTTCACAAACAAGTAACTACAAAAAATTAGAAACAACGAAACATAAGAAAAATCACAAACTTTTTATCCAAATGTCCTAGGTATGTGAAAAACAGTCATAGATATTAAAAGTATTTCTGTACTTGGTGTATCACAAAATCAATACAGATAAAAAATGAAAGAATAGTATGTGGAAAACAAAAAAAAATCCCGAGTAGGTACACAAATACATGGAAAGTCTATATGTTTCCCAAAGATAAGCCCTAACGGCCGAAAAAGAAACCAATATAGACCATAATCCCACAATACAATAAGATAAGATAAGATAAGATAAGATAAATTTCCATTGTGTCCCAACCATACGGAACACCAATAGAAGCGATAAGAAGCAGTTACTACCAACTGCTCCACGATAAAGAGGTCTCACGGACCCCTATAAGATACTAAGGTCTCACAGACCTTACACGGTAATAATGTGGTCTTCCAGACCACACCAAAAATATGCCCACGGCAAACAACGATAAGTACCCACTAAAGACCGAAGAAGAAATTCCGTATAACCATTTTCCAAATTCTAACTGAAAGAAATGAGATAAAAAGAGAGAAAAAAGAAAAACCAAAATACAGAAATGAAAGGAATTCAAAAAAAAATTTTTGACTGTAACTCTCACACTCACACAATAAAGTCAAGAAAAAAGACAAAAGCTAAGACAGCAACCGGAAAAAAAGGACATAATGATAACACGACACAAACAATTCAAAATCTGCTAAGAAGCCGACATCAGCTAAGAAATACCTGCCTTAAGATAAGAAAGAAACTCCCTAACACTAAATTCCATATTTAGAAATAATAATCTAAAATGTTGAGAAAATATCTCAAGAGACATTCTGTATAGAAAAATTATTAAACGGGAATGCAACATAATTGTAAGGTAAAACAATATAGTAAAGATAATAATATTCTTCGATAAATAAGTTAAAGTTATTAACGAAATACACCAATTCCTAGTGGTTTACCTTGAATCTATCGATAATGAATTCCAACAAAACAAAGTAAAGATAAAAAGTGTTATTTGTTAGAAAAATATTAATAAAATATTTGAATGTCTGTATTTAAATTTGATGGAAAAAAATTTAAAATTACTTAAATTAATGAAATTGTTAGAAGAAGCCTCAAAAAAAACCAGAATCTTAGTTGGGCGCCAATTTGTAACGTACAACATACCAATTTGTAACCCAAGCGGCCAAAACAATTCCCTTGAGAAAAAGATAAAGATTAAGGTAAAGATAAATCTCAAGGAAATTGTTCAACCACGTTGGGCGCCAAATTGTAACGTACAAAGTCAATTTGTAACGTTTATTTACCCTTGCTAGCTCCAGGGATCGTGGCTTCTTTCTGGTTTTTTCTCTAACTCCCCCCAAACAAATATATAAGGGCGCCAAAATACAGACAAGCAAATAAAAGAGGTTAAATCAGTTTAAATTGTTTATTGCCAAAATTATTAATGAAAATGAGTAATGAATTTATAGTGAAAAACTAATTTCTTATCTTTTTTCTGTTTCCTATCTTCGGAAAACGTCGGGAATGACGGAATTTCGGACCAAGTCAGCACAGGTATAAAGATGCGGATGACAAGATGTTTTCTTTAAATTAAATGGTCTACAGATGCGGATGGCAAGATGTTTTCCTTCAAAAAAAGTAAGCTGGTAGTTTCTTCCGAGAATAGTCCCTGGTGGCGGAAGCAATCGGAATATGACGACCAGTAAACTTCTGCTTAACAAAGCTTCTCTCCAAAAAATTGTTCTATTAATAACAGCCCTATCTTGGGACCATTCAAAATTTGGCAATGGCCCAACGAAGGGAGAAGATATTAGGTAGGTCTGCAGACTTTGAAGCACAAATTGAAAAAGAAATTAAAAACACCGACACTCTTTCCGAGTGAACAAAAGTTCCCCGCTTATACGGAAATCAAGTCTGCGACGACTCCACAGAATGGTCGCGGAATGGTAAAAATCAAACCGACGTAGGCCAGGCCAAAAATATCGTAGCAAAATAGACGAGAAATTATGAAATAAAATATTATTAGGCCAGGCCAAACAAATAACGTAGTAAACGTTACAGTATTATTATCTAATTACTTTGAATATTATAAAAAATTAACTGATATTTCATTCTGACAACTTTATCTTACAAATAAAGATCTGTAAATCGTTACAAATTGTGACTTAAACGAAGTCGGTATTAACTCCTTTAAAATTTGTTGACGTTTACAAGAACGGATTAAAAATTTTTGCTTACGTCTCCGATATCACGTCGATCTATTAATTCCTTTGTTTACAGTAATATGATCTTAACTCTTTTCACATTTTTTTATTCTAAAAAAATAAAAAAATTATTAAATTATTTTGTATGAAGATTTACTTCCAAGCTGAGACTGACTGTTAGTTTCAGAAATTATACGAGCGGTTTTTCATATTCTCCCTACTTCGTTAATGTACGAAAAAATAAACTAAATGTCACCATTTATCTTTGATGCTCTACATATGACACTGTGAGTTACACTGGCTATTTCACTGACATCATTTAAAATTAATGTAATTTTTAACTTTTACGTTGAAAGCGAGTTAATAATGGTTTTATTAACTTTAAGTTTGAATTAACTTTTTACAATGCATGGTCTGTTTGAAATAAAAAATTAAACTGGGTTTAAGTTATTTTAAAAAGCGAAGCTTTGGTGTGGCGAAGTACCCGACTGGATTGGATTTCAACTAATTGCCGTCCGTTTTTTGGTTTACAACAGTTTATGTAAAAATTGTATAATATAAAATTTGTACTGTTGTTTTTACACACTTTGTACAAAACTTTTGTGTTATTGATAATTCAATGACAAATACCCACATTTAAGATTGATAATGTAATAAAACGTTCCTTCTAAAACCGCTGCTATATTTTAAACAAGATATTTATCGAAACTCTTATGGTTTATTTGTTAAGTTTTTTTTACAATAATTATTAAAATTGTGTTGTAATTTTAAAAATTATGAAAAAACTATCCGCCAGAAATACTTTAAAATTTCCAAATTTATAATAGAACCGCCTGGATACAATTGACTAATGGAATCCAAGACGCTCTAATAAAAGAAACTTAGGATATGCCTTTCTAGACAAAGAAGGTGCATTTGACAATACTCCAAATAAAGCTGTCAAAAGAGCACTTAATGAGGAAGGAGTAGATAGAACGACTTCCACCTGGTATTCGCAATTGCTGTCTACAATTCGCATAAATAAAAAAGACTAAGACACTATCTTCATGAATACCATCAGAAGTGCCCGCAGAGGAAAGTTGCATCTCCACTCATGTGGAGTTTTACTCTGGCAATTGGCCGAACTAGGTATAACTTGACAAGGGTATTCCGATGACGTGGTTATCCTCACAAGAAACAAGTATGAAAATGTTTTCTGTGACGTAGTACAAAGACGACTGAACAAAGCAAAGCAATGGTGTAACTCGGTGGGACTTAATATCAACCCAGCCAAGACTATTTAAGTAGTCGAAACTAGGTGAAAATATCGTTGAATGGAAAATCAAGGTTAAATATCCAGGGCTATACCTAGATAAAATATTAGTCTTGAACAACCACGAGAACGAAATAATTCAAATAATATAAACCTCTCGAAGATTCAGAAACCAGCCTGTGCATGCATCTCTGAAGCAATGGAAACATGCCCCACTGCTGCAATAGAATTTATCTTAAATATTACACCACTACACATAATTTAAGTAAGAAGAGTAATGAAAAAAACAATATCCAGAATGGTTCAAGAAAGAAAATTCAAGAAAAAACCTTGAACACTTAAATTGGTCAAACTTGGAAAATGTCTCTACATGACATGCCAAAGAAATTTTACTTTGTAACAAAATTCATTAAAAAATTGGGTTTTAAATCTAAATGGGACAAACACACCATAAAATGGTGTACGGGTGACTTCACTAGAGATAAAGGAACAGAAGAAGAAGTTTTTAGAACTAGAGCTAAATACTCAGAAAGCATGGGCGTATACTTTTTTTTTCAAACAAAAATCGGTGCCATTAAAAAAAATCTACAATTTAATTTTAGGTACATGAAACTATCATAGACAAAATAGATCTTTCTGTTATCTTAACCTTATAAAACAACATTCGTATTATAACGGGAAAATCACCCGGACACTCACAATTAAGAGGACATATGAAGAAACTAGGATCGGTAAATGCAGCAAAGTGCAGATTTTGTGAGGAAGACGACGAAACCTTAATACACATAGTCTCTTCAGCTCTATTGCTTGGCAAAGAAATACAGCACTACATCTACCGTTTCTTTTAAATAAGACGGATCGTGATGAAACTTTGTGCTTCAGGAACCTTTTTGACATCATGGCATGAGTAAAAAAAGTGCAGGTGAAAAATGCATGTTCCAAAGTGCATCTTAAAGTGTTAAAAATAGAAAAAATCACAACTGGAAAAATATCCATGGAAATAAGTTACATTTTTCTACTTTTGGGGTTTTTGAGGTAGCTGAACACAAATATTTTATTAGCCCGGAATGTACGTCTTCTCCAGGATTTTTATGGAAATTCGTTATAAAATTTATTTAAATTTGTTATCTCGTGGTTTTTAAGGTATATCATATTGGCGATACTGTACGAAGTACCTGGTGCCTGGTGTCTGGTATAAAATTGAACAGTTAATAACAATAACAGTTAGATTTGCCAGTAATATTTTTTTTAACTAAACAAATCAATTTATTACAAAAAATGAGTTTAAAAAAAAATTTAATAGATTAAATTTTTAAACATTTTTTCTATTCAGTATGTTCACTTGATTTTTCCTCTATCTAGTCTGTTATATCTTCTATGCAACTGTATAAAAGAAATAACAAGTTTAAACTAATTATATAACAAATTTTTATAAAACACCAGCAGAAGACATACATTTCGGGCACTAGGTTACTCGTTGATGCGATATTTGTGTTAAGCTACTTTAAAAAGTTTCAAGTAGAAAAATTGAACTCATTTCCATGCATATTTTTCAAGTTGTGAACTTTGCTTTTATCAACACTTTGAGATGCATTTTGGAAAATGCATTTTTTACCTGCAACAATGCAATTCTTATTTGTCTCTTACGCCATGGGGTCAAAAAAATTCCTGAAGCTCTCCCGAATCGAACACACAAAGTTTTGTCACGATCCGTTTTATTTTAAAAAAATGGTAGGTTTATGCCATTTTTGTGATTTATTTCCTCGCCTATGGTTGATGTGCCTATTCTAGCCATCTTTTTTGGCACCCTTTCAACGTGGTTTACCCAATATTTTTTAACGCATTTTACCACATCTTTTATTGTTAGTTTCTCTCTGATATCGTGGCTTTTAATCCATCCCTAAGATAACACTTTATTAATATTTTAGCTCTGATTTTTGTAAATGCTTTACCCAAGCTTTGTAAATCCTCATCTTGTGTGTTTGTACTCATCACATGTTTTCGCTACACCATATCTTTCAGGTATCTGCTGATTCTTTTTACTTGTATAACTTGTGTTTGTGTTTCGTTAATTAAATTGCTTTCGTTTAATAGGTATTTTTAAATCTGTTAGCTTGAATCTTTTAAAGATGGTCATTAATGGTGTTTTTTTTTTTATGCAAAGCACATGAGTTTTGACCAAAAATACTCTAGTTTGATATCGTGTAAAACTGCAACTTTTGATCCGATAAAGTATTAAAAAAACATAACTTATCATAATTGTAAATTTCGAAGTATTTTTTAATTAATGTTTCATCTCCAAGAATGGAAAACAAACCGACTCTGTCGCTATTGGTTTGCCCTAAAATTTCACCCGCGTCGCCTTTCACGTTTTAGTTATGCACAGACAGTCCCAAGCGTCACCTTTTACGCTTCCCTACTCTGTCATCGTAAATAGCGACAGCTACTTTCATATTTCTTTTACTTGCGTCCTTTTACGCTACCGCATTCACTTACTTAACTTTTTTCGACCGTTGTTTTTGTCACTTTATTAGCATAATTATGCAAGGACTTGTCAAAATACTTACTTATTTTTTGTGTTATTTATCAGGAGAGTTCTTGCAAGATTAGATTTGTGAGGTTTGTACAATTGAAAATTAACGAAAGCAAAAAACAGATAATGTAGAAAAAGAAATAAGAAATAGAAAACATAAGCGAATACTAAATACATGAAATAAATTATTGTACATTATTTTTGTCATTAAGCTTACCAAAAAATTGTTTACTAATATTAATATTATCTGTTTTTATTTAGATATAATTTCTTTGTGGCATAATTGTAATCCATGTATCAATAAAAACAGTAAGAAACAAATTATAAATTAAAACCAAAAAGCATTGAAATAGCTTTTAAATTTGTTTATCTTTGAAAACGACAACCGATCTGGTGGAGGAAAGCTTAGAAAAGAAAATTATTTTAATTTTTGCATTTTCAGCATTGAAAAAACGACCCTTGACAAATTTGACACATCTACCAAGATAAATAAGTAAGGGTCATTTTCATAATATTGATTTATTATTTAATTACTTCTATTTAAGTGGCAAAAGTTTCTCGATTAAAGAAGTAAATATTATATGTTTTCTAATTATTAAAATAATCCATAATTAGTATTTCTATAAAAAAAAAGTGTGAGGTGTCAAGGGACACCCGGATGGAACGAAGTTCCTTTCGATTAATTAGTGAAGGAATTAGTAATTTGTAAACACAACAGAGTGTTTATACATACATAAGCATTTATTATTGTCTGTATAAAATCTCTACTTACCTAACAGTTCGTTTCTTTTAACAAAAGTGTCCATTTATACAATACCGGAGCTTTAGATAACACATCTTTTTAGAATTACTTTTTATAATTTAAAACAGGAATTAACAATTCAATACAAAATTTTAAAATTAAAATATTTGACAGTAACTGACAGTTAAGGTAATTTGACGTAGGTACCTAAATAGTCAAGTTACGAACTATTTTTAAAATGTTTATGAATTTATTAATTTATAAAAACAGGATAAAATAAAATGTAATACTATTATAGTTAATTATTATTTTTTCTACAGAATTTTCTTTTAATTTAAAATAGTGTATTTTTAATTGTAATATATCTATCTATGAGAGAGAGGGAGAGAGAGTTATTTATTTTTTGGTCTTTGAGAGAGAGAGAAACATGCGTGTGTCGTGTCATAGTGTCGTGACAACTTTTGGTATGAATTTTTTTTGGCTAGCTCCTAGCGTCAGTCGTAACTGTTCGTAACGCGCGAAAGGGAACTTCGTTCCAAAAATTATTCTTTAAAACTCTTTAAAACACCTTTTGTAGTTTTCCACTAAAATTTGTGTTCCGCAACAACTTTTTGACTAAATTGGCCTTAAAAAATACTGGATACATAATGCAATTTGGATATGGAAGAAAATTCAAAGGTTTAAATTTTGGAACGGAGTTCCTTTCCGTGCGTTACGTTACGACTGATTCGTGGACTGAGGCTAGCCAAAAAAAATTCAGACCAAAAGTTGTCACGACACGACACACGCATGTTTGTCTGTCTGTCTGTCTCTCTCTCTCTTTCTCATAGATAGATATACCTATCGTTATTTAAATAGGAAACCCTAATATACATAAATAAATACTAATAAAAGTACAATTAAAAAGACACTAATTTAAATTAAAAAAAATTACTGTAGAAAAAAAAGTAAGAGGTGTCAAGGAACACCCGGATGGAACGAAGTTCCTTTCGATTAATTAGTGAAGAAATTGTAATTTGTAAACACAACAGAGTGTTTATACATACATAAGCATTTATTATTGTCTGTATTAAATCTCTTCTTACCTAAATCCATCAGCAATATCCGGAACTTGTGCAGAACAGAAACACTGTCAGGATTCATTATTGTTATTATTTTGTATTATTTTATTATTTATTATCTCCAAAAAACCTGTATAAACTGAACAAAGTCACGACACTACACTGTTCAAAGCAAAATAGAAAATAGTAAATTCATTATTTTCAACAGTTCGTTTCTTTTAACAAAAGTGTCCATTCATACAATGCCAGAGGTTTAGATGACATATATGTATCTAGAATTACTTTTTAATTTAAACTAAAACAGGAATTAACAATTAATACAAAATTTTAAAATATTTGACAGTAACTGACATTTAAGGTAATTTGACGTACTTACCTAACTAGTCAAGTTACGAACTATTTTTAAAATGTTTATTAATTTATAAAAACAGGATGAAATAAAATATAATGCGATTATAGGTACTTATTTTTTTCTACAGTATTTTCTTTTAATTTAAATTAGTGTATTTTTAATTGTACTTTTATTAGTATTTATTTATGTATATTAGGGTTTCCTATTTAAATAAAGATAGCTATATCTATCAATGAGAGAGAGGGAGACAGAGACAGACAGAAACATGCGTGTGTCGTGTCGTGTCGTGACAAATTTTGGTCTAAATTTTTTTCGGCTAGCCTCAGTCCACGAATCAGTCGTACATAACGCGCGAAAAGGAACTCCGTTTCAAAAATAAGTACCTATAATAGTATTATATTTTATTTCGTCCTGTTTTTATAAATTAATAAATTCATAAACATTGTAAAAATAGTTCTTAACTTGACTAGTTAGGTACGTCAAATTACCTTAACTGTTAGTTACTGTCAAATATTTTAAAATTTTGTATCAATTGTTAATTCCTGTTTTAAATTAAAATGAAAAGTAATTCTAGGTACATGTATGTCATCTGAACCTTTGGTATTGTATGAATTGACACTTTTGTTAAAAGAAACGAAATGTTGAAAATATTCAGGTGATAATGAATATACTGTTTTCTATTTTGCTTTGAACAGTGTAGTGTCGCGAGTTTGTTAAGTTTATACAGGTTTTTTGGAGATAATAAATAATAAAATAACATAAAATAATAACAATAATAAATCCTGACAGTGTTTCTGTTCTGCACAAGTTCCGAACATTGCTGATGGATTTAGGTAAGAAGATTTAATACAGACAATAATAAATGCTTATGTATGTATAAACACTCTGTTGTGTTTACAAATTACAATTCCTTCACTAATTAATCAAAAGGAACTTCGTTCCATCCGGGTGTCCCTTGACACCTCTCACTTTTTTTTACAAAACTTAAGTTTGTATTTTTTTTAATATCATAATTTAATACAATTGAACCACACACAAAACTGTAAAGTTAATAAAAGAATCATTAATTCTTAATATTTTAGAATTTTAAACATTTGTTAATTCTTTTAGCAAGTTTGCAGTTTTTTGAAAAGAAACTATAAACTTTAATTTTAGATTAATAAAATTACCATTACAAAATTTACATAAATAAAATCAGCTTACTAAAGGTTCAATAAAAAGATCCATATTTCAATGTTTTTTGCAACTAAAATCGCGCTTACAACACGTGTTTTTAATTTAAAATAAAATTACTGGGCCATGTGTTAAACGAACCTCAACACGGGACAATTTTTTCACGTCGTACGTATAAAACGGTGAAAAATTCTGGTCCACAAATCAACATTAGCGTTATCTCCTAATATGATGCATTGGTGCATTTTACGAGAAATTTTCTCTGTAAAAACAGTGAAAAATTACGCTTTCATCATATTACTCCACTGAAACGTTACGATTTTTCACTTCAACAATGCCGCTTGACTAAGAGATAAAATCAACATATGTGCCTTTCATTTTTTTTTATATTTCTTGAAGACAATTCCGCTGAAGCAGAAAAAATCAAATAAAACAGTAGGAAATCTTCCTAGGGAACGTTTTATGGTATAAAAATAAATGCAGTTTTACCTATTAACTTCCCCCTAAAAAAAATTAAATTTTTTTTTTAAATTGGGAAATTATTGGTTTCACCCTGTTTTTCGAAAATCGAGTATTCATCGGATCTCAACGTTTTGTGGTCTTAGGAACCTCCCCTGACTATTTTTACGAGGGTGTCTGTATGTCTGTATGTACGTGTGGATGTGTGTGTGTGTGTGTGGATGTATGTAAACCTTTTATAACTTTTGAACGGCTTGACCGATCGGAATGAAATAAAAAGCATTCCAAAGACTACCATCTAACTTAGATTCCCTGTAAGTTTAAACCGATTCGAGAAATTCCAAAATAACCGAAAAAAACAATTGGTAAAAATGATGTTTTTTGGGCATATCTTTTTGCCTATTGCATGCATCGATCAATTTCATAACCTAATCAGCGCTCAAGCTTAAAAAGCCACTACGAATACCGTTTCGCAAATTAAAATCGGTTGATTCGTTCGTGAGATATCGTTGTCGAAAAATTTCAAAAAAAGTGTTTTTTTTTTAATAACTTAGAGATTTTTTGACTAACCGATTTTGCACTCCCGGTAACGTTTTTAGGTCTCAAAAAACTGCGTCGAATGCCATCTTGAACATCAAAATCGAATAAGGCGTTAAAAAGTTATGGGTTTTTAAACATTTCAAAAAAAGTCAAAAACGTCAAAATACGTCACGTTACGATAGCTTTGCGGTTAAAACTTGCGGGAAGTTGCAAGGATGGCCTTTAAGGTCAACCTCTTTTCGAATTTTTTTGTTTGTAGTTTTCAGTAAAAAAATTCGAAAAGAGGTTGACCTTAAAGGCCATCCTTGCAACTTCCCACTAGTTTTAACCGCAAAGCTATAGTAACGCGACGTATTTTGACGTTTTTGACTTTTTTTGAAATGTTTAAAAAGCCATAACTTTTTAACGCCTTATTCGATTTTGATAATCAAGATGGCATTCGACGCAGTGTTTTGAGACCTAAAAACGTTACCGGGAGTGCAAAATCGGTTAGTCAACAAATCTCTAAGTTATTGAAAAAAAAACACTTTTTTTGAAATTTTTCGACAACGATATCTCACGAACGAATCAACCGATTTTAATTTGCAAAACGGCATTCGACGTGGCTTTTTCAGCTTGAGAGCTGGTTAGGTTATGAAATTGATCGATGCAATGGCCAAAAAGATATGCCCAAAAAACAGCATTTTTACCAATTGTTTTTTTCGGTTATTTTGAAATTTCTCGAAATCTACTGGGTCGAATCGGTTCAAACTTACAGGGAATCTAAGTTAGATGGAACTCTTTAGAATGCTTTTTATTTAATCCCGATCGGTCAAGCCATTCAAAAGTTATAAGAGGTTTACATACATCCACACACACACACACACACACACACACATCCACACGTACATACAGACATACAGACACCCTCGTAAAAATAGTCAGGGGAGGTTCCTAAGAACTCAAAACGTTGAGATCCGATGAAAACTCGATTTTCGAAAAACGGGATGAAACCAATAACTTCCCGATTTTAAAAAAAAATTTAATTTTTTTTTAGCGGGAAGTTAATAAAAAAAATTTTAATTTTTTTTAGCGGGAAGTTAAAAATATAGATTTTTTATAACCTATTCCATTTAAACAACTATCATTATTTAAAATAAATTTGTACAAAAACCAAAATAAGGTATATTTATCAAGCAAAGCAACATAAAAATATAAAAACTGAGATAAATGTCATCGCGTTGTAGTCGACTAGTTGGAAAATAAAATTAAAAAACGTCAAGCAGATGAAGAGTAAATAGAATATTTACTGTGACAAACTGTTACTGCATAAATTTAGAGAGAATTTGCTACTTTTTATAAAACCAGCTAGTAATTAAAGTCGCTTTTAATTTTTTTTAACAGTGATATAATAAAGGAAATTTCACAACTAGACCTGAATAGAATTAAAATTAAGCATAATGTGTTTTGTTTAAAGTTTTTTATTGAAATTCATAGTTTTCTATTATTTCTTTCATGATGGGACAAAATTTTATAGAACGGTTGTTACGAGGGTTGTCCTTTTAGGTTTGCAGCTAGCCGTTAAGAAGGCGCCACTAATAGAACCGTCAGATACAAATAAAACCTCAATCTTTTATTGACATAAATTTATAATTTTACTGCAATACAACAAGTCTTGTAGGTACGATGAATTTTTGAAACTATACTCCATTTTTTATTATCTGGTATAATAAATCCTTCTCATCGAATTTTAATCCCTTAAATGCAATACAGAGTGAACAAATATTTTTTTCTAAAATCGCTTGTAAATGTCTAGTTTCTCAGATTGAATTCAAGCCACAAAATACACTATTCTTCTATTTTAGTCCGTTGCTGGGCAACTAACTTTTCCGTACTGTACGGGAATATTTTTTTCATACCTGTGTACGGGAATGATCCATAAAACATTTATAAGCAAATTCATATTTTGCACCTTAATTTTTTTGGCAATAAATTTAAAACCACATTAGTAGCAGTGTTTAGTAACTCTTGAGGCGTTTTGCACCTCTGGACATCATCGTCACTGTCCATTTTAAATATAATTTAAAAATTTTTAAGCAATATGTAACTAATCGAACTGACACTTTTGTGACACTAATAGACAATGATTAACAAACAATGTCAACAAAACGGCTTCATAGAAAATACGATGATAATCAAAAACAGTTATGCATATATAAAACTTTTTTTGTTTACGATTATATTTAATGCGATTTCAGAAAAAATAGTATGTATCTCGTAGTAAAAGCACGTTCCCGGACTCCAATGTTTGTTGGTCTCTGCTATACGCCTCGGCCAACAATTTACATTGTCATCCGGGAATGTATCGCTTTTTCTACTACACAATATCCTATTACCTGCATATCGATGGGTTGCTGTGGTCTGTTTCATGCAAAATAAAACCGACTGAAATGGTCTTAAACGCACGCACCCAGTAAATCAATGACCGCTAGAGAACAATGGACATTTAGGGTCTTGAAAGGAAAATTCAAAATAAAATTGGGGTCATTGGCCTAACAAGAATATAAATGTATTAAGGGTGCCATACACGCTACGATAAATTGATAACGATTTAACTGTATCGTTAAAACCGTAAAGTTTGTCGTTCAGTCCACTACCATACACGTTACGATAAATCGTTACGATTTAACGGTACCGTTAAAACTGTCAACAATTGTTCAAGCCATTCACGAGACCCCATTTTTATTTTATATGTAAACTATCTACTTATGCAAAAACTGAACGATTTGTTGCATACACGTACCGATAAAACTGCGCAGTTTTATCCTATTCCGATAAATCTATTGAAATTTTTGTACTGTTCCGTTCGATGGTACCGTTCTTAAAAATCGTAGAAAACTGTGCAGTTTTACCCCATACACCTTGCGATTATCGGTGTAATTTGAACGGTATAGTTAAATCGTAACAATTTATCGTAGCATGTATGGCCTACTTTAACAAAACATTTTTTTTAAATATATTTTATTCAATAAAAGTGTATAATAATAGTAACATACTATTATTTTGAATTCGATTCCATCATATTAAGAAGTTTCACCATTAACTGCATTTATCAGCTGCTTAACTGTCTCTTTAATTAAGTTATCTAGTTTCAACATTTTTTGTTTTGTATTAATAACATGCTTAACACATTTTTTCCAGTTGCAGCATCTTTTATTTAAAATGTCGCATTTTTCCTAGCAACATACTGCTTTAGTTTTGCCCAGATTACTTCAATTAGTTTAAGTTCACAGTGATAAGGTGGTAATCGGAGAACAGTTATTCCTCACTTTTTTGCCATGTTGTCGACGATATATTTAGAATATTGCCGTCTATAAGGCTTTCTGATAGCTAGAAGTTCTTATTTTACCACGTTTTTCTGCTCATCCAATTTTTTATGTCTTTCTTTCGCCAAAATCTGGCCGGAGATTTTTGAAATTTTCTGGAGTAATAACTTGCGTAATCCATAACTATAATTTCGAATACACCGGCATTCATATCCTCATGGTAATCGCCAGTACGGTTGGATACAAAAGGTGGAAGAAGCAATCCATCCTTTAAAAAAATGTGAGCCGTCACGGGACGCCTAGCAGATGTGAAACATCGACATTATTGTGTAAAAGTAATATGCAGAAAAGAACAGATTGTGATAGGAACTAAATATGTCATAATGATAAAATAAAATATTACGATTTTTTCCAGATAACGATGACTATTTATTGAATAAATTTAAAAAGTGATTTCGTTTAGCT
This sequence comes from Altica lythri, assembly GCA_964028335.1. NCBI lineage: Eukaryota > Metazoa > Arthropoda > Insecta > Coleoptera > Chrysomelidae > Altica > Altica lythri. The sequence goes on along the minus strand of OZ034809.1, from coordinate 30,975,129 downwards.
TTTTATTTAATTGCCTTAAATTCAATAATCTTAAAAAAGGAAATTATTAAAACACAAATTTATATAGAAGTACGTTACTATATTAATATAATTGTAGTTAAATACTTCATAATTTTAGTACAAACAAAAAGCGATACTAAATAAAAAATAGGAAAATGATGAATTTAACTATGAATACAACTTTATCGTTGAATAACTTTTAAACGGTATTTAAATGGGAAATGTATTATGATTTAGGCACGGGTTAATGTGAATATTAAGGGCTGGTTAAGGTCTGATAATTTTTGTTAGGTCATAATCTAAAAATTTGATGGGTGTTTGGAGAACAAAACCAAATCTGGGAAATAACGGACACCCCAATGTATATAGAGTAGGTAGGTACTCACTCATTTTTATTCATATTTTTTCATCACTTTCTTTATTAACACTTTGTTTATTCATATTTAAAACTAATTACACAAATTTTACGCGGACAACTATATGACAACTATTCACCAACAATCTATTTTGATTGACTAGCTGTCAATTTTACAGGTCAGCAAAATATGTAGGTATATTATGTTGCCTATACAAACAATCATTTTTATATATATAGAATAGATAGTAGGCGGAATCGAGTTAGGTTTTTATGAAACAATTCATACCCTGTCCCGCCAAATTTTTGAATCGATGAGCTTCTTCCCCCTATTGTTGGCGCGCCACCGTCGCGTCGCTCAAAACATGACACCAATTTCATATAAGATATCAGTACATCTCTTATCGATTATTATCGATGCGTTAGGTTTTTTACGTCATGACGTCACCGTCGCCACGCCAGAAATCTGATTTACGTGCCGCTATAGATATTTCACATCAAAAACCATCAACGCTTCCAATTTGTGTTATAATTCTTTTCTTTTTCCTGAAGGTGGTTCTATTTCGGTTAAAATGTTTGGCGGGGACTAGTTACATTCTTGTCGTTCCACATTTTATGTACAATATAACTTTCTCATAATGCACATTTTTTCTGTCTAAAAACTGGATGCACTTCAAGAAGACATATTTCTTTAAGCAATGTTCTTGTAAACTAAATCACTTTCATAGCACAAATAAGAAAACCTTCAATAACATTATAATATATATATGTCTACCTAGTATTAAAACGCCACTTTCCTATCAGGGTTTTCCAAAATAAGCTTTTAATGGGCATTTGTTTATACCGGAAATTTCATGTAATTAGTATTAGGTTAAAGAATATCTATTTACAGTCAGGTAAATATACATACATACGTTTATATTTATTAGGATCAAAAAATCCCAACTTCCAATTGCCTCTTTTTTTAATATTAAATAATTTTACCCACGACTCATAAGTAAATTGCCTATTTGTTAACCTATATCTCTGTCAGTAAGTGTCAAATTATTGAGGAGTTGTGTTATAGTTTTATTTACTGCACTAGTGGAGTAAGTAGATAGAAACCTGTATTATTATGTTGGTTGCCTACTGTATACATTAAATTAAACTAACATTTGACATTTCTCAGACAGAACTGTTTGCGAAATCGAATATTTTTGACAACTTATGCCAAAATTTTAATTTTATGTTTGTTATTTTTAGTTTTATACAAAGCCATTTGGTAAGTCGTGGGTAAAGCATAGTACTTTACTCGAGTAACAATTGCATATTTAGCTCGTTTCTTTAGCCCATTCGCTCGCAAGCTCGCTCATGGGCCAAACACACTCGCTGTAATATGCAATTTACTCCACTCGTAAAGTAATATACTATTTTAATTGAATACTCAAAACGTAGGTGTAGCTTAGGAACTACATTTTAGTCATAACCTTAGTCCAGACGAATTCTTTACAGTCCTATAGATCAAGAATTCAATGCGTGAGCAGTGATTCCAGTCGCCAAAAAAAACATCGATACCTTTAAAATAGTGATTTTGAGGGTGTCAACTGAAGACTGTACTAACTGTTTAAACAAATGCAAAAGTGTATCAATCTTGGTAGCTCATACATTAAAAAGCATTAAAATACTTTAAGTCTCTTATTTTTTTATATCCAAAACTAAAACCACAACCTTTGTAGAACTTTTTTTCCAAGGGAGGTTCAGTTTGCTTTGTACTAGGAATGAGACTTTAATAGTGTATAGTAAAACTGCTGTAGAAACGCCTGTTAATAAAAGAATTCAACTATAATGACAGTACAACAGAGTCAAAGAAATCTTCTTAACTATCTGTTATATGTGGAGTTGTTACGAGCTTTCGAAACAAGTACAATAAAGTTAGATAGGAATTGAATCTTGTAAATAAATTTGAACAAGTACGACAAAATGTTATAAAAATGTGTTGGTTTTAATGTTTTTACTGTAAAAAATAATATTGTTACTGTACTAGTGTCACATCTAGAATGAGATGTTTACACTGAGGGTAACAACTTAGGGAAACATCTACTAAAGGTACACCTCCGGCCCAGAATGTCTATGTAGTTAATTTATTTTAATGAAGCTGTATAAAGATCAAATTTCGTAAAATTGTATAAGGTTATTAGGTCTTCTAGATACTTGTGAGGAGTTTGCATAGCATATGTTACTTTACCTGTGCTACGTCAGGACGACAAGGCGTTTACATTAGAGATAAGAAAATAGGTAAAGATGGATAATAACTGAAAAGAATACTTCCTTACGAAGACGTGATTTATCTATCCAGCTGACAGACAGACATATGTGGGCCAAGTCATTCTTCTATCAGTGTAAAATAAGGTTATTTTTATTGTTCTGCTAGTATTACACCTAAGGATTTAAACTAAAATTAAAAAAATGGGGGAAAATCTTTTACAGGCGCACTTCTTGCCAATAACGTGTTTTTTTAATCCAACTAATATATGACTTGGTAAACAAAGCTAACTAGACTTATAAAAATAAAAAATAAACACTAGAAATTAAACAGAAAATAACTTAAAAATAGAACCAAACACTTAGAAATCTTGGGTACGTACGTACCCAAGTAACTTTCAAGCGGAAATTCGTGCCATCGAAAGATGTATAGAATTTAACATTAAAAGGAACTATCGTAGACAGAAGATTGTAATTATGTCAGATAGTCAAGCAGCCATCAAAGCTCTGAACTCAGATACAATCAGTTTAAAGATGGTCTGGGAATGCCTAGGCAAATTAAATGAACTAGGACAGAATAACACTGTTACCCTCCTATGGGTTCCAGGACACGTAGTAATGGAAGGAAATGAAACAGCAGACAAGTTGGCAAAAAAAGAAGCTAAAACCCCATACCTGGAACCAAAACCATCCTGTGGAATCAGCAGTAGTACAATCTAAAAAAAACTAAAAAAAAATGGATAGCGAAAAATCCAAGTACTGGAATGATCTAGAAGGACTAAGACAATCGAAGAGGCTCCTGGGAAACTATAACCAGAAGAGATCTCACAGCTCTCTTAACCTGAGTAAGAAAAACCTCCGAATTATAACAGGAATACTAACCGGTCAATGTCGATTAAGAGGACACATGAAGAAACTAGGATTAGTAGATGAAGCAAACTGCAGATTCTGTGAGGTAGAGGATGAAACCTCAATGCACATACTCTCAGAATGCATAGCATTAAGTACTTCTAGGGTCAAATACCTAGGGTCATACGAAATAGAAAGGAAAGAACTACCTAATTTAAAACCCAATGATATCCTAAACTTTCTAAGGAAGATAGGACTAGAAGAGCTGCTATAAGTCTGAGGAATCATCAGAAATATAGCAAGGAAAGGGGGACATAATAGATCTTATAGGTCGCAGGTGTATCTGTTACCCCTAACAACATACATACTTATGGGGACTTTAACACAATTTTATTGACAAAATTGTTAAGATACACAGAACTCTGCTGGATAACGTCCAAACTGCTTGACAATACAATAAACTGTTTGAACTTGAACTGCCGTTAACTGCCCATACATTCCCTTATATATACAACAAATGAACATTCGGGAAGTTTCTAGAAACATTATTTAATCTAGTCAGTGTGTTTAGAACTTTCTAGAATTTTCTAGAAACATTATTTAATCTAGTCAGTGTGTTTAGAAGTTTATAGAATAACCGAAAAACAATCTTTCAAATTAAGGTCCTTTCCTTTACGGTTATTTCGTTACAATACATACATACAACTTAAAAATATGAGTAACAAAAAAACAATAAATATTATGTCGTATTATGTACAAGTCTTTCGAAATCCCCAGCGGATCCTCGAAATACCATTGTCAGAAAAGCGCCCCTTCTTCTCTTATTTTTTCGGTTTAGCAGTTTTAATTGGTGACTTTTTTCATTAGTTGATTTATTTATTTGCTGGGTAAGATGCTAAATTTGATCGTTTTTGTGCTAGTAAGTAAACGATTTGACCTATTAAAAAAATGCAGCTCATGCAAGTTTAATCAATTACGATGCACTTTTGCTTAAGTTTGTATAAAAGATCTTGAAACTACAGAAGATTTTAAATATTTTTTGGTGGAAATTGCGACATTTTTAAAGCTTTAATTGTGTTATTATCCATTTTTCAAATTTTTTTATCTGTTTTTCTTTGTTTAATAAAAAACAGATTTCGGTTAAAGTCTTTGAAGTCACGCCTCACCTGGGAACTGCGATCCATAGATCCGATCCTTTTTTTCGACCCTTACAGCGCAGGCGGTGAATGAACTTATGATTCTACATTTTATGTGAGGGCCAAGAAAAGGTTCGATGTGAGGATGGAGGAAAAGTTCGGGTTTCTGGACTGCCCGCAGTTCCCAGGTAAGGAGTGACTTTAAAAACTCTTTAACCCAGATTTGTTATGCATTGTTTCATTGCAGTTTTCTAGTTTTGTATAAATAAACAGATTGCACGTTTCTCTATTTAAATTATGTTAGAGAAATGAAGCTTACATAACACAATAGTATATTGTGTATCTAGTAGGAAAAGCGATACATTCCCGGACGACAATGTAAATTGTTGGCCGAGGCGTCTAGCCGAGGCCAACAAACATTAAGAGTCCGGGAAGTTGCTTTTCCTACGAGGTACACGTACAATTTTTTCTGAAATCGCATTAAATATAATCGTAAATTAAGAAAGTTTTATGAATGCATAACTGTTTTTGATATCATCTTATTCTTTGTGAAACCGTTTCGTTGACATTGTTTGTTTATCATTGTTGATTAGTGTCACAAACCTGTCAGTTCGGTTAGTTACATATTGCTTAAAATATTTTAAATTATATTTAAAATGGACAGTGACGATGATGTCCAGAGGTGCAAAACGCCTCCAGTGTTACTAAAACACTGCTACCAATGTGGTTTTAAATTTATTGCCACATAAAATCAAAACGCTAAATATGAATTTGCTTATATACGTTTTATGGATCATTCCCGTACACAGGTACGGAAAAAATATTCTCGTACACAGGTACGGAATAGTATATTCTGTAACAAGGTTAGAATGAAAATTTGATACGAGTGGAGAATTCAGAACGCGAGCGTAGCGAGCAAGAGGAACCACGAGTTATCGAATTTTCATTCTAACCGTGTAACAGACTGTATTTTCTCCACGACCATGTAATAATTCTGTTTATTTAAATTAAAATATGTAGCAAAACAATTCGAACGTCGCACTGACAAACTGAGTGACAGTTTTAAAATTCGCAGGGCAATCTATGTTTTGTGTTGAGCAATTACAGAATGTTATTCCGTCACTAGTTATAGAATGAAAATACATGCAAAACACATAAGAAGCAAGTGTTTCAGAATGAATATTCTATCTCAAGAGTGAGAATGAACACTTTCTATCATTAAAAATTAAGTCGGAATTATTACATTCATTAATGGTCGTGGAGAAAAAATACAAGAATAGTGTATTTTGCGGCTCGAATGTGATCCGAGAAACTAGACATTTCCAAGCGATTTCAGAAAAAATAATTGATATGACGTTGAAGAACGTTTTGTAATTACTCCATTCTCCAGATTTTGTTCTCTATGCCGCTTTGCGATACAACAAATTAAATTTTTATTTTTATTAAGTATATTTTCTGGAGCTGACAGATCTTATTTAAACTTCAGTTAAATGTAAAATTTTTGTAATTATTTAACTATATTTGATTAAAAAAATCTTTTTTTTAGAATATACATTCTAAAATAAATATTTCTTAATATATTATTTAGTTTCAAATACCAATTTCACATTCAATAACTGTACAAAATTCTTGCATCAGTCGAAGTTTGTTAGTTAGTAATTTCCCATATCAGGTTCTGCAACTTGAGAATCCATTGAATGCTAACGGAAGTTTGAGTGTTTCAATCAATACACTATCGTGTAGTCCAGTTCACACAATTTGCCCTCAAGTACGTGTAAACTAGTGTAAACTACTATAAAGTTTGGCGCTTAATCATAACTCCAAATTAGCCATGTTTCTTGGGACGTTGTTCACTCACCACAGTGGCTTAAACATGCTATTTTGTTTTCGCTTCAATGAGCGCAAACAATATGTAATACAAAGTGATTACAGTAAAAATAATAGAGAGGACAGAAAATAAAAATAAACAAATTTGTAGTACTCTTAAGGTGATATACTCCAACATTTTGGCGCGAAACCTAGAAAGAGCAACGATACTCAAACAAACCCAGTACAGAGAATAAATGTAAAAATTTTGTCAGGTATGAATTAACCCCGATATTTAAAACAGCTACTGATTTACCGAACTGTATTTGGAGGTTCATAGTAGAGGGCGCTTTAAATCAAAGAATAGAATATTTTAAATCTGTATTGCGTTTTTCTCAAAAATTTCAAAATATTTTGATATGAAATTTTAGTCATGAATAGTTTGTTTCATTTTACGTGGTAGACGCATGTTTTTATTACACAAACCTTTTTTTTTCTCTATAAACCATCATAATTTTCTTTAAGTTATCATTTATTCAAAATAAAAGTATGCGTCTACCACGTAAAATGAAACAAACTATTCATGACTAAAATTTCATATCAAAATATTTTGAAATTTTTGAGAAAAACGCAATACAGATTTAAAATATTCTATTCTTTGATTTAAAGCGCCCTCTACTATGAACCTCCGAGTACAGTTCGGTGAATCAGTAGCTGTTTTAAATATCGGGGTTAATTTATACCTGACAAAATTTTTACATTTATTCTCTGTACTGGGTTTGTTTGAGTATCGTTGTTTTTTCTAGGTTTCGCGCCAAAATGTTGGAGTATATCACCTTAAAGTTGAGTAGTATATACCAATTAAAAAAATTTCTTTACTGCTAATAAGGTTTTCTGAATATTTTTCGCAGATAACAAGGTTTTAGAAAAAAGTTTCTCGTGCTGTAGTTGCCCATATTTAGAAAACAAGTGTTTAAAATTAGTTTGCCAAATAAAGGTTTTTTACAGGGTTCAGGGTTCTCTTATAATATTGCAACAAGAGGTTTTATTGAGATTATCCATTAAAAGAATTGTTACAAACAAAAATTCAAAGGAGTTCTTGAATACACAAGAAGAAATGGTTGATATCAGTGCCGGTTCTACGGCGCTTCCTAACTGCAATTCAATCCCATATGAAAAAAGGAACAGGATATAATAAAATTACCATTTATTAAAAAAAATAATCATTTATTAAAAAAACAATAACCATTTATTAAAAAAACTAATTAGATTTTACCTTTTAGCCTTTGTATTGGCGAACTGTTTTATTATGATATCAAAGTCGAGGTTTCATTTTTGATTGACAAAGTTGCCAAATTCGTCAATCTAGAATGATATATTGTCGATCGCTAATAAGTTTTTATTAGCTTAAGCTTAGAAAAACTTCTCTTCTCATAAGTAATCGTTACAGGTGTAGTTAATAATATGCCCACTGCTATCCATACATTTGGATACAGTTCTTGTAAGTAGAGATCTTTGATAACGCGTAAAACAAAAACTTTTTAATGAGGCAAAAAGGATTTTAGGCTTATAAGTTTATTACATAACATACTGTTACGGGATCACCGTAAAGGAAGGGACCTTAGTTTGAAAGATTGTTGTTGACAGTTGATTTTTAGAAGTTTGTAAAAAAATCAACTGACCATTTTAAATAATGTTTCTAGAAAATTCTAGAAACTTCTAAACACACTGACTAGATTAAATAATGTTGTATATAAAGGGATGCATGGGCAGTTAAAGTCAGTTCAAGTCAAGTGTTCACAAGAGTTCATTGTATTGTCAAGTAGTTAGACGTTATCCAGCAGAGTTCAGTGTATCTTAACAATTTTGTAAATAGATTGTGTAAAAAGCCCCCATACGTGTTTCAAATTGGTGTCAGGTGTGGGGTGAAGATACAAGAATGCCTGGAAAAAAGATAAATGGACTATTGGTGGCTGAGCTCAGAAAAGAGCTCGAAGAATTGGAATTGGAAACTACTGGGACTAAATCCGTATTGTTGAGTAGGCTCCGTGAATACTACCTAGCTAATAATTTAGATCCTGACGCTGTGGAGTTTGAAGACCCAGTTCAAAAAGCAAATTCTGAACTAACTCAACAACTTTCCCGGCAACATGAGGAGCTATCCAGTCAGATGAAGAGCCAGCGCGAAGATATGTCCCAGCTGTCTCAACGAATGACGAACCAACAAGAGGAGCTATCCAGTCAGATGAAGAGCCAGAAAGAGGAGCTTTCCAGTCAGATGAAGAGCCAGCGCGAAGATATGTCCCAGCTGTCTCAACGAATGACGAACCAACAAGAGGAGCTATCCAGTCAGATGAAGAGCCAGAAAGAGGAGCTTTCCAGTCAGATGAAGATCCAGCGCGAAGATATGTCCCAGCTGTCACAACGAATGACGAGCCAACAAGAGGAGCTCTCACAACGGATGTCTACCCTACCAGAAGAGTTATCCAGTTCCTTTTCCCAGCAAATATCGCATTTGCGCTCCGAAATGTACACTCTTCGCGACGAACAAAATCAGCTAGTGGCCGACTTGCGAAACGAGCAAAACCAGCAAGTGGCCAACTTAAATCAGCAAGTGGACAACTTGAACCAGCAAGTGGTCAACATGCGAGACGAGATCAACCAACAAATGCAATCCGAAATAAGGAAGCTTCAACAAGAACTGGAAGCTTGTCGCCGAAACCAAATCATCCACCACGGCGACGGAAATGCAGAAACGAGAGAAACTGGCCACATAGACGTCGAACGACGAGGAAACGGAGCGGCGGCCCAGGTACGAATGACGATAAAACCCCCGACATTCGACGGAATGACTTCCTGGTCAAATTACCTGAAACAATTTGACGCAGTGGCCAGAGCGAATGGATGGTCACCCCAGGAGAAGGCATTGTTCCTAACCATGGCTCTGCGAGGCGAGGCTTTAGACGTCCTGCATGTATTGACACCGGATGAGGTTGACAATTTTGAGCTATTGGTGAATCGTCTAGAGATGCGTTATGGTCAAAGTCATCTACAACCGGTATACCGAGTGCAGTTGAAGAGCCGAAAACAGAAAAATGGAGAAACTATCCAGGAATTTGAGGCGGATGTAGCAAGAATGGTACGACTTGCGTATTCAAATGCAGCGGAGGATTTCCTGGAGTGCCTAGCAGTCCAAACCTTCACCGATGGTCTTCGAGACGTCGAGTTGCAGCGCGCTGTACGGATGGCGCGGCCGAAGACTCTTGTGGACGCCTTGACCATTGCCCTGGAGTTCGATACGGCGACGGAGGCCTCACATGCAACTGCTCGACTAATGGAAGACACTGGTAACTTCGACCATGCCGTTTATGCCGTCAGCGACGTCGAAGCGGTAGTGGAGAGGGTAATGAAGTTTTCTTCAAAAAGAAGGCGCCCAGTGAGGTGCTGGAACTTTGGAAAACTAGGCCACATAAAAAATACTTGCCCCCATTGTACCCAAGTGAAGCCGAACGAGGAAAAACTTGCCTTAGTTAAGGTTGTGCCAGAAGACGAGAGCTCTATTCTGGAGGAGCAACAAGAAAACGATTCCGTTCTGAGAAAGATTCGGGAGTGGAAGAGAATGGACCGTCGCCCGTTGTGGAGAGAGATATCCTCATCCTCTCCTGCTTCAAAAGCATACTGGTCCCAATGGAACTCTTTAATTTTGGACGGAGGGCTCGTTAAAAGACTTGTAGAAAATTCCGAGGGCACAGAAACAAGAAAACAAATAGTGGTCCCAAGAGATGCTGTACCAGAAATTTTAAAACAGACGCATAATGATAGTTCTGGAGGACATCTGGGTATCACGAAAACGCTGCAAAAGATCCGAGATAGATTTTACTGGGTAAATTGCACTAATGATGTTAAAGATTGGTGTCGTAAATGCACTACATGTGCTGCCAGTAACGGTCCGCACCGAAAACCGAAAGCGGAAATGCAGCAATACCTGGTTGGAAGTCCTTTTGAAAGAATCGCAGTAGATGTATTGGGGCCACTTCCACAGACCGATGAAGGAAACAAGTACATCTTTGTTGTAATGGACTACTTCACTAAATGGGTTGAAGCATATGCAGTTCCCAATCAGGAAGCCACCACTTTAGCAGATATATTGGTTGAAGAATTCGTAAGCCGATTTGGGGTACCACTAGAATTACATTCAGACCAAGGAAGAAATTTTAAGAGCAAGCTGTTTCAAGAAGTTTGCCAAAGATTAGGCATCCACAAAACGAGAACCACAGCGATGCACCTTCAGTCTGATGGAATGGTGGAACGAATGAACCGGACTATAACCAACTATCTGTCAAAAGTGGTGTCAGATTGTCAGAGGGATTGGGATCGACATATTCCACTATTTCTAATGGTAATTCGATCGGCCATCAACGAATCAACTGGCCAAACGCCTGCGAAGGTTCTGTTCGGTAGAGAAATGAGGCTACCATGTGAATTGGTGTTTGGTTGTAAACCTGGTGAAGAAATGGCACGTGAACAATATGTCGCCGACCTTCAGAATCGAATGGAGAATATACACAACCTGGTGCGTGGAAAACTACAATTATCTAGTGATCGGATGAAGAGGTAATATGACACACGGACAATGGAAAAGAGTTACCAAGTTGGAGATTTAGTCTGGCTTTATAACCCCCGACGGCGTCGAGGTATTTGTCCCAAATTACAAAAGAACTGGGAAGGTCCTTACACCATCAAGAAGAAGATTAACGATGTCATTTATCGGATCGTAAAAATTCCCAGAGGGAAACCCGTCGTGGTCCATCACGATCGTTTGGCGCCTTACCAGGGAAACCACAGTGGAGATGCGCAGCAACTCCAAGAAGATGGTTTGGCTGGCTCAGGGAGTGTGCGGGATTCCGATGTAGGAAATAACATTCTAGGAGGAATGAATCTAAGGAGGGGGCAGTGTAACGGGATAACCGTAAAGGAAGGGACCTTAATTTGAAAGATTGTTGTTGACAGTTGATTTTTAGAAGTTTGTAAAAAAATCAACTGACCATTTTAAATAATGTTTCTAGAAAATTCTAGAAACTTCTAAACACACTGACTTGATTAAATAATGTTGTATATAAAGGGATGCATGGGCAGTTAAAGTCAGTTCAAGTCAAGTGTTCACAAGAGTTCATTGTATTGTCAAGTAGTTAGACGTTATCCAGCAGAGTTCAGTGTATCTTAACAATTTTGTAAATAAATTGTGTAAAAAGCCCCCATACGTGTTTCAATACAACCATCTATATCTGATTTAGAGTCTAAATTTAATTTCAATTGGAAACCATCACAGAGTTTAACAAGGACAGGATTTTCCGGGATCTGTTTTATATTGTACAAAAAAGTATATTTCGAATACTCATTTAACTGTGAAAATCTTTCATGAACTGAAATTAATCTAGTATCTAAAAGACAGGTAAAAAATTCAACCTCAATTTTTTTCCGAAGAAGCTCTAGGCTCATCGTGGGAAGTTTCACAAGCTTGACGCTTACAATATCGAATTCTTGACGTGTGTTGTCAATCATCAAAAATAACGTAACCTTTACTAATTAAAACGTAAAACAGAAAAAGATAATGTTTTTTCTATGATCGGGGATTCCCGGTAAAATTAACTGCATGCAGTGAAATAATGCTCCGATTTGAAAACTGCGTTCCATTCTTGATTTTTTGCTAAACTTATATCAAAATATAAACGAAAAAAAAAAACAAGGTAAAAGTAAAAATGTTATAATAAAAATAAGTAATATAAATAAAAAATAAAGAAAAACAATTTTAAAAACTGTGTGAAAAACTAGAAATTAAAATAAATAAAAACAAAAACAAAATAAAAGAAAAAAAATTAAGAAAAAATATATAAAAATTCAGGATTTTTTAATTACCAAGCCAAAAAAAAAACGAAAAAATTGTCCACGGTTTTTCACCTCTATAAAGTTAGCACTACCACATGCGAAATAAAAGATGGCATTATGTGATTAATTTGTCGCTTTTTTGTCGTGCAAACAAAAAATTTGTCGCGATTTTTTTAAATCAATGGTAGTGCTAACTTGATATCAAGTTAGCACTACCACCTCTTGAAAACGATCTTCCAATCATCGGACAAATGTCTTATGTAGTGCATAATTTGTCGCTTTTTTGTCCTGATTTCTTCATGCAAAAAAAATTTTTCACGAAAATTTTTTTTTGGACCTTCTGTTAGAGCTCACTTTATATCAAATTAGCACTACCGCCTCTTGAAAACGGTCTTCCAATGATCGGACGATTGTCGCATCTAGTGCAAAATTTGTCGCTTTTTTGTCGTGATTTCACCTTGCAAAAAAAAATTTTTGCCGCGAATTTTTTTTTATCTTCTTTGTAGTGCGACCTTGATATCTAGTTGCACTTCCACCCATCTTGTAATATTCGGACGTATGTCTCCTCTGGTTTTGTTGTGCGAAATTATAATTGTTGCATTTTTTATTTAATTTTATTAGTAGTACTAACTTGATATCAAGTTAGCACTACCACCTCTTGAAAACGATCTTTCAATGATCGGACAAATGTCTTATCTGGTGCATAATTTGTCGCTTTTTTGTCGTGATTTTGTCGTGCAAAAATAAAATTTGTCGCGAAATTTTTATGCCTTAAATAGATGATAGTGCTAACATAGCATTAAGTTAGCACCATCAACCATCTTCTAAACCTCTGATAAAAATTGAGACTAGCGCATAATTTGTCGCTTTTTTGTCGTGATTTTGTCGTGCGAAAATAAAATTTGTCGCAAAATTCTTATGTTATTTCAATGATAGCGCCAACTTAATATCAAGTTAGCACCACACCACCTTTTGAAAATGCGACAATTTTTATTTTTGCACGACAGAAAAGCGACAAATTATACGCTAGCCGAGATTTTTATCAGAGTATCAGAAGATGGTTGGACGTGCTAACTTGATGCTATGTTAGCACTATCATCGATTTAAGGCAAAAAACTTTCGCGACAAATTTTATTTTTGCACAACGATAAAGCGACAAATTATGCACTAATTAAGACATTTGTCCGATCATTGGAAGATCGTTTTCAAGAGGTGGTAGTGCTAACTTGATATCAAGTTAGCACTACCATTGATTTAAAAAAAATCACGACAACTTTTTTGTTTGCACGACAAAATCACGACAAAAAAGCGACAAATAAATCACATAATGCCATCTTTTAATTCGCATGTGGTAGTGCTAACTTTATAGAGGTACAGTTTTCAGTAATTTCTAAAACACATATTGATACAACATTACACAGATTTATAACAAATGTAATCGAATTTACTTAAACAATAGTATATTGTAATACAAGTGTTACAATGACAGAGGTTTCGTAGTACGAGTTCAGTTTGTGAAACGAACCGCGAAGCGGTGAGTTTCGCAAAGAACGAGTACTACAAACCGTCATTGCAATTCGAGTGTTACATACTAATTTTTATAATGAACTTTTAAAAGTAAAAAAAATAAAATGAGAGTTATTCGAAATATTTATTTATGTTGGCAATCTTGACAGTTTTGACACTTGTCAGTTTTAATGATTTTAAATTAGAATGTTTGTCAAATTTGTATAAAATATTCCGAATTTAGCAATAACGCTGATAACGTAGTTAATAATTTACTACAACATACTTTTTGATTTACTACCTGAACTCTTTCGTTGAAAATCAGTGCAGTGCAACCAATTGTGTAAAACAAAAAGTTACCAAAAACCGTGTTACAATGAATCTATTTCGATACTGTTTTTAGTGTCGGAATAGAAACTTTGTGTACGTGAATTATAAAAAAGATTTTTTAAAACACTTCTTTCGTTTTACAGATATTTATTGTTTTATCTACAACCGTTTAATTTTTCATCAGACCATTATCGTATATAATCATCAAGTTTATTAACAGTTTTCAGTAACTAATAGAAATCGTATTTATACAAAATTTTACTGATTTATAAAAAATATGATTGAATTTACTTATTTGGAAGAATTAAAAAAAAATAACATTAGTTTAACAAATATTTACTGTTTTATCCGGAACCGTTCAGGCTTTAAACGGACCATACCTGCATGGTGTCTTCCTATTTTGTGAATTCCCGTTTTGTGACTAGACCTTTTTCAGGTAAAATTTTTCCCATTTTGTGCCTAGCCAAATTTTTACCTGATAACACCCGAGCTGAATTTCCCGTTTTGTGAATAGCGTAAAATAAAGCCACTTATTTTAATACCTACCTGATTTAATGATTTTTACTTAAAAATCATTTTTGTTTATAAAGTCGTCTTTTCTTAAATAATAGTCAGATGAAATATAAAATACATTTATTACAAATAATCTAACATTAAATAATCATCAAAGAAACTTATATACATTTTTAGTCGGTAAAATAATTGCTAAAGGAAAATTGTTATTGCATTTTTATTATGAATGCCAACTTTATTAAGCAATGGTCAACGTCCGATCTTTCTTCAACGAAGTCTGTAACTGCACGGCGAATTCTTTCATCCAGTTGTACCTACATACTTGGTTTTCCTCCGTTTGGCTGTCATATGCAACTCAAATTGTAGTTTTATAAATACCAAGTAAAATAAATCAAAGTCTCGGTCTCAGCAAAATATTTATATTAATTCTTATTGTGACGCGTTTCGCTCATACGAGCATCATCAGACTTCTAAAATATAACAAGAATAATTACTGGAGTACAATAAATAAAATTAATAAACTTACATTCACATATTACACATCTCACTGACAAATGTAATTTTTAGGTTGAATTAATAAAAACAATTGAAATTAAAATAAAAATAAAAATTAAAATTAAGGTCTTTACACAATTCCAAAATTAAATTTCCCAAAAATAACGGTGTACTAACTTTTGATCTATAGAATCATTATTTTTAAAAAATTAACAAAATAATTTGAATGTTCCAAATCAAAACAAATATAAACAAAGACTCATTAAAATGAAGTAGCAAGTTAACAACTGAAATATTCATTCTAATAAATTATTAAAAATTAATGATGGTTCAAAATTGAACACATCATTCACACACAATAAAACAGGGCTCTTTTTGGCTTTTGTGATTTTCATCTTTTCCAAGAGGTCCAGTTTATTACCTTTTGTGCAATGATGCAACAACTCAACGTTTTCTGAAATAATAAATAATAAATAAATAAAATAGGAATATACCAATTAAATACAACCATCAAATTTATAAACAGTTTTTAAAACTTTAGGAAATCACATTGATAATTTCACTGATTGATAAAGAATATAATTAAATTAGCTTTTTCGAAAAAAAAAAAAAATTAAAAAAACATTTTCATTATACAGATATTTGCTGTTTTATCCAATATCGTTCAGTTTTTCATCCTACGGGTAACCTAGAACTTAGAACGTTTCTATTTGTCACTATAATCAACTTATTCTTCCAACTGTAGTTATCGACCCAATAAAAATTAAAATCTGACAAATCGCAATTGATTCGTCGTTTTTAATTCAAGAAAACGGGTGTGGCAGTTAGTGGGATTGCTGGTAGAATTTATACTTCTATGCACGCGCCCGGGTTTAGAAATTCGTATGGAAATAATTTAGCAAAATATGCTTGAAGCATGGTCCTACTATACTATAAATCCAAACTTCCATTTTCATTTTCTGGGTTAAAATGCAATGTACAGTCAAAAAAAAATTCACATCGTATAATAAAATTCTTTATCTTTCCAAAGGTATGTTTCAGAATATTACTTGTTGATCAAAGTCTAAAAATATTTATTTTGTAAATATATATTATGTGTCCATAATATCAACTAAAAACTGTATAAAGTAGAAGGTTAATCAGTGCCACCCACTTGTGCAGTATCAAATATTTTGACTAGTGTATAGGTTGGCAACAAGGTGAAGGAGGCCTTTTTAATAGAGACTTATCGAAGAAAGAGAGTGATATAAAAACTAGCATTAAACAGCGAAACTTTAAGAAGTCACGTAGGCAGCGTATTTGTTGACCTCTTGCACCAGATAATCATGCCAATTTATAAAAAGTTAAACTAGAAATTTCCGGAAGAAGTAACCTATACGCATATATGAGGCAAATAATAGAAGAATATTTATAATATAACAATTTTGTAGCAATAATGAACAATATTTATAAAATACATTATAATTTCCAACAAACTTAACTATACTGCTACCATGTGATGGTATTATAGACTACAATACAATTCTTATTACTAAATATTATTAATAATATTAAAAGATTAAACTTAATATGTATAATTACGGGACAGAATAATAAAAAAATCTAAAAAACATAATGTGATACGTTACTATGATACTAAAACAATATTTCATCATTGTTTTTACCGACCAAAATGTGTGTCTAAGTCTCTCTTACTCATGCCATTGCATATGTAAAGTAATGTAATAATTTTGCTGATTTAATAAATAAAAATATAAGTTCAACAAATGAATTTTAAAGCTATTACACCCTTAGAGCATATCCCTCTAGTCTAGAGATAGCATACGATTCGCGTAAATTCTGACATATACTAAAAAGAGAGAGCAATATAAAGAGCAACAGCCTTCTCACATATACAATTATGTAATTTGCTGCGACTTTTTCCCAGCCCATTACATGAGTGTACGAATGAGATGGCATTTGCCCCCTAGATTGCACTCTCTAGTAGGTATAAGTCACGATTTACGCACATCACACACTACCTCTAAAAGTATATACTCTAAGTGTTACACTCAATATAAATTATTATACTAAAAAAAAAATAATAATGCTGCTTTATCCAATAAAAATAAGACACAGGTTTTATTCAATATTATAAAGTCATTTGTGGTTTAATAATATGTAAATTTTTAGTGCAACTAATAAAATTTCATATTCTAATGTCCACATAACAGCTGGCTCTTATAATTCGATTTCATGCTAAATTTTATTACTTTATATGATCACCAAACCAATTTGGCGTAAAATTTTTAAAATACTTCTTGTCAATAAAATGAACTTTATTACTGAAAATATAAAAAAACCTTTCGACAACTTCAATAAAAATCGTTTATTACAAGCATCTTTAGCTTCTTTAAGGTTATTCCATGACACGACTTCGATTTCGATTCGAGTCAATAAAGTATCTGACTTTTTCATAAATTTCACAAATTGCCTTCGTGTTATTTACGACGAAAGTATAAATCGAACGAAGTTAGGGTCCGTTACAGAAAAAAAAAACATTTTTTAAATGTAAACGAAAACAGAAACTAAAGTGTTCCTGGAGTTTGTTTTAATACCAACAATAACTTACACTTTTTTCATTTAAGTTTATTAATTAACCAATATATAACTAATCTATGAAAAAAGTCATAAAGACAATTGACAGTAAAGACATGCGACAGATGAAAGTAAATTGACAGATTACAGTATAACATTGTACCATTTAGTAAACTTATTATTTTGAGATATCTCTTATAAGATTTTTGAAGTTTAGAATAACATAAACAAAAAAATGACATTAGGAAGAAATTACTGCCCTCTGCATGTCGAGTATGGATTATCAACTTATCAACGCTTTCTAAGAGACTCAAGGGATCAGCAGTGGGACTCCGTGTAGTATAGTATTCTATCAATCGACTCTTTTCTATGTCGTTGGCACTCCGTGTCACCTTGGAACTCGTAAAATCGCCAGAAAGCTATCGTTTCGTTTCTACATCTCGATAGGTGTCGAATTCTATCAAGGCATGCGCATTTATGAGAAATAATTGGAATTTTGACATAAAATTAAAACATCTGTGAAACGTGCCGTAATTCTTTATATGGTTAATTTATTTGTAAAGCCCATTTTCGTCTGACTGTTCAGTTTGTTTCGTAGAATTATTTCTCTTAGTTTAAATTTTATTTTTTAAGATTTTGTTACTATTATTTTACTCAGGTATTTTTGTATATTGTATTTATATCATAAAAGTTTAGTCCAAAGTTACTAGGAATTATAAATATGTTTCATGCTAAATACATTTATCCGTTTGTTGAAAGTATAGCAAATTCATTAAATATAATTGCAAATGTCATGCAACAACATTTTCAACAATGTTCATGTAAGAATAAAAATATTTTATAAACATTATATTTATTTAATTTTTGTTGTGAATACCCAAAAAAAACTATTTAAAAGAAAACCTGATTTTTAATATAAATGATTTATTTAAAAAGAAATAACAGAAGATAATAAATAATATACAAATGTACTCCTAATTTCTAAAATATGTAGGTACTGCATTAAAAGGAAACATTGTATGAATATGACTGAACGTATAACACGTATCTGACTTTAAATAAATTAATAATAATATAAAGAATTTCAGGTCTAATACCCTAGCAGAGCCATTTCACGAGGCGGCGTTCAAAAGCATATAGGATTTTGTTGCTAATTTGTTGCTAATTTGTACCGCAAAAATTGATTTTGTTGCTCGAAAAGATCTCCTAGAAACTACGGTTACGCTAGGGTAATATTACGCTAGCAGAACCATCGCAATATCTCGTAGCCTAATGCAGCTAGGGTCCCAAATCGAACGGCAAATTTTGTTGCTAATTTGTTGCTAATTTGTACCGCATAAATTGATTTTGTTGCTCGAAAAGATCTCCTAGAAACTACGGTTACGCTAGGGTAATATTACGCTAGCAGAACCATCGCAATATCTCGTAGCCTAATGCAGCTAGGGTCCCAAATCGAACGGCAAATTTTGTTGCTAATTTGTTGCTAATTTGTACCGCATAAATTGATTTTTTTGCTCGAAAAGATCTCCTAGAAACTACGGTTACGCTAGGGTAATATTACGCTAGCAGAACCATCGCAATATCTCGTAGCCTAATGCAGCTAGGGTCCCAATTCGAACGTCAAATTTTGCTGCTAATTTGTTGCTAAAAGATATGGTAGTCAGATACAAACATATAAACCCTGAAGGGGGATAAACCACCCCTATCCCCGGTAACATAAGATACTGCGTATTGGAGCTAAGAACACGGATCAAGCGGGATATTTCGATGCTAATTTGTTGCTATAAATAATAGACGAAGGAGTAAGATTTATCCAAATATTAACCCTTCCAAGGGGGTTGAACTATCCCCACGTCTGGAAATACGAGATACGAGACAAGTAGAACCAAAGCAGGCAGCCAAGTAAGTAAAATATATTTATATATATTTCTCTTAAAAATAAATAAATTTTATCAAGTTTTATCATGAAGATTTATTTTATTAAGTTTTATTAGTATATAAATACTCTTCAATAATTCACCTTGTGATAAATACTTTTTTATAATTTTGACAATTAAAGTGACATTTTTCAAAACTGCTGTCAGTTTTGAAAGTCATTACTTTTCATAACTAGTTTTGAAAAGTTCATTTCAAAACAAGTTACGAAAAATATAAAGCAAATATAAACAACTAAGAACTATTTTATACTAACTTTATTAAAGAAATATTTAAAAGCAGACATTTTTAAACAAAAAATTAAATAAGTATACTTACTATTTAAGTCAGAAACTTACCTTTTAATTATATCTGTATTAAATAGAATTGTCATTAGAAAGCTATCAATGCAAAATAAACACGAGAACTAGATGTATTGTTTTTAATTATTATTAGATAAATATGATTTTTATTAATTATGGAATTTCGTCAAAATTATAAAAAATCTTGTACGGAACTTGTTATAAAACGCCATTTTGTTTAACTCGTGTTCATTTGCAGCACTCGCTAGGCTCTTGCTGCAACATCACACTCGTTAAACAAAATTGGACTTTTCATAACTCGTTACGTAAATAACTATTTTTCCACTCTAACTGCATTATCCATTTTCATTAAAAGTATATTAAAAGTATATTTACCAAACCCACTTCCTTTATGTGATTCTTAAAAGCTGTAGAACTGCGGAGGAATTCCATCATACACAAACACATATATTTTTTATCACTACCGAACAATCAATAGGATGATGTATACCGTACGTAAAACAAGACACAAATAATTGTTTGTGAATAATGGCTAACATTTTATATATTTTCTGTTATTACCGAACAATACAAATTGATATTAAAAAAACATTAGGATGTTTTCTAATGCAATAACATTTTAATTAGTGTAAATCTCTTTCAATCTGATTGTTATTGGAATTGTTAAAGTTTATCTATTTTCAACACCTCATTATGAGATTATCCCTTGCTGTTTTGGATTTAAATTTGATAATTAAGCATTTTTGTAGTATTAAGGTATTCTATTACTTATATATTATTTTCAAAACATTATTATGAGATTATCCCTTGCTGTTTTGGATTTAAATTTAATAATCATTGGGTATTTTTGTACTACATTATGAGATTATCTCTTGTTTGTTTCTCAGTGTAATTTAGAATATTTTGCTGACATAACTGTAAACTACAAAATTTTCCGTAAGTATTACCTATATATGGTTGAAATCAGAAAAAAAATATCTTTACGTTTCTGATATTTATTTATTTTTATTTATAAAAAATTAAACACATATATTTGTTAAATATAAACAATAGATTGTAAAATCGTGAATTCATACAACCACATGCGGTGAGGGTAGGCGAAAAGGTCTCTTTTATTGCTCTTTTATTAGCACCCTACTGGGCTCAGGTAAGGGGTGTCGCGACAGTCTCTTTAACCATTATTTTATTTTAGTTAGTCTGTTAGCAACAAATTAGCATCGAAATATCCCTCTTGATCCGTGTTCTTAGCTCCAATACGCAGTATCTCATGTTACCGGGGATAGAGGTGGTTTATCCCTCTTCAGGGTTTATATGTTAATGTATCTGACTACCATATCTTTTAGCAACAAATTAGCAACAAAATTTGCTGTTCGATTTGGGACCCTAGCTGCATTAGGCTACGAGATATTGCGATGGTTCTGCTAGCGTAATATTACCCTAGCGTAACCGTAGTTTCTAGGAGATCTTTTCGAGCAACAAAATCAATTTATGCGGTACAAATTAGCAACAAATTAGCAACAAAATTTGCCGTTCAATTTGGGACCCTAGCTGCATTAGGCTACGAGATATTGCGATGGTTCTGCTAGCGTAATATTACCCTAGCGTAACCGTAGTTTCTAGGAGATCTTTTCGAGCAACAAAATCAATTTATGCGGTACAAATTAGCAACAAATTAGCAACAAAATCCTATATGCTTTTGAACGCCGCCTCGTGAAATGGCTCTGCTAGGGTATTAGACCTAAGAATTTCGTCAATAGTGAAAAGCAATTTGCAATCAAATAATCCCAAAATGACATTGACAATTATAATTATAATACTAGTTCCAAACATAAATATTACTAAATTTATCACCAATTTTAACCTGATGTTTTTATAACCAACAATATAATTACGAAAATAGCCGAGGAGTAGTCGACAGTGACACGGAGTACCAGTAAAGCAAGACATCGACTTCGGAATAGAAAGCTATTGTAGAAAGCGATATATAGAATACTATACTACACGGAGTCCCACTGCAGTCCTGTAAATGACAAGATAACCAGTAACACTTCGACCTTCTTAGCATGCCACATCTGTTGTATCTTAATGGCAAACATTGTTATTATTTGGCAACATCTACTAGACGACTGAGTTTTTATTCACAACCACAATATCGGGCTGATTATGCGTTACCTGTTTATCGGTTATAACTCTAAAATTAGCATTCTTAAGATATGCCTGCGGGTGGTTCTTGTAATAAGGAGTGTACGTCCTAAGTAATCCAAATTTATTGGCCAAATTTTGGTGTAATATATTGCACACCTGAATGTGTCTGCATATGTAATCGGTACCAGGTAAGGTGGAAAAACCCGATGTTACGTGCTGTATGGTTTCTCTGGTTTGCTGGCACTTTGTACACTTATGCAATGGATCACAGATAATATTTTTTTTATAATTGTTGATATTAATGACTTGATCTCAAATTGCAGGCATAAATGTGCCCTAAGAAAGCCAACCTTTTGACGCTTTTTTGTCGATGTGGTGTCTGTTTAGATCATGGTGGTGTCGACTATGTAGTTTTTTTGTGCTTACTTCTACTGCTTATTACAGTCTTTCACGATTTTTGGATTAACGTTTGAGTTTGCGAGGTTTAGAGGAAAATAGTTCTTATCTACTTTTATTACAACATCAAGGAAAGTTAGATGTCAGGGATTTCTCAAAAGAAATATCTCCTAATGTCTTTATCTGCCTGTGATTCTGGATAAGAATTTTAGTAAGAGTTTTTTTTTTCGCGGTAATGTCCTAAGAAGTGTTGATTTTAAGTGATAACATGTGTGTTTTGTCATCAGTCATCATAGTTTGAGTTAATCGAGACAATCGCAGCAATTCAGCTTTGGCTTAATTAGGACTCCAAAAGAGATGTAATGACCAGTACAGCAGAGGTGTTGATAGATTAAATTAGGTACACTGCGTTTAGATCAGCTTTTAAAATAAACTTTTTTTTTGTAAAATGCTCCCTAGCTATTTGTTTGGAATACTTTTGGTCCATTATATAAGCCAGCCGAAATCCTAGCTATTTTTAAGTGTCTCCATTTTCCATGACGTCTATGATACCTTTATTTGGCAATGTCACATCTCGGTTAACCACTTTTTTGGTTTAGATGGTTAAGATTTTAAATTCCATTTGTATATTATTAGAAAATTATTCCATGATATTAGAAAAATATTAAATCTGTCGTCCATATATAGAAGATGGGAGATTCTCAAGCTAGTGTTTTCATTATTATCAATATTAAATTCATATCCAGAGTCGTTAAGAATGTTGGAAAGTAGATTCATTGCCAAACAAAACCAAAGTGGGCTAAGGGAGTCGCCTTGATAGATTTCTCTTCGAATAGAAATTTTATTAGTATAATGGTGCTTATTTTTCAGGTCTAGGTAAAGGTTGGTTCGCCACTGTTTCATTATTAATCCGAGGTAAAAAAATTGGGGAGGTTGTATTTTGTAAATCTGTAAGATTTCATTGAGCAAAGAATAAGGAACGCTATCAAATACTTTCCTGTGATCCAAGAAAGCAGTTTATATATTGTGAGGTCCGTTCTGTGCCTTTTTCAGAATCACAGAATCGTTAATCAGTTGTTTTTTCTACCTTTTGATGTCCTGTTCTGCAACCTTTCTGCTTCTTCGCTAGAATGCCATTATAAACCACATACCTATAAATACTAAATCTCTCGCCACTGCATATTCAAGTAGAAAATGCTAGGAAGAAAACAATATATAGAATGATCAAAAAAGGAATAATCAAGTAAAAACCTCGATCACTTTAACTTGATCAAACTTGGGAAATACCCAAGATGACATGCCAAAGAAATTTAACTTTGTAAGAAAATTTACCACTAAACTGGGAAGCAAATCTAAATGGGACGAAAACACCATATTGGGGCTAAGCCAAAACGCCATAAAATGGTACACGGACGGCTCCAAGACAGATAAAGGAACAGGAGCAGGGGTGTTTGGACCTAGAACCAAATACTCAAAAAGCTTGGGTACGTACCCAAGCATCTTTCAAGCGGAAATTCGTGCCATCGAAAGATATATAGAATTTAACATTGAAAGGAACTATCGTAGACAGAAGATTGTAATCATGTCAGATAGTCAAGCAGCCATCAAAGCTCTGAATTCAGATACAATCAATTCAAAGATGGTCTGGGAATGCCTAGGCAAATTAAATGAACTAGGACAGAATAACACTGTTACCCTCCTAGGGGTTCCAGGACACGTGAGAATAGAAGAAAGTGAAACAGCAGACAAGCTGGCAAAAAAAGGAGCTGAAACCCCATACCTAGGACCAGAACCATCCTGTGGGATCAGCAGTAGTACAGTCTTAGAAAAACTAAAGAAAAAAATGGATAGCGAAAAATCCAAGTACTGGAATGATCTAAAAGGACTAAGACAATCGAAGACGCTCCTGGGAAACTATAACCAGAAGAGATCTCACAGCTGTCTTAACCTGAGTAAGAAAAACCTCCAAATTATAACAGGAATACTAACCGGTCACTGTCGATTAAGAGGACATATGAAGAAACTAGGATTAGTAGATGAAGCAAACTGCAGATTCTGTGAGGTAGAGGATGAAACCTCAATAAATATACTTTCTGAATGCATGGCATTAAGTAATTCAAGGGTCAAATACCTAGGGTCATACGAAATAGAAAGGGAAGAACTACCTAATTTAAAACCCAATGATATCCTAAACTTTCTAAGGAAGATAGGACTAGAAGAGCTGCTATAAGTCTGAGGAATTATCAGAAATATAGCAAGAAAAGGGGGACACAATAGATCTTATAGGTCGCAGGTATATCTGTCACCCCTAACACCATACATACATACATACCTATAAATAGGATTTATAATGCAAGATCTTAATATTTTATATGTATATCATAAAAGGCAAGTTATAAGCCTGTATTGGGTCGGATCGTGGAATTGCAAAGATTTGAGAAGCGTAAGAAATTTAGAAGTGTCTTCTGGTTGATGGAGGGTATAAGTAAACCTTGGCAACAAGGTTTACTCATATGCTTCGTAAAGGCTACTGAACTTCTTGTACAATAAGTTCTCGAAGCTGTCATCTCCTAATGCTTTCCAATTGCTTGTTCCCTTAAGGCCTCGACCACCTCTGCTGCTATTAAGGGGTTCTAAACCATAACTTATTATTAATATTAATATTATTTAGTTAACACTGAAGCTACTTTAGTAAATTACGTTTGAGGTTAGACCAAGAAATTCAATTGTTCACTTATATTATTAATAAAATATGTGTTTTTTTTAATATATGTATTGCTTATTAAAAATGCTGAACAGATAAAAAAACGCTTATAAAAATATTAATTTGTAATCTTCACGCAGTCAAAAATTATTTTAAAAACCTTCATGAAAATAATCAGGTCTCCGCTAATCCAAAACATGCTGCTAAAAGTAACATGCTTGCAAAACTTGACTAACATATAAATTTTTATACACATGAAAAGTTTTTTAAACGTTATGCAAAGAAGCGAAAAATAACAATATAGCTCTTAAATAATAAATTTACTTCTGTCTGTTTTCATATCGTTTATACTTCGATTTGTTATAAATTTCTCATTCTTTAATAACTCTAAAAGGAGTAACCGAAGCATAGTTAATTTGAATAAAAGCCTTTTAGTATAATTTGTTACAAATTACGTCAAAAAACAAGTTACATTTACTATAAACAGCTCAAAGCGTAATCCCTTTCGGAAAAGACTATGATAGCTTTTTCGGAAATTAAACCATATTCTGGTAAGTGAAAACTTGCGGAAATTTTAACGGAAATTGTCTAGGTTCACTTGCGAAAATAGTGCATTGAAGTTCCTCGGGCAAGCGCTGTATCTACACTAGAAACATCTTTATCTATTTGAAAGCTTAATTGAATTTCAAGACAAAGTTTTATTGTTGGTGTACTTGAATATGGTTCATGAATTTACTGTGCAAGTTAAGTGCACATGCATGAAAATAATAATAAATTTGTTTACTCGTTTTATGCTCTTTTTTGTATGTAATATCCTTAAGCATCGACTATATTTTTATACTTACAATAAAAACATCAAACTTTACATAAAATACTTAATATGTAATTTTATTAGCTTTCAAAGTGGAAAAATTATAACCAGCTTAGATTATTGTTCTTTTAAAATCCTGATTGATTTTTTGCATAATATATTCACACACATACCTGTAAAAGAATGTGGTAGAAAAGTATTTTTTTTTAATTATTTATTACACAATCTGTCTACATAGACAATAACTGTTTGTCATGGCTATCAGTTTACTTAGTTTTTAAGGTAAACCTTTCTAGGGAGTATACCAGTGAGTACTTACATTTTAAAAGTCTAAAATAAGATTTGTCTCAACCTAAATATTTTAACAGAAACTAAAAACCCAGTAGGTAAGTCCGATGGTTTAAATCTCTTGAGTCTTTTACTTTCAGCTGTTAAGTTTATTAGATCATTTGTTGTTTATTCAAATGTATTTTTACTCGTTCCCGATAGAATATACTGAAATTTTTCATCACTTTTCTTTAACACTCGAAACTTTTAGATCCCTATAAATTACACTGTTGTGTATAAACCATGGCGCGTTCACTAGTATGCGTAATAACTTATTTTGGATGATGTCTATGTTGGAGTTACAAGTGGTGCCCCATAGTTTGATACCATTAGTTCAAATCGGTGTTATAATGGTTTTGTATACGAGGAGTTGGTTTCAAAGGTTGATTGTGATTTTCTTCCTATGAGCCTATACTACTGTTGCAGTTTCAGACCTAATTGTTTTATTTTAGCGAAGATGTGTTTCTGCCATGTTAATCTGAGGTCCAGATCCATCCCTAGGTATTTAGCGTGGTCGGAGTGTAACCAGATTTGTAAGCCTCTAGAGTGAGCTTCAGGTCTTTTATGTGATGCCATAACAACAGTGTCATCCGCATAAGTTCCATCTAGCATAATGACATCTTCATTTTCTGAACTACTTTCTTCACTACTGTCAACTTCCATTTTCTCATCATTGTCATTTCATTCTTTGCGGCTAGATCGGCAGTAAACAGCAAGTACAAAGTTGGTCCCAGTATATATAAGGGGTAGGGTGAGTTTTATTTTATTTTGTAACGAAATGCGTCATACCATACTCTATTAGTAGTAATTCAAAGCTGGCATCACTACAGGTATAAGGAAAAACAATGTGTATGAGAGAGACGACTGCGTTTTTTTTGGGTTAGAAATTAAGTGGTTATCACTATTAGAGGTATCAAGGATCTGGAGCGGATGACGTAATAATCGCCGCCAGTTGATACCATAGTCATGTGGTTTAAAAAATATTTCGATTGGTATAAGCGGTTGTGACTATAGATATAGGGAAGTCCTATAAAAAAAACGTTGTCACCCCGATTCCTGCCTAAACCGTGGCATCAACGTTTTGATTATTTATACGGTAATTAAGAAATAAAATTAATTTGGGCAGGGAATCGGGGTAATAACGTTTTTTTTTATAGGTCTTCTTTAAAAAAAAAAACAAAAGAGAGTTACATCCTAGGATCCCCCCACTCAGACGTCCCAATACAAAAATATAATTTATATAAACCATTGTTTTTTTATTTTTAAATACGTTAAAAGCAAAACCAGATTATCACGCGGTCACCTGATAAAGGAGAGATTCTCCCCGACTCAAAGCTCAGAACCTGCGTCCGGTAAAAGCTTTTATTTCATCCTGTCCAGTAAATACACTTCCCTATAATCAATTTGGCGCCGGTAAGTAAAACATTACGGTATCAGGTACTGTAATGTGATGCCTAGCAACGTTGCTCTGATTGCTTAAGGGAAGGGACTTTTAGTTTTTGACATTTAAAAATACTATAATGACTATAAAATAAAAATAAAATAAATAATTACTTACTTTTACATCCATATTTAAAAATAAGTCAATGTTATTTAATTTTATATTAACAATTAAATCTTAATAATAAAAAAATTATTTGACAGTGACAGATGGCTTTTAAGGTAATTTGACCTAACTAATCAAGTTACGAACTATTTTTAGTCAAGTTACAAACTTATGTTAAAATTTTTATGAATTTATTAATTTATAAAAACAGAATGAAATAAAATATATAATACGATACATGCTCGTTAGGTGTTATTACAGTACGAGTTAGTTTACGGACGAGGCGACGTAGGAGCCAAGTCCAGAAATAAAAACGAGTCACCTACCGACCTTGTAACGTAGAATACTATTAACATAGTACGATAAAAATATATATATTCAATTATTTTAAATTGTTGTTGTTTCTATCAACGAGTAGTAAAATCAATTTCTCGTTGTGATTTCTCTGCAGCTAGCAAATAACTTTAGTGTAATACTTTTTATAAAACAAAATGATTTTCGTTCATCAATTCTAAGACCAATTCCGTTCAAGCAATTTCCAAGAAATTTCTCTCGAATCTGGGGGATCGTTTCAATTCAGTGTCAATCGCCGATGCCAAGGAATTAAATCAATTCTCCCGAAGCAGAAAGTTCCTGTAACGGGAACCCGGGAAGGTTTTCTGGCTAATGTCTGGACACATGAAGCGGAACTGTCAATAAACGTTTAATTACACAAAGTTCAGCTTTCTACCGTGCCTTAATCCGTTTAATTAAGTTTATTCTAAAGTTAGATTCCAGCTCATGTTAAAATTGTTTATACTATATATTTAATTAATAAGTATCTAACTATATTGTGTTTCTTTTTTGGCAGTTTTATAAGTCGTTTTTGGTTTCACAACTCATATTAAGTCTTTAATGTTTATACCAAGATAAACTTGTGCGGTTTGCAATAGAAGGTTAGAATTTGAGACAGGGTTTAATTATACACACTCTGGTTTTAAAAGCTTAACAAATTGTAAGATTAACAAATATTAGTTAATTGTTACTTATTACCTTACATTTAATGCTTTTTTTTTGTTGTGTAATTTAAAAGGATCTGAAAATTTAATTTAATGTGATAGTTTAAGAAATCTTTTAGTAGGTATCTCTAAAATCCTAAGCTTAAGAATCAGTTTATTCGTATTACTCCAAATTTCGAAAATGATGTTTTCATGAGATCTATACTGTTTGAGGTCCTAAAAGTCATCCTAACTATTCCCGCGATGATGTCCGTATGTATTTGTGAGTGGATGTGTGTTTGTATGTGTATGTATGTATGTAACTCTCTTATAACTTTTGAACAGCTTGACTGATAAAAACGCGACTTATGGCTTTCGAAAATATTCAACGCAACTTAGACCTAAAAATGTAAAGTCATTTGTTTAAAACAATTCTAAGAAACTAAAAAAAAAATCAAAAAATTCAAATACAGTGTTTTTTAAAAATAACTTTTTGGTGGTTGCAACGATTAATTAATTAGCTTTTAACCTAAAAAAATGCCATCAAATGCCTTTTTGAAAAGAAAATCGGTCGATTCATTCGTGAGATATCGTTGTCATAAAATTAGAGAAAAGTTTTTTTTATAACTTTAAGATTTTCTTGACTAATCAATTTTGCAACAAGAACAGCAGTTTCTTACTTAATTTGATATCTGTTTGTCTTGTTTACAATTGTTGCTATTTAAAGTTTTACTTTAAAATCCGTTTTTTTGTCGATAGTACGTTACCTTGATAGAAATAAATTTTTGAAACTTTCTCTCCAACGGTGAGGTCCTGTTTAATCAATCACCAAGCAGTACAAACATCGATTGTGCACCAGTAAACCACGCCGTACCCGCAAAGGGAGTAAGTCTATAAATATGTAGACGTGAACAAGAGAGTTTAGAGTTTTTTTGGGCTTTTGAAAATTTAGGCTTATATCTCTGCTTTTCCATCATTGAGTTGAAACATTTTGTTTAAAATTTAGAGCTAAGAATCTCGGTGGATAAAACATAATCCGAGTAAATACCCTTTAATTTGCCAATTTTAATATAATATATTATTGAACCCAAAGAATTTGGATTATAATTTATTGTAATTATGGAAAGTCCACAAACAAAAAGGACATTAAAGAAAAACTGAAGAAATGTCGCATTTAGCTGAACTTGAACTCGCAATCTTTATCTCTACGCGGCAATGCTCTAACAATTAAACAATGAGTGCTTATTAATTATCTCTCTTTTTGGTCGTTATATTCAACTCATGTCACATGTGACACTTACTTACTTTCTCCTTAAGCATATATAGCAAGACGTTAATGAGAGAAATATTTTATCAAATTGACAATTAAAACATCAAACTCTAAGTCACTTTTTTGTGTCCTGTCTTATATTTTAATTTGGTACGACCGAATTAATGACTAAAAAGCGAAATAATTACTAAGCATTCATAGCTTAGTTGTCAAAGTGTTTCTGCGTAGACGCACAAGTTGCGTGTTCGAGTCCTGCTAGAACCGACATTTGTTTAATTCTCCTTAATGCCATTTAATATATTCTCTTTTGTATACTTTCTAAAATTTTAAAAATCCTATGAGAGATATCTCATTATAATCTTTTACCAATAATTTATTGTAGTTATCGTTTACGTAGTAGCTATAATGTAATATTTTACTACTATGTTTTTCACTTTTAGTTTGTTAACTATTTCAAAAGAATCTTTACACCACCTTTGGTAGCAAACACAATATGGTTGCCATAACTACTTTCCTTGGTTCTTATAAATTGTTTTTAAAAGTCTCTATCTTGAAATTCCTAATTTTTATTTCGCATGTTTAGGAAAATTCTTTGTTTCTGCTGTAAATATATAACTTTCCCGTTTTAGTTTATATGCCGCTGTAACAGCTACCAAAGCTTTTGATAAAATATTATAATGAGTCTTTCTTACATTTAAAAATTGACCAACACAGCTTGTCTAAACTTTATTAACAGTAGGTAAATGTGTTGAAACATTTCAGTCTTTTCTTGTTTTCGCAATACATAGGTGGCACACTGTATAAAAGATATTTTTACCGTTTTTGTTTTTTTTATTAACTTTCTCGTTATTAAACCTTACTTTAAAGTAATCACATAGAACTTTAAATCTACAATTTGCTCATCTCCTATTACCTGAGTATGCAATTTCTAACATTTTTTTTTTTTTTCGAATCCAAGTACATATTTTATAAATTCTCTTTAATTGGTCAAAAAAAAAAGATATAAGAAAGGCTTTGCATCCAATAAAAACGATATTACCAATAAACAGACATTCAAAAACATTAGGCAGCAGATCAAATTTCTATACTAGTTAACTGAATATTTTCTTTTTGTTTTTAATACTACTTTTTAATATGTGGAGATAGATAGATATTCATTGGGTTGACAATAAGCCTGTATCACTGCGACCTTTTCAGATCGATTGTGAACACCCATCATCTCTTGGATAGAATAAGTGCACCTTGTCTATTCCTGCTTTCTTAATGAGACTTAATAGCCTTGATAGTGGCCTCTCCACGTAACTTGGAGCAGCCGGTACTAGATACCGCGTCCTTGTAAGGCCTTCATATTGGCATAGGAGGACATAAAAGGCGGTTTCCTCCTCTTCTTGGCAGTATAGACAGATGTCTTCATTTGCCAAGTTCAGCTGACTCAGGTGTATTTTGAACTGACAATGTCATGTCAGGAGACTGACAATCATTCTGACATCGTTTCGCCTTTGTGATATCAGCTCTGCAGTAAATTTTGCCAAGTGAACACTTTGACTTGTAGTCTGTCCGATAATTTTTCTCACTATTCATGGATCTTCTCTAGTCTTTATTTTTCAATGGCTGCCTTACTGAACGTCTCAACAACCACTGCGCATGGTTCCAGGACAATCATTGGGAAACTAGCTCCAGCACAGGTCAATTTATCAGTTTTCATTGCCCCGAAACCTTGAGTGTCCTAGTACCATGTCAGCGTCAAAGAATTCCCACCCTTACGCAGTCCCACACCAGCTGCGAGTTTTTTTGTGCAGAGACTACCGCCTTTAGAGCTGCTTGCCAGTCAGAGTTTATGATGACTAGGGTTTTATCCGTTATACCCTGACTTATGATTTCCGATGCACATTGTTTACTTTGTTTATAGTTAAATCACTATTTCTCACAAGTCAAACAGGTTTTATTTTTTTTTCTCTAATTAAATTATTATTATCCAAATATTTTTATTAATCAGAAAATAAAATATAGGATGTCTCATTAAGAGCTTATATCTTCGTAAAGGTTCTAGATCATACGATGCGGTTTTTACAGTTAGGTTTAAAATTACCGTAAGTTTTGTTGTGACACATTTATACAAATGCCCTATTTCCGGTTTATCCGCTAGAAAAGTGGCGTATTTTTAGAAAACAGAAGATGTAATTTTTTAAATGGGAGATCCTGTATATTTAGCAATTTCCTAAAAGACGCATATTTTTACTTTATAACAATACCTTAAAGTTTAAAATCGGTGCACAGAAAGGGAAATTAAAATTAAAAAATTACATCTACTGTATTCTGAAAATACGCCATTTTTCTATCAGGTAAACCGGAATTACGTGTCACAACAAAACTTAAGATAATTATAAACCTAGCTGTGAAAACCGTATCTTACTATCTACAACAGTTTCGAAGATATAAGCTTTTAAAAACAGTCAGAATATAATATATCTATTATGGGAAAAACTGAAAATACCAAGTCATTACTTTTTCATTTTAGTCTCGCTGTATCTCAGGCAACTTTGAATAATTTTTTATAAAAACTATAAAACGGCTTATATTCGAAGTTTTTTTAAAGATTTTCTCTGAGAGTGGCAAATTTTCAGAAAATTTCTGTTTGATTTTATACAGGTATAAGTATAAAAATACACTGTATAAAGAAGCTACATCAGATTGCTAGCTTTATATGGCTTCTTTTCAGCGTAAGGTAATTTGTGAGCCAAGCTCCGGCCAGTCGGCTCTTCCAACAAAGTCAGCATCTGGTTAAAACTTGCCATATAGAGCTAAGACTATTGTTGGATAATACACTCTTAGTGGATTAAGTTTAATTGGTAGCTTTTGATTTGAGTTATTATCCAACATATAGCATTTATTTTTAAATTATTTTTTTTATTAGTTAAGTAGAATAGAAGGTGCTGATTTTAACTTCTTATAATTTTAGTAATCGAAACTTTTCATATTGTTTATTACTAACAAACTTGTTGAAGAATTTTTTTGGTAGATTAATTGATATTGTTGCCATCGAGAGCGATATAACGGTTATACAATGTTTTGATTCAATTTCGTTGGTATAATTTGTCTGAAGCCTTAAAATAAAGCTTATATTTGGCAATTACCTCTTCGTTTGCGCTAAATTTTTCTCCGTAAGGTGTAAGAACAAGAAAAAGAAAAAATTGGTGTGGGTGAGATCTCTAAAATACGGTGAATGAGAAAGCAATTAAAAGCTTCGTTTATACAGTTTGTCATCGTTTTCATTAATTTGTGACCCGATGCATATAGCACGATTTGCCTTAAGTCGTCAAAATAGAGCTTAATTTTAGCAAATTCTTTTTTATCTGAGCAAAATTTTTCTTCACAGAAGCATTCTCTTAAAGTCCAAAAACTAAAAAGATTTGCCTGGATAATATGGTGAATAGAGAAAAAATTTGAAGACCAATTCATACAGTTTTTCATCGTTTTTATTGCTCATTTTAATTCTGATTTTACATATGTACGCATCAATTTATATACCTAATGCTGTGCTTTTATTTTTCGATCAATTGTAAGCTGAAGCGACACCCACTTTTTACACCCAGATATTTATGCTCGATGTGTCAAACACGTTTCTTTAATATCTTTGTAGCTATCTAGATCAATTTCACTTTGCGGTCATTTAAAATAATTTTGTGGACTTTTTTATATCTTATTTGATAACAACCCCTTAGGGGCGTCCACATCGTGAATCATCCTCGGTGCGCTTTCGCCTCCTTTAAGTTTAGCGAACCACTTATCAACAATTAATTTACCTGGTGCAGAGTTCGAATAATGTTTATCAAGCCAACAATTGGTTTTAACAGTACATTTTTTACCAAAAAAATTAATTAATTATTACACGGAATTCAATTTTATTTTCGTTCTTTAAACTAACAAAAGTTGCTACACTCAAATTGCTCCATTTCACAAACTGACAGTCCAGCAGCTGTGGAATTTGAACGCGTGTCTTTTAAAGGTTATTGTTAACTAAAACTCACATAAATTTAATGGTAGTAGTGACTTATGTGTGTTGCCCTACGAACTTTTCAGTCCACCTGGTACGCCTTTAGTTTTTGGTTTAGTAAAAAGTGCTGCAATACACCTAACTTTGTTTTGATTGTTCTTTGTATATTAGCAGCACTTCTTTTATTTAAACGTTAATAAAAACATCTTCGTTTTATAATCATGATAGAAGGTAAGTTATCGCTATCATTAGTAAAGATAATTGCACTTAAACATGCATATAATAAATTTGCAGTTTGTTTTTTGTTTCAAGAAATATAAGGTGGTTTTTGTCAATATCACTAAATTCTATCTACTGATTAAACCTTACTTTAACATCATTAGTTGAAACTTACGATCCGTTCTCCTCCTACTTCCTGAATCTCCGTTTGCCATTGTGACCTACTACTTCTTTTATATTTCAAACTCGGATAACTGAGCGAACCTTTCCAGCAAATTCTTTTATATTATTTTTTTGTGTTGTTTAAATAAAGTAGTTGGTACAGTATATTGCTATAACGCCCAGTGATAAAAATTGTTTTAAATTATCAAACTATTATATTATTCAAACGAAGTTCGATATTCATATCTTAAATGTGCATCATCAGGCATCATAATTTAAAGAGGGGAAACAGTTAGTGTATAAAAAATATAAAAGTAAATGTAAAGCACATTTCTTTCTTTAAGAAAATTTGAGATCACCAAAACGTTGGAGTTCGTAATTAAAGCATCATTATAATAAAATAATTAAAAATTAAAACCTGAGTACGTGCAACACAAACATTTATTTGTAAAGAAAGTAAAAACAAATATTTAAAATTGGGTGTGACCCCGAAAAACAGAAACCAGAGGCAATTAGCCGGAAACTGTAAAGTACAGATGGCTGCATTATATGGAATAAGACTGAAAAAGACGGAAACTCTATATGTGGGATACTAAATCATGGGTATAATTTTAGAAAATAAATTAACAGTATAATCAACAATAATAAAAATACAGAGTTATTTAGAAAATAATAATTTGAAAAGCAATTTTAGTTCCTTTAATACATTATCATACTGTAACGGGATAACCGAATAAGGACCTTTACTTAAAAGACTGTTTTTAGGTTAGGTATTTAGAATATTCTTACTCTTTTTAGTGTGTACTGATTAGGTTTGATCATGTTTCTCGCAAATTCTAGAATGTTCATTTGTTCTATAAAATGGAATGCATGGGCAGTTAAGGAGAGTTCAAATAGTTCATTGTAATTGTCAATGTAAAAGTGTTTGGACATATTCGAGTGCCAGAGAGATTGAGATCGGCATATTCCACTATTTCTTATGGCAGTTCGATCGGCCATTAACGAATCAACAGGTCAAACGCCTGCGAAGGTCCTGTTCGGTAGAGAAATAAGGCTACCATGTTACCTTCTTTTGTTGTAAACATGATGAAGAAGTGGCCCGTGAAGAATATGTCGCTGAGCTTCAGAATTAAATGGACAATATACATAACTTGGTGTGCAGGAGACTTCAATTATCTAGTGATCGGATAAAGAGGTACTATGACACGCGGAGAATGAAAAAGAGTTATCAAATTGAAGATTTAGTCTGG
The DNA here is from genome assembly GCA_964028335.1 of Altica lythri. Lineage (NCBI taxonomy): Eukaryota > Metazoa > Arthropoda > Insecta > Coleoptera > Chrysomelidae > Altica > Altica lythri. The sequence goes on along the minus strand of OZ034809.1, from coordinate 30,939,397 downwards.
CTCTATAAACTCCGACGTCGTCGAGGCATTTGTCCCAAATTACAGAAGAACTGGAAAGGTCCATACCCCATCAAGAAAAAGATTAACAATGTCATTTATTTGATCGTGAAAATTCCCACAGGGAACCCGTCATGGTCCATCATGATCGGTTGGAGCCTGGGCCACCACAGTGAATGTGTGCAGCAGCTTCAAGAAGATGGTTTGACTGGCTAACGGAGTGTGCGGGATTCCGATTTAGGAAATAACATTCCAGAAGAATAAAGCGAAGGAGGGGTCAGAGTAAAGGTATAACCGAATAAGGAAAGGACCTTTATTTAAAAGACTTTTTTTAGATCATTTAATTTAGAATATTCTCACTCTTTCTAGTGTGTCCAAATGCCATTAAGAAAGAGAGAAAGAGAGGGAGAGAAAGAAAAGCTCTTTCTAGTGTGTACTGATAAAGTTCGATCATGTTTCTCGCAAATTCTAAAATGTTCATTTGTCCTATATAAGGTAGTATAGATCGCCCAACGAAAGTTTGGGACAGCCACGTGGCCTCTCGTTCAATGCGCAGTGGTTTTTTTACGAGCGTTACGATAACAACGACCGTTCTGAAAGCTTGTCAGTGTGGTAGCTGGAATGGTTTTGTAAACTGTATTTAGCTACGAATATGCTGAGAGAGTTTCTGAGTTGTTTTTTAAATGTATGTATATTTTTTAGTTTAAAGAGGACAGTAACAAATTTATATAAAATAAATTCTTCTTAATTATGTTAGCATCATACATTAAAAATTAATTTAAGATGTATAATATTTTTTTATTTCCGTCCGCCACTGATAGAAAGACTCCGCCTACCTGCACCGACTAACACGTGGCTGTCACAAACTTTCGTTGGGAGACCTATACGGTTATGAACGCAATGTTTCAAGAATTTCGCAAAACTCGGAATATAAGCTCGTAAATGTATAATACACATACTGTTAAAATTTGAAGACGATTTACCTCATCAGATATGAGATATTTGCAATTAAAAATGACATTAATTGTACATGTAACATGGGGGAAGCGTGGGAAACATCAATTAATTTTAATTTATGAAAGAATAAAATACTATATTTAGGTTATATAAAAAAAAATTAAAAATTATTTACCTCGTAGTTTCGATAAAAAGTTGAAATAAACAACTCGTTTCAGCGATAATTTTCTAAGGAGGGGATATAAAGACTAATGAAATGAAAACGATGTGGCAACGTTGTTACAGGACTTTGACGTTTGACGTTTCTATTACCAATATGGCCGCTGAGAGGCAAATAAAGGTTGTGTTTACTTTGGTTTTGTATTTAAATCCATGTTACTTCGTGTTTAAATTGTCTTTTCCTAACTTTTTGTTGCCGATTGTGTAGTTATAATAGTGTTTGAGTGACTTTATTTATTGTTAAGTTCTAAAGAAATAAACAAAAGTGAATATTTTTAGAAGTTGTCATTAGAAGATTCAGATGTTACCTCTAGAAATAAGCAAAAGATGAGTAAAATAAATAATTTAAATGTACAATCAAAGGTGTGTAGAGCTCTTACATGAATTAAATATGTAATTTGTATCATTTGTCATTATATTTTATTAATAAAACACATTTTAATAAAGTTTATTTTTATTTCTATATTTAGTAAAAATCTATTTGTCTTACGAAAGTAAGCAGTTGGAGCAGAAAGAAATAGCGCGAAATTTAAACGAATTTAATATTTTTAAGGATATCACTTCTCAACTTTTTTTTAATAAATCATAACAAATACATATTAATAATTATTAAAATGAGAGAATAAATCTTATAGAGCAATCTTGTAATTTATTATTAATTATAACAATAGATACAAAATATATTCAACAATATTATAGGTATTAATAAACATTTAAAAACGAAACTTTCACGATAGTAAATTTTTAATTATTGCAATACTTTATGACGAATACGATCAACCGTAAGTATTTATTTATTTATTGCAATAAAAATAGCAACTTTACTTTGCGTATAAAGTATAAACTATAAGTAAGTTTCAGCGGTTAGGAGAAATAAGAATAAAAATAACGCGACGTTGCCACAATTCCAAACAGAGAAGTACACTCACGTTAATAAATTTAACGTACAGTCATGGTGCAAACAAACGTGTTTAACGATAGTGCGATTCCGAAACTTTTTGACTGGACTGTCGCGGAGGAACTACCTTGTTAAACTGTAAAAATTTTGGTAAATAAATTGTCTTAAAGACACCATAAGTGTTTCATTACTTTAAGAACAAAAACTTAACAATTTATTAAGTTAAAAGTTAGCAAGTCTATGAAATAAGAAAAAAAAATACATAATAATTAATTTATCTGATGGGAAGAATACTCAGCGGAGTAGTAACCTTAAAATAAAACAAGCAGTGAACAGGCTTCACAAACTTATTCGCACTGAGAGTAGCTCGGCGTATTTTAAGAAACTCTAGGAGATCAAGATGGACTCCTTTATTGAAATTGTGAAGACCTACAAACGACATGGTTACTGCAATATGAGTGGTAGTGTATTTTTTAATATGTTTAAAACGTACAGCGATTCTACTGCCAATGCGACGGCCTATTTGTCCATTACAGGAACTACAACCTAATTCATTCATAGACAACTGTTTTATAACCCGAAGGGATAGGGCCTTGGGTATTATAAATTTTCTTTAAATTAAACGCAATCTTGATGTTAATTTTGATAAACGGCCGTAATAATGTATAGAACCTGAGTAATAAGAAAAAACAAAAGAATTTAAAGGAGAACTGGAGGAATTGAAAAGATTTAGCAACATTTTATGTTTGAACAAAAGTTTGTACCAAAGCCTGTTAATCATGTATAAAAGGAAGTTGTAACTAATGGCTAGTTGTTTAATGATATTTAGTTTATTATCAAACTATTTATTTGACAATGGGATAGCAGAAATCTTGTATTAGGAAGAGTTAAAAGTATCAAATTGATGGGATCTTGAGAGGTTAAAATAAAAGTTGATTAAAATGTCAGTAGTGGTAAGTTTACGATATACAGCCTTGGCCAAAAGTATTAGGCACCCCCAATAAAGTTACTAAACACCTGTGCTATTTGAACAATTAATAAATATTCTTTTGAAAAGTGATCCCGGTGTCATTAAATCACTATTTAAAACAGTAGGCGGCTTATTTTAGTGGTCATAAAACATTTGCTGCAGAAATAACAAAATATTGTTATTTCTCAAAAAAATGTTTTAAATGTTCTGTCAGTTTGTCAGTCTGTATTTGATAGTCTTAGCGTAAATATTTGTGATTTTGTGATTAAAGTAAAAAGGGATTTATTTGAAAATGCCAAAAACAAACGAAATTAGTTTTGAAAATCGTGTAAAAATACAACTTTTACATGAGCAAGGAAAGAATCAGAAAGAAATTGCGAAGTTGGTAAAATGTTCGCGGTGTGCAGTGCAATCTGCTATTAAACGTTATGCTGAGACTGGCACTCACGCAAATAAACCAAGAACAGGCAGAAAAAGAGTGACTACTAGCCGTCAGGACAGAAAACTTATCCGTGAGTCTGTGAAACACAGAAAAAAAACTTCTTCGGAGCTTGCTGCGGCTTTAACTGACGAGACTGGAAACCCAATAAGCGCTCGAACTGCAAGACAGCGGCTTGTAGAAGCAGGCTTGAAGGGTTGCAAAGCAAGGAAGAAGCCGTGGCTTTCAGAAGACAACAAAAGAAAACGACTTGAGTGGGCTAGGAGACATCAGCATTTCACAGAGGAGGATTGGTCCAACGTACTGTGGTCGGATGAATCCAACTTTGAGGTAAGTTTTATTAATTCAGTCTATAACACAATAACTACGATTATTATTGTTCTGCTTTTTTTTTTAAAGAGGGCCAGGCTTAGGGGTAGTCCATGGGATTGCATCGCAGCTAGTACAGCTTATTGTGCACCTTATTGTTCTGCTGGTTTGCAAACTAAAATGTTATAAAGGTTTGTAATGTGTTCTTTTTTTTGTCATTTACAGGTGTTTGGAACACCAGGTGTGACGTTCGTAAGGCGACGCATAGGCGAAGAATATCACCCAGATTGCGTAGTTCCAACCATAAAACACGGCGGAGGCAGTGTAATGATTTGGGGCTGCATGGCTGCGGATGGAGTCGGTAAAATGTTCATTTGCGAAGGTCGTATGAATAGTGAAAAGTACATTAATGTACTAGAAACTGCTCTTATACCTTCACTTTCAAGTATTTATGGTGACACTAATTTGAATGGAGTTAAATTCCAACAGGACAATGCTCCTTGTCATAAATCAGCGACTACGATGCGCTGGTTTACTGACAACAGTATTGACTTGTTGGATTGGCCTGCCCAGTCTCCAGATCTAAATCCAATCGAACATTTGTGGGGTATTATAAAAAGAAAAATAAAAGTGCAGTCTATTAAATCAAAAACTGATCTGAAAAATGTGTTAATTCAAGAATGGAATGCAATTTCTCCAGAGCAATGTGCGAAACTTGTACGCAGTATGCCCCACAGAGTTAATGCTGTTATCAAATCAAAGGGTGGCCCAACAAAATACTAACGTTTTTATGGTTTTCTTATATAAATAAAGTAACTTAATCATTAAATGTAATCTTATTACTCTCTTAGCCCGTAATTTTGCAGTAACATATAGGGTGCCTAATACTTTTGGCCAAGGCTGTATGTCGAAACGAAGAATGGAGGTGAAAGGATCCCTAGAAATTAGAATATCTAGGAACGGTCTCTTATTATCTTGTTCAAGTTCAACTGTAAAGTTGATTCGCGGGTGGAGGAAGCTATTGTAGTCCAAGAACTTGTTGATGAGAAGGTGGTGGTTTTGGAAGAACAGGATAAAGCACTTATCACATACCGATAGTAAAAGGAAATGGACTTTTTGAAGAAGGGGTGATTAAAATGTTGGGTTTCAACGTTGTGCATAAAGATCTCAGCTAAAAGGGGTTATAGGTAGGATCCCATGGACAGACTTTGAGTTTGGCGGTAGAACGGTTGGTTAATTTAATTTTTTAATTTTAAAATTAAATGTGTGTGTTGCACGTGCTCTGTTTTTATTTTTTAAGTATTTTAGTATTATGATGCTTTAGATACGGACTTCACCATTTTTGTGAAGAAATGTTATTTAAATTTACTTTTATATTTATATACACTTACTGTTTCTTCTCTTTATATTTTGTAGCCTGATGATGCTCGTTTAAGCGTACTCAATTGCTACTTCACTTTGTTTAATAAATTTATTTGTAAGAGGCTGTGTGTTTTTATTTTTATTTATTATATTATTACAATGTTTCTGATTTAACTGTTACTAATTGTATGTAAGTTTGTTTAGAGAAAACCACATTATTTCTATAAAAGTACAAATAATGCAGCATATGGTTTAATGGAATAAATAATTTCACTGTGTTACTGAAAACGCGGAATTTACATATTAGATTTTAGTCCGGAAACCATCTCCCAATATTTCCAATCAAACAAAATCAACCTATTTATGGAAAATCGATGACGTCGTCATCATATCACGATGAACTTGGTTCTGCTGAATGCGCGATAATTTACATTATTGAATCACAATTAATGGTAACAGACAGTCGTGTCATTCAATGGCAATATTATATTAATCTGCTACCATACAAAATTTCCTGCTCACTTCCCTATATTTCAATTGTGATTTGGTAAAACCCGGTCAGTTTCGTATTACAAAACAAAAGGGTTTCAGTTTGATGGTGGTGGATATTGATTGTAATTAACAGTCGAGTCAGCTTTGGCGATCTAAACTGTCACATTATTTAACATTTAATAATTTTGAGTAAAAAAAACGATTTGAACACACCAATGTAAACGAAATTTCATCAATATTGCAGCTGTTTATAACACTACAAATGACGTTAATAATAATGGCAAAAGCTGTGCCGACATTTAAATATATAGAAAAACTTGTAATATATTATTCAAAGCGAACTAAAGATACAATAAAATTAATTTTTCTACGCCCGTACTATAATAATACCCTTATATGCCCATAATCCGTTTCATAATGATATTTATTATAACACTAGTGTTATAATGGTTTTCATTAAGATACTGAACAGAATAAAATCAGCATTTCCAATACAATATTGAACTCTATTGAGAGTAACAATAATGAAATAAATGTAAATATTCCTTCCACTTCCAGATCAGTGGGACCTGGAATAAACTTTTCAAACTGCACAATAAATAATCTTAATATTTTCAAGAAATCAGATTAATTACAATTATTATTATGTTGAATATAAATATAAATAGAATGTTTATAGTTTTCCTACATCTATGGTAATACACCTCAGGTAACACCATTAAATACAATTTTGTAGAATTTTTTATAGAAATACGTGTAATTACTGTTATTGTGTTCATTACAAATATAAATATAATATTTTTAGTTCTGGATTATTTATATCGGTCGTAGAAAAAATAGCGTATGCAACTCTCATGTAATGGTTATTAATACACTCTCATTAACCATACGAAACTCGCCTTCGGCTCGTTTCGTATCCCAGTTAATGCTCGTGTATTAATAACCATCATTACATGATCGTTGCATAATATACTATTATTGCATTTTAAACACATATTTTCTGTCATTTATTTATTAAAACAATACTTAATGGGTACTTAAAATAATGACATACAAGCATCAACAAATGAGGTATGAGACAAGACGACTCTGCCATCTACCCTTTTTTAAATTAGTTCTCGAAACTGTATTAAGAGAAAGCAACATAAACAGAAAAGACATATTGCATAATTTCAGGCATCAGTGCTCATTTTTGCGGACGATCTGGTACTTCTAACAACGTTGAAAAAAGGTAAAAAAGCAGTAAATCAGAATAAAATAAATACAAAGGAATAAACTCAAAGTCTAGTAACACAAACATATTTTAATTTAAGGGGGTACAAGTTTCGGCAATAAATATTTCCATCAACAAGCCCTCAAAAGTAAACAAAACGAAGCAATAAAAATTATGGAATTAAAGTCAACAATTCCTGTTTGCAGTTAGAGGGACAACATAACTTGTAGACCGGTTTTGACCTATTGGGTCTCATCAGTACAAGGATATATGTTGTCGTCAGCGAGCTTACTCGCTGCCTGAAAATGCACTAAAATCACGATCTATATATATCCACCGAGTGATGGAAACATAAACGATGCGATAGTAGTGACATCTCCCCCTCCAACTGCAAAACAGACATCGTTTGACTGAAAACAAAAGATGCCAGTTCCACGATCATCATCCTTCATTTTTGGTGAACACCCGTTGTGTGAATTGCCGAACTGGCATCTATAAAATGTTGTTAGGTTACATAGTTATGTAACAACTTAAAACAGAAGTCCCTTAATTATAAGATCTCATTTGTTTTTGTAGATTGTCCTACTTTTTTCCGTCCCGGTACTTCTTGTATACCAACACTGCCCTGTATACATAATTTTTTTTATATGGGAATACAAATTTAATTATGCAGTTAATGTACCTAGAAAACTTGAACGAAATAAAAAAGTTTTATCAAAATTTTTAAAAAACCTTAAAAAAATAAAAATTTCGCCAAACAAAAATAATAATGTTATTAAAAACTAAAAAATTAAAATAATCTGATAACAGTAGAGGAGCAAGATTTTTATTTGTTGAACAAGAAATGGTATGATGTTGACATGGACTTACAAAAGTCTCAGTAGTCTTTGGCACTAACTAATGATATATTATATATATTTTGAACAGTATATTATAGACTCTCGCAAAAACTCTTTTCATGCCGCCGAAACTCTCGGTCAGCATTTCGGTCTGCATGGTTCTCTCACCAGCAGTGTTACGAATCTGAACTTTTTGAGATCGGTAGATTGATACCAAAAAAAAATTGTAGAAATCGGTATAATTAAAAAAGTAACGTTAAATTTAAAAAAAACAGTGTTTATGTAATAAAAAAAAGTTTAAATTAAGTTACCAAAAAGTTAAATAAGTATAAAAGAAAATTATAACGGTATATTATTTGTAGATTACTTTCTAAAGCGGTAGATCTACCAAAAAATCGATAGAGTTGGCATCGCTGCTCACCAGTTCTTACAAAACTGTACGAGAAAACGTCGACAGACCGGAGCAAATAATGGTTCAAATTAGAAAAGGCAAATTGATCCTACTATTCTTGCCTATAAACAGTCTTTTTTGTCTTCTACTTTCATTTAATTAGAAATATTTAGTTTAGAAATCTGCATGCAACAGAAAGAAGTAAAATCAATAACCCAAATTATTTATATTTTATTTGATAGATTGTGGACAGAATATATCCTAAACAGCAGAGTCAACAAGAAAAAACAGTTTTATCAGAATTTCCGAAGAGGTATTTATTTTGATATAAATACTGTCCAGTAAAAAATAATAGGGCACAATGAAATACTGTTCGCCGTTACGTTGGGATCTCTAAACAAAACTCATGGAAATCTATTACAGCAAAAAATTGATCAAAATTTAAATATTGACAAGAGTCAGTATAAGTCATTCTTTCGGGATATTCAGTGAAAATTTTTTATAAGAAATCTGTAACCGTCAGTGATATATTTTCTCCTATTATTTGGGAAACTTTTTGCCACTAAAATGAAAATAAATCAATATGTTTGGAAATGGTCCTTTCTTATTTTACTAATATTTTATTAGATATAAACATTTTGACAAGGTCCGTCTTTAATATCCAAAAACGCCTAACAAAAGTAAAATAAATATAAACAGCTGACCGGGCGAACTTCGTAACATGAATGCCTTTTTCCCATTTTTCGTCTCTTTTTAATTTTTACAATTTTGCGAGATTTTTACTATTTTTTGTGATGTATTTTGTAAATTTTTGATTAAATAATTTAAATATCAACTGTGCCACCTTACAGTGACGTCATAGTAGGTACTTGACTACCTAAGAATTGCTCGTTTGAATATATAAGATACTAGCAGCCCGCCCCGGCTTTGCACGGGGATTAAAGAAAAATAACAAAAGCCAATAAATATATTGGGTCAACGCTTCCCTGTAAACAATATTACATGTTGTTTTATTTTCTGGCAACAACATAAATTGATTTTCAGGTGCTCGACCCGCCTTAGGCGGTTGGCCATGAGAAAAACCGATCCCTACTAATTGGAAGGTTTGACCTTAAGGCTAGTATTCCCAGCGCACGCCATGTAAGAGTTTTTTTTTGAAAATAAAACATAGCCTATGTCACTCGGGAATAGTGTAGCTTGCCAACGGTAAAAGAGTTTTTGAAATCGGTCCAGTAGTTTCGGAGCCTATTCATTTCAAACAAACAAACAAACAAAGAAACCTTTCCTCTTTATAATATTAGTATAGATTAGCTACGCCATCTTACGCTGGCCTCATAGTACCTACTTAATTAAGTAGGAAATTTTCGTTTAAATGTATGAGATATCAACTTCACCACCTTACGGTGGTGTCATAATACCATATGCAGTAACAATTACTGTTTAAATTTATTAAATATCACCTGCGCCACCTTACGATGTCGTCATAGTGCTGAATTAAGTAAGAATCGCTCGTTTAAATATATAAGATATTAACTGCGCAACCTTACGGTGGCGTCGTAGTGCAGCTCTGCTACATTGATTGTTGATGTTAGATTTTCTTCATAACATATTATTAAGAATAAATATGAATAAACGTAAGACTTACCGATATCTTATTGAATTAAAATATTTTACCCACGAGTTATAAGTAAATTGCGTATTTTTTAATCTATATTTCTGTCAGTAAGTGTCAAATTATTAAGGAGTTGTGTTATATTTTCATATACTCCACTAGTGGAGTAAGTAAATAGAAACCTGTATTAGGCACTGAATTTACGTTTGACATTGGTTAGATAACTGAACCAGTAATGTTGGTTGGCTACAGTATATATTAAATTAAACTAACATTTGACATTTCTCAGATTAGACAACTGCGAAATCAAATATTTTTTACAACTCATGCCAAAATTTAGATTAGTACTTCTCTCGAGGAACAAATTGCATATTTAGCTCGTTCCTTTAGCCCATTTGCTCGCAAGCTCACTCAGGGGCCAAATACACTGGCTGTAATACGCAATTTACTCCACTTCTTGTAAAGTAATATACTATTTTTTTAACCGGCCAGAAATTCCGGTTTATTTTTAGGTCAGAAAATCTCATTTTGTCGGACAAGGCCAGAAAATAACAATGAGTCCGGTAAAAGCTTTTACCGGACGCATTTACAATAAAATAGTTAGTCCAAGATAGCGGTCAATTCTATGGTAACCGAGTTTTGTATATATTTAAAACTATAAAACAACTTGACATATTTTGACGTTTAGTTGAAAACGTGAAACTTATTATAAAATGGATATTTAAAATGATGCATTTGATTGTGAATTAATGAAAGATGAAATTATACCAGATGAAATTATTAAGGCGGCCACCCAAGCAAGGTTTGTTAAAAAAAAATGTTAAAATTAGTAAATAAAGAGTTCTTGTTATAAAAATATAAATTGAATAATATGAAGTTTATGGTACAACAATGCCCGTTTTATTGTACGTTATACGTCCCAAAAGTGCTTTTACTGGACTCGCCGGCTTGCAGGGCTCGCCTATGGCTCGCCCTGCAATTTGCCTACTCGTCCAGTTAAAGACCACTTTCAGGACTTGTTACGTAAACTACTATTATTTAATTGTCTGCATAAAAATGCTGAAATCACCAAGAAAAATAGAATAATGCCAGTGTGACAAATGTATAGGTACCTACATTTAACAAAAATCATACACTGCATTTCACGTATTATGATTAATTTGTATGATAAAATGAAAAATAATAGAAAGCACAATGGAAATAGAATCGCAAAAAAAAACTGAACATGCATGGTCAACGGTCATTAAGTTGCATTTATGTGCCACAATGAAATTTGAGAATCAAAAAACAAAAAAAGAATGAAAATTTAAACACAGCTTTATCTATTACATAGTTACACATCCTAAAAATATGTTTGAGAAAGATTGTATAACTCTTACCGCTATCTATTGAAAACTTGTGGAACTTAGACTTAGACGTGAATTTAACACTTTAAGTATAAAACCTTACATTCGTAATGAAAAACAATTATGAATATTAATCGCCATAAAAATGATTCTATCTCTTAATACAAAAAAATAACATTGAAATCTGTGGTTTCGGAAAATAGCGCCAATGAAGATCGTAGCACGAAATTTTTATATATTTCAACCAGATAAAAGATGTTATAATAGTATTATACGTTACAAGGTCGGTAGGTGATTTATTACAGTACGAGTTAGTTTACGGACGAGGCAACGTAGGAGCTGAGTCTGGAAACAAAAACGAGTACCGTAATAACACCTAACGACCATGTATCGTATTATATTTTATTTCATCCTGTCCAGTAAATAAACTTCCCTATAATCAATTTCGCGCCGGTAGAACATTACGGTATCATGTACTGTAATGTGATGTGTTGCCTAGCAACTCTGCTCTGATTGCTTTAGGGAAGACAATTACTTTTAATTTTGGCATTTAAAAACACTATAATAACTATAAAATCAAAATTTGACAGTAACTGACGCTTAAGGTAAGTTGACGTAACTAGTCAAGTCACGAACTATTTTTAAAATTTTTATGAATTTATTAATTTATAAAAACAGGATAAAATAAAATATAATACGATACATGGTCGTTAGGTGTTATTACAGTCCTCGTTTTCATTTCCAAACTTGGCTCCTACGTCGCCTCGTCCGTAAACTAACTCGTACTGTAATAAGTCACCTACCGACCTTGTAACGTATAATACTATTATTTCATCCTGTTTTATAAATTAATAAATTCATAAAAATTTTAAAAATAGTTCGTAACTTGACTAGTTACGTCAAATTACCTTAACTGTTAGTTACTGTCAAATATTTTAAAATTTTTGTATTAATTGTTAATTCGTGTTTTAAATTAAAATAAAATAAAAAGTAAGTAATTAATTATTTTATTTTATAGTGATTAAAGTGTTTTTAAATGTCAAAAATTAAAAGTAATTGTCTTCCCTTAAGCAATCAGAGCAGAGTTGCTAGGCAACACATTACTGTACATGATACCGTAATGTTTTACTTACCGGCGCCGAATTGATTATAGGGAAGTTTATTTACTGGACAGAATGAAATAAAGAATATTTAAGTATGGTTAATGATATACTCGGCGTTAAACAAATATGGAATTTCTCTGTATCCCGCGTCCAACTTTTTGACAAAATTTGGTATTCGTAATAAGATTTTTCTTTGTCAACAAGCATAGTTATAAACGAGGTTATAAAAAAGAAAATGACTAATTTACTATCTGGTGAATTATGTATTAAGAAGTAAAATAACCATTTTTCGGTAATTTAATTTTGGTTAACAAACAAAAAAAACCCTTATAATGGACTAATCAATGTGCTGAAGAAAAGAATTGTTAGTCTTATTGTTATAACTTATAACTATTGCCCCACAAAGTGTAGTACAGACAATATGTAGAGGTTACTCAGGATGTCGTGTCGAACGCATATGAACACTACTTGAAACAAGAATTTTTTTTTAAATAGACCCAGATACAATAATTATACAACACAACCGCTTTGTGTACCAAACTTTTGGAAAAAATCTTAGTTTTTCTAACCCAGAGCTGCAACCACAACTTTCAGAAGCGACAGGTATGAACTTTATAGTTATAGAAGAAAAAACTTCAAGCTCGAAGGATGTATAGTAGATGATTGTTACGGGTGTAACTGTTTTGTTCGCAAAATAAAATTAGTCATTTAAAACAGGGCAGTTAAGAATTGGTAAAATGTTATTTTTTTGGATGAGACCAAAGTTACCCTAAAATCAGATATTTAACAAATGCACACAGCAAAATTCTAGGCTATCCAATCGTTCCCAAAATTTAACAAACTTTAACCGGAAAGAGACTTAATGCAAGAATGCCATTATATGATACCCTAAATGGCCAATAAAAGATATCAATAAAGGTCACCAAAAGATGCCAATAAAAATTATATACTATCCTTCCTACCAACTTTTAACATGTCCAGATTTACTTACTTGTTGTTTTAAAATATTTAAAGCATTTACATACACAACAATTTAGTTGTATTAATTTTTCTTACTACCCATCCCTATTCTTCCTACTTATCTATCCTCTCCAAAGGTTGCTCACATCTTCACGTTGGTCTTTGCTGGACAATTGACTAAGATGAGTAAATATCCTATTCCTATTACCAGATAACTACCTTGTAACCTTCGTTTTCGAGCATTCCATCCGGACTATATATTTTTATTCTGTTCAATTTTTATCGCGCCGATGCGAAGGTCGATTGCCAATTTGGTGGAAAGAAATAATGTTTCGTCGACGGAATGATTTTTTAATTCGGTCATTTCGTTTGCGATTTGTTGAAAATTTAGATTTAATTTCTGAACTACCTTCGCCCTTCTTTCTGGTGAATACCTTTTTGCCTTGTTTTAATTTAATTAGTTAGAAATAATCCAAATTGTGGTGAATATATTATTTTAAGTATTTTACTAACATTTAATTTTCGAATACAATTGCTATTGTAAAAAGGTCAGTTTTTTGTGATGTTAAAATATATAAACATGGATTGTAATTATTTTTTTCTCGAAAGTTGGAGAACTAGATTGCGATTGTATTCGATAGGAATTACTTAAAGGTCGGAGTTTTGATTTCAATTTCATTACTAGGATTAAATGCCAAATCTGTGAAGGGCCCTATTGGGGATCCAGATAATTTTTACTGAGAATATCGCTGTTTGCAGACGGCCATTTTGAAGCCGACCAACCAATCCCGGGATTATTTTTAAGGAAGTTCTCTTGAAGGAAGACCACTTCCACCCGCTTGGGCAGTGCTGATCCACCACTATCGAAAACTCCGATAGGAAAAGATCGATTTAAAGATAAGAGATTAAATTAATTAATTGATTAAAATTTGTACTAATTCTTAATTGAGAAATAAATCAACTTAAAACTGATTTTTCGGATTTTATTTGTGTGTCTGTACTTGGCCTCCTTGAATTAATGTTTGGAGGGAATTAAATAAAACTCAGAAGGAAGCCACGAGCCTCAGGAGCTAGCCTAGGGTAATTCAAGGGTTACAAAGTTGGCGCCCAACGCCAATTTAACCTTTAAGGGGTTAATTAAGCTACAACCTACATATTGATGTTAAATACAACCTAAACTATCCGGTGAGTATTTTTATAACATTTAGCTCTAAAACTGATTTCAAGATAGGATTCCCTGTTTGAGAAGTGTAAGTGCAAGGGTATCCAACCTGGGGAGTCAACTTGTTGCGTTAAGATTTATTTATTATTATTGTTTGTAACAATCTTTGCCATGGTGTGGTCGCTAAAGCGTTAGTTGATTTTAAAGACAATCTGGATTCGATTTCACGGAGGGCTTGGCGAATGACTCCAATGCTATGAAGTTGACGCCGTTTGCACAGATTTCAATCGTGTCGGTAATACAGATCCCGTACTTATCAATCGGTCGGAAGTTGGCACCGTGTTGCGATTCAAGGGTGTAGTGGAGGGGGTAAAGTCTGTCTGGCACAATCGTCGGAATACCTGCCAGCATCCATAGCTTAGTTTTTAGAGCGGACCGCGTGAAGGCAAAGGTTGCGGGTTCGAGTCCTGCTAGATGCGACATTTTATCATTTCTTTTTAATTTCGACTTTAGTTTAACTGCCAATGTAGGTAACACTTAATAAACATCAATATAAAATTATTGAAATTATAACAAATTATAAATTATACTATTGATAAAAATGAGTAATAACTATACATTTCGTTGGATTACGCTGTTTTTAATTACATGTTATCTAATATAAACTATCTATCTTATGTTAACTAAACGAAGAGAATTGGTTGATTTAATTAGTACATGATATTTTGTGGCTATAAATCAATACATTTTTTAATTGCTGTTAGATGTTGGATGTATTATCCGTTCCTATCTGTGGTATTTGTTCTTTATTGGTTGTTTACCCTACCATTCATTAAGGGAGAAAACATCTAAATTACCTCTCGTCCCTTTGCGATTTGTTTTCTCCATATTTATTCGTTATCCGAACATCATTAGAAGACCGGGATTACAGCTCGGTTTTATCGTATGAACAAGCAGCACAATTTACTTGATATACGAAAACAATATTTTAAATCCGTATTTAAAATGAACTTAAAAAGAACAACTAAAAATTCCCCTTCTAACATTTTATCTTTTACTGTATAATATTAGGAAAATATCTAAAGCGGAAATCGAAAACAAAAGGAAGTAAGTAGTAGATATCTATTTGATTCTCTCTCCATAGGTACATACATCGTCGATTTATATGCCAATAAAAACCCTAAGAATGAAAACGAACTGCACTAGGGTCTTACTCGGCTATTTGTCAGCCAATTCTCAGATATCTTCATAGAGTTCATTTTCACAGTTGTTGAATAATTCATTTCAATTTTATGCAGGTTTTTGGGGTTCGTTTCTACTTTTAAAGGAACTTTTCAAGTTGCATAAATTGCACACCAGAATTTTTAAATATTTAACAACATTATTTACCATAAAGAATATTATGTTAATTTAAATATTTTACAATATCAAACTTTGGATATCGAGTTTTTAACTATTCGAAATTACTTGCTCTCTAAATTGATTGAGTCAGATATCTATTTTCGATTTGCTTTTAACTGTCATCGTCGAATATTATAAAGAAAATTTATCAGAATAACGACTCTCTGGTAGTCTATTCCCAATTCAATGCGGAGATAGAAATTTATGCGCAACGGAAATTGTTTTGGATCATGTAATTATTACTTCAATAAAAAGAGATTAAGTTTCAGATCAAAGATAGCGTTTTGTTAAATTATTATGTTTTCTTATAATTGAAGATTGGATTTATAATCTGAGTAAAACAGAAAAAATAATTTAGGTTAAGGCTTCAGAGTTTTTAGAAGTTAAGATGTATAAAAACATATCGTAACGAACTACACGACGTTAAGATACGACACGTCATACGAATGTTCACGTGTTTAAGTAATCACAAGTAATTGCAAGTGATCACATCTGATTACAATTAATTGCAAGTGATAAAAATTAATTGCTACTTAATAAAGGGTATAACTGCTAATGAATCATAGGTTATGAGACAAAACAACAATTTTCGCAGTGAAAGCATGCTTCTTTGCCCTGACCAAAATAAGCACGACAAAATTGGAGCAAAATCAAGTCTATATTGTTTGTTTTTTTTTATTATGAAGGCGTCGTGCAGTGTTGTACAGCCTCGGCAGCTTCCATAGAGTCCCGACAAAGTTCCTTGTGACTTTTGGCTGTTTCCTCGATGAAAAATGCCGCTTAAAGGACTCCGATTCGGCGACAAGAAGATTGTTGAAACCTATGCGACAAATGCACTAAAGGCGATTTCGATAACTAACTTTAAAGGCTGCTTTGGGAAGTGGAAGCATCGATATGAGCGTGTTGTTTAATCAAATGGGGACTACTTCGAAGGATGTCACCAACCTGATGGCGAAGAATATCCCAAGCACCGAAAAATTTTCCATTACTTCTTCGCTCCTAATAGTTGTATCGTGATGTTATATAGCCTAAAGCCTTCCTTGATAAATGGTCTATTCAACACAAAAAGAATGTTTCAATTCGAACCAGTAGTTCCTGAGATTAGCGTTTAAACAAACAAACTCTTCAGCCTTATAATATTAGTATAGCAGATATAGATAAATAAGCTTTGTGTATTAAATAGAATAAGACTTATTTGATTCGAGACATAATACCTGACATAAAGTATTAAATGAAAAGTATCGAGTAAAAAAGTTTTGGTATCAAAAGAAAAGTACTCGAAACCAAAGTATCGATACTTTTTCCGTGTCCATAATTGCAAGTAATCACAACTGATTGGATGTTTGTCATACGTAAGTTTAATAAAATAATTATTTAGAGCGTATTCTTTTCGTTATGTTAAATTTCGTATTTTATTGCTTATATTAATGTGACAAAAGTTATCCAATATGGCAAATAATTTTTTTTATGGTTTAACCGCACGATTAGAACAGCATTAATAATAATTTGGACTTAAGTGTTAAATTTTGTAAGAGTATCTATACATATAATAAAACTGTAGGAATGTATATGTTTGTGCGCGCATCACATGAAAACTACTGATTCTATTCGAATGCGGTTTTCAAAGACGTATTTGTCTTCTTTCAACTTAACATCTGGTTCATAAAATTTTCTCGCCCCACCACTTTAACGGGGTGAGGAAAGAAATTTTTATACAAAAATCAACACGCCACGCGAACGACGTCGCGGGTACATCGAAATATAACCCAAAAATGTGGTTAGATTATTTGTCTGTATGTATGTTTGTCGCGCATCACATGAAAACTACTGATCCGATTCGAATGCGGTTTTCACAGATGTATTTGTCCTCTTTCAACTTAAGATCTGGTGTATAAAGCTTCTGTCCCATTCCTTAAATGGGGTGGGGTAAAAAATTTTTATACAACAATTACACGCCACGCGAACGACGTTGCGAGTACAACTAGTTTATAATAATGCATTGTGTTGTTAGAATTTTTACTTATTTTAAAATAAACGAAAGAATGATTTTGCATGCCATAATAGATTCAGTCCTTTAATACTCTCTGAAACAAAATTTGTAATCAATCGAATTTACTAACATGCACAGAATGTTATTTATGTAAATTATTTCACGAAATTCCGGCTGATATGTTTTTTAAATTCGAAATCCTATATTGACATACCTAGTTATAGTTAAATCAAAATGAGCACTGGCACTCAGTAAATTTGTGTAAACGTTGAAAATTCAAATGAAAAATCCACCTACGCAATTTTCAATAAAAAGGATTTCTATTTGTAAAATTATAGAGGGTTTATGAATTTTTTGGTATCAACATTTTGGAGTGGTATTATAATACAAACATATGATTGACAACGTTTTAAAATTGGAAGCGTATTTAAATTTTATTTTTATTATAGGTACACTTGAGCTATGTATTTAGAACTGTCTTTTGCAAATAAAAAAAAACAGAATAAAATATATCCAAAAATATTAACAAAATGATAATTTAAAAAATATATTAATACCCTGCAGTATCTGCACCTGATCTAAGAGATCACGAAACAGATTTTTCGTGAATACTCGGGGAGCCAAACAGATTCAGATCTGTGATTCCTTGTAGTTAACTATTATACATCAAGGTACATCAACATAATTTTACACAGTATTCACATTTCTTGTTTTAGAGTTAGACGTCCTTGGATATATGAGATACAGTGTGGATATTCGTGTAATAAGCTGATACTGTATCGACTTTGTTATTATAATTTAACCGTGTTAAAAAATAATAAACTTATTTTTGTAGTACTACTAAAAATGGCATCATATAAAGCTAAACAAACCAACTTGCAACGCCTTATGAAAGAAGTGGATATATGGTCTGATGACGGCCCCGATGAAAGAGAAGATAATTTTTTCGATAAAAATCTGGATGAATTTGAGATTCCCGAAGAAAATTCCGAATCAGAACAGGATGTAGATGATGACAACGAGACTGCTGAAGAAAATGTAACAAAACCAAGACTTTATTACTTCGGTAAAGCTCCTAAAGATAAGAAAAGCCGAAAATGTTAATGTATCAAGCCAAATTCGATATAGAAATAATAAAAGTTGATGATAATGTTAAATCAATTGTAGAAAGGCAGAATAAACGAGGCAACAATGGAGACTGTAGAAAAAGAAGACTTCAGGATATTTTTGTATACAGTGTCTTAAACACTTACTTAATTTTCTTGTTATGAGACTTTAGTGCACAAAGTTTGAGAAACCTGACCTGTTTGTCGCGGTTTTTAGAAAGTTTTTATATTTTCGCCGTATTTTTATTTATTTATTTATTTATTAACATTACAAAAATAAAATAAAATAATTTTACAAATATAAGATGTCAAAGTTAACATGATAAGTTGAAAAAAAAATGTTGAAGAAACTTCTAAACACACTGACTAGATTAAATAATGTTGTATATAAGGGGATGCATGAGCAGTTAACGTCAGTTCGAGTCAAGTGTTCAGAAGAGTTCATTGTATTGTCAAGTAGTTAGACGTTATCCAGCAGAGTTCAGTGTATCTTAACAATTTTGTAAATAAATTGTGTAAAAAGTCCCCATACGTGTTTCAAATTGGTGTCAGGTGTGGGGTGAAGATATAAGAATGCCTGGAAAAAAGATAAATGAACTATTGGTGGCAGAGCTCAGAAGAGAGCTAGAAGAATTAGAATTGGAAACTACTGGGACCAAATCTGTATTGTTGAATAGGCTCCGTGAATACTACCTAAGTAATAATTTGGACCCTGACGTTGTGGAGTTCGATGACCCGGTTCAAAAAGCAATTTCTGAACTATCGCAACGAATGACGAGCCAACAAGAAGAACAAACTCAACAACTTTCCCGGTTGCAAGAGGAGCTATCAGGACGAATGACGAGCCAACAAGAAGAACAAGCTCAACAACTGTCCCAGTTGTCCAGTCAGATAAGCAGCCACCGCGAAGATATGTCCCAGTTGTCCAGTCAGATAAGCAGCCAGCGCGAAGATATGTCCCAGCTGTCGCAATGAATGACGAACAACCAAGAGGAGCTATCCAGTCAGATGAAGAGCCAGCAAGAGGAGCTATCCAGTCAGATAAAGAGCCAGCGTGAAGATATGTCCCAGCTGTCACAACGAATGACGAACCAACAAGAGGTGCTATCCAGTCAGATGAAGAGCCAAAAAGAGGAGCTATCACAACGGATGTCTACCCTATCAGATGAGTTATCAAGTTCGTTCTTCCAGCAAATATCACATCTTCGTGACGAGCAGAATCAGCAAGTAGCCAACTTGAATCAGCAAGTAAACAACTTAAATCAGCAAGTGTCCAGCTTGCGAGACGAACAAAATAATCAAGTGTCCAACTTGCGAGACGAGCAAAACCAGATCAACCAGCAGATGCAGTCCGAGATAAGGAAGCTTCAACAAGAACAGGAAGCTAGCCGCCGAAACCAAACCATCCACCACGGCGAAGGAGATGCAAGAAGGATGGAAACCTGCCACGCAGACGTCGAACGACAAAGAAGCGAGGAGACGACCCATGTACGAACGACGATGAAACCCCCGACCTTCGACGGGAAGACTTCCTGGCCAAATTACCTGAAACAATTCGACGCAGCGGCCAGAGCTAATGGATGGTCATCCCAGGAGAAAGCATTGTCCCTAACCGTAGCTCTGCGAGGCGAAGCTTTAGACGTCTTGCAATCATTGACGCCGGATAAAGCTGACAACTTCGAGTTATTGGTGAATCGTCTAGAGATGCGTTATGGTCAAATTCATCTACAACCGGTGTACCGAATGCAGTTAAAGAGCCGAAAACAGAAAAATGGAGAAACTATCCAGGAATTTCAAGCGGATGTAGCAAGAATGGTACGACTTGCGTATTCAAATGCAGCGGAGGATTTCCTGGAGTGCCTAGCAGTCCAAACCTTCACCGATGGTCTTCGAGACGTCGAGTTGCAGCGCGCTGTACGGTTGGCGCGGCCGAAGACTCTTGTGGATGCCTTGACCATTGCCCTGGAGTTTGAGGCGGCGACGGAGGCCTCACGTGGAGTTGCTCGACTAAGGGAAATCACCGGTAACTACGACCATGCCGTTCATTCCGTTAGCGACGTTGAAGCGGTAGTAGAGAGGTTTATGAAGTTATCTCCAAAAAGAAGGCGCCCAGTGAGATGCTCGAACTGCGGAGAACTAGGCCATATAAGAAATACTTGCCCCCATAAAGAAAAATCTCCTGCTGAAGTACCCCTGCAGCAGGAAAACTTTAAACGGGTCGACTCCTGGAGGGCGACTTCGACCCCAAACATTCCCGAAGTCCCTCACACCATTAAATTGGCAACTCTGCGACATCACGTGGACAGCTTATATGTAGATGGCCTCCTTGATGGGAAGAATATTAGCATGCTGGTAGACACTGGAGCTACAAAAACTATCGTCCGACCAACCATCATTATGCGAAATAAGATGTTGCCTACCAGTTGGAGACTGCGTACCGCTACCGGAGATTCTGCTAGAGTCTACGGTGAGATACAGGTGACGCTACAGTTTGGTTCAACCTCTCTTGTTCACTCAGTGCTGGTGGCTGACGTTGATGAAGATGTTGTTCTGGGCATGGATGTTATGCTCCACTGTGGTTTTCATTTGGATCTTCACCAACGTATCCTTCGTACTGGTAACGAAGAAATATTCCTGCACCGAAAACAAGTTGACAATGCCTCGATTAAGCTAATCGATGATATCGAACTTCCGGCAAGCTGCGAATGTGTCGTCACAGCGCGGTTGGATGGACTGGAGTCAGATGGTGCCCCAGCCATGATAGAGCCGAAGAACCATGACCATGAATTGGGAAAAAGACTCCTTGTGGGTAAGACTCTTGTTAGATCCGCCAAAGAGGTACCCATCCGAGTTATCAACTTGAACGATCATCCAGTTCTTCTCCGAAAGGACACGGAAATGGGAAGTTTAGAACCAGTAATGGCCATAATTCACAAGATAAATGTTACGGAAACAGATGAGCCCAACGAAATTGAACAATTAATGACAAAATTAGACCCCTCTTTGTCAAAATTAGAAAAGAAACAGGTAAGAGATCTACTTTACCGTTATAAACCTGTATTTGGTTCTAAAAGTAAACTGGGAAGAACTGATGTGGTACAACATAGAATTGACACTGGTGATGCACGTCCGATTCGACAGGTACTCCGAAGGATGCCTCAAGTTAAAAAGGAAGAAGCAGACAGAGCCCTTAAAGAAATGATTCAAAATGGCATAGTCGAACCATCCAGTAGTCCGTGGGCTCCTGTGGTATTAGTGAGAAAGAAAGACGGATCAATGCGGTTTTGTGTCGACTATCGAAAGCTAAATGATGTCACTAAGAAGGACAGTTATCCTCTGCCAAGGATTGATGATGCCCTTGACGCTTTGGCGGGTTCTACTCTGTTTTCTACCTTGGACCTTAAAAGTGGATACTGGCAAGTTAAAATGAATCCTGCAGACAAAGAAAAGACTGCCTTTACCAGTCGATCAGGGTTATGGCAATTCACGGTCCTTCCATTTGGCCTCTGTAATGCTCCTGCGATGTTTGAACGACTAATGGAGAACATCCTGCGGGGTTTGTCATGGGAAACTTGTCTAGTTTATCTAGACGACATCATCATAATGGGTAAGACCTTTAAGGAACATTTATCTAACCTGGAAGAACTTTTTAAAAGATTACAGAACGCTAATCTAACATTGAATGTTAAGAAATGCCACTTGTTCCAGAGACAGGTCAACTATTTAGGACATAACGTAAGCAAGGATGGTGTTGCTGTTGACCCCGCTAAGATACAAGCCGTTCAGGAATGGCCAATACCTATCGACAAACATCAGCTCCGGAGTTTCTTGGGTCTTTGTTCCTATTACCGACGATATGTCAAGAATTTTGGAGACATCGCCAAACCCTTGACACGTTTGACAGAACAAGATAAGTCCTTCTGTTGGGATCAGGAATGTCAAGAGGCGTTTGAAATATTGAAGAAACAGCTTACGTCAGCACCTGTTCTTGCTTATCCACTTCCTGATGGTAAGCTTATTCTGGACACCGACGCCAGCAATGTGGGAATTGGAGCCGTCTTGTCACAGCTACAAGATGGTAAGGAAAGAGTGGTTGGTTACTTCAGCAAAACTTTATCGAAAGCTGAAAAGAACTACTGTGTCACTCGGAGGGAACTGTTAGCAGTTGTAAAATCCGTCGAACACTTTAATAAATATCTGTATGGCAGAAAATTCCTGATCAGAACAGACCATGCTAGTTTAAAGTGGCTACTTAGCTTTAGGAACCCAGAAGGACAGATAGCAAGATGGCTCGAAAAACTGCAGGAGTATGATGTTGAAATCGAGCACAGACCTGGAACCAGACATCGTAATGCTGATGCACTTTCCAGAAGACCATGTCAACCTGATTGCCCCCATTGTACCCGTATGGAGCAGAACGAGGAAAAACTTGCCTTAGTTAAGGTTGTGCCAGAAGACGAGAGCTCTATGCTGGAGGAGCAACAAGAAAACGATCCCGTTCTAAGAAAGATTCGGGAGTGGAAAAGAATGGACCGTCGTCCGTTGTGGAGAGAGATATCCTCATCCTCCCCTGCTTTAAAAGCATACTGGTCCCAATGGAACTCTTTAATTTTGGACGGAGGGCTCGTTAAAAGACTTGTAGAAAATTCCGAGGGCACAGAAACAAGGAAACAAATAGTGGTCCCAAGAAATGCTGTACCGGAAATTTTAAAACAGATGCATAATGATAGTTCTGGAGGACATCTGGGTATCACGAAAACGCTGCAAAAGATCCGAGATAGATTTTACTGGGTAAATTCCACTAATGATGTTAAAGATTGGTGTCGTAAATGCACTACATGTGCTGCCAGTAACGGTCCGCACCGAAAACCGAAGGCGGAAATGCAGCAATACCTGGTTGGAAGTCGTTTTGAAAGAATCGCAGTAGATGTATTGGGGCCACTTCCACAGACCGATGTAGGAAACAAGTACATCTTTGTTGTAATGGACTACTTCACTAAATGGGTTGAAGCATATGCAGTTCCCAATCAGGAAGCCACCACTTTAGCAGATATATTGGTTGAAGAATTCGTAAGCCGATTTGGGGTACCACTAGAATTACATTCAGACCAAGGAAGAAATTTTGAGAGCAAGCTGTTTCAAGAAGTTTGCCAAAGATTAGGCATCCACAAAACGAGAACCACAGCGATGCACCTTCAG
This sequence comes from Altica lythri, assembly GCA_964028335.1. Taxonomy (NCBI): domain Eukaryota; kingdom Metazoa; phylum Arthropoda; class Insecta; order Coleoptera; family Chrysomelidae; genus Altica; species Altica lythri. Next base: position 30,915,432 of record OZ034809.1, on the reverse strand, counting down.
TCTGATGGAATGGTGGAACGAATGAACCGGAATATAACCAACTATCTGTCAAAAGTGGTGTCAGATTGTCAGAGGGATTGGGATCGACATATTCCACTATTTCTAATGGTAATTCGATCGGCCATCAACGAATCAACTGGCCAAACGCCTGCGAAGGTTCTGTTCGGTAGAGAAATGAGGCTACCATGTGAATTGGTGTTTGGTTGTAAACCTGGTGAAGAAATAGCACGTGAACAATATGTCGCCGACCTTCAGAATCGAATGGAGAATATACACAACCTGGTGCGTGGAAAACTACAATTATCTAGTGATCGGATGAAGAGGTACTATGACACACGGACAATGGAAAAGAGTTACCAAGTTGGAGATTTAGTCTGGCTTTATAACCCCCGACGGCGTCGAGGTATTTGTCCCAAATTACAAAAGAACTGGGAAGGTCCTTACACCATCAAGAAGAAGATTAACGATGTCATTTATCGGATCGTAAAAATTCCCAGAGGGAAACCCGTCGTGGTCCATCACGATCGTTTGGCGCCTTACCAGGGAAACTACAGTGGAGATGCGCAGCAACTCCAAGAAGATGGTTTGGCTGGCTCAGGGAGTGTGCGGGATTCCGATGTAGGAAATAACATTCCAGGAGGAATGAATCTAAGGAGGGGGCAGTGTAACGGGATAACCGTAAAGGAAGGGACCTTAATTTGAAAGATTGTTGTTGACAGTTGATTTTTAGAAGTTTGTAAAAAAATCAACTGACCATTTTAAATAATGTTTCTAGAAAATTCTAGAAACTTCTAAACACACTAACTAGATTAAATAATGTTGTATATAAGGGGATGCACGGACAGTTAACGTCAGTTCGAGTCAAGTGTTCAGAAGAGTTCATTGTATTGTCAAGTAGTTAGACGTTATCCAGCAGAGTTCAGTGTATCTTAACAATTTTGTAAATAAATTGTGTAAAAAGCCCCCATACGTGTTTCAATATAAACCAGTAAACGCCTAAGTGAATGAACACTTGTATTGCGCTGGTTAGTAATTTAATTTCATTTTAATACAATATATAATTCTATGATTAGTATAAGTCAAAATAACTATTCGATAAATAGACAAGTTTATCAATACCCTACTCTATTATTTTTAAAAATTCATAATAATGTTGAAAAATAAATTTTTTACTTAGTTTAGAAAAAAGTTTTAGGTTTGTGACATTTCTTGTACTATAAGGTAAAAGGTTATAGGTTTTTGGCAATGTATATGTCGGCGGCAAACGCTGAAATCCGTCATTCCTGGGAATGCCTAGTTAGTTCAGGTTTTGCCGGCATTTATTGTAACAGTTGTTTTATTACACTGTTTGACTAATATCTCAGTCGTTTCCTGTAATGACTAAAGCATTTTAGGAAAATATTGTAACGTCTACTTTAATTCTGTTACTGAATTTGCCTATTTCAGTCATTTGTTGAAATCAATACATTGTTGCCAGGTCTTTGCTACTTGTGGCAGTTATTTAGAAGATGTACTATTTACATTCTTAGGCTATTTTTCCAAAAGTTTAGTGGGTAAGGTTTTGTAAAATAAAAAAGGTTTAAGGTTAAACTCGTTTATGGCACAAGAAAAGAAAAAAATAACATCATAAAAAAACAAAATTGTAAAAAACAAACAAAAGCTAAGTTTTTAAAAATTATTTATTAGCGCATGTTGCACTTTTATGGCACCTTGAATTGCAAAGGACTTTTTTTTTAAAGCATATACATCTGTTCGATATGCACTGCTTTTTTGCTGCTTTACAGGAACACTTGAAATATCCTTGCCCCCCTACCAGTGATAGCGATTGTACAGCTTTCCGTATTGATAAATACTTTGCAGGAATAGCATCTATGGAAAAAAAGTTTTCTTTGCTTTCGATTAAATCAGGGCGATTAAACCAAGATTTAATACGACCAGAAACACATCCTACTTGATATACTCCATTTTTATAATCAGTAACAACACACAGCAAATTTTTCATATCAGTGGGACCTCTATCAATTTTATCAATAGGTAACAGAACATTAGAGCCAATATTTAAAGGTGTTAATTTTTTTGCTGTATTAGATAACATTGTTTCTGCTGCTCGTTTCTGGCCCTGATTTGCCTCATATCTGTTTTCTTTAATTGATGCTGTATTGCGACATAACTGACATTTACCTCCATTTTCAGGGCACGTAACACATAAATCAAGTTGTTCTGTAAGGTCTGTTTTATTTTAAACTATTGCACTGTTTGCGGTTGGATGAAGATTAATGTCAGCTGATTCTACTTCATCAACCGATTTATTTTCATCGTTAAACATTGTTTCATGAAACACAGTACTTTCGAGGTCAATATTTTCTTCCAAAAGAAAAAGATCCTCTTTACTTTCCAGGTTATTCAATAACTCTCTAGGTATGCTCTCAACAGATAGTCCAATTTTGGGATCAGTTCCAAATAACGCTTTGTACGGTGTACGTCCTATGACTTTGTGATAAGAACAATTTTTTTGAAACTGCACAAAATAACAACCAAGTGACCAATTTTTTGAATTATTATCGTGCATCCACGCTCTTAACATATTTTCAACGTCCTGGTTGCTTCTTTCTACACTTCCTTGTGACTGTGGATGCCTTGGTCGACCGTGAAGAATTTTCAATAAAGGCCACATTCTAACCATTTCTGAAATCAACAATGCAGTAAATTCACGTCCATTATCACTTTGCAGTATACTAGGTGCTCCAATTTCCATAAATATCTTAAGTAATTCTCTTGCAACCTCTACTGCAGTTTTAGTTTTCAAAGGGCGTAAGAATAAAAATTTCGTTAAATGATCTTGGTAATTTAATAGCCAGTTATAGTCATTATCTGGACATGATTGAAAATCCATTAAATCAACTTGTCCCCTAGAGTTGAAGTTTTTGGAAAGGATAGGTTTAATTGTTAAATTTGCATGGCACTTGTTCTTTTTCTTTTGGCACACTTCACATGTTTCAATCAGTTTTTCTATCACATATCTACCGATTTCATATTTTGCTTTTACTGCGTAAATCATTTTGTCCCTACCACCGTGGCCAACACTAATATGTATATCATGTAAAATATTAAATAAATCTTCATAAGCAACTAAAGAAACATAATTGCTGTCATTCTGCTTGTTTGTTTTAATGACGATCTGTTTACCTGCAACCTCAATTACATCATACAACGATAGTAAATGATATTGTCTTCGGGTCTTTTTTTCTGTAGTTTGTCTTGCCAAAATAATATCTGAAGCAACCTGCAATACAAAAATCATTTTTAGAAAAAAATGTTTAAAATTCACTGACAAAAAAATCGAATCTAAAACAATGCATATCAAATTTTTAATTTTTGAATATGAGAAATTTCTAAACAACTGCAAATATTAGAAAAAATATTGCAACAGTGTCTACTAGGAATGGGTGAGACTGTAAAATACCGAATAATGCATTTGTAGGTTAGGTTCATTAAAATATAAAACTTACTTACCTCCTTTAATTGTGCTGCATTCCACGGTTTTTTTTATTATCATTACTATAATAGACATCAAGTTTATTATAAAATAACTCAAAATGCTGCGACATGTTTTAGTATAAGAGAAAATAATGTTAATAACAAGATCGTTTTTCCCCAATTCATTCAAACTTCGAAACTATAACAACGATTGACTAAATCAGGCAAAGAGAGTAATGCGAGATGTTACGTTGATTGACTAAAATTGTGAAGTCAATACAGGGAATGACTAAAATTCTAGTCAAATAGTGTAATAATGCAACTGTTACAATAAATGCCGGCAAAACCTGAACTGACTAGGCATTCCCAGGAATGACGGATTTCAGCGTTTGCCGCCGACATATATACCAAGAATCTATGACAAGCATTTTTATTAAATCTAGGATAAGATATAAGCTCATTGGATGTACTTCGCGTGGAATATACAGAAGTTACGTAATTTTGTTTAGACTTATTTTTAAAAGCATATTATGTACAAAGGCTGTGAAAGTAAAGTGATCTAATATTACAAATATCTTCTGTATACAGTAAGTTAGTGTGATAGCGTTTGTTTTTGCTGTAAATAATTTTTAAGATATAATTTTGTGTAATATTTAGTTTTTGTAAAGCATTCTTATACAATCCACCCCAGACTAGAATACCATAACGAAATAATGATTCAGCTAAAGATTTATAAACTAACATTAACAAATTTTTTGATAAAATTTCACGCAATTGATAAAATTTATAAATGAGTTTCCTTACTTTTTTTGTCAGGTAGTCGATATGATTACTCCATTTTAAATGCTGGTCAATAATTATTCCCAAGTACTTGATCTCATTCGTTTCTTTAATTGACTCATTCATACCTTTAATTTTTATGTTAGTGAAGCAAGGTCTGTTTGTATCTGTAAGACTAAAAGAAATGTATCGAGTCTTATTTATATTTGGTGATAGCTGGTAGAAGTTTAACCAATTTATAATCTTTTCCAACCCTACCTCAACTGACAATTTTGTCTCTGCCCAGGTTTTTTCACAAAATATTATAACTGTGTCATCAGCATATGATACAATGGTAGAATTTGTCCTTAATGAGAGCAACGAGTTAATATAAACTAAAAATAAAACTGGGCCCAAGACAGTACCTTGAGGAACTTCTATTTTAACAGTATCAGCTTCACTTATTTCTTCATTTAACTTAACACGCTGCTCACGATCTGATAAGTAACTCTCAAAGACGTCCAGCACTGAACCTCGAACTCCATAATGTTCAAGAACTTTAAGAAGTTTTTCGTGATTTACAGTGTCAAACGCCTTTGCAAGATCTAAGAATACTGCAATACATTTTTTATTTTCATCTAGTTTGTTTGTTATTTCACTAATAACAGTACACATTGCATCAGATGTCGCTTTACCAGTTCTAAAACCAAACTGATGATTATGTAAAATATTATTCTGATCCAAAAATGATACTAGCCGATATTTTAAACACTTTTCAAAGATCTTGCCAAAGTTACCTATCACACTAATTGGCCTGTAATTACAGATTTTTGTTTTATCACCTGCTTTATAGATAGGTGTAACAAGAGAAGATTTAAATTGCGATGGACCAATACTTTTTTCAAAAATTAAATTTATTATATATTTTAGTGGTTGTAAAATAAGCAAGTGAGTTTTTTTAATTATCTCAGCCGTTATCATATCACTGCCAGGTGCACTGTTATTTTTTAGAGTTGAAATGTAATTAATTAGTTCAGCATCTGATACCGGGGTGAGAAATAATGAGTTAACATTTCTAGTTACATTTTCAGTGAAAGTATCTGGTGCTTTAATATCTTTAAGCATATTTAAACCGATGTTAATGAAATATTCATTACAATGGTTTTCCATGTGTTTATTATCAGTAAAAGGAATTCGATCATTGTTAACAAATTGAAAATTATTGACTTTATTTTTGTTTTCATTTGTGGCATCATTAATTAACTTAAGTATACATTTTTTTGGGTTATGATTATTCATTTTGATTTGTCTTAGATAATAATTATTTTTTTGTTTTTTTAATAGTTTATTTAGAGAGTTTCTATATGTTCTATATTCAAAATCCAATTCTGGGGAGAAATGTTGATTTGGACGTTTTTTTAATTTATCTCTATTCTTTATAGATACTACTAAGCCATCTGTTATCCATGGTTTGATTTTGTTAGCTTTTTTTACAATTTTTTTAATACTAGTGGAAAGTTTAAGATAACTGTTAAACTTATCAATAAATAAATTAAAAGCGATTTAAGGATCATTTGATTGCAAACAATTATTCCAGGTCTCATTTTTTAAGAACATTTGTAGTTTATTAAAATTAATTTTTAATATAAATTATTTATAAGCGTGTTTTGCAAATATCTCCTGGAATATTTTAAATAAAAATTTAAATTAAATAGTTATTTGTGACACAAGGACGGAAAATGACATTTTGCAAGAGCGAGTAAAGTTGTGTAGCCGAGGTGCGTAGCACCGAGGCGAAACAATACGAGCACTTGCAATAGTATATTGTAATACAAGTGTTACAATGACAGGTTTCCTAGTACGAGTGAAGTTTGTGGAACGAACCGCGAAGCGGTGAGTTTCGCAAAGAACGAGTACTACAAACCGTCATTGTAATTCGAGTTTTACATACTATTTTTTATAATGAACTTTTAAAAGTATGAAAAAATAAATAAAATGAGAGTTTTTCGAAATATTTATTTATGTTGGCGATCTTGACACTTTTGACACTTGACAGTTTTAATGATTTTAAATTTGAATGTTTGTCAAATTTGAATAAAATATTCTGAATTTCGCTGATAATGTAGTTAATACAACATAATTCTTGATTTACTACCTGAACTCTTTCATCTTTTGTTGATAATCAGTGCAGTGCAACCAATTGTGTAAAACAAAAAGTTACCAAAAACAGTGTTACAATGAATCTATTTCGATACTGTTTTTAGTGTCGAAATAGAAACTTTGTGAACGTGAATTATAAAAAACATTTTCCGGACGTGTAACACACACTATTTTTTGGTCCGACGAATTTTTAATATTTTCAAATGTTCAAAAACTTTTTATTTTGTGACATTAGATGTTTATTGACATCTATGCACGATTGAAAGAATTAGTCACGAAGTATAGTTAGTAATCAGGAATGATTTTCTGATAATTGATTTCAAGATCCTTAATTTTTATACATACGAATACTGTGCTAATAAACAGCACAGTAAAAAATTGTTATATTGAAAATATTAACATTAATATCTAACAATTTTATATAAAAATAGCACTCAGAGACAATGAACTATTTTAGTTCAATGAGCAAAAATAAAATCGAGATATGTATTTTCATAATCGAATGATAAGTAGTTGTAAATTGACATAAATGTCAAATTTAAAATAAAAGTTTGTTGTGAGAGAAATTAAATGTAAATTAGAATCCTGTTTACCTTTAGAAAAAGTTATTAGTTTAGTATATTATACGCTGTTTTTAAATAAATTTAATTAAAATTTGTATTATTCATTATGTATTTGTGATAAATCGTAGCGCCATTTCTTTAGATAATACTAAAAGCTACTTTGCCGGCCTAGGCCGGAAAATGTCATTTTCCGGACGATTTTGAAGTAATTAATAGTATTGTTTCTGGACGGAGGACCAAAAAAGTATATTTTATCAATAATACAAGGAAACAATTGATTGTTTTGGTCTAACCTCACATTTACCGAAGTAGTTTTAAAATTACTGTGACGGTAAAGAAGTTAGTTTCTCCAATTAAAAAAAATAGTATTACTTATTACCAATAGGTGTCAGGAAGAGTCATTTTTTTTAAGATTATAATAGCAGTATTTTTAAGCCAAAAAACATGGATAAAATTACTTTTCCCATAAATAAAATTTATAAAACTTATCTACATTGATTTATTGTGCTCAAATCCCTTGAATACCAAATTTCGTAAAAGTTTTTAAAGCTCTTTCAGATATATATAAATGCAGAAGGACTTAGTTTTTTCTTCCAATCTCGCTAAGTCCAATGATGTCCCCCAGAATCCCTAAGGCTGATTTGTGACGTATCACGAACATGGAATTCCAGTCTCTGTCACCAGCCCACCTTGCAAGACTTAATGCTAAAATGACAGCAATGTGGACTATTTTTAACTTCCCGCTAAAAAAAATTAATTTTTTTTTTAAAATCGGGAAGTTATTGGTTTCACCCCGTTTTTCGAAAATCGAGTTTTCATCGGATTTCAATGCTTTGAGGTCTTAGGAACCTCCCCTGACTATTTTTACGAGGGTGTCTGTATGTCTGTATGTACGTGTGGATGTGTGTGTGTGTGTGTGGATGTATGTAAACCTCTTATAACTTTTGAACAGCTTGACCGATCGAAATGAAATAAAAAGCATTCCAAAGAGTTCCATCTAACGTAGATTCCCTGTAAGTTTGAACCGATTCGAGCCGGTAGATTTCAAGAAATTTCAAAATAACCGAAAAAAACAATTGGTAAAAATGATGTTTTTTGGGCATATCTTTTTGGCTATTGCATCGATCAATTTCATAACCTAATCAGCTTTTAAGCTTAAAAAGCCACGTCGAATGCCGTTTTGCAAATTAAAATCGGTTTAATCGTTCGTGAGATATCGTTGTCGAAAAATTTCAAAAAAAGTGTTTTTTTTCAATAACTTAGAGATTTTTTAACTAACCGATTTTGCACTCCCAATAACGTTTTTAGGTCTCAAAAAACTGCGTCGAATGCCATCTTGCACATCAAAATCGAATAAGGCGTTAAAAAGTTATGGCCTTTTAAACATTTCAAAAAAAGTCAAAAACGTCAAAATACGTCACGTTACTATAGCTTTGCGGTTAAAACTAGCGGGAAGTTGCAAGGATGGCCTTTAAGGTCAACCTCTTTTCAAATTTTTTGACGTGTTTTCACGCCAAAACGCAACGTAAAATCCTGCCCGTGTGGCCGTAGCCTTATGATAAAAATATTTTTTTAAATATTTAAGGATTATGATCATAATATTTTGTTTTATTTTTCTTTTTGAGTATGTTTTGGTTAACAGATAATTTCATTTCTTTTTGTTTGCTTTTTGTCTGTTTTGCATAGTACCTACATGTGTTTTGTGACTCTCTCTAGTAAAATTAAAACTATTTTTATCAATAACCTTAATGCCTTTAAGCCTTTATTATAATTGTATATATAATGGACAATTCTTATCGCTTTTGGTGATAGAGAAAATTCCATTTTTATAATCATATATTTTACTGCATTCAGTGCCCAGCAACCTTTTTTTTTCTCGTTTTTAAAAACATATCTCTTTTTATCATCACTGAAACCTAATTTTAGCTCTCCAGGTCTAAAAGTTTTATCTTTATGATGCTCTGCCTACAGCGTGTGTTACTGTAAAATGTAACAAATTTTTGCGTTACAAATTATAGTTTTTTTATCTGCTTAGTACTTTTTTTTAATAATTTTTAGTGCAGAATGATTTATTGTTATTGATTCGTCAACTCATTTTGTGTCAGTGTAGTTTGTTGCAATGGAATAAATCAAATATCGTGAAGTGATAAAATTACTTTAGAAGATTTGTTGTGAAAGTGTTAAAAGAATCTGCTTCTTTATTTTAACTGTGCATCTATGAGTTTTAGAGTTTTACCGTGGTCGTACAAACATCAAAGTTGAACCACGTAGTGGACGTCCAAAAAGTACAACATCAGAAATCATTGAGCAAGTCTATGATATTGTTTGTCCAAGCGTGAAATTACTGGTACCATAGGCATCTCAAATAAAAAAGTAGTCCATATTTTACGCGAAGAATTATATTTGAAATAGCTGTTCGAAAAGTAAGTGCCGCATTCGTTAATAATTTAACAAAAATAAATCGAAAACAAATTTCTTAGCGTAATTTAGAGTGTTTTAAGCAGCATAAAATTTGGATCTACCGTCATAATCCTAAACTGAAACAAGAATGTTTGCAGAGGATTGAAGCTGGTTCTTCTGCTCTAAAACAGGTGAAGTTAGAACGATCGGCAAAATGGGTTATACCATTAGTTTCTTGGGATGTAAAAGGGGTTTAGTTGATTGATCTTTAAAAAGGTAAAACAATTAACTGTGAATATTATTGCAGCCTTTTTAACCAGTTGAATAAGAAAAATGTGAAAAAAGACCCCGTTAACAAAACAATTCTTTTTCTTTAAGCCAATGCACGTGTTCACACAAGTTTGTTGACGATGAATAAATTGAACGAATTAAAGTACGAATTGCTTGAACACCCGCCTTATTTCCAGATTTAGCACTCTCCGATTATTACCTCTTTAGAAACTTGAAACAATTCCTTTGTGGAAAGCGTTTTTAATCGAAGAAGCATCCAAGAAACAATATATTACTGGAGAATCATTGGAATAAGGGTGTTTAATATGAGGAAGATTATATTGAATAAAAAAACCAATTCTATTAAAAAATACACATTCTTTACTTTTGCTGTCAGAACATTTCAACCAATCTGTAACTTTGACTTCATCATCAATGCTTATCGACTTGAAGCTTCAGCTGGTAAAGTAGCACCATTCTTATTATTAATGTGTCTTTCTGTATACCGTTCTGCAATATTTTGATGATATTCTTTATAAAAAATAAAAAAAAATTACTGGTTTATAAATTTTGTTTATTTTTTTTTTCATATTCTAAAAGTTTTTCTGTAATTACCTTAAGTAAACATCTAACTTAAGAATTACCAATAAGGCCACTCTTGGGACAGATTACTGTTATGAATTTTGATTTATCCACGAGCTGATAGTGCGACTCAATAAAACGTGTTTGGGATAGATTGGTACTATTCTTCAAAAGGTAACCCACGACTTACTGGAATTAGCTAGAGAAATAACGCCCTTTTCGACATTTTAACGTTACACTATAAATTTCTTGTGTTTATAATTCCTGAATTCCAAAAATCCGAATAAAGATATCTGAGAACTTCGTATACGTAATTATGACATGTTTTTTTAATATTATTTTATTATTTAAGACCAGCATAAAACATTCGAAACAATTTTTTTTAAATACCTACCTGAAGCAAACAACTTTACAATATTTATTAAGAGAAACTTATAAACTCATCTAACATTAAAGTATTATCTCTCAGGAAAACTTCCTATAACGACACTAAACTTGTAAATACATAATTGTAAGCTCTTATACAGAAAAGTATTTACAATCTTCATGAAGTTGTCAGCTGTGACAGGAAGATTGTGAACACCGAAACGAATTTATCCCCGTCTTTTTGATTAATTGTAGCGAAAATCCGCATCAAAATTATTCAATATAACGCCATCGTCTTCCGTTAACAAAGCAAGTTTTAGGTTTCTTGAAGATTATATGCGATCGTAAGTGTTAGGGTTATTAATGATTGAAATAAAGCCGATAATGAAATATTGGAGTTGGCCGAGGAGTGATTTTTATTATTAAAGAATAAGGGGTTTAAGTATTAAAACAAGACTATAAGTGGATCTAATATTGTTTTTACTCACAGCTGCATTAATGTTTACATAATTTATTTATATTTTAGCTTTTATACAAAGTATAAAACAATGACTTAGAACCTTGATGATTATTGCCGCTTAAATAGAAAAGTTTTTAAATTGCAAATTAATACAACAATTCGGATTTATAACTCTTGGACAAAATAATTTTGTTGTATCTGAATATCTAACGTTAGTAAGATTAAGTTGTGCTCTAACAGCATTGGGGCACATTTGGCCCACAGCGCAATATCTCGATAAACATTGGGTAGTGCTCATCTTAGATTCAAATTGTAATTTTTTAATATGGGACAGATAAGAAACCCAGAAAAAAGATACATATAATTTAGTTGAAATAACCCAGTACATTATTATTAAGAAATTTGAAATTCTACACTTTACACAGTGATCGAAAAATAAAAATAATAAAGATAATACTGTCTTTAACTTATCCTTTCAGGTTTGAAACAAAACTTGTTTCACCAGAAAATTTAATATAAATCAAAATTTAGTTATTTTTATTTTTCAATCAATAGGTAATGTGTGAAAGTTTTACCATTTTTGTTACTGTAACAAAAATCGTAAAATTTTTCGAGAAATACTTTTTTCCTTACTGCTATCTTAAAAAGCAGGTAAATTCTTAATCAAACTAATTCTTTGTTTATTAGTTGCTATTCGAAAAGCCAGTATGATCTAGACTAATTACTTGTGCTAATACCAGAAGAGCTGAAGCTAAAATGTTGCCGTCATATGACATTTCTCTTTATTCCATACATGTTTTTACGTTCTTGCTAAAGCAGACACCTTAATAGATACAGGGGGTAGCTATAAGGGAGGAAAGTTGGATTCAGGCTTCTCAAGCGACCAACGTTACGTGATTAAAATAGTAGACACATTATCAATGACGATTTTTTGTCCAAATTTTGGCCCCCTTTAACCATGTTCACCACCTCCATTGTATCCACTCAGGTGTCCGCCCGTCTTGATTTGGAATTGTCGGAGTAACACCTTTGACTGTAAAAATTTTCATCCATATTATCGATGACGACAATTTCCCTTAAAAAATTGGCAACTTTTACCATAACGGTCATCACTATTCTAATTTATATCAAAACACTACAAGTGTTCCACGTGGGTCAGTATTGGTTCCACTCTTATATTTGTTTATACGAGGGTTGCCTTTTTGGATTTCCATGTAGCCATAAAGACAAAAACATATTGATTTAAAAGACTTTATTGCTTTTCAAAATATGTCTCACCGATATCAATACACTTTTGCATACGATCAAACCAATTGGTAAAACAGTTATTTTAGTCTTCAGTTGTTTTTAAGACATCGATAGATTCTTCTATCGGCTGGAATCGCTGCCCACGCATTGAATTCTTGATCTTTGGGAACGAAAAGAAGTCGTTGGGGCGTAGGTCGAGACTATACGGTGGATGGTCTAAAAATTAAATGTTTTAAAGCTCCAAAGTTTTGATTGTCTTTTGGGCAGTGTGAGCACTTGCATTGTTCTGATGTAGTATGACTCTCCGTTGTGTGTTGCTTTGTCGGAGTCTCGCGATAACTTCTGGTAAATCAACGTTCATATATAAGCCATTCACTTTTTATTTCCATCTCAGTAGGCTCTGTTAGTTACATGAAATTCGCCCAGTATAATACACGTCTGTTCATATTGTTCTGTGGTCTTATTAATTGTAAATACGATGTTGTCACGTCTTCAATAAAAATATGTGTATTCATTACAAATATCTTAAGTAATTAAATCTGCAAACCAAATTTAAAACTTGCCGAAAATAAGTCAATGTATTTAATATTAAATTGAATAGGTACTAAAGTAGATACGTCAGTTTTCACTGCAAGTAGGTACTATTAATATCCAAGAATGGTCTATTTAAATTCACATGAATTTTGACTGATATTCAAAATAACACATTCCTTTGCACAGAACAGATCCCTGTTTATAGTCAATTATCATATTATATTATTGATCTAGAACGAAAATAGTTATTATCCTATCAAGTGCGGAAAGTTATACTTTCCCGCAAGAGTTAGGATCAATATTTTTTCTACAAGCATAAAAAAGATACTTTATTCATTTTTTAAATTTTATTTTCAACTCCTAACAATGTAACAAAATTTTAATTTGTGACAATTAAAGTTTGTTGTTGCTTTGAGTAACGTTTACAGAGGTGTTTTAATAAATTATGATTTTTTTAAGAACAAACATTTTAAAAATCTCTATTTTTATGCAAAATAATCTTTTTTTTACTATTTGTATGTAGTAGGTACAACAACATAAAAGTAATAATACAATAATTTTTCAAAAGATTATTGAAGGACATATTCATTTAATAAAAAAAGAGAAAGAGATATTTTCTGAATTAAAATGCGTGCGGAAAAGTGTTGTTTTACGCATGCTTGTAGAAAAATATACTTTTATATTTACATTTTATTACAAATAAATAATATAAGTAAAATTCAAAATGTAGCACATATACATATATTAATAAAAACGTTTAATACAACTTTTAAATTACTCAAGCAATAGTAAAAGATCCTTTTTACAAATGTATAATAAAACTTTTAAATTATTCAAGCAGTGGTAAAAAAAATTATTTCATCAGTTTTGAGTTTAACATAAAAACACAGTACTCAAAGTCTATAGGTATCCATCTTTTTTAACGTCTTCTATTTTACATCCAAATGGCATCGTAGTGTAACATTATTGTATTAGTGGCTGTAGGATAATAAAATTTCACATCCAATGGGTTAATTGAGGAAACTATACTCCAGTAAAAATTTGATTTTCCTGGTCCGCCCCAGGTGGTGTCGCATTTGACTTAAATATGCTGATGTTTTAATAATGTTCTTTATAACATAAATTTTTCAGAAAAATTAAGATTTGTTAGACATTTCAAACCGATACAATGAAAAACATATTTTAATAAATTACATAAAAGCAAATAAAAACAAATACAGATGCAGATTTAGATGTAACATGTAAATGTTGTCGGTGTATTTGTATGATCAAGAAGGTCACCATTCATACTTTTGTGATAGTCAAGGTCTGTATTCGAAGAGTCTAGTAACAAGTCACATCCTTCCAAAAATCCAGTATCAGTCCCTGCGTGTAAAATAGTAAATCGCTTTCCTTCGGATTTTACACGAGCTGGATTACTTTGTAGGTGAGAATCGTGCACCCACTGACGCACTGAACTACCATTTTGATAGATCCATGTTTCATCTAAGTACACGAATCTAACTCTCTCAGCAAGACTTTTTAGTTGTTTATATTTCCGAATGAAAGCGATCTTTCTAATTTTAACGTGTCGTTGTTCACATAAAATATGTCGTCCCTTTACTTTTTTAAATTTGTATCCCATTAATTTTATAAGTTTGTATAGTGTCGTACGTCCCCCTTTAAAATCACAATTTTGTTTAGCATCAGTCAAAAGTTTGTCTAAAGTAAAATGTTCAGTTTTAGCATGGTACATCCAAATCTGTCGCTGTAAGTCTTTTTTTAATATAAACTTCTCAAATGTATCAGTTTTACATCCTTTATCTGCGACTTTCTCATTATTTTTCAATCCTTCTTTAATAATCTTCCGTATTTTCGATACACTGATCTAAAAAAATTAAGCATTTAGAATGTTTGTCATATTAATTAGATTTAAAAAATATACCTCAGTTACACAACGGTAGTTAAGAGATTTAAAAATATTTAACAAAATTTTGAATTAAATTATAGTTACAAAAATGTATAATTTCGAAATTTGAAATCTGACAACATTGTATATAATTTATTATGATATCTGTCAAAAAAGGTTATGTGTTCTTTTAATAATATAAATTTTATTTAAAAAAGTGATACATATTTATAAATTCATTACAAAAACCTCTCTCAATTAATCTAATGCAAAATATATAAGTTTATGTTAGCGACTAGCATTAATTTAAAAGAAATACACATAAAATCGTACTTACTTGAAAAACTTTGGCCAATTGATTTAAATAAACACTCTCACAGCAGTTAGCTTGTTTCCTAAACATACCATAACATCTAACGATGCTGTTGTGAATTTCTGTACTTATTTTTTTTGGCATTGTATATTGAATCTAAGAAAGCATCAAATATTTCGTTATTGAATCTTCAACAATTTTACCTTTGACAATGTGCTGTCAATATTTCGACAGTAGGTACCAACCCAACAAATTGAAGTGCCAATCCAAGAAATAAAATGCATAGTCTACTGAGATTGAAATAAGAAGTGAAATACTAATCGAAAGTAACCTTTCTCTGATTTTTTAAAGTAATAGTTGTCACATGACAAGATTTTGACATAAAAGTTGTAACCATTTTCCTTGACTTACTTTGAAAACAGGTCACTTTTTTGGTTTCTCCTTATCATGAAAAATCCACACAGCAGATTGGCGTTTTTTTCCGGTTCGTAAAAGTTAATCCAAAATTCATTGCGACTAACAATACTATAAACGTTTTATGAGCTTTTTTTGAACCGGTCTAATGTTTTTCGACACCAATTGACGCAAACCGCTATTTGCTCATCTTTGAGAGATCCAACGGAAAACCAACTTCGTTACACTTAGTTCTTCATAACGGATATTTAGATCGAGGTCTATGAAATGCCCAAAAATACCTCTATCTCCTGTTATGTAACACTGTTATCCTTAATTAACTAACGAACCGCATCAATGTTTTGCTGTGTGACTGCTGTTTTGGGTGGACCTAGCCTGGATTCGTCGCTGAGACAGGAGCGAGCACGTTTAAATTTGCAATACCAGCGGAAAATACCTGACTGGTGTGGTATTTTATTCTGAAACCCAAAAACCATTTACGCAAAACATTGCTGTTGGGATAATGCTCTCTAAAAAGTGTAAAAAATTATTGCCCGAAAATTCTCGGTTAAAATCCATTTTTCGACCGACTTGCTGATTTTACTGTACATACACAATGAAACTTTGGATATTTGTTAACAGAAGATTAAGGTTAGATTTGTGTCTGAAGATTCTATTGGTGGCGCCAACTGAGCGGCTATATGCAAAACCAAAAAAAAAATCGTATCAGTAAATCTTAGTTTGGTTATAATTTCAGTAGGTAGTTATATAGATGTTTTTATTTATAGTTTTATATTTCCAACAATTGTCATTAAAACAGTTGTCTCTTGCTAAAAATTTCATTTGATTGCAAAAACTGTTGTTTACTATAACGAAATTTAAAAAAAAATGTCTACGTAATAATCAAAGTATAAAAATTTAATCAAAATTTTCCCAATATTATTTGCTATCTCACACTACATTAATATAAAACCACCGTTTAAATATTAAATACTTTAACGCTTTCGTACTTTCATTAGTTTTCTTCCTGAATGAATAATGAAGAAAGTAGTGGTAAATAATGTTGATGGAATTTCATGAAAGATAGTAGTTGTTGTTAGTTCCATGCACTTTTTCCTTAACACAATTTGTGTCAGAAATTGGAAAGACTGCGACATAGTAAACTTTTTCCCCACAGGGAAAATAACTTTTGCTGTAGTTCGTTAGATACAAGATACATTGATAAATATTGCAAACATTATTCCAATTTCCAAATTAAAATTAAAAACTGCAGCTGTTGTTCTCTAAGCGCTAGATGAGTCTTTGTGTTTTGGAAAGATGAATTTTAAAACATTTTACGGAAAATTACTATAATTTTATTTTGGTATATAATAATTATAAATTTACTGTTCTTTTCCGATATAATACGATGGTAGAAAATTCTTACGGCCACTCAAAGTTGACTTTTACAACTGCAACAATGAAACGGTTTTATTCGCTTTAATTAAAGTATCTCTGCTGCCTCCATAAAAGCTTTATAGTAGGAAATATTTCTAGCAATTGCTAGATATATTCAGTGTAATTTTCTTGTAATTCAAGTTTTATCGCTTGAACGACGCAACACGAAAACATATATTAAATGACGTCAAAATAATATTATTACGTTAGAGATATTAAAATACCTTAGTCTAGAAATATGCAGGATACAGGTTTTCAAATTTTTAGGATATTAATTTTTATGATGCCATGAATAAAAATGGGTTTCTCAAATTTTTGACCAAAGGCTCCTGCATCAATAAGAAAATTTTCGTTGGTTCACAAATCTATTAAAAGGAAGATTTCTTACTATTAATAACTACATAATTTACAATAAATATTTTAAGACATGGCGATTATGGCTGACAAGGAAAATGTTATCAAATATGTGAAACAAGGAATTAGAAAACAGAAACCTAAAGATAAATGTAGAGAAAACCAAAGTAATTGTAAATTAAAAGAAAAATATATCGATAGAACTTAATGATCAAAAAATATGTACGTGTGTATAATTATCTGGGGGTGAAAATCGAAGGAAGAATGGAAAAAGAAATTAACCAACGAATTTCCAGCGCATCATGGGTTGAATCGGGCAATGAATCGGGCAAGTGAAACAAAGTAAATGCAATAGATATGAAATACTTTCGTGAAGTAAAAGATATTAAAATGCTAAATAAGGTGAGAAATGACACTGTGAGACAAGAGTTGCAACTAAAACCATTTCTTAATATCATAGACAGAAATAGACTTAAATTGTTTGGTCAGATATGTAGGATAAATAAAAAAAGACAAATAAAACTTATATGGGAAGCAAAAGTATGCAATAAACAGATGTGTATTTGATAACTTAAGGTACAGTGTAAAACAAGCAGGAATTAGCTAAGAGTAATTACACTATTACTAACGGGACTTGCACACCATACTGTTGCAAATCTAGCGACAAATATATAATGCCTTAAACAGACACATATTTTACTATGCGAGGCATTAAATTGCAGAAAACCCAAGAGTTACTTTGCAAGCAAATTGCATTGATTTTCCAGACCTACTACTTAGTAAAGGGTCTGGGAAGAGTCGACCAAACACTGGAGTAATACTGTAGGACTGAGGCACTCGAAGCTGACGCTCAAAGGATTCTCCAAAAAACTGACGTCTGACATACTGAATCTTGGCAGGAGTCAAATAAGAGTACTGGGGGGCCTGCTCACTGGGCACGGACCATTCAGACTACAACTTCGAAGGATGACACAGGAACCCACCTCGTGCCGATTGTGCGCCATGGAAGATGAGACTGCAACTCACATTCTATTCGAATGTGAGGCCTTGGACCGACCATAAACGGTTCCTCATCTTCGGTGACACGAACCCTGAATCCTATCACCACCTTGAGGAGCTAGTCACAGGACTCAAATCTCTTATAAAGGGAACTGCCCTGTGGCAACAGTAACTCAAGGAACTTGGGATACCTAGATTCAAGCCTACCTGAAGATCAGCGTGGTGTTGATTTTCAGCTGAGCAAAGTAGAGTCCTGCACGCACGGGTGAATGTAAGGACTCTTGATGCCGAACCTGGTCACAATATTCCAACAGAAAGCAGTGCTTAAAACATGGGGCTCCACAGGAGTGACCATGTCAGGTTTATTTAGATTAGATTAGTAAAGGGTACCTAGGTCAAAAATGAGTACCTTGAACCAATGTTAGACGGCTTGCAAAGGTAGTAAATTAAGAAAATGATCTAATTTTGGGTCTCCCAGATCTAAAAAAAGGTTCTGTATAAAATTAACTGAAATATGTTTTGCTTTAGGTATTTAAAATTGTTAAAAAAAAATCATGATGGATTTCCTGGATAAAGATAGAACAATAACTAGAGATTTCTGTTTGGTGGTAGATAGACAAGTATAAGAAGAAAATACTCGGATATTGATCCAAACTTATTTTGTTTTCGAAAGACAATCAACCTAGACACAAATCGCATCTGAATATAAAACAACTCGTAATTTACGATAAAAATTACCAAAAATAAATTAAAAATGAGATTTTTTTAAAGCAGAAATAATAAAAGCTTTAGAGATCTGTTTTCGGGGCAAGACAAATGTAATGTAAAAAAAGTTTTTAATAAAATGAGAGTAAGTTAAGTAGTTAAAAGTTTTCAATTAGATCCTTGTATTTAAAATAATTGTATGAACAATTCTGATGACGCCAACATGTCTCGGTATATGTGTCACTTTTGGAGTTATTGTTCGTGTTCTGCACTTCTTTTTGCCATATCGATGACAAATAGTATTTTTAATAGTTGCTGCTAAGTTCTTTTTTTAAAAAACGAAAATTATTAAAAGCAACACATCGAGTTGAAAAAAATCATACGTCTTACAGGTAGGGACATACTGAATAACAGAACTAACTCAAACCCTCAAAACAAAACACTGGATGCTGGATTACGGTATTTATGCAATGTGAAACGTGTCTTGACGCCTTGTTCCTGTTCTGTTTTATTTCTCTTGAGTCTGTCTCCAACCTCACGTTTGGAAATCCCTTTATTACAGTATCGGTATCTCTCTTTCTCGTTATGTTAAATTCCTATTTAACAAGATACCTGCAGAATGGCTTGTATTTAAAATACCCTTAATCAATTGAAAATACTAACCAATAGAAACCATAAACGATAAAATCTTCCGACGAAACTTTTTTCTGGTAACATAATTCATTCTGTTTAGAAGCAGCAATTTATTAAACACAGGCGAAATTAAGAAGTACTTATGAACTTTGACTTTTAATATTATACAAGGTGGGCAATAAATAACTGACTGGTTTACATTGCGTGCCATTTTTGATACACGCATTTCAGTTGGTGGCGTCGTAGTATTTATGTCAAATTCATCGCGTCCATATTGTTAAAAGTTAAACTATTCGGAATTTACGACAAAATTTCAGTTAAAATAATGTGTCCAGTATAAATACTTCTCGTCAGTTGGTGCGAAAATTTGAACTAAGAGGTGGAGTTGAAGACTTGCCAAAGTCAAGCCGTGTTCGAACTGTTTGTAATGTGAAACATATAGAAAGAATTCTTGAATGTGTTGTGGAGTGCCCTGAGAGGTCTACCAGACATCGTTCTCAAGAACTGGGTATTCGTCGCACGTCATTAGGTACTATTTTAAAAGAAGACTTGCATTTGCGGCCATACAAAATATACTTGATCCTAGAACTGCAGTCTAGAAATCATGAAAGTCGCCGACAATACAGTCATGCAATACTGCAGCTTAATATCCAAAATAACGATTTTACTGAATGATAATGAGCCATAAAGCCCAATTCGATATGACTGGATTTTTTTAATAAGCAGAATTGCCGCATCTGGGCATTACAGAACCCTCAAACGACCACTTCATCCTCTTCGAGTCACAGTTTGGTGCAATATTTGGTATGGAGGTTTCAGTGGTCCTAACTTCTTTGAAAACATTGCTGATAATCCGCTTACTGTCACTGGCGAGCGCTACCTGATATGATGCAAAACATTCTGGTTGCTCAAATCCAACAATTTACCCTGCATAACTTGCGGTTCTAGGAGGACAGAGCAACATAGCTAGGGAAGCAATAAATCCTCTTCGAACAATCTTTCCGAGACGTTTAATTTATCGATTTGGTAATGTCAACTGGCAACCAAGGTACCGGATTGTTGCCCACCTTGTATATACGAATTAAAATAAGTTAAAAGTATATACCTAAGTTTGTAGTAAAGTTTTTTAGATCAACTGTGGATCGACCATTTTTAATTTTGGTAACCCTCTGGTTCTCTGTTTTTTTGGAATCCTTTAGGCAAACTGCCTGTTTTATAGTAACAAAATAACAAAAACCTGTGGACAACTACAACTCGCAGGCTGAAAGAGCCGATAATTTACTTTTTATGCCATTCGATTAAATTTGTAATAACAAAGTTTATATTTTAATTTTGTCTAACAAGACTTAATCAGTTGAAACCGGTTCTGGATAAGGAGCATTCCAATGGATAACGAGAAAATTATCTTTTCCCGCATTTGTGCTATCTAAGTACTCACTGAAAACTAATCAAATTATACGATGCAGTAATGGAAACACAAACAGCGAAGAATTAAACCGGATGTTTCTGTAATAATTACGGGTGGTGGTAAGGGAAAACCCCCTTTGGAAATGAATACAGTCTTATTGGTTACGGAAAGACTAATAAATAAAAATCGAGAAGTTCGATAAAAGATTATGGGTAATTTATAGCTCAATAAATTCAAAGTGCTCAAAGGAATAGAAACCAGAACTGGGTGGCTATTAGTTATTTTGGTCTAAAATAGTTTATCACAAGGGAGAATATAATTGTAATTCAATTTTAAGTTTATTTTTATGTTTATAAATTTGTACTCTTCTATGACGTAGCTACTATCACGTAGGTATTCCCTAAGAAAAGATTTTAATAAATTCCACCCCGAAGGGGATAAAATAGGAAATGATAGTTTGTATAAATCTTCTTAGATTTTCGACTGATTAAACTGAAATTAAAGATTGGAGTTATTATGATGAAGACGTCCGCTTAAATAGGATTTTGATAAATTTAAGCCCCATGGGGATAAAATAAGGGATGATGGAGGATGTAAATGTAAACGAATAAATTAAGAAGAACAAAATAATTTTTAGTTCTAAATGTTGACAGTAGATGGCGTTAGTAGTGTTTTTAAAATTGCTAAAGAAAATCTGAACGTTAATGGAGAAGTTCAAGAATGTACTGTCGTCCCTATTGTTGGTGACGGTGCATGTTTGTTTCGTGCTCTCTC
Organism: Altica lythri; assembly: GCA_964028335.1. NCBI lineage: Eukaryota > Metazoa > Arthropoda > Insecta > Coleoptera > Chrysomelidae > Altica > Altica lythri. The sequence goes on along the minus strand of OZ034809.1, from coordinate 30,893,709 downwards.
TTATTTAATGTAGGGAACACAAGATAGAGCGATGGAGATGCGTTCAGAAATTGTCAGATATGTGTTTATTGACTGGAGCAAGTTTTAAATTATGACCCACGACAGGAATGGTGATAACTACTTAATACCTGACGAATATTTTGGTGATATGATGAAAAATGCTACTTATGCCACGCGCGTACTTTGTAACGGTACGAGACTACGTAAAAGCGTTACATCGCAATATAGTAGAAGCCAATATATTTTTTTTTATTGGGACCCTATTTTGCCTTTTTAAAGCACGCCTGTGCGTGTTTAAATCGAACTTTCAAACACGCGCGTTTTTTAAAGTTACCATGGCAACATAACAAATTCAAAAACGTTCATTGTAAATGACAATTTTTTTATTATTGATTTGACAGGAGTATACTTGTAACGTCAAATAAAATATTACTAACAAATTTAAAACCTTTATTCAAACATTATTTAACAGTAATTTTAATTTTTTAAATGAATATGAATAGTGCAGTTAGTATTGTTTGATATAGTAATTTGTCGATTTTTTAAATCGGAGGAAATGCTATTTAAATTAATACCGCTAACACTCTCTGAACACAATGAGGTTTCACTTCCATTAATGGCACTACCAATAACGTTTGAAACATGATTCTTATTGTTAATGCTCTCTTCAACGTAACCACTCGCTACAGCTGCCGATTTCCATCCTACTTGTCGTTGGATTTGATCTATCGTCATGCCACTATTTGCCATAATGGTAGCGGACGTACGTCGAAATGCATGTCCCGTGTATTTCTCAGGATCATCCAATTTAAGATAACGTGCAATTTGCAACGGACATGATCCAAATGTATTAATACCAACTACTTGATTGGTACATTTCCCTTTATCATATCGTAAGAAAACTCGGTCTGTACTTACATTTTGCGGGCGCAATGATAAATACTGCTTCACCAAACGCACATAACTAATTGCATCATTATCGGCTACAGTAAAACGCCGAGCCTTTATTGTCTTAGACGGTCGGATAGTAATAACCAATACGCTTCCTTCTTCTTTGATATCATGTAAGCGCAAATCGCATAATTCACATCTTCTAGAAGACCCAAAGATGCCGAAAATGGCTACCACCTTCAAAAATAAATACGTTATGTCCGGCGCATCTATGAAAAACTTCCGCAAATCATTTTCTTTGAAAACATACGCCTTCTTGGCTACATCATTCTTGCTAATTGCCTTTATGAATGCGTGCACTTTTACAAATGATTTTATATCAACTCCTTTGTTTAACCTCAACAAACATTGCAATTTCGAATGGATAGCCCACATAGTCGACGCCTTGTATTGCTCCGACATTTTCTGAAGGTAAGCAAGCATAACTCGTTCATTTATATCTGTTACCTTTTGATCTTCCAACCATGTGATAAACTTGGCGTATTCTTTTTCATATGCGTCTTTAGATTTTTGCGGTATCAACCGCGATTCTGCTTTACTATTTAAAAAATCGATATTAGAATTCATTTTTAAGCACTGCGGTGACAACAATTATTCTTTGATGACAGATTGCGATCAATTTTTGATATTCTCATTTCCATAACAACCAAAGGTATATTTATTTCATATCACGAATTCGACCATTTTTAACTCCCATTTTTTTTAGTAATAATACCAGTATTTATGATTTAAAACTGCACCAATAAAAAAAAATAGCGTAAAGTATTCGTGCATAACTAGTCTTAAAAACACTTGCTCTATTTCAAGCACTCCGGCTGCGCCGTCGTGCTTGAAAAATCGCGCGTGTTTTAAAGACCTTTTTATGCACTTATACTTTAATATACTAAACTGGGTGTGCGAAAAAAGAAATTGTATTTATACCACAAATCCTATTAGGTAATACTGAATGATATCCGGTTCGAATTTGAACGATTACAGTTTCTCCCAAAAGACTGCTTTGCCATGACAATAAACAAGTCTTAGGGTATGGACACAAAGGGGACCATCGACCCTAGATGATAGAATAATTCCCTTTACCCTCTACTGACCCACGCGCACCCGCCCAGCTAGCAACGGCACGTCATAATGACGTCATTATTTGGTGATCACTGGTCGAAAGACGTCAGACGACCAAAAATCGACGTGATAATGACGTCAAATAATTGACGTATATAACACGACATATTGTCACGTCATAATGACGACATTATCTAGTGATAACTCACCTGAAAAAATCAAATAATACATATATTTTGTTATTTATATTTTGTGACTGATTTAATCATTTTATGAGGTTATTTTCAATAATAAACAATAACCCGGAAAAACTTAGCCTTTTATTATTTATTAAGACCTAGAAAAATTTAAAATCCATTTATTTAGTATTTAAACAAAACCAGATATTAAATAATTATATCTATAATTAATTCTTATGAAGAAACTTTTTTATAAAAATTTAAAATTGGCGGGGTACTACTTTTCAATGATACGAAGGTTCCAAACACGAAGTATATAGGTACAACGAATATGCGCTTGCGCCGCTAGCCGACAATATCCGATTCAATTCATTTCATTCCATAACGAAAGACGAACGGAACAGTAAACAACGGCCATTTTACCACTATTTCACTCTCACTCGCATTGTGCATGGTTTTGTACTGTTAGCAGGTGCTAATTAATCAAGCCATTTTACCTTTTGTAGAAAGTGTTGTGTTGTTTCACTGTGGTAAGTATATTAATTATTATTATTATAGTTATCGTTGTATTTTTTGATCTGAAAATATCTGGTTTAAGTTTATGGCATATGCGGCCGGGTTTTATTCAATTTCTAAATTCGTAATTTTATTCAGTCATAATTTTAATGCTTCAATAATATCAATGCAATTTTAAGCTGAAAGATGAAAAGAAGAAACTGAATAAACCATGTAGTGCAATTATCTAAATATATTTGTTTTTAATTTGTACATACTCTAAAATAAAATTTTGGGTCAATTTTGTTATGGAGATTTACTATATTTGTTTTATTTCTTGTTTTAGGCTTCCTACCTTTCCTCGCTTGGAAAAAATGGGTGCACAGATCATGTCAATAGAATTATGAGACTACTAATGACGAACAGGTTGGCTAAATCATATAATTTTTCTGGGCAGAGAAATGAAAAATTGGCATTTTTCAACACTCTAGTGATATCTGTCATCATCCGTAAGTACTCTTTGTTTTTGTGTCTTACTGCCTAAATTTGTCCTTCATAGAGCATAATAAAATAATAAATAATTTTGTTGACGGATAATTCTCACTAAATAACCACTTTTTTTAATTTGTTACAGGTGCCAAATTAAAACTCCCTTGACGTCTCAAGTGGATGTTAAAAATGCAATTAAAATATGGCTGAAGCATGCCAAACAACGAGAGCAGAAGAAGAATGCTGGCGCTCTGGTTTGACTTTTTTAATTATTCTATAATAGTAACTATTTTTTGAATTGTTAACATATATTTTAAAGTGACTGCCAACAACAAATAGCTATTTGTAATAATTAAGGTTCTTAATGTAAAACTTTCTCAATATGTTTCTCATATTATGATAAATAAATTTTTTTCAAGATAATATATATTGGTTTATTTTTATAGGTGTGCTCCCTTTCCTATATAATTTTATAACAAATTAGCCAAGTGAACATTTTTTTAAACTAGGACAAATTAACGTAATATAGACGTGAAAATCACGTCATTCAACAAATAAAAATAACGTCTTATATCACGTGTAAATCACGTCACATAAATGACGTCATTGGTCCGAGACATTAGGAGGTCATTTTCACGTCATATTCACGTCATTGTACTGGTCATTTCTAGTCATTTCATGACCGGATATCGACGTCATTTTCACGTGACCTTGCTACCTGGGCGTGGTCACATCGAGGCTTGAAGCACCACACTTTTGCCAGTAAAAGAGTGAACGATCCTCTATAAACATGGATTTTTCGACATCCTCTTCTTCGGAAGAGGAACATATTATTTTGAATTCAAGTGCTAAAAGCGGTACCTATATAAAGGAACTCAAAAAACGAAAGTACATCCCTTAAACAAAAAACGTATGTTGTATGTAGAATTTCATCATCTATATCAAGATTTAAAAAAAGATCCGGATCGTTTTTTTGACTACATGAGAATGAAAAAAAAGTTTTGATTTTATTTTAAACGAGTACCCTGGTCGAGGGTCAAAAAATACTAAGCTCAGTTTTTACTCTGACACCAAGTATCAGACCTTAGCTCCAACGTATGCGCGGAACGATAGTCGGTGCTTCGACATAACCACATAGATCTAATATCATGTGCTGATTTTTTTTTTGGTGAGCGGAGCTATGGTGCGATGCTATGGTCGGAGCGATGGTCGGCGCTTCATTGTGGCCGTACACTTAGGGGCAAACTCTCAAATTTGCGGGTATTGACTTGAGAGAACATTGCTTCTCTCATGGACAGTTTTATGTTGCTTGCTCACGAGTAGGTTCACCCAGTAGCTTGATATGCATTATACATACGAGTTTCAGAAAACTGTAAAAATTTTACCATTACATGAAGATCCTATATACTTAATTTCCTAATCCAGTTATCCATCGTTCAAGAGCTAAGCGCGCACAAACAAAGAAAAATTTGCATTATATACACGAGTTTGGGAGTTAGGTTTTTTTGATCTGATATGGATGATATGAGGATTCCATATCCCAAATTTTATTACTCTGTGACCTTCTGTTTAAGACTTATAGCGTTACACAGGCAGAGTGATAGAGTGACACACAAACCGATTTTATAAAGTACCTCGATGGTAGTTACTAAATACATTCTTGAAAATATGACAGCAAGTTTATCAGTTGTCAACGGTTTTGTTTGATATTAAATTAACAACACTTGATTTTGTAATTTTCGAAACGATTGACGCTGTTGTTAATAACATACACAAAAATTCGAAAAAAACAAAATCCGATAAATATGTTTTATAACAAAAACTACTAGAGTTTGATTTATTTATAGTGTTTAAAACGATGAACAATTAACTAACTAAAACAAGATACAATTTATATTTAATAAATGTATGTCAGAAATCATAACGGAACTTTGTAATAGCCTGTCCTCTGCTGTGGACGATGGTATTATACCACATCGTTAGTGTTCTCGAAAAATTCTAAAATAACTGAATCTTTCTTGTCGTATTCTGTAAACTTTGGCTTATAAGTGTATTTGTTGCAGTTATATAAAACTAAATATGCCAAGCTGTTTACATTAAGGTAAACAGTGAATGTTTTAATGATACATATTATAATTTTATTATGAGCTTAAAAAATATATTCGAAACATAAGATACTTTGTAATTAGTATATTTATTATTTAAGACATTTCTCATGCGATTTTTAAAACTTAGCAATTAGACAAACAAGAAATGACATTAAAGAGAAAATGAAAAAAATTGTGCATAATTTAAACCTGTGATATCTATCTAGCCGAAAGCGCCTTTAACCCTTTCACTACTGATTTCATTGCTGTGGTATAAAAAGTAAAAATACCTGTTTCTATGGTTATTGCGATAGGTGTGGGTGTAATAAATCAGATTATACGTATAAATTTATCCTTAGTCCTTGTTAAGGATATGGGAACTTTTTATCCCAACAGTAGTTTTTAGGGGGAATAAAAGTGCCCATCAGTAATAAAAACCACCACTGACTATAACAAAACTTTATTAAGTATTAGTCAACTACAACTTAAAATGTCCGTTATATTGTCCATACAATTTATTGTCAATTGGAAAAATAAAGATATTGTATTGTATTAGGAGTGGAAAGGCAAAAAACACTTTTTACATAGCGGTAAATTACAACCTAGGCACAATGTTTTGGTACGGCTCTCCTTCTTTTTTTTCGAGCAGCTGTAACATCTTCTTTTAGTTGGTCCTTGTGTAGGTAGATGATCTCCTACATTCATCATCGTTTTAGGTTTTTTGCTGTGTCTGCCAACATGACTGATTTTTCGTTTCAGTTTAGCTTTACTTCTGCCCAAACTTATCAGTTGTTCAGCAAGAGGTACTAGATATGTTAGTAGTGGAGTTTTCTTTCTAGTGGATTGAAGTTGGGAGTAAAGTATCTCTTCCTATAGCACTTTTTATTACGCTGTTACCCATGGATTCGTTTTTAGACCAATAATTTGAAAAAGACGGAACTTTGTTGTAACTCATTACTAGCGTACAACCCAGAATAATCATAATTTCATGCATATCTGTTTCTTGAATGTTGAGTTTCAGATTTTTTGTTCGTCGTAGTTGTTGAATTCGTTTGTTAGTACAATCAGCAATGTGTGTAAAGAGACTCAGGGAAAATATTTTCAAAAAAACATCTAATTCAGAACATTCTCGAGTCAAATTCAACTGAACCACCCCTTCGGTTTTCTCTGGTAATTTCATTCTGGGTTTGAAATTCTTTGTAGGTTCCTTCCATAATAAAACAACGTCTTGCTCAGGAATATCCTCCTCAGCACTAACATCTTCTCCTTCGGTGCCCTCATCGTTTAGATGCTCACTTCTCAAGTTTATCCCTTCAATGTCCTCTTCTTCACTACTTTCTTCCAAGTTTTCGTCTTTATAATGGCTTTGTTCGTCATTACTTTCTCCACTATCTTCACTGGGTACATATTCTGATTCGTCTGACCCCACATATGGCTCTTCGTCTGAATTTTCTGAATCAATTACATTATTTGCTTCTTCTTCCAATTCTTTAGCACTGAGAGGTTTCTTCCAACTCCGAACTGAAACAAACCGATGGGAACTTTAGGACCCGAGTACATTTACGGATGGGAACAAAAATGCCCACCCACATAAAATTCCCAACAAAAACAAATTTTTGCATAAATTTTTAGTATTAGCACTTACCCATAGTCGTATTAATTACTATTTGCACGTTTCACAAAGTCCCACAAGTTTTACTACGAAGAACCACTCCAAAAATATAAACATTGTACGTCTAAATCAATTTGGCCTTGTACGTGCCACGATGTAAATGGTTCTAAGGTAAACAAACGTCTGTTCTGCTGATACAATGTTGCCGACTATTGACTATCGAGTTATAAACTACTGATATTTACGATTTGCTTGTAAATTTGTCCACTTTTATTCCCATCAGTGTAAAAAGAGGTTTTAGTGGGAACTTTAGTTCCCCACAGTAGCGAAAGGGTTAAACACATGCCTAGTGGCGTTGTTAATCAAATCCATTCAACTCGAGTCGTATCAATTCCTTCTTTAGTACATATATGACATAAATAAAACGTTAAACTCTAATTTACATTCTGTGTGCTCTGTCTTATATAATTATGACTAAGGCCTGAAACCTAGATTTTGAGTAAATTAACTACGTGAGGCCGCACTGATGAAAATTTTAAAATTAAGAAATTAAACAAACTTTAGAAAGAAATTGTCACATCCGACATGAACCTCCTTAGCTGATTTATCGAATGATTTTATTTACGTAATTAACTAAAATAAATTATATACAAACTATAAAATGTATAAAAAAAATTATCACGAAAGTTACGTGAAACGTCGTAGATTTTCGGGATGTAATCCAATCGGGTCTACGTCTTTGAAGAGGTCGCTGCCTGTTACTTGTATGAGCTTCCAGCGGGTAGCTCTGGTGATGATCAGGATTGATGATGTCAAAAGTTTTCGTATGAGGTATGGTGTTAGTGTAAAAGGCAATATATACCTAGCAGGCATCCTGGGTGTCAGTGTAAACAGTGTCACGGTTGTCGGTGGAAGGGTCGTTCTGAAGAACTGGTCAAAGACTGTGCTCTTTGACATTCGTGTTATGTGAGCTTGTGATTGCTGGCTGTCTTGTAATACCCTGGGGGTATGAGTTCAATACCTTCCAAAGATAAGAAGAGTTTAAGTTTCAACTTAGACGAATTAGTTAAAACGTTAATAGTTGGTGTGGTTTAACTATGCCTACTCGGCGTTTTTAAACATATCTTGATTCAATTCAGGTCATACATAACACTTACTTAACTTCTCCTTAATCATATGTATGACTTTATTTACAAAAAAACTTCAATCTAAAATTACAACAACAATTTTAATTAAAAAATGCTGAATAAATGCTGTAAGTGGTGCTACAGTAAAATTATCGACTCTTAGTCGTTGTAATTGGTAATTCTTGACCCATTACAAGTTGGTACGTTAAACAATCTGGTTTTGGTGTCAATTCTCTTCGAATTACAGGCAAGCCGAATTTATTATTGTTCCCTTTGATTAGGTATCTATTGATTGTAAGTGTCTAAAAAGGAATGATATTTTACAATACCAACCAAAATCAAGTAGTTTTACTTATGTCAAATAACAGTAATTTTGATTATCATCAAACTCAGGGTCAGTTTTTACACGTGTTTTAAAACTTAATTTACTCTTGATTAAATAGAAAAATCCAATTTGGCAATAAATTAATTTTACTTAATTGAAAATTCCTTAAGAAAAATATTTTTAGTTATTTGTTTCTATTAAGGGTGTATCCAAATTTATTCGAAGAGGTTCACTTGAGTTATTAAACTATAACTATATAGAATAAGTTTTAGCCATTTTGTAGAGACTTTTGGAAGTTGGAACGAAAATCATCTCTGTACATTCGACAGCTGTACCTACATATAAGTCAATTCAAGGGTTTCTAAAGACTTCCTTTGATGAGATAAAAACATAATTAATTCTTTAATTAATATTATTAATCCTCTTTAATTTAACGTTCATTTAATTAATTGTTTTTTTTTAATTAATAAATTTATAATAAATTATTTAAAAAGGGTGACTATAATTTGATTAGTGTGTACTTTGGCGCCCTTAATTACATGTTTGGGAGAAACTGGTAAAACGTTAAAAAAGTAACTCACGACATTAGTAAACTAGCTAGAAAAATAACGCCCTTTTAGGACGTTTTAACGTTACAAATCAAGCGCCAAACAAATTATTTATTTAACGTCCTACAAATATCAAAATTTCTTTGTAATTATTTTTAAAATTTGAATAGGCTCTTTATTCATGATATTATTGAGTTGTCCAACATCCGAAGTACCTACTCCGACTTTTAATTTGATCCATAACTTCTTGTGTAACTGATTCCATGTGATCATATTTTTTACTTTTGCCTTTATTATTATTTATTTTATTGTGTGATTCTAACATATAAATTCAAGTTGAATCTTAAAATTCTTCATAGGTAATAAATGGAATTATAGCAGTATTTGCAGGAATACTAAAACAATATATTAGGACGTTGTGTAATATAGGTATCTGTAAGTCCATATATATATAATTTAATTAATCTATAAATAACATTAATGCTGGCGGCTGTTCCGCATAATAGCTCAGTATGTCATTAGAGCAATCAAATGGATATATAGAGTAGATAAGTCAATATTAAACGATATTAACCTTTACTTTCAATCCAAGCTATAAAAATAAACAGGTAATAGATAATAGAAAGAAGTAAATTGGAGAACCATTTTTTATAAGAGAATGAGAATGGGAATATTTTTATTGACCTTCATTATCATACAGGGCAAGTCTAAAATATAAATAGCTAATAAAAAAACGCCATTAACTGATTTTCTTTTCAAACTGCAGATCTATTTTGAATCAAATATGAAGCTTTAAAAGAAGCTTGCTTATATCCTGTCAAAATTTACAAAGCAACAACTTGTTGTAAAATTTGAAACAATCATAAATATGCGAGACAACGAAGCACTAAAAAGTACAAAACCTAGAAATTTTGTGCTGCAAAATTAATCGCCACGCAACATTTTGCATTCGTTTCGGGAGAGTGTTAGAAAATTTTTTGAATTTAATAGATCTCCGTGCACCCATATATTATATTATGTTTGAATGGTTTACGGAGTGCATGTTTTGTTAAAAAAATGCACATACTTGCATATATTACACGAATAATATGAATATATATGCCCATATATGTTACTGTAGATAGATAATAGATAGAAGTAAATAAAAATAATTATTTATGAAACAGTTCGTGAAGTATGCTTTTTGCGCACGCACGCGATGTTTAGAGCACGAGCGAAGCGAGTGCTATATATCGCGTAAGTGCCCAAAAAGCACTTCACGCACAGTTTCATACAACATTTTATCTACGATAATCAAATCAAAAATAATTGCAAGAAAGCAATTTATTTTCAATTCATTTACAACATACTAACAAAACTAATGCTCTCATAGCAACACCATGGCAACGCGAATGCTAAGGATATTTGATTATATGAAGGTGTGTCAAGTGCGAAAAAGTAACTCCTATTTAAAATACATTGTTACTTCAAGCACACTTTCAATCCTTCACGCACTGCTGTCTATAATGACAGTTTTCACGAACTAAAAATTGATACATAATATGAGGTAGCGTAGATAAAATATTTTTTACATCTATTCTTAATTAAACAGAAAACTTTAAAAGAAGCTTGCTTATATCCTGTCAGAATTTAGAAAGCAACAACTTCTTTTAAAATTTAAAACAGTCCTGAATGATTTCAAAGGATTATGAAAAGTGCTTTGTTACTAAAAAGCTTAAAAAGCCATTCAAAAGCAAAAATAAAATAATATAACCAGAAAATGAAAGAGAAATTTCTGAGAGTGTGCCTAAACTACTTCCCAACTAACAATTTGGTTTTATAACCTTTAGTCAATAGAGCGATTCTGTTTTATTATAGTTTTTTAGCTGCTGTAGAAATTCAAAATTGTTTTTTAAATGCCGTCTTAACAACTATTTGGTCGTCGGGACTATTTAGTTTTATAATTTAACAGTAAGAACGTTCTTAAAACAAAATTATAAAATATTTTACAACATCGCAATAAAATTGTTTTATAAACGTTTATAAAACAATCCTTCAAAGCATTATATTCTATACAACTAAATTGATTTATAACGGTTGTATGTGTTAACCTTTTGAAACATATTTATTTCTTCAGGGACAATTATAAAGCAGCTTTATAGAAGTTTTTAAAAATATTAATAGAACAGTTTTATTACTGTTTTATAGAAAATACATCTTTAATAAAATCAAATTGTTTTTACAAAAACTTAAAAAAAAAAACTATTTTATAAGAGCTTTAAACATATCGTGTATGAATCTTTTATAAAGTCGCTGTGGGATAAGATAGTTTTAATAAAAGTAAATAGATTTCATAATGTACATTTATAAAAGCATAATAAAATAACTGTAACACTCAGAACGCGATATTTTATTTGTCAGTTTTCTATGTTTATATCTATTTGTACGTTCGTCCTTGTATACAAAAAAAGTCTGCTTCAAAAATTAGTGCCTGGAAGAAAGTAAAACGAAGTGGTTATTTTCGCTGAAAAGTAAAAACCAACTTTCAAAACATTTCTAAGTTCTAATTTTCTGAATAGTGTTAGAACTTCTGTTGATTCCAATGAATGTGTAGATAAAAATGTTAATTATAATGATTTAACAAATTTTAAAGACTTGTTACATATTTTGGGATAAGATAAAAGTTGTGTGAATTATTAACATATACGATTGAGAAAATAAAAAAAAAGAATTATTTCGCTCTCTGAGTAATAATTATAATTAATTGTATAAATAAACTAGAAAGAAAAAAATAAATGATAACCCGATTTTATTTAGGTGCGCTTCTGTAAATGAGGATTACTCTATCTATTTAAATACAGTCCTTGCTGGTAGCTTCATTATTTTATTAATGTTGCTTCTGCAACAAAATTATTTTATCTACTCTACCTCATATTATGTATCAATTTTTAGTTCGTGAAAACTGTCATTATAGACAGCAGTGCGTGAAGGATTGAAAGTGTGCGTGAAGTAACAATGTATTTTAAATGGGATTTACTTTTTCGCACTGTTTTTGACACTCCTTCATATAATCAAATCTCCTTAGCATTCGCGTTGTCATGGTGTTGCTATGAGAGCATTAAATTTCAACAAAAGTTATTCTGACAGTTTTGTAGTTTAAATTTTCAAATTTGAATTTGTATTTATTTTTTATTTGTTTATCGTAGATAAAATATTGTATGAAACTGTGCGTGAAGTGCTTTTTGCGCACTTACGCGATATATAGCACTCGCTACGCTCGTGCTCTAAACATCGCGTGCGTGCGCAAAAAGCATACTTCACGAACTGTTTCATAAATAACTATTATAGGTACGCAGCCATTTAATTGACATTTTAATGTCGTCCATTTTGGATTTAGTTAGATAAAACCTAGACATACTCACTTTTTGTTTTCTAATCACTTATAATAAAGGAAAATTGGATTTAAAACAATGTTGATTATCATTCTTAATAAAATTTCACCAATATATATATAAAAATAAGAAAAAAATAAAAAAATTTATTTTTTGTGTTTGCAATCATTTAACGAAATAATGCAAAATATAGCGTCGCGTGTAAATTTCAATGTAAATGTACTATATATTTTACAGTAAAGTTCTCTGCGTATTAAAAATTGGTACCAAGTGTCCACTAAATTATACTTCAAAGTTTAAACTGTTTATTGCTTTGAAATGTAGGTAAATAAAATTAGTTATGGCCTTGTCCAAGTTTTCTCTCTTTACAAAATAAAATAGTTCTTTTCGAAACAGTTAAAAAATATTTTGGTTCGTATGGACATTTCTGTATCACTGAACTTGTTTTATAAAACAAAAGCATGAAAGCATTATGAAGCATATATGAAACGGTTTTATAGTGATTTTATAGTATTTTTTTAAAAGCTGTATAAACGTTTATATAACTATTGTATTGCAGCTACCGCAAACATTATAAAACTTGTTAAGCAGCAGAAATATTTTATAACCTGCGCCTTTTTGGGCTTTATAAGGGTTGTATAAACGTTTTTACAATGTTCTTACAATAAAAGATGTTTTATAAAACATGTTTTGTAAACGTTCTTACAGTTTTTATAAAATATAAAATTCTTAGTTGGGTTGTGGTGGTAGATTTCAATATACCTATCTAGTATCCAATAATTACTTTTTCCACAATTACTAAATAACGTAGGATTTTTTGCTAGCAACTATTAAGAACAAAAAGTGAATTTTTAACAAGGAGTGTCACTTTAATGGTTTATAGAGTTTAGAGTGTCAAACTATAAAAAACGAACATCGTTATTGTAAATCCGTAAAAATGGTACGGCTATTTTAAAATTAACACAGTATTTTGACATTCGCGTTGTAATTTTGAAAAAGTAGTTTTAAGATTAGTAAAAGTAGTGATAGTGCTGTACAAAATACATCTTCCAAAATCAAACATCTGGCAAAAGCGATAACTTTAAATCTGTTACCAGAGAAATCAAAGACTGCGTGCAAAAAGCAATATAATTTCTTTGTAACATGGTGCAATGCAAAGACAATAGACAAAGTCAAGTATTCTAAAAAACGTATTAATTAATCACCTATTTTTCTGAAAAGACTAAAATATTGGAATCTTTATCACTCTGATCGATTTATATAATGCTAAAAGTAACATTAAAATCACAATTTATAAAAAGAACTTTTTATAGTAGAAATTTTTTTTTGGTGATTTATAAGTCATACTATTATTAAACTATTACTCCCTTGGCAAATAGCGCTTTACCGAGATAGATTACGGCATAGTCCAAAGTATAGTCTAAAAAAATTTTTTAAAATTTTCTAAATTAGTTTATTTTATTAACAGTTAAAATAATAATTACTGCTGTCACATGTAGAACAAAAAAAAAACTTCTCTCTCGCGTAGTCTATCCCATTATGATAACATAACAGAACTGTCACCTTGACTCATATCCGACGCTTATTCAACTAGGCTACGAACGACATATTTAAAAACTTTCAAAATGATAACATGTATACACAATTTATATCATATTTCATATCAATTCAGTATAAATTTCGAAATTTATGTATATGCCTAAACACTCTTGAAACATGCATTGTCATCCAGTTCTTAGCTATCCTGAAAAATTCAGAGCTCTAGGTAGTCGGGAAATAGGTTTAAATTCGATTACAAAATTCCACAGAATGACACAGAGACAAAGAACACGCTGAAAATATAAAAACTTTCCAAGAAATAAATTTCGTTTTTAAAAAACAAGGGATCGGGTATAAAGCTAAGAAATCCAAAACCATTACAGAAAGCGAAATAACAAAATTGTTATGTGAAGCACCTAATGAAACACATTTGCTGAGAAAGGTAAGATCGTATATTAAAAAATATGTAATATATATGATAGTACATAGTTGATTTATTAAAGGTTGTTTTAATATGGAGAATTGAGGGTGCCTGTAGACGCGACGAACTAGTAGAAATAAGTTTAAAAGACATTAGAAACAAAGAATCTGTTTTAGTAGCTACTACTAAAACTAGAAGTAAAAGTAGAATTTTTATAATTTATCTATACTTATAATAAATCTGTAGAGAGGTCAATTCTGTACATAAAATATATTTCCTAAATAACTATCAGGGGGTGATTAGGGATCCATACTGATGCCAAAAATGCAATCAGTAAAATTTTTGTCTGTCTGTTGGTCTGTATAACCGCTATAGAAACAAAAACTACTCGACGGATTTTAACGAGACTTTGTACAACTATTTTTCATACTCCTGTGCTGGTTATAGAATACCTACTTTTCATCACGCTACAATCAAAAGGAGCAGAGCAGTGGAGGGAAATGTTGGGAAAGCGGGTGAAGTTACTCCATTTTTTAAGCTTCCGTCGCGTGTGCAACCTTAATGGTTAAAGCTATACAGAAATCATGTTATTTTTATAATTTGGAGGTCGACTGTGAACGGATTTTACAAAACTTCACCCACAAGGAGGGTTGCGGGGGCGTGAAATATAAAAAAATTTTTAATCTTTAAGTCCTATAGGTTTAAAACTTTGCAAAATAGTTATTTTTATAATTTGAAGCTCAACTGTGAACGGATTTTACAAAAGATCACCCACAAGGATTGCGGGGGCGTGATAAACAAATAAAATTTAAAATCTATAAGCCCTACAGGTTTGAAACTTTGCAAAATAGTTATTTTTGTAATTTTGAGGTCAATTGTGAACAGATTTTACGAAATTCCACCCACAAGGGAGGTTGCGGGGGCGTGAAAAAATAAATTAAATTTAAAATCTATAAGTGCTACATGTTTTAAACTTTTCCAAATAGTTATTTCTATCATTTTAAGGTCAATTTTGAACGGATTTTGCGAAATTCCACCCACAAGGGGGTTTGCGGTGGCGTGAAATATAACCTATACATATAATAAAACTGTAGAAATGAAAATTCTGTACATTAAAGATTTTGAAAAAATAATTAGCGGGATGTTACTAAATCGATATAGAACCCAAAAATGTGGTTGATTTTTTTATCTGTCTATCTGCATGTTTGTGCGCGCATTACATTCAAACTACTGATCCGATTCAAATGCAGTTTTCACGGATGTATTTGTCTTCTTTCAACTTAATATCTGGTGTATAAAAAAAATTCCCCCCACCCCTTTAACGAAGTCGGGGGAGAAATTTTTATATAACAATCAACACGCCACGCGAACGACGTCGCTGGTACAGCTAGTACTTATAATAAATCTGTAGAGAGGTCAATTCTGTACATGAAATATATTTCCAAAATAACTATCAGGGGGTGATAAGGGATCAATACTGATGCCAAAAATGCAATCAGTAAAATTTTTGTCTTTCTGTCTGTCTGCCTGTATAACCGCTATAGAAACAAAATCTACTCGACGGATTTTAACGAAACTTGGTACAATTATTTTTCATACTCCGGTGTTGGTTACAGTATACTTTTCATCACGCTACAATCAATAGGAGCAGAGCAGTAAAGGGAAATGTTGGGAAAACAGGAAAAGTTACTCCATTTTTAAGCTTCCGTCGCGTGTGCAACCTTTAGCGTCTATACACACGAACCACCAGTGTCCGACACCGGTGGCGACCACCGGTCGGGCGAGTTTTTACACATGAAGCCACTTGTGTCCGACACCGGTGGTTGCCAACGGGGGCGCATCAGCCGGGTATACAACTAGAAAACAGATGAATATAGCAAACTAGTCATTTTACAGTTATACCTATATTAGTTTTTTCTGGGTTTCTTTTCTCATTAAAATCTTTCACAAATTCTTTGATAAAGCTTTCCCAAGCATTTTTTTTAGCAATTTTATCGCTATAATCATCAATTTTGTTGTCCCAAATAATTGGTTCTCCTTCAATAGCAGTTACAAAATCCTCAGTATTGCATTTAAAATGTTTCTCCATAATAAACGATCAAACAATTTTAAGATTCAGAGACACAAAAAGTGGTTAGTGTGTGGTGTGCACCTCCATTAAAAACAACGTACTGCTAAAAATAAAATAGGTATAGGAAAGTGGCTTGGCCGGTGGCGAGGGTAGGACACTAGCGTAGCGGCAGTCGAGCAGCTAAAAGTGGTGTGGTCCGCAAAGTGGCTCGTCTGTAATCGTACATTTAAAACAATGCATTGCTATCGGTGGTCGCCACCGGTGTCGGACACTGGTGGTTCGTGTCTATAGACGCTATTGGTTAAAGCTATACAGAAATCATCTTATTTTTATAATGTGGAGGTCAACTGTGAACGGATTTTACAAAATTTCACCCACATGGGGAGTTCCGGGGGCGTAAAAAACAAAAAAAAAATAAAATTTAAAATCTATAAGTCCTACAGGTTTAAAACTTTTCAAAATGGTTATTTTTATAATTTGGAGGTCAACTGTTAACAGATTTTACAAAATTTCACCAGCAGGGGAGGTTGCGGGGGCGTGAAAAAAAATTAAAATCTATGAGTCCTACAGGTTTGAAACTTTGCAAAATAGTTATTTTTATAATTTTGAGGTGAATTGTGAACGGATTTTACGAAATTCCACACACAAGGGAGGATGCAGGGACATAAAAAAAAATTAAATTTAAAATCTATAAGTCCTACAGGTTTGAAACTTTGCACAATAGTTATTTTTATAATTTTGAGGTCAATATTGAATGGATTTTATGAAATTCCTACCACATGGGGGTTTGCGGGCACGTGAAAAAAAAATTAAAATTTATAAGTTCTACAGGTTTAAAACTTTGCAAAATAGTCATTTTTATTAATTTGAGGTGAATTGTGAACTGATTTTACGAAATTTCACCCACAAGGGTTTGCGGGGGCGTGAAAAATTAAAATTAAAATTTATAAGTCCTACAGTTTGAAACTTTGCACAATAGTTATTTTTATAATTTTTAGGTCAATTGGGAACGGGTTTTAGAAAATTTTACCCACAAGGGGGCAAGCGGGGGCGTGAAAAATAATCTATACATATAATAAATCTGTAGAAATAAAAATTCTGTACATTAAAAATATTTAAAAAATAATAATTTTTTTATCTGTATGTCTGTATGTTTGTGCGCGCATCACATTAAAACTACTGATCCTATTCAAATGCGGTTTTTACAGATGTATTTGTCTTCTTTCAACTTAATATCTGGTCTATAAAAATTTTGTCCCCCCACCTCTTTAACGAGGTCGGGGGAGAAATTTTTATATAACAATCAACACGCCACGCGAACGACGTCGAGGGTACAGCTAGTCACAAATAATATTTAAAACAATTCCATTGTTTATTTATAGGTATATAGAAAATATATTTTAACAAGACTTAACAATAAAAAAAACATTGCGATTATATTTAAAATACAATCACAGAAAGTGTTGTAATCAAGTAGCATATATGAATTCTATTGTTAAGATTCCAAGCGAAATTTATAGGTATCCTAACCTACCTGACAGCACATTATACACAGGTTATTACTGCTTTTCCGACGAACGTCGGCCACTTTAATAGTTAATTGTGGAGGTGACATTATACAATTAAAGCAACACGGGGATTGAAAGAGTTCTACTGTCGCGGAAGGTTATATTGATGATAATATTAATAACAAAATTGAAACAGCGAAAACAATTTTACTGACGTCATCGAAAACACATCCAGATATACAAGCTATTCACAACAATAAAGAATTTACTAAACCAGAAATGATTAAAAAATGACATTTAATAATAATAAGTAAATTACCTTCGTTTAGTGTGTTATTTGTTTTTCTGCAATAAATTCTAAACTAGAATAAAATGAACGAATGTTATTTAGTTATGGATATCCGCAATAGAAAATTGTTTCATTACATTTAGCTCTTAATACAGAGATAATAGTATATTACGTATCAAGAGTGGTAAGTAGGACATTACGTACGAGTGGAAAGGTACGCACGAAGTCGCGTAGCGGCGAGTGCGTAATTACACGAGTACGTAATACCTTTTACCACTCGATTTACGTACCTACTTGCTTTATCTACGACTCAATATTTTAATTTTAATTCTAAATATTTGACATCTCTAAAACATATATGACGTACGTACTGTACTTTGACACTAAATGTCATTTATACTCATTGTCACCATGCAGGGTAAATAAGCTATAACGCACAGTTGTGCGTATAGTAATGAAACGTCATGTTGGAACGCGTATTTATGCATGTAAAACAAAATATTTTGCTGTTTTAAATAATCGTTACATTAAAAAATGGTTTTTCAGCAAATATCTAACCCTCACAATATTATAAATTAAAAATATGTATATAATAGTTTTTATTAGAAAATAAAACAGATTTAGGCAACATTTATTACATTTTAAATGATTATTTATTCTAGTATGTTACTTAATGTCACTACTTTGATAAATGTTATTTTAAACGTAAAATTTCGTCATATATTTTTTTAGAGATATCAAATATTTAGAATTAAAATTAAAATATTGAGTCGTAGATAAAGCATAGTACGTAACTCGAGTGGTAAGAGGTATTACGTACTCGTGTAATTACGCGGCTTCGTGCGTAACTTTTCCACTCGTACGTAATGTCCTACTTACCACTATTGATACGTAATATACTATTAGACTAAACTAAACGTTTAAACAGTTTATAAACACAACTTAAAGACTCGTTAATTGATAAACTGTATTTGTAATTTATGTATGCTTTAGAATATATAATGATGTGCTTGTATGTTTATAGCTAGAGTTTGTATAGATATCATTTAAATTATTGCGAGAGGAAGATTTCTAAGAAAATGTATGTAATAGTCGCTTCTTGAAAGCTTGACGGCTTTTGTAATTAACAATGTATATTCAGGGCTCCTTTCATAAACACCTTTCCGCATAATAGTGGAAGAAATGAAGGACGTATTATTCTAGTTTCCTTTAGCTGTTTTTGTTATAAACTTACTAATGAAGGGAGCTTCTAATTTGTAGTTTTCCATTAATATTTTAACGTCAGATACATTGTATTTTATACAAACTATTTATACATGATTAACAGATTAACTACTGTCTTAGCTTTAAAATCAAAAAAACAACACTAAGAGATTAAGAGTCTTGATAATTACTGACTAACTCTTTTATTGATTTATAAGTATATTTGTGTTTGATTTGAATAAATTTATATATAATAATTTTTGTTTTATGTTTTTTAACTAGTAGTTGTACAATTAGTAAAAAT
This sequence comes from Altica lythri, assembly GCA_964028335.1. Lineage (NCBI taxonomy): Eukaryota > Metazoa > Arthropoda > Insecta > Coleoptera > Chrysomelidae > Altica > Altica lythri. The sequence goes on along the minus strand of OZ034809.1, from coordinate 30,874,134 downwards.
ATGTTTATATAACTATAATTTAATAATTAACTAATAACACAAACAATTCGCTAAACATTAAGTATACATAAAAAATACTGAAGTTCAGATTTTTAATAACATCTTGGGGCATATTCTCCCACTCCGCTATAACCACATCTAACAGTTAATTATTGTTAACAAGTGAGGGCCAGCACTGCGAACTCTTTTTTAAAAACGTCCTATAGATGCACCATGGGATCAAAGTCCGGTTCTGTTAGCTGACCATTCCATTAACAAAATATCAATTGCATTTAGGTAGTTAAGCACTTGCCTAGCCACGTGGGGACGAGTATTATCTTGCATAAAGACATAATTTAACCCTCGAAGGAAGCAAACGATATTTTTAAGGTAATAATTCGCATTTATTTATTGCATGAGAATAGGAACGAACTCTGTGAGTCATTAAAACAGATTCCTTCTCATAACATCACAGGTGTCCCCCAAATTGACTTTTGGGAACAATATTGCAGCTCGCAAATCTCTCTTCAGGCCTTTGCCAAACATTCTCACATTTATGGGAAGATTTTATGGTGATCGTCTCATCTAAGAACAAAATTAGTTCAAACCATTAAGATAAGAAAAACAATTTACCATACTTATAATGCGCCATACGTTGTACGAACCACTCCAATTTATAATGGAAGGAAATATAAATAGAAGGCAAAGTATAGGACGAAAACATTATCGTGGCTAAGAAACATAAGAGACTGGACTAACTCTAATAAAAGCAACCTAATAGATACAGCTCAGAATAAAGACGACTTTGCTATAATCGTCACCAACCTTAAGTAATAATAATAATAATAATAATAATAATAATAATAATAGCTTTATTGCCCAACAGTTCAGACCATTTACAGGACAATTTATTACATACTAAATAAACTATGAATATAGATAAATCGACTTTAAAATATCAATACATATAAATATTTATATATAACAGTTTATAGAAAAGTAGATGCAGTCTTGACAAGTTCTTTAAGAGTACAAGAAAAAATATCGCAATGACTACTAATTTTATTATAATTGTTACACATAACAAATAGAGGTGATTTAAGATATATATTTGTTCTTGCTCTTGACGTTTTGAATAATACACTTCCTCTAAAACTAGGACGCGGGACATTGAAATTAATTTGAGCAAGAATTTCAATACAGTCAACAGAATTATTTAACAGTTTGTATAGAAATGACAATCCAGCAATATTACGTCTTAGTTCTAGAGTATCCATGTTCATACTATTACATAACAAGCCATAATCGCAACCACGTTCAGGATATGTTTCATCAATTTTAAATGCTAGGAATTTTAAAAATTTTCTCTGGACTCTTTCAATATCCTGAATGTAACAATTATAAAAGGGATACCAAATAGTGCTACAATACTCCAACTTTGAACGTACAAGAAAACCATACAACAACTTTAGAGGCTCCATATAGGTAAAGTCCTACAATTTCTAATAATGAAACCATACATTTTCATGGCTTCAACAATTTTTATTTCAATATGATAAGAAAAACTCAGCTTATTATCAAATAGAACTCCAAGATCTTTAATCGTAGTGCAACGCTCTAAAACTGCCTCGTTAATGTGATAGTCATAGACAATATTCATATGTTTTCTCGAAAACGTAAGAGTTTTACATTTAGTTGCATTTAGCCGGAGTTTGTTATTTTTACACCAATTTACAATAAGATTCAAGTTACGTTGAAGTTCTATACAATCATTGATACTACATATGCTTGAATAAATTTTAAAATCGTCTGCGAAGCCCAATCCCATACACTCAATAACACGGCATAAGTCATCAATGAATAACAAAAATAGTAGTGGTCCTAGGTTGGATCCTTGTGGGACCCCTGATGTAACAAGGATTGATTGTGACGTACCTATGCCCATTATATGTGCCGCACTGTGTTCTTCCAGTGATGTATGTCCTAAGAAGTGAGACAACCGTATTGGATAGACCAAATCCTGACAATGTAGATATTAATGCGTTGTGTGCAACAGTATCAAAAGCATTCGAGAAGTTTGTATATATCACATCAACTTGTCCTTGGTTATCTAATACATTAGAGATGTATTGTGTAATGCACGTCAAGTTAGTTACAGTTGATCTGTTATCAGCAAAGCCATGCTGAACTGGAGATATATGACCTCGAACAGAGGGATATAAACGATTATACAGAACAATCTCAAAAACTTTCGAAAAGTTGCATAGGAGTGAAATAGGTCTGTAATTTTCAACATTAGTTTTTTCACCATTTTTAAACACGGGACATATTTTCGCATTTTTCCATTAATCAGGATATTGACCAGTGGTTAGTGCTAAATTAAATATTTTTAAAAGTGGTTTAACAAGTATACCGGAACAATCTTTTACAATAAATAATGGTATATTATCTGGCCCAGAAGTCATCTTATTTTTAAGTTTTTTAATGGCTGTAATAATTTCTTCTTCGGAAAAGGTGTTAAAATGGACGGATGGTAAGCTTAAATTAGAATTAACATGCTCAGCTGTAATTATATCAGTTGGCAAATAGACTCTCTCAAAGAAGATCTTGAATGCATTTACTATACTTTGCGGCTCTTTTAGTGTATTCCCATCGAAAATCATTTCACCCGGAATTCTTGTCGATCTATTTTTTAAGTGAACGTATGACCAAAATTTGTTAGTGTTATCTGGAATACTAAGCTGTACATTGTCTAAATACTCACAAAAAGCTCTTTTTGACTGTTCTTTTATTAATTTTCTTAGTCTATTGTAATCTACTTGATAACAATCGATACCAAGTAGATTACAATAGACACACAGAAAGAGTAAGAAGCTTAAACTCATAATTGATGTTCTTTAATTTACATCTTACATCCTGAAACCTAAGAATCTATAAAAGAGTTAAGCAAATAAGGATAACTAATAGTTTATATTATAACTACACAAAAAACGCAAGCCAATGGCAGTTATTATAAGGTATAAGAAATTTTGGGTAAAAGCAAACGTGAACAAAACTAAAACTTATCACTTAACACTTTAATTAATTAAAGGCATATGTGCTACTGGATTATCTTTGCCTCCACAGAAAACAGTAAAATATTTCGAAATAACAATACAAAATCTTATTCAACAAACATTTATTCTGCTCTCTATTTCCTTTATATTTCTTTTTGTCCATATCGCTCGACCGACACACGACATCACACTGATATTTCCCAATTTAATCAATTCACTGCTCGTGACAGGTCCAAATAAAAGAAAAACTTGTCAGCAAGCATCGGAAAAATTCTTTACATTACCTGGATATTTGCTTTTTGCCTTAAGGTCTAAAATCCCGAGAAAAGCTATTTTTAACTTAGCAACTGAAATATGCTGTTACATATTCTTAGTGATATGTAAAAATTATTTAGGTTCCTACTCGTATAAGCTAAAGAGATATATTGGATTTCGTTGTTTTGGCATAACATAAAAGATTTTATTGTAAATTGAATAAAAGCTAAAATCAAACATAAGAAATCTAAACAAGGTCAGTTTAAATGAATTTAAGTAATGGATATAGAGTCTGATTAACGAGGTAAATATGTTTAAGCTGAGTGCAATTTTTCATTTTTAATAGTGTTCATATTCATTTAACTTTTTGTCATACAGGTACGTAAAATATTTTATTCAAAATCGTTTAAAAATAAACGGTTTTCCACCCTACAAAATGATTAGAAAGTAGACATTTGTGAACCAGGGTGGAAAGTGGCTACTTTCCACCCATTACCTTTGTTTACGCGCCTCCATAGATAGAGATCATTAAAATTGGCAAATATGACAAACGTTTTATATCGGTATCGGTATATGGGCAACCAGTGTAACGAAAAAAACCAAAACGAAACTTTCGTAAAATAAAATTTCTGTAAGAACATAATAATATGTTTGTACTAAAAAAACCTTGATAAAAAAGATTGAGATAAATCTATATTAAATAAAACCAATATCCGGCACCCAAAGAAAGAGTAAAATAAACTGTAAGGATAAGGCACTAGCCGAACACACATCGGAGAGAAAGAACAAAAAATAACCTCAAATGTAAACAATAGACGTTCCCAACTACGTTTTGTAACGATTACAGATTCCAGAATAATAACAACGAATTGTGTTGTAGAATAAACGATTGTGTAGACATTTTTATTAATTACAGTAAGTTAATTATTAAGAGAAACGTAACAATAGCAACAACAGAGCGAAACATAGGTAGGTACCAGGTAGGAAAATACTATTATAGTTAACATAAAATTAAACACGAATAAACGCGTTAGAATTAGTATATAAGTAAAAATTAATCGTAACCTCTTAAACGTTTTAAATTGAGAACATCTTCACCATTTTTTGAAAATTTTAAAAATGTTAGAAAGTATACAAACAAGAATATATTAAATGACATTAAGGAGAAATTGAAAAAATGTCGCACCCAGCGAGACTCAAACTCGCAACCTTTAGCTCGACGCGCTGATACTCTAACACCCAAGCTATAGGTGCTTAGCCATTAAATCGCCAAACAGTCGTTAAATTTAACTCATGCCACATGTACATGCCACATGTACATGCCACATGTAACACTTACTCACTTTCTCCTTAAGCACATATAGGATAACGTTTACTAAATCTTCACCATTATTTACAAATGGAGTAGCTGCCGTTCGACGAAAACAATATCTTTATCTTGTCTAATTTTAAATAAGTGGCAATTTTTTAGAAAATTCCGCCACAGAATACTTTTGTCAGCTATGAGATTTAACGTCACCGCTTGTGCAGCCTCACGTATTTCTGGGGGTGTACAGTACAATCTTCTTCATTGCCAAACAACACTTTCAATTACAAAAGAATAAACCACGAATTATTATAAAAATAAATAACGATAACTGTCAAATTTTTCATAGATTACTAGACAGGGAGATTTGCTTGAAATAAATTTTTCTTGTAATTGATTACTTTATTTATTAATTTTATCATATTATTTTTAAACGATTGTGAATAAAATAGTATATATACGCGGTGGAAGTACCATTTTTCTCTCGAGAAATTGTTTATGTAAACCTACGGCCTCGGTGAAAAATCTTTTTCTTTTGAGAAAAATGAAGTATTTTCCACCGCGGTATGTAATATACTATATCTTGGTCAAAACAATAAATTAATTCGTGATTGTTTTGGTGCGTTTCTTTTCTATAAGTTTTGATAAACAATAGATTAACAACAGGGTGTCAAACAACGCGATTAGACTATTTATAATGAACTAATGAAGCACTATTTCGAGCCTCAGTGTTTTGATGGTCGTTCAAATTATTCGTAGTTGGACTTGTTTATAGAACTGATTTCGTTTTGTTTTGTCAGAAAACATCGATTGTTCCAATTGCATAAATTTATTAATGCACATTTGGTCATCAAAGAGGTTTGTTCTCATTGAATACCACTTAATTTAACAGGTACATTAAAAAAGCTATTAGTGGAGCAAATAAATGTTGCAAAAATGTATACTTCTAAAGACATTTATAGATTACTAGCTGTTCCGGTGGACTTTGTACCGCATATCACTGTCGCGTCTTTTTTTCCATTTTTCATTTTTTCAAATCTTTATTATTTTGCTTTTTTTTGTTTTCAATGATTTTTTTATATTAGGTATTTTCTATAAGATATCCACTGCACCACCGTACGGTGGCTTTATAGTATAAATATATGAGATAATAACTGCGCCACCTTACGGTGGTGTCCTAGTTATTTTAAAATTGTAATATCTGCTAAGATGTTCATTGAAATTAAGTGATGTCAAAGACAATTTTGTTCACAATTAAATACTCTTAATCAACAACACATTTATTTAGATAAAGATTAATATTATTACTTTGATACAACTCTAAACAGATAATGCATTAATTTCGACCAAATTTGATTACCATAAAAACGGTTCTAGTGAGTTAATCTTAAAAGATAGACATATACTGTCGCGTACATTTTTTTAGATCATTTCAAGAGGAATAATTCTTTCATACATATATTTTTGGTATCTTGAACCGTTTTCGCAGCGCACGCAATGGAAGCCCTCAAGGATCAATAGTTTTTCCCATTTTTTTTTTCATTTTCCATTACTTCTTCGCTCCTAATAGTTGCATCGTGATGTTATATAGCCTAAAGCCTTTCTCAATAAATGGTCTATTCAACACAAAAAGAATTTTTTAATTCGAACCAGTAGTTCCTGAGATTAGCGAGTTTAAACAAACAAACAAACTCTTCAGCTTTATAATATTAGTATAGATGACAAGCGACGAATCATAAATATATGTAAATAAACCCAAATTCGTTAGCCGTCATCAGTGCGGCATAACCAAGTAAGGTATTGCACTTGCCTAGCAAAAGTGTTGGATAGTTGGGAGCAAAGAATGGTAGGGAAAAAACATGTGTCAAAGAACACAAACAACGAAACTCACACAGGAGTCCTATCGCCATTTGTGTCTTCGGTCAGCTGTGCCCACATTTCGGGGCTTTATATATATATATATATATATATATATATATATATATATATATATATATATATATATATATATATATATATATATATAAGTTCCCTAATAGTTATCAACGAAGTTTATTATTTACTAGTGACCCGTTTACTACTCCTGCTTTCTTATATATATATATATATATATATATATATATATATATATATATATATACAAAGGAAATCAATGGGAAAGCAGCTGAATTAATAAAAGCCAAGTGTACTCTTTTTTTCAAAGTCAAATATATTTCGGTATACTTTATACCATCTTTAGTGACAGCTAAAAGAAATTGATGAGATTACAATTTGTGAAAATTCTTAAATGCAAAATAAAACTTACGAAAGTGAGATTACGGCTACATATATGTGACAATTAGGTGTGGAGAAAAAACCTTTACAAAGGGTTCCATAACACTTCAAAATGACGTTAATTATATTCAAACAATATACACTTAATTTCAGAAAGTAAAATGATTTACAAAACTTTAGAAACACTTTAATAAAACAATTATTTAGTTAAAATATAATTACAAAGAACAGGTGCCTCGTGTTACTCAAAACGTTTAAGGTTAACAATGACAATTAGCAATCAGACAATTGGCATTACTTCAATAACACAGAACAACAACAAAACAGAAATTTGCTAAAAGAACACACCGCAATGTTTTATGATTTAACACAAAACCAATGACTAAATGAATTTTGACATAATTATGTTGACATTAATTTGAATACAACCTTGAGATAAAAGACATTGCATTACAATAACAAACTCAAACTTTTAACAACAAAAAATAACCAGTTGAAAAGACAATACCTATCACAACGAAATTTTTTTTTTTTTTTTTTTAATATTTTAAATTATACCTTCGGTGTTTAATTAACCTGATTAACGGTTTTCTTATTGTTGAATTCTTTGTCTACATTTAATAGATGTGAGTAAGGTTTTTTTGGTGTAGTGATTTATCTGCAATTTGTATAACTCTCCATTTCATTTGTTTAATAAGATTAAGTTTGATAGAATGTCTGTGGTAAGACAAACTTAATCTTAGGTATTAAACAAATGAAATGGAGAGTTATACAAATTGCAGATAAATCACTACACCAAAAAAACCTTAGAATCTTATACAATCTTTTCCTAGATAATAACTATCCTCCTGCTCTTTTAAAAAAAGTTTTATTTAGCACATCTTCCGAAAATTGTGATAGCACTTCATTAAATCACCTTTCCATCAATGTTGATGAACATAGTCTGGTAACTGACATTGCAGATATCACCCTTAACTCTAATAAAATTTTCACTTTACCGTACATACAAGATATCACACCGGGGTTGACACGAATATTTAAGTCTGTGGGTAACTTTAAATTTGCAAATAGAACAGTTTTAACAATAAATTCAGCTTTTTCAAAACTTAAGGATAAAACTCCAAAAGAGAATATGTCGAACATTGTTTATAGTATTCCTTGTAACAACTGTAATTTACAATATATTGGACACTCTTCTAGACGGTTGAAAGATCGTATTGTTTCTCATAGGAGTGACACAAAAAGATATCCTGATAGGTGTAGTTTAGCTATCCATGTTAACCAACTTAAACACGATATGAATTATACAGAAGCCAAGGTATTGACAATTGAAAATAACTATTTTAAGAGACTGTTCCTGGAAATGGCTTTCATTTCTGTTACGGAGAATACTATCAATAAGAAAACTGATATTAGTCACTTAAGTGAAACTTACTCACATCTATTAAATGTAGACAAAGAATTCAACAATAAGAAAACCGTTAATCAGGTTAATTAAACACCGAAGGTATAATTTAAAATATTAAAAAAAAATAAAAAAAAAATTTCGTTGTGATAGGTATTGTCTTTTCAACTGGTTATTTTTCGTTGTTAATAGTTTGAGTTTGTTATTGTAATGCAATGTCTTTTATCTCAAGGTTGTATTCAAATTAATGTCAACATAATTATGTCAAAATTCATTTAGTCTTTGGTTTTGTGTTAAATCATAAAACATTGCGGTGTGTTCTTTTAGCAAATTTCTGTTTTGTTGTTGTTCTGTGTTATTGAAGTAATGCCAATTGTCTGATTGCTAATTGTCATTGTTAACCTTAAACGTTTTGAGTAACACGAGGCACCTGTTCTTTGTAATTATATTTTAACTAAATAATTGTTTTATTAAAGTGTTTCTAAAGTTTTGTAAATCATTTTACTTTCTGAAATTAAGTGTATATTGTTTGAATATAATTAACGTCATTTTGAAGTGTTATGGAACCCTTTGTAAAGGTTTTTTCTCCACATCTAATTGTCACATATATGTAGCCAAAATCTCACTTTTGTAAGTTTTATTTTGCATTTAAGAATTTTCACAAATTGTAATCTCATCAATTTCTTTTAGCTGTCACTGAAGATGGTATAAAGTATACCGAAATATATTTGACTTTGAAAAAAAGAGTACACTTGGCTTATATATACATATATATATATATATATATATATATATATATATATATATATATATATATATATATATATATATATATATATATATGTATATATATATATATATATAACGAATAGAGCGTTTCGTGACAGTCTAATATAACAAAATGTCAAAGATGATACATAACGTATCTAGTGCCATACTGTCAAAAGTAATAATTGTAGTTTGGTTTTGCCCTGATATAGGTTGATTGATATTTATATCTATTTATATCGCAGCATCCTTTTAAAGTGTTAGAAATTTCTAACCGACACCATTTCAGTTCAAAACTGAAATTATTACTTTTGACAGTATGGCACTAGATACGTTATGTATCATCTTTGACATTTTGTTATATATATATATATATATATATATATATATATATATATATATATATATATATAAATCGTATTAGTTATACTATATAAAACTATAGAACGGCTAGCCAGATTTGGACCAAAATTGGTGGAGAAAAAGCTTAGCAACAGGAGACGGACAAAGGATGATTTGTATCCTGGTTGACTACGTTCTTGTGAAGTCATTATAAAACGTTGTTTAACAAAAACGCATTTTTTTAATCGAAAAGTACAAAATACAACGAAACTAACAAGAAAATATTATGAAAACAACAAAAAAACATTAAAAACAAATAAAATTGTAAAAATTTGATAAAACGAAAAATAGTTATTATTCTAACAAGTGCGGAAAGTTATACTTTCCCGCACGCGAACTGCCGATGCATGAACGACGCGAAGCGGAGTTCGGGCAAGCAGTTAAGTGCGGGAAAGTTAATTTCCGCAAGAGTTAGGATCAATATTTTTTCTACAAGCAAAATCACCTCGAAAATTATTTAGATATTTGAAAAGATGCGATTGTGACAATTAAATCTTTCATAGTGTCAATAAATACACGACTGTAGCTATAGCAACCCTACTTAAACAGGTGAGTTTGTTGTTGCTTTAAGTAAGGTTTACAGGGGTGATTTAAGAAATTATGATTTTTTTAAAAACAAATATTTAGAAAATCCCTATTTTCATGTAAAATAATCTTAATTTTTTTTACTATTTGTATGTAGTCCAACAAAATAAAGGTAATAATACAATAATTTGACAAAAAGGTTATTGGAAAACATATTCAATTAATTAAAAAAAATGCGTGCGGAAAAAAACATTATCCGCACTCCGTGCGGGATAAAATCTTACCCGCACTTCGTGCGGGAAAGAGATATTTTCTGAATTAAAATGCGTGCGGGAAAGTGTTGTTTCACACATGCTTGTAGAAAAAAAACATATCAGTAGGTAATAGAAGGCACGAAGTTCGCCGCGTCACACAGGATAACGCGAAGGATAAAATTTTTAGAAAGATTTTTACCTTATATACGCCAAGTGAGTACAAAACGTTTTGTTTTTAATGATATATACAAAAATCCCAACAGATTTTACGTTTTATGTACCTAGCAACAATGTTTATTCAAAGATAATGGGAGAAAATTGCTAAACAATGTAATATAAAAGAAGGTTATTTTAAACATTCCTTGGTCTAAAATTGACAATGATTCTACTAGTTAGTAATAAGTAGAGTTATATAATCAGTTTAAAATAACAAGTTTTAAATCACAAAATATAAAAAAAAAACTATCATACAATAAATTGCCAAAAATGAAAATAAGGAGATAAAATGGAAAAACGATAACCTTAATTTATACTGAACATTATAAAGGCAAAAAAATACATTTTTAAAGTACCTTTATGTCTATTAAAGTATATTATTACGTATAACTGACAGTTGACAGATGATGAGTCCGCAGCAATATCAAAATATATATAAAAAATGTAATAACTAGCAAATCATAAGTTTTCAACAACGGCAAATAAACAGCAAAGACGACATTTTTTATTTGTATACAAGACGAAAAAACAGGAAGCAAATACGTTTGAAAGCAAGCTACCTCTTTATTTAAAGTGATCTTTTGTATTAACTTACTATTACAAAATAAATTAGAGAGCAGGGAGCACATAACACATACACATAAATTACAATATGAGTGCGAAAAATATCAAAAGAAGAGAAAAACAATAAGTAATGACTTATTCAGGTTTAAAATAAGTAAAAGTCAAGTTTGTTCTTAAATGAATTCACAGATGGAGCAACAACAATATCTGCAGGAAGTCCAGTCCATACGAAAAACAGAGGAACTGTTGCTGGACTTTCTCAATAATGGTGCCATTTTAAGTTTAAACTGATGACCACGAAGTTGTTGGTCACTATTCAGAATACTTCTCAAGCTTCCATAATGAAATTTGGTGGCGTTCAAAGGTAGGAATATTGGTCATTCAAGTCTTTCTGCGTACGGTGGCCTTGAATAACCAAAAGTAAACCTTGTGCACCGTCCCTGTACATTTTTGAGGAAATTTTGGTGACGCACTAACACTGGGAAACATACAGATCCACAATATTCCAACAGTAGACGAATAAAGGTTTTATAACACTAAATAGAGCTCTTAAATGAAACTTTTCTAAACATCTAATCTAAAAGATACAGAGATCCTAAATTTTCGGTAATTCTCACACCTAAATCATTATATAATTTTACTGATTTTAGAGTGTGTCCATTTATGGAATTTGTAAAATTAAACATTTGTCCAGATTTATTGGTAACAACAAGTTAGTACACCACTCCGATATAAATTTCAGATCATTCTGCAGTAGTTGGAACTTAACAGATGGATCATAAAAAATCTTTGTGTCATCAGCATAGAAAGCTTTCTTACTACTGATATAAAAAAAAATCACTGGAATATACTATTAAAAAAGTGGACCCTAAATAGATCCCTAAAGTATCTACACCACTGAGAACTACTGTTTCAACCGAAAAAGAGTTCCCAACTCTAACACCAATCCATTCCAATAAGCTACCGCGGATACCAAAATGTTCTAATTTATGTAATAGTCTACGTTTCGGAACTCGATCTAATGTTTTTGCAAAATCAAGATAGATAATAATAATACCTAATAGGAATTTTTCTGTCTAATAATGTTGAACATTAATTAACACACCAGAGGAGATTGGTCATAGTGAAAGGTCCTTTAACAAAACCAAACTGCTGCTTCGGTATAACCCGTTCTTTCTGTAGCAACTCAGAAACTGTCTTTGCAATTACTGATTCCATACGGGAAAGGCTAATAGAGCGGTAGTAATTAGGGCCTTATTTATTGTCTTTTTTACCGGCTTCCTTAACTTACGTGCTAGTTTGTTTGTTTGTTTCTGATTTTGTTATATTTTACACAAGGAACGACAGAGTTTTTTCCAGTGTGCTTTCCGGAGGAGCAGGGCCGTATCTATCTTTAAAAACCTGTGTATTTATTATAACAGTAATTGTACTATTTGTACGTTTAATAAAATAATAGATTTAAAAATAGGTATTTAATCAACACGAGTTAATAGCGAAAGCTATAACGTGAAACCCACGATTTTTTTTAATCTATTTTTTTTAAGTATATTTTTACTTTTTAGTTTTTAGAGTACACATAGTAAGCAATATTTTATACTTAGCTGTTTTTAAGTAAATGTGTATGATACTGTATCTTGAGATTTACTTAATGTGAATATTTTATGTATTTTTTATTGTAATATCTAATTTTGGTTTTGTCTTTAAAGTCTGGGAACTGCAGGTATTCCATAAATCCGACTCTCACAGCGGGCCGTCAGTGCAATTTAAAAAATATATATCACTGAGAAAAAAAAACACTCAATATAAGTAAATAAAACATAATAAATAAATTCAAAATAGAATAAAACCTTAATTCTACAAAAATGCATATTAATCATTAAATTTAAATTACAAATACTGAATCTAAGTGAATGGTTACATTGGATGCGAATACGTGCGATTTTTTAGTCGTACGATGTCGTACGATTTCGGACGTAAAAACATACTAACTAATGTAAAGGTGTGCGGCTACAATAGTTGCGATGTAGTCGGGTGTTTTCGTACGATGTCGGACGACTAAGTGAGAAGAACAAACATGTTTGTTTTTTCCTGCGATATCGTACGATACTTTCTGTTATAAACGATATAGCTAGCACCTGATTTCAAACATTAGTAAGAATACTTTTCCGAAAATTAGAATATGTTTCGAGTTGTTAGTGGATCATATTAAGTTTATAATTAAATGTTGAAGGAAACATTCTAAAGTACTCATAAAACTTTTGTGGCCGCGTACTTAACTCATTGAAGAGGGTTACGTACTCCCCTCTCCTTAAGTATATACCATTAACTAAATATTTTCTTTTTTTATTTAATTCCATAAATTTCTAACAACTATTTTTAAGGAAATATAAATCCTCTTCGTCGTCGAAACTGTAAATGCAACGAATCGCAAACAATGTAACCACACAATCGTACGACAAATGGTCTTACGGCATCGCATGATTAAAAAATCGTACGTATCCGCATCCAATGTAACCATTCACTAAGACAGCAAGGAATAATCTTAATAACTAGACAAAATTTAATAATACTAATACCAATTAGAATTAAAGAGATTAAACCCCATGATTTCTGAATGATTGTTCGGTAATGACAGAAAATATATAAAGTGTTTCCAATGACAATTATTTGTGTTTTGTTTTTCGCACGATAATCTTATGATGGAGTTTCTCCGCAGTTCTACAGCTTTAAAGAATCACATAAAGGAATTGAGTTTCGTAATTTTTTTAATTGTACAGTGTTTTGTTTAATATTTTAGGACATGCGTGTGTGGGAATAGAATCCAACTTGGCGTACAAGATTTTTCGTCACTTCCTATTATTTAGTTGCTGGTCATTTAAGTAATGTGGATTAACGAATATGCGGTCACAGTAAAAGTAGTGGAAAGTTGTAGACTGCTACCTTCAACATTTCAATACACTTCTATTTCACTGATTGCTAAAAATCGATGAGCAAATAGGCGGTCCTGGACACGTAGTGGAAATTATTGAAACTACGTTCGTAAAACGAAAGTATCATCGAGGACGTCTGCAAAGGACACGGTGGGTCGTTGGAGGAATAGACCCATCAGTACCAAGTCAATCACCAACGACACTTGTGACTACAAACGATTGACGCATTCATAACCAAAATATCAAATGTAAATGGTCTGTCATTAAGAGTGTTGTTTTCTTTTTCTTAGTGCAATGTTAAATATTTTGGTGTCTTATCTTTAAACTTCAAAATTTTGCCTCAGTATTATATATGGTTAAAATTAGAAAAAAAATATCTTCACGGTTCTGGTATTGGTTAATTTTTATTAATAAAAAATTCGGTTCGAATTTATGGACTGTCCGCAGTTCCCAGGTAAAGACTCCTTACCCTTCGTTTTTATCAATTCATTAACTAAATAAACATTGTCAAATTTCTCACTAGTGTTCCGATCAATATTTTTTATAAAAAAAAATATAACTAAATTTTAATTTTTCTGAGATTTTCTTGTGAAACAACTTTTGCTTTTATACCACAAAGGATAAGTTGGATTATCTTTTTATTTTGATTTATCGGTCACAATGAAAAGTGTATGATTTCAAATTTCTTGATAATGATCTACCGGGTTACTGTATCTAAATTATATATTTCTTAACTTTCTCATCCACAGGATAAAAAATAAGTGGTGTACCTTCTTTTTTACTTACACTAAATATTTTTACGCCTGAACACATCCTTTTTCAAAATTTTTTATTTGGCTCGAACGACCTCACGACTCGCTTTCCACCAAACAACTGAGTGACGTTTTTATAAGTGAGCCTTTATAGAGGGATTTACATCAATAACATCCATAAAAAAATAAAAAGGTGTAATAAATCATAGATTATTGAATTAACAACCATGTTATTTAAAGTGAAAGGACAGTAAAAACAAAACATAACACTACTATAAAAAAGTTATGATCTTTAGATTCACAGCTCAACTTTAATTAAATTATAGAATAATTAATTTAATTAAACTTTAATACAACTTCTTGAATTAAAATATATCTAATAAAATTATTCAAAAACTATTAACAAAACTTTGACTAATACTGTATAAATTTGTTAGTTATTCCAAATGTATTAAACATAACCATTTATTTTGTAAAACTCCTAGAAACTTCAACAATTCCGTTCTCTAACAGAAGCGCCATAATTCATCTCAGTCCAAAAACCACTTATCCGAAAATACGACCAACAAAATTATATCCAACGGCTTTTTACCCCTACGATGCGAAAACAACCCCTTAGTTTTGGTTTTGTCCTTGTTTTCTGTGAAAGATTTTTAGTTGGGTTTTCTGAAGTAGCAATGATTATATTCCGATAATTTATTTACCATTCAATTGTATAGTTGTATAGAGAGACACAAAATATTGCTATCTTTATGTGAATCATAATATAGCAACTGTGATTCATTAAAGTGAAACAGCAACACGATGCGTTAGATTTTTACATTTCCAGGTACCAGTCACTAACATGTTTCGTGCACTGATCCCGACAAACGAATAGATAACTTATTTTATATTTTACTTGCACGTAACATGTGGACGGTAATCTCAAAAACGGAAATTCATTCGATAATAATCTTAGAAGTTTAAATAATCCATTTACAAATTTGATTTATTACTGTTATTTGTTTGTTGTTTTCCTTGTAATTTTTATAATCAAAGTTAAAATTTGTTATACAGAAAATTCGTTATATGACAGTTATATAAATGGGCACTAAAGACATGGGTAATATTATTTGTGATGTATTATTTAATATTACTAATGGTTAATTGTTTATCTTTTGTCGTTGTTGTCCTAGATGTAAATTTAAGACCCTAACGATTGAGTCTTGACTGAAATAAGTCCAATTTTGTTACTTAGGGGTTTCTTGAATCGCTTTAAACTAAGTTGTCATTGAAAGTGATCTAATGAGTAACTGGTAACCAGGTTAACATCGCCTCTTGGAGATTTCGGTAATATCCTTATAAAATTAGTTAAAAGTCAATACTCTGGTTTCTCGGGTCGCTTTAAACGAAGAAGTCATCGAAAGTGATCCACTAAGTAAGTGGTAACCAGGTTTACTCAATACTTGGTTATTTTTGGGCTGAAAACTTATATTACATTGGAAGTAATCTCCGAAGTATCAGGATACTTACTATTTACCTCCTGGAGTTTTTGGTAATATTTTTAAACAATTAGTCAAAACTCAATACCAGGGGGTTTCAGGCTCGCTTTAAACAAATATTGCATTGAAAATGATCTCCGAAGTACCTGGTGCAGAGGATACCTACAATATACCTCGTCTACAGGAGTTTTCGGAAAATTCGTTAAACAATTAGTCAACACTTAATACTAATGGGTTTTGGAGCTGGCTAAGAACGTATATAATATCGAAAACGATCTACGGGGTATTTAGTGTTTAGCACAGCAACCTTAACGTCATCTCTTATATTTCAGACAAAACCTTTTTTTTAAATTCAGTACAAAAACCCTCAAATTGAGTTTTGACTTATTTTATAACGATATCACCAAAAACTCCAGAAGACGGATTAAGTAAATACTAACTATCCTGGGCATCAGATTCTCCGTAGATCAGTTTTAATGTCATATTCGTTTTCAGCAAGCCCAAAAACCTTTAAGTATGGAATTTTGATTAATTGTATAAAGATATAACCGAAAACTCCAGGAGACGATGTAAAGAGTATGTCTACTGGACACCAGGTACTCTGGAGATCACTTTTAAGGTCAATTCGTTTTAAGCGACCCCAAAATTTTCCGAATAACAAAATTCAACTCATTTTCGCTAATAAAGGACGAGTTCTGGTTCAAATGCCCCTCAAAAAAGCTTTTTTTGTTGGCACAAATGCATATTTCTTATTACATGACCGCATAAGGTCATTAAATTTCCTGACGCTCTCACGAAGCAAATGCAAAAACAATGATTTAAATTCGTCTTGCGGTTAAAATTTCGAAGGTTAGGCCGATTTTAGAGCTTTATTGCCTCAACTAATCCAGCATCACCGATTTTCAATATCCTGTCAGTTGCGTTGTTTTTGTACAATAACGTAATATTTTGTAATGTAAAACAGAACCACATATTTTGTGTTCTGGATACAAAACCATATAATAACCATATTTTAAGAGCTCTAGTTATAGTAAGATATTTGTAAGTATGTACCTATCGAAGACTGGAGAAATGCTATTATTAAACCACAGAGGTTTTATTAGGAGAGGCAACGAAGCAGAAAACTTACAAAATTTTTGCAATAGGATGGATTTATATGATTCTTTTTACATTAGATTAGTCGAAACAAAAATGAATCTTTAGATAATAAACAACTTAACAAATTCTAAGTCAGAAAAACCGATAAAAATCAGTTCAATAACCCTACTTGGAGAGTTTGAAGATCGCTGAACACGAGTGAAATCGCCAGGAATAGGCTGCTTTTTAAAATTACACGTTTTTGTCTTGTTTTAAACGAATTATCATTTACAGAAATTAAAATACTGCAAACCTTAAAAATGATAGAATTGGTATTGCGGTCAAAAGCTCTCTTTTTAACCAGAAAAAAAACAGCTGAAAACTTGGCTCTCCTACTTTATTTATAATATGTACCTATTTGTTTTTAAAGTTTTATTGGAAAATTAACAAGAGTAAAAACACAAAAAATACGTCGATAGTGCCATTCAAAATTTTAAATCAATGCCACAAAATGTGTGGTTTTGTTTTAAAGACTGACACTAAATTTTATATTGGGTATGGTGCTTTAAATTTACTACAGGATAACAAGATATACATTATAACTGGTGCTTTTTTGTGATTTCCTAGACTTTGACCAATTAATAAAGCGAGTATAAACAGAAAACGGTTACGCTTACCTAGACCAAGTCGATCACTACTAGCTGAATAATAGAAGATAAAAAGCTAATAAATTTATTAAGAACTGTGAAGCTGATATTGCTAGACTAGGAGGTACGCTTCACTCATCAGTCTGCGTTCAAAAGCATATTAAAATATCCAAGATTTTGTCAGCGAGTTAAAAGACATAAATATGCAGAACATTCTATGCCCCAAAGCATTGGTAGAGTTTGTAGTGAAAACCATAGCATCTTGTGGTCATGCCCTAGTCCGATCCGTAACTAAGAATATGTTATAGAAACTTGGAAACAAGTCAATAAGGCCAAATATTTAAGAATAATAAATTGAAAGAGCAAACATTTGACCATTAAAAGCCAGAAACTAGAACAGAAACAGCGAAAACAATGTGCATAAGTCAAACAACTAAGATGACGTTGATAGTAGCGATTAAAGAAGGACGTAGGTAATACTGTTTAACAGGGTAAGTTAACTATATTAGAGGGACAATATAGACAGAATGAAAGAGAACAGTTGATGAAAAACTGATACTGGCCGATCTCTAAAAAGATGGTACTTCCTGCTTACAGTTGGAGATGGAATCCTAAAAGAAGTTATAAACAGGACTTATAAGTCTTAAAAGAAATAAGAAAATAATACTACAAAAAATTATGTAATATAATGGTAGATAAGAAATGTGATAAAATCGTTTATAAAATAATTTTATTGTGATTTTCTTCTAAGGTATTTAACAATTGTGTTTTTAAAACATTTCTTTTGGTAGTTTTAATAACTATAAAATTTTAATGACAAAATGTCCGTTTTTGTGATATTTTAAAAATTAGACGGCAAAATTGTTAGTTAAGCTGTTACCAAAATACGGATTTTTTTAATTAACATTTCATTTTTACATCGCAGTTTTACCCAACTAATTCGATAACGTCACTTCCATCAATGACTTAAAAATTGAAGTAAATTATTACATTAACAGTTACCATTACTAAAATTTAAACAGTTTATTAAAAATTGTTAATTAAATGAATCACAACAGTAGGTAGTTTGGAAATTTATTAACATAGTTGCTTCCAAATTAGAACTAAATACATAGTTTGGTTAATAGAACCAAAATAGGGGAGAAGAACACATGCCTCTGGGTATACAACGATGTCCATATGGGATGCAGTAATATTAACAAGTTTATTCGCGTAATATAATATATTTCCCCTTAGGCTAATGTGTCGATGTATCCAATTTAACGAACCACATCATTGAGTTATTTGTAATGTATACCGAAAAAAATTTGAATAATAGCTTTTAGCTATTAGGCAATTTTTACCAAATATGGTAAACAATGTACATGTAACACTTATCAATAATAATTTAAACATTCACTTTATTATACTGTCATATTTGATCATAGACAAAATATAATAATATAACACCGGTAAACACGATTTTTGATTTTGATTTCTGTACCTCTGATTTTAATTAACCCACCTATGCCTGACTAAAGGAAGAAAAAATATTTTTCCCAGAAACTTTGCTTTTGTAATTAATAGTATGAAAAGTCTAAACTAATGAAAAAGCTCGAGTTCTCCTTAATTTCCATCACATTATAAAAAAACAGTGTTGAATTATTTATTTTTATTAATATTAATTGTAAGGAATGACATAAATAAACACAAAAATACAAAAAAATAATAATAATAAAATAGCTTTAAAAATTAATTATTTTAGTATTTCGTCTGTGAAATTCAGAACTTTCTCTAATGAGCCTCCAAATATAGTCACCCACCATGTTTTCAGTATATTCACCTTAATATAGTTTTTCAAAGTTACTGTACTGTATTTTGGTGGAAGCGTTTGCTATTCTGAAAATTCACCCAAGTTATCTTTGAATTTATCCAAGTGTGCATATAGCGTGTGCAACCCATAACTTTAAAGCTATCAAGCTATCAAGCATATTTTGATTTGGGACTGGATCTACTGCACTTATAAATTGAAATGGATTACAATAAGTGTAGGAAATGTAAGAGTTCCGTTGTGTCTGGATTTAAATGTGTCGATTGTGGTATTGTTTCTCACAAGAGTTGTTTAAAACTTTTGAAAAATGTCATTTTCCTTGATGACAAATATGTAAACTGCTGTGCCTCAGAAGATGGTAGTGACGTTAAAGAGATGAGTCAGGGAGATCTTTTTGATAGACTAAAAAATTATCTAGATTCAGCTCTTGAATTGCAACTATCAGCTATTAGGAAGGAAAATGAAAAATTAATTCAAACCTATTCTGTGCGTATATGTAAATTGGAACAGGAAGTGATATCGTTAAACAATGAAATAAAATTGCTAAAGAACAACCAGTCTCAAGTGAATAATGATGATGTAGTTATGGAAGAATTACAACAACGTATGACTCGTGCATACAATGTTATGGTGTACAAAATTCCAGAATCATCTGCTTCGAACCCCACAGATAGAATTGCTCATGATAAACAAGCTATTGCCAGGATGCTAAGCCTTGCTGAAGTGGTACCTGAGGAAGTGTCAAGAGTTATTAGAATAGGCAAACCAAAACCCAATATTTCTAATATATATAGACCAATTAGGATAACCTTCAAGAGTTTAAAAACCGTCCAGGATGTTCTACACTCAAGACCAAAGCTGGTCAGTGGTGGTTTCATAATTAGTGCGGACAAGACCAAATTACAGCAAGATCAATATAAGAAGGTTAGGGATGATTTAAAAAGAAGGGTTGAAGAAGGTGAAAATAATTTAGTAATTAAATATAAAAACGGGCTACCGTATATTCATCAAAAAAACTAAGTAGCTATAATAACGTATCATTGTCTATTTCATTAAATTCTGATATTTTATATGTTAATGCACAAAGTATTTTAAGTAATTGGGATCAAATTTATATGAGCTTAGTTTGTTTAAATCCAAAGGTTATTCTGTTAAGTGAAACTAGAACTACTATTGATATTGACCACTATGAAATTAGATTTGCTAACTACAGTTGTATTAGATGTGATTCATCAAGCCGGCATACTGGTGGTGTTCTATTATATGTAAAACGTGAATATGAGTATGATTTGTTAGAAACTTATGTTCTTGACAAAAATTATTGGTGTTCTTTTATTAGGGTTAAATTTTCGTCATCAGTTTGGATTATCGGTTGTATGTATCACTCGCCTTCGAGTTCTGATTCAAAGTTTTTAGAAGATCTTGAAAATATATGTGATGATATAGTTAGTAAAAATCATAATTTTGTGTTAATTGGGGATTTTAATTTAGATTATTTGAGGGATTCTTTTTATGTTAAAAAAATTAGGAATATGTTTGCAACATACGGCATTCAGCAGTTAATTAATAGACCAACTCGCATAATGAATTCTAGCCAAACTTTGGTTGATTATGTATTATCTAATAAAGATTGCATTGTAGCTACAGTTCATGACACTCCTAAAATTAGCGACCATTCTGTAATTTCGGTTAATTTACGTGTCAATTCGAATAGGTCTCATGAATTTGTTAAAAAATATAGAGATTTGAGGCCTGGAAATCTAATAGCAATTAAAAGTAATTTAATACTCTATAACTGGAATCTAAATTCGACGGATGTTGATCTAATTTATAAAGAATTGTTTATAAATTGTACACAAGTAATTAATAACATTGCACCTATTCGAACATGTAATTATAGTACTAATCTGCCTTGGTTTGACAAGGAAATCTACGATAAAATTAAAGTACGTGATCGTGCATACATAGCTTTTAAAAAATGTGCTAAAAATATTAGGGATGAAATGTGGAATAATTTTAAGAAATGTAGAAATGAAGTAGTAAATATTTTAAAAAAGAAAAAAGCTCAATTTTATTATAATCGTATTGACTGCTACAGGAGTAATGCTAAGGAAATGTGGAAAACGTTAAAAAAGCTTATTAACTTTAAATGCAATGAAATGCCTGATCAAGTACAGTTTTTTAATGGAACAAATATGGTTATGGTTAAGAATAGGGAGGAAATTTCAAATAGATTTAATTCTTATTTTATTGAAAGTATTATTAGCATTATTGATAGTATAGAACATATTGGTATAACAGGAACTATAATTTGTATCTACCATTTGAAAATTTTAATTTAGTATCTTTAAATGAATTACGTTGCTATGTTAATTTACTGGACAATAAATGTTCAACAGATGAAGTACTAAATGCTAGATTACTTAAAGAAGTTTTTGAAACAATTGGACATGTAATATTAAATCTAATAAATACTTCACTTTATACTGGGCGAATTCCATCTAGTTTGAAAACAAGCATTATTATTCCTGTTCAGAAAATTGCGAATTCAGTAACAGCAGAAAATTTTCGACCAATTAATACTTTACCGCCTATTGAGAAGTTACTTGAAATAATTGTTCATGATCAACTTATGAAGCATATTGATAACAATTTTATTCTAATGAATGTTCAATCAGGTTTCAGGAAACAGTTCTCATGTGAATCCGCTTTGCAGTTAACAGTTAGTAAATTTAAAAAACTAGTGGATCAAAATAAATATGTCGTTGCAGTTTTTTTAGACTTTAAAAGGGCTTTTAAAACAATAGATAGACGCATATTATTAATTAAATTGAAGCAATATGGTATATGTGGAACAGTTTTGGATTGGATAACCAATTATTTGAGTGATAGAATGCAGAAAGTTAAATTTAAGGGCATCTTATCCAACAAGAAACCTGTTGACGTGGGAGTTCCTCAGGGCAGTGTCCTAGGACCACTACTTTTTATACTATACCTTAATGACTTGAATCTTTTTGTTGATTGTGAATTTATTAATTTGTTTGCAGATGACACATTATTAGCATGTAGTGATTATGACTTGGATAAAGCTATAAGGAAAATGAATGTAACTCTTGATATGATGAATTCGTACTTAATGGAAAATAAACTTAAATTAAATGTGTCTAAAACAAAAGCACTTATTTTTACCACTAAATATAAATACAAAAATATCAATATTCAGCATATTAACCTGATGATCAATAATGAAAAAATCGATATAGTTTCAACTGTTAAGTACTTGGGCTTTCAACTGGATAATTTTTTTACTTTTGATGGGCATTTCCAGTATATTTATAATAAAATATGTAAAAAATTGTATTTTTTCTCCAGGGTAGCCAAACATTTGTCAATGGAGACAAGGATCACGGTTTACAATTCAATTATTCGCCCACATTTTGAATATTGCTCTTCATTACTATATTTATTTGGTCTAAATAAAATCGGTCAATTGCAAAAACTGCAAAATCGTGGTATGAGAATCATTTTAAAAACAAATCGTCGTACTCCTATAAATTTAATGCTACAATCCTTAAATTGGTTTTCTATTCAGCAAAGATTGTACTATTTTTCAATGATTTTCGTCTACAAAATTTTACATAACTTGGCTCCACTATATTTACAAGAATTTTTAAATTTTCCTAGTAATATTCATGAATATAATACACGAAATATAAATAATATATATGTAACTAGAATGAATTATTCGAGTTCAATGAATTCTTTGTTTTTTAAATGTTTTAGGGACTACAATGAATTACCGTATGTTGTTAAATCATGTAATACGTTAAATAGTTTTAAGCATCAATTAAAAAATTTCATCAGAAATTAGATGTTATGATTTGTATATTTTCTTTTATATTGGAATCGTGTATTTTTATTTTTATTTTATGTAAGAATTACTTTGTTTATTTATATTTGTATTAGGATAAACCTATTTCTAAATAAAGATCTATCTATCTAAAAAAAACAAGCTCTTTGCAATTCTTAATCTTCTTGTTTCCAAGGAAGCCATGGATGACTGCTACGCTTGGTTTTCATGGAAACTCAGGAGCTGTAGAAATTTCTCACCACCCATACTTTTTTTATTTGAGATCCGACGAAACTACCAGCTTTAATTTTAGCCTCTGATAGTTTTGGGAAAAATGATTTTAAATATTGAAAGGCTTCAGAGTCTTGAGGAAGAGCCTTCACAAACTGCTTCATGATATCTAATTTTATATGCATTGGAGGCATTAAAACACGATCAGGCTGTACAAGTGGTTTACTTTTGACATTATGTTGACTGATTTAAAACTCGTTCCGTTGAGGCCATCCGTGAAGTGAATCGGCTCGACTGTCCCACAGACAAAAGTGACATGGAGATCAAATACGCATTCACCATTTATTAGAAAAAAAAGTGAGAGGTGTCAATAAGGGACACCCGGCTGGAACGAAGTTCCTTTCGATTAATTAGTGAAGGAATTGTAAATGTAATTTTTAAACACAACAGAGTGTTTATACATACATAAGCATAATGTCTGTATAAAATGTTTACTTACCTAAGTCTATCAGCAATATCCGGAACTTTTGCAGAAACACTGTCAGGATACATTATTCTTATTATTTTTTATTATTTTATTATTTACAATAAACCTGTATAAACTTAACAATGTCACGACACTACACTGTTTAAAGCAAAATAGAAAATAGTAAATCCATTATTACCTGAATATTTTCAACAACTTAATACAAAATTTTAAAATTAAAATATTTGACAGTAACTGACAGTTAAGGTAATTTTATATACTTAACTAGTCATGTTACGAACTGTTTTTAAAATGTTTATGAATTTATTAATTTATAAAAACAGGATGAAATAAAATATAATACTATTATAGGTAATTATTTTTTTTCTACAGTATTTTCTTTTTAATGTACATTTTCTTTTAATTTAAAATAGTTTCTTTTTAATTGTAATATATCTATCTCTGAGAGAGAGAGAGAGAGAGAGAGAGTTTTTTATTTTTTGGTCTGTGAGAGAGAGACAGACAGACAGAGAAACATGCGTGTGTCGTGTCGTGTCGTGACAACTTTTGGTCTGAATTTTTTTCGGCTAGCCTCTAGCCTCAGTCGTAACTGGTCGTAACGCCCGAATGTGAACTTTGTTCCAAAAAAACTCTATAATTTTTAATTAAATAAATTCAATATTTATTAACTGACTTAAAAAAAAAAGGGATCACAGTTTGACATATATGTATGTATGTATGTATGAATGTTTGTTTGCGATTATCTCCCAATTAACTGTATTTATTTTGATGCGGTTTTCAAAAAAGTATTTTTGCGATAGAATTCAATATCAATATAAGAGGTTTTTAAAGGAATAAATAATAATTTTTTTATATTTTGCCCCTATAATATTTTTCATTATGACACCCAAATGAGTACTATAATGTTTCATTCAAGCACTCAACTTTGGAAACTTTTCCTGTATGCGGTTGGTAGCATTGGATAGTATGATACGTCAAATAAATAAACATCACGAAGGTAACCTCGTAACAAACAAGGAAAAGTTTGTTTGTTTGTTTGCTACCAACTTATTTTAAAAGAACTAAAATAAAATACAAAATTTAATTTTATTTAAAAAAGCAATAAAATAGCAAAATATAAAAAGTATTATAAACAACTTATTTCATATGGCTGTTATGACATTCGTCCTTTAAAAAACTCATCGCTACGCGATTCGTTTTTTAAATTTGTACTCGTGTCATAACAGAGCGCCATATGAAACGCGTTGTTTAATATACTATTTTTGTTCTTAAAAATTCAATATGGCTAATTTTATATGACCAACTACCTATTTAACATTCCAATTTCATTTAAAATTGGTTTGTAGGAGGTTTTAAAGATAGCACATCGTGAATTTTCACCCACATCTGACAAAGTCAAGTAGCAACTAACAAGGATAAAATAAAAACCACTTTCAAAAGAAAAAATGCTCCAAAAAACAAAAAAATAAATCTTCATTTCTTAAAAAATTTGTAAGTAGCTAGGCATCTGACTTTAATTTCCTTAAAGTTGGCACCAAAGGAAAAATGCTACAAAAAACAAAAATAAAATCTTTATTTCTTAAAAAAATTGTAAGTAGCTAGGCATCTTACTTTAATTTCCTCAAAGACGGCACCAATGGCAAATTACAGGCTATTTCAATCTTAGCTATTATATTTAGATTTTTGATGTTAGCAACTCAAATCGATTACAAAGATATAACTCTAACGTTTTCTCCACATCTACAGAAGAAAAACGAGGTCCTTTATCCTAAGTATGAATTAAGTTTATCCAAGGAATAAAAATAAACATCTTTAACACTCCTATACCGATAAAGCAAATCTTTCCAGAGGATGGTATCGATGGATGGGAAAAATTTGTTGTGTATAGTTAAGACGTACCCCGGGTGGATGAAGAAATAAAGTACCAAATAATGTTGACCATGGACTTCGATATTTGGAGCCATGGGGACCTAAATTATTGAGTGTCCTGTATGATGGGGTTGCATACATACACACAGACACACCAAAAAGGGATCCGTCCAGCTAGCAGGGAACCTAGCGTTTTTAGGTAAGAGCAAAACAGAGCATTCTTTAAGAAGAGCCGATTCTCACAAAATAATTCAATCTATAAAAATCAGTCCATTACATATAGGTAGTTGAGGCGTATTGAGGGAGGATGGTGATATCAAGTACCGGTTGATCTTGGCCATGGATTTTGATATTTGAAGCCATATCGACCTGAGTTGTTGACTGTCCTTAATTATAAAGTTGTAGATAGACAGACATACCCAAAAGAATCCGTCTTACCAGTGGTGTTTTAAGATGAGGACAAGACAGGCATTTTTAAGAAGAGCAGATAAAAATCAGTTCATTACATATGCAATGCAAGCAACTGGTTTTAAGCAACGGTAAATATGTTGTATAATATCAAAAGCCAGTTTTGCCTTTATATCATTTGGTATAAAAGCCCATCGTAAAGTTTGGACACATGGAATTTGAAGTCTTAGGTTATCTGTGAGAGTCAACCTTTGGGGTGATTTTAATCAAACTTTTTGATCTGGGCAGTTGTGACTGTATATAATACAAAGAATGGAATTACTAATAACAAATAAATTTTAAGTGAACAATTATGTAAAAAGAAAGTATTCGGAAGAATCAAGAAATAATTAAAATTTTATACCTGCATAAGTGTTGTTAATATTAAAAGTATTTAAATGACTTTTGTTCAAACCAATCAGAGGATCGATTTTATTTCAACTTTCAACACCAGCAATTGTGTTAGTTTATTTGTCTAATATTAAGAAGACAAAAAACAATTTTGCACATCTTGTTTTTTACATAACTTACGGTTCCTAATCTCCATGGATATCTAGTTTAAAGATTATCATCTCTTATATTTCTTACGGAGATGGCTTAAACAAATCTCTGGGATTTAAGTGGTTGCTGATCTTCCTCGATTCTTTTTTAGTTCATATGATTTACGTTTTCATATTGCTGGCTTTTTATATCTTTTATTATAGTGGATCTCAGATTTAGTTAATTTTGTAGTACTTTGTTGCTCCAATCTTAATGTCTCCGCTGGTCCTTTAGGGTTATTTTATTATTATTTTTTGTAATCACATTTTTTTTTTCAGTTACAATTACGTAGCATTTAATCTTAGTAAATCAACGCCTATGGACCAATAGAGGTCAGAAAAGAAAGAAACGCTGTGCGTAGAAACATGTCGCGTTAGTAAAATAACTTAGTGTAGATTTAAAGTGATAGTTTTATTTTCGCTTATATTAATTTAACAATTAGTAAGAAAATTGTGACCGTGATAATAGCATTAAAAAAATTGTGGGAAATAGTAGCGAAAAAACTCATCACTTTAGATCCTTTAAAAAATATCAGATGTTAAATCCTTTAAATAAATACACCCAATTTTAAGCAATTAAATTAACCCTGCGTTGGATACCCTCAAAAAATTACACTCAAGAATATCCTCGGTATGTCAAACCTCCTATTAAAATGTTTCTCTAAATTCTCATTGTTTCGATTTGTAATTAAAAAATATAAATACTTATATAAACAAAATCCAACAATGAAATATGGTAGTAAATTTTAGTATTCTATAATCATGGATTTTAATTGATGTATTCATCCCATAGAAAATGAGAATGCTCCATGCATAGGTACACTTTGTATTTTTCACAAACATATTTTGTTTTTCTGTCCTTGCATTATTTGCAACGTCCCCTATTATTGTTCTCAAAACACACAGTTTGTTATTGCTAATATTGTTAGTTCGAATTCGAACGGCTTTGTTAGGACAAGTTGTTTTCCAAACTATACCAGGTATTTGTTTTGTTTTTTTTCCCTCTACATGACTTTCTTTGGCAATATTTTTCATTTTTATTTTACTCCCTGAGTCATAGTCGCTGACTAAAACAATATCCAAATCATCGTCAGTATCTAGACCGTCTTCGTTAGATAGATTGTCAGTGTACAGCTGAAGGAGCCTTTTTTGTTCTTTAACATTCACATTATTTCCATAAAGTTTGTTTGTCAAAGGCAATCACTACACCTTCGTCTATTAATACAAGTACTGACTAGAACTCAATCACAACAGATACATAAATGGATGCTTTTAGTTTCACAGGCTCAAATCGCTATCTGTTGTAAAAACACTAAACTATTTAATCTTTTACTTTCAGAAATCTGGAGTCCACTTAAATGTTAGAATTTACATGTAATATAAGTTTTACCAAATTTCAAATAGAAAACGGGATTGAAAATAGCTTTGAGTCTGTCAGCCCTGTGGCATCCAAGAAATAATCAAATCTTTAGGTAACCAATGAGAATATCAGTAGCATTGTGGTTACAGACAATACTATGTATAGATAAGGCTTAATTCCTGTCGGATATAAAATAATTTAATAATTTATGTTCAAACTTATCTACAACGTTTATAGATAACTTTCCATCAATAACTGAATCTACGTACAAAAAAATATCAAAAATAAAAGTAATCTAGAAAAATTTGCCTACCGAAGATTGGCCAAATACAATTGGCCGACAAGAAGAATCATCGAATGGAAAATTCGCCAAAAGGTAAATTTGATGACCAACAATTTGCTGACGGAAGATTCGCCAAAAACACAAAATTTGATGGTTTTGTGAGTAGAAGAAACTATTCTGTTAATGTTAAGCAGAATATTCGTTTCTATGGACTTTATACTTATTATCTCTTATTTTCTGTATGAAATAAAGTTGTATATTTACATATAAATACATCTAGAGAATATTGAAATACAATTAGTAATTCATTTTCTAACTGAAAATATGGAATAACTGTATAAAAATATAATCTTATTTTAAAGATATATGTATAATGTTGGATACCTGGAATTTTTCGAAGAAAGAAAAAATATTTATATTTTTGAGCAGAAAATTTATTAATTGTAAATTTATATTGCAATTAAGTCATTTTTAATGAGGTCCCATTAACAATAAATATACAAAAAAAAATTGGTGGATTAAAATATCACAGGATGCCTAATGCATAAATAGTTAATAAAAGATAATAGTCCACAACACTTTTTTTAAATCGATACTTGAAACCTTATGTATAGCTTTCTATTGACGAGTCCAACAAAGTTTAAAATTACCTAAATTTAAAACTGTTGCTTTTTCAAACTAGAAATAAACGTAATATTTAAGCTGTCGGATAGCAAAAACGCAGCAATAAATTTGTCGGACAATGTGAGCATTTAATTTAATACTTAATTATAAATATATATAAATAAACAAAGTGCCAAGAAAACGCGTATTAATATAAACAAAAGGGGAAAACTATTGGGTATGTACGCAAAAAGGATCAATAAGGCCACGAGTAGAAATGGTAACCGCAGACATGCATGTTTCTAATAATCTTTCCCAAATTTTGCTGATTTTCTGTTTTATATTAATCTCAACGTAGTAAGTTTAATAACATACATTTATATTTTTTCTGTTTTCCATTATATTCCATTTTGTTTACTTGTAGATTCCTTGAAAAAGAAATAAAATAAATTTCAAAAGCTTGGAAATTATATAAAAGTTTTTCTTAATAAGTGACTGCAATCCCCAAAAAAATTTCAAATTGTTTATATATATATATATATATATATATATATATATATATATATATATATATACAAAGATGATACATAAAGTACCTAATGCCATACTATCAATAGTAAAAATTTTAGTTTTGAACTGAAATGGTGTCGGTTAGAAATTTCTAACACTTTAAAAGACACCTTGGATGCTGCCATATAAATAGATATAAATATCATTCAACCTATATCAGGGCAAAACCAAACTACAGACACGTGTTTCGCTCTTGTTTGAGCTCGTCAGTGTAGTACAGGCTATGTCTCTCAAGTCACTAATCAAGAGCGAAACACGTGTCTGTAGTTTGGTTTTGCCCTGATATAGGTTGAATGATATTTATATCTATTTATATGGCAGCATCCAAGGTGTCTTTTAAAGTGTTAGAAATTTCTAACCGACACCATTTCAGTTCAAAACTGAAATTTTTACTATTGACAGTATGGCATTAGATACTTTATGTATCATCTTTGGACATTTTTAGACTGTCACAAAACGCTCTGTTCGTTTTATATATATATATATATATATATATATATATATATATATATATATATATATATATATATATATATATATATATATATATATATTAAAATACGTAACCTCGAAAATGCGAAATTTACCGGATTTCTCGCAGCTTCCTGGTCTGGAATTTTATACCGCAGACCATCGCGGGAATGTTGACGAACACTATAGAGTCAAAAAACAAACAAAGTCTCCTAAGAAATTGCTAGTTTGGCAAGCAATCTGCTCTTGTGGTAAAAGAAGCGAAATTTTCATCAGCCAAGGCAGTATAAACTCAAAAATATACATCGAAGATTGTTTAAAAAACGACTTTTACCATTCTTAAGAAATCACAGTGTCTCAGCATTCTTCTGGATGGACTAAGCTTCATGTTACTATAGCAAGGCCACCAAGGAATGGTATGAAGCTAATGGGGTTGTTTTGGTGCCAAAAGATGCCAAGAACTAAGACCAATTGAAAGGTATTGGGCTTTAGTGAAAAGGGAGCTAAAGAAGATTAAGAAATCAGCAAAAACAGTTAAGGAACTTAAAAAAAGTGAAAAACAGCTTCCCAAAAAATACCTGAAACCACCATAAAAGTCATGATGGAGAGGATTCCAGAAAAATTCATAAAATTTTGTAAAGATTAATTTTAGTTCCCTTTTGTAATTAAGTTAAATATTTCTGAGAATATACCTTTTTAAAATGGGTTTACTTTTTGAAATCTGTCCAGTGGTTCAAAAGATATAGGTATTTTTGTGTGGCACTCTTTTTTCTGGCACAATCCTTAGGTTGGATAGACACCCGGTAGGTGGCACTGTGTTTTCTAACGTTCTATTCATCTATCGGATTGTTTTGTGTGAAGAATAAATTCACCAGACTATTGTTTCCGTGCCTATATCGGTAAGAATTACTTAGTTTAATGATTGTAGTTTAAAAATATTCCCTGAGCGGTGTTATAGTATAATTTCAACTCTTTCTGGTGGCGATTAGTAATTCTTGAGATAAAACGAGTAAGTAAGTCTAAAACTAATTTGTTTCTTTTATAACGATACTTCTTTGAAACACAAGTAAGTCGATTTTGATAATGTTTATTTAGTATTACCTGATACGAACCAAAATTAAAAGTAGTTTTTCTTTCACCATACATCAGTTTTTTTTATTATCATCAAAGTCAGTGCTAGTTTTTATATTGATCTGAAAGTTCGTCTCGGCTATTGAAAAATGGAAGAAAAAAAATTAATTGTTTTTTGAAATTTGTATTTGTAGTAAATCATCTAAAACGAGTGTTTGAGTATAATTTGTACAATTTGTACTCTGGTGCCATTAATTTTATGTTTGGGAGGGACAGGTGAAATTCTTAGAAGTAACCCACGATTTAGTAAGCTAGCTAAGAGAATAATGCCTTTTGGGACTTTTTAACGTTACAAATCAGGCGTCCAACACCTCTTCCAACACCTTTTAGGAAGTTTTATTGTTACAGTTTTAATTTCTAGATTATTTAACATCTAGATTGTAGGGAAACCAAGTAGATGGTGTTAAATTACGATTTATAAATAAGTAGATAAATTAGAAATAAAAATAAAATGAAAAACATTAAAAAAAAGAAAAAATTGCGACTAAGAATGCCAAAAAATACTTTTCTATATCTATCTATCTATACATATAATAAAACTGTAGAAATGTATATGTGCGCGCATCACATAAAAACTACTGATCCTATTCGAATGCGGTTTTCAGAGACGTATTTGTCTTCTTTCAACTTAACATCTGGTGTATAAAACTTTCTTCCCCCACCCCTTTAGCGGGGCGAGGAAAGAAATTTTTATACAAAAATCAACACGCCACGCGAACGACGTCGCGGGTACATCGAAATAGAACACAAAAATGTGGTTAGATTTTTTTGTCTGTCTGTCTGTATGTTTGTGCGTGCATCACATGAAAACTACCGATCCTATTCGAATGCGGTTTTCACAGATGTATTGGTCTTCTTTCAACTTAACATCTAGTGTAGTAAAATTTCTCTCCCATTCCTTACATGGGGTGGGGTAAGAAATTTTTATACAACAATCACACGCCACGCGAACGACGTTGCGAATACAACTAGTTAACTAATATAAGGCAACCGACAGGTGGCGTAGCTAAGAAAACAATTCTTACTTCAGTATTATGACGCCACCGGAAGATAGCGCAGTTAATATTTCATATATTTAAACCCGACATTCTTACTAAATTAAGTACTATGATGCCACCGTTAGTATTAAAATAAAAAAAGTTATTGAAAACAAAAAAAAAATCCTAAAAATTTGAAAAAATAAAGAAAGGATGTGTTGTGCGATACGAAGTTCACCGGGTCAGCTAGTATTTAAGAATATTCTACAAGTAAAATTTGTTATACATTGTTTAATCCTTCAACCCTTATAAAAACCACCGCTTACGACCAAAAATATAAAAAATGTGGAAATATTATTTTTTAAATTATAATATTTTGCCAATAAATTATCATTGTTCTTCATATACATAATATTAGAATACTTTTACTGCATGAAATATGTTTGGTTTCTCGCGTTTTCTTGTCCGCTATGCTCCTAAATGCCTGCTTTGATATTTTGGAAAAAAATACGATGGTTTTTTATCGATAATTCCCTTCCCTAGAAGATTAACGAAAAAGTATTTTGTAAGAAATATCAAGCACTTTAATGACATTTAAATTAAAACTTTCTATACCTCTTAATTTTAAAAAAGAGTTCAGTTCAAAGGGCTTCGATAAGCTGCAAACTGTAGGTAAATGGATCACCATATCTTATACAATTTTCATTACACAAAATTAAAAAATAATCTTATTTTGTATACGAAACTCTTGGTAACGAACCTATATGAAAAATACTTTTTAGTTTATTTAAAATAAAAATAATGGTAAATCTAAAAATGCCAAAATTCTTATTTTTTTTTATCAATTTTTACATTATGTAAAGTTTTAAAACTTTGGTTTTCTTGACAATTAACCTTTTTTAACTTAATATTTATTCAGGTTATAAAAGTCGTTTAAAAAATAATAATGCATTTGTTTTTATTGTTATTATATTATGTTATTTGTCCAGAATGTATTTTTTAGTATCTAAGTAATATTAAAACTTTTTAAGTAATCTTTCAAAAATTTTTAATCGTGAACAACTTAAAAAGTATCAAGTTTACAAAAAGAACCGTTTTAAATCTACTGATTTCATCCTCATGATAAAAGCCTGTTTTGGCAGAGGGTAGCTTTTAAAGTAGTGAAAAAAACTACCGAAATCCAAATTTTTAAGACAGCTATTTAAATTAACAATATTTTACGCAAAAACGGGCTATGAAAACATAATATATAAACACAAAAACCAAAGAAAAAAGATATTTTAAAAATAAGATAAAAATGGTAGCAAACTAAATTAATCTGTAATTGATAAAAGAATACAAAAGTAAGATAAACGTAGATCAGATTCAACATTTTTTAATTGTTTGGAGGTTATCGTAACTAGACCTTTTTAACACTTTTGTAAATAGAAATTGGTCATGAGAAGAGAAAGAGACGAAAAAAAGAAATAAAATTACCAAAAGACACGAAAGATATACCTTTGCAGCCGTGATAAAAATATTCAATATTCTTTCAATATTGATCCACAATGTCCAAAGCCACCTTTCCATTAGGTAAAAACGGTAACTACTTAAGTAGCTACAGAAGGTTGTAAGATACACTAAAGAGATAAAAATGATTCAAAAATTTAGTAGAGAATTACTAACTTTGTAACCATAAAAGCAGAAAAAGAAGGAAAAAAACTGCCTAACAGACCCGAAGGATATTCATATATGCCCGGCATTGATAACAACGATTAAATTCCTGCTAAATAGACGAAGTTATTTACTTTATTCTGGTGATAAAACTAGATTTTTGGCATTGGCAAAGTGATAATGATCATCAGCCATTTTATATTACTAAAAAAATAATCACCAACTATTCTCCGTATTCCACTGGTTTATAAAGTTTTTATGTATAAAGAAAAATTACAGATTTGATTCTTTTCAACTGTAAATAAAAAAAAAATAAGTTTCTTTATTTGCATTACCTGTAACAACCTAGAAATTCTGCTTAAGACAGCAAAACATATAAGTAAATCGTAAAAGATTCTAAACGGATTTATAGATAAAGAAAAAGTATTCAAAAGAATACATATAACTTGTAAAAAGATACAGTTCTTTATCAATGTGGCAGTCGTTAATTAACCAGTTACTATGTTGTCTACACTGTTTTACTATGAAAATGGTAACCAAAAGAGATAATGACGAAGAAAAACTAACAGACATAAATTATGCGATGTAGTTATTTATAAAATTTAATTACATAAAAGTTAAGTACATCTAAGAGATTTTTTAATCAATTAAGTTTTAGAAACTTACCACAAAGGCTATTGCATAGAATAAACAATAAAAGTTGACCACAAAATAACCCACACATTTTTATTTTTTAAGTTCACATTCCCTACCACTCTTCACATCACACAGAAAAATTGTTCTAATATCACCCAGAAGAATAGGAGAATAAATATAATTTTTGTACCAAAATTTAAAATTCAAAATTGTTTTGATGGATTCAACGACACAATCCCGATCGTTGTTTATTTTTCTACAAGATTCTACGTGTTATTTCGAGGAACATCGCGGGAAAACTGCGATAGAGCGAGCGCGATAACATGCGCTCCTGCTGTTAGCGATTTTCTTGCTGTTACTGCTCTCGATGTTCCTCCTGGTCGGCCGCCGCTATTCCTGTCGCCACTCCCACTTCATAACCGGCTTGATCGCGAGGTGAAATCTATTCAAGATATATTTTCTTTTGCGGTGTACCTTGAGAGAATCTCTTCCTTCTGAACACTTGGGGTTCTTTGGGGTTGTGGTGAACAAGCATAGGAGAGTGTGAATTAGCTTATAAGCGTTTGGTATCTAAGAATATAAAATAAAAGGGATGGAATTGTAAGCATTTAGTTTGCTTTTATCCAGTGACTTTAGAGTTAACGAAATTTTACAAATTCTTGTAGTTTTATGAAGGACATATAAAGGGTGGATAAATTTTTGTGCACTTTCAGATATAAGACCTGGTCTCTATGGAGCACACACCTGCTTACCATACCGTAACTCATTATTTTTTTCTTGATTTAAAGCATAAATTCATACTTTTATGCAACAAGACTCTGGTATCAAAACGCTAAAAAAATTATGAATGATTATACAGTAAAGTAAAAAGTTGCGCTACGTTTAACAAATTAAAAATAATAATTTTATTGAATTACAAACTGTCAAATCTTTGAAGTCTCAAATCTGACAACTGACAAATCTTTTAACTGTAAAGACTGTCAACAGTCAAATGAGCCAACTGTCAAATTTAGCAAATATTAAACATAAATGTTAGTTGTGCTACACTATTAAAATCTAGAAATTTTTTTGATATTTTTTTAAATATATAAATGCATAATAATTAAATTACGATTTTGTATATTTTTAGAAAGTTTTTTTATATTTTCGCCGTGTTCTGTGTCTCTGTGTCATTCCGTGGAATTTGTAATCGAATTTAAACCTATTTCCCGACTACCTATAGCTCTGAAATTTTCAGGATAGCTAAGAACTGGATGACAATGCATGTTTCAAGTGTGTTTAGGCATATACATAGATTTCGAAATTTATACCGAATTGATATTAAACATGATCTAAGTTGTGTATAGATAATATTATTTTGAAAGTTATTAAATAAATCGTTCGTAGCGTAGTTGGTTAGGCGGCGGATCGGTCCACTTGTAACAGTTCTGTTATGTTATCATAATGGGATCGATTACGCGACAGAGAAGTTTTTTTTTCTTTTTTTTTTGTTCTTACATGTGAAAACAGTAATTATTATTTTAACTGGTATTAAAATAAACTGTTTTAGAAAGTTTTTAGATACAACTACCCTTTTTGTTTTGTTAACAAGGAAAGAATCTTCTCTATGATCAATCACAGCGTTGTATGACTTAATATTTTTGCAAAATCAGGGATGCTGTGCATTGTTGAGATGACACAAAATATGACCTATAAATCAGTAAAAAACTTTCTATTATAAAAAGTTCTTTTTGTAAATTGTGCTTATTGTATATTTAACTGGTAGATCCATTAAAAAACAAATCAAAAATAATTTTATTAAATTAAAAAAAATGTTAAATATGATAATTTTTAAATCTGGTAGCTGTCAATTCTGTGAACTCTCAAATCTGGCAACTGTCAAACCAGTCAATTGTCAAACCTGCCAACTCTCAATTCTTCCAACCACGAAGTATAGATACCAGGAGTTTAAACGTAATGTTAAAAAAATGGTCTCAATTTAGGGGACAGAACTATTGCCGGTAGAGTGCGCTCGTGTTTAAAAGATACTCGTTTAAATCCTTACGCGGGAAGGGTAACATGCGCCGCCAGTGGCAAAAAATAGAACTATGATTTGGGTTGATTATTGAGATCAGAAATATTATGGAAAAGCCTATACCGTGTAGACTTCTGGTATCTAGTCTTCGTGCTTTCAACTGTCAAACTTAAATGTTGTGCTGCACTATTAAAATCTAGTAAGTTATTTTGATATTTATTAAAATATACCTATGCAAAATAATTTAATTTTATACATACCCTTACTTTAACTGATACGATTACGTATATTTTTTTAACTACAACAAAAAAATTTTAATATAAAAAATCCTTTAATTTCGTTCGGGTCATTTGTAAAATGCTAATGGCAGCATCGCCTATTCGCTATTAGTTTATGATAGGAATAGATAACAGGTAAGTAAAGGCAGCGCCGAATGTGGTCTGGTGGTCGTATTATGAAATATATATTATAAGCACATATACATATACGACGTTAATATGAGAAACTGATAGATTAGGTATGTGTCAAATCATCCATTGAAATATCAAACCGTTACTTTTTTGTGTTATATTTTTATTCGAGTATTGAGCCGATGTCCTTGATTCTTGAAAACTAATTATTTTCTAAAATCAATAAATTAGACTAACACAAAATGCCATTAAGACAATATTAAAAAATACATTACATCAGGACTCGAACGTCTGATTTATCTATTAATCTAGTCTGGATCTGTTTTGGATTGTAAATTTTTCATAGAAAGCCATTTTTTGCTGAAATCCCTTTAGGATGTGCCCCATATCGATAATTACGATATGCTTCAGTAGCAAACCCTTTGGTAAATTTTTTATTTAACAAAATCTGAAAAAAATAGAAAATTTTTAATTTTTTGCTCGTTTTTTCGTATATAATTCGAAATATATTGCTCCTAGAGAAAAAATTATAAAAAGTTAAAAGTTTTATTTATTAATTACTTAATGAATTTTACACAATTTTCATTTTAGGAAAAATAGCAATAACAAATGAAGTTTTCGACTCTCTAAACCTGACTTACAAACTCCATATTTTGCCTAAAAAACTTTTTACCTAATGCGCTTCATGCCAACATCCATAAAAAAGAAATGTGAATCGGCAAGTTCAAAATCATAGCGCGCGCTAAAAATTACATTCTCTCGGCTTCCTAAATTTTAAAGCTAATGTGTTTAAAGCTATTGAAATTGTTTATAAGACTAAAAAATTTTTTTAAAAGTTTAAACAAATTTTTAGTCAACCAATTTTAATTTTACAAAGTGTGTTTTAAAGTTTGAGCCTTCTTTTATATGTAAAAAAATGGAGACTAATTTGTGATTTCTTTTTGCAGTAGGGTGAATTGCAAAAGTATTATGCAGAAACTATTTGACCGATCTTAGGGAAATTTAGTACATATTTTAATCATATTAAAAAGTTTTTTCTCGCGAAATATGAAGTTTGTAAGTTAAGTTTAGAGAGTCGACAACAATTAAAATTTCTCTTGAACCAAATATTGTGTAAAATTAAATATTGAAACTTTTAACTAATAATTTTTTTCCAGGTGTAATTATTAACGAAAATAGGAGCAAAAAAATGAAAAATTTTCAATTTTATTTTATTGAGATTTTGTTAATTAAAAAATTTAGTACCTGGTTTGCGATGGCACGTATCGTGATTATCGATATAGGGCACATCCTGAAGGGATTCCAGTAAAAAATAGCTTCCTATGGAAAATGTCCATTTCTTCATTTCGACAGATACCTATCGACTGGTCTATATTGCTGATAGCGCCTTTAACCATAAAGCAACAGATGATAAAAGTCGGTATTTTCGATTATATCTTAATTAAACTTATGTCGCATAGAGCATTTATTTATGAAAGAATATTTTTGTGAAATCGGCAATCGATTTTTTCCTAATGTCATTTATTGTTTATTTCGTTTACAAATTTCCTCTATAAAGGTCTAAAATCCATATCCCTACTAATATTATAAATGTGAATGTAAGTTTGTTTGTTACACTTTCACGCGAAAACAACTCAACCGATCATCATGAAACTTTGTACACATATTCTTGGAGGTATTAGAAGTAACAAAGGATACTTTTTATTAAAAAAAATTATTTTTTTATTTTTTACGAAAACTAAACATATTTCAACAAATTCTTGCTAAATTAAATAATATGACGTAAGGTGTCGCAGTTGCTACCTAATATATTTAATCGATAAATTACAAAATATAATAAAAAATAGGATACTCCTGATAACTTACGAGAAAATATGATAAAAACGATAAAATAAAAAAAAAATTGAAAACAAAATAAAATCGTAAAAATTTGAAAAAACCAAAAAAGACATCAGTTTTATGCGGTACGAAGTCCGCCGGGTCAGCTAGTAATCCTTAAAACCGTTAATATTTAGAAAATGATAATACTAGTATTACACTACCAATTTATACTTGTTTAAATTAAAGTATTATTGAAACTAGTTTAACGCAGGGTTGCCGCTTTTACATAAAAATAAATAACTAAGAACTAGAGACCATGTTTTATAAAAGATAGTTAGTTGTATTTAAATATTTTGTGTATTTTTTGAAAATTGTAGAAAATGTTTAATTATACTAGACAAACTCCAATGTATAGTCTCAAACCGGTTTTTTCAAAAATCGTATTTTTTATGTAACACATTCTTTAGAAACAAGTTGCGCAGCTTTTGTAATCCTTTAGTTTATTCGGATTTTTGTATTCCTTTTCTAAGTAGATATTAAACACTCTTTTATTAGAAAATAATAATATTTCTATTACTATTATAATTGCATAATAAAAACTATATATAATTAGTTACTTGTTTAAATAGGTTTTTTTAACTTTCTTGTTGTCGTAGTGATTATTGTTTTTGGAAAGCTATCAAAATATTAAAAAACAAATCTATTTTTTACTTCCCGTCCATTAAACTAGAAAATGAAAGTTGAGCCAGATTTTATGCATAAAACGTAAAGCATTCTGTTATATATCTTAATAATATTTTCAATCCTAATTAACGTCAAGCTGATGAAGAAAAACCGGAAAAATTTATTTTACTGGAAAAAGGAACCAGAATGCTATCATTGACTTTGATATCTCTGTATCCTGTGATATCGAAGCTGTGTAAGAAACTCCTACTCATAAAAATGAACACAAGTATTAATGCAAGAAACCTGATTTTGACACATCAATTTGAAATTATTTTAGAAACAAGGATTCTATAATTAATTACATAATTGAAAATATTCTCCAAAGATCGCTAGACAAGAAAAATTTTGTACAACTGTCGTATTTGACTTCGATAAAGTCTGTTATAAAAGTTTAACACATAACCTCAAACCTATTGTGTACAATCAGTACTTACACTTTTCAGGAATATATAACTAAACAATACTTTAGGATTAAGCAGAAAAGCAGTATTTCATATTTTAGATAACGGCCTGTCAAAGCAACGGCTCCGTTTGATTTTAGTTGGTATTCACAACTTAACCAGACGAGATATAACGGCACCGTTACAAAACGAGTGAACACAATGTGGCAACGTTGTATCGGTAACTAAATCTGTAACGTAAGTGTCAATCATACTTCAAACTTTAACCGATCTTTGTTTTTGTTGGTTTGATATTTGTTTGAAATCCTTGTTTTGTTAAAAGTTTTTATATAAATATATACGTGTGTTCGCAGTAAGTTAGATTAAATATTTATGTTGTTGTTTTACATAAAGTTATCCCCAA
Organism: Altica lythri; assembly: GCA_964028335.1. NCBI lineage: Eukaryota > Metazoa > Arthropoda > Insecta > Coleoptera > Chrysomelidae > Altica > Altica lythri. The sequence continues at coordinate 30,833,551 of OZ034809.1, read as the reverse complement.
GATCAATGGCTATATTGTGTAATACAGCACAAGCAACTATAACTGCTGCTGTGGTATCCACGTTCGTCCTCAAACCCACAGACAAACAGGCAAATCTTCGTTTAAGAACTCCAAAACACCTCTCCACAGTATTTCTTGTGGCAATTTGGGCTCTGTTGTACGCTTCTTCAGCTGGAGTTCTTGGGTTTAACACAGGTGTTAATAGATATGTCTTACATGGATATCCACTATCACCTAGGAGAAAATACTTGATACAACGTCTTTACGAAAACGATATCTGGCCTTAAAATCAACATCGTCATATTTCTCAAAGACATTAATTCGAGGTCTTATGAATCGAATTCTTCGATATCTTGGTTCCTCTTCTCCATCACTGGACTCCGATAAAGAAGTCTGTATCCATTAGTAAATATGACTCATGAAGAAAGACTGGTAGCGAGGAATCAAATAACTTTTATTAAGCTAAAATAAAATTAGTTTTACTTTCTCATTATATTTGATTTGATAATTTATTTTAGTCGTTTTTTAAAACAATTTAGAATGTTTAAATGAAATGTTAAATTGGAATAAAAATATTTCATGAAAAATAAAGATTTAATTTTAATAAAAAAAACCATAGAAAGTTATTAATAATGTATATTTACCTTTTAAGTATTTTCAACAGTAATCCTAAACAATATAATAAAGCTTTTATTAGCAAGAACTTCCAATAGCTGGACAATAATACGAATTTAACCAGTAGTTGAGCACTGATTATATTTCAGCTTGATTATCTCAAATATAACGGAACCGTTAAACAAAAATTTGGTTTCTGAATACCATTTAGCGTGAAACGGGTCCGTTATATCATATAACGGCTCGTTATATTGACGGTTCCGTTATCATCATTTAACAGAGAGAACTGTCAAAATAACGCCTCCGTTAAAATATAACGGGTCCGTTATATTTTAATCGAGTGTTCTGAATACGGGTATTAGAGTAACAGCCGTATTCATAAATATCAAATAACGGTACCGTTTCGATAACGGCCTGTCAAAGCAACGGCTCCGTTTGATTTTAGTTGGTATTCACAACTTAACCAGACGAGATATAACGGCACCGTTACAAAACGAGTGAACACAATGTGGCAACGTTGTATCGGTAACTAAATCTGTAACGTAAGTGTCAATCATACTTCAAACTTTAACCGATCTTTGTTTTTGTTGGTTTGATATTTGTTTGAAATCCTTGTTTTGTTAAAAGTTTTTATATAAATATATACGTGTGTTCGCAGTAAGTTAGATTAAATATTTATGTTGTTGTTTTACATAAAGTTATCCCCAAGATCAATGGCAATATTGTGTAATACAGCACAAGCAACTATAACTGCTGCTGTGGTATCCACGTTCGTCCTCAAACCCACAGACAAACAGGCAAATCTTCGTTTAAGAACTCCAAAACACCTCTCCACAGTATTTCTTGTGGCAATTTGGGCTCTGTTGTACGCTTCTTCAGCTGGAGTTCTTGGGTTTAACACAGGTGTTAATAGATATGTCTTACATGGATATCCACTATCACCTAGGAGAAAATTGTTTCTGCCATATCTTCCACGAGTCAAATTAACAACTAAAGTGCTATCATTTAATATAGTTGAAGCGTGTACTGAGCCGGGCCAACGTGATATTATGTGCCTTATTTTTAAATGTGCATCACACACTACTTGAACATTTAAAGAAAAATATCCTTTTCGGTTGCGATACAGCTCTGCATCTCTTTCACCAGGAGATAAAATTTTTACATGCGTACAATCCACAGCACCAATAACTCTGGGGAAATTTCTTATTGCGTAAAATTGGGTACACACTTCTAGAATTTCTTCCTGGGTCGATGGCATTTTAATCTCTTCTTGCCCTAACAGTGCAATATAGTGCGTAACTCTTTTAATTATACGAGACACTGAGGGCTGCGAAATATTTACATTGTCTCCAATACAATTTTGAAATGCACCGGTTGCATAAAATCTCAATGTAAGAAGTAGTTGGGCCATTGGTTCTATGGATCGGTTAGCATGAACTTTTGGCTGCAAATGATTACCAATTCTATCTAAAATACTTGATACAACGTCTTTACGAAAACGATATCTGGCCTTAAAATCAACATCGTCATATTTCTCAAAGACATTAATTCGAGGTCTTATGAATCGAATTCTTCGATATCTTGGTTCCTCTTCTCCATCACTGGACTCCGATAAAGAAGATAGGTCTGTATCCATTAGTAAATATGACTCATGAAGAAAGACTGGTAGCGAGGAATCAAATAACTTTTATTAAGCTAAAATAAAATTAGTTTTACTTTCTCATTATATTTTATTTGATAATTTATTTTAGTCGTTTTTTAAAATAATTTAAGAATGTTTAAATGAAATGTTAAATTGGAATAAAAATATTTCATGAAAAATAAAGATTTAATTTTAATAAAAAACCCATAGAAAGTTATTAATAATGTTTATTTATCTTTTAAGTATTTTCAACAGTAATCCTAAACAATATAATAAAGCTTTTATTAGCAAGAACTTCCAATAGCTGGACAATAATACGAATTTAACCAGTAGTTGAGCACTGATTATATTTCAGCTTGATTATCTCAAATATAACGGAACCGTTAAACAAAAATTTGGTTTCTGAATACCATTTAGCGTAAAACGGGTCCGTTATATCATATAACGGCTCGTTATATTGACGGTTCCGTTATCATCATTTAACAGAGAGAACTGTCAAAATAACGCCTCCGTTAAAATATAACGGTCCGTTATATTTTAATCGAGTGTTCTGAATACGGGTATAGGTGTTCTACAAGGCAGTGCGTTGGATCCAGTCCTATTCCTACAAGATACTTGTGTTATGCCACCTTTGCTGTTGACACGGCCACCCAATCAATTAGGTCAATTAGGAGAACAAGTGAATAGACGACCAATAAAGTCCAATAGCAATTAATAACGATTTCAACATCGTTATCAGTGAAGTTAAAAGTTAATGTGGCAGCCGAAAAATTAATAATTAGAAAATATATATTTCAAATTTTCTTTTCTTTTAGAAGTAGTTAATCCATCTGTTGGTCAACGCCTTGCAATGAATTAGATTTGTTAGTTAGCCTTAGATCTTTTATACTATTAAGAAGTTCATAAAGTCAAAGAAGGTTACCTTGGCCGTTTTGAAAATGTCTAGTTAGTTTTGTGAAATACCTTTCCTTAGCAACAGTTTACCAAGATTTGTCAAAAAGGTCCAATATGTACCGAATTAAAAATTTACTTTTGTAACGGGCACATTAAACTAGAAATTCTAAGGTTTATATTTAAAACTGAGAATCGAAAGTTCACCTGTAATTAATCAAAAATCTGACTACTTCTGGAACACTCTACCTCTGGTTGTTAGCAAGTTCAACAGTACTTGTGCCGTAGATATCCTTCCTGATTCGGAGAACAGTGAAAGTTAAAAGTATTTCATTGTTTAAGAACTAATTATAAATAGTTGTATTAATTTAATTTTTTATTTAAATAAACAATTAAGGTTTGAGTTTTATTAGTGCAGTTTTACTTGGCGCCCTATCCTTGATTTTTATATAACGACGACTCTAAACTAAAGGGAGGAATTTTGTTAGGAAATTTTAGATTTGTATATTTATAAATATTTAAGATAAATTACAGATACAAATTAACTGATTCTATACCTGAATTTAAATCAGAATTAGGCTCAATCAAGTTTAATTTGCTTATGTTAACATTGGTTCACAAAAATATAAAGTTGCTCAAAACAACATAATATGCCTTATCTTACAGTACAGTATAATACATCAGTCTTACAGTACAGTATAATAGCATGGGTGGGAATCTTTTCGACAGTACGATTAAGCCATTGAAACTAGTTCAAAAATCGGTTTTAACAATAATTTATAAAAAATCGCGCTTGTACTCGTTATTGCAGTTTTTTTCACTCTTATATATTAATTCTCTTGCCAAGTATATGCACAAAAATTATCGTGCATGGATTTGACAAGCGTTGAAGACTAACAGGGTGCCGTCGTTGTACCTGATGTACAATAATCAGTTACCCAAAGGTCCAAAATTGATAAATAAATTGCCTTCTCGTTTTGAAATTGAAAATGTTAAATTACTTAATTGTAAACATGTTTCTTGGCTCATTTAGCATGACTATTTTTACGTAGCTTTTTGCCTAGCTCGTCTTACCGGAATGGGACGATTCAGCGCCACCGTTTCATCGCCGCCGTTTCATCGCCGGCCATTTCATCGCCGGCCGTTTCATCGCCTGCCGTTTCAACGCCAGCTGTTTCATCGCCGTTTTAGTTTAATGAAATTAAAATATTTTTTTGATAGGATGAGCAAAAGTGATAAACATATATTAAGTTCTTGTAAAATATAAGGTCTTAAAAACATTTCAAATAATTTTGTTTTTGCTCACTAGTTAATTTAACTATAATATGCATTTAACGATAAAGCCTTTTTTCTTCTTAGAACAACGCTCTAGGTATTAGAATTACGGATATTCCGATAATTAAGACGACCATACGAACTATGTAGGTACTTAAGAAGATTATAGAACTATGAGATAAAATATTTTTTCCAAATTTGGAGTTTAAATTACCCCATCGCTCATGTAAAGGACTATATAATGTTAAGCATTAGTAATGTGAAATTATTATTTCTTCGTTACAATTAAAAACCTTCACATATCTTAATTTTTTAGCGTTGCGTTCATAAAGTTTCATCGCCGCTTTATAAAAATGCAATTTAAGTATTTTACTTACAGAAACGATTAGTGATTGTTTTTTTTTTTTAATCTGCACTATTATGGAGTACATGACACTACTAAGAACAGGGTTGTTAAAATTTAAAAATACTAAATTTAAATTGTTGTTACTTGAGTACTTTTGCGAAAAAAATAAACAGCAATAACCTAGACCTGACGATGAAACGGCCGGCGATGAACTGGGTCTGGCGATGAAACGGCGGCGATGAAAAGGCGGCGCTGAAACAGCGGCGCTGAAATGTCCTAGACCGTCTTTTACTACCATAAATATTCCGACTTCTGACAGATTGATTGTTCTGCTCGCTACTGTCTTAGGCTTCTTAAATAATTTTGACACATTTACACAACCACACATTATATTCTTGTAGCAAACTGTTCAGGTCCTAAAAATAAAAATGATTGATATTATTGAAAACTTATTAATATTATTGATATTGATTATATAATAATTTTCATTAACAATAAGCATAACATAAGCAAATACTATTTAATAGATAGGTAAAACAAAAATGAGAAACCACACTGGAAGGTCTTCTTAAAAAAAAGGAATGAACTTAATAGAAGATATAAATAAAACTATTGGCTTGCTGGACGTAACTCCACCTTGTTAATTCATAATCAGTTACCTACTACTTTAAAAATAAATACTGAAACCTGTATGAGCTGTATTAAAGTGTCCTAAAACAAACAAAGCAATAATTTATTTCAGAGTTCTACACAAAATACAGAAAATTATTATGTATGATCCATGGTATATGGCTAACAGTAACCTACATAAGGATCTAGGAATGAAATTTGTGGATACAATATCAAGAAGATGACACGTAATCATGAACAACTTCTCCGTACCCAAGAAAATATTAAGGCAATACAGCTCCCCGATACCGCTGGAGGATACTAATTAGAAAACTGAAAAGGAAAATGCCTTTTATATTGTTTTGAGTAATAATGAAAAGCATAATATAGCGCGTTTTTGTATGCTAAAATAGTGTATTATTCTCTTAGTTTAGATAAGAGACTTCAAAGGTTAATATGTTCATTTTTAACGAACATTAGTAATTTCGGAATAGGGATGTTGACCAATTTTCGGATCTGCTTTTATTTTATAGATAAACTCTTAATAAACGCGAAAAAAATATTTTAAAAATAAAAAGTGATTAATTAGAATAGATTTAAAATTTACCGCTAAAACGCCCAAAACTGTCATGTGACTTTGATTACGTCACGAACCGATAAACAATACTCGCGATCTGGCAAAGTCTAAGGAACTTGAGAGTTTTCTTGAGAAATAATTATGTTTAGGCTTTAATACTAGTTAATAATGATCACAAAGTATTAGAAATGCTGCGCAGTGCCCATGTGCAAAAACACATCAATCAGTACACCGGAAAAACTTTTTATACACGTTCCGAAAAATAAACAAATAAGAAGAAAGTGGTTATCACTTGCCAAAAAAGATCCAGTAGCTTTAGCTACAAAAAGTACGAGTTATTTTTGTGAAGATCACTTTAATGTAAGTTCTTTCTACAACTACAAATCACAATATCAATACTATCTACATAATTAAATGCAGATAGTTTTTTTTAGGTTATGTGGACAATATTATTGAAAAATTAGTGTATTTGCATCACTTTGTCTAATGCTAATTCAAATCAAATTTCTGCTTCAAAATGACATGGAAAATTATATAGAATACACTACAATGGGTACAGTATCACAAATTAGGATGAAAACTGGTTGTATGCCATCAAAATTTGCTTGTCAACCAAAAAGAGCTAGTACCTACTTCTGATTCGTGTCGACCAGCTGCTGCAAAAAGGCAAAGACTAGCATTGATAAAAGAATGTGAGGAAGTAGAAGAAATTAAAGAATTTGTATCTTAACAATCTGAAAACTTAAGTATTGATGTTCCCAGCACAAGCTCAGGTACTGACATATTCACATATTTTGTCACATATCTCAGTGATCCAAGTTTATGCTCCTACTTTGGGTGTAATATACATATTGTTTTATTTTTGTTATATCAAACATGTTTAGGTTTTAATGTTCAACAATAACTACATAAAAATAAGTAACAAGAAAGTAAGCTAATTGGGAAATTGTTGTTATATCAATTTTTATTTTTTCTTCATCAGATCGGCCTCATCAAGAAAAACAAGAAAAAACAAAAATCGATAAAGCAGTCCAGGTATACATCGCAGCTAGATATCAAAGTAAAAATACTCAGACAGAAATTAAATCACATACGAAGCAGACTTCCCCAATAAAATCAACTACAACTTTAGTATCTACATCCTCATTTAAAGTTTCTGAGTTAAAACCATTTCGTTTAATTGTACATAGGAAAGGTAATGATGACAAATCTGACAGTGACATATTCAGTGTACACTCCATTTGTAGCTCATTAATTACGTTTAAAATATATGATTTTAGGTATTTATAATTACCATTAATCAATTAAATATAACTTTACGTGAATTTACAACTACTGTCAACATGCCTATTGTTCATTGGTCAGTAATAATCAAATTGTATTTTAAATGATCGGTGAATTAATATTTATTGTTAAAAAACTTTTTGTATATAACTTTTATATATAACAAAAGTGAGTCTTCTCCAACAACAATAACTAGAAAACCAAAACGGTCCCTCTAGTAGATAATGTGTTTGGTGCCATTCTTTAGCTTTTAGCACTCTCGTCATAACGTCTATTTTTCTTATTTTATGTGTCCTTCTTATTCTTCCTGCCTGAGACCGTCTTTGGACATAACATAACAGTGCAGGAGGCGCAAACGGGGAAATACTTTATGTAGGTTCTTTCCTATCCATGTAGTGTAGGACTCCATAGCGTTTGTGCCAACCACGTATATCCACTAAAACCTCTCCTTTTGTCTTTAATTGGTTTTTTACTAAATTTTGGTGGTTTAACATGCGACAAGCTGCACATAATTTTTTTAATCATTTTATATTTTTTAATATTCTGATGATTTAGGATTAGTTATTAAATAAAGCATAAGTCATGCAACTTAATCAGGAAGCATGCCAGGTGCCAGCTTGCTTAATTTCGTTGTTATAGTCTTTTGTCTTTTTTTTTTCCTATTATTTCCTATCTACTACAGCATCTTTGTTAGTTTTCGTCAGAAGAAGGATATTTCAGGGTTTCCAGGTCGGTTGATCCATTAATCCGTGTATCCTAGAGTTTACTACCCTACTGATATCTTCTTTCTTTCGTTTCCATGCCAGTCATAATCTTTATCGCAAAGATTTTAACTGTTTTTATGCCAATCTTGGCTTCTGCTTCCGATCATTCTCTGTGCTGTTATACAAGAAGGTGTCTAGCTGTCCGCATGTACAGTTCGCATCTAGCTTTTTCTATACGGTGCGTATAGCGCCAAAACAAAACATGTCCATTTAGAAGTTGACTCAGAAAGTAGTTTAACTCCCTGTATTGACATTCGCTTCAGGTGGTAATATCTTTAATCAGTCATCTCGCCCACGCGCCGTTTTTATCATTTTCCACCTTGGTTGCCAGGAAGCAAGAGTTCCCCTTCTGGCTTCCTTTGAGTAGTGTGGAAGTCTCGTTTTAAAAAATCATGTGTCTTTTCTTGACAAGAAGGTCGATTGGGATAACACCTGCAATAACCTGGGTTGCCGCTGTTAAGATCGTTCAGTAGCCAGATTTGATCCTTAGCAAATTTTTTGTTGGAGGCCCTCTAGTTTGATTTTATATTTTAACTGCAGAGCGCCACACTGGAGCTACGTAGAGGAACGTGGACTCCACAACTATGTACAGTAAATTTTTTTACAGCAGTATGGTCCTCCAATGATGGATAGAACACCTTTGAGCTTTCCGCCTACCACATTCACTATTTTAAATGCCTCTACTATGTAAGGGCCACAACTATATCTATTTAGGCAGATATTTTAGATTGCTTATCAGGAAAATTTCCACATTTTCCAAGTGGAATTTAATTTCTCGAATGTCTCTTTTACCGTTAAGTACTATCAGTGGCTTTTTTTAAAGAGTTCTCTCCATTGAACTCTTGGTCATTCTCATCGCTTTATTTAAGCGGCTGTCAGCCGTATGTTTTTAACTTACTTTTACAATAAATGCCATACCATTAGCGAATTCTATGGTTCCAAAACCCAACCCGTAGTTCAGGTCTAGGACTTTATCATAGAGAACATTCCACAGTAAAGGTCATAGAACGGAACATAGCAAATGAACCTGAAATAAATCAAATTGTGTGCCTGGATAAAAAAAATTAAATTTTAAAATTCTACTTTAACTCAGACTCTAAAATTAAAATTACGGTCGCAACAGAATTGGCAACCCTGGTTTAAAACTAAGAACCTTGCTCCTTGTTTTCAACTAATACAATATCCATTGTAGTTAACAAATGTTGAAGAAATAAGTGTTATAAGAACATACCAACCGAGTTTTCAGTATTGAAATGCACAGCTAGTTTGTCCAGTGAATAGGTTAGTAAAAGGCACTTCTACAAGTTTAGTTTTCACTAAGTTTTTGGTGGAAATGGACAGAAACTTTAGGAATGATGTAATAGATTTATAAAAAAAAAAGAGTGTGCGTGTAACCTTTACGCGCGATTGAAGTAAAACTTGTTGACGTACGTATCGGAAAATAAATATTTAATTACAATTCAATCATATTTATTGCCTATATACTTTACAAAAAAAATGAGATGTTATATTTATATTATTCATTAGAAATAGGAATTTGAAAGTTATCATTATTTTTTTTATATATGAAATAATAGGTTTATGATAACTAAAATGTGAAACATAGATTTTAGTCTATAAATACCATTAATGTATTTGAAACCGTTTGAAAATTTCATAAATAAATTTCGGAAATTTAAACTCCTCCCATAGCTGAAATTATACAGTTACTTCCATCAGAATCTTCCGTTAGAATCTACCCCTAGTCGTGCCTAAAGAAGTTTTGCTTCAATAATAGGTAAACAATATTAAAAATATACACACATTACGTTTAGAATGTGTGATTTTGTAGCTGTATCTACCTTATTGTAATACATCACAACACAAGAGCCTTCGATAGTTAGATAACCATTTCATTTTGTAGCATTTTATAGCATATTCCATAAAATTTAAAATCCTGAGTTAAGTTTGTTTCCTTCACGACTACGATGGATCTGTTATTGGTGGTCAAAGGTCAGCCATCTTGACCAGTGGTTTTATGGCCTTTATGGCTACCTAACCAAACCTAAAATAAGTATAAGAAAGTGTTAAAATATTTTGAATATTATTATTTTATGAACAAAAACGTGCAACATGCTTCTTTACTCAACATAAAGATTCCGTATAAACAATTATTTACTATCATAATATGTATGTATGTATATAAACTTACTTAATCAAATCATAATGAATGTGGCTGTCTCTTCATTTTTTCATTTTTGTCATTTTTCTTCAAATCTTTCTGGCGCTTATAATATCCCCTTTGACGTTCACAATTTATTTTTCTTTTTAGCTCTTTAAGTCTATAAAACGAAAATAGCTAGGTATAAATAATAGGTATAAATAATTAGGTATAAATAGTGTAATTACACACCAAAAATAAAATTTATGCATATAGAGTACCTACCTATTCACTCATTTTCAATCAATATTTTTTCATCACTTTCTTCATTAATAAATCCACATTGTTTATTTATATTTAATACAAACACTTTATACACAAAAAACTATTTATACAATGTATTTCGATTGACAAGATGATCAGCTGTCAATTCATACAATTACAGATTTAATTTTATTTCATATAGGAGGCAAAATCGCATGAGCGCCGCTAGGATTATTTTCAGGGGGTGCATCTGCATCTACATACTATTATGATCTAATATATATATAGAATGTAGAATGATTTGGACAGCAACCGCGACGCCTTTAGTTTTTATTCAAACAATAATTTAATAAAAAAATTAAAAAAATATGTAATTTTCTGGTAAATTCAGGTATTTTCTTTCATAGCAGGGGGGTACAAGCGCACCCTCTTGCACCCTGCTGCCGGCACCCATGCAAAATCGTGTCAGTATTGGGTTTTGTTTCCGGTTTCTGTTATTAGAATGACGTCACGTCCGTTAGAATAACTTTTTTACTCCTAGTGTCGCTAAAGAAGTTTTACTTCAAAAATATGTCAAAGAACAGCCTTTTAATATAATATATAATAAAAACTTTATTCAGATTGTAATTTAATTATCTGAAATATATCTTTTATCAGATTTTTTTATAATTCAGAATATTACAAATAAGACATAATTACTTTTCAAAGAAATAAAAAAAAAATACAACCAACAAGACTTGAACTTTGATCTATATAAATAGCCTATGTTGCTTTTAACCGTTTTTCCATGGATAAACCCAGCAGTTAGTAGGCGTCTTTTTTCATATCTTGATTTAATTTGTATTTGTATTATTGACTATAGATAGACATCGTAGATTCGAGTACTGCCGGTTGTGAGTTTTTTTTAATATCTTATTATTTTTGTTTTTCTAATTTTTATATTTGAAAGGAATTAATTTCTTCATTTTTAAAATAAATATCCACTTGATTAACAGAGTTATAAGAATCTTTACAGTTATAACATTTCTAACAATATCAATTCTGTCTAGACGGAACTTCTATTATTTGCTGTTTATTTAGAAATTTTAAGATTACATTAAAGTTTCTCTCGTTTACGGTTTATAATATTATCACTTGCATTGTACAAAAACCACAGCACACATGTGGCTATACATATTTGCAATAGATCGAATGATATTGCATAGAGTGCTATTAGATTTTAAGGTCTGACTGAGCAGATAATGTGAGACTTAAAATAATATAATTTGCTTACATATAGACGCTTGTTAACCCATATTACTATTTTATGACCAGTTCGCAATATGCTAATTCTCTAATGGAATGTGTTAACTTTCGATGCCTCCATGAACATAGAAGAGAGAGTCGAGATCGGAGTTCTATCGTTAGCAACTGCTTCCTGAGTTAGGCAATTCAAATTTCTGTTTTGTTTGAATTCTTTAGCTCTTCTGGATTAATTGCAAACTATTCTGGTACTTACAGCTTAATTAAAGTTTTCATTTAACATAAATTAGTAAAATACTTAACAATCAAATTATGCGGTTTGGATAAATAAAAGTGGGAATAGAAACTTTACCAATGTGACAGAAAAGTTGTCAGTGTATACGCTTCTCAGGCATCTCGACTTTGTGACGCCAGCGCTACCTCGTGTCGCAAGGCCGCATTAGGTTAAGTCAGGTGCTATGTATTGCCTATTGTTTATCATGCAAAATCACTCTTCTGTAATGAGCGTTATTTAAAAACTTTAGTTGAAAAACCGCTAATTCTTCGATTGTGAAAATGAACATCACGATCAAGAATCATTTTCAGGCCGTCAAACTGTAGGGAATTTCAAAGATGTTCTGAAGTGACTTTCATAAAAAAAAGATTTTTTTAAGATTGATAACAAAATTTGGAAAAAATAGTTAGCTACTTTTAGAGTAATTGAGCACATAATATTACATAGGTTCTAATGAGAAAATTGGTATTTTTCTCACAATAAGTTTTTCTTTTCAAACTTAACAATAAATTTGAATGCTTCTGTGTCTAACTAAATGTTCGAGAAAAAAAACAGAAATAAAAAAACTTTGTCACTCTTAGCATTTTATTTGATAAACATTATTGGTACATACTCGACTCGACGGACTGCGACAATCCAATCCTTGCGACGAGCTACTTCCCACGATTTCGAGGAAAATCTATAATAACTGATTCCTGGGATAGTATAACCCCGGGAATTGCACCCATTAACACAACAAGTGTGACCACTACTTTTTTTCGCGGACATTTCACGACAATCGATTAAAATTTTAAATTTAAAAAAGCACACACTCCGCTGGAATTACATAGCATATGACACTTATGACAGCCGATTGACCCAACCGCATGTCGCGGCAGTCCGTTTGGTGGCGCTGTTTTGTATTGTAATACTGTTTATTCTTGTATTTTTCACGACAAATTGTTTGAGTTATTTATGCAGGACATTAATACAATACAAGTTCTGTCGGAAAGCAAACAGGACATTTAAGTGCTAGCGTTCGATAGGTACATTTTTTATTGATGTCCTGTTAAAAGTTTATAAAAATTAAAACACTTTACACCGAATTATTGCGCTTACAGTGACAGTACCTATTAACATCGATCGAAAAATAAGCATCAAACAAAGATCCAATATTAAGTCCGTTTTGAACTTGGTAAAACATTTACTATACGCATCGATTGTTTAAACAAGTTTATGGTGATGATTGTTTATCTAGTAGTCAAGTCCACGAGTGGTTTACATGGTTCAAAAACTTTCTGTAAAACATTGTGGCAGATGACGAAACTTAGTGTGTTTAATACAATTCCTAAACTAGCGTCAAGAAAGTCGTTTGGAAAAGTCTAAAGACAATGTTGATTTTAAAGGGAATTATTCACGAAAAATTTCATTTAGCGATTCAAACGGTTAATGCTGTGTATTATATTGGTGTTATGAGGCATTTGCTTTTGAGCATTTGTCGTGTTCGGCCTGAATATCGCGAAAAAGAAAGCTTGAGCTTGTTGCATGATAATGCACCAACACATCGATCAACACTTGTGTCCGATTTTTTATCAACAATGACATTTCAACCATAAACCACTCCACATATTCTCCGACATAGAGGCCATCCAAAAGGCGTCGACGACCATTTTGAAGAACATCCCGTTGAATGAGCTGAAATCTTCATTCCAAAAATTAAATTTGTGAACCGTGCCAATCGCTGTATTAACTCTAAAATAAAGTCCATTTGCCAGGAGCAAGAATCTGAATATGTGACGAAAATGTAAAATTTTTTGTACTATTGGAAACACACATTTCTGTGTTTCAAGGAAAAGTATGTGCACTATTGCAAGGCGCAAGAGAAAACAATTACAGTCCAATCGGATATACTTAATATAACAAATAATAGCATGTTCCAAACAATCTGCAATACAATTACAACAGCAGTTGTTGGTACCAATTACTTTTAATAATAAACCAGTAAAGGTTAGGTACCTAACACATAATTCAAAAAGTTTTTTCAAGAAAATTTGCATTGTTCAATAAAGATCCAGTAAGAAATCAGAAAATATCAAAAACAGAATGTAATACTTTAAAAAATTGCATCGCAGGAAACATTTCTGAAAATTTCAAATTAACTTCTCAGGTATATGTCAAACATATTATACAAAAAAAAAATTTAATTATAGATATAGAGAAATATCCTACATATAAAACACAATTAAAATCAACACAAAAAAATACATTATTAACACATTAAAAATTGGAATTAATCAATTAACATTTTTATGTCTCTTTAAAAATAATCTACATTCATTTACACTATAAAATGCGTTTTTAATTAAAAACTCTTTAATTTTAATTTGAATTTGTTTTTGTTTCAATAATTTAATACTAAAGGGCAGAGATAAACTAAATTAAACTAACTATAACTATTTTAAAAAAATAAGGAAAAATGAAAGGTGTAATAGCTAAATATATCCATTTAAAGAAAATATCCTTTTATCAAGTTTTGTAAGATTGGAAGTTGAGCATATAACTGGATTGAAACCATAATTAATAGCTGACCATATAACTGGATTGAAATCCTGGTGGCTTATTTCTGTGTGGAGCATTTTTTTACTTATTCCATAAGCTGAGAAAGCAGTGGTTGCTTAGATACCTCTCACAGAATGATTACCGGCATTCTTAGCTCAAAACCATAAAAGTTTTTTACCAAATTTAATGCTATGTAGTGAATACAACGTTAACCATATAAAAACCAAAACGAACTAAAAAAACACCGGTACTGATCTGTACAATAAAAAACCAAAGTTAAACTCCTAACGAAGTGGATCTAACCAACAACTAGGTAAGAAAGGATGTAGCATACAAGTGGACGCTCTATTTACGCTAAAGTCTGGTGCGCGGTCCGTACACACTTCTACGCGCACAAAAACAAACTCAGCATAGCAACAGGTGTAACCAACTTACCAATGGTCGCTGTGAACTGATCAAAAGTCTATTCTCGAGTCACAATGTTTTTTGCTGCATTCTAACGTAAAAAGCGAGGTTTTTACAAAAGGGGAGGGTTTGTTCACGTGGTTAAGGACGGGAATTCTGGAAAAAAGCCCTATACTAACTACTATATGAATAGATACAATAGAAAAAGATAGTAAATATCTAATAAAAACGTAGTTTCTATAAACAAGAAGACCATAAGGAAACAGAAAGACGTTATTCTGTATCTAAAAATAGAAACGAATATAAATGGTGAAATAAAAATGTTTTAAAACAATTATAATATATGCAATAAAATTTGTTACACTGGTGACCGCGTAAAAGTATCTACAGAAAAAAACTTACTAAGATGGTGCAAGAGTAACTTATTGACATAGGCAGAACGTTTATCACTTTAAACCTTTAGCATAATAGAAAAAATAAACTTTTAAAAAATATATTTAAGAAAAGAAACAAATTCCTATCCCTTATCTTTATTTTCTAATTACGTATCTTTGTAAAAGATATCCCAAAACTTAAAAATAAAATATTAATTATTAATTATTAATATTATTAATTAATTATATTAATATCGTCCATAAAAAGTTTAGTAACAATTTCCCATTTTTTTTATTCTAATAAAACCTTAAGAAACACTTTAGTTATTGAATATCATTATCAAGTAACTGAAAAACTGATAAACTTCAAGATCTATTATGTTTTCATATTCTACATTCTACAATCTACAGCTTTAAAGACAGTAAATTTTACAATTGTCAATATTTATAGCTATAATAAATCAGTTTTTGTACAACTGTCATTAAAAGTGACACTTTTAATGATAGCAAACAATGTTAAAAACGATTGTTTACATAGCAGCGTGTTAAAAATACTTTTAACACGTTGCCATGTAAACAAGTTTACTTTTAACACGGTTTAGTTTACTTTTAACACGGTTTGGTTCATTGTCATTGAAAATTCGCTCGTTTCATTATCAAAATAGGGAAGTTGTACAAAAAAAATTGTATGGTATTTGTGTTAAAAGTGATTTTATTTTGTTCGTGAAATGGTTCAATTCGCTCCGCTCATTTCACAAACATTTTCACTCACTTTTAACACTCATATCATAAATAACTATTTTAGCTAAACCTAGTTGTTAGTATTGGCAATATGATCCAATTTATTTTCTAAATCGAAAATACTTTTTCAAAAGCTCTAATTAACTTCATATAATGTTCCACCCAGTTTTTCTTCGACTCGGTCTACGATCAGACTCTTCGTTAGGCTGACGGTAACTCAACACCAATTACTAGCAAGTGAACCGTATGATTTTTATGATCGAAGAGAATTAAATAGTTGCGTTAGCCGATATTTTTCGTATTTTGCTCTGCAAATAAAATCAATCAATTCTCAAGAGGGGAACGTGACAGCTTCAAATGAACGATATCTATAGAAATTGCTGAGGATCAATAAAATGGTTAATTGAATGTGGAAAACCGTACTCTATACATACATGGAGAATGTTCAGAAGTGTCGTTTAGTGATTGGGTGTCATAATTTGAGTTTTCTTCTTTGCTTTATCCATGTATCTCTTTTATAAACCACTCTTTATCAAATAAAATTTCTTTTAATGTAATAAGCAAAACACAAGATTTTTTCTCCAATCAGTTAATATTAAATAGTTTTAGAAACATACCAAATAGCCATTTTATAAATGCAGAATAAGGTGGCTTTAAGTAATATTTATATAATAGAAAGATTTTCTCTGTCCAAATTGGCTCTGAACCATAAATATTGTCGGTGATCGTTTCCTTAAAAGTTGCTTATTGCCTTGTATTTCTTTATATATACTCAGTGACATTAGAAGTGTTACACCCAGAAGGAATAATTATTTAATCTTAATTTTTTGGCAACATGGTAGATTTACATCGAGAATAAAACGATAACATTTTCAAGAATTTTTAATACCTAATGTATAACAAAAAAAAAATTAATAATGTGTTTGCGTCCCCGTAACTAAATACACTCATGTACACGTCTATGCATTGACAAAATGAGATAATAAATGTCTGCTTGTGGTATCTCGTTCCATGCAACTTGAACTTCATGGATTAACTGTGCCAGAGTTTGTGGAGGATGGTGTAAATTGGACAGTCTTCTTTCCATCATATCCCACACATGTTCGATTAGATTAAATCTGATGAACGGGGTGGCCACGGCAAAATATTAACGCCAGCTTCCAGTCCATAGTTCGACGAGCCATATGGGGACCCGCGTTATCTTGCTGAAAAAGGACTTGTCGACGGCCGTCTGAATAACATAACGTGCAGCTGCTATACTGCGTCGAATGAACACAAGTGGTTATCGGCTACCATAGGCAATAGCCTCCCAAACCATTGCTCCAACTGTCCTGTGTACATGTTTTTCAAGAACCAACCCGGTATCTCCTCGCTCTCCACGCCGCCGTCTTACCCTTCTACAGCTATCGTGCATGCCTAAACAAAATCGCGATTCATCGCTGAATGCTACATTATGCCATTCTTCCACCCATTGCTGCCGTTCTCTGCACCAATTCAAACGTTGATGGCAATGGTCCTGGGTCAAAGGTAGCACTAGTCGTGGGCGGTATATAAACAGTCCAAAGGCTCGAAAGCACCGGTATAGTGTACGCATAGTAACAGGTCTACCTTCCGCTCCAAACCATTGATCAGCGATTTGACGCGTAGTAGCAAAACGATCTCGCAGAGCAAGTAGTCTGAAGCGGCTATCTTAACGCTCTGTGTTACGCCTTGGTGGCCAGTTGGTCTTCTTCGTGTTCCTTTACCTTCGTTTGTCCACACACGACACACACGCATTACCGTCATTGCCGTACAATTAACACGAAGGACAATTTGGCGATACGACAAACCCATATCTTTTTAGGCAACAATTCTACCCCTGTCAAAATCGCTAACATGGTGGTAATTTTGATGTCCTAGACTGAAGAACAATAATTACAAATTTCTGTACCAACCGGTCTTCATAAATCGTTTTTTTTTAAATTTAAGATAAATTTTATTTTTACAAAAACTATTAAAGATAAAACATTAATATTGTTTCATAGCATTCTTTAAATATTCTGTTGTCCAAAAATTAAGATTAAGAAATTATTCCTTCTGGGTGTAACACTTCTAATGTCACTGAGTATATCTTATCACTATTAAGTTCCTTTAGAACATTTAGTTCTTGTCGGCACTCTTATAATAGTCTAAAGGCCATTAAAGGTTTTTTGTTAACACCCTTTAGATCATTTAGTTCTTGTCGGCACTCATATTATAGTCTAAAGACCATCTAAACAACTTACCAGCTTACTGACTATCTGTGCATATATTAATTTGTTCAGAATTATAATACAGCCAATTCTATTTTTTGTGCATTGCAACATTATATATACATCTTTTTGAAACTTAGAAGTGTAGTTATGTTCTCATTGGTACAAAAGTTATCACATTTCTATCATTTTCATAAATTTTTACTCCTGTGCTCTATTTAGATATAGACTAAGATATAAATCGGTACTAACCAGACTGTTTAAGTTGAGAGCTTTTATTGTGCCATTCTTAACGCTGATGTAAATCTACTTAGAATTATATTTAGGGCAAGTATTTTTGAATTATATGGTCAGATCTCCAATATCTCTTTTCCAATTTTCTGTTTTTCTTTTTGTTCGAAATAAACTAAACCTGTGCTTTTTAAAGACAATTGCCTGACTTATACCAATTAAGTGAAAGCGGCGAAGGTGTAGCAGAACTGTTATTGCTGTTCTTAAAGAGCATCTCAGAACCCCTGTTGTTGAATTTTGTCTTAGCCTAGTTATAACATTTTTTTATCGTATCTATGGCCACCATACCAAAAAAAATTGTTCAAACACAATGCTTTAGATCCAATGTAACATGTCTTGTTTTAAACCCAACCAACGATGCTAATTTCATGCAAGCATTCAAGTTCTTTATTCTGGTAGATGTCAAAACGTAAGATTTCAAAGCCTACAGTTAAAGTTAAATCGTTTATTATTAGATCTAGTCGCATTTTTTCTCCTGCTAAAATATTAAATAATAATAATAATAATGTGATAAAATAAATGTAATCGATAGTGAGAAATACAGAAAAGCAACAAAATTAATAACTGCAAATAGTTTTTATTGGTACTATTATGAGTACAATAAAAGAGACCCGAAAGTAACAGTCAAAATATTGCATAACTCGTGCCACCCGGAAAATATTGTCAGTGATATTTAAATAAAAGAATACAAAGCTCTTGGAGCGGTAAACAAACTCAAATGGAAAACTAAAGAACCATTAAACATGTTTTTCCGACATTTGCACATAAGCAAAACACAAGCAAAGTGTTTGAAATCAAAACTATTTTGGGAAATATGGTAAAAATAAAACTGATCAAAAAGTCAAAACTAGTTTTAATGTAAGCGGTGCCAGACTTTTGGACATACTTAAACCAACTGTGTGAGAGAACCACGATGTGTAAAATGCACTGGTAAGCATTTTGCTTACTCATGTAGAAAACCAAAAGACACAGAACCAAAATGTATAAACTGTAGCCATTACATGGGTTGTATAAATGCTTAGAAAATGCAAAAGCTAAAAATGGAAAAAATGAAGAAACCTAGTTAACCTAAACAACCCAATAGGATAGAACAACAAAACGTTCAACATTTAAGAAAAGTTAAGATTGATAAATCATATCGCAAGGTGACAGAAAGTACCTACATCCAAAACAGCGATCAATAATTCATGTACTCAAACAACCACTGAGCAAAACCTGGATGAACGCCTCAATAAATTGGAGTACGGTGCCAAAGAAGCCAGAGAAATGGCTTAGCAACTTAGAATCTAACAATGGAATAAAAATGGACTGCTAAATTATCAACACGAACTTCAAGCAGTCCCTGATATAAAAAAAAAGAGTGTGCGTGTAACCTTTACGCGCCATTGAAGTAAAACTTGTTGACGTACGTATCGGAAAATAAATATTTAATTACAATTCAATCATATTTATTGCCTATATACTTTACAAAAAAAATGAGATGTTATATTTATATTATTCATTAGAAATAGGAATTTGAAAGTTATCATTATTTTTTTTATATATGAAATAATAGGTTTATGATAACTAAAATGTGAAACATAGATTTTAGTCTATAAATACCATTAATGTATTTGAAACCGTTTGAAAATTTCATAAATAAATTTCGGAAATTTAAACTCCTCCCATAGCTGAAATTATACAGTTACTTCCATCAGAATCTTCCGTTAGAATCTACCCCTAGTCGTGCCTAAAGAAGTTTTGCTTCAATAATAGGTAAACAATATTAAAAATATACACACATTACGTTTAGAATGTGTGATTTTGTAGCTGTATCTACCTTATTGTAATACATCACAACACAAGAGCCTTCAATAGTTAGATAACCATTTCATTTTGTAGCATTTTATAGCATATTCCATAAAATTTAAAATCCTGAGTTAAGTTTGTTTCCTTCACGTCTACGAAGGATCTGTTATTGGTGGTCAAAGGTCAGCCATCTTGACCAGTGGTTTTATGGCCTTTATGGCTACCTAACCAAACCTAAAATAAGTATAAGAAAGTGTTAAAATATTTTGAATATTATTATTTTATGAACAAAAACGTGCAACATGCTTCTTTACTCAACGTAAAGATTCCGTATAAACAATTATTTACTATCATAATATGTATGTATGTATATAAACTTACTTAATCAAATCATAATGAATGTGGCTGTCTCTTCATTTTTTCATTTTTGTCATTTTTCTTCAAATCTTTCTGGCGCTTATAATATCCCCTTTGACGTTCACAATTTATTTTTCTTTTTAGCTCTTTAAGTCTATAAAACGAAAATAGCTAGGTATAAATAATAGGTATAAATAATTAGGTATAAATAGTGTAATTACACACCAAAAATAAAATTTATGCATATAGAGTACCTACCTATTCACTCATTTTCAATCAATATTTTTTCATCACTTTCTTCATTAATAAATCCACATTGTTTATTCATATTTAATACAAACACTTTATACACAAAAAACTATTTATACAATGTATTTCGATTGACAAGATGATCAGCTGTCAATTCATACAATTACAGATTTAGTTTTATTTCATATAGGAGGCAAAATCGCATGAGCGCCGCTAGGATTATTTTCAGGGGGTGCATCTGCATCTACACACTATTATGATCTAATATATATATATAGAATGTAGAATGATTTGGACAGCAACCGCGACGCCTTTAGTTTTTATTCAAACAATAATTTAATAAAAAAATTAAAAAAATATGTAATTTTCTGGTAAATTCAGGTATTTTCTTTCATAGCAGGGGGGTACAAGCGCACCCTCTTGCACCCTGCTGCCGGCGCCCATGCAAAATCGTGTCAGTATTAGGTTTTGTTTCCGGTTTCTGTTATTAGAATGACGTCACGTCCGTTAGAATAACTTTTTTACTCCTAGTGTCGCTAAAGAAGTTTTACTTCAATAAAATTTATGCATATAGAGTACCTACCTATTCACTCATTTTCAATCAATATTTTTTCATCACTTTCTTCATTAATAAATCCACATTGTTTATTCATATTTAATACAAACACTTTATACACAAAAAACTATTTATACAATGTATTTCGATTGACAAGATGATCAGCTGTCAATTCATACAGTTACAGATTTAATTTTATTTCATATAGGAGGCAAAATCGCATGAGCGCCGTCAGGATTATTTTCAGGGGGTGCATCTGCATCTACACACTATTATGATCTAATATATATATAGAATGTAGAATGATTTGGACAGCAACCGCGACGCCTTTAGTTTTTATTCAAACAATAATTTAATAAAAAAATTAAAAAAATATATAATTTTCTGGTAAATTCAGGTATTTTCTTTCATAGCAGGGGGGTGCAAGCGCACCCTCTTGCACCCTGCTGCCGGCGCCCATGCAAAATCGTGTCAGTATTAGGTTTTGTTTCCGGTTTCTGTTATTAGAATGACGTCACGTCCGTTAGAATAACTTTTTTACTCCTAGTGTCGCTAAAGAAGTTTTACTTCAAAAAGTGAATTTATGCTAAATAGCTAAGACCCATTTAATTAATGAATCATTCGTTAAATTTAAAGGATATGTAATGTACCATGCTATCCATCCCAGTAACGTAGGGAAAGAAAGAAATGCATCATAAAAAAATAAGCCATTGTAGTAAAAAATTCAAACCATTACAGTTAATATTAACCGTATTTTTGGACTTATGTCTATTTGAGAATTAATTAAAAAAAATAAATAAACAAAAAATCACAAATACAAATTTATTGAAGTAAAACTTCTTTAGCGACACTAGGAGTAAAAAAGTTATTCTAACGGACGTGACGTCATTCTAATAACAGAAACCGGAAACAAAACCTAATACTGACACGATTTTGCATGGGCGCCGGCAGCAGGGTGCAAGAGGGTGCGCTTGCACCCCCCTGCTATGAAAGAAAATACCTGAATTTACCAGAAAATTATATATTTTTTTAATTTTTTTATTAAATTATTGTTTGAATAAAAACTAAAGGCGTCGCGGTTGCTGTCCAAATCATTCTACATTCTATATATATATTAGATCATAATAGTGTGTAGATGCAGATGCACCCCCTGAAAATAATCCTGACGGCGCTCATGCGATTTTGCCTCCTATATGAAATAAAATTAAATCTGTAACTGTATGAATTGACAGCTGATCATCTTGTCAATCGAAATACATTGTATAAATAGTTTTTTGTGTATAAAGTGTTTGTATTAAATATGAATAAACAATGTGGATTTATTAATGAAGAAAGTGATGAAAAAATATTGATTGAAAATGAGTGAATAGGTAGGTACTCTATATGCATAAATTTTATTTTTGGTGTGTAATTACACTATTTATACCTAATTATTTATACCTATTATTTATACCTAGCTATTTTCGTTTTATAGACTTAGAGCTAAAAAGAAAAAGAAATTGTGAACGTCAAAGGGGATATTATAAGCGCCAGAAAGATTTGAAGAAAAATGACAAAAATGAAAAAATGATGAGACAGCCACATTCATTATGATTTGATTAAGTAAGTTTATATACATACATACATATTATGATAGTAAATAATTGTTTATACGGAATCTTTACGTTGAGTAAAGAAGCATGTTGCACGTTTTTGTTCATAAAAATAATAATATTCAAAATATTTTAACACTTTCTTATACTTATTTTAGGTTTGGTTAGGTAGCCATAAAGGCCATAAAGTCAAGATGGCTAATCTTTTACCACCATTAACAGATCCTTCGTAGACGTGAAGGAAACAAACTTAACTCAGGATTTTAAATTTTATGGAATATGCTATAAAATGCTACAAAATGAAATGGTTATCTAACTATCGAAGGCTCTTGTGTTGTGATGTATTACAATAAGGTAGATACAGCTACAAAATCACACATTCTAAACGTAATGTGTGTATATTTTTAATATTGTTTACCTATTATTGAAGCAAAACTTCTTTAGGCACGACTAGGGGTAGATTCTAACGGAAGATTCTGATGGAAGTAACTGTATAATTTCAGCTATGGGAGGAGTTTAAATTTCCGAAATTTATTTATGAAATTTTTAAACGGTTTCAAATACATTAATGGTATTTATAGACTAAAATCTATGTTTCACATTTTAGTTATCATAAACCTATTATTTCATATATAAAAAAAATAATGATAACTTTCAAATTCCTATTTCTAATAAATAATATAAATATAACATCTCATTTTTTTTGTAAAGTATATAGGCAATAAATATGATTGAATTGTAATTAAATATTTATTTTCCGATACGTACGTCAACAAGTTTTACTTCAATCGCGCGTAAAGGTTACACGCACACTCTTTTTTTCCAAAATCAAACATTCAAAAAAAATAAACAACAGTATAAAAGAATTGCACAGGTTAAAGTTGGGTGTTTTTCTGTGCGATTGTGACAATTTTTTTTGCACATTCTAAACAAATTGGCTTTAGACAGTAGTAGAAATCAAGGGCCGTCCTTTTCATTTTGTAATGACAAATTGAGCGATCTTCTCTCTTTTTTTACTCTTATTTCTAAGGTTTGCTTATTTTGCTCAAACCCTAAGATTTCACATATACCTCAATTTTGGTTGTTAAAAATGGACTTTCCAATCTTTTTTTTAGATGAAGTTATACAAGAGAAAATGCTAATTTTTGATAAATTCCAAGCGTTCTAGGTGCCTGGGTTTTATGTCTGTAAGGTTCATACAGTATGTATGCATTAACCGTGCTAATGTCCAATAGTCTGAAAAACAGAGCTATAGGCCAACGGCAGGTTCAACGACTACAACTACAGAATGGACACCCCCTTAAGTGCAGTTTGTTGTAATCAGCAATAATGTCATGTTTTTTGGTAAGTGCGTCTACACTTGCCTGATGGTGAGATAAGAAAACCAAATGATTTTGAGTGTGTACGAAATCAAAGTTATGTCTTTTGTATAGCCATATAGAGTTGTTTCTATTTTACGTGTTTTTGTTGGGAGGAAAATAGGAGTAATTCTTTTTTGTTCTTTTCATTGTACTAATGCAAGTTAACCCCTTTTCTTTCATAGCCTGCACTTACTCAATCGAGGTGAACCAGTTGTCAAAACTTATTGACCTATTTGAACCAAAAAGGGGTTTCGTAAGACGTAGTACTACTTGTGTAGTCTTAAATATCTTTTCTTTTTCTGATCGTTCATTTCCATTGTAATTTTTGCCAGTTTGTCCAGTGCAACACATAATCTTTATCCCATATTTAACAGGCTTGTTTGGGATGTACATTTTAAAACACCTGTAAATCCTGCTAGCATTTCATCGATGCATGCAGATTTACCTTTGAAATAACATGATTGGCAATGTCTGATAAATTTATTAAACATTACTTATACTGGAGTAGCTGGTTTTAATGCTTTCCGCACAGTCCTGGTTTCTGAGTTGTCAAACCGTAAACATGTTAAAAGAAAAGCGCATCTGTCTTTAGACATAATGTATCTTATAATCTCCTTTCCATTTCCGTTAGTGGCAAATTGAAATGGATCCTCCTTCCGGAACACCCTTCTTCAATAAAATTCCCGGTCGTGGATTCAAGATTTCAAAATTGATTGTCTTCAAATTTCTGATTTCTTCCTATTCGCTGCTTCTTTCTGCTCCAATACTTTCTATTTTTTGCTTTTTATCTCCTCCTACCACTTTCCAGCCCTGACCTCACTGCTTTTCTGTACCTGCTGTCTTCTCTGGTTTATGTCCAATAATTTTATTTTACTTATTTATAAACTCTTCTTATGATATTTTTCTTCTAGTCTTTTTATTTAAATATTGATAATCATTCTAATTTTAATCAAATTCTATAAAAATTTTAACTTTATTTATTTTTACTGACTTTTTTCAAATTACAATCTTTGACAATCCCATCAATAATCTATCTTAACAACGTAGCAACGCAAAAACAAACTAATTTTTATCAAAAAAAAAAACATCTACATAAAAAATATTCTTAATCTAGACAACCAATTTAAAAATAATGGATCACGTTCCAACATTTCATTAAAGGAACATGCATCCATGAAGAAAAATCCATATCAAAATATTGTAAGTTTTCGTTTTTCGTTTTAAGATTTAAATACTGACGTAAATGCTAAGACTCCCATAAAAGCATAAAGTTTAGTCATGTCGAGATCTCTAAGAGTTGGTGAAATCTGATTATTATACCTAACTTTTTCTAAAATTTTTTCATTGTGGAATTATTTTACATATATCATCAGTGAATTTCAGACCAAGAAGGAATCTACCGGATTTCCTATATTTTTTGCTCCTTCTCGTAAACCAGGCAACTGCAAAACTTTGTTGTGCTTTAGTCGTCGTCCTCTATTTGAGGTAGCAGGTTGTTTGAACCATTTAAAATGATTTTTTTATAGTAGTGATTTGACTTTTCTTGACTTTTATCACAGTTTTTTTCTTCTTTCTCAGTTTTTTCACCACTCTTATCAATATGCTCATCCTAATTTTGCTCACCTTTTATATAAGATGCCAAGCTACACACAATTTTATATTATTTAGAAATATTAGTTACCTTTTATTTCGGATTCTGAGTCATGGTACAGCAAAAGTCTTATCACATTCTGAATTTATCTCACTATCTTATCAAACCATTTTAATAGAGTATCTCTAAAATTTTGTTCATCATATCTTACTTGTTTTGAGCTACTAGGCCCTTTACCCATTTTTCACGAAAAATGAAAAACCCAACGACAATCTTAATACGCCGCGCCGTCTAGCAGAAGGTACCTACAGTTTGAATCAAAATAAATAGTTTATAAAACCGTTTTAATAATTTAAGTTGGAATAGAATTACTTATTGACCAAACGTTGTGATCAGATTGTAATACATAATAATAACCGCCACTGTTGGTGAGTTTATAAAAAAAAAACAGAACAATTTCAGTTTCAATGATTTAAGCATTTTAGTTCAGGTTTAACGAGCCATTTGTGAATCACTTTCAAATATACTTAAGGCGACTAAGTGTATCCACAGAGATTTAAATGGTTTTGTTTATGCATTAACTTTATTTTAAGTAAGAATTAAGACACATGTGATCAAATTTTATTCTTTAGATGTCCTCTTTAATTTACTGCTTTATTTAATTGTGTCCTGGATGTTGCTTAATTTTTTTAGAACCTGTAGAAATCTATCTTTATCTTACACTTCAGAGTGAAGGAATGAAACCAGTCGAAATAATTATCTTTGGCTATCTATTCACAACTTGTAATAACGGTTTGACAATAGTATATTGTAATACAAGTGTTACAATGACAGGTTTCGTAGTACGAGTTCAGTTTGTGAAACGAACCGCGAAGCGGTGAGTTTCGCAAAGAACGAGTACTACAAACCGTCATTGTAACTCGAGTGTTACATACTATTTTTTATAATGAACTTTTAAAAGTATAAAAAAATATATAAAATGAGAGTTTTTCGAAATATTTATTTATGTTGGCAATCTTGACACTTTTGACACTTGTCAGTTTTAATGATTTTAAATTTGAATGTTTGTCAAATTTGTATAAAATATTCCGAATTTAGCAATTAACGCTGATAATGTAGTTAATAATTTACTACAACATACTTCTTGATTTACTACCTGAACTCTTTCGTTGACGATCAGTGCAGTGCAACCAATTGTGTACAACAAAAAGTTACCAAAAACAATGTTACAATGAATCTATTTAGATACTGTTTTTAGTGTCGAAATAGAAACTTTGTGAACGTGAATTATAAAAAACAAATAATGTAATCATAGAGTAATGTGAAAAGAAAAGCAGAACTTTCAATGCTGCTTAAAGTTACTTTTATACCAAAACAACCAAGTGGTTAACACGTGCTTGGCTAGACTAATGCATTTTTTGTTAAATTTTTGCCCTCATAACAAAAATGTATATAAGATTGTTAATTTAACCATACAACACGCACGTTTTGAAGTAAGTGCGTTTACCACCATTAATTTGGTTATCGTCCTTTTGATTTAGTGTTAGTGACTTCAAGTACTTATGATATAAATATTATATGCCCCAATGTTCTCTTAATACTTATATGATTTCAATATTTTGCCTTAGCGATTCTATGCCTTCCAAGCTTCCTCTTTTGATAAATTTTATTACTTTAAAATTTTATCTCTGAATAAAAAATTTTACTTTAAGCTAAGCTATCCAGGTCATCTGCATAACGGAAACATAGTCTATTTTATTGTTGAGACTTACTCTTAATTCAAGCATAACCTAATTCCATTACAGAGGTGATAAAATACCTGATTTTAACACGTCGGCGTCGACACTGTGTCTCCTAGCAATATTGAATATATTACATGACTTTTTAACATTTAAGTTATTTACCTGCAGTTTGTTTCGTCGACATACTTTAGATGAATGGTCCTTGTGATCACTTGAAAGAAAGTGTTGACAAAGCCCCATTTATGTTTAGAAAAGTGTCAGCATCACCTGTTTATTCCCAAAACATACTTTACATTACTGATCTCGATGTTTTTGATGAGTATTTAAACCCCATGGTTGCCCATAGTAGTTTTCTAAGTTCTTTGTAAAGGATTTCTGTGCTCATTAACAGTATTTTGTTTTTACCGACTGCCAGCAACAGGCCATCGTTTAAAGTTTTGAGTCTGTAACGTCGTCTTGTGACTGGCGGAGTCAGTTTTGTTTCTGAAATAAACTCCCAAGTGTTTGAATAAACTCCATCGTATTTTCTTGATCAAAAAACTATTCGTTTAAAGTACCTAATTCTAATCTTGTACGTAGTATCTAGATCTGCGTGTGCAACGAAGATGGATTATTTCGACGTTTCAGTAATCTTACTTTCCAATAAAACTTATTTTAAAGATGTATTATTGTTCAATGCAAATTGATTATTAAAAAAAACAATCAAAAAATATATTAAAAACATATATACAATGTCATTTAACTTTTAAATTAATGTTTTTTTTTAAATTTGTATTTTGTAAGTAAATGATATAGAAAGATTAAATACTTCAAAAACCGAGAAATCTTAAAACAAAATGTTTACCAATTTTGTAGTAAATGTGTGTATTTGTGAATTTGTGAAAAATTGCAATACTGATTTGAAAATTTAATAAAGAAGAAAATGACAGGTAAAGATTGTCACGCCTGGCGGGATAGAAGGAATGTGCCATAGTGTTTTGGGATGAGAGGTAGCTTACTAAAGGCACACCCAGGTCGTGGTTATCTACCCCCTGGTTAGGTATCCTGCTGAAGGCAAAAAACTAACCAAGGGGAGGATGAGATAAACAACAGGAAACAAACAACAAATATATTAACAAGAACAAACAATGAATAACGAATAACTAAATACAAATCTTAACTCACGAAACTACGTCAAGAGTCACAACGGCCCAGACCCAAGGGTCTGTTTTAGGAACACTCCAAAGGGTAACCCTTACAGAGAACCTTAGACTCCGAACTCCTCGAGTGCGACCTCAACGACGCTCTTTTATAGTCAATTCATACGCTACGTGAGAATAAGAATTAAACTGTATAAGGTCGCCTTGAAATCTAACGTACTGACTTTGACCTGGATGATTACAATACAAAATAATACAATAAAATATAAAACTATTAAACTACCCTATTATCGTATGTGACATGCCCCCCTTCCCTTAAAGCCAGCCCCTGGCTTTGCTCGGCTCTGGCTTATAGGGGTGTATGTTTAGGACTGAGTTCTAGAAAATAATTATAATCCGCCACACTTCTGTCAGAATCTGCTTTTCTCGGAGAATGACCTGTCTTGCCCTCGTCTAGAAACGCCAGGTCCACCGCTGGCTAGACGGATCCTTTTGTGGTATGTTGGTCTGTCTGCAACTCTGTGAAAACCATCGTCTCATAGCTCCATCTCTCGAGGTCCATGGCCAACATCAGACGGTACTCCATCACACCATTCACCTTAATACATTTTTACAACCATAAATTTACAGTCTTCCCATCTTTGGCTACCATCCATTGGGAAGATCTGCTATTGGGATAGGAGTATTTAAGCTGACCATGTTTATTCCTCGACGGAGACCTTTTTCACTTGTTGAGACGAAATTCATACCAAACTCAGGATAAAGGACCCTTTCTCTCTAGAATTCCGGTACCTGGATTGCGTCTTCCTTGAGTAGATATGGGGAAAACGTTAAACATTTAAACATTAAAACAATAACTCGGTCCTAAAACATACAAAAACAAATACTATTAAAATTAAATAATCAATGTAATTTGCCTAAAAAGGGCATGAGGGAATCATTACATAAACATTAACAATAAATTTAAATTTTATTTGACTTTATTTACAAGCTTTATTTTACCTTCAACTACGAAAATAAAAAAAAAATATACCTTAAGCTGCCCAAGGTTTTATACCCTGTACTAAACACCTTATAAATTACACCATTGGATGCCTAGGGTTTTTTTTCTATACTAAACATCTATTTAATATTTTTGAAACTTTAGGACCAGGTAAGGTTTCTAGGCCATTCAGTGAAACCTCGCCTCTCCTCTAGTTTCCTGTTAAAGTCATCTCATTACTATAGCACTTGTTGAAGCTTGTTTACTGCTTGATAAAGCCAAACAAGAATGTCAATCACAACCTATAAATTCAATTCATTTCAGTTTTTGTTTTCTGTAACAGGTTGACTACCCTAGACTACTTCTTATACTGTTCTTGTAATACCTTTAATTCATTCATTCTAACACAATCAGTCTCATCCTTCAACTTCATTTAACTTTTCTCATTCAATGCAGGGTTGAGTCCTGCGGAATGTGACATTTTTTCAAATTCTCTTTAATGTCATGTTCTTGTTTGTGAATTTTCCAAATCTAAAAAATTCTATGATAGATATTTTAAAATAATTAATTTATATTTTTAATAACTGTAAAACAAAAACTATCAAAATTTTCCATACATTGTTATTCGAATTCAAATAATAATTTATGTGATTATATTCTTGTAAACCAGTTAACTAGTATCATTCGATTACATTCAAATAGATTTAAAATTACATCAATCGGATAAATTCCACACCCTAGTCATAAAATCTAGCAGTAGTGACAAAACACAAATTATAAATCAATCCGTACACCATCCAAATTGAATACACACGCAGACACAATCCCATCTAACTAACTAAATGAATCGTATGTAACTTCATCCCTATATCCTATCTATTTCTGTCAGGACAGCTATCCTGTAGGATTCGTACAGTGGCAGGGATCAACTCCTGTGCCACAAATAACATACATACAGTGTGAGAGAGATGGGAAGTGGGGAAAGTAGAATCCGTTATATACTGGCTTAGTGGCAACAATTTTAAAACCTCATCATACGACTTTGTACTAATGGCACATATACTCTGCAGAACATTTTCTTGTTAAATAACGGTGTTTACTGCAGGAAGAGATTTTACATGTTGAGAATGGAATGTAGCTTAAAGTAATTTTAGTGTATCTGACTGGTGTTTACAGATCGAGTGCATCATTTTTTGTATAAAAATTTGATATAAAGAAATTAGTAAGAACTTTGCATTCGTGAGACTAACCGACATCCTTCTAATTTGCTCCTTCTCTATATGTAAAACATTAGTTGTAAATGTTTTCTTCAATCATTTCTATTTTTGCTTTTAAAAGTAAAAACTTCTCATGGAAGGGTATAGCGCTTCGTAACGTAACGCGTGACGGCAGTAGTCTGTATGGCTTCCACCTCTCTCATGAATACAGTAGCAGCAGGCAGGCTCCTCCTCTTTCATTCTAAGTTAATACTTTGGCCGGACGGCCTTATTATTACGCCTGGGAAGAAAAATAGATATGCCCTAAGATTATGGGATGAGAGGTAGCTCTACTAGTGGCACTTCCCACCCAGGTCGTGTTTATCTAACCACCTGGTAGGTATTCTGCTGAAAGCAGAAACTTACCCAAGTAAAAGGTTAATTAAATAGTAGGAAACAAACAACAAATTTTTACTAATCTTATCAATAAAACTATATGGTGGCATGTTACATTACTCACAACGGCCCAGCTCCAAGGGTCTCTTTTAGAGACACCCCCAATGTGTAAGGACTCTTACAGACAACCTCAGACTCCGGACTCCTCGAGTGCGACCACAGAAAATTTGAAGTGGTTAATTATAATAACAAATAACTTATTATTTATTATGAAATGCGGTAAAACAATAAGGTAGGTGATCACCAACGCCGTATAACCTGACGAAATATTTTTAATTTGTTTTTTCCGGTTTCATGCCAAGAGCCTTGTATTGTTTTAAGGTTTAATTACCTATTAATTGATAGGTCAGATTTGTTCTATAAGTTAAATGTATTTTTGCCTTATTCAGAGGATTCCCTTTTTGGAGATAACATGTGTATATTATATATGAATTTACGATAGACACGTTTAGCATGTACTAGAAAATTTTTAGCCACCACCGCCGAGATTTTCAATCAAAGTTGTATGACGATTGAAGCTGATCAACTAAATCAACTTCACTCATATACTGATTATAATGACAAACACTAGTAGATGAGTAAGGACAGCACGGCCTCACTACTTCCAAATTTCGCCGCTAGATGTCGCCACAGGTGGTGGCGCTGTAATCTGCTGTTTATTCGAGTGGCCTTTGACATTTGGCACAAACAGCCAATTCTTCTTTTTTCAAATGGCCTTTGACATTTAGCGCAAGCAGCCAACTCTTCTTTTTCGAATGCCAAAAGGGCATTATAGCTATATCTCGTAAACGACCGAACGGATTTCAACGTATGACGTATCATTGTAAAGGGGTTGACGTATAGGGTAAGATTAAGCGTCAAAAAGACCGTATTTATGAGGCCAAAAGGGCATTAATGTTGTATCTCGTAAACGGCCGAACGGATTTCGGCGTATGACGTATCATTGTAAAGGGGTTGATGTATAGGGTAAGATTAAGCGTCAAAAAGACCGTATTTATGAGGCCAAAAGGGCATTAATGTTGTATCTCGTAAACAGCCAAACGGATTTCAACGTATGACGTATCATTGTAAAGGGGTTGATGTATAGGGTAAGATTAACCGTCAAAAAGACCGTATTTATGCTGCCAAAAGGGCATTATAGCTATATCTCGTAAACGGCCGAACGGATTTCGGCGTATGACGTATCATTGTAGAGGGGTTGATGTATAGGGTAAGATTAAGCGTCAAAAAGACCGTATTTATGAGGCCAAAAGGGCATTATAGCTATATCTCGTAAACGGCCGAACGGATTTCGGCGTATGACGTATCATTGTAAAGGGGTTGATGTATAGGGTAAGATTAAGCGTCAAAAGGACCGTATTTATGAGGCCAAAAGGGCATTAATGTTGTATCTCGTAAACGACCGAACGGATTTCAACGTATGACGTATCATTGTAAAGGGGTTGATGTATAGGGTAAGATGAACCGTCAAAAAGACCGTATTTATGAGACCAAAAGGGCATTATAGCTAACAAAAAATATATTAAACTTTAATAAAACTTAAATAATATACATTCTTAGAAGCCAAACTATCATAAAACTAAAAAATGTTGAAGGCAACGATGAAATGTATATTTTTTACATCAATATAATGTTTTCAATTAAAATTTTTTAAATAAAAAATACTTATTTTATTAATAAAAAGGAATAACATACAGTCATCAAAAACAAAAAATTCGGTTTTTATCAGGAAGCTGTGGTTTGTGTCGATGAAAATAGGATACAGCAAAAGCAAAAAGCTATGACGTTTATTTGGTTGAGTTATGGTATACATAGACATTAGCGTCACATGTGATTGGTAAATATAATATTTAATAAACAACATATAGAATATATTGTAAAGCAACAATTAGGTTTTAATTTTTATCGACGTCTATGTGTTTCGGCTAAGCCATGTATATTTAAAGAACGTGCTAGATTTAACTTGCTCATTATTGTTTTGATACTCCATAGATCCAGTTCTGAGTTCAGTTTCAAGTGCAAAAGTTTGTTACATATCCATAAAGGTAAGAATTTTTATTTTATTTCAAAATTTCATTTTAATTTAATTTTGAGTTGATTTCATTTTATTTTTCTTTAGTTAATTTTTCATAATGATTTAATTTTATTTGTAGTTGGATTTAACTGGAATAAATTTAAAAGAGAACCATTGAAACACTAAAGTCCACTTGCCAGAAGAAGTGTCTGTCGGAACTTTTTAAATCAAAATATAAAGGGAAAAAGCAAAATTGGGGAAAGCTAATCACTCTGATACATTTGAAATAGTTTAGGAATATAACTTCTTCTTCTTCTTCGATATTGTTTTCCTCTTTTACAACCACACACAAAGGTAAGAATTATTTTTATTTTTAAGTTGATTTAATTTTATTTTGAGTTTATTTAATTATTTGTTTAGGTAATTTTATTTTTAGTTGATTTAATTTAATTTTTCTTTAGTTATGTTTTTATTTTGAGTTGATTTAATTTAATTATTCTTTAGTTATGTTTATTTAATTATTTGTTTGAGTAATTTTATTTTGAGTTAATTTAATTTTTTATTTTTAGATGGATTTAACTAAAATTAATTCGTTATGTCTGGCAGAAAAAAATAACAAGAAGATTATTATCAAATTAGGAGAACTTCCAGTGGATGTTCCACAAAAATTATTGAACGCTAAACTGGTCCAGAGCAAATTTGGCGAAACAATTTTGGTTGAGCTAGAAAACGGGCTCTGCTTTTTGCCTAAGAGAACCATTGAAACATTGAAGCCTCACTTGGCAGAATTGTCTGGCGGACATTATTTTATCAAATATAAAGGAAAAAAACAAATTGGCCAAGCTAAACCTACCGATACATTTGAAATAGTTAAGGAATAATTTTTTGTAAGTTTTTTTATTTTATTTCTTAATTATGGCTCATGCTATTGTTAAAGATATTTCTAAAGCATACAAAGCGTTAATCTCCAGTTTTTCGCATAGGGAAGCAAATAAATTAATCAAACAAATTAAACAGCATGTTATCAGTTTTCATAAAGATATTCGTAGGGGAAATTTAGATATTGGGACACTTAGAAATTTACAAACAAATTTAGGACATTTAAAAACGTTTAAAGAAGCAATTATTAACTTGTCTAAGCAGGGATCGGGGTTAACTAAACAATCAGGGGTAAAATGGGTCGATCTAGAATCTATTTTTCATTCAAGAATTAGGACTGCTGTTATTGTTAATTTAAAACATAAAGGTCTAAATAGTTTTTTTGGTGATGCGTTCAAGTTGATTAAGGGTAGAATAGGTAACAGTTTAAAAAAATTTAACATGATCAAAGTAAATGCAACATTTTGCGGGGAATTTATTAAGAAATCTAGGGAAATCGAAGACATTTTAGAGTTTAAATATTTCAACACTAAAAACGCGGTAATAGATGCAGGTACGGATCTTGCATTGTGGTTCAGCGAAAATATTGTTGATAAAGTAATGAGTAAATTATCGGAATTTCAACTTAAAGATTCTGGATGGGCTTTAGACAAAATTATTTCATTGGAAATAAACATTAATAAATATGAGATAGGTAACGGTGCTACATCATACATTAAGTTACCTGATCCTATACTAAAAAAGCAAGCATGTATTAATATTAAAAATTTAGATAAAGCATGCTTTTACTGGTCGGTAACAGCATCATTGTATCCTACTACAAATAGAAATGTAGATCGTGTATCATCGTATCCTCACTATGCAGCAGTTTTAAAAACACAAGGTTTGGACATGCCAATGCCCCTAAATACTATTTCAAAATTTGAAAAATTAAATAATATTTCAATTAATGTGTACGCTTTAGAATTAAATGCCTCAAAAGATAAATCATTTTACACAATTTACCCTGCACGCTTAACAAAAGAAAAATTAAATAAACATGTAAATTTATTGCTTATTCAAGATAAATACTTTCCAAAATTAAACGATTATGAAGCTCCATCAATGGATATGGAAAATGAAGATATCAAATATCACTATTGTTTAATCAAAGATTTATCTCGCTTAATATCAAGTCAAGTTAGTAAACATGATGGGAAAAAATATATTTGCGATCGATGTTTAAATTACTTTAGTAGTCAGGAAAAATTAAGTAAACATGAAGATTACTGCAAAGATATGAACAATTGCAAAATATCGTACCCACCATTTGATCATGCAGAGTTTAAAAACCACGTATACAAGCAGACTACACCTTTTGTCATTTATGCAGACTTTGAATCAGTGCTACGTCCTTATAATAAGAACTTGGGGAAACATACACGAAAGTTTCAGAAACACGAGGCGTATAGTGCAGGATATTATCTTAATTGCTCCTATGATAGTTCGCTATCATTTTACAATGAATATTGTGGAGAAGACTCCATGGATTGGTTCGCTGCTGAAATGACAAGGATGGCTAAATTAATTGAAGAGAAAATAAAACATATCGAACCAATGATTGTCAAACCTAGTTTACTTAATGCAACAACATGTCATATATGCGAGCACCCCTTCAAAGAGAAGGACACCATTGTTTTAGACCACGACCACTTTACAGGGAATTTTCGAGGGTTTTCACACCAAAGCTGCAATTTAAACTATAAAAAAAAGTTTGTTGTACCCGTAGTCTTTCATAAGCTTTCGGGATATGACTTACATTTTTTAATTAGAGATTTATCCAAAAAAGGTACCTAATATAAGCTTGCTTCCTATAAACAAAGAAAAATACATTTCGTGTACATTAAGTAATGACGAGAGCAGAGTAAAGTTTAGATTTATAGACTCGCTACGATTTTTAGATTCCTCCTTAGATAAACTGTCTGCTTTACTAGAACCATCAGATCTACATTATCTACGTTCACAGTTTCCCAATTTAACATCTGAACAATTTGAACTATTAAGTAGAAAAGGGGTGTTTCCTTATGAATACATTGATTCAATTGAAAAATTAGACGATACGGAACTGCCATCCAAAGATAAATTTTATAGCACACTAACAGATGAAAATATTACTGGTGATTTATACATGCATGCACAGAAGGTTTGGCAATCATTTAAAATTAAAAATTTAAAGGAATATAGCATGCTGTATATGAAAACTGATATCTTGCTTTTAGCATCTGTGTTTGAATGTTTTCGTGAAAAATGCCGAAAAACGTATGGTCTCGATCCTGCTTGGTATTATACGCTCCCCGGTTATACGTGGGATGCTATGTTAAAATATACCAAATCTAAATTGGAAATACTCAAAGATATAGACCAAATCATGTTTATAGAGAAAGGTATAAGAGGAGGAGCCAGTCAATGCAGCAATAGATATGCTAAAGCAAACAACAGATACATGAAAAATTTTAATCGAACAGAATCTGAAAAATATTTAATGTACTTGGATGTAAACAATTTATATGGTTGGGCTATGAGTCAACCTCTACCATATGGGGATTTTAAGTGGGTTGACAAAAACATCGATGTGACCCAAATCACAGACGATGCTGATGAGGGATATATCCTCGAAGTGGATATAGAATACCCTCAGCATTTACATGATCTACACAACGATTTACCGTTTTGCCCAGAACATCGAAAACCCCAAGGATCAAAAATACAAAAACTAATGACCACTTTATATGACAAAGAAAAATACGTAATACATTATCGAAATTTAAAGCAGGCTATAAAACATGGATTGAACGTGAAAAAGATTCACAGAGTGTTGAAATTTAAGCAAAGCCCATGGTTAAAGTCTTAAATCGACCTAAACACAACTCTTCGAACAGCTGCCAAAAATGATTTTGAAAAGAATTTATATAAACTAATGAATAACGCTGTATTTGGCAAGACGATGGAGAATATAAGGAAACACCGCATTGTTAAACTCGTTAGATCTTGGGAGGGTCGATATGGAGCAAAGAACTTGATAAGCAGTCCTAGGTTTAGTTCGAGCAAAATCTTTGACGAAAACCTTGTAGCGATAGAGCTTCATAAAACCGAACTGGTATTTAATAAACCATTGTACATTGGCATGTCGATTCTCGATATTTCAAAGACGTGTATGTATGACTTTTATTACAGTTTTCTACTGCCTACGATGGGTGTAGACAACTGTAAACTCTTATACACCGATACCGACGCTTTTCTTCTAGAACTGCAATGCAATGATGTTTATACCGAACTAATTAAAGCCTATCCAGATAAATTTGACACCTCAGACTATGAACCAAATAATGCATATGGTATTTCACTCTTGAATAAAAAAGTCATAGGATTAATGAAAGATGAATGCAACGGCAAACTTTTAACTGAATTTGTGGGGTTGCGTTCAAAAATGTACTCATATTTAACAGAGGATGATAAATGTATTAAAAAGTCAAAAGGGGTGAAAAAGAATGTCGTTGCTAAAAAAATTACTTTTGATGACTACATTTTATGTCTGAGAGATAGTAAACTGAAAACAGTGAACCAATGCACGTTCCGTGCATATAATCATAATGTATATACAATCGAACAAACCAAAATCGGTCTAAGTCCACACGACGATAAACGCTTTTTATGTAATAAATCATTTAACACTTTAGCATGGGGTCATCGAGATATAATGCTCGAATAATGTTATTCATAATTAAAAAATAAAAAAAAATAAAAAAAATGTGAATGTGTATTGTAAATTAATTAGGTTAGTTTTCTATTGTTTATTGTATATCTAAAATTAAATAACAGTTGTAAATTAATTAGTTTTTAGTTTTCCATTGTTTATTGTAGGTATATCTTAAACTTTTTATGTTTACAATAAATTTTTAATCTCAATCTATGGTGTATTATTTTCTTTTAAATATGTTCCGTTGAAACGATCAAAAAAAACGTTCAAATTCATCGTTTAGACATCTATTATTCGATAGTTTGACGTTTATGAATTTAGGAACGAAAAAAACGATGAAAAGTGTCACTTTTTGCCACTTTGAAACGACATTTTTCCATAAGAAATACATGTAAATCGTAAATTTCTTTTAACCAATTTTTTAATACGTTATTGTGATAAATTTTAACGCTATTTTGACGTTTGGACGTTTCAAATTTTAGAACTGTGACGTACATAAATT
Organism: Altica lythri; assembly: GCA_964028335.1. Taxonomy (NCBI): domain Eukaryota; kingdom Metazoa; phylum Arthropoda; class Insecta; order Coleoptera; family Chrysomelidae; genus Altica; species Altica lythri. The sequence continues at coordinate 30,794,908 of OZ034809.1, read as the reverse complement.
TTGTCTCGATAAAATAGCATTTTTTGATGCTATAATTATCGATTTTGAAATAAAAGTCATTATTTTTTTTTTATAAAAGTTTGTTGCATATTTTCTAAATCTCTTATTACATTTTGTTTATAAAAGTAAATATACTGACGCAAAGCGTTACATAATAAAGGATCAGTAGGTACATATTTCACAAAATACATCTAATCCTTTAAACCAGTTATAATCAAAATTTTTTTTTACAATATCTATAACATTATTATAATAAATACCAAAGTTAATATTTTCTAGAAGCGAAATCTGATAAGCTACGATACAATGGTGTACTCTAACAAGTTCATCTACATCCTTTTCCGTTAGATGATATCTTACGCCATGTTTGGCAACTTCTATGAACTTTATGTCATCGTATACCAACTGTCGTATTGTACAAAAATCTCCACAGGAAAATGTTACTGGATCATACTCATCTGCGTAGGTTGGTAGTGGTTCAATAAAAAATGTGCTTTTGCTCAAAAATTCTATAAGATCAAGCCATTCCATTTTTCCAAACGACAATTTACTTGGCTTGCAGTATTCTGATAAAATAATAGCTGGAGAAAATGTTCTTGCAGGAGATAAGCCAACTGTTATAACATACCCCTCAATTGTGAAAGATAATTGTAGCAGCAAATAATTTTCACGTTTTACTTTGTCTTCGTAAAAATTTAAAATTCTGTTTACTTCTTCCATATAGATAGAATCTTCACTACTACTACTCTCAGAATTTGACTCACTACTATAACCACTGTCTTGTGTCATCATCTTTTAATACTTGATAAAACTTGTGTTGAAACTAAGTAAAAATAATTGCTTCTGCTTCTAAGGACAGTTTTAGTCGGACTGCAGACTGAACGGCTTGAGCAATAGATGATATGAATCAAAAAGGCCCCCGGAAGCTGTGAAAACGTACCTAGTTTGTCATAAGAATACGTGTAAAAAATGTTTAAAGTAAGAAACAATAGAGTTTATAAAATATTAGATTTTTCGATCCAGCTATTATGCGAACTATCGAACCCCAGCCATTTAACGTAGATTTTATTGCCTTTTTTCCTTAGCACTTTTTTAACAAGGTAAACATCAGGATTTTTTGACTTTTGTAGCTCTTCCTCGTAAAATGCTTCTTTAATTGGTGATCCATGTAAATCGTCCAACATGTATGTTACAGGATTAGTTATGTTCACTTTGGTAATTTTAAAAAGCTCCGTAGTCCAATTAGGTGTATAGCCTTTATCAAATAGATGCTTTGCCTTGCTTATGCGCACAACATCTCCAAGTTTATATTTTCGCGGGCCTGCTATTTTCAAATGATTATAATGTTGCTGCAGAATCTCTTTTTCATTGGATCTGTTTACCTGAGACAGCTTTTGACCAATCGTTCTATGTTTGCTTTCGTTGTACTCTTTTGTAATTTTCGGTAACACATCTATCCACCTGTACGTACCGTTTAAGCTAAAATGCTTGTACAATTTCGTTTTCAGCGTTCTAATAACTCTTTCCGCCATACTTGCTTTCATCTTGGTAAATGTACTATAATGATTTATGCCATGTTTCTGCATTAGATTTTGAAATTTTGTGTTGTAAAACTCTTTGCCCTGATCAGATTGAAGATTTTTCGGTTTGCGTTTTCCTATAATATCGGCAAAAGCTTTCGTGATTTCTTCGCCAGTTTTCGATTTCAACGGTCGAGTCCAGAGAAATTTCGAGAAGCAGTCAATTACCACTAGAATCATTTTAAACGATCGATTTTGAGTTGCGTAAGAACTCATTTCAGCCAAATCAATTTGCCATAAATCGTCCAAACCTTTGATAATTGTTCGTCGTCGAGCATAATTTTTTCGAGCCGGTTTGTGCAGCTCATTAACAACTTGAACCTTATCCTTTGAAAACATGACTGTGACTATATCTAATGTTTAGGGATTTTGTACTAACCGCGTCTCCATTGCTGTAATAATATTTAAAACATTTCGCAGATTATTTTGATTTATAGTTATTGTATTAGTCAACTCAGCAATGTTTTTTTCAATAGCCACAATTTTTCCAGAGAGTACATTAACATTTTTCGTTACAGAGTCAGTTCTTTTAAGAATCTCATCGAACAAATCTTGTCGTATATCTGGAATATCCTGATTATATAATTTTATTATCGCTTTCTCGATTTTATCTTTTACGTTTTCTACTGCATTTGTTTGATTAACAGCTAACTGTGCAGAGTTTGCATTAATCGTTGCTATTTGTGATTCTAAACTTTTAAGCGAATTTTTGATGTCTCCTCGTAGGTACTGTTTTGCAGTGACAATTGATTCATCAACATATTTTTTGTTAGCCATATGTTTGCTGGCTAACGGAGGATCTCTTGATATAAAAGTGTTTATGGCCATCAAGTCATTATTGAATGTAAGTTTCATAGCATTCATGTTTTCAGTCAACTTTTGCACATTATTTTCCATATATTTTTTATTGACGGCATCGCTGTCTGAGTCAGGATCTTTAACATTACACAGTTTTAAATTTTCAAAATCAATATCACCGTTTGCAGTATGGACTAAGCTTGGTTTAGACATTAGCAATAGTTTTTTATTGCCTACATCATGTTTAGTACGTCCTAATTTGTCGACACTCATTGTGGTAATGATGTTTAAGCAATAATGCGTGCTTCTTTTAATTCCTCAATAATTGCAACAATTTCATTATCATTCGAAGTATTTCCTGCTTCTTTTGATGCTATTAAAAGCCGAAGCCTGTCAACAAGTTCGTTTGGATCATCCCAATATTGAAGGTCAATTTTATTATCGTTGTAAACCATTTGCATCCCAAAGCCCGAAGCTTTTCGCAAGTGAGAGATAGCCAGAGGTTTTATGATATGTGTGTATTTAAATCGGTTTGTTCCTTTAAGGTGTCCTTTAATGTTTTTATGAGGATTTGTTAATTCTAGTATTGTTCCATAACGCTTTAAATCATCATCATTGTAATTTTCAGGTTCATCATTAAAAATTAATTCATATAGACCCGGTGTACCTCTTATCTGTTTGCCTTCTGTAATAATAAATCCATGCTTTTTATCAAAGTCGATTTGTTTGCTACCCAGAAACCATTTAGAAGTATCACCATCGTAAGTAGGACCATAAACCGTATCTCTATTATCTTTTTGTGTCCAATACTCTAGAATATATGGATGAGCCATTGGGGGATACTGATCTAAGTATTCCTTAATAACATCTTCTGAAATGTCTAGATCTTTAACAGCCTGTTCTTCGTCTTCGTCTTCATAGAATACTTCATCATCACCATCATCACTAGTAGTTTCGGCAACATTTTCGAGTTTTATAAACTCAGGTATGCTTGGTTCCTCTTTTTGTTTGGGCGGCTCTTCTTCTTGTTTAGGTGATTCTTCTTTTTGTTTAGATGGTTCTTTTTTAGGCTCTGGCTCGTTGACTGGTTGAGGAGGAGAGATCACTGTTTGGTTTAGAGAAGATTTTACAATTTTGTGTAGAGGTTCCGTGACAGGTTTAAACAATTTATTTAGTGTCTCATCCGTTTCAACTCTACCCAATTGTAACGCTTTATATTTTTTTCGAATCGATCGAGCAAGTTCGGCAATTTTTCTTTTACGAACGGCAATGTCAACTGGATTGTCTGACATGTTGTCGAATACTAAAACGCAATGTTACAATTTTATGTATTTATCGAAACCGATTCGATAGCGACCGTTGTTTAAATCAAAGTCTTTCGCAATAACCATTGTCCCATACTTTTCCTGCCAACATTTCGAACACAACTGTTTGAATTCTTCAAAACTCATATCCGGTGACACGTGTTCATCAAAGACATGTTTCAAATTAATAGCATCTTGTTTAAAAAGTACAATTAGGTTACTGTTATCTCTACAAATTTGTTTACAGCATTTCGAGTAGGTCTGCGAAAGAAATGCGCTATCTATATCCCGATGTCGACCCATGCTGTAGTATTCTCGAATCTTTTGCTGGTTGTCACATATGACGTCATCAAAAATAAAAATTGAATTCGGCTTTGCTTCATTTGGGCTAATTATTTCATCGTTTTCTTTAAATGGAAAATATCCCACTCCTTTAACTTGTGATAGCACTTCTTCTAACAATTTATACTTAGGTTGATACAATGACTTTGAATAAACGTAAACATTTTTAAATTTCGCGCCATGTGGATGAAACAGTAACGATAACATAACGTTCGTTTTGCCACACCCACTGGGTCTACAGATTAGCGCTCGAAACGAATTTGGTAGCAATGGTCCATGTTTACTGTCAGCGATGTGACCGTTTCCTTCATCTAAATTTACAATTGGTAGCGTCTGGTCTTGTTGAATGATCTTCATTGTTTAACATGTTTTTTAATGTTTCACTGTATAAATAGAGTAGTAATTCTTAAATTATTTCATTTCTCATGTTGGTGTTTGAAGGTGAAGGTGTGCTTAACAGTTTAATCAATAATCTGCCGATTGAACTACATTATCCTGGTTACAACTTTTTGGGTCCTGGAACTAAATTACATAAAAGACTTGCACGTGGAGATACGGGGGTTAACCTGCTGGACGACGCAGCCAGAGAACACGATATTGCATATTCTAAGCATAAAGATTTAGCGGAAAGACATAAAGCGGACAAGATTCTAGAGAATAAAGCGTGGGAAAGAGTAAAGTCCAAGGACGCATCAATTGGCGAAAAGACTGCAGCGTGGTTAACTACCACCGCAATGAAAGCTAAACGTAAACTTGGCATGGGTGTTAGGAAACCTAAATCGTTTAAACGCAATATTATAAGTAAAATACAGAGAGATATAAAAAAAGCTGGTCCTTCGGGTACATTAAAACGAGCAGTCAGTATTGCTCTAAAAGCAGCCAGGGTTGCTGTACAAAATGCTGATGGAAAAAAACAAGTTAAAGTACCTAGGATTATTCCTATCGAACCAAAATCCGGAGGCTTTTTACCGTTAATTCCGTTATTTGCTGGACTAAGTGCACTCGGGGCGTTGTCTGGTGGAGCTGCTGGAATCGCTAAAACTGTGATTGATGCGAAAAATGCACAGAAAAAATTGGAAGAAGAACATCGACATAACAAAGCTATGGAATCTCTCGGTAAAGGACTATATTTACGAAAAAATGCCAGAGGGGGCTTTGGTCTTTTTCTTAAAAAAAACCAGGCAAGCTACCCAATCGAGGATTGTATGATTACGAACTAAAACGATATGCTAAACGTCTAAGAATCCCAAATTTTAGAGGTGTATTTATGCGAGACACATTGCCTAAAACCGGTCCTATTCAACGCGAATGCGCAATCCTAAATTTGGATGAAAGCAAAAATCATGGAACTCATTGGGTGGCGTATCGAAAGATTAACAATAACGTCGAATATTTCGATTCATTTGGCAAGTTGAAACCGCCGAAAGAACTTGTACAGTATCTGGGACCTGCAACGAAAATTGTTTACAACCACGATCCTTACCAGACTTTTAATCAAATCAATTGCGGCCATCTTTGTTTAGAATTTCTATATGATGGAGGCTGTTTTGGCGTACATTAATCGTGAAAAGAACCTGATTGACTTTACTGAACAGGAATTGGCTTGTTTTCCTATATGTTATTTGAAAAGGTACGCAAAACCTTGTGAATTATTACAAGTTTGGTGCAAGTTGCCGCTTGAATATAGATTGGATTTTGAATTGCGAACCTGCCTGCCCTGCTTTGGTCATCATAATCGTCCTGAATGGACAACCCATGTTGATGGACCTGCGCAATCACAAGGAAATTGTCATATATGTAAACTAGGTTTAGAAAAATGTAATGAGATTGTAAAAAATTATTTAAATAAATGTTAAAGATATACAATTTTATTTCTTTGTTTAACCTCCAACAGTTATGTTGTTGACGCTAGAGAGTCGTTATTATCAATTTGATTGGACTCCTCCGGTTCCGTTAAGTTTAGATCCAAAGAAACAATACAAGTTGGCATTTCTGTTTTTCTTTTCGTACAACAGTATACCGAATGTAGAGAATGGCAGTAATGCTTTTTACTATTACGAAAATAACGATAAAACTAAATTGCAGAAAATAACATTAAATACTGGTTGCTATGAAATTTCCGATATTGAAGAGACGATTCGAAATTTACTAAATATACCACCAAATGCAAAGATTGAAGACGTTTTTTCATTGAAGCCCAACAATAATACACTCAAGTGTGAAATATTCAGTAGTCAACATGCAATAAATTTCGAGTGTGAAGACAGTATAGGCAAAATGTTGGGTTTCTCAAAGAGGATTCTGGAACCGAACGTAAGAAATAGTTCCGATCTACCTGTGGAAATTGTTAAAGTACGAACGATTCGTTTCGAAACAAACATTACCACCGGAGCCTTCTACAACAACAGACCTACTCACACTATCCACGAGTTTGGTATATCTGTAGACCCTGGTTACGCTATCGACGAAATTCCGAAAAATATCACGTATTTGCCGGTGATCAATATACCTGAGATTACAAATATTACTATACTGGCATTGGATCAAAATTCAAGGCCTGTAAATTTTCAAGGTGAAAGAAGCATATTGGGTTTGGAGTTGAAAGAATGGGATTAATTTTCAACTATATAGCACCTTCATATTTTCAGAAGCCTGCAGTATTGAACAAGTCGTTAAAGTGTTCAGTAGGACGACTACGACGACGACAACTTACTAGAGACAACGTTTTATTTTTGAAAGCTCTTGGTTTCAAAGTTATTAACAATAATAATAATGAATCGTATACGAACAATTCAAGATCCAATGTTTGATCTCTATCGAGAACCGACTCAGGATGAATCGATTAGAAAATCCGAATACCGATCTTACACACCATTCATCAAATCGTTTAGCTGCAGCGACATTGTAGAATTTAGTGTAAATCAGGTGGACTCATTCTTTGCAATGCATGATACGTTGTTGGCTATTAAAGGAAAATTGGATGTAACTGGTAATGGCGATGTTAGTTTGACACCAAACTTTGGAGCATTTCTATTCGACTCGTGTACGTATAGCGAAAGTGCAAGAGAGATAGAAACAGTTCGAGATCCTGGAATTGTTAGCACTGTAAGAGCTTTAACATGTTACAATGAAGAAGATTCTCGTCACCTCGCCATTGCTGGTTGGAATTATCCTGTAAGTCCCATTCTCAATCCTGATGATAAATCATTTAGTTTACTGATGCCGCTTAAACACATCTTCAACATTTTCAATGATTACCCAATGGTAACTTGTGGACGACAAACGATTCGATTCGTTCGAGCTCGTAATGATCTCGATAGCGTTATTGTAACAGAGAAACGAGATGCCGCTGGCGTAGCTACTGTTACAACCGTACAGATTATAATTCATACGATGGAACTGAAAGTTAAACATATTTATCCAAATGATTTTGTTAAAGAACAATTGATGCGATCAATTCAAAGCGATCGTCCAATCGTAATTCCGTTTAGAAAATGGGAACTACATGAGCTACCATCTTTGACCGCAGGAGCAACACAAGAAATTTGGGCTGTTAAAACAACGTCTGCAATAGAGAAACCTCGATATGTTATTGTATTTTTCCAAACTAATAGGAGAAATCTGAAAATTGCAGATCCTTCTTTATTTGATCATGTAAATCTACAAGGTCTCAGACTTGCATTGAATGGTGAATATTTTCCCAATGAAAGGATGCAACTTGATTTTGACAAAGGCGATTTTGCGCTAGCTCATTACAACTACAGCGAATTCAATTCCAGTTACAACAGAGTATCAATGAAACGACCACTAATGGATTTTCTAGCATTCCGAAATCGTGCTTTGTTTGTTATTGATTGTTCTAAGCAAGAAGAATCGATGAAATCATCGACTGTTGATGTACGACTAGAAATTGATGTCAACAAAGGATTTACCAAAAATACTAAAGCATATTGTATCATAATTCACGATTGTTTATTGGAGCATTATCCCTTAACGGAAGTAGTTAAAAATATAATATAAACTGCTAACTATTTAGTATTTGCTCGGCTTTCAAAGAAGTTTCATCGTCGTCATCATGAGAATTGCAGTAGTCGACATCCAAGGATTTATAATCGATGAAGTTTTTTATCCAAAAGAAGTCGCTATTCAGATTGGTGGTATAAAATCGAATTTTTTATTTAAACCTCCTAAACCATTCTACGAGTTGACTGCTAAAGACAAGAAAACCACGCGATATTTGGAAAAATTTATACATGGAATACGATACGATTCTGGAGATGTAGATTATTCCGATGTCAATGCAATTTTGGAGAAACACCTACTTGGCAACGTTGATTTGATTTATGTTAGAGGAAATAAAAAAATTGACTTTTTAAAAGCAAAATGCGAAGAACTTGGACTCCATGTATTAATTTATGATGTTGTAAATTATGATGGGACACCCTGTGCAACGAAAAATTTTGAAGCTGTTTATTCAGGATGTCCTCACCACGCCAACGGTAAATTTATGTGTGCATATAATAATATTCTTTCTTTGTATAATTGGTTGTATTATACTGTATTACCTAAATAAAGCTTTAAAACACAAATTAAGGTTTTTTTATTAAAACACCTTTTACAAGTTTACAAATATTTATTGTTATTATTATTATTATTATGTAAAAATACATTTCATCGCTTCATTCTTCTTTTTGCCTCTTTTGATATAATTTTGAGAATTAATAAGTAAACTCCTACTAACGTTGCCCATTCTATTTGTATGCTTTGGCACATTTTTGCTCCTACTGGGTCTTCTAGGTCTAAATATAATTCCTGTATTGGACTTTGTTGGTTAGATCGCCATTCCCCCACTCCTTCTGAGTTATCTTTAAAGATTAATTTTAGCTTGTAGCTAAGAGGCGATTCCGTTAAATTCAATGCAAACACCGGCATTTTTCCATCATTGACTGTTGACAGACTCATCATGTGCCATGTATTGCATTCTTGTTTTGTTCCGTTTGTGTCTAAACACACACCAATATGTGCAACGTTTGGCGGAACGTTAACGTAAAGCATGTTATTTAATATTGCTGTTAAAAGAACAAAATTTGCTTTTAGCAAGGCCATGGTTTTATTCGTCTTGTGGGCGTTGATGATGTTGGTAAATATTTTTCAAAAACTTTGTCCCACAAACTTAAATTTCCAATTTTTTTTAACACGCCTTTTTGGTCTTCGTAGACCGAAATCTGTTGGTTTAATTTTCTTATGTTTTCACGAAACTCTTCAAGTTTTTGACTGTATTCTCTCGAAGCCATTCTAAAACTAAATATTTTCCATGATATGTTTTATTCTTAATTGCGAAATCAAAGTCTGTTATCACTCTAACACACATCAGTCGATTACGTCACACATTGCGAACCCACTAATGGATCAAGGTCACGATACGTCATACGTCGAAATCCGTTGAGTTGTTTACGAGATATAGCTATAATGCCCTTTTGGCCTCATCAATCTGGTCTTTTTGACGCTTTATCTTGCCCTATACACCAACCCCTTTACAATGATATGTCACGTGACGAAATCCGTTGAGTTGTTTACGAGATATAGCTATAATGCCCTTTTGGCCTCATCAATCTGGTCTTTTTGACGCTTTATCTTACCCTATACATCAACCCCTTTACAATGATACGTCATACGCCGAAATCCGTTCGGCCGTTTACGAGATATAGCTATAATGCCCTTTTGGCAGCATAAATACGGTCTTTTTGACGCTTAATCTTACCCTATACATCAACCCCTTTACAATGATACGTCATACGCCGAAATCCGTTCGGCCGTTTACGAGATACAACATTAATGCCCTTTTGGCCTCATAAATATGGTCTTTTTGACGCTTAATCTTACCCTATACGTCAACCCCTTTACAATGATACGTCATGCGTTAAAATCCGTTTGGTCGTTTACGAGATATAGCTATAATGCCCTTTTGGCATTCGAAAAAGAAGAGTTGGCTGCTTGCGCTAAATGTCAAAGGCCATTTGAAAAAAGAAGAATTGGCTGTTTGTGCCAAATGTAAAAGGCCACTCGAATAAACAGCAGATTACAGCGCCACCACCTGTGGCGACATCTAGCGGCGAAATTTGGAAGTAGTGAGGCCGTGCTGTCCTTACTCATCTACTAACACTTTTCAGACAATTCAAAGTAATTTTGTCTCCAGTTTTGGTCGTCCTCTGTACTGTTGCTTTTCGTTAACTTTGTGTATCGTGCTTGCAACAAAAACGCATTTTTTACGTGAATAACGTTTTTACAATTACTTTCATAGGGACGCAATCCAAAAAAATGAATAATCGGGCGATAAAGTTTAATACGATATGTAAGAACTCAGACAGGTCGCGGGCGACGGATGGGACAGCCCCGCCATTTTGAACGCCATTTCGATGCGTATCGAGATTTTCATTTAGTATAACTTTCGATTCGGTTTATTTAAGTTTTAATCGTCAGCTCTTATCAAAATCTATTAACTACATTTATAATATTAGTAACAAATTGTGACTGTGAATATAATACGAGTTAAATTAAAAATATATATTAAAAAAATATATATTGTTGGCCTATACGCGTTGAAAAGCTAACTCAAAATGCAAGAATCGTATACGGTTGGAAAGGGCATTTCAACAGTAATCAAATGGTACCAATAAAACACCATATGATGGAGTCAAGCAGTGCCGGCAACGGAAAATAATGAATGCGGCCGACAGAATCAACGACAGTGCCAGTACATCTGCACCTGTATTGATTTAACGTTTACTAGAAATCTAGATGTATCCTATATGCCATTTGTGTCCTACTTTTCGTATCACAGACCTATATTTAATAAAGTTATAACACAGTAATTATTTGTTTAATTGATTTATTTCGTGAACCCATTAAATAAAACAGTTGCCATCATAAACAATGCATCTATAATACAGTCGTACAAGGATCTCTTGGCGAGTGGATGACGTGTGGATGACACAGACAGCACCTTACAGGTAAGGCAAACTAAGGCACTGTCTCTGTCACCCACACGTTTCCCTCGCGCCAAAAGATCATTGTTCGACTGTAATTATATAGAAACTTTACCCTTTCTGAGACGTTATTCACGTACAACAAACGGCAGTGAACATAACACAGCCACAGCCCCTTTTTTTATTTTGTTTCAACTAAAACAGAGTCATTGCGGCCTAAGGTCCTATCTGCAGGTAGAAACCCACAAGCATAGATTTTTCCGATAAAGTAGACATGAGGGAAACTGAAGTAAAGAAGTCGTCGAAGTTTATTTTGGAATGCTTGCATAAATTTCAATACAGTATTTTCTCCAACAGAGCCAGTTTAAGAACTTTTTTTCCTTCCTTCATAAATAGAACACCCTAGTAAATAACCAGACTCGGCACAAGTTACACCTCAGACCCTGAAACCCCCATTGATTGGCTTAAGCGGCATATTTCAAGTTTGATCTGCCTTTGAACGCAATCATGCTTTCATCAATGAAAAAGTTTCAATTAGGTTTGTAACATACTACGAAAGTAGTACACAAGTGAGAAATAAAGGCCGCACTTGTTTGGAATGTAAATTTTAAAACAGTACCGACCTCTAAATCCTACTAGCATTTCAGTACTGTACAGTTAATTAAAACTTTGGTTGCCTTTTTTTGGGCATTGCTTCCAAAAAAACAAAGGTAAAATCTTCTGAGTGGTAATAATAATGCTATTCTGTCACAGCGTTATAAAAATATTAAGTGGTTGTAGCATGTTTAAAAAACTCGAAAATTAAAAATCGTCATTTTAATCATTAAATCTTCCTTATTACCGCCCTGTACCATCAACTTAAAACACATCATGACAAGGGTTAAAATTTTAACGGCTTTTGGTTGCTAGGCAATCAAATCCTTGAGCAGTACCATTATAACGAGGCGTCCGCGGCTAAAAAATAGATCCTTATGTCATAATCGTCGAATCAAATTTCACGCTCCCCCCGAGAGTGACCACTGAAGTGGCTTGTTCTTAGGAGAGGGTAAACTACAAAAACGGGTAGGAATCATTTTTTGCGACAGAGACAGGGTGGAAGCTTTGAGATTAATAAGTGTTTTGTTAATGTTAATTACCGTTTTGGCGGTTTTTTTTTCTGTAACCGCTTAAAAAGTCTCTTAAACGTTTTTAATTAAGCTAAAATCAGTTACTAGTGATAGTTAATAGTGCAGATGGAAAGATGTCGATGAATTTCTAATGAGAATCTTGATTTTACCGTATCGTATAAATTGGGTGTGGCCCCATTAATCCTACTATCCAGGAATCAAACTGTAAGTTTTTTAATATCATTATTAAGCAATAATAATATTGCTTAACTACCAGAAAAGAAGGGATACCATTTATTTCTTTGGAACAAAAATTTCATTGTAATCCGCATGAATAATATCCAAGTGTGGGTAATTAACGTAAGAAGTGCTCATAAAATTCATAGTGCTACCGGCTTTTATAATAAACCCGGCACCTTTTCTACAGACTCCAAAAGTGTGAAAATTTCGAAAAAGTTCACCGAATACATGTTTCAGTTATCAGTGAAAGCGTTGCGCAGAGCCTGATTAAATATTTTTGTAACACATTTATGGTAAATTTTTGGTTTCTTAATGTTTCTCTTAATTTAATTGTTTTAACTTAAACTAGTATATGGTACCCCCATCTTTTACTCGAGTAAAAAATCTTTTAAGCTAAAAGTGATTTACTATTTTTTTATTAAATTTTGATACTTTTAAAATTCCTTTCACATCACATTCTGCTTAAATGGGTACACTAAAATAACAATATAAAAATACTTAGCTGTTATTGAATGTGTAATATTGTTTCTATATGTGATTAAACACTAGTGTGTTTTACTGTATTTTACCTTATTTGATTTGTTGATATTTTATATGTCTATTGTTTCGTTCGTATGCTTGACTTATTACTACTCACAGTAATAAATATTGTTTATTGTTTATTTATATGTTTTATTTCTGACCTGGTGTGAGTTATTCTGATCTAATTTCATCAACAACAAGAATGAGACGTATTTAAATCATAAATCTTAACTTTTGAACTCATTTTTATCTCATTAATATAAATGGAGCTGTTGTGATAAGTAAGAACAAAAAGTAAGTATAACTTTCTCTTTCTAACTTTGCCAATAAAAGAGTTTAATTTAAAGTGTTAACAAGAACATCTACCGGTTTACGCAACTTTACCGTATCTTATCTTATATTTCCTATATCTTTCTAATTTTAACTTGATCTACCACAACTTATTAATTATTCTATCCTATTCCCCATAATCAAATCTTTTTTCCATCTGGGTTTCTTATATTTCTCCGTCCATATGATAAAAAAATAAGTGGCGCCCATTTACCTTTCCCTATTTCATCATTTCTCTCATTTTCTTTTTAGTCCCCTTTAAATTCGTTTATTTTTTCAGTAAATATATCCCCTTATATCTTTTTAATACAATATCATCGAGCTCGTTCGAATCCACGCTCGCTCTCCTCCTACCCCCTGAGTGCCGTTCGCATTTGTTAACCTCGATAAAACGAGCATTTAACATCATAGAGAAAAAAGAGGTTACATGGTGAGTTGCTCAAATTGATGGTCGAATCGCAGTCTTCAGTTAAACTAACTAAATTAAAGAGATATAACAAATATGGAATGTTTTTCAGTGATAATCTTGATTCTTACATTTTTTGTTGTTTTAGTGAGATTCTTAAGGTGTTATATCCTTCACTGAGCTAGTTAAAAGCATTTTAAGCTTAATATTATCTTTATAGTTAATTGTACGTTCAAAATTTGGATCAGCCAGAGAATCATTGCTGCCAAAATAATCTTTGCTTTTACATATGTCTCAATAGTGTAACCACACTTTAAAAACAATCCTTTAACTATTTCTGAGATATCTGTAAGTAATGACAATTAAAAATATATAGTTAAAATATTTAAAACAAAAAAAAGGGTGTGGCAGTCAGTGGGACTGCCGGCAGAAGTTACACTTCTATGCACGCGCCTGGATTCATAAACTTTTATGCGAATGATTTAGCAAAATCTTATGATATTCGTGTTCAGCGACCTCAAAAACCTCCTAGTACCGAGTACACACTGATTTTGTATGAAATTTGCATAACATTTCCTGGAGACGAGGTCCATCTTAAGGGGTCTAGTACTATTCGGCGCGGCCGATTCGGCGCCGGTCGGTTCGGCTCCGTCCGTTTCGGCTCCGGCCGATTCGGCGCTGGCTGATTCGGCGCCAGATTATACCTACTAGGATTCGGATTTATATCAATACCAAACTAAAAAAATATATTCAATGTTAATATTATTTTTCCTGCTTTTTGGGTTTAAGATTTAAAAACAATAAATATAAATAAAATACAAATTTATTGATTCTCTTTATTCTATACTAGCTGTTCCGGCAGACTTTGTACCGCATAAAACACTGTCGTGTCTTTTTTCCATTTTTCATTTTTTCAAATTTTTACCATTTTGTTTTTTTTTCAATGATTTTTTTATATTAGATATTTTATATAAGATATCCACTGCACCACCGTACGGTGGCTTTATAGTACTTAATTTAGTAAGAAATTCTCGTTTAAATATATGAGATAATAACTGCGCCACCTTACGGTGGCGTCCTAGTTATTTTAAAATTGTAATATCTTCTAAGATGTTTATTGAAATTAAGTGATATCAAAGAAAATTTTGTTCACAATTAAATACTCTTAATCAACAACACATTTATTTGGATAAAGATTAATATTATTGCGTTGATACAACTCTTAACAAATAATGCATTAATTTCGACCAAATTTGATTACCATAAAAACGGTTCTAGTGAGTTAATCTTTAAAGATAGACATATACTGTCGCGGACATTTTTTAGATCATTTCAAGAGGAATAATTCTTTCATACATATATTTTTGGTATCTTGAACCGTTTTCGCAGCGCACGCATTGTCGGTGGGCAAGATTTCTTCAACCTTTCTATGGGTATCAATGGTGGTGTAACGCTCTGATAGAACAAGATCAACCGTTGACGTTGGCGCTGGCGGTGGAGAAAGAACTTCATGAAGTTTTCTTCTCACGATTTTTCTTAAAGCACTCTGGTCTGGCATTGATGCTTGACTGCTTGCGATAAGTTATTAATACATTGATTTATGACTTGAACAGTTGGCTCTCGGCTACTTTCAAACACCTGCTTAATTCTCGTCTTAGCAGCATCAACTTCAATTTTGGCAGGAGTGGACTCATGCGAATGATCATTTAAGAACTTTGTCACAGCGTTGTGCTAAACATTAATTCGTGCCTTACATCGGTCTTTATGTTCGCAGCGGTAGAATTTCAAGGTAGTATCTGCTTTACTAGCTTTGTCAAATACATAGGCAAAGCCTTCATGAATAAATTTGATTCCGCCTTGTTTACTATTCACTTGGTTCGCCATTACGATTTTGAAAACTTTTTTAAAACGAAATTTGAAACTGTCACTATAACCTTTTAGCACTGAAGCTCCAACTTCAATTGAAATAATTGTCAACCCTACTTTGGTTTTATACCCCAACCCCCCACTGCATAATACTTACCAAGTTATAATCGTTTTTTAATCGTAGGTACGCTTCGAAAAGGTTAACTTTGATTTTTCTACTTATACAGTTGTTTCGTAGAATTATTTATCCTAGTTTTAATTTTATTTTTTTAGATTTTGTTGCTTTTATTCTTCTCACGTATTTTTTATATATTATTGTATTCATATCATAAAAGTTTAGTCCTTAAGTTATCAGAAATTATAAATATTTTTCATGCTCAATACATTCATCTGTTTATTATGTTGTAAAAACTTGAACCTTTCGTAAAGTTCTTATTCTTCATTAACGGTTATTATTGTGTTTGAAAGAAACATCTGTAGCCTATAGTTAATTACCTTGGGAATTTACAAAATTTAAGTATTTACTTTTTACCCGCCCATTTTTCAATGAACAAATTGGTAAATTTCTGTAATATTTCGGCCACCACCCAATATTCCCACTCAACTATATCTCCTTGGAGCATTGAGGCTCCAAAATATTCAGAAAGAAATATCAGTCATCATACCGTTTTGTAAATTATTTTAATCGATTTTTTCACATTTATCTTCTTCTTTAATTAAAATGTCCAAAATTGTTCTACTGACTAAATTTTTTTTAAGAAACTTTCATATTTTTGTACAATAACAATTATTGATTTTCTCTTTCACTTTGTCAAAATATTTGGCGCCGAATCGGCCGGAGCCGAAACGGACGGCGCCGAAACGGACGGCGCCAAAACGGCGGGCGCCGAACCGACCGGCGCCGAAACGGCCGCGCCGAAACTGACCATCCCCCATCTTAAGTACCAGGTGTTTCTTCCTTCAACTGGTAAGTTTTAGATCATTTTTAAAGGATTTATCTCCATAACATGTTTTGCCAAAATCATAGCTCCACCACGTTTATTCTGTACACGACAAAAATAAGAGCTCGGGTCATAACCAAAGACACTTTTAGATGCTGAACCTCTTCTGTTAAAAGAAAGTGCTCGACCAAACAAATAGCACTGTATTTTATATTATGACGCATGGTTGCCATCATTTTCAGTTTCAGCACATGATGGACAGATGATTAAATTTTGACCAACCACTTTTGCGCCTCTTAGGCAAACAGGATGATACTGTTTTTTACATTTGGTACATTTTAATTCGCCTTTTAGAGATCGTTTACAACTCGCGCATGTAATTTTCACATTTATATCATCATCACTCGGCGCCATCAAATATATATCAATGGCATCACTGTTAACTAATAAAACTTAATAACTATAAACACAGGCAAGTAGAAATATTTTTTTTTTAAATTAACTGTATTCAATTAAATAAATACTTAGAAAAATAAGACCAGTTGATGTGTGTCCTTACTTCAAACACGAAAACTAAACAGTAAAACGATCAATGTACAAAAACCCCATAGTGCAAAATATAATGCAACCATGTGACGGTAGTATGGACTACAATACAATACTCATTACTGACTATTATGATTAATATTATTAATATAAAATACTAAACTTTATATGTTTACTTACGTGACAGAATTATAAAGTACCTAATCTGTCAAACACAATGTAATACGTCACTATGATCTTCCAAAACATTAGCTCAGATTGTTTTTTGTATATCTATCTCTTTTCAATGTACTGATACCTTATATGTGTTTCTGTCTCTCTTTTACTCACACCATTACATATGTAATGATTTTTGCCATTTGACCCCACACAAATCCAGTGCATAAATAGAAGTACCTTCAAAAATGAAATCTACAAAAAATAGTTTGATATGCATCAAAGAATATCGCCAGGAGCTCTGCTGTGTGTCTCAATTAGCTATAATGATCATATTATTCAAAGCTTAAAATGAGTAAATATTAATCAAAACTACGGATATGGAATCTACTTTTTGAGTTATGGAATGTTTTTATAACACACAGTTTAAGGTAATTGTTTACATTTTCCCCCATCCCCCTAGGGGGTTGGGGTTGCGGGGGGTGTTAAAGGAAGGCTACTCGAGTACATCCCCGTTGAAATTGAGTGGCGGTCACCCTTAGAAAATTTTTTACGAAGGGTTGAATTTTCAAAAATATGGTAAAAGTTATTATAGAACATATAGAACAAATTATAAACTATAAAATACATTAAATTATACTAATAACAATCATACAAATAAAAATAAATTAATTAATATTAAAATAATTCGATACATATTGGACAAATTCAAATTTTGTTATTTTATTATTGGAAAGTTCATTTATTTTTAAATTAATAAATTCCTTTCTTCTTAAAATACCTACAGCTAAAAATTGGTGTATGTTTGGATGGGAATTATAAAAACACTTATTATAATGACTATGAAATGATTCACATGCATTAGTTGTCCTAGATAGGGCAGAAGAATGTTCTGCCCAAATATGGGGTGGAAATTTGGACTCTTCTGATATATAATTATCTACCAAGTAATCTCAAAATTTGGTTATTTTTTCATTGTCTGGTTTAATTGCAGCAAAATCAATTGCAAAACATTCGCCTACGTCTTCTGGATGTAAAAATGGTAACCCGAAAAGAGATTTTAAAAAAACTGTATTCTCAGTTTTTAAGTTATTTTTTAGTTGGTAGTCAGGTGACAGTCCCAGCTCTTGAATTTTTCTGTACCAGGATTGGCTTAAGTGAAAACGACATCCCTTGATCTGGCATTCAGAAAAGACTAACTTTATTCCTTTATGAATTGCAGGTTCAAAATCTGCGGTGATAGTTTTAGGTGAAAAATGTAAATTGCATTTTAGACATTCTTCTTTAATGTATTTAAAAACTAACTTATATGTAGTATGGCATTTATCGGGTAATAAACAAAAAACCAAAGGAATGTAATGACCGTTTTGTAGACCATGTATGGTGAATAATTGTAAAAAATACTTTGGGCAATATTGAAAGGTTCCGTCAACGTATAAATCAGGTACCTGGACTAAACATTGTAAATTACTTATACATGAAAATATTGTCATGACATTCATTTTTTAACAAAAAGTTTTTATGTTTGTTTGTTTCAATTGGATTGTTTACAAAAAAATTATGATAATCTTCAATATTTTTGGGCAAATTGGAATATACTGAAGTTTTAGCTCGGTACATATTTTTCCTTACTCTCTCTATATCAGATATCGTTATCGTATCAACGTGTTGATTGTTTAATTCCTTATGTATTAGTTTAAGAGGTTTTTCACTGATATTACTTACAGATTCTTTTTTTACTTTATTACTTAACATTTGTCTGTTAGTAATATTTTCTGAAGTTTTTTCGTAGTTGTGGTCCATTTGCACATCAAAAATGGAATCTTTATTTCCTTCAGTCTTGACATACGCCTTACATGCTGTTTTTCTCGAAGTGCACGCCCATCTTTTCACATTGTTCGCCAACATTTTTTGGAAATAAAACTTTTCACCATTCACTAGTAAAAGTTCACTCAACATTGATTTTACTTCCATTTTAAACACTTCTTGCTCTCAGAAAAAATAACAAGTATTAACAAAAATAGTTGTGATATTGGTTTATATACCCATTTGTTATAATATTAAAAACCACTTAGTACCCCGGCGACGAATTAATCTCCATATGCAGATTATGATAAGGGCAAATTTTAATTCGTCGCCGAGGTACTAAGTGGTTTTTAATATTATATCAAAAAGTTATATAAACCAATATCACAACAGCAAGTTAAAGATTTGGGATTATCTCCTTTGTTTGCCCAAATAATCTTTACCAAAACTGATAACATTTCATATTCCAAATAACATCAGAAAAACAAATTATTTAGATAATAAAATCAGGTAGTTCAAAATACGATTTATTCTTAATTAGTTATTAGTTGAAAGGTATGGCAACAATGGAAATGATTTGTTAAAAATTTTGTAGTATTTCTTAAAAAACCACTGCCGCTATAATGGTGTCGTGGGACACCAGGTAAGAACGAAGTTCCTTCGGCTAATGTAGACACTACTCGCTTGTGGATACGACTGTAGCGCCTGCGCACGTCTCATTTAACGGTTTTATTCCACGCAAATAATTCCGCGGACTGTTCCTTGCGGTTTTATTATTACATTTTTTTCAGTTCGGTCGCGCAGCAAAATCCTTATCTCCTCCAAGCCTGCCGTAAGGAACTTCGTTCCAAAAAATATATTTTAAATAAAATATTAATATATTTAAATATTGTCTATAACTTCTTTGTGGCATCAACTCTATATATTTACTTCTTTTATTGGGGATTTTTTGCCATTTAAATCAAAATAATAAAATTATAAGTTAACGTGTAGAAAATGAACCTTGCTCATTTATCTTGATGGATATGTCAAATTTGTCAAGGGTCGTTTTTTCAAAACTGAAAATGACTAACAAAAATTAAAATATTTTTCCTTTCAGAGCTTTTGGCAACCAGATCGGTTGTCGATTTCAAAGATCAAATAATTTTAATTTTCTTCTTCTTAATGCAATGCTTTTTGAGTTTAAAATTTTTTATAAAATACAAAAATTTGTATAAAATTAATATATAATTGAATATATTTATTAATCCACCAGCGATTACAAAACTCTCATTCTTAACGCCTCTTCATTTTATTTTAAACGATTTTGTGCCTCGTGTTGTGTTGCGAAAATTAAATAGTTAACTCGGCGACTAGGCAACACTGTATATCCAGCTGGTACAGTCATAATATGTGCTTGGCGAGGCGCACAATTATGTTTTGCAAACGATGACGAACGTCATCGAATTTTCTCGACTCTAGATGCGCAGCTATAACTAAAGAAGCGCGTTTACAGGTGTAGTCTTTTATTTTAAAACAAATGTTGCATTATACTTAGTTAAAGCTTAACACGAAATTTTAGTGCTCTAACGCTAAATATTTTTTACTCTGTTAATGTGAATAAATTTTCCATTGGAGCCAACCGAAAACTAAACGATGAAGAACCTTGTACTTCGACTGATTTACAAATATATAAGTCTAAAGCTCAAAAAAATGACCAGAAAACTACTTTGATATGTTTTCCACATTGTGTAGAAGTATCCAGGTTATTCGTCAAGAAAAGAATTATAAAATTGTAATGCTAAAAACCATCGAGGCAAATTTCGAAAACATGTGTACGAATTTTCAAAGATACTTTTATGCACTGCTTTCGCCAAAGCTAACATACATATTGCTTTAAAAACTATAAAAAATAAAGGTTAAAATTATAAAAACTTTTTTTACTCCTTATTAGAATTGTACTCATCCCAACTATTTGTATCACTTAAAAAGAAACTTGCAAAAAAGACAATACAGCTTATTATTTAAAACTATACATTGGCTAGTTCCGAATAATAAACAATAAATGCCCTATAATAATTTTATACAAAACAAATCAAAGAATCCGGTAAAATTCTGCATTTAAAAAAATGCATTAATAAGCCTTTCGATAAAATATCTTAACGAACTAAATCCATTAAGAAAATGCTAGAAAATCGTTCGAGCGATTTTTAACCAGAAATATTCAGTTCATTTATATAAAAATCACCCAATCAATATCTCTATCAGGTTTGGTGTCGCTGTTCATAGTTCTCATAATGAATTAGTCGATCTCTTCATTAAACTTGGTGTCGATGTCTTGGTGTTACATTTCCAACCCAGTCGATTCAACTCTCTGATTGCTTATTGAATCTACCGAATTTAATATTTCCTGCTAAGCTGTTATATTACAGGATGGAATAACGGAAGGTCGCCTCTATTGTTCGTGTTTCCACAGTAACATTTCGTAGTTAAATTTTGTTTTAAGGGTACACTTGAAGTTGTAAATAGTTTCGCAAGAAACAATGTATAATATATATTACTTGGTATAATGTTTTATACAAGGATGTAATATTTGTTAAAACTAACGTTAACGACATCTTTAAAGTAAAGTGAATAAATCTTCTTTCTTTATTATTTCTATAATTTAATGTTTAACTATTTTTTTTATTTATTTTTTTGGATAAAAATGTGCAAAATTTATAATAAAATATATTTGTAACAGTTTTAAAAAACCTTACATTAATTTCTATTGAATTAATTCTTTCTTTTAACATCTTTAAAAATAAAATTAATTTAGATTAAAGCTAAACCCACGACTCGTTCTTCACCTAACAACTGAATGGCGTTCGCATAAGTAAACCTTTAGCAAGAAATTACTATACTTAAAAAAGGTTACATATTGATCTAGAATAATGGCCAAACGAACTTAAGTCAAAACAATTAAATAAGCGTCGTTGGTCTGGTGACCACAAATTCAACAAAAAATACAATTATAAACTTAAGCAAGGTTAAAAAGACTTGTTTGTTGCACATTGTGACGAATAATGCAGGGATGCGCTTCTACAGGCTAGAAAACCATCTGTGCATCATTTTTGTTATATCTGAATATAGGCAAATAAGACGGGAAACATGAAAACTGATAAATTAAGACCAAGTGGTTCTCAAATAACTATTGAAAACACCATATTATAGAAGACACATTGTACAAGTACAACTAAGTGTAGGTTCAGTGTTTCAGGCTGAAGTAATGGTGTGCAACGGAGATCGTATGTCAGTGTATAACTGGTAAAACCGTAGTCACATACTTGGACGGCCAAGCAGCTCTAAAGGCGATACTCTCGGCACAAATAAGCTTACAGCTGGTGTGGGACTGCGTTAGGGCACTGACACATGCCGCAAGTCGAAATTATGTGACACTGGTATTGATACCAAGACACTCAGGGTTTCGAGGCAACGAGAAGGCTGATGAATTGGCTTAAGCGGGAGCTAATATCCCCATTATTGGTCTGGACTCATTCGACGGGCTTGCTGACACCTTCAGAAAAGCAGCCATTGAGAAATGGAAGCTAGAGAAGGCCTGGGAGTGGTGGGAAAAATTACCGGCATGCGACAAGCCAAAGACTTCTTCATAAAAGGACACTTGGTAAAGTTTAAAGCAGAGCTTCTATCACAAAGACGAAACAATGTCAGAATTATTGTTAGTCTCTTGAGAGGATATTATCGGCTGTGAAAACACTTGAGTCAGCTTAACTTAGCAGATGAAGACATCTGTCGTTATTTTTAAGAGGAGAAGGAAACCACACGTAATATCATATGCCGGTGTAATGGCCTTGCAAGGACGCGGTATCTATTACTGGGAGAGCAGAAACCGGCTGCTCCAAGCTACGTGGAGAGGCCACTGTCAAGGCTATTAAGTATCATTAAGAAGGCATGGCTTTAATCAGATTCAAAAGATGATGGGTGTTCACAATAGAATCTCTAAAGGTCGCAGTGATACAGGCTAAGGGCCAGCCCAATGATTATTTATATATCGACCATTTTTAGTAGATATACATCAATATAAAAATTAGTAAAAGAATTAAAGATATAATCAACTAACGTCTATTAATTTAAATAAATCAATCTATAGCTTACAGCACATAACCCAAATTTTTTAAAACTGCAAACGTGGCACCCCTCTTTGCGAATAAAGACTACCCAAGAATGCCATATTGGATAATAGGTCGAATTGGGGTATGATACAGTACCTTAAGATGGGACAGACCTAAGAAAGTCCTAAATTGGTAAATACGGTTTAAGCAGACCTCTAATTTTCTTGCATACTGATGGTACATGAACATCCCATGTTAAGATTAATTCTATGCAAATATCTAGATATTTTATTGATCTCCACAGAAAAATCTGTTAGTTTTTCAATTTAATATGACTATAATGAGGTAAGTTTGTCTCATATGAGGTTATAGGATTGATCTTTGTTTTCTGTATATTCATAGTAACAAAGTTTGCCTGAAACCACTTATGAGCATTTATAAGATCATTAGGAGTCTTGTTCAAGTAACCTCCAATAAGGCCCTTCAATAACATTAAGAGTCGCACTCGCACCGAACGTGAGCTAAAAATCGATAATTTTATTGGATCTAATTTATTTAAAATGGACCACAAACGCTTAAAATTTTCGTCTTTGGATGTAAAGAATAACATTCTTGACAGTTAAATCTGAAATTTTTATTTATTAACATTGTTTAAAATGGTTATAAACAAATTACTTTGCTATTTTTCGTTAAAAATTTGACACCACTGTATGTCGAATTATGTGGTAATTAAGTGGAAACAGCAGTTATTTGCAACAATTTTGCACTAAATTTACAATTTCTCTGGTTCTGATAGTTGGATTTTAATTGTTTAACGTTTACTTTAATGGTTTCTTAATAAGAAATCAAAATAAATTAGAAAAAAAATAACTATCGTTCTTATTTAGGTACTTAGAACACCTGTTTTCTGGATTTCTAAACTTACTTTTGTTTTGATTCTATAATAAATTTATATTGGAACGTCTTATGATGTTATGAATGTTTTCCTCAACCTTTTAAAGCACTTTATTGTGTATTATAACCAATAAACATTTGATTTGATTTGAATGTAAGGACTAGCAAAATACGAGCCTTTAACCCAACCTTTAAGATTACAGCTGAATCACAGATTGGTAAAGACTAAAGAGGATTTAAAAGAAGAAATTTGCAGTAGTGATTGATGTTGTAACCACCCTTTTCTGGATGTTAAAGCTCACCAGGGGTTTTCGGATTACCAAAACGTAAGTGAGAACGATTTCATCCCTTGGCTTCCACCCAGTCCAATTAGATCGGACTTTATCGAAGTTGGTCGGAACCGCTATCCAATAAGAAAAATTACGTTATATCACATGAACGAAATTCGTCAAAGATCCTAAATTAGCGTTGCGTTTAAGTTAATTTGATCTAATGTACATCAAAATTTAATTTTGGTTCCCCAAGATTAATGTCCAAGAAATAATAAGAATAAATTTTTAAATTAATTGAAATCGAAAGATGGCGATTTTTAGAAATGCTGCAATGTATAAACATTTTTGAAACATTCCGAATACATACTTGTACATGAGGTGGTTTAGTGGGAATAAACTTTTTTTAAATTGTGATAAGTCTGTATTCTTATGTTTCCGGACACTTCAATCTCATGATCAATACCCGGAGGAGTTGCAACTCTTACCCCAGAATATAGAGCTCTCTAAATCTGTCCGTTTTCTAGGCATCTATATTGACTGAAATTTGACCTGGGACACACAAATTGAATATGTTTGCAAAAAACTAAGTTCTGCTTGTTTTTCTTTAAGGGTGCTGAAGGATTACTTGCAGCAAGAAAGTTTGCTTATTACCTATTATGCTAACTTTTATTCTGCTCTGAGATGTGGAGTTATATTTTGGGGAGCTTCGTAGGTGTTTGTCATTCAAAAAAGAGTGCTACGCATTTTGCTGGGAATGAAAGCAAGATACTCCTGCAGGGGAAAATTTAGGGATTTAAATATTCTGACATTTCCAGGTGTATATGTATTGGAGTGCATCATGTTTCTCTTTAAAAACATTTCGCTTTTCAGTTAGGTACTTACTACCTTCCCATGAGCATAATACAAGAACAACAAACCTGAATGTTCCAATCCATAGGCTTTCTCTTTTAGAGCGTGGCCCCATTCATGCGTGTGTAAGTTTTTATAATAAATTGCCGCTATCAATACAGCAGGAGAAATCTCCAAAATTTTTTAAAAAGAAGGCTTTTCAGTATATTATGCAAATTAAGCCATATTCAGTAGCCGAATATCTGGCCCCTTGACTCTTCAAGAGATTTAGTCTTTCTGTGCTTTAAAAGTTAAGAAAAAGAAAAATATTTTTAAAGTGTCATGTTAGTTTATTTTTAATAATTAAGAAATTATTGTATTTGTATTTGTAGTTGATCTATTTTATTGTATTTGTATTTAACGTTATTTGCTCAATTGTACTAAAAGTTTATGCAAATAAAAATATACTAAACTAAACTAAACATGCAATCTTACAATGCACAAAAGGTGCCAAGAAAACCCGATTTTTCTTTGAACCATGGCATGTTCACTCATGTTACAAATCTATCTAATTTTTTTTCTCTTATTAAATACAGTATTTAAAAACCTAAAATCACGTGGCTGCTAACACCAAGCAAAACGCTATGACGTCACGGTCAGGTAAATAATCTAATTTATCTGTCATATTCAAGAGTCACCAGCGAACTGTTTATATCTTTAATTTATTATAACGACTACCCTTTTTTTACATAATGCAGAGGGATTTCATCAAAGGAAATAGCAGTAACTTACCAAAAATAGATTCTTTGATGGTGGAAATTTCTTTGCAACAAACAAGAACTTTTGTGTAGCAGAACTCAGAAACGTACAAATATCTTTGTAAGTACCTAACAACAATTTTTTTTATGTAGATTATTTCCAATTTAAAGTCAGAATTACATATTACGTTATCACATTTGGAACTAAATATCATATAAAAAAAATATGTGTAAAGAGAGGTTATTTACCTTAAATCCGTGTTACAAAGTTTAAACAGTTTACTTAAGCTCTATTCTAGATCCAATTTCAATACTTGTATTTACATTTTTAGTTGGCTAGTACCAGGGTGAAAAAATAAGGTGGTCTAACTACTGTACTTCACAATGCTTTAAGCAGTGTCACAAAGTTTGGTCCTTCTATATCTTTAATATAGATGTCACCCTATGGCCGGATCCTATGCTGTTGCATGCAGGGTTGTCTACCTGCGTCTGTGTGATAAAATTGATTAGAATCATAACCTCACTAATTACTATAATATCCTACATACTTCATCTCTACCGGTAGAATATTGTTAGTAAAATGGTTAAGTATTGTATTGTTCCAACTTGTGGTGTAACCTAGATGAACAATATAGATAAATTGTCGTTCTTTGGTGCCCCAAAAGATCAAAAGGTGGAATGGGAAAGCATTATTAACTGTACATTAAAAGGAAATGCTCGCGTTTGTGAAAAACACAAAATGATATTATAAGACGTGTTAAACGTAAATATAATGGTTCAGTAATTTTGGATGTAAGTATATTGTTTATAATATTATAAAAATATTATCAGTCGTTAAATTCATATTTAAAATTTTTACTATGCAGTATATATTTAAAGGCAAGAAGTAAAAGAGAGGAGCCCTCCCAAAATGTCATAATAGTAAAAACATGGATATAATTAAAGATAAGATTGATTGTGGAAGTATAAAAGTAGAGAAAACAGATACAGAACATCAAACTTTAAAGTATGTAATCATCATCATATGATCCGAGTCATAAACAAAATAAAAATAACTTTTTTGAGCTAAAATATCTACTAAAATATACCAATTTTTTATATAATAAAATAAGATTGAATAAGTATTTAATTCTTTTAAATTTTAGAAAATGTATGAATTTTTCAAGTGGTTGGAAGATTAGCAAAAAGAGATTGATGAGAAAATTGCAGTAAATGAGAAGGCGAAAAAAAAACGATTGCTAACGAGAACAGGGGGCAGAAACAGACACAAGGGGAAATTGTAAAAAAATTTCGTTTCGACAAGGAGAAAATAAAACGGATAGAGGCAAAATATAGTACAAAAAGAAAAAAATAGATAGGCAATTCCTAAGTAGCACAACTGCAGAAGGACTTTAGGGTGACATTGCATTCCACTATTGAATTAAGGAAAGTTTTATTAAACACATGCAATTTTAAATTTGTAGGTATTAACTTGAAAATTTAACCAAGACTGTTTGGAGGTAAAGTCGAGTAGGTCATTAATAGAACAACGTCCTAAATTAACTTTTGAGGACTTTACAAAAGCATTTGATAAAAAAAACTCCCTCGTATGGGAAAGATCAGTTACGAAAACTAGAAGAAAAATTGGAAAATTACGTCGAAGAATGAAGCTGGGACCTGGATAAAATAATTAAATTTCTTTATTAATTCCTCCAGCTGTATAGTTAAATTAATAAATGGGAGACTTTCCAAACAAATTGTTTAATTTATAAACTACATTTGAACATTCGTATGGATAATTCAATATTTTAAATTATAGAATATATTTAGTAGCATATGTTACAAATATTTTTTTATATACTTATAAGCAAAAGAAAATAAGTTTTATTTTAAAATCATTTTGGCATTTTAGTATAAATTATTTTTATTATTATGCACGGACCGCAACAGGTAGAGCCATCTATCAATCATTTAATGAAAGGGTAAACAATTTGACATAGCCAAACAAATTGTTAGACCACCTTATTTTTTCACCCTGGCTAGTACTTACATTAAAATGATCTTTACAAAAATGACTGATACTTTTCGGTAACAATAATTGTGGGCGTCTTCTAGCAAAAGTGTTGACCACTTTCTTCTTATTAGAATGTTCTTTGGAACGTTTATAAAAAGTTTCTGCGGTGTACTTATTGAAGTATTCTTACACATTGGCACTGCACAGTTTTTGTAAAACGACGTCATTTTTACAGCTTGTAATCAACAAGTTCAGTAAAATACAATGGATACCACCAAAACTAAATAAAATCCTGGATACGTAGACAACACAACCACCTTTAAAAACACATCAATTGTCAAACATACATCAGAATGTTTATTAAGCAGACGTGTGCTAAAAGAGCTTAAGTACTAAAAACAAGCAGGAGTGAGCTAAGAGCTATCTATATTTTAAAATTAAATTTTTTTTCTTTATTTATTTCTCTTATAATTTGAGCTGTGAAATAGGTGAGTAAGTTGATGGAAATAAGGGTTTTTTAAAGGGATGCTTTTTGTTCAAAAATTTCGAAAATCGTTGGGTTTTAACTTAGGTAGATCTTTCTTTTTTATTTCGTATGACCCTAGGTATTTGACGATAGAATTACGTAATGCAATACATTCTGAGAGTTTTCATCCTTTACCTCACAGGATCTGCAGTTTGCTTCATCCACCAATCCTAGTTTCTTTATATGCCCTCTTAATCGGCAGTGCCAGGTTAGTATTCCTTTTATAACACGAAAGTTCTTCTTACTAAGGTTAAGACAGATAAGAAATTTCTTCTGGTTGTAGTTTTCCAGAAGCGTCTTCGATTGTCTTAGTCCTTCTAGATCATTCCAGTACTTGGATTTTTCGCTATCCATTTTTTTCCTTAGTTTCTCTAAGATTGTACTTCTGCTGATTCCACAGGATGGTTCAGGTCCCAGGTATGGGGTTTCAGCTCATTCTTTTGCCAGCTTGTCTGCTATTTCGTTTTCTTCCGATATGTCCCGAAACCCATAGGAGAGTAACAGTGTTGTTCTGTCCTAGTTCATTTAATTTGCCTAGGCTTCCTGTTAAAGTTATGAGTGAAACCAAAATAACTTATAATAATCTTAATGTACCAAAAATGGAAACATTTGAAACAGTCTGACGATTATTTTCAAAATAAAAATGTTTATCGTTTGCATAAGAAATAAACAATACAATTTTTTTTAAATTATGCTTATTTTTGTCAACCACCCTTTGGACAAATTATCTATCATTTAAAAATCGTAAACTATTTATTAATGTTTATTTTTTTATTAATTTCTAGACACCTTAAGATAAGTGAAAACCGATTTTTTTTAGAAAAAAGAAAATAGATTTTTCAAATTTTCATTACCATCACCCTTTTTTTCATGAACCAACCTTTTTCAAACCTTCAATTGACAGACATGAATCGATAAGTTCATGTGCTCTAGCTTAGGGTCCATAAACAATATTTACAAAGTCAACAGTTCGAACAACTCCAATTGTTCTATATTCTATAAAATTCAATAAATTTTTCGAATACAACTTCTTGGGTAAAATTACATTATTCATTTACATAAATAGAAGTATATACCTAGTGCCTAAATAATTCCAACAAAATAAGAGTTACTGTATTCTTAAGAAATATATGTTCTTGCATGTACAACTCTTCTTTAATATAAACTCGTAAAGTAATCGTTAAGAGATGAATTTTCGTTTTCATGTACGGTATCGACCTAGTTTAAATCTCGTTACCAACATTTTCCACTTCGTTTATTGCACTTCCATCACCGTTCCTTCAGACTTTATTACGTCAAATTTCGAGACAAACAAGACTCTATTCGGGCGTTGCACAACAAATAAACTTGTTTAACTTTTCAAGAAAATATGCATGGTAGTCGATCTTTCATCATCATTATCATTGACAAAAAAAATAGTTTGAAATTTGTATAGATACTGGAAAAGCTAAAATCAGCTAAAATTTTATATATAATAAAAAATTAGAAGAAAAAGAATGCAGAAAACTTAGTAATTGATATAGTATAGGTAATTGGATAAAGGGCGTATGGTAGACTTATTTTTGTAAATTTGTTACAAAAAGTTTGTGGGAAACTTACTCAATGTTAATAAGTATGGTTAACATCAATCATAATATAAATATTTACAATTATTCCAGATTAATTGTTTTTTTAAAGCAAAAAAACGCAGGTTTTAAAAGCGCAAAAGCTTTAACTCAAAGTGCAGAGTAAATCAATCAAGGTAGTCATGGCTTAAAAAATAGAAGCGGCTGAATCAAGACAAAATTGTACATTTTTTGTAAAAAAAAAAAAACAATTTTAATTGTTTCTGATAATTACAAGTCACAGATTGTGAAAATCACAAGTTATATTTTTGAATGAATGCAGTCAACTACCTTCCTTATAACGAAACTAATTATCTATTTACCTACACTACACACTCGCTGATGAAACCGACTCTTTAGAGTCTTGAGACAACCAATTGGACATTGGTTAATCTTGACATTTTACTTTATCTTCCGATGCAATTCCGGCTAAAATTATTGTTTTTTTCTGTTCCATGATTATAGTTTTACAAACACATCATGAAAACAAAACAAAAGGAAAAATCCAAAAAGTATACTGACTTATTATAAAAAAGAAATCTCCAAAAACAAACAAAAGAACACGAAAATTTAAACGGATAACAGACAAAGTAAAGATGTTGAAAATGGGTCAATTTTTTTTGGGTTTAACAAAAACAAAAGAAATCAGAAGAGATAGGGTTTGTTTGCCATTTGATAAAAAATACCTTTATTGTCTAGATAGATAGATAGATATTTTTGGGTTGGCTGTTAGCCTATATCACTGCGACCTTTGCAGATCTAATGTGAACACCCATTATCTGTGGAATAGGATTAGAGCACCTTGTCCAGGTCTGCCCTCTTAATGAGACTTAATAGCCTTGACAGTGGCCACTCCGCATAACTTGGAGCAGTCGGTTTCTCCTCTCCCAGTACTAGATACCGCGTCCTTGCAAGGCCTTCACATTGGCATAGGACATGAAATGCAGTTTCCTCTTCCTCTTGGCAGTATCGACAAATGTCTTCATCTGGTGACTCATGTGTTTTCTGAGCCTACAATGTCCTGTCAAGAGACTGACAATCATTCTGACATCATTTCACCTTTGTGATAGCAGCTCTGCAGTAAACTTCGCCGAGTAACCCTTTATGAAGAGTTTGGCTTGTCGCTTGCCCGGTGATGTTTCCCACCACTCCTGGGCCTTTTCTAGCCTCCATTTCTCAATGGCTGCCTTTCTGAATGTATTAGCAACTCCGCCGAATGGTTCCGGGCCAATCATTGGAGTGTTAGCTCCCGCACGGGCCAATTAATCAGCCTTTTCATTGCCCCGAAACCCTGAGTGTCCTGGTATCCATGCCAGTGTCAGAGCATTTTGACTAGCGGCATGTGTCAGGGCCCCAACGCAGTCCCACACCAGCTGTGAGCTTATTTGTGCTGAGACTATCGCCTTTAGAGCTGCTTGGCTGTCCGAGTATATGACTACGGTTTTACCCGTTATACCCTGACTTACGATCTCCGTTGCACAGTGTTGTATGGCCGTTACTTCAGCCTGAAACACTGTGGCATACGCACCTAGACTTAGTTGGATTTTTATCCTGTGTCCTCTACTGTATATACCTGACCCTGTGCCTTTCTCAGTCTTTGAGCAATCGGTATACCAAATTGACTCCTCTTGGATTGGGGGGCCATTGTTCCATGAGTGCTTCTCGAGTATTTCTACTCGAAAGTTTCTCACAAAGTTATACCTGGGGACTATCCTGTCCTGAGGCATACTGATTATTTGATCTGCCTTAACCCTATTGTATAACTCTGCTTGCTTTTTGCCTTTTAATAAGGTAATGGGGGCCTGGCCTTGTAGCAGTCTGTGAGCAGTTGCCATAGCCTCGCCCTGAATGTAAATGTGCAATGGTGGTGGGTTGAGTAAAACCTGTAGTGCGTCCGTTGGGGCGATTCCCATGGCACCTGTAACATTCAGACATGCCTGCCTTTGAATGCTTTCCAGCTGCCTGATCACCCCAGACTGCTGCGTTCTACTCCACCACACCACCGAACCATAGGTTAACATTGGTCTAATGACTTGTGTATACAACCATAGGTTCATTTTGGGGTTCAATCCCCAGTTCTTGCCACACAATTGTCTACACCTACCAAGGGCTATTGTAGCTTTATGTGTGACCTTTTGAATGTGTTGCTTCCATGATAGCCTCTGGTCAAATACCACACCCAGGTATTTGGCCTCTGTGGCCATTGGAACCAGCACGTTATTGAGCGTTATTGGTTGTAAGCCTTGTAACGCTCTTTTATTAGTGAATGGGACAATTGATGCTTTTTTTTTGGATTGACTGTTAGGCCTTCATCCTTGCACCACTTATACACCATATTCATTGCGGACTGCATCCGCTCTGAGACTGTACCCAGAAACTTCCCCTGAATGATTATGGCCATATCATCTGCGAAGCCTAGGCAGTGAAGGCCTTCATTGAGGAGTTTTTTAAGGAGGTCATCCACAAGTGCTGACCACAGCAGAGGTGACAGTACCCCTTCCTGCGGACAGCCCCTTCCCACTGTTGCCTCAATGGACGCCTCACCTAACTTGGACACTACGATCCTATTCGTTAGGTTGGCATACACCCATTGGCATATTAGTGGGGGGACTCCCCTCCTTAAAAGTGCGTCTGTTACTGACTCGGGTCCCACATTACTGAAGGCTCCTTCAATTTCAATAAACGCCGCTAGGGCTACTTCTTTGTCCTCAATTGACTTTGACAATAGCCTGTTCAAGTCATCCAGCGGTAGGTCTGTGGATTTTCCCGACTGGTATGCATATTGACGATCACTTAATGGGTTCTCCGTTAAGATTTCGTCCCTTATATATCTATCGACCAGTTTTTCCAGCGTTTTTGCTACAAACGACGATAGACTTATTGGTCTGTATGACTTGGTCGTTTGGTCCGTCATCCTCCCCACTTTAGGGAGATATAAGACTACCACCTTTTGCCAAACAGATGGTATAAATCTATAGGCCAAACAAGCCTTAAAGATTTTACACAGTTGTGTTATAATTACATCCTGCCCTTTCTGGAGTAGGGCTGGGTATATATTCCATCCGTTCCTGGTGTTTTGAATGGACGGAATGTGCTGATAGCTCATCTGATTTTTGCAGGTCTGGTTATTTCGGTTGCTAGCTTCCAGTCATCCCTTGAGGGTCTTACCGGCCTTTGACCGTGGCCTACGCTATCCGATCCCGCTTCCATAAACCGTGAGCCAGGAAAGTGTGCCAATGTTGGCATTCTTTAACTTTCCTCCAACGTTTTGGTGTATGATCCGTTTTCCTTTTTGAGGAGGCGGACCTCTTTCGCTGTACCATCCTTAGCTAGGACCTTGTGGATTCTTGAACATGCGGGGGTCGTTTGGACTTCCTCGCAGAACCTCCTCCAGGAGTCTCTTTTGACTTTTCAGATTTCTTTATTGTACAGCGTTAACTTTTGTCTGTACTCTTCCCAGTTATGAACGATTTTGGCCTTGTTAAACAGCCTTCTCACCTGAGCCCTAATCTTCTGTAGGTGTATGTTCCACCAGGGAGTGTTTCTCGTGTACTTTCTTGTCTGTTCCGGGCAGTTTTCACGATAAGCCGACCCAATAGCCTTGCTTACCCTGTCCACCTCCCAGTCCAAACTGTACACATCTCTTATTGACACCATTCTATCCTCGAGATTTTCATTGAGGGAATTTACATAGTCCTCCCAATTCGTTCTCCGTGGATTTTTGAACGTGGTCTTAATAATTTTAGGGGTGACAATATTAAAACTTACATGCCTGTGATCCGACCCAGGCGGCTCGTCCGAGACATGCCAGTTTTCAATCTTGTCGTAGATGTTATTTGTACAGAGAACCTCCCTGCGCGTAACTGTTACAAACGTTGGCTTGTTGCCTCTGTTTAATATCTGTAAACTATTACTAAGTATAAATTGTAATAGATACTCACCTCTAGGGTTGACGTCCGTACTACCCCACGCTATGTGATGAGCATTGGCGTCGGCCCCCACGATCAACGGTAGGTTTTCCCTCCGGCTGTAGCTAATGATGTCCATTAGGTGGCCTGGAGGACATACCTTGTCCTCTCCAGGAAAGTACGCCGATCAGACCATTAGCCTTCTGATGCCTTCTTCCGTGGATATTGACAGTATGGCTGCAACAAAATCCCCAGTGCATAGCACCGGAATCAGCTTACATCCAACTGCCTTAGAAAACAATATACAGGCACGGAGCTTTATAGCCTTGGTGTCATATATCAACTCGCCATGGTGCGGTTTTAAGCCTGCAACCCTACCTCCGTATAGCCATGGCTCCTGCAGGAGGGCTACCTCCACGCCTTCTCTCTCAAATCTTTGACACACTATGGCCGATGCAGCCTTTGCATGTTGGAGATTTGCCTGCAGGATCTTGACTGTACCTACGTCTTTATGAGGATTCATACGAGTCCCACGAGAAGCTAGGAAAGGGATGGTCCACCTGGTCAGAGCCCCGCATAACCAGGTAAGGCTAATTGCAAGGGGGTTTCGCCCGGTGCCCCCAGGGGACCGTTCGCGAACAACTTAACACGTTGGCCATTCAGTACATCGGCACGGTACCTCACACCTTCACTTGGGGTTGTTTGTGTAATTATTAGCCGTAAGATGAGGGAGGGACAGAAGGCCCTCTCCCAGCTTGCCGTTGCCCGGGTTGCCACTGGGAGGCTATTACACCAGGGTCCTGCCGATTCGGGAGGTGGATCCAGAAGCCTAGTAGCGGTCAGCCACTCAAGCTTCTGCATCCATCCCACCCTTTACTGCACCACCCCACCGCATTGTCTAACAGAAATATATTGTTATGGACCTTCCTGTGAGAACACCCTCAATCAATACAATTACTGCTCGTGGGTTCTGCAATTTTTTAATTGATTATCCTAACAAAACAAATATATAAAAAAAACTTTTCTTTCCCTTTTTCCTACTCCACTTCTTTTAGACTCCTTCTTTCTGCTGCATATCTACTATCTATTGCCTATATGCTCAATTTTTTTTTTTTAGTTTTTTTTATACCTGTAAGCTTTTTCTTTCTGCTCCTCTATTCGCTCTCTGCATTCCTCTTTTGTCTGTGGTCTAGTTTTTTCTTTTAATGTTTTTCGTCTATAATTAAGTCATCTTAATATATATTTTCTCCACGACCATTAATGAATGTAATAATTCAGACTTCATTTTTAATAATAGAAAGTGTTCATTCTCACTCTTGAGATAGAATATTCATTCTGAAACACTTGCTTCTTATGTGCTTTGCATGTTACTCCATTCTATAACGAGTGACGGAATAACATTCTGTAATTGCTCTACAAAAACATAGTTTGTATGCGAATTTCAAAACTGTCACTCAGTTTGTCAGTGCGACGTTCTAATTGTTTTGCTACATATTTCAATTTAAATAATCAGAATTATTACATGGTCGTGGAGAAAATACAGTCTGTTACACGGTTAGAATAAAAATTCGATTTACTCGTGGTTCCTCTCGCTCGCTACGCTCGCCTTCGGAATTCTCCACTCGTATCGAATTTTCATTCTAACCTTGTTACAAAATATACTATTCTTTAATTCTTTTTATTTCAATTTACATTTTTATACTTCTAACTATTTAAATCAAACTCCATGAATTTTATCGACTTTAATTAATGACTTTCAAAATTACAAATTTTGACAATTCATAATCTCCCTAACAATAAAAAAACATAACGATCCAAAAAATACTTAATCTATACAACCAATATATAAATGGCAGATCACATTCCAAAATTCCACTGAGAGAATGTGTGCTATGAAGAAAAATCTATATCAATATATTCCCAATTACAAGACACATTACAGAGAACAGTAGTGTTATATACAAAATATACATATAAAAAATACACATTATCAATCATTAAAAAACAATATACATTGATTTCTAAAAAAAAAAAAATTTTATAGTTTTTTTGAATTGCTGCAGGTTTACATTATAAACGTTCACCTCTGTATAAAAAGATTAAAGTTACTACAGGCAGTGTAGATTGGAGATTTTATTCCAACATTAGTTCTAACACTGAGTAAATAAAAGCAATTGTCGGTTCTTCTATAAATACGTGGAATATAAAATGGTATTCTCTGTACAGTCTATAAGGTTATGAATAAGTTTGTGAATAAATATAAAAGAATTGCAGAATTCTGCTAGTTTCATTAGATAGGAACTGAAATCTGCTCAAAAGCAAACGGTTGTCGCAACCCTGCGGGGGATAGGTTTCATCAATCTGAATGCCATGTATTTAATAAAGTGCCGCTGACATGATTCTATTTGATTTTTATGTATATTATAATGAGGACACCAAACAAGAGAATCATATTCTAGTCCGGATCTAATGTAAGAATTAAAGAGTCAACATATTATTAATGATTCTTATAGGTACAAAAACTTAAACCCATTAATTTGTGTAGCTTTAGGAGTAGTTTTATTAATGTGTATGGAAAAGTTAAGCGGTACTGAATCGAACTATACCTATACATAGGTACCTAAATTCTTGGTGTCGTTGATACATTGCACTGGATGGTTATCAATATTATACACAAAAGTGTCATTTAATAGTTTTAATGAAAATCTGATATACTTACATTTATTGATGTTGAGAGGTAGTACATTATAAGTACACCATGTAGACAAAAAGCTTAGATCAGTTTGCAAAATATACCACTCATTAATTTAGTCGATGACACGATTAAGTTTAAGGTCGTCCGCGTAGAAAAGCATTGAACTCATGAATATTCCTACGTATATAATTGATAAAGATTGAGAAAAGAAGAGGCGCAAGAATACTTTCCTGCGGTGCGCCACTGGATGCTCTAAAATTGAAAGATTGAAAGTTGAAATTCCACATATAGGTTGCGATTGTGAAGACAAGACTTCATACGAATTATCAATTGACTGTCCTCTCCCATGCCTTCAAGTTACTTGATAAGAAGATGATGGTTTAGTTTATCAAAAGCCTTTAAAAAGTCGGTAAACACTGTGTCTAATCTAAGGCGTCACTAATAGATTGGGTTAAACACGTGAGATTAGTTGTAGTTGAGCGTCTGCAATAAAACCGTGTTGAGAGTTTGAAATGATATTGTTAGCTTTTGAAGCATTTCTATTATATAGACAGATTTCAAAGGGCTTAGAAAAATTTGAAAGCAAAGTTATTGGTCGATAATTTTCGATGTTGTTTATATTGCCTCCTTCCAGAATTGGACAGATCTTGGAAATCTTCCATACGTCTGGGAGGGACTGTAATGATAGACCTGGATTACAAAAAATTTGGTGGTATGGCCAGAACAGAAGCGCAATCTCTGACAAGGAAACTGGGAATCTTGTCATTGCTACAGGTTAGTTAAGGTTTTAATTTTCTTAATACAGTATAGACCTCCCATTTAGAAAAAAAAGGAACAGAGATGTTAGGATAAAACTTGACAGAACTTGTTTGCAATGGAATATGGTGAGGAGAAACATAAACACTTTGGAAGAATTCATCAAATGCATTTATGATGTTTTGGATAGTGTCAAATTCAACGTTATTAAATTTCATAACTCCAGAAATTGTGAAAGTACTTTGGTTATTGCGGATATAAGACCAAAAGACAGATGGATCGGTTTTGATTGAGTTCTCATCATTTCTCTTGTAGTTATTGTTAGAAATTTTATCACTTTTCTTAGGTTTTTAAATTTATTCAGGTAAAAGTTGTTGTTAGTTACTTTGAATCTTTTTTGGAGGTTTACTTCTTTCCTTAATATTGCATATAAGAGTTTTAGAAAACTATGGCGAATATGTGCTGACAAAGTTTCGACTCATTGGCACACATTAATTTATAACTGAGTACAAGATTTTATAATAATAATCACAATTTATAAAAAAAACTTTTTCTTCATACCTCGGTAGAAAGTACGCTCTTTCGTCCCTAATTGCAGGGAAGAAAGTTTAACATTTACCCTCTGTTTACGGCGGGACGCAAGTTGAATTTTCGGCCCTGCGCGTCATGATGTTTTGTCGTCTTTAACATTTGCCCCCTGTTTACGGCGGGAGGAAAAATTTCTCATGCGTAGTTACACTTGTAACTAGGGACTGTTTATTCTCGTGTCATTTCTATTTCTATCTATAACCTTAAAAATAATCATCAATGACAAAACTTGACTCTTCGAATGTATTTGATGCCTGTCCCACGACCAGCTGCACTCGCTTCGCTCGTTCCGCAAGTACTTTCGACCGAGGTATGAAGAAAAATAGTATACACTACACGGGCCAAAAGTTGAAATCTCGGTCCTGCGCGTCATGTTGCCCTCGGCTTTTCGCCTCGGGCATCATGACGCACAGGGCCGAAAATTCAACTTTCGTCCCTTGTAGCGTAATATACTATTTATAGTAGAAAGCTTTTTTGTACTGATTTATACGTCATATTACTAGGTATTATATAAATTATTTAGTTACTTAAATTTGTATATTATGTGGGAATTTTTTAATGGATTTAAAACTCATATCAACACGAAAAAAAATTTTTAAACTAAATTTTATAAAATTTTATGCCAATTGCCTACTTGGATTCCAAAATTTATTTTTTTGGAATTACTGGCCTACCACGAGGATGTAAGGCATGGCAATATGAGTATGAAAAGCTAAGTGAAGTGTAAACTACATGTCTGACGCTTCATACTTTTAAAGACCCGTGGGACAGAGGGACATTTTAAGGAAAAGTTGGCATAAAGAAATACTAAGAAGAAGAATAAGCAAGTATACTTTAAATAGCATGAAATGAAACAGAAACTAAATCATTAATTAAATTACTCTTCATCTTGAGGAAGATTTCGCATAGGTCCATTTCTTTCATTGCTTTTTTATTACAAGGTGCCTTCCCTGTAAATTTTGTGATGTCTAAATCTAAAATTCGAACACCATGAAGAGAACGCACTCTACAAAGTGCAACATAAACGTGTCCCTTGGCAAATAGCGAATTACTGAGATAGACTACTGCATAGTCCGAGGTACAGCCTAAAAAAAAATTCTAAAATAGTTTTTTTTAACAGTTTAAATAATAATTACTGTTTTCACATGCAAGAACAAAAAAAAAACAAAAAAAATCTTTTCTTTCACGTAATCGATCCCATTATGATAACATAACAGAACTATTACAACTGACAGAACTGACGCTTATCCAACTGAGCCACCATCAACTTATATGAAAACATTCAAAATTATAATATCTATACACAACTTAAATTAATTTAATAACAAATTAGTTTAAATTTCAAAATCTATGTATATGCCTAAACACATTAGAAACATGCATTGTCATCCAGTTCTTACCTATCCTGAAAATTTCGGTGCTGTAGGTGGTCGGAAAATAGGTTTAAATTCGATTACAAAATTCCACGGAATGCCAAAGAGAACGACAAAGAGACAAAGAACACGGCGAAAATGTAAAAACTTTCTAAAAAATAGTTAGTAGCTATGTTAATGTTGCCATAATTTTTCGGGCGGCACAAGTCAAAATCTCTGATCAAGGAATAAAGCAATGGAAAATTTGCTTTACGGAAATTTTAGCTAAAATAATTAGTGTCGAGATTCATCATCTTATTTAATCCCAAAAAAATATTGTGACTGTAAGATCCGGGTGGTAGTCGTCTTCAGGTACAAATGGTATATTTTCATGGATCATATGGCTATTAAGATTAACTATAACAAGGTCTAAGAGACTATTTAGATTATTTAAGATATTATTATATTGTTTTAAATAAAAAAAATATATATAATTGTATAGCAAAGCTAAATTATTTGATTGTGTGTTAATATTGTTTAAACCAAAATTTACAAAGTTTGGCAAATAAAACTCTCCCAGAATTAGAATACTGCCACCACAAAAAAATTGCAATGATTCTAAAAATTCTAGCAGGCAAAAACGTGATTTTAATTAACAGTGAGTGGAATATAAACAACAAATGCAAATAGTCTCTTATGCTTAAAAG
The DNA here is from genome assembly GCA_964028335.1 of Altica lythri. Taxonomy (NCBI): domain Eukaryota; kingdom Metazoa; phylum Arthropoda; class Insecta; order Coleoptera; family Chrysomelidae; genus Altica; species Altica lythri. The sequence continues at coordinate 30,755,007 of OZ034809.1, read as the reverse complement.
TAATGTTAAAACCAATAATACCAATATTTTCAAACCATGTACTATCCTGGGACAGGTCCAGTTCAGTCGCCCCACAATCATCTCTGACCGCCAATAGCGATAAGAGAACTAGCAGAGAACTCATATGATTAAGATATTCTTACATATCACATTTGAAATCTTAAGTTTATTACATGAAAAGTTTCATATCTAAATATTAAATGTCATATATAAGAAACTGCTTTGCACGTGGATTAAAGAAAAATAACAAAAGCCATTAAATTTATTGGGTCAAAGCTTCCCTGTAAACAATATTACATGTTGTTTTATTTTCTGGCAGCAAAATAAATTGATTTTCAGGTGCTCCGACCCGCCTTAGGCGGTTGGCCATGAGGAAAACCGATCCCTACTATTTGGAAGGTTTTTATAGGAAATTGAAGCGGTTTAAATGGATTTGGTAGATCAGTTGGGATCATCGGTATCCTCAGTGTATGAGCTAGTTGACCAGCTGGTGGTTCAGTTATAATGGTTGCTACAACTTAATTGTCCTTTAATTCCTTTATAAGTAGCCCCGTCCCATTGCACATGCTAAATTTGTGATATCTGTCGTGATTATGAAATAAGTTATTTTGATAAGGAATAATACCAAGATAAAAACTTTTAAAAAATTAAAAATTAGTTATTGTGACGTAACTATAACAGTTAGACATATGCTGTCGCGGCATTTTTTGTAGATATTTATATATTCTTCAAAATCGTAGTACATTATTTTATTCTATAATCAATTGTATTCTCAGCGCACGCGATGTAAGGATTTTAAGGTAATTTTTGATTACATTAATGGCATTTTAGTAAGGATCCCTATTTTTTTTTTAAATGAAACATAGCCTATGTCACTCGGGAATAGTGTAGGTTGCCAACGGTGAAAGAATTTTTGAAATCGGTCCAGTAGTTTCGGAGCCTATTCATTTCAAACAAACAAACAAAAAATCAAACCTTACCTCTTTATAATATTAGTATAGATTGTAGATATTTTTATATTCTTTAAAATCGTATTACATTATTTTATTCTATAATCAATAGTATTCTCAGCGCACGCGATGTAAGGATTTTAAGGTCATTTTTGGTTACATTAATGGCATTTTAGTAAGGATCCCTATTTTTTAAAAAATGAAACATAGCCTATGTCACTCGGGAATAGTGTAGCTTGCCAACGGTGAAAGAATTTTTGAAATCGGTCCAGTAGTTTCGAAGCCTATTCATTTCAAACAAACAAACAAACAAACAAAAAATCAAACCTTTCCTCTTTATAATATTAGTATAGATAAACAAGGTTCTTGTGTTTCCAAATGTAAAAGAGAAGTAAGGTTTTATTTCAAAGATGCAGTCTTAGCTTTTTCTGTTTTAGTTTATTAAAGTGTATAAAACCTAAGTAGTATAATAAAACTGCCACTATATAATTTATTGATCTAGCGCACCAAATTTATATTTTTTTAATTTTGCCTCTAAAATTTTACTTTTAAGTGGTAACGCTAGCTGTCAATGATCAAAGGTGGCAGTTACTGTAAAATTATAAGAAATACCTTTTGCATGTAAATGATGTTCCTCGGAATTTAAATACTGACTTATATTTAGATCTTTTGCAGCAACATTTCGTTGATTTCCTGAATATAATATTCATTTACATAAAACGAAAAGTGTAGTATATGATATATGGGGTTTGTACGATATTATTCTTGAGTTCGAACACGTGGCAACTCTGTCACCATTGCCACCCCGAAAATGACGCGCAGACTCGACCAGGGTGTTGCCAAGGGTACTAAGTAAATAGTTTTAAGTTGAATTTAGATAAGATAGACACTTCTTAGAGTTAAGTTGTAACAGTTTGTAGATTACGAAAGTTATTTTTGTGTAGAATAAAAATACGTAAAAAACTTAGTGTGATTATTTGGAATTAAATTAAATACTGGGAATAATTCCCAACAAAGTGGTCCTTCGAAAAGGATTGATTTTATGGACATAACTACAATTTTGGATATTATTATTAGTGGAAATATACATTAGTATCAGTGGAAAAATACCGTTATTCTTTCTGGGTGTGACTTGAGAAATAACGGTTTGATCTCAGCTGAACTGAGACTGGAATTTTACAACGATAATTGGATATTGGATGTATTTAGTTGCTCGAATTGCGGCGCTGTTACGACTTGGATTTGGATTGGATTAAGTATACCTGTTGCGGACTGGATTAAATTAACAGAGGGGTACTTAGTTGGAGTTACATATTGGTGAGTCGCTCTTTCCTTTTTTATATATATTTCCTTTTTGTTTTACCAGACTGGTTCAATTTGTGCTTTTTATACTTGATTAGTTGTAATCATTAATAAATATGGCTGACGAAAAACTTAAACAATTAAACAAACACAGGGGTAATATAAAAAGTATATTAACTTATTTTAAAAAGTATTTGACTAGTTTTGTGGATCAGGGTACTGAAGATTTAAGCTCTTGCGTAGAATTAAAAGCTAGGTTGGATAAAATAGAAACCATATTGGGCGAGTTTGAGGAAATTCAGGGAGAAATTGAAGGGTTAATTTCTGATGATTTATTAGAATCTTGTTGGGAAGAAAGAGAACAGTTTGAATCTGAATTTTTTAAAACACTTGCTATTGGTAAATGTATTTTGACTGAAATGCAGAAAAAATTGAAATTAAATGAAAATAATTTAGAAATAAATTTCTCTAATGAGAATGGTAGCGATCGTGGTTCTGTGGTACAATCAGTGGTAATACCTGCTGAAGTTAAGGTTAATAGGCCAAAGCTACCCCCTATCCCTGTTCCTACGTTTAGTGGAAAAGAAGAAGATTGGATTGAATTTAAGGATATGTTTGAATCGTTAATTCATAATAAACCGGAGATATCTGATGTGGAAAAATTCCATCATTTGAAAGGAGCTATTAAAGGAGAAGAAGCTTTAAGATTAGTACAATCACGTAAGGTTACATCTGAAAATTACCAAACAGTGTGGAAGGCTTTGTGCGACAGGTTTGATGATTTGCCTTTGCAAGTGGAATATTACTTAGATCGGTTAACAAATTTTCCTATTGTAAATAAAGTGTCTGCGTCAGAACTTTTTAATATGGTGGATACCATCAATGAAGTTAAATATCACTTGGAAAAATTAGGACTATTGCTGGACTCTTGGGATCCGTTTGTTATTCATTGTATGGCAAAAAAGTTGGATCATAATTCTTTTATAAAGTGGGAGGAAAAGAGACCTAAAGGAAAGTTAGCAGATATAATATTATTTCAAGATTTTTTAAATAAAAGAATAGCAAGTTTAAGAAGTATTGAAAGAAAAAAGAAAGTGGAAAAAATCGATATTAGGAAAGAAGTGAAAAATAATAAATATCATAAAAGCTTTGTAACAACACAGTCAAAATTGGAGTGTGAGTTTTGTAAAAATAATCATTTCATTTATAATTGTCAAAATTTCTTAAAATTACCAACCTATAGTAGATTTGAGCAAGTAAAAAAGTTAGGTTTATGTCTTAATTGTTTGAAAAAGGTAAATCACATTGGAAAAACCTGTGAAGCGGGATCATGTAGAAAGTGTAACAAAAAACACCATACGTTGCTACATTTTGATACTCGTCGTGGAAATGATTTGTCTCATAATAATTTAGATATTAGTTCTGATAACAATGGACTGAGTTCTGATACTGGTGTGATGGAAAATGAATGTCGTGGAGATACTGGAGAGTCATCTAATACTAATACACATGTTAAGTCTGTATTTCTGGATAATGGACAAGAGGTAAAGGGTGAGATTTTGTTATCCACAGCTTTGATTGAAGTGGTTGATAATCATGGAAAACTGCAACTGTGTAGAGCCTTGTTGGATTGTGGTTCACAACCTAATTTAGTGACCACAAATTTCTTGAATAAACTTGGATTGGACAAACAAAAAGTGGATATTTCAATTTTGGGAATAGGTAGTCAGCTTTCTAATGTACGAGCAAGATGTATGTTAACAATAAATTCTGTTCATAGCGCTTTTAAAAGAACTATCTCTTGTTTAGCTGTTGAAACTATTAGTGGTAATATTCCTAGTCAACATCTTCCTTTTCATCATTTAGAAATTCCTCCACAGTTAAATTCTACGATCCTACGTTTGCTGTACCTCAACCAGTGGATATGTTGTTAGGGGCTGATGTTTTTTATAGCTTACTTTGTGTTGGTCAAATAAACTTGGGACCAGAACAGCCAGTCCTACAGAAGACAAGATTAGGTTGGGTAATTACTGGATCTTTGTGCTCTGGAGTTAAAAAATATAACGGTTCAGTTACAACTTTGCATGTTGGTGTGCTGGATGTTCAACAACAATTAGAAAAGTTTTGGAATATAGAGGAATTGCCCAGGGAAAAGCAACATTTATCAGTTGAAGAAATCCAGTGTGAACAGATTTTTGTGGATACGAGTTCAAGGGATTCGGATGGAAAATTTATTGTACAAATTCCATTACTAGATTCTGTGGATAAACTGGGTGAGTCAAGAAACCAAGCACTAAATAGGTTTTTGGCATTAGAAAAAAGATTAGCAAAAAATTCAAAATTACTGACAATGTATAGAAATTTTATGAATGAATATTTGGAATTGGGCCACATGTCATTGGCACCAGCTATGGCGCAAGTTGAAAAATCATTTTATTTACCCCATCATGGAGTAATTAATGATAATAGTGATACAACAAAACTTAGAGTTGTATTTAATGGGTCGGCAAAGACAGATACTGGATTATCATTCAATGATTTACAATACACGGGCCCAAAAATACAAGACGACCTGTTTTACATATTACTTAGATTTAGGCAACACCAAGTAGTTGTTTGTGCAGACGTTGCCAAAATGTATAGAATGATTTGGGTCAAACCAGAACAAAGGTCACTACAAAAAATATTTTGGAGGTCTTCACCTGAAGAGGATGTGCAGGAATATACCCTTAATACGGTGACTTATGGAACAAAATCAGCTCCGTACTTGGCGATAAAGTGTCTAAAACAATTAGGGTTGGAGAACCAAGAAAAGTTTCCTATTGCTTCAACTGTACTTCGAGATTTTTATGTTGATGACTTGCTGACAGGAGCACCATCATATGAAGAAGCAATCAGACTATGCCAGGAAATTGCAGGAGTATTAAAAACAGGAGGAATGATTCTTAGAAAATGGATTTCTAACAATTCTACTCTGCAAAGGAATTTGGAACAAACAAATGTAACTTCTGGTCAAGTACAATTTGGAGAAAAGGATAAAAACAAAACACTTGGCTTAATGTGGAACTTTCGAGATGATCAGTTAATGTTCTCAGTGGATTTTGAAAAATATAATGGACGTACAACAAAAAGAATAATTTTATCGCAAGTCTCGAAAATATTTGATCCTCTTGGACTAGTTGGACCTTGTGTAATTATGGCTAAAATATTACTTCAAAAGTTATGGATGGAAAAATTGGGATGGGATGATTCGTTACCTATATCTCTAAAGACAGAGTGGATTAAATTACGAAACGAGATGTGTCATTTGAATGAGCTAATTATTCATCGAAAAGTTGTAACATGTGATGTTGCACTTGTTCAATTACACGGATTCTGTGATGCTTCCATGCATGCATATGGAGCCTGCTTATACATTAGGAGTATTAGTAATACAGGAAGTATCTCAGTAGAGTTATTATGCTGAAAGGTTAGAGTTTGCCCTTTGAAACAACTGACAATACCACGTTTGGAATTATGTGGAGCTGTTTTGCTTTCACAATTAACAGCCAAAGTTAAAGAAGCAATGTCTATAGATATTAATCAAACCTATTTGTGGAGTGATTCAACAGTGGTTTTAGGATGGATAGCTACCAAATGTAGTAAATTGCAGGTATTTGTAGGTAATCGGATTTCTCAAATACAGTCCTTGACGAATGTTGAAGACTGGCGTCATATTAGGACAGAATATAATCCAGCAGACATCCTGTCTAGAGGGATGTATCCTCAACAGCTCATGGAATCGATAAAATGGTGGCAGGGTCCAAACTGGTTAAAAGAAGAAGAGGACAAATGGCCAATTTCAACATGGGAACATAGTTCTAACTTACCAGAAATGAAAACTTTTGTTGTAACTTCTTCTGATTTGGATGATGCAGGAGGAAGTAACTTCCTGTTTGATAGATTTAGTAACATAATCAAATTGCAACGGGTACTTGTTCGTATATTTCGATGGATTAAAAGGATTAAATCTAAATCACTGCCTGTTGATGGTCCATTAAAGGTACCTGAATTAACTCATGCATTGAATGTGTTGATAAACATTTCGCAAAAGGAATCATTTGGACAAGAAATTTTGGATTTAGAAAAAGGAACACCTATTTCAAACAAAAATCTTCTTAAGCTAAGTCCATTTTTAGATGAAAACGGGTTCCTCAGGGTAGGGGGTAGATTACAGATGTCAGGTTTAAATTTTTCAAATAAGCATCTTCTACTCTTAAAGTCAAAACATAGATTTACCTTGTTATTAGTAGAACAAGAACATTTACAATGGCTTCATGCTGGACCTCAATTGTTATTAAGTATACTAAGGAAAAAATATTGGATTTTAGGAGGTCGCAGTTTAGTGAAAAGGGTGGTCCATAACTGTATAAAATGTTTTAGAGTGAAACCTAAAACGATTGAACAAATAATTGGTGTTTTACCGGAGGATAGGGTAAAACCAACTCCCCCATTTTACATAACAGGAGTGGACTATGCAGGTCCATTTCACATTAAAAATAGATACAGACGAGGAGCAAAAACTTTAAAATGTTACGTGTGTATCTTTGTTTGCTTTTCCACAAAAGCTGTTCATCTGGAAGCTGTATCGGAACTAACAAGTGATGCTTTTATTGGATGTTTCCGACGTTTCGTTTCAAGGCGGGGAAAACCCTGTAAAATGTACTCAGACAATGGCTCAACATTTATTGGAGCCAATCGTGAATTAAAAGAATTGGTATCTTTTTTGCATTCTCAGTCAGAAACATTAACAACTATTATAAATCAGGAAGGAGTAATTTGGAAATTTATTCCTTCAAACTCTCCTAATTTCGGTGGATTATGGGAAGCTGGGGTACGATCATTTAAATACCATTTAAAACGTATTGTGGGTAATTCAACTTTGATCTTGAGGATTTTAATACTATTTTAGCACAAATTGAAGCTGTTCTCAATTCTAGACCATTAGTTCCTCTTTCCTCAAACCCAGCTGATCTTGAACCATTAACTCCATCCCATTTCCTAATTGGGCGTCCACTTACATCATTACCAGACCCTGACGTGCAGCATATTCCTATCAGTCGACTATCTAGATACCAGCATATGCAAAGATTGGAACAACAATTTTGGGCACGATGGAGTCTAGAATATTTAGGAGAACTTCAACAACGTGGAAAGTGGAATAAACCTACCAAAAATTTGGAGGTAGGACAATTGGTAATTATTAAAGACAATAATTTACCTCCATTACACTGGAAAATGGCCAGAGTTAGTGAAGTGTATCCTGGACCAGATGGTAAAGTGCGTGTTATGTCGGTTAAAACTCATACTGGTGAATACAAACGTGCTGTGACAAAATTATGTCCTTTACCATTAGACTAAATGTTATTTGAAAGTGCCTTTCAAGGTAGGGGGAAATGTACGATATTATTCTTGAGTTCGAAAACGTGGCAACTCTGTCACCATTGCCACCCTGAAAATGACGCGCAGACTCGACCAGGGTGTTGCCAAGGGCACTAAGTAAATAGTTTTAAGTTGAATTTAGATAAGATAGACACTTCTTAGAGTTAAGTTGTAACAGTTTTTAGATTACGAAAGTTATTTTTGTGTAGAATAAAAATACGTAAAAAACTTAGTGTGATTATTTGGAATTAAATTAAATACTGGGAATAATTCCCAACAGGGTTTTCTCTCATTTTTCTTTCGATGTACGAAACTATGTTGTTTAAACTTTTCCGAATTGTTAGGTAGGTCTTGGAAATTGATTTTTGTGACTTGTTTGAATTTATAATTTTATTCTTATGGATTTTTGGTTTTAGAGTTACATGAAATCAAGTGATTATAGAAAAACACTTTTAAATAACTAAAACAGAAGGTTTTTAAATCCATTGAATCGTATTTTAATTTTAAGACAATCGTTTTATAAAGGCATTATAAAAATTTTTAAGCTGAGGGCATAGATATTAAAGAACTATTGTCAAAATTGTAAACTTTTAACTAATAATATTCATTGGTTATTGACAATTCGTAATTTAAAAAGCTAAAAATAAAATCTTTATTTATTAAAAAAATTGAAAGTAACTAAGCATATGATTTCGATTTTCTTGAAGTCGGCTCCAAATATCTATATCTTTGCAAAAGCTTTGAGTTATTAACATGAGAAATCTAGGTTTAATAGCTATACCAGAAGGTGATTTTCTGTTCACCACTTAGTTTTTTGAAGCCTCTTTTAATTTAATTATTTTTGGGACTGAATTTACAGATTTTATTTTGAGATTTTGCTCACCATTTTGAGTACGGTTCTATAGTTTCGTTATTAACACTTAAATATTTGTTCTTTGGGCAGGAGTTTGGTCAGAGTTTGAAAAAGACACCATCTGTATTCAACTGATTCCTGCGCTTTAACACCATGCCACAGTTTTTACTTAGCTATCTGCTAAGGTTCATGTAGTGTAAGATATGTATTAAAGAAAATCCAAACAACTAGATGAATTGCGTAAGGGTTGCTAGCGGTCACTCTACTGACAAATTATGCCCGAGCTCAGCCGTAGAGGGATGATACACAAGTGAGCCGCGCCACCGACTTCGACGGTACAAGCCGGAAACCCCTAGATCTAATAGGCACTAACAACTCTTACCCAACCCCACAATGAAATAAAGTGAGCTAAATAAAACAATTCAATTCCAAAACTAGATCCTCCTTTAATATTAAAAAAAGAACAACGTTTATAGTTGACGTTAATTATAAACTTCAAATTACGAGTTACACTAGCGCCTTAAAATTAAAATCAACAAAATATCACTAAATCTCAGTGTGATCACACGCACGACTTAAAACTAAGTAATTAATAACAATTTTAAAATATAATTTTTTTGCAATATACAAAGGCTTATAGCTTATCTGTATTAGCGATGGTAGCTTCCAGACTCCAAAATCCAACGCTAATTGGTTCCGAACAAGACCCGAAACAGTTCCAAAACAAAATACTGCTAATACCTCAAGTATTTAGCCAGCTCCAGTAACCCAGTAACCAGGTGATAAGCCTTAGTCAAAGAAATAAGCCGGTACCAATGAATTAAGCTTGTACCTGAAATTTAAATCTGTACCAGAGAATTTAAGCCTGTTCTAGGGACCACGTAATGATTTCCAGCGAACCGTAATCCACAAAATAATAACTAATCAAGATTAACCCAATAGTTCGGTTAAAAAAGAAAGGTTCAGTTTCAAAATCCACACATAAGTGCCATCGATGTACGATGATAAAAAAAAATTCACCCACAAAATTTCCTGGTGACACTTTTACTGCTATCTTAGACCTTTAGACCTTCTCGGTGGCTTGTCGAATCAAAAAAATGGCCGAAAATCAATCATAGCGGCCGGAAGTACCATGACAGATGACCCTTACCTATCCCGTTATTAATTTGTAGGTCGTTGCCTCGATTTATTTATTGGATGGTCTAACACTACTTTCATGTAATACGGCCTTGTTTGACCCACGGAATAGTTCTAATACAACCGAATGAACAGAAAAAGAAGAAGAGATCTAGCGATCTATTTATAACGTCAAATCCTATTACTTGTCATAATAATAACAATAAATAGATTAACACTTTTAATAAATGAAAAATCAAATTTGGTTATAACACTAAATGTCGTTGTCGAACCCTCAAATCTAGAGAAATTAGTAAGGTGAGTACTCAATTTATTACCGATTAAAAATAATTATTGCTAGTGAGAAATTAGCCCGTGATAACAAACAGTCCTACATCTAATTGGAAAATAATCTTGATCTTTAAGGTATTGCTGACGCTGACCTTTTCACTTTTGACTGATTTTTCAGTTTCATCAATGATGCTTCCTTTAATTCCTAATAAAATTACAGTTGTTGCTTCGTTCTTTCTTTCTTGATGTTTAAGAACTTTGGGTTCTATGGTGCCTAGTGCTGACTGATTAACATCATATTTAGTGGTGTTGACTTCTTCTTTCATTCTGTTAATTTCATTGGTTAGTTGCTTTGATTCTTCTTGACAAACTTTTAATGCATTTGCGTAGCTTTCTTTGAAGATTCTTTAATTAGGTGTTTTTAACAAGGTTTCCTATCTTTTCTTCTAACTGTTTCTAAAAAGATAAGTGGCGTTTTTTACCGACTTCTGTTTATCGTACCTTTAGCCTATCTTTAAATATTTTCGCTTTTCAATACTCTCCCATTTGCTCATCTGACCCACGATTTACTCTATACCTACCCTCTGTGTGCCGTTCGCAATCTGATAACCCCTAGTGAGCCTTTAACATCTTGAAAAAGGTGCCCCTGGCGTTTTAGAAAAAGTTCTATTTATTTACTAATTTTTTATCAACGGAACAAACGTTTCAAAATTTATTTTCAACACCACTGTATTTAATATTCATTCAATTTAAGAATATCCTCTTTTGGCTGGTACAGAGTTTTCACTTGGCATAAACATTTTATAATTTTTTATTGCCTAGCAAATAGAGTTCTTAACTACACTTCGTACACAATTTTACTAAAAAAAAAACAATTTAACCACTAAAATCACTTTAACCAAGATTGAAAATTGAAAACAGGACCAATTAAAAGTGATTTTATTATAAGCTATCTACCGATAAATTGGCTAGATCTGAATCTATTGTTGAAGTATCTCCACCTTGTAGAGGTCTCAATTTAGACTAATTGACTAATTTTAAACATTTAGACAATGTAAGAAGGATAAATCTCGATAGGGAAAACTAGAGCAGACCGCTTTTTAGTTCATTTTGTAAAGTTTGGCCAATATAAAATCGTAGATATTTGATTGTTTACTGTTAACACCAATGACACTTAAAAATGTGCATACAAACTGCTGCTACAATTTTGGATAACTTTGTACTCTATTTTCTTTAAAACAATGGGTTGAACATTATATTGATCTTAATCTTACATTAGAAAAACTACTTACTAAAACATATTAAATTATAGGTTTCACATTTTATATATAACCAACCTAGGTAAATATTCCTCTCAAGCTCTGTTCCCTGCGCGTATCTAATATACATGTAAAAGTAGGTGTAGTTCCACTTATGCATACCACGGGGTCTTTGAACGATTTCCTCAGAAAATTGCATTTTATATCTTGCGGTGATCATAAATCAGGGAAAATTTTGTTGATCGGCCATTTGAGAGCTGTAAATATGTTCGATACAGAGTACGGATACGGAATACTGATATACCTATAGAGTTGAAGTTTTCCATTAACTGAGAATGGCCTAAGCGATTCGACCATATTGGAATACGAACTTTGAAGAGGGTTCTATTAATGATTGAATACTGACTCTGTAGGTTTTTGCGTAACAGAAAATATCTAAACTAGTTTTTAAAATATTAAATAACTAAAAATATTATAGGTATTTAAATTAATCTATAATTTACAGAAAAATATTTTTAACAAATGCGTAAAGATTTCTATATTCTATAATTATTAAATAGTATTATAGGTACGTTACAAGGTCGGTAGGTGACTTATTACAGTACGAGTTAGTTTACGGACGAGGCAACGTAGGAGCCAAGTCCGGAAATAAAAACGAGTACTGTAATAACACCTAACGACCATGTATCGTATTATATTTTATTTCATCCTGTTTTTATAAATTAAAAAATTCATAAAAAATTTAACAGTAGTTCGTAACTTGACTAAAAATAGTTCGTTACTTGATTATTTAGGTCAAATTACCTTAAAATCCATCTGTCACTGTCAAATAATTTTTTTATTATTAAGATTTAATTGTTGATCTAAAATTGAATAACATTGACTTCTTTTTAAATATGGCTGTAAAAGTAAGTATTTAATTATTTTATTTTTATTTTATAGTCATTATAGTATTTTTAAATGTCAAAAATTAAAAGCAATCGGAGCAGCGTTGCTAGGCAACACATTACAGTACCTGATACTGTAATGTTTTACTTACCGGCGCCAAATTGATTATAGGGAAATGTATTTACTGGACAGGATAAAATAAAATATATATGTAGTCGATTTGAATACTCGCGCCAAACTTTATAGCAGAAGAGCTAGAGCCAAAATTTTACCATCATCCGTAATATGACATTTCTCCTTTGGAACGAGTTTATTTAATAAAAAAAGCTGATGAAAGAAGAGTTCCTTTATAATTTGAATTTTTTTTGTTCAAATGTGGAAAAAAATTCCCGAATAAGAAAATATGTATTTTTTGCCACAAATAACATAGAGGGAATATTTAAACATTACCATTTTATTTATATGACGATTTTGGCCCTCTTTACCCTTATCCGCCACCTCCTTTGTATTTACACAGCTGTTCGCTATTTTGGATTTAACTCCTAAAGTGTCCAACATTACGTGGTTGGTCACGTTCAAATCGTCTACTTCATTCTTGTCGGAATTGTAGTTTTATAGAGTACTAACTGTAGATGCAGCATATCTGCCTGGTGCAGCGCTCCCTGGTGTTTAATAATAGCAGAAACAGAGCAAAAAGTATAACATTAGCTTAGATGTTTTTTAAATAATATTGAAAAAAATAATAAAATATGGTTTTTAACCAATAACTAATACGAATATATTAGATCAAAACGATATTAAAGGTTTTAATTTATAAAATAAACTTAAAACAGTAATAAACGAAAAATACTTGTATAATTGTAAAGAAGCGCGCTTTATAATTTTTGTTATACTTCTATTCGTGCACTCGGCGGAAAAAAATTGTGTAGAGTAAAATGGTAAAAATCATTACATATGTGATGGTGTGAGTAAGAGAGAGACAGAAACACTTATAAGGCCTATTGGTCGGTAAAAACAAAGATGAAATATTTACTACATGTTATTATTCATAACTATGAGTCCTTTGAATACCGTTTCAACATTCAGTACATTGAAAAGGGATAGATATACAAAAAACAGTCTGAACTAATGTATGAATATCATAGTGACGGACCACATGATTATTTGACAGATAATTTTATAATTTTGTCACGTAAGTTTAGCATTTTATATTAATAATAATATTCAGTAATGAGTATTGTATTGTAGTCTAAAGTACTGTCACATGGTTGCAGTATATTCTGCTCTATGCTTTTAAGGTTGTTGGCTACATAAACAAAGTTTTTACGAATAGTCGAGGAAATAAAGCACTAAAATCTCCGAATTTTGTAATGTTAACGTGAATTCGCTAGAGTATCAGGAAATTTGTCGCTATTTTTTATAATGTAAAAATGAGAAATTGCATTTCTGCATTCGAAAAGTGCATTCCGAACAGACAATAGAGAGAAAACTTACAAATCGGTATGTATTGTTGAAAATGGGTTCAATTTATATACTCGGGGTTTTTGTAGACTACCCCCAACAACGGCTGAGTGAGGAGCAGTTCCTGCAGACTCAGGAGGCCTTGCTGGAAAAAATGACAGCCCAGAGCCACTTCAGGGGAGTCCGGCTTGAGGATGGAGCTCTGATGCTCTATTGCACTGGCCAGGACACCGTTGAGTGGCTTAAGAAAACGGTGGATGGTCTTCCCCCTTTGGAAGGAACTAGGCTGATCGTAAGGTCGGCCAAGGAACTTCCAAGAGGTGGGAGAATCATCTTCTCCGTCCCGGCTGTGATGAGCGAGAGAACCCCAGACGCTATTCTGTCCGCAGTGGCAAGGCAGAACGGGGATCTCGATACCTCAAGTTGGCATTTTGTCAACGCGGTGAGGTTTGGGGATGATGGAAAGAGTCGCAAGACGAAATCCATTATCTTCAGGGTCAACCATGACTCGATGAGGGCACTGGAGGCTAGGAAGATGAGAATCTTCCTAGCTTTCGACGAAGTGCGCATCACGAGTCCGGAGAAGGCTGTTAAAAAGCATGGGGGGGATCATCCAGGTCAACCTCCATCACAGTAAGGCGGCGTCAGCCGCCCTTACTAAAGTACTTCTACAAGGACAGGTTGAGGTGGCCCTCATCCAGGAGCCCTGGGTGGTTCATGGTAGAGTGGCCGGACTCAGTGGGGCGCACGGAACTGTTATTCATGACAGATCCGCTGACAAACCCAGAACCTGCATCTTTGTGAGAAGTGGTGTAGAGCTGATGCCGTTGTGGGATCACACTAGCTGTGACCTAACAACGGTGGAGGTCACCACAAAAGAGGTAGGCGGCAGCAAGAACATCATCATCGCTTCATGCTACCTACCCTACGACTCCCCGGCAATACCAACACCGGAGCTGGAGAGGCTGCTGGGACAGTTTGGAGGTGGACAACGGGGCATCCTCATCGGGATGGACGCCAACGCCCATCACACAACCTGGGGCAGCAGCAACATCAACGCCAGAGGTGAGTCTTTACTCGAATTCTTATCTCTGTTCAACCTAGTTATTCTCAATCAGGGCTCCGAACCCACTTTTGTCACGCGTAATAGGCGGGAGGTGCTGGATATCACAGCTGGATCCCACCATTTGTTGAGAAGGGTGGGTAACTGGAGGGTGTCGGGAGAGGAGTCTCTGTCTGATCATAGATACATTCTTTACGACTCGAAGACTACCGGGAGCCACACTACTTCAGGAACCCGAGGCGCACGGACTGGGAACTCTTTCGAGAGGAACTAGGTAGTGCCCTTGGAGACCGGAGTGTGAATCCTAGGAAACCACAGGACCTAGAAGAGGAGGCTCAGCGGTTGCAAGATGCCTTACTCTTGGCTTACGATGTGAGCTGTCCTGTCACTCAGAAGGCCAGTTCTCAGCAACCTCCCTGGTGGAATAGGCGGCTAAAACGGCTTCGTAGAGAAACCCGAAGACTGTGGAACAGAGCCAAGAGGGACGGTGGTGGGGGTTGTTGGGAAACCTACCACACAGCTCTCACGGCCTACAACAGAGAACTTTGGAAGTCGAAGAGGGAATCCTGGAGGAGGTACTGCGCTGAGATCGAGGATGTCAGTGCAGGTGCCAGACTTCAGAAAGCTCTCTCTAAAGACGTAACTATGAAGGTGGGCAATTTGCTTAAGCCAGATGGGACGTATAGCAAAACAGGAGAAGAAACAATTGAATTGTTGCTGAAAACTCACTTTCCTGGCTGCCTAGACGTGGCCGAAGGCCCGCCTCCCGACCCAACTCCGGAACTTCATGTCAGAAGACCGGACAGAGGGGACTGGGAGGTGGCCAAGGCTGTCGTCACAGCGGACAGGATACAGTGGGCCGTAGGCAGCTTCTCCTCTTTCAAATCACCTGGTCCAGACGGAGTCTATGCAGCTTTTCTGCAGAATGGGTTGGATCTCCTGTTACCAACACTGTGCAGACTGTTTAGATCAAGTCTGGCTTAAAGGTACATTCCGTACACTTGGAGGAAGGTGCGGGTCGTCTTTATACCTAAGGCTGGTCGGAAAAACTTCGACCAACCTAAGGCGTACCGACCCATTAGTCTCTCTTCTTTCATTGTGAAGACCCTGGAAAGGCTGGTGGATCGTCGTGTGAGTGAGGAACTGATTGTCAGATCCCCACTTCATCGGCACCACTATGCCTATCAGCCAGGGAAATCTACAGAATACAAGATAGAATCAGCGCTGAATCAAAAAGAAGTGGCTCTGGCCGTCTTCCTAGATGTCCAGGGTGCCTTTGATAATATTTCTATCGATGCCATAGTCGGTTCCCTTAGAGGGCTAGACTCTGCTACTACTGGGTGGATTTAGACCTTTCTGAGGGGGCGACTTATCACTGCCGACTTGTTTGGCGCCTCGAGGGAGGTGTTGGCCACTAGGGGCTGCCCGCAGGGGGGAGTCATCTCTCCTCGGTTGTGGAACCTCGCGTCTGACCCTTTGCTTTGAGTCGGGAATACATGCCCAGGCCTATGCTAACGATTTCGTCATCTTGGTCCGAGGCTTTTGTGTGACCACTATGACGAAGCTGCTCAATGGAGCTCTGTCAAGAGTAGAACGCTGGTGCAGGAGTCGACATCTTACGGTCAACCCTGCCAAAACGGTAGTCGTACCTTTCACACGCAGGTATAAGCTGGCAGGCTTAACGCCACCCAGAATCTTCGGTGAAAGAATAACAATTGCCGAGGAGGTAAAGTTCCTAGGCGTCCATTTGGACAAGAGACTTACCTGGAATCGGCATTTAGATTACACTATAGACAAGTCTAGGCGTGTTCTAAACATGCTTAGGCGATCTGTGTGGAAGACGTGGGGACTCTCACCCAAGGTCGTCCGATGGATATACCTGGCGGTTGTCAGACACATTGTCTCCTACGGATCATGCGTATGGTGGAACAAGGTTGAGCAATTAACTGTTCAGAGGAAACTGAACTCTCTTCAGAGGCTTGCATGCCTGCAGATCTCTGGGGCCATGAGGACAGCCCCTACAGCGGCACTGGAAGTTATCCTGGGCTTGCCACCTCTCAATGTTTACATCAAAGGGGAGGCGATGTCAGGAGCTTACAGGCTGAAAGTTAACGGGTGTGATGTTGATGGTTTGTATCGTCATCGCACATTGTTCACTGGAGATTGTCAGGTCCTGTTGACAGGCTTGCCAACTGACCAGATGATCCCCTGTTACAAATTTGAGAGTCGATACCAAGTCCGGCTGAGAGACAGAGCTGAGTGGACTGTGGACGGCTCTCAAAGAATTTTTGAGGATGCAGGGATCAAGTATTTTACTGACGGATCTCGCACGTCAGAAGGAACCGGTGCAGGGGTCTGTGGTCCACGCAACCTTAGGCAGCACTTCAGCTTGGGAACGGAGACAACCGTGTACCAGGCTGAGGTATACGCCTTACTAAAGGCTGTCGACCACGCCCGAGGCCGTGGCTGGAGAATGGAGAGGATAACCTTCTTCTCAGACAGCCAGGCTGCACTGCTGGCCTTAAAACAATTTCGGGTTAGTTCCAAGCTGATCTGGGAGTGCATACAAAACCTCAATGAACTGGCTAGACAAAACAGTGTCTTCTTGGAATGGATACCAGGGCATAAAGGTTTTGAAGGAAATGAAACCGCGGATCTTCTGGCCAAGAAGGGAGCGGATACACGATTTACTGGTCCAGAACCTGTATTGGGACTGCCTAGAGCCTGGGTAAGGACCAAAGTCAGGAACTGGGTCTGGGAAGAGTCGACCAAACACTGGAGTAACACTGTAGGGCTGAGGCACTCGAAGCTGATGCTCAAAGGCTACTCCAAAAAACTCACGTCTGACATACTGGATCTAGGCAGGAGTCAGATCAGAGTACAAGTGGGCCTGCTCACCGGGCATGGACCATTCAGACTACACCTTCGGAGGATGGGGATTTTGACACAGGAACCCACCTTGTGCCGACTGTGTGACATGGACGATGAGACGGCAACTCACATTCTATTCGAGTGTGAGGCCTTGGACTATAAACGGTTCCTCATCTTCGGTGACATGAATCCTGAATCCTATCACCACCTTGAGGAGCTGGTCACAGGACTCAAATCTCTTATAAAGGGAACTGCCCTGTGGCAACAGTGACTCAAGAAATTTAGGACAACTGGATTCTAGCCTTCCTGAGGATCAGCGGGATGCTGATTTTCAGCTAAACAAACTAGAGTCCTGCAAGCACGGGTGCATGTAAGGACTCTTGGTGCCGAACCTGGTCAAAATATTCCCATAGGAAGCACTGCTTAAAACATGGGGCTCCATAGGTGAGACCATGCCAGGTTACTTAGATTAGATTAGATTAGATTTATGTTTACTTCGGTACAGAAAAGGATAACACAAACTTCTGTATTATGTACCTAGTTTAAATGATTTCGGTAAGATGACACGAACAGCGACTACAAACTTTTCAATAGAATATTTAGCTAGCGAACTATTATTTTTTAAGATATCTCTTATGAGATTTTTAAAATTTAGAAACTATACGAACAAAAATATATTAAATGACATCAAGAAGAAATTTTGAAAATGAGCACTGTTTGTATGTATCTAAAAGTGTCCGTCCGAACTTACTAAATTAAGACGGCACCACTGTAGCCATTTTTAAATAAAGCGCTAAATATACGGAGAGATGAATATATACAAAATAAAACAATTCTGCTTTAAATTGCAGGATTTGTCTGTCAATGTTTTCTCACTTTTTAGGTTATATTTACTTTATTATTCGAGCTCTGTATACGTTACGTTACGTTCTCCATAATCCATACACTCATTTGATATTAGCGCCATTTCGGTCGAATTTTGTAATTTGCTGTTTACGAGCGGACACATTTTCTGCTGATTTCTCAAATGAGATAGTGCTCCTTACCTCTACCCTCCATAAGTCACTTTTGTGTGCCCTGTCTTATGTTTTTAGTTGGTCAGGAGGCCGAAACCATGGATTTTTAGTAAACCATTAATTTTGAGATATCTCTTATCAAAGTTTTAAAATTTAAAAAATAAATTAAATGACATTTAGAAGAAATTTAAAAAAATATCGCATCGGGCCGGACTCGAACTCGCAACTTTTACCACTACGAGGTAACGCTCTGACCTCAAGGTTACGAATGCTATGAATGCATAGTAATTATTTAGCTTTTTCGCCGCCTAATTAGATTTAACTCTTGTCACATGTGATATTTACTCTTGCAAATCCTTTACGAATATTCGATTTAAAATAGTACGCTAAATATTAAATAACACATAGTAAATTGAGTTGACATTAACTAAGTTAAAAATAACGTCCCCGATTATTGTCCCCTTTGAATGTTCGCTTGGGTAGGTACATTCTTCTTTAAACACTCTTTTATCACTTTATCCATGAAATAAACTTTTTCTGTTTTCTCTTATATGACCACATCCTATACAGAATAAAATAAAACATTCAATATTCAATATTCATTTGAAGGTCATAGATAATATAGGAATACCATTAAAATTGGTTTGTCGTACCTTAAATTGCATTTCTTTTTCTTTTTTTTATTACCTACATTTCTCATGGTAAGTATCCAAAATCAGTCTCAAGTGTTGGTAAAATTAAGACCAAATAAAGTCAGAGCAATGTCAAGTCAATGTGAAAATGTTGTGCACCACAAATGTTCCTCAAGAGGTTAAAAGACTAATTAGAAAGATTGAAATCCTAAAACTATTATTTTTCGTTTCAAGTTCGTACGCACTGACTAATTTTAATAGTTACCTAAGCCGATACTTTAAAGATCAGGGCGATAATAGGATCTATATTATACCAACAGGTACCTTATTTTACTAAACCGTGGCATAAAAACATAGATGTTTTGGTCACATCCTTTTCTCTCCTTTGCATATGTTTCTTACCAAGTTTCATCCAAATAATAAATTGGTCTTCCGCATTCTTTTTATTTTGTATTGGTTTGTTAACATTCGCTTCTGCATCTCTTGCTTTTGCTGATAGACTGACGTTTATTAATAGTCTTGAATTTAAATCGGTTGTTCTTCAAAAATCGCTACAAAGTTGTTTTAGTACAATTTATAAAAACCGCTAGAGTATTGTTTTTCAATTAAATGGGGACTATTTTAAATTCCACTTGACCGATAACAAAAATTTGGTGTTCAGCAAGCAACATTATTAGCAATAAATAGAAATAAAATTTCATATTAACCAGTACAATACTGATCCTCGCGCAACTGTGGCGGATGTACGAAACTATATCGTCCGATGTATTTATGGATTGCATTTTTAATAGCATTGGTTTACCTAGTATATAGGATCCAAGCATGAACCTGTAATTATTTTAGCCAGGGTCACCGTATAGAGACAAGAATAGTAGGATCACTTTCACAAAAACTTGATTCATGCCGATAAAGCTCTCGGTCCACATCTTGGTCCGTGCCGTTGTCGCTTTCCAGCAGCGTTGCCAACCTAGAAATAGTATATTGGTAGAGTACTTCTTAAATCAGTATATCTACCGAAAAATCGTTACTCACCAGTTTTCACAAAACTGCACGAAAAAACGTCGGCAAATCGGGTGAAATGTGGTACAAAGAATTTCAAATTGGTAGCACGCAAATTGACCCGACTATTCTTGTCCATATACGGTGGCCAGTGTGTTTACCAAACTTTACCAAACTCAGTTTTTACACCTGTACCAACTTATTAAATCTTCTATAAAAATGATACTCTGTAAGCAATATCTTGGATCATTCAAAAAATCTACTAGATGCGTCCATTAGAACGTTACATACAGAGTTTTTTATTAAAACAGCTATTAGCCCAACCTCTATGAACTACGTTCTGTAAAACATTAATGATAAAAAAGATTTCTGCACTAACTTCAAATGTTTATCGAAACCTGTTCTTACTTGTGTACAGCTTTTTACAAGCATTAACAAATAATCTGTTATTGCGGATCGTATAGAATTCTGTTACAGTTACCTACAACTTTTACTTTTATCGTGTAAGTTACGAATTTGTACAGTAGAGCCCGCTGCGTTTCGCTTTGACTGGTCGGTCATGAATTTCTGGATAAAATATGTAAAAAAATCAAATTATTTACAAAGATTTTTTTTGTCAATGACAATCCACTAGAAAAACTATTATTTTTAAATTGTGTTTAATTAAAAAATATATAAAAAAACTAGTGTTTAGTTTAGTTTTTAATAGTCGTTACTAAAACATTTAACTTTAGCAACTTCTTTTTTGTACTGTATATGAACTATTTTAACTCAGATCATTGTCTATTTTACCCACATGTGCCGTCTTCCTTGATAATTTTAATTAATGATACCCTGTAAGTTGTTCGAATTTAAATTGTTCGAACTGTTTGAAGAGTTAATTGTTCGAATAGGTAATAAATTGTTAGAATGGTAACTGGTTCGAAAAGGAAAATAATCGACTTTTAAATCCCAGATAGCATGCAAACTTGGGGCAAGTTTGATTTTTCTTTGCTTCTTAATTGCTGCGTCAAATATGACGAGACAAGTTTGTGACAAAATCTCTGTAATATTCTTAAGTTAAATATGAACTTTCAAGTTTGCGACAATATTGCTCGAATATTGTTATGACAAAGATAATAGGTCAAGTATGTAGCAACATTGCTGCAACGTTATCACTGCACCCACGCGCGCAAGTGACGCGGGCGCCATCTGCTGACTGAACTTAACATGCTGCTGACTGAACATTACAATACTGAGTTGACTAACGTGACGCGGTTAGAATATATTTTTACTTCTAGTTTTTTAACAGCCTGGATAAAAAATAATATTTCCGTAACAAGGTTAGGGCAAGTTTGCCGTAACAAGGTTAGGACAAGTTTGCCATAACAAAGTAGCATGCAAGTTTGTTACACTGAAACTAGAAAGTTTGATTCAAACTTGCTGCAAGTTTGTAAAGTTGCCACGGCAAACTTGAAGCAAGCCTTCTTTTTTGATGTATCAAACTTATTGCAAGTCTGAAACAAGTTTATATTGTTATCTGGGATATATTTACCCTTTTTAGTATTATTTAATAAAAACTAAGATTATGCGCAATTTCTCTGAGATAATCACATATGTCGACATTTCGGTTGTATTTATTAATCAAATATAATCAGCACAATCTCTGTACTTTTTGCTGCTTGGTTGCGGGGTAACCCTACTGTTTAACTGTTTAATTCGAAGCTCGTTCATGTCCTGCTTTTTCTTCAGGGCCATGATAAACTACCATATGGTTGAATGCTGAGATTAAGCCTAAGAAAGAGAAAAATTAGGACAATTCCTTAATAAAGAAATTGAATAATATTTATAAATTATAATCACCTGTTGCTGAAAGCCACAATGCCATCCTTCCACTGCATTATTTGTTTTGGCCAATCCCTGCTTTACACCATCGTAGCAATTACACATAAAATGAGAAAAACGCGGAGATCATTGTTGGTTTCTTCGTTATGGTCGTCCAATTAGTTGTACTCTAAATAATTCACCGCTTCCTGGGCGTCAGCAGGAAGAACATCTTCGCACAATTTTTAGCAAATTTCTTTAATTTTTTCTGGTGGAACGAAGGCCAATGCGAAAAGCATCTTTATTTTAAGAGAAAATTCAGCATCAGTTTCATATCTCCTATTTAAACCACATGATTGAATTTGTCGAAAGATGCATTGGCAAAAATAAAACCGTTTTTCACGACTCTAATCATTCATAGTTCGAAGTGGCCAACAATGGTATTTGGCTTCATTGCTGGTTGGAAATCCCTGATTCGTAGCTTTGTACAGTTTGGCTGCCATCAAAGGGTAAACTAATGCCAATTCTTATACAATGCGTGAATGGTATACATTTGGTTGAATAGGGATGATACTGTTTTGAAAGTGCCATTGATGAACCACTACCTACTGCGATTTCGTCAATAATTTCAAATTTTTCTTTGTGGCAAAGACAGATACGTTCATTTACTAAAGCATTTCTTATATTGCGTTTCATGCCTTCATGCATTCAATAGGAGGAAGTGCTCCGGCAACCGTTTTGCTTACGGATACATACATATTTATCTAAAGAAATAATCCTAGTTGGGGATGATAATAACTTACCTTTCGAACAATTTATATTCGAACAAATTACATGGATTCAATTTTAACAATAGTTAAAAATTTTTTTTTTTCTACATTTTGGAATATTTGCTTGCTCAAATAATATTTAAATCATTAGACAAAAGGTATTTAAGTTTTTTGAGAATGTTTTGTAATATATTCAATAAAATAAAATTATTCACTTTTTTCTTACTCGTTGCCTAAGAGTAGTTTCTGACAATAAAAACTAAAATAAAAAACGGAAAATTTGAAATAGACTTATTTATATTATTAGAAACAATAAAGTACAGTTGGGACGTTGGATGTTTACCTGTATGTCATCAAGTAAAGCAAATAAAATAAGTCGAATAATAATTATGCAACTTCACAAATAGTTCGAGGTGTGACTATAGTCCGGTCAAGTTAGCATCAAAAATAGGGGTAAGGTTACATTAATTCGCACCTTGCTAAAAATTGGCATGAATGTTGGGAACCCTATTATACACAATTTGTCAATTATCCACAACAATGCGAAGTGTGGAAAAAAATATATTCAAGGTCAAATGTTGCAATATGTTTTGAGTTTTGCAGCTAAACGGTAACTTTTATAATAAAAATAGGGGAGACAAAAATTATTCATCATGCAATTATCTATATAAAATTTTCCTACACTTTTTTTCCTAAGAATCACCATTTCGGAGATATAGCGATGCAAAATGTTGAAAAAGTTGTATTCATAATATGCATGTCAATTACCGTAATATACGTTACAGAACGATAATATAAGTAAAAATATTAATTTTCGTAGCGTATACATACATATTATACAGTTGTAAAAATATAAACTCGAAGAAAAAAACCAGTCCCTCATTTTATATGACCACAAGCCAACAGAAATTTCTCACAAATACACACAACAAGTCTCGGTTCATTTCAATGTTGAAAGAAAAATTTACGTCTGAAAATATCTCTGTAAAGCAAGCTAATAATGATAATGATGTCCTGATAGTTGATACAGCAGTAGAACAATTTAACTCGACAAATCCAACTATTCTTGTTGGTGAAGATGTTGATTTGTTGGTATTACTTACTGCTCGAACGTCAACAGAAAAAATTATTTATTTTTTAAAACATGGGAAGGCTCAACAACAATCAAAAACATATTTATCCAAGAGTTTATCTGCTTTTTTAAAATGCCAAAATCATATCTTATTTCTACATGCAGTAACTGGTTGCGACACGACATCAGCATTTTTCAGGAGAGGTAAAAGATCAGTTTTGAAATTGTTTGAGAGAAAAGATTTAGTTGATTGTGCTGACGTTTTCAAAGAAAGTACCTCTACTCCACAAGCTGTAATCACCAACGGAATTCGCTTTCTTCTTTCAATTTACGGAGCTCCAAAAAAAAGTACGTGCTTAGATAAGTTTCGATACTTATCTTTTGCAAAAAATACGTATAAAAAGAAACAGTACAATTAGCTTGTCTTCCTCCAACCTCTGCTTCTGCTCATCAACATCTATTTCGGGTATATTATCAACTTCAAGTATGGCTTGGTAATAAACTAAACCCAGAAGACTGGGGTTGGAAGTTAATTGACAATATATTGGAATCAGTTTAGACTTTACTCCCTCCTGCACCGGAAAAACTCATCAATTCAATTTTTTACAATTGCAAAACGGGGTGTAATGCTAAATGCGGCTGTAAAAAAGTTGGTTTATTTTGTTCATTAGCATGTATCAGTTGTCGAGGCCAATCGTGCTCCAATGTTGAATCGCAAGTAGAAGAGGATTTTTAAGATATAGGCAAAGAGACATCTGATGCATCGCTCTTTGAACAATTTATTTGTACCCAGCAGGAAGAAGAAGCAGAAGGAGAAGAAGAGCAAGACAGTATGGATTATGTTCCATTAGAAGAGTATCGATCAGACGAATAATTTTCTCAATTTACGCATTACTTACACCGCTCTTGTTATTTATAATAGTACCATTTTCAATTTAATACAATAGCTTTTTAACTCAACATAAGCAGAAAAGATCGTGGAATAGGCATACTGGGGAAACCACGTAAAAAAAACGCGCCATGTACACTACCTCACGGGTGGCGCGGAAACGTGTGCATATTATGAAAAATACAACTTTTTCAACATTTTGCATCGCTGTATCTCCGAAATGGTGATTCTTAGGAAAAAAAGTGTAGGAACAATTTTTATAGATAATTGCATGATAAATAATTTTTGTCCCACCTATTTTTATTGTAAAACTTACCGTTTAGCTGGAAAACTCAAAAAACCGATTTTTGCAACATTTGACGTTGAATAAATTTTTTTCCACACTTCGCATTGATGTGGATAATTGACAAATTGTGTATAATAGGGTTCCCAACATTCATGCCAATTTTTAGCAAGGTGCGAATTAATGTAACCTTCAATGTCTATTTTGACCGGAGTACTACTACTCCGAAAAATATTTATTTTATGAAACTTATAGTTAATTTTTTCTGTTTTTATTAGGGCATAGTTAGATAATATTCATTGGGCTGAATGTTAGCCTGTATCACTGCGACCTTTACAAATATACTGTGAACACCCATCATCTGAGGAATAGTTTTAGATCACCTTATTGAGCCCTGCCTTCTTAATGAGAATGAGCAGCCTGTTTCTCTCCCCATACTAAATACCGCGTCTTTGCAAGGTCTTCACATTGGTACAGGACATGAACTGCACTTTACCATGCCTCTTGGCAGTTTCGACAGATGTCTTTATCTGCTAAGTTCAGCTGACTCATGTGTTTTCTAAGCCGACAATGTCTTTTCAAAAGACCGACACTCATTTTGACATCGTTTCGCCTTTTTGATCGCAGCTCAGCAGTAAACTTTACCTAGTGTCATTTTATGAAGACTTTGGATTTTTTCTTGCCCAATGATTTTTCCCACCACTTCTGGGCCTCTTCTAGCCTCCATTTCTCAATGACTGCCTTTCTGAAGGTGGCAGCAACCCCACCGAATGGTCCCAGGCCAATCATTGGGATATTAGCTCCCGCTCGGGCCAATTCATCAGCCTTCTCATTGCCCGAAGCCGTGAGTTTCCTGGTACCCATGCCACTGTCAGAGAATTCAGACTTGCGGCATGTGTCAGGGCCCTAACGCAGTCTCACATCAGCTGTTAGCTTATCTGTGCCGAGACTATCGCCTGTAGAGCTGCTTTGCTGTCCGAGTATATGACTACGGTCTTACGCGTTATACTCTTAGTTACGATCTCCGTTGCACAGAGATGTGTAGCCATTACTTCAGTGTGGAACACTGTAGCGTACGTACCTAGACTTAGTTGGACTTGTATCCTGTGTCTTCTACTATATATACCCAACCCTGTGCCTTTCGTAGTCTTTGAGCCATGGGTATACCAGATTGACTCCCCTTGAATTGGGAGGCCATTGTTCCATGAGTCCCTTTCCAGTAATTCCACTCGAAAATTTCTCCCAATTTATATCTGGGGACTTTCCTGTCCCGAGGCATACTAGTTAACGCTATCATATAGCTCTGTATACTTTTTTCCCTTTAATAAGGTAATGGGAGCCTGGCATTGTAGCAGCCTATGAGTAGTTGCCATAGCCTCGCCCTGTATATAGACATGCAATGGTGGTAAGTTGAGCAGCACCTGTAGTGAGTCCGTTGGCCCTGTAACATTAAGGCATGTCTGTCTTTGAATGCTTCCTAGCGGCCTGATCACCTCGGACTGCTACCTTCTACTCCACCACCCCACTGAACCATAGGTTTACACTGGCCTAATGATCTGAGTGTACAACCAGATTGTCAAATTAACTGTCTACGTCTTAATGGGTTTGAGTTATTCTAATAGGGAACCGGACAACTTTTCAAATAGTGTTTAAAAATAATCTTTATTCATATATATAGCCATAAAAAATAATATTTTAATTAAATAAATCCTCTGGAGTACTTGAAAACGTCAAAAACATAATTTATTTCAAATTGCCGCGAAAACAGCACTTCATGTCAATTCAGATCAAGTGACGTCATGTGTATATGTTCTTTGATTTTCAAAGACTCTGTAAAACGTCATAATAGTATTAGGTATACTATTATTATCTTTGACATCTATTTGATAAACGTTTTACTGAAATGACAATTGATTAGCAGGAAACTGCAATCAAGTAGTTAACCCTACAAAGCCGAGAGGTTTTTTGTCAAATAGAATTTCAGTTTGCAATTAGTTATGGAGATGTCGCTATTATCGCACTTTTAATATTTTCTTTACTAAAGATAATGTATTTGTGTGATTTCAGACATATCTCCAATCTAGTTGCTCTTAGAGCTTCTGGATGGATATCTTCCTTGTACTGATGAGACGCAATACGTCGAAACCGGTCTACAAGTGATATCCTTTCGAATTGCAAACTAAAATGGTTAGTTCTATCTTGCAGATATACTAACCCCGTTTAACTTTGAACTGTAATTCAATGTCCGTCGTGGCATATAGCCAGGGAAGTAGTTGTTGGTTCTTAGTAAACGGTCTATATGTTCTTTGATTTTCAAAGACTCTGTAAAACGTCATAATAGTATTAGGTATACTATTATTATCTTTGACATCTACCAAACTTCTAACCATATTAAAAGTGATCAATGCTTGGATAAATGAAGTATTTTGTGTTTCTTAATCATCATGGACCGAAAAAGATATCGTTGGTGTGTTGTACCTTGATGTAGAAATACATCAGTAACTACTCCAAATAATTTTTTTATTGATGTAAGAAATGATTAGACCTAGCAAGACGAAAGTGCGATGGAATGTCTGTTACTTCACCAATTTACTTTTGTGAAGATCACTTTGATGTAAGTACTGTACCTAGAGTGTTATTACACAGCCCATTATACAAATAATCATATTTAGTGTGTATGTAATTTAGGTGTTATAGGTTATGTCTTACGTAGAATGTTTTACGTGTGCATAAACAATCTTGTATTTGTGTTTTAGCTGCCAAAGAAGCTATAGAGAATATTTAAACTTAATTATATCTTTTATATACATTTTATTTTACTTTATATTGAGAATGTTAATAAAAAAACCAATGACAAATTGTGTATAATTATTTTATTTAGTGCTTTCATATAAAATAGGGAATATATTTTTTTCCCACATTCACTTATACTAGAGATATAATGTATAACTAAAGTTCTGTTATGACTATAGTCCTTCAATTTGTAAGTAATTACAATTAAATATTTTTAGAAAAATGCAAATAAAACGTAGAAAAACGCGAAATAACATACAAAGCAGTACTGTTTACTTATGGCTACCTACACATGACGTTACGCACTGTGATTGGCGTTTGGGTTCTTACACGTCACAGATAATTTACGCAACTTTATTTATTGATTTAAAAATATAAATCATTGTTATTTCTTAAAAATCTTTATTGAGTGATATTGTTGTATAACAAACTTTATTTTAAAACACATCTTAGATTTTTTTTCGATTACTGTCCGGTACCCTATTGTTTATAAGGTATAATTGACATTTTTCGTAAGAATTCATTTAACATTACACTCAATAGTTTCTGCAAAATAGAATCACAAAAAACTAGCTTCTCAAAATTTATATCACTTAAAATTGACCCAATGCCCGAGACTTTGACTTAAAATTGCACCTTTTAGTACGTTTTTAACAAAGTTATTAATAATTATTAAAAAACCCATTTTTTTTAATTTGTTAGGCAACAATATAAAAAAATGATTACAAGTCTTAAATTGTACGTTTTTACAAACCTTTTTAGTAAAAAAGAGTAATAATGAAAAAAATTTACTGGTTTTAAACTGGGGCATTTAACATCAATCGTCTCCTTTAATTGTTTATATAGTGTTTATAAATGAAAAATGATGAAATATTCTTTGCATATTTTTTATATCATATATTATTACAACTAATTTTACTAACTCTTAAACACTTGTCCTACTGAGTGTCCTGGGAAAAATTTAATTTCTCTGGTCTAGTTTGACTAAAAATGGGATGAGAGCTAGCTTAAAAGAGGAGACGGATATAGGATACTTTTTACCCCGTTTAACTGCGTTCCCGTGAACTCATTATAAAACCTGGTATAACAAAAACGCATCTTAGAATAACAAAACGCAAATGACAACTAAGAAAACAAGTACTATGACGCAACCGTTAGGTGGTGTAGTTGATTTAATATTTCATATATATAAACGAGCAAATCTTAATTAAGTACTGTGACTGCAAGGTGGCGCAGTTAAGGTGATACAGGTACTCTAACATTTTGGCGCGAAACCTAGAAAGAGCAACGATACTCAAACAAACCCAGTACAGAGAATAAATGTAAAAATTTTGTCAGGTATAAATTTACCCCGATATTTAAAACAGCTACTGATTCACCGAACTGTACTCGGAGGTTCATAGTAGAGGGCGCTTTAAATCAACGAATAGAATATTTTAAATCTGTATTGCGTTTTTCTCAAATATTTCAAAATATTTTGATATGAAATTTTAGTCATGAATAGTTTGTTTCATTTTACGTGGTAGACGCATACTTTCATTTTGAATAAATGATAACTTAAAGAAAATTATAATGGTTTATAGAAAAAAAAAAAAATTGTGTAATAAAAACATGCGTCTACCACGTAAAATGAAACAAACTTGAGTATCGTTGCTCTTTCTAGGTTTCGCGCCAAAATGTTGGAGTATATCACCTTAATATCTTATAAATTTAAACGAAAAATTCTTACTTAACTAAGTACTATGAGCAGTAAGTACAGTTGATACCTCATATATTTAAATAAGCAATTATTACTTCATTCTGTACAATGATATCTTATAAATTACACGCCATTATAAGGTGACTCAGTTGATATTTCCATTATTCATTTTAACCACATTTAATACATAAACAATTTAAACCTTCAATACAACAATATCATACAATATAATATTTTTGACATTGATTATTTGACTTATCACTACTCTTAATTTAATACAAATTTTGCCCATTTTTCCAAAAACCCTCAAATAATTATTTCTACTACAACTAATACTACCAGCTGATAATACTCTTATAATAGAAATACTTATCTTAATAAAATTCTTCTTATAATAATCAATCAATTCAATTTATGCAAGTTCTTTTTTTTTTAAATTCCATTTTTCCATTTGATCCCAGATTTTAATTTACCATAACCATTTTCCCAATTATTCTATTTATTCATTAATTTTAATTTTATCTTGTTTTTCTTAATTCAAATTATATCCCAAATAATTTTCATCTGACTTTTTTAATCAATCAATTAAAAAAAACACCTTAGCAACGTAGCAACGTCCTTTTATACCCTTATTTTTTTCAATTTTTTTTCTCATTACTTGATAACTTGCATAAATTGATATTATCAAAATTCTTACCTAGTTAGTCTTAAACATATTTATACTCCACATAAAGACCAACTAGTTAATACCATAACAATATATAATCGACAAATTAAAAGTATAACAAAAATAAATAGTAAAAACCTGGAAAATAACAAGAAAATATGATAAAAACGAAAAACAAGATAAAATCGTAAATACTTAATTGAAAAAACGGAATTTGGCGGTACGAGGTTCGCTGGGTCAGCTAGTTTAATATTAAATTGTTTAAGTTGTATACTATGACACTAAACAATTAAATACCATTTAAGATTACATAAACCCATAATGAAATTAGTATTTATTAGCCTGCAACGAGACAATGTATAATAGGGACTCTCTTTTGTAGATATTTATGTAGGTATCACGATGTATGAAACAATTAATTCGATAGACTATTAAAACACAATTTGTTACTTCCTAGTTGTAGTACTTTTTCGCATCATAAACCATACATGTCAAGGTTATTTTATATAACTACATGCTTGTCGTTTTAAACAGTCACAATAAATAACCACATATTTTACGCGTTTTTAATTATTTTATGGTATAGATGTAGGTGTGTTTAAACATAAACGGAACTGTATGCAAAAAAAACAATATACTTATACATTTCGTTTGGCAAAATCGATTTTTGTTTCAAATGGTTCACTTTGGGCTCATTCCAGTGTTTTGCACGATCCAAAATGTTCTTGAAAACATCGGTATAAGTCTTTCGGATGGTTTCTGCGTGCTCAAAATGCTTTTGATTCATGACTAAAACATTTTGTTTAAATAATCATTCACAAGTGTTAATGGATAAGATAATGTTTTATCGTGACACAAACATTGGCTCCGTTCAGAAACAAGGAAACAAATAGTGGTCCCAAGAAATGCTGTACCAGAAATTTTAAAACAGATGCATAATGATAATTCTGGAGGACATCTGGGTTTCACGACAACGCTGCAAAAGATCCGAGATAGATTTTACTGGGTAAATTGCACTAATAATGTTAAAGATTGGTGTCGTAAATGCACTACATGTGCTGCCAGTAACGGTCCGCACCGAAAACCGAAGGCGGAAATGCAGCAATACCTGGTATTGCAGTAGATGTATTGGGGCCACTTCCACAGACCGATGAAGGAAACAAATACATCTTTGTTGTAATGGACTACTTCACTAAATGGGTTTAAGCCTATGCAGTTCCCAATCAGGAAGCCACCACTTTAGCAGATATTTTAGTTGAAGAATTTGTAAGCCGATTTGGGGTACCACTAGAATTACATTCAGACCAAGGGAGAAATTTTGAGAGCAAACTGTTTCAAGAAGTTTGCCAAAGATTAGGCATCCGCAAAACGAGAACCACAGCGATGCACCCTCAGTCTGATGGAATGGTGGAACGAATGAACCGGACTATAACCAACTATCTGTCAAAAGTGGTGTCAGATTGTCAGAGGGATTGGGATCGACATATTCCACTATTTCTAATGGCAGTTCGATCGGCCATTAACGAATCAACTGGCCAAACACCTGCGAAGGTCCTGTTCGGTAGAGAAATGAGGCTACCATGTGACTTGGTGTTTGGTTGTAAACCTGGTAAAGAAATGGCCCGTGAACAATATGTCGCCGATCTTTAGAATCGAATGGAGAATATACACAACCTGGTGCGTGAAAAACTTCAATTATCTAGTGATCGGATGAAGAGGTACTATGACACGCGGACAATGGAAAAGAGTTAACAAGTTGGAGATTTAGTCTGGTTCTATAAGCTCCGACGGCGCCGGCGTAGAGGTATTTGTCCCAAATTACAGAAGAACTGGGAAGGTCCATACATCATCAAGAAGAAGATTAACGATGTCATTTATCGGATCGTGAAAATTCCCAGAGGGAAACCCGCCGTGGTGCATCATGACCGTTTGGCGCCTTACCAAGAAAACCACAGTAAAGATGGGCAGCAGCTCCAAGAAGATGGTTCGGCTGGCACAGAAAGTGTGCGGGAATCCGATGTAGGAAATAACATTCCAGGAGGAATGAATCTACGGAGGGGGCAGTGTAACGGGATAACCGTAAAGGAAAGGACCTTAATTTAAAGGATTGTTTTTCGGTTATTCTAGAAACTTCTAAACACACTGACTAGATTAAATAATGTTTCTAGAAAATTCTAGAAAGTTCTAAACACACTGACTAGATTAAATAATGTTGTATATAAGGGGATGTATGGGCAGTTAACGTCAGTTCAAGTTCAAATATTTACAATAGTTCATTGTATTGTCAAGCAGTTTAGACGTTATCCAGCAGAGTTCTGTGTATCTTAACAATTTTGTGAATAAATTGTGTTAAAGTCCCCATAAGTGTTTCAATACATTTCCTAGATTTACATGATGTAATGTTATGCAATAAAAGATAAACAGAAAATACTACTTCAAAATGTTTACATAAAATATTAAAAGTAAAAAAAAACAAAACTATAAGTATTGAGATACAATTATTGTCACAATAAATCTCCACTGCCATTATCAATAATTACCTTTTTAAGTACTGAAAGCACTATGCAATTCTCCCATTAATCTTTATTTTATAATGAACTATTAGTTTTAATAATACAAAATACATTTTTTTGTGTTGAATAAATGAATGTTTATTTATTAATTAGTTATCGATATGAAATAACTAACAAGAACGAAAGTTAAATTTCACTTTATATTTGACACACTAATAATAGTTTTTATTACAAGTAGGTAGTGATTATTAAACATTTAAAAAGTGTATATTTACTGAGGTCAAAGCCAATTGATAAAAAATGTCTATATGAATATATGTTTATTAATTATTAGACATTTTTTAATTTAACTTTTAAATATCCCCATCTTACAAAAATTTCATTTAAAACAACACGAAATCACAGGGGATATTTAGAATTAATTAACATTATTAAAAAATAGAGATAGCAATTTGGTGCATCTAAACAAATTTTAAAATAAAATATAGCTTTAAAAGCATTTTTGTACAACTGTCATTAAAGGTGACACTTTTAATGATAGCAAACAATGTTAAAAACGATTGTTTACATAGCAGCGTGTTAAAAATACTTTTAACACGTTGCCATGTAAACAAGTTTACTTTTAACACGGTTTAGTTTACTTTTAACACGGTTTGGTTTATTGTCATTGCAAATTCGCTCGTTTCATTATCAAAATAGGGAAGTTGTTTAAAAAACATTGTATGGTATTTGTGTTAAAAGTGATTTTATTTTGTTCGTGAAATTGTTCAATTCGCTCCGCTCATTTCACAAACGTTTTCACTCACAAAATAAAACCTCACTTTTAACACTCATATCATAAATAACTATTTTTCAGTTTTTTTAAAGTATACTTATTTTTCACTTTTTAGTTCAATATGGTTTAAAGTTTTTTTTTTATCTATATTAATTGTCTTCTATTTAGTTTAATATATTGATAAAAAAATTCCCAAAAGGCTTTTCTTACGGTTTGGACGGGATTAAAACTCGGTTAATCCGGTTTAGTTAGGTTTATTTTTTTTTTGTTTACTATAATATGGTTCCAATATTCTATTGGCATGGATATTAATTTTCTGAGCTGTTATTTTGGCCATATCAGACCCAGTATAGAGGGGTGGGTCATCTGCATGTAATGCGGTCTGCACTGTCTCGTTTTTCAGAATTATAAGTGAAAATGTTATACAGTGTGAGGGATAGCACCTTGCGGCACACTTGCCTCAATAACAAATCTGCCTAAAATGTGGTTACACACACGTACTTAGAATGATCTTTTGTCAAGGTATTTAAGAATTATTTTAACGAGACATTCCGAAAAAAACAGCTCGTTAGATATTATATGCCAATGCTTCTGCCCAGACTGTGTTAAATACCTTTTCCATATCCATGGCCATTTGTACTGTGCTCTGGCCTTTTCTAAAACCATCCTTTACATAATCTGTTAACATGATTATTTGAGCTATGGTACCATGGCCAATATAGCTGCTAGTTCTTTGTTAGTAGAATAAAAAAAAATACCGAAGATGTTGGTTAGACTTTTTGTTGTCTGTTGTTAAGGTTGGTACCCCTGAATTCACGATAACATTTGATGAAAATTACAACAAGTGCTAATTCGAAAAGTTGGAAGAAACCATACGAAATAGCGTATTTAAAAATCTCTAAAGTATGTTTAATAGATTAATACAATTTTTTTTGAATACAAACTGACAAGCTTCGTTAAAGTTTGAAATAATTTAGTGGTAAAATTCCCAAACCATTGGCGAAGATTTTTAAGCCAGGAAGTCGTACGGCGGCCCACACTTCTTTTCCCCATTATTTTACCTTGCATGACAAGGTGTAGTATGTCGTATTTTTCTGGGTGGCGCATTATATGACCGAAGTACTCCAATTTACGTCTTTTGACCGTATTCACTACCTCGCAACTTTTATTTAAAGGTTGCAGAACCCTTTTATTTGTGACTCTTTCTACCCAACTGATCTTCAGAATACGGCGGTAGACCCACATCTCGAATGCTTCTAGGTTTTTCAAAAGCGATTCAGTCAGGGTCCAAGCTTCAACACCGTAAAGCAGTACTGGGAATATACAGGGTGTCTCATTATATTCTGACTGTTTTTAAGAGCTTATATCTTCGTAACGGTTCTAGATCATACGATGCGGTTTTTACAGTTAGGTTTAAAATTACCGTAAGTTTTGTTGTGACACATTTATATAAATGGCCTACTTCCGGTTTACCCGCTAGAAAAGTGGCGTATTTTCAGAAAACAGTAGATGTAATTTTTTAAATGGGAGACCCAGTATATTTAGCAATTTCCTAAAAGAAGCATATTTTTACTTTATAACAATACCTTAAAGTTTAAAATCGGTGCACAGAAAGGGAAGTTAAAATTAAAAAATTACATCTACTGTATTCTGAAAATACGCCATTTTTCTATCAGGTAAACCGGAATTAGGCAATTTTATATAAACATGTCAAAACAAAACTTAAGATAATTATAAACCTAACTGTGAAAACCGCATCTTATTATCTACAACAGGTTCGAAGATATAAGCTTTTAAAAACAGTCAGAATATAATGAGACACCCTGTATAACAGCGAACCATTCTCATGCGAAGTTCCAAATTGAGATCATGACTGCAAAGTATTTTCCTGAATTTTATAAAATTTGTTCTTGCTTTGGCAATTCTACTCTTTATTTCTGTACCAGGGTTCCAGCTTTCGTTGATATTAGTGCCCAGATACACTAGCTGACTTACGCGTTCAATTGAGTCATTACCAACTGCAATGTTATAATTAGTATTATTTACGGCTGTCTCTTTACTAATAACCATAAACTTTGTTTTTTTTGCGTTGAGTTTGAGTCCATATATCGCACAAGAAAGAAAGAAGGAGTAAACTTCGACGTAGATGGGGTGCGGATCACACCGAAACGATGCGTAAAGTATCTAGGAGTGATTCTGCACAAAAATGGACGATGGAGGAAACACCTTAAAAGGGTAACCTCGAAGGCACGCGAACGTGTAAAGGCCCTCGGGGCATCATGCCAGGGATTGGCGGGACCAAACCCAAAAGAAAAAGGGCTCTCCACTCCTTCATACAACCCATCGTACTGTATTCGGCTCCCGTGTGGCACGAAACGGCCGGGGTTGCCTTTCATAGAAGGCTTCTTACCAGGGTTAACAGGTCAAGTCTTCTGAGGGTGTCGTGTGCTTACAGCACAGTGTCCGCTGCGACCCTTTGGGTTGTAACGGGCTGCGTGCCAACACACATCCT
Source organism: Altica lythri (assembly GCA_964028335.1). Lineage (NCBI taxonomy): Eukaryota > Metazoa > Arthropoda > Insecta > Coleoptera > Chrysomelidae > Altica > Altica lythri. Next base: position 30,719,109 of record OZ034809.1, on the reverse strand, counting down.
GGCGGACGAACCAGCGAGGATGTACCGTGGACGTAGCGAGAAGGACATCGGCGAAAATGGGAGACGTGAAGAGAGAGGGCCATATCTATTGAGATGTGGCAATTGGAATATAATGGGACGGAAAATGTGGCACAGTATACGAAGTCCCTCATTCCGGCCTGGTTGGAGTGTAAGTACCGCTCTACGGACTGTGTTCTGACCCAGGTATTTACTGGACATGGTTGTTTTCGGTCGTACCTGCACAGGTTCCATAGGGCGGAAACGCCCAAGAGTCCGTACTGTGGAACTTTGGATACTGTCCAACATACGATTTTGGAATGTGGTAAATAACGGAAGAGTGAGAGATGCTGAGAGAATGCGGATGAGACGGCGAGTCGTTGCAGGAGCTGGTGTACCGTATGATAGGACACGAGAGTGTATGGAAATGTGTACATGGGTATGTAAGGAGTGGAGTGTGATTAAAAGGAGGAGGAGGAGAGAGCCTGACAAAAAAAACGTAAAATTTATAATAATGGTAAAAAAACCGTAAAAATTATAAAAACAAAAAAAAAAAAACGTAAAAAGGGTGTGAAAGGCATGGCGAGAGGGCAGGTTTCCTGCCCGCTCACTCGGAGTGAAGGAATGGTTTTAGTCCGTAGGCGCCTAGTTCGGTAGGTGAAGTGAAAAATCAGTAACAACCATAAATGTACGGAATTTGAACATAAAGATTTACACATTTAAACTTAACGAATTATTTTAAATATTTACAAGTGCATAAAAAAATTCTAAAATCAGAAAATTATTATTTTAATCGTATTTTAAAATTAACAAAAATTCCATAGATCGTGTAATTTAACAGGGAGATGTTATTTATCATTGTATCAAAAGGAAAAAAGGTCAACAAAATTTAGGGACGATAAATTATTCTTTCAAATATTTTATTTAACGTACAATATACCATTTTTTTAAACAAAATAAAGTTGATACACAAAGGATTAGTATAAAATCACTACGTTTAGTTATTCCACAACAAAATTATTTAAGGGAAATAAAAACATATCGTGAACTTAATAGAAATGTTATATACTTGGATGAAACGCAGTACAACTGGGTAGACGTAAACGGTTTATAATTTTACATGCTGGAAATGAAAATGGTTTCGTACCTAACATTTTATTAGTATCTGCGAAAAAGATAAAAGAGAGTGCTGCTGATTACTATCAAAACATGAATGCAAAATTTTTAGCATTCACGTCTTCAACTTATTTTATTTATCTTCCAAATTATAAAAATAATATGAATTATTTGTCGCACACACATGGAGAGATATTCTTTTTAGGTGTTAAGCAAATTGTATTGGGAAAATTATACGTTAAATTATTCATCTACGTTATAAGGCAGAGGTACCTGTTTGTAAAAAACGGGTGTCGCAGTCAGTGGCACTAAATTTATACTTCTATGCACGCGCCCGGCGTTAGAAATTTGTATGGAAAGGATTCAGCAAAACCATATGCGTAAAGCATGGAGCTACTATACTATAGGTACCAGCAGCTGCAAATAAGGAAAGTTTGACCTGTAACAGAATATGATAAACGAAGTAGTTAATAAATATTTTGACAAATATATGTGTTTCTGTCGCTCTATTACTCACGCCTTTACATATGTAACGAAATGTAATGATTCTGCCGATTCACTTTCATACGAATTTCCAACGTAGGACGCGCGCAAAAAACTTCACTTCGTATAATAAAATTCTGCATCTTACCAATAGTATGTTACAAAATATTGCTTAGCAATTAAAATCTAAAAATATTGCGTAAATATATATCTTGTGTACATAATCAACTAAAAACTGTATAGAGTATAAGGTTGATCAGTGCTGCCAACGTGTGCAGTATAAAATATTTTGACTAGCGTATAGGTTGGCAACAAGGCGAGAGAATTTCTTTAATAGAGAAAGATCAAAGAAAGAGAGTAATATAAAAACGAGCATTAAATAGCGAAACTTCAAGAAGAAGTCACGTATGTAGTATTTGTTGACCCCTTGCACTAGGTATTCATACCAAGTTATAAAAGTTAACTCGAAGAAGAAGTGACCTATACGCATATACAGGGTGTCTCATTATATTCTGACTGTTTTTAAGAGCTTATATCTTCGTAACGGTTCTAGATAATACGATACGGTTTTTACAGTTAGGTTTAAAATTACCGTAAGTTTTGTTGTGACACATTTATATAAATGGCCTACTTCCGGTTTACCCGCTAGAAAAGTGGCGTATTTTCAGAAAACAGAAGATGTAATTTTTTAAATGGGACACCCTGTATATTTAGCAATTTCCTAAAAAACGCATATTTTTACTCTATAACAATACCTTAAAGTTTAAAATCTGTGCACAGAAAGGGAAGTTAAAATTAAAAAAATACATCTACTGTATTCTAAAAATACGCCATTTTTCTATCAGGTAAACCGGAATTAGGCCATTTTTTATAAACGTGTCACAACAAAACTTAAGATAATTATAAACCTAACTGTGAAAACCGCATCTTATTATCTACAACAGTTTCGAAGATATAAGCTTTTAAAAACAGTCAGAATATAATGAGACACCCTGTATAATGCGATGAATGCAGTAATATTTATCGTAATTTTGTGGAAAGAATATTTATAAAATACATTATGATATCTCAAAAATTGAACTAAAATACATTTCTTAAAAACTCTGTTTATGTAGCTAACAACCTTAAAAGCATAACTCATTACCTACTGAATATTATTATCAATATAAAAGACTAAACTTAATAATGTATACTTACGTGAACGAATACTAAAATAATCTGTCAAACACAATATGTTACGTCACTATGATACAAAAACCTAAAACAGACTGTTTTTGTATATCTATCTCTTTTCAATGTACCTACTGAAAGTTTAAACTGTATTTCAAGGACTTATAGTTATTAATAACATGTGGTGAATGTTACATCTTCGTTTTTACCGACCAATATACATACCTTATATGTGTATCTGTCTCTCTCTTACTCACGCCATTACATATGTAACGTAATATAATGATTTTGCCGATTTAATCCCATACAAATTTTCAACGCTGGGCGAACGAATAGAAGTACAAAATTAACCATTTTTTAGGCTTTAACGTTAGATATATATTTTTTTAATTTTTTTTTTTCTAAGGTTCATTTTTCTGTTTTTGTGGTAATAAAAAAACCAGGACGTAACTTTCACTGCCATATTTTGGTTATATATTATTTTTAGTTATGTAAAATATACATATTTCGTTTTAGTAAATATTTATTTATCTACATATTGGTTCCTTTGTCAACTTTTGTAAGTTTTTATTAGTCTTATATTTAAATATCCGAATTTTAAGATAATATTATTGTTTTTTCATAATATTCATTTTAAAAGTTAAATCCAAGCAGCTCGTGACCAATAGCAGAAAATATTCATTAAAAGTGATTCGATAGTTTCAATTAAATTTTTAAAGGTTTATTAACTTTATAACTTGTAGTACTCGAAGTGTATACACAATTATAAGCTATCCATTCTCACCAGTATTTAATCGGAAGCAGGTACTTCGACTATTTGCAATTTTGAAATACTTCAACAACCGTTAAGAGCCTTACCAAATTTAACTAATGTGACGTATTATTGACTCTAATATGTAAATTAATCAATTTTTATAAAGTTCTACCTACTGTTAGTATTTAGCATTTAAACCTTGTTAACATTATGTTTTTATAATCTTTCAATAAGTTAAATTAAACCATTATTTATTACTAAAACACCTGAAATTTTTGTTATTTAACATGTCTGTATAAAGATAAGAGAGGGAGAAAGAAAGAGAAATACTATGGCATAACAAGGTCCCTACATTTGATTCGCGTATTGTTTAATCCACCCTGTCAGTAACGTGAAAATTACGAGAATGATAGATTATGAAATAATTGACTTAAGTAAATTTCATGTTAAGTATAAGCTGTATAAGTTACTTATGTTTCATTAAATCTTAAAAGTTGCCGTTAAAGTGTTATAAGTTACTTAAGTGACGCTTAAGTCATTGTAACAACAAATAACAACCCGCCTTGTGCAACAATGATTACAAGTTTAAATATTTTAGAGCAGATAAACATCTCATTTATTTACAAGATAAATAAAGCACACAACCAAACCAATTTTTTTACTTTAAAATATTGTGATTAATCTAAAACGTTTTAGTCCGAATGTTGTTCCTTTACGATATATAGGGCATTAATTTGGTTAAGTTAATTGTGGCATATAAATTATACCTTGGGTATTTACCTTAGTTTGTTAATTTACTGGTTTCATTGTTATTTAATCTACTTTGTTGTTTTTGCATAGTAATTTAATATTAGGTAATTAATGTCTTTAGCGCCGTTTACACTTACAATGTGAAGCTTTGTCTTGGACTTAAACACAGCCTTCATTGGACAATCTCAGGAAAGTCATGATTGAAATTACATAGCCATTTATCAGTAGACCAGCTCTAGTTCTGCTAATTTTACTCAGAATCATAAACGCAAAACAGACTGCATATTAACCTTCACTAACATCTGCGGGTTAAATGCCAACATTAACGCAACCCATTACTATTTACATTCTATAAAACCTCACGTTCTTGTTCTTATCGAAACACAGGTTTCTGGGAAAAATAGCCTGAAGTATCTTAAATTTCCAGGTTACGACCTTTACCACAACTTCAAACGGCACCATGGATTATGTGTTTACATAAGAAGCATACTTTCTTGCTCTAGATTACCTGCACTAGAAAACAACAGAGACAACATCTTTTGGCTAGAATTAACACTAAAAGCCTCTAGCAAATTTCTATGTTGTATGTATCGGCCATCAGACTGTAATTGCGACGAACTACTAGACTATTTATCACAAAAGATTGACTACCTTAATAGTGAGTACCCTTCTGCTGGAATAATTCTGCTTGGGGACTTTAATGTTAATCACGAAAATTGGCTTAAGTCTAACAAAACGGACACAAATGGCAGGCTAACTGAAAAGTTTGCAAGCCATGGACTGTCCCAACTAATAGACAAACCCATTTTTTTCCAGAGCTGCCAACCACAGTTCTAATACTCTGGATCTTTTTTTGACCACACCCTAGAAATCAAAATACAACGTCAACTACCAGGTATCTCTAACCAAGATATCCAAAAAAATTAACTTACATGACCATCTATTCGAAATTTATTGAACTATATAATAAAAACATATCTTCCCATCAATTTTTAGCCAAATTCCAATGCTTTTTTGGTTTTGTTATTTTTATTATATTTTCTTGTAAGTTTTCAAGTTTTTACTATTTTGTTTGTTGTATTTTGTCATCTATAGATTAAATGTATAAAATATTAACTGCACCATTTTAAGGTGGCTTTATAGTACCAAATTAAGCGAGAATTGCTTGTTTTAATATATGGGATATTAACTGCGCCACCTTACGATGGCACCATAGTACATATTTAAAAAGAATTTCTCATATAGTAGGTACATAGTTAAGAAAGAATGGCTTATTTAAATATATGATGAGATATCAACTGCTTCTCCTGACAGTGGCCTTATAGTACTTAATTAAGTAAGTGTGGCTTGTTTATGAGGTATTGACTGCACCACCTTACGGTGGCGGCATAGTACTAAATTTAGTAACTATTTTTTATTTTACTTTGTTTAGCATGTTTTTTTCGACTATTTTTTATTTTGCTTTAAATTATCGTTTTTATATTTTTATATAAATCAAAATACAATATAATCTAGTGGATATATGTAAATTAAATACATTTTTATCTATTAGAAATTCATTGAACTATATAAATTACTATTTTAATCGTCACATTTTTTATTCAAATATTTAAAATTCTGTCACTGCTTTATGTCGTTGTTTAATAAGACTCTTGTACTCCTTTTCTTTGTAAATAGTTTTTATAAGTATTAAATTGTTGCGCCACTGGATTGTTAAATACGCATTTGTCATCGAATATTGTCATATTGCACATTCTACCTCGCCCAATCCGGATGGCACATAAAACAACAAATTTTAATAACCGCTCTAGGCAATGAAAGTGAATGAAAACGAATTCAACTGAAACTGCTTAAGAAGTGGCCGAAGGTTAAGGAACAAAAGGGTCAATCACAGATATCTTCACTGGAATTGATTTTTACAATAATTAGTATGACGTTAATTTTGTCTATACCTACATTACGTTTGTAAATGTTATTTCATAATAACTATAAATTAAAACTTCGTTTTAAAATTAATATGCTTGTTTTCTCATATACGGGCTTATTGTCTATGACAAAAAAAGGAATAAATTCCGAAAATCAATTATATCTTCTACTAGTTGTACTCGCAACGTCGTTCGCGTGGCGTGTATTTGTTGTATAAAAATTTCTTACCCCACCCCATTTAAGGAATGGGAGAGAAATTTTTATACACCAGATGTTAAGTTGAAAGAAGACAAATACATCTGTGAAAATTGCATTCGAATCGGATCAGTAGTTTTCATGTGATGCGCGCACAAACATACAGACAGACAGACAAAAAAATCTAACCACATTTTTGGGTTCTATTTCGATGTACCCGCGACGTCGTTCGCGTGGCGTGTTGATTTTTGTATAAAAATTTCTTTCCTCACCCCGTTAAAGGGGTGAGGGGAGAAAGTTTTATACACCAGATGTTAAGTTGAAAGAAGACAAATACGTCTTTGAAAACCGCATTCGAATAGGATCAGTAGTTTTCATGTGATGCGCGCACAAACATATACATTTCTACAGTTTTATTATATCTATAGATTACTTTCAGCCTTGTGTTTTTATCAGTTTTTTAAAAAATCGACTCTTTTTAGCATAAATATGAAGAGAGAGAGAGTATTTATAAAAATCGAAATTTCTGTGAGAAATGTGTCTTTTAAGCATAAATATTTAAAGAACTTTTTGTGGAGAATTTAATTTTCTATCTGACTTCAAAAGTTAAGTAACGGTTTTTAATGCAAAATAACACAAAAATCTCTTGAATTTTTTTAAAATAGTAGTACCTATAGCTTTACAAAAAAGAAGCCTTAAAACCTGTAAAAATTGCGTTTCTCTAAGTTTCCTTTTTATATAACTCTGACAGACCTTATTTTTAATTTTTCGTGATTTCTATACAATTACTTTATATTGTAAAGCAACACAAAAAACTAAGGTTTGATTTACTAATAGTTTATTATAAATTGAACAAATAACTAACTAAAACATTTAACAATTTATATTTAACAAAATTTATGAACAATGTTTAAAATGTTAATATGTTCTCATAAACAATACTCTATTTGTTTTATTTCTAAATTTTAAAATCTTATGAGAGATGTCCCAAATTTTCTAAAATTTATCAAATTTAAGAATATATACTTGGTAACGCTCTAACAACTAAGCTTCGTAATTATTTTGCTTTTTGTTTGTTAAATTAAAAAAAAAATGCATTGCACCATATAAGAACTAAATTTAAAAAAATATATATCTTTAAAACCGACAACCGATCTGGTTATCTAGGGCGGCTCGCACACCGGAGCAATATGTAACTAGCAACTAGCAACTAGCAACATGCAATAAGCAACAGGCAACATATTTTGTTGTACTTCGCACACCAAAGCAATAAAAAATCACTTGTTGAAAATGTCGTCTGATGAAGACGAAGTGATAATGTGGCAAATTTTAAGGAGAAAGAAAAGAAAAGCATTGAGTAAACATGGAGCCAGTATATGTGCTCAAGAATTAAAGACGCAGTTTCAAAACTGTTACCGAATGAGTCCGAGTACCTACTTTTAAAACGTTAGTTCAGCTGATAGCACCTCATATTAATAAACAAGACACCAATTACAGATATGCGATCAGCCCACAGTAACAACTTTTAATCACATTAAAGTAAGATAAATAAATAAAACATACATAAAAAAGTATTTTATTGAAAAAACTAAAAAATTTAAATAATTTATAGTATTGTTCTGTTAAAGACGAATTCCTATTGCCATCAACTGACATGTTGGGTGAAAAATAAATACCCTTAATGATCTAACACTGCTTGATGAACGAAATATTGGCAAATTATGGGCGATATAGTTGCTTTTCAACCGACACGTCGTGTTGCTAGCAACATAGGAATGTTGCTCTAGAAAGGCGATAGCGATATCGTACTGCGTCGGTGTGCGAGTTCAACAAAAATGTAATGGAAAAACGCATTGGCGATAATATTGCTTATTGCATGTTGCTAGTTGCTAGTTGCATATTGCTCCGGTGTGCGAGCCGGCTAAAGCTCAGAAAGGCAAATTATTTTAATTTTTGTAAGGCATTTTTATTTAAAAAATTCGAAAAGAGGTTGACCTTAAAGGCCATCCTTGCAACTTGCCGCTAGTTCTAACCGCAAAGCTATAGTAACGTGACGTATTTTGACGTTTTTGACTTTTTTTGAAATGTTTAAAAAGCCATAACTTTTTAACGCCTTATTCGATTTTGATGATAGCATTCGACGCAGTTTTTTGAGACCTACCGGGAGTGCAAAATCGGTTAGTCAAAAAATCTCTAAGTTATTGAAAAAAAACATTTTTTTTTGAAATTTTTCGACAACGATATCTCACGAACGAATCAACCGATTTTAATTTGCAAAACGGCATTCGACGTTGCTTTTTAAGCTTGACAGCTGATTAGGTTATGAAATTGATCGATGCAATAGCCAAAAAGATATGCCTAAAAAACATCATTTTTACCAATTGTTTTTTTCGGTTATTTTTCGGTCAAGCCGTTCAAAAGTTATAAGAGGTTTACATACATCCACACACACACACACACACACACACACACACACACATCCACACGTACATACAGACACACACACACACACACACACACACACACACACACACACACACACACACACACACACACACACACACACACACACGCACACACGCACGCACGCGCACACACGCACACACACGCACACACACGCGCGCGCACACACACACACACACACACACACATACATACACACACACATACATACACACACACACACACACACACACGCACACACACACACACACACACACACACACACACACACACACACACACACACACACACACACACACACACACACACACACACACACACACACACACACACACACACACACACACACACACACACACACACATCCACACATCCACACGTACATACAGACATACAGACACCCTCGTAAAAATAGTCAGGGGAGGTTCCTAAGACCTCAAAACGTTGAGATCCGATGAAAAGTCGATTTTCGAAAAACGGGGTGAAACCAATAACTTCCCGATATTAAAAAAAAAATTAATTTTTTTTAGCGGGTAGTCAAAAAAACAACCCTTGACAAAATTGAGATATCCATCAAGGTAAATAAGCAAGGGTCATTTTCCACATATTGATTTATTATTTTATTACTTTGATTTTAGTGACAAAACTTCTACAATAAAAGAAGTAAATATAAACTTAATAGTGGTCAAACTAAACAAAAGGAAGCCTGATCGATTATTATTAATAACTTAAGATGTAAGCCTTACTCCTGTAGTTTCTTCCATTTCTTTAAACTATTTTAATGACAAATTTTTTCAATAGGCTCGAACATTTCAGCTCATTTTAAATCCTTTATTGTTCTTTAAGTTACCTTAGTAGTATCCAAGTTGCTGATAGCTTTTATTTTACTTATACAGACACCTTTAAATTAAAGGAATTTTAGGTAATTTTTAAAACTAAAAGCTTTAAGGAACGAGATAACATATCTGTTATAATTTGCAACCACCTTTCAGACTCTTAAAGTTTAATTGATGCTATTAATAAATAATTCATTTCTTTCGGGAAAATTTTCAATGCCTAAAACTTGCTTTAGTAATTCCACTACACAAAAAGGGAGAGACCCTTATGTTTGTATTTGTATATTATTGTAAGACTTTTCTTGTAAATTTTACAATTTTTTTTTATTTATTTAAGGATGTCCTCATAGATATAAATTAACTTACATATTTGACCATTTATTAAATGTATGTTATGTCAATCACAAGTTTTTTGTAATAAATCTTATTTGAAAATTTTGACGAAGGCTTATCATATATTTCAAGACACCGGAAGATATATTTTGTTGAGTGAATATTAATAATATTTACTAGTTTCTTTTTTGACAAATTGTGTTGTATAGCAAGATCATCAAAATTTCATAACTATGTTGACTAGAATTTCGTAGAATGGGAATTGTATCTTCTATGTTTATTCAAATAGTTATTTTTATGAGTTTTAGCATACGATTTTACACCTCGGGAAATAATAAATAATATGCAAATGGTTTTTGCCAAGTGTCGTAATTACTTTCTAATAGTAAACATAACAAACATATCGAAATATTAGTAGGCATAATAAAATTGTTTCTGTTTTATATTCTTATGTTAAGCATTTCATGTCATACTTCATTAAAATGAACATAAGTAGGAAGGAATAAATATGTTTTTATTTTTTATTTTTATTAAATATTATAAAATGCATACGCTTATTTATTGTTAATATAAAATATTGTTTACCGAGTGACGAGCTTGTTATTTTTTATTAGCGAAAGAATATAGGTTTATTTCAATTTAGTTCAAAAAAATTGTATCCCGAAAAAAGTCACGGACATTTGGTCGTACAAAAAAATGTCGTGCACAAATAAGCAAATGGTCCCGTACAAAAAAACGCATGTAAAAATGGCGCATATTTATTTTTTTTTAGGAAAATTTTGAATATTAGATATAAATAAAATAAGGTGTTTCTTTCCACACTTTATACATGCTTAGCACTGGCAGTGCGTGTTTAATTTTTTTGTGGTTTAAACTGAAGATAACGGTATTAATTTTTGGACTCAAAATAACCTTACTTGTCATTTTTTAAATTTTGTTAACGTCTGAAAATAGACTTTGTCAGGTACCCATTAAAAATGTTTTTATTGTATTTTTGAAAATTAAATTTGTAAGCAATGCCTCTTTATTGTTCCAGATTTGGACGATTACCATTATCTTCGCATATTGTTATTGTTTTTCTTGTGTCCTTATAATTTTTTTTATGTTTGTTCGTGATCAGCTATATATTGCTCAATTTTTAAATTAATTAAATTTTCCCCTTTGTTTAATTTACTTATAAATTTCCGTTTGTTTGGTTGCCTTTTGTGATGTCTTTGGACCCAACGATTAATTATTGGGATAAGAATATTTTAATTTTCTAAAAAATATTGGCTGTCTAATAATCCTTCAAATATTTGGATACTATTTTCTTCTGGAACAAACACATAAAGCAGATAAATGTCGAAGTTGGAGTGCAAAATCTACATGTTCCATATTGCGTTGTTGTAATCCTGTTCCTTGCATACGAGTATATCTCTATAAACTTTGGGTACAATAAAAAATCATTATCGAAAGTTTGGTTTTAAATTTTTGGATTGTTGAAAAAGTGTTTTGTATGTTTCCTTTTTTTATCTGGAAGTAGAGCACATGCCGTTGGTACCACATTGCTATATTGTACACCATGAATAGTGTACAATTGCTTAAATATTGGAGCAGTACAAGTAAACATTCCATCATCATACCAGTTATCACAATATTTTATAAAATCCAGATTTCTGTCTATAGAAAATACTGTTTGCTTGTGGCCCACTATCAAATAATAAAAAAAGTTCGTTGTTACTATTTTTAATATATTTTTCAGGAATAATAAGTTCCAAACATTTTTTGTATTTGCGGAATAGCTTTTTTCTTCTAGCACAATATTTTGAATTCTCTTAAAAGATTTGAACAAGCGACATTTTTATATGTGACCATTAGCGCGCGACCATTTTCTTGGAACCCGAAAAAATACTGCTTAGCTAAGAATTGCAGAGTTAAATTAAAATGACTGGTCCAGCAGTATTTTTTTCAATTTTTTTTACTTGACAAAAATTTTAAAATTTGGAGCCTTTGAATGGTCGTAGGGGTAAACGATTAAAAATGAACGGTTGTGCTTATCGAGATTTTCAATCAGCATGATGAAAAATATCTTTTTGGTCCTCCGTCCAGAAACAATACTATTAATTACTTCAAAATCGTCCGGAAAATGACATTTTCCGGCATAGGCCGGCAAAGTAGCTTTTAGATTATATTATCTAAAGAGATGGCGCTATGAGTTTGAATTTTAAGTCATCAAAAATACATAATGAATTATACAAATTTTAATTAAATTTATTTAAAAACAGCGTATAATATACTAAACTTACCTATACCTTCTTCTAAAGGTAAGCAGGATTCATTCAAATTTACATTTAATTTCTCTCACAACTTGTATTATAAAATTTGACATTTATGTCAATTTACAACTACTTATCATTCGATTATGAAAATAGTTCATTGTCTCTGCTATTTTTATATAAAATTATTAGATATTAATGTTAATATTTTTAATATAACAATTTTTACTGTGCTGCTTATTAGCACAGTATTTTTATGTATAAAAATTAAGGATCTTGAAATCGATTATCAGAAAATCATTCCTTATTACTAATTCTTTTATTCGTGCAATAGATGTCAATAAACATCTAATCTTGTATTTCACAAAGTAAAAAGTTTTTGAACTTGTTGTGTTTGCAACATATGTTAATTAAAACACTACTAACTGCTGAACACGTAAATTAAGTATCAAACAAGTTATTATACAACTATAATATTAACATCCAATGTGGCGCTTATTTTTACCCGAAGATCACGTCATACCAGCTGACAGTCTGTCGGCTGTCTTCTAGTCACTGGTCTTACTTTAGGTAGCACAAGCGGTCAACTCTTGAACATAACAGAACTTTTGAAAATATTAAAAATTAGTCGGACCAAAAAATAGTGTATGTTACACGTCCGGAAATTTTTTGCAAGTGCTCGTATTGTTTCGCCTCGGTGCTACGCACCTCCGCTGCACAACTTTACTCGCTCTTGCAAAATGTCATTTTCCGTCCTTGTGTCACAAATAACTATTCTGTAAAGTCTTAGCAAATTTAGCCAAAAGCTATTTCCTAACAGATCCTAAAAAAGAAATAAGTGTAAAAGAACATTTATAAATTTGACACAAATTTTTAATTTTGTGTTTTCACTCTCCTTTTAACTGCCTACCTGGGTTTTTGTTTTTTGTATCAAGATATTTTTTTACGTTTTAGTAATGTTTTAAGTAATATTTTCTTTTTTGTATATTTCAAAATCTTTGAATTTTATTTGTTGTCTTTCAAGTGTTTATTTTTTAAAGTAAGTATTTTGATTAGGATAATTCAGTGAAACAGTAAACATAAGAACGAAAAATTATTTAACAGCATTTCTTCCTATAATTGTTACTATTTTTTTTCTATTCCTTTGCAATCAAAACAATTTGTTTCATTATTCTGGGTTTTAAAGATAAAATTGATTGGTTTTTACCTAAAATTTTTGATAAACTGGTTTCGGTTTAATTTAATTTTCATTTTATTTCCTTTTTTATACAAATTTTATTTTGTGTCTTAATATTGTCATAAATTATATTCTATTAGTAATATTATCTAAATTGAATAAATATATCTCATGATTTTTTTGTATCATTAATCTTTTCTTAATTCCATTCCTTTAATTATCTTTTAACAGATCGCGTCATGTATACATTCATAAATAAACGAGATATTTTGGTCAATAAAACAACTCAAGTAATAAATTAAAAGGTTACAGTAACCGTTAACTATCACCAAAAATGTCAAACAATGAATATAATATTAATACAAATGGATTTTTGTGTAAAAAGAAAGCTGTTTCGATCATTGAAATAAGAAAAGCTATTAATTTACTTCAATTCCTCCTTAGACAATAAAACAAAACTGATTTTTGATACTGATAACCAGTATAATAGAATATATATTAACATTTATATAAAAATATTATACACGATCGAAATTAACAGTAATTTTGCGAAGGTTTTCTTTTTAGTTTCGCATGTAGCCGCTTAGAAGGCACCACCAATAGAAGCTTCAGGCACAAATCTAACCTCAATCCTTTGTTGATATAAATCCAGAGTATCATTGCGATACAAGTTGTGTAGGTACAGTGAATTTTGAAATTAGCAAGTTAGCCAAATATGGATTTTAGCCGAAAACATTTTCAAACAATACCTTTTTACAATTTTCGGAGAGGATCTTCCCAACAGCAATGTCTCGGTGAAATGTTTTCTGTGTTAGAGAATAAAGCATTTCACCAGTCAACAATTTCTGGCTAGTATTGCGAATTTCAACGTGATCGCTCCAGTCTTAGCGACAAATCCAGTTTAGGTCCAACTCAAACAGATAAATAGATACCAGAAAAGTAAAGATAGTGTTTTTCTGATTTTAACCATATATGTTACTTACGCAGTTTACAGATAAGGCACCAAAATATTTTTTATAATTCACGTTCACAAAGTTTCTATTTCGACACTAAAAACAGTATCGAAATAGGTTCATTGTAACACTGTTTTTGGTAACTTTATGTTTTACACAATTGGTTGCACTGCACTGATTTTCAACGAAAGAGTTCAGGTAGTAAATCAAGAAGTATGTTTTAGTAAATTATTAACTACATTATCAGCGTTATTGCTAAATTCGGAATATTTTATACAAATTTGACAAACATTCTAATTTAAAATCATTAAAACTGACAAGTGTCAAAACTGTCAAGATTGCCAACATAAATAAATATTTTTAAAAACTCTCATTTTATTTTTTTTTATACTTTTTAAAGTTCATTATAAAAAATAGTATGTAACACTCGAATTACAATGACGGTTTGTAGTACTCGTTCTTTGCGAAACTCACCGCTTCGCGGTTCGTTTCACAAACTGAACTCGTACTACGAAACCTTTGTCATTGTAACACTTGTATTACAATATACTATTACCTAACACTGGGAAAAGAACAACACTTGATATAAACAATTAAAAAAATATTAAGCTGCATTTTATAGAATTTCTGTTAGGAACCAACGTAAGAAAAATTATCTTAATTGTTACTATTTTTTATTTATTCTTTTGCAAACAAAACAATTTGTTTCATTATTCTGGGTTTTAAAGATAAAATTGATTGGTTTTTACCTAAAATTTTTGATAAACTGGTTTCGGTTTAATTTAATTTTCATTTTATTGCCTTTTTTATACAAATTTTATTTTGTGTCTTAATATTGTCATAAATTATATTCTATTAGTAATATTATCTAAATTGAATAAATATATCTCATGATTTTTTTGTATCATTAATCTTTTCTTAATTCCATTCCTTTGATTATCTTTTAACAGATCGCGTCATGTATACATTCATAAATAAACGAGATATTTTGGTCAATAAAACAACTCAAGTAATAAATTAAAAGGTTACAGTAACCGTTAACTATCACCAAAAATGTCAAACAATGAATATAATATTAATACAAATGGATTTTTGTGTAAAAAGAAAGCTGTTTCGACCATTGAAATAAGAAAAGCTATTAATTTACTTCAATTCCTCCTTAGACAATAAAACAAAACTGATTTTTGATACTGATAACCAGTATAATAGAATATATATTAACATTTATATAAAAATATTATACACGATCGAAATTAACAGTAATTTTGCGAAGGTTTTCTTTTTAGTTTCGCATGTAGCCGCTTAGAAGGCACCACCAATAGAAGCTTCAGGCACAAATCTAACCTCAATCCTTTGTTGATATAAATCCAGAGTATCATTGCGATACAAGTTGTGTAGGTACAGTGAATTTTGAAATTAGCAAGTTAGCCAAATATGGATTTTAGCCGAAAACATTTTCAAACAATACCTTTTTACAATTTTCGGAGAGGATCTTCCCAACAGCAATGTCTCGGTGAAATGTTTTCTGTGTTAGAGAATAAAGCATTTCACCAGTCAACAATTTCTGGCTAGTATTGCGAATTTCAACGTGATCGCTCCAGTCTTAGCGACAAATCCAGTTTAGGTCCAACTCAAACAGATAAATAGATACCAAAAAAGTAAAGATAGTGTTTTTCTGATTTTAACCATATATGTTACTTACGCAGTTTACAGATAAGGCACCAAAATATTTTTTATAATTCACGTTCACAAAGTTTCTATTTCGACACTAAAAACAGTATCGAAATAGGTTCATTGTAACACTGTTTTTGGTAACTTTATGTTTTACACAATTGGTTGCACTGCACTGATTTTCAACGAAAGAGTTCAGGTAGTAAATCAAGAAGTATGTTTTAGTAAATTATTAACTACATTATCAGCGTTATTGCTAAATTCGGAATATTTTATACAAATTTGACAAACATTCTAATTTAAAATCATTAAAACTGACAAGTGTCAAAACTGTCAAGATTGCCAACATAAATAAATATTTCTAAAAACTCTCATTTTATTTTTTTTTATACTTTTTAAAGTTCATTATAAAAAATAGTATGTAACACTCGAATTACAATGACGGTTTGTAGTACTCGTTCTTTGCGAAACTCACCGCTTCGCGGTTCGTTTCACAAACTGAACTCGTACTACGAAACCTTTGTCATTGTAACACTTGTATTACAATATACTATTACCTAACACTGGGAAAAGAACAACACTTGATATAAACAATTAAAAAAATATTACGCTGCATTTTATAGAATTTCTGTTAGGAACCAACGTAAGAAAAATTCTCTTAATTGTTACTATTTTTTATTTATTCTTTTGCAAACAAAACAATTTGTTTCATTATTCTGGGTTTTAAAGATAAAATTGATTGGTTTTTACCTAAAATTTTTGATAAACTGGTTTCGGTTTAATTTAATTTTCATTTTATTTCCTTTTTTATACAAATTTTATTTTGTGTCTTAATATTGTCATAAATTATATTCTATTAGTAATATTATCTAAATTGAATAAATATATCTCATGATTTTTTTGTATCATTAATCTTTTCTTAATTCCATTCCTTTGATTATCTTTTAACAGATCGCGTCATGTATACATTCATAAATAAACGAGATATTTTGGTCAATAAAACAACTCAAGTAATAAATTAAAAGGTTACAGTAACCGTTAACTATCACCAAAAATGTCAAACAATGAATATAATATTAATACAAATGGATTTTTGTGTAAAAAGAAAGCTGTTTCGATCATTGAAATAAGAAAAGCTATTAATTTACTTCAATTCCTCCTTAGGCAATAAAACAAAACTGATTTTTGATACTGATAACTAGTATAATAAAATATATATTAACATTTATATAAAAATATTATACACGATCGAAATTAACAGTAATTTTGCGAAGGTTTTCTTTTTAGTTTCGCATGTAGCCGCTTAGAAGGCACCACCAATAGAAGCTTCAGGCACAAATCTAACCTCAATCCTTTGTTGATATAAATCCAGAGTATCATTGCGATACAAGTTGTGTAGGTACAGTGAATTTTGAAATTAGCAAGTTAGCCAAATATGGATTTTAGCCGAAAACATTTTCAAACAATACCTTTTTACAATTTTCGGAGAGGATCTTCCCAACAGCAATGTCTCGGTGAAATGTTTTCTGTGTTAGAGAATAAAGCATTTCACCAGTCAACAATTTCTGGCTAGTATTGCGAATTTCAACGTGATCGCTCCAGTCTTAGCGACAAATTCAGTTTAGGTCCAACTCAAACAGATAAATAGATACCAGAAAAGTAAAGATAGTGTTTTTCTGATTTTAACCATATATGTTACTTACGCAGTTTACAGATAAGGCACCAAAATATTTTTTATAATTCACGTTCACAAAGTTTCTATTTCGACACTAAAAACAGTATCGAAATAGGTTCATTGTAACACTGTTTTTGGTAACTTTATGTTTTACACAATTGGTTGCACTGCACTGATTTTCAACGAAAGAGTTCAGGTAGTAAATCAAGAAGTATGTTTTAGTAAATTATTAACTACATTATCAGCGTTATTGCTAAATTCGGAATATTTTATACAAATTTGACAAACATTCTAATTTAAAATCATTAAAACTGACAAGTGTCAAAACTGTCAAGATTGCCAACATAAATAAATATTTCTAAAAACTCTCATTTTATTTTTTTTTATACTTTTTAAAGTTCATTATAAAAAATAGTATGTAACACTCGAATTACAATGACGGTTTGTAGTACTCGTTCTTTGCGAAACTCACCGCTTCGCGGTTCGTTTCACAAACTGAACTCGTACTACGAAACCTTTGTCATTGTAACACTTGTATTACAATATACTATTACCTAACACTGGGAAAAGAACAACACTTGATATAAACAATTAAAAAAATATTACGCTGCATTTTATAGAATTTCTGTTAGGAACCAACGTAAGAAAAATTCTCTTAATTGTTACTATTTTTTATTTATTCTTTTGCAAACAAAACAATTTGTTTCATTATTCTGGGTTTTAAAGATAAAATTGATTGGTTTTTACCTAAAATTTTTGATAAACTGGTTTCGGTTTAATTTAATTTTCATTTTATTCCCTTTTTTATACAAATTTTATTTTGTGTCTTAATATTGTCATAAATTATATTCTATTAGTAATATTATCTAAATTGAATAAATATATCTCATGATTGTTTTGTATCATTAATCTTTTCTTAATTCCATTCCTTTGATTATCTTTTAACAGATCGCGTCATGTATACATTCATAAATAAACGAGATATTTTGGTCAATAAAACAACTCAAGTAATAAATTAAAAGGTTACAGTAACCGTTAACTATCACCAAAAATGTCAAACAATGAATATAATATTAATACAAATGGATTTTTGTGTAAAAAGAAAGCTGTTTCGATCATTGAAATAAGAAAAGCTATTAATTTACTTCAATTCCTCCTTAGGCAATAAAACAAAACTGATTTTTGATACTGATAACTAGTATAATAAAATATATATTAACATTTATATAAAAATATTATACACGATCGAAATTAACAGTAATTTTGCGAAGGTTTTCTTTTTAGTTTCGCATGTAGCCGCTTAGAAAGCACCACCAATAGAAGCTTCAGGCACAAATCCAACCTCAATCCTTTGTTGATATAAATCCAGAGTATCATTGCGATACAAGTTGTGTAGGGACAGTGAATTTTGAAATTAGCAAGTTAGCCAATATGGATTTTAGCCGAAAACATTTTCAAACAATAACTTTTTACAATTATCGGGGAGGATTTTCCCAACAGCAATGTCTCGGTGAAATGTTTTCTGTGTTAGGGAATGAAGCATACCACCAGTCAACAATTTCTGGCTAGTATTGCGAATTTCAACGTGATCGCTCCAGTCTTAGCGACAAATCCAGTTTAGGTCCAACTCAAACAGCAGTCACACAGCAAAATATTGATGCGTTTCGTCAGCTAATTAAGGCTGAAAGCCGTGTAAAATATAGGGAGATAGAGGCAAGAGGCATCTTTGGGCATTTTAAAGACCTCAATCCAAAAGAACTAACATAAAAAAACTGGGTGTTACGAAATTGGTTTCCAATTGTATCTCTTATTTGATCACAGATAAGAAAAAAGCGGTTCGAAAACTTTGGGAAAAATTTGGGTTAAATAAAAAAAAACCTTTATGAAATTGTTAGTGGCGAAGAATCTTGGATTTACCCTTATACAAACCGAAAAATAAACGCCAATCCGCTGTGTGGGTGTTTCACGATGAGGAAAAACCAACAAAAGTGATCTGTTCTTAAAGTGTTTAAAAAAACAGTTCTCAACTTTTGTGTCAAATTCTGTTTATGTGGCAACAATTGCTTTAAAAGATCGAAGAACGAATACTTCTAATTTTTATATAAACGTTTGTTCACCAGAAGTTACCGCTAAACTCCGACAAAACTACACACAATCGCGAATCATACTTTATCAGTACAATGCAAGGCTGACACTACACAAAAGACAATCGAGTTTTGGGGCTTCATAACAACGAATTGTTAAACCATCCACCGTATTGTCCCGACCTAAATCCAAACGACTTTTTCACGTTCCCAAAGAACAAGAATCCAATGCGTGGGCAGCGATTCCAGTCGCCAGAAGAAGCCATTGATGCCTTTAATACACTGATTTTGTAGGTGTTAACTGAAGACTGAAATAACTGTTTTACCAATTGGTTTAAACGTATGCAAAAGTGTATCTATCTTGACATATTTTAAAAAGCAATAAAGTCTATATATTTTTTGTCTTTATGGCTGTATGCAAAACTATATAGTCAACCCTCGTCCCTCGTACCTTAATATTACATATATCTATAAAGAAAAGCACTAAAAATTATAGTTATAGTCAATTTAGATAGAAGTGTCATCAAGTGGGCTGGGTACGTGTAAGATCATCTTTAACTTTATTACTAGATTCAATGGAAACAGAACTTTAGTTAGCGAATTATATGTCATTGCGATGTGTCAAAATGTTTATAGTTATCATGGAGTGTCCATGATAGTTATATTGAGCATATGTAGCAATCTGATCACAAGCTGGCTAATATTGCGATTCAAATTTCACTAAACGTGGGTGCTGCCACTATATACAAATTTGAATTTTCCAGAGACTACTTGATGACACTTCTATTTGAATAAACTATACAATATTATATGTCATTAGGTATTATTTATGGTATTTTGATAATTTTGATTACATAGATTACAAATTGTAAATATGTAATATAAATCTTCGTCAATAATAATCCTAATGTAAAGTCGTAATAAATTAACAAAATTTAATTAATGAAATATAAAATTTTATTTTATTATTTTCCTGTAATAATTTTAATTTTTAACAATAATATTTTAAATTATTTCTTATAACATTAGGTATTTCGTTTCAGTCATAATGTATTAGTTAGAAAGTTCAAAATAAACTTCCTTTTCTTGTTCAGTTTATGGTACCAAATTTGGCTAAAGATCAATTTCCTTTTTAACAAAAACTTAAACGAAGATGTGACATTTTCTATTGCGTAATTTTTATTTTCATTTTACATGCCTAACCAGTAAATGTCGTTCAAGAATGAGGTGTTACCTTTTTTAACTTAATGTTGAATCATTTACGAGGTGTGTCTCGAAAGCATGCGAATTATCTTCATATCTCTTTGTGATACTGATGTCGTTTATTAGTCGAACTGCTTTTCTTTGTATTGCCTCAAGAACTCTGAGCCTTGACGAAATCACACAATTGAAACAAAAGTGAAATAATATAATAAGCAGTTCTCTGGAGAAAAGTTAGAGGCCTTGGTTATGTCAAAAAAAAAACAATAAGTAGCAAACGTGCTGTTACTTTAACTAATTTACTAATTTGTAAGTGAAAATACAGAACAACAAAGAATTATTTAAAGAAACTTGAACACAATTTAATAAAGCCTTGAGAATGATCGGATATTTATTGAATTTAAAAGAAAATATATCATAATTTAGTCCAAATCTACAAGTGAGGCTTGTACTAACTTATGCTAGGCAAAAACAGTAAAAACAAAAAGCATAAGTCAAACAACGATGATGAACGTACTAAGAGCGATACAAGATAGTGAGATAATGGGAGAGCATATGATACTGAGAGAGCACGTTTATAAAAAAAACGAGATCTTAAGAAATAAGCTCCAAATACAGGACGTAATCTGGTTCAGCAGAGTAAAACAACGATATTGGAGAGATGAGCTAGATGTACTGAAGATGAGAAACTTCAGTCGGATGTGACATTTCTTCGATTTTTCCATAATTGTCATTTCTTATTTGTCCAATTTCTAAATTTCAAAAATAGTACAAACTTGCATCATTTTGTGTTAAATTTTATTATAATTTTAACCTCTGTTACCTCTGTCTATTTTAGGACATTATACAGGAAAAAGAATAGGGTTATAATATAGGTATTTCTAAACAGTTATTGTTAAAGATGTACAAATCAAAAACGTTTAAATAGATAATATATTACAAAAAAATTACTGGTTATTATAATGCTTTAAGCAATCTATTACCATATATTTACGCGCCACTCCTAGCGAATTACTTTTGAGTATCTTTTCGTTGATGTATGTGGTATAAGTCACGGTTGTAAGGACGCTTAGGGGGCCAATTTCTAATATAAAATTTTCAGTTCTTGACATGAGAACGATCTGGTAGATAAGCTACCTTATGAATGAATCACGAACTGTCCAATCTTATTATGCAAACAGGTTCAAACGGTAAACTTTAAAAAACTAAATTAGACAGAAACTGATACCAAACAAATTGGATCCGAACGCATGAACGATTACACAACAAATACATGTCGTAATTTATGCATTTAATACTATTGTAAAAATAATAATAAAAAAGTCGTGTGTCATAGGTAATTTATATATAAGAGCGTTCTTTCGCTATAAAAAGGATCGGAGTTGCATCGCCCTTCCACTTTTTAAGCAAAGCGGGCTCGACGCCTCTGAATCCTTTAGATTCAACTCTAATAGTTCGAACGCATTACTACTGGCGGCAGCACATAATGAAGCACTTAATGCATTTTTCTTAAATCCCTTTTAAATGTTAGTTACAGCAGATTAAAAAAAAAATTTTTGATCAAAAATTTTAAAATGTTATATAGAAATGTGGAAACTTAAAATTTTTAAAAACTTGCACTTAAATATCAAAGAAAAAATATGTAAATTGATTAAAAAATATATATATTTTTAGCATCCACAATACTAGATTTTTTTCTCTATATTTTGGTGAAAACCAAATTTTAATTAGTTAATTAATAAAGTAGTTAGCAGGAACCTAGTAAATGAAAGCCTATAGAACGCTCTTAGATATTGGGTCCAGTGTCAAACTAGTTGACACTGTTATGTTTCACCATTAGTATAGGTACTAGTCTGGAAAACAATTTAGGGGTCTTTGAAACCCCAATCGTCGCTTGACTATCTATGCATACGTTGATCCGCTGAGATTTTTAAGCCCTATTTTTTGCATTGCAAGAGTTCGTATAGTTTTGCTTAAAACACAGATGTATTTATTCCCAAAAAACAAAATTTTTTGCGTACCCGTCATTGCTGTAAATTTCGGCTCCTAAATCCTTTTTGGTCTTAAATTTAGAGTGTTCCAGGTATAACCCTAAAGCTTGGATTCAGTGCTCCCATTTGGTCATTTTTTACCAACTAGTTTGATTTCATCTCCCAGATGTCCACTTTAATTTACCGCTTTGCTTTTTTGTGTCTTGAGTAAGCAGAATTATTCAAAAATTATTCTTTGCTTATTAAGCAACCTTACACTATTTTTACGCAACTTTATGCTAAGCTCGTTTTTTTTTAAATCATAAAAATTTTGGTTTCCTGTATTCCCGCTTTAGCTTCTTAATTGAATTTAGCACATTCACATATTTTTGTAGCAAAGTGTTTAAGCTATTTCAACTTTATTCCTATATAACTTACTCAACAAATCCAAATGCTAATATTTACCTATCGCAAGCGTAAACAGTAATGGGATTATATTTATGTACATGTTAAAAAATTTACGAACAGTGTGACACTTGTTCAAAATCACTGCCTTCTGGATGTCGATAATGGTATTTCTATGTAGTCCTAGCTTATCAAGGCTTTCTTAAAGACTCTTAGGGATCAGTTGTATAACTTTGACCTTCTCAGCACGTATCATCTGTTGTACCTCAATGGAAAGATCGGTGTATTTATTGATTAGCACAACAACATCCACTAGACGAATCAAGTTAGTCTTTTTATCGACTATCACAATATTTGGCCGATTATGAGTTATCTATCTATCGGTGATAACAGGCCTATCGTAGTAGAGTTTAAAATCAGTAGTCTCAGGAACTGTGCGGGTGCTACTTGTAATAAAAAGTGTATGGACTAAGTAAACCAAATTTATTAGTCAACTTCTGGTTTATGATGTTGCACACCTGATTATGTATGCGTCGGTAATCGGTGCCAGCAATAGTAGAAGAGCTAGAGCTGAATTTTGCTCGTGATCGGGAATATGGATAAAGTATACGGGGATATGTTGGATCAGTCATGTAAATGACATTCCCACACGTGCGGACAGTTGAGTGGGGAAGGAGTAAAAGTAAAAGTCTGTTTTTTTTGTGACGCTCGTGATCGAGATAGTGTACCAAAATTTGGGAATAAGTAAGTCATGACGTAACTAAGTAAAATTTCTAAGGGCGGAGAGCTCCGTAGCGGACAAGGGATGGCGGACAGAGGTAAATATGCAATGACCCCACCTAGCTGTCCGCCCTTTAGGGTTTTGAGTCCACACATTGGACTGAATAGACTGTGTAAGTTGCGGACATATTCTCGGTAACAAGCTCCATCCTCGAATGTCAATTTATCCCATTTAAAAAAAAAATATCCTACCTAGCTGTCCGCCCTTTTAGATTTTGATTCTACACATCTAAATGAACCAACTTTGCAAGCTTCGGACATATTGTCGATGACCCGCCACCCCTTTGTCCCCTACGGAGCTGTCTTTCCCTAGAAATTTTGCTTAGTTACGTCATAACCTACATATTCCCAAATTTTGGTACACTATCTCGACCACGAGCGTCACAAAAAAAATCACCCTTTATAACTACCCTCGTATTGCACTCAACTGTCCACATGTATACGACTGATCCAACGTATACATATATCCATATTCCCGATCACGAGCAAAATCCAAGTCCAGCTCGACTATAAAGTTAAACAGTCCCGATTATACGTGTCGTATAGTTTCGAAGGTTTGTCGGAACTTTCTGTCCGATGCACAATTAAAATCACTTATAATATCTTTTTTCATAGTTATTTCTATAAATTACCTGATCCTGAATCGCAATTATAAATACTTCCGTTTTAAGAAACAATGTGCCCTCAGAAAGCCACCCATTTGACGCTTCCTTGTCAATGGTTTAGTTCATGGTGGTGTCATACATCCAGTGCTTTGGGCCCACTTCTGTTACTTATTACAGTCTATCACGATTTCCCGATTAACGTCTGCGTTTGCAAGGTTCAGAAAAGAGTAGTTCTTATCTGCTTTTACTACAACAGCATGCTAGTTTGATGTTTCAGATTTCCTCAAAAAGAAATCTCGTAACGTCTTTATCTGCTGGTGATGTTGATTTATAAGGTCAGTAAAAGCTCTTTTCTTCTTCTTTCAGCGGTAGTATGGTCCTAAGAAGTGATTACTTCAGGTGATGATATTTTTGTTTTGTCTTTATAGGTCGAGTCAATCGCTGAATTTCTACCAATTCAGTCTTTGACAATTTCAGAACTCCAAAAGAGTATTTCAGCAACAGGTACAGCATAGGTATTAATGGTTGGATCAGATTCCCCGCGTTTATATCGAATTTTATTAAAGTACTTACTTTTGGTAAATTGCTCCCGAATTCTTTGTTTAGATTGTTTTTGGTCAATTATCTTAACCTGCTAAAACCCTAGTTATTTTCCATACCATCTATGATATCTTCATTTACAATACCACTTCTTGAGATGTTTATGGTTTTACACTTGTTTAGTCCAAACTTTATTTGTATATCATTGGTAAATTTTATGATATCGAGCAAATATTGAATTTGTTGTCAATTTGAGGTGTACACTTTTATTTCGATCGTATTAAGAAGATGGAAGATATATAAACTAACGTTTCCATTAGCTTTGATAATAAACCCATATCCTCACTCACTAAGCATGCCGGAGACTGGATTCATTGCCAAACAAAGCTAAAGTGGGATAAGTGAGTCACATTCATAGATTTCTTTACGAATAGGAATTTAGTTCATTTTTATTAATATTATTTGTACCATTAAAGCTTAAAAGATCTGCGCTTCTTAAGTTCCTTCTCCTGGTTAATGTTATAAGTTTAAAACCGGTTGCATTCTCATTTCTGTTGTAGTGTTAAATATGCTACTTTAAGCTAGATTTTACAGAATGGTCGATGCAACTCTTCCTGATCGCTTCTTTTGGTTACCCATGCAGACAAAATGTCTCTTTGTAATGTTAAATGTATGATGACTCTTTACCA
Organism: Altica lythri; assembly: GCA_964028335.1. NCBI lineage: Eukaryota > Metazoa > Arthropoda > Insecta > Coleoptera > Chrysomelidae > Altica > Altica lythri. The sequence goes on along the minus strand of OZ034809.1, from coordinate 30,693,082 downwards.
AGCAGTCTATCCATCTAAGGCTTGTTTTAAACAGCTCTTGGGATTGCTTCAAAGAATTTGCCAAAAGTTCTCTTTGTATCACTTCTTACTTTTTCAGAACGTATCTAGTTTAATAAATAGTTATTTTCATGTTTATACTCCAATTTTATAATAAATTTTGATTTGAAAGTCGGAATTTGGTTAAATTAAGTAATTTCGTTAATTTGTATGTTGAATGTCAAAGTTAAGTTACAAACGTGGGTTTACCCTTAAATTGATATAAATTTAATATCTCGGTTTGTTTATTTTTTCAATTAAATTTAGAATTTATGTTTGTTTATAATTCAATTATTTTTAAAATATATAAAAAATATTGAAGTAGGTACTACTACACCTTTTTATAAATCTTTATGAATATAAAAGTGTAATCGTAAGTAATTTCCAGTGACATTTTTATCTTCCGAAAGATTAAATAAGAAAAACAGGTGCGTCTCTTTGCCATCCACACATATATCACCTGCGACTGATTGGAAATTAAGGTCACCACAATGTATTTATCGAAAATTCCTTAAGTATGCATATTCCCCGACCGAGATAGTAATCTTCTCCGGTGAAATCAAGCCAAATCATTGTTCTGTTCTTCAGTTCTTCAGTCTTCTGCTGACAGTGGTTGTGGGTGCATTTCTCTTGTGTTTATTTTTTCCCATCACTTCTTCAGTTTTGTGCGAGGACTGCAAAATGCGCTGGGTATGAATAATTTCATTTTAATTATAGTGTGTTCAAAGATAATGTGTTTCACATGAGTGAAATTAATTTCTACCTGATATTATCTTATATTTTGATACATGATTATTAGAATAATTAATGGGTAGTTATGCGAGTAACAGTGGGCATTATGCAAGAATAAAAAATTATAATATTTCCGTTCATTTAATTTAAAATTAATTTTAGTGTATATTATTTTATTAGATAGTTCAAAGCACTTATTTAGAATTTATTGAAAGTTGAATATTAAAATTGTACAACTGGTTGTTAATTTTTACAAAAAAAGCAACATACTGATCTTTCTTGTTAAGTTTGTTAAAAAATTAAAAAACTTTTAATACTCACGAAATTTGTTTTAAATAGTATAAATACTTCGTTCTTCTATTTTATTTTGATTTTGCAATATAGATTTTTAAAACTAAACAAATGTTTTATTAAAACTTTTATATTGTAATATATTTAAATTTTCATATGCTGAAAAGCTATTAATTATTTTGTATTTATAAAATACTCATTATGTCAACTTTTTAGTTGTTAAGAAATTATTAACTGAATACTTCCTCCAGTGTTTTAATAAATTTTAATAATCCTACTCCTACTAATATTATATAGGCGAAAGTTTGTTTGGATGGATGTATGGATGTTTGTTCCTCTTTCACGCAAAAACTACTAAACGGATTTTAATGAAACTTTACAGTAATGTAGCTTATAGATCAGAATAACATATAGGCTATAATTTATAAAGATATTGTGTGAATTGTCCAAAATATAACGATAAATGTCATTTAAGTCTGAAAAAATTACTGTATTTCTTATGTTGACAATATTGTTACGTTATTACAGTGCGAATGTAACATCTCAATATTGTCAGACTGTTATATTTTTCAAATACGACCCAAAAATTATGTATGTTATAATTTTAATGTCATAATGTTAGTTCTTTTCACGCTAATATAAGCTACTCGAAATACTAATACTGCGCACACGAAGTCGCGGGCACCAGTTATTGATACATAAAGACCTTGCTTTTATTCGAATTACACGCAGACGAAGTCGCGGGCAAAAGCTAGTGTTTTTATATTAATAAAAAAATTAAATCCGTTTAATTCTAGACAGACTCTAAAATTCATACCACTCTTAGTTTTTAAAATATTCAAAATATAAATATGCTCTACTCAGCAGATTTTGTTAAATGTACAAAAAATTGTGGCATACAAAAACAAATTATGATTTTCATAAAACAATAAGTTATTAGAAATATCAAAACGTAGTCTGAAATGCAAAATTTATAGTTTAGTAAAAATTTAGATTTTGTATTCCTCATGGTTATTAAGTATGGTTATAGTATTTTTTAGTTTTATGTGTATAAAATGACGTGAAATTTGCTAAAATCTTTTTTTGAAAGGTTAAGTTGTGAACTATTTACAGGCCAAACTTTGCTTTTGTTAGAAACGTTTCTTTTTTTTTGTTGTTATTCTAGACCATTTCTACGAAGTACTTAATTTAAGGTTAAATTTAAATCTGAAAAACTAGAATCAGAAATCTGCGGTAGGTACCGAGGGTTGTAAATTTCAACGCGCAATTTTTGATATAGAGAACTAAAAAAATATCTTGACCGAGTCTTGAACGGAGGCCTTCTTTTCCACACAAATCCTCTTTTAACTGAACTACCAATATACTTAATTTAACTAATAAATATTATATCACTTCTTAGTAATATAAATAATAAATGTTGTAAAAAAGGTGTTATTTAAGACTATTTAAATACCAAACTGTCTTTACATTTTATAGCCACAAAGAAGTGAACTTAAAGGAAACGAAATGTGGCACTTCGGTAAAAAACGAGGAAGCAAAGCATAGCTTTCCTAACGTTTAAAGTACGGTTAAAGAGTCTTTGAAGTCACCCCTCACCTGGGCCCAGCGAGAGGTCAATAAATAAGACCTTTAATCTAACACTAAATTTAAAAATAATAATTATGTAAAAGATTTTTAATACTACAAAAATGCATAATGCTCCTTAAAATAAAATTCCAAATACAGAATCTAAGACTGCAAGAGATAATCTCATAATGAGGTTATGAAAATAATAAATATGTAAAAGAACCTTATTAGGTAATACAAAAATGCATAATAATTCTTATATTTAAATCTAAGACAGCAAGGGATAATCTTATTATGAGGTTTTGAAAATAAACAAACTTTAACAATGCTTATAACAATCAGATTTAAAGAGATTTAACCTAAGGATAATGCTATTGCATTACAAAACAATTATTGTTTTTTTTTAATATCAATTCCTGTTGTTCGGTAATAACAGAAAATATATAGAGTGTTAGGCCGTATCCATTGACAACCATTTGTGTCTTATTTTCCGCACGGTATATATCATTATAAACTGATGATGGAGTTCCTCCGCAGTTCTACAGCTTTAAAGGATCACATAAAGAAATTGGCTTCTTTTGATGTTCGAAAACCGACACTGGCCTTGATCGATAACAAGTTTTTCCCATTTCACTCATACCAAGCCAACCATCCCGTTTACACGCTTTTGTTTGTAAAAGCTTGCTAAGACTTGCCAATCATGTAAATCTACCATTAGGTGTGTGCTGTTAGTACTTGGCAGAATACCAGAACGACAACCATGTAAAGCTGGAAGAGAAACCTACAGCAAGTGCGTTAGTCCAAACTTGGGTAACGACTTATAGTGGCAATCACCCCAATGATTGGCCCGGAGAAATGGAGTCTAGAGAAGCCCAGGAGTGGTGGGAAAAATCACCTTGCAAGCGACAAGTCAAAGTCTTCATAAAGGGGCACTCGGCGAAGTGAACGCAGAGCTGCTATCACAAAGGCGAAACAATGTCAGAATGATTGCCAGTCTGTTGACAGGACATTGTAGGCTCAAGAAACACATGAGTCAGTTGACCTTAGCAGATGAAGACATCTGTCGATACTGCCAAGAGAAGAAGGAAACCGCATTTCATGTCCTATGCCAATGCGAAGGCCTTGCAAGGACGCGTTATGTAGTACTGGAAGAGGAAAAACCGGCTGCTCCAAGTTATGCGGAGTGGCCACTGTCAAGGCTATTAAGTCCCATTTAGAGGACAGGGCTGAAAAAGGTTCTCTAATCCTATTCTTGAGATAATGGGAGGTCATAATAGATCTGCAAAGGTCGCAGTGATACAGCCTGACAGCCAACCAATAAACATCTAATCTAGTGGCAATTGGTTTAATTACTAATCGGACAAGTTATATTGATGATCCTAACTATGCTACCCGGCACTTTAAATTCGACAAAGAGCACATGTGCACGTCTAAATTCCGAATGAGGAAAAGATCTTGTTTAAAACATTGTAAGAGTAAATCGGTCTTATATTTAACACAACTGTGTTTAATTCGGATAAGCGCCAATCTTGCCAGGCGATTAATACAGATGCCGATACTATTATTTGCGATATATCCAACACATTCATTTGAGTCATGTCATATTTACAACTTCCGGCTTAATAAGAGCATAGAAAAGCTTCTGAAGACTAAAAAATCAAAAACTTTATTGAGAAAGGAAAATTCGTTATGAATTAAAATTACTTGGACAAGTAGCTGAGCAGATTGTCCCATCGCGCTGTAATCTTTTAATGTAGACACTGGTTGGAGTCACTTAAGTTAGTAGCGATCAAACACTATTCCTTAAAAGTATATTAATACTAAGTAAAATTAAAAAAATATTTATTTATTTTCCTTTTAATATATCTTTTGTAGATTTTACATTAGTTAATTTTAATGATTACTAGTGTAATCGAAAGTAAAGCACTAAACAAGAAAAGCCAAACCAAGGCATTTGCTAACTAATGAAAGTAACGGTTCAAGGAAAGTTTTATTTTTCTGTCACATGTCTTTTGAACCCAAAATCAAATGCTTTGGTATAAAAATGGAAGGTATAGACTTAAATACGAGAACATCTATTGGGGCAGAAGAGCGAATTTATTAATTTGGGATTTAAAGGACTGCAAGTTAGGACGAGTGGGGAAGACGTGGGAAGGTAAGGACTGTAAGGAGTTTCAAAATCCGAAACTCTAGGGATGAAGGAACGATCGAATCGATTCCTTCTCGTTGTCTGACACTGAACAGTGATATAGTCCAAATAGAGTTAAGGAGGGGAAATTTAAACCTCTTTTATAAAACTAACTTTTAAGAAAACTATAGGGAGTTAGATTACTTAAAAGCAAAAGTAACTAAAAGTGCCAGAATTATGAAGGCAGCAAAAGTCCAAGAAGAGAAGAAGGCGGATATAATAAAAAAGCTTCTACCACTCATGCCAAAAAATAGGAAGCAATTTTGGCTAAATTTACCAACATCAACAACTGCACCTGATCTTCTTACTAATGACGATATGGATAAGAAATTAAAATTTTTATATCCTTAATTTTTATTCCTAATTAGGATAATATCCTAAATAAAACGCATTACATGTTTTATTAAGTTGTATTTTTTAAAAAAACTTCTATAAATTCAAAGCCTGGAATAATAGTTACTCAGATTTATGTTTTTTAATAACTAATTTATCTTTGCATTAATGGTGAATTAATGTTTTATTACGTTGTTGCTAAGAAATAAAGGCTTATCTCTACCCTTAAATGCACTTGAGGCATTTTAGTCTAGTAAATCATATGGTGTAGATGAACTAAAAGCCGTAAGTCCATTTCTTAATTAAAAAATTCTAAAAAATTAAAATTTAACTAACTAGAGAAAAAACTATTTATTTTTATAGTTTAATAAAAGCATTACAATGAGGAAAGTAAAAATTATTTTAGTGCGCTAAGGAAAAACACTAAATTCCCTCTCATGTAAGTAAAGTTTGGGTTTTTGGAGTTGAGGTCTTCTTTCTTAATAGGGCAATATAAGGGTGCATGAAGTTGACACGTCGCGTTGCACTGGCTTGTCCGGCAAGTGGAGGCATTATAGAGCGGAGTTCTACTGAGCAAAATCCGTTTATGTAGCGGTAAAACAAGGAAATATCAGACACTGCTTATTGGTGAAACAATGGGGCTAGGTTTTTGGTGATATTGGTGTCGTTTATTAGTCGAATTGCTCTTCTCTGTATTGCTGCTGGACCCCATACATGCGAGCAGTATTGAAGGTTAGGTCGTATTTTGGCTTTGTAAAGAGTAGCTAGGTTAGATTGAGTGAAATATTTTCGTGCTTTAAACAGAAAGCCTTATTTCTTTCCTGCTGCAGTTGCTATGGATGCAATATGTTTGTTCCAGAGTAATTCCTGGGAGATCGTTATACTAACCAGCGTAATGTAGTCAATTGCTACTAGTGTGATGGGTGTCATGGGTAAGTTTGTTTGCCTATTGTTGTCTTTGTCTTGGAAGCGTTGAAATTAACAAGGATTTAAAAAGTTTTTAGGAAAAGGAATCAGAAAAGTGACTCAACAATTAATATTTTGTGAAGGCCAAACATTTATAGATATGTTAGTCGTTGGATATCGGTTCTTCCTATCATTGTGCAGCATGATTTTGCTAAGATAAATAGTAGGAATCCTGTGCACCAGATATTCAGGAGATCACAGTCAATATAATATTTGTTTTTGGTGAGCCCAAAACTGCCAGGTACTGAGTTTTCACTAATTGATTAACGATTTTACCAAAAACACTAGGAGTACCTGGGCAGCAGGTACTTCTGAGATCACTTTTAATGACATTTTTTTTAGCGACCCCAGAAACCCCTAAGTAATAAAATTGAACTCATTTTAGCCAATAAATAACGAGTTCTGTTTAAGATGCATTTTACAAATGCATTTTTTGTATCCACAAATACAGTTTTTTAATATGACACGATCGCATAAGGTCACAAAGTCTTCTGATGCTCTCACAAATCCAATGCAAAAAGAATCAATAAAATACGTATTGCCGTTTATATTTCGGAGCTTTAGTGCTTTATTGCGTCAACTATTAAGTTACTTAATGACGCGAACCACCATTTTTTTTTCTAAAAAAGTTTTTTTTTTGAATTTAAAGGATTAATTATCGAACTATGGTATTTCTTATATATGGCATGTTATTTATTATCGTACCTAGACTTTCCATAGATAGAATACGTCAGGTACATAAAATTAATTTGTTTTTAATCTCTGTAATTATTTTCTGTAAAGTATTAAAATCTTAATTAATCTTATCGAATAACATAACGTTATTTTTTACTAGCTCTGCCTGAGACTTCGTCCGCGTGAAATACTGACTTTGGGCAGCATTTTTTGGATTTAACTTTTGGTTTATTTTGGATCATAAACACTATTGTTTTAGGTAGCTAAAAAAATCTACTTTACAGTAATCTTACTCTGTACACAATATTAAACATACACGCTGCTAGAATTGCTAACACGTGACAGTGCTAAAAACAGCGAATGCTTAGATTCACACCCACAACTTTTAGCGTCTGTCCCCGTGTTTTAATAATAATTGTCATTGCAAAACATAAGATCACTGGAAATTGGACACGATTAAAACTTAACGAAAAATTGTTGGGAATGAAAGGAAAAGGAATCCAAAGAATAAAAACAGTATTACTTATTCCCTACTCTCTAAAAATATCTAATTTTATCAGCTGTTCGTGTGAATTGGTCACTTTTAATCTGGTACCGTTACAAAGTTTAGGTGGACTAAAGAGCATCATAGATACGCTGACTTTTAATTTTATTTTATAAACTGGTCGTCCAGGAGCACTGTGGGTTTCTAAATTCTACTGGGTAGCTGGTAGATTTTCCTCCAAAACAAACCTCAAAATTTCAGCGTTTGTTGCTGGTGCTTGGTCGTTCCGTGAAGTTAAAATAGCTCTTTCACAAAACTAGGATTTCTGCAAGCTCGTATTTGCGTATTACCGATCTTTTTTTTTTTATGGTCAAGCACAAGCACTGCAGGAAAATTCCTTTAAGGCGCTCTGAGAGCGGTGCGTGTGCGAAGAAAGCGATTCACGTTGTTCTTGAATCGTTGAAGGTTATATTCGGTGGGAAATACGGCCTCAGAAAGGCCGTTCCACAAAGAGGATGTCCTCCAGAAGAAAGAGTTCTTAAACAATGATGTTCGAGGAGTATTAAGTTGAACCACATAGGGATGGGCGGAAGTGGTTTGTCGTGTATTTCTGCTATGAATTGCTCTGGGTGGAATCAAGCGGGCAATGTCAGTAGAACACTTGCCATGGAAATATTTGTAAAAGAGGGTCAAATCACCAACCTGTCTTCGATGTTCTAAGCTGTCGAGGTTCTTGGTTAGCTCGTGGTCACCGATCAGGCGAATGGCTCTCCTTTGGATGGAATCCAACAACCGAAGGGTATGCTTCGGTGCAGAACTCCAGACATGAGAGCAGTATTCCAGTGATGGTCGAATCTGGGCTTTGTAGAGTGTCAAAAATTGTTGTGGTGTATACAGCTTTTTAGTACGGAAAAGTACACCGAGTTTGTGAGAAGCTGTCCTGGCGATTGTTACCACGTAATTATGCCAAGACATATCTCCTCCCAGATTGACACCCAGTAAGTTAATGGAGGAAGCCAGTGGAATTGCGTGTCCTGCCATGACTATATCTGGTTCTGCAATGATAACCTTCTTAGAGAAAACTGCTGCCTGGGTTTTTTTAGCGTTAAATTCGACTTGGTTACTGTCACCCCAAGACAAAATTTCTTCCAGGTCTTTATTGAGTCGTGATACTTCATGCTGTCTGCGAAGATGTGCGTCAGCAGCCGATGTTCGAGAATTCAAAGTAAACGATGAGATAAGTGTGCTGTCGTCAGCAAAGCTATAAATTGGATTTTCTGTCTTCGCTAAAAGGTCGTTAATGTATAGTAAGAAGAGGGTTGGGGATAATATGGACCCTTGAGGAACACCAGCATTGATGGTAAAGGTGTCCGAGAGAAACCCGTCAATCGCCACTTGCAGAGAACGGTCCTGAAGAAAGCTAGAAAGCCAGGAACATAATCGACCGGGCATACCGTAGGATCGCAGTTTACTTAGGAGCCCCTCGTGCCAGACACGATCAAATGCTTTAGAAATGTCCAGTGCAATAGCCCGGGACTCCCCATGATGTTCGACTGCGCTGCTGCAAAGATGGGTGACATATGCTAGGAGGTCTCCTGTTGATCTGGACTTACGAAAGCCGTACTGATGGTCGCTGATAATATTAAGGCCCTCTAGGTACTTTAGAAGTTGTTGGTTAATAGCTTTCTCCATCACTTTTGATATAACTGAAAGCAATGCGACAGGTCGATAGTTGTTTGGCATGGTTTTCTTGCCTTTCTTTGGTATAGGCTGAACTCTTGCCTTCTTCCAGCAAGATGGAAATATTCCTTTTTTGTAGGATAGGTTAAAAAATCTACAAAATATTGGTGTTAGCTCATCAGCGCAGAAGCCTTCCTGACATCGAGCCCTTTAAGAATTCGTTTGACAGGACGCTGACGGAATACGATATCAGTCATTTCCGATTGAACTGCTGGAATGTTCGGTGGTGTTTTTCCCTGAAAGTCTACGTCGGAATGAGAAGAAAATAGTTCTGCCAGTAAGTTCGCTTTATCTCCGGCTGTGGTTGCTATTGTACCGTCGGAACGTGTTAGAGGTGGAATATTTGATTTGGTAAAATTTTGACTGACGGCCTTAGCGACTGACCAAAAAGACCTAGATCCGTTAGGACTGGCAAGAAGTTTGTTTTTTAACCTCGTGTTATGCGTCTCTTTGCTTTGATCTATCGTTTGCTTACACTGGTTTCGAGCGGTAACAAGGGTGGTGCGATTCTCAGCCGTTGGATTTTTACGCCACTGTCGGTAAGCTAGATTTTTAAAACTGACTGCGCGCTCGCAGTATTTGCTAAACCAGGGCTTGCCGTTAGAAGGGCGCTTATTGGAGTAAGGAATAAAGGCTTCCATGCCAGTTAGAATGACATCGGAGACCTCTTGAGCACAAACGGATGGATCATCAGAAGAAAAGCACACGTTCAGCCAAGGAAAAGTGTGAAAATGGTTCTTCAGGTCTTCCCACCTGGCTGATCTGTAATGCCAAATCTTGCGAGGTTTACGAGGCTGCTCAGAACAAATTGGTAGCTCGCTTAGTGTTGAAATAAGTTTGTGATCGGAAGATCCTAGCGGAGACTGAACGGAGATAGTGTATAGGTCTGGGTTTGATGTCAAAAAAAGATCCAACAGACTAGCAAAATCACCATCTCGGTCTGGTATCCGCGTTGGTTCTTCTACGAGTTGAGTTAAGCCAGAACTGATCGCGAATGATTCTGCCTCACGGCCTTGTTCATCGTTGGTATTTGAGTATTTAAGCCAGTTGACATTATGGACGTTAAAGTCTCCAAAGATAGCGACTTCGGCATTTGGATGGTTGGTTTGCAAGAAGTCGATTGTGTTGGCTAGTGATGAGAAAAGGGCTCTGTATTGGGTGTCGCTTGGAGGACGGTAAAGGCAGCAGATAAACTTGGTAATTTTCTGCGTAGATATTTTAAACCACATTACATCAAACCCTGTCGGTTCAAGTGTTTCCTCTCGTTGGCAGCAAAGATCATCTCGGATAAAGAGACATACCCCAAAGTTGCGTCTAAATCGGCAATGAAAATCGTATCCAGGGTATAAATAGCTGACGGTATTTGTTGACGATCTGACCTTTGTCTCGGTCAGTGCGAGCACATGAGGCTTGGAAGATTGTAAGTGCTGGTGGACTGAATTTATGTTGGTGTTAAGCCCTCTGATGTTGCAGAAATCAATTTTGAAGTTGCTGTTTTTGGGTCTGTTAGCAACTGCAGGTGCCACACTATTTCTCCGTTGAGTGTTGTTAGGGGAACCCAGTGTATTGTAGGAGATAGTGGAAGTTCGATTAATATCGCTTGATGAGGCCACAGGACTAGCCCCCACCCGGAGATCCGATCGGGGGGCGAGTTTACCTCCGTAGTATTTTAGTCTTGGAGCTTCCATCATGCTTTTTTTTTCTTTCGGTCCCACCCTGGAAACCGGAAACATCGACACGGCGACGAAACGTTAACCCAAAGAGCAACTTCACGGCGCCTAAATCGATGCAATGGTATCTCACCGGGCGATGCCGGGTGGGCCCAACAGCATCTACCATCTCAAGCAGAAAATCTAAAAACTCTTAAGCATTTTTGTTGCCTACGATTTGTCTCGCATATTTAATGTCAATTGCAAAAGGATAATGTAATGCTATAATCGAGAACTGTTTAGACAGGCTCTAACTTCATCAAATTTCAAAAAAATCGCCACAAGAAAGTATAGTAGTGCCACCCATAAGTTGGCAATTTTGCTTGACATCACGCAATGTTCTGTCTACTACTTCAACATTGTATGAGCTGTTTTTCTTCCTGGCAGCAGAGTGGCTGCTATGTCCCATAAAGCGACAGCAAGCGCAACTTAACCTTGGCTTCGTACCGGTACCAAATTGACTCCACCGGGAGCATCTACAAATAACATTTTTCCCAAAGCACTATTAATGCTGCGACAAACCCAATCAAATATTAAACTCTTTTTCTTCAGTTAGTCTCGCGACAATAGAGTATAAAATTTCGTTTAGATCTACTGGATCACAATTGTTTTCCATCGCGTAATGTCTATTAATACTTTTAACGTGAAATGATGGCTCGACATGTCAGATTGAGAAATAGGATTACCCCCTACAAATGTATTCATATCTTCTTTGAATTGACATAATAACTATTTTATTTATGAACCGATTCACATGAATCAAATACCAAATGTTAAGTGAAGCTTACCACAAAATGTTAGTGAAAACAGCATATACATCAGATAAGTATTGGGATTAGAGTGCATAAAAACACAGACAAACATACAAACAGACATATATTTTGAATGTACAGAAAGCACCTTTCTACAATTTTATTATATGTCTAGATTATCTTATATCAAGTGGATTCTTCGGTAATTGCCATACAGCTGTAAATAAAATGTATTAACGTAATTATAATACCTAAGTCTAATTTCGAACTTTACTATAACAGTAGAAATAGATTACTTTTTTCTGGGAACATATAATTAGTTACGAAATATATCCTTACCTCTATATTATTGATTTCTTAATTATTATATTTGTTAATGGGATGAAAATTACATATATTTCTTTAGAAATGAGATATATGTAAATAATTAAAGATTTTTTTACGTTACCTAACAAAACGTGAATAATTTGATTATCTTGGGAAAGTATCTTTCACAATACTATATTATTAATATTCTTATTTTACTTAAAATTGGAATTTTTCCCACGTAATTCAATTTTGATCACACAACCATACTGTCCTTAAGAATATTACTTCTTATACTAAAAAAACAACCCTAAAAAACACGAAAACAGAAATAAAGGTAATAAAACAACATTGGACAAACTTAGTAGATCATGAAGGATCATCAGCATTGTTTACTCTGTGTTTAGAAAAAATCAAAAACTTTTGGAGAAGAACTTTTATATCAAACAAAATATTAGTACTTTGTTTTTGTAGAAGACATAGTTATTTAGGCAGCAGAAAGAAAAGAATTACAAAAACAGATTAAATAATTCTGCAAGGAAAATGGAATTTTATGTAAATGCTGCTTAAAATAGTTGTTGGTTTAACAGTTTTAACTAGGACAGAATAACACTGTTACCCTCCTATGGGTTCCAGGACACGTAGAAATAGAAGGAAATGAAACAGCAGACAAGCTGGCAAAAAAGGAGCTGAAACCTCATACCTGGGACCAGAACCATCCTGTGGAATCAGCAGTAGTAGAATCTTAGAAAAACTAAGGAAAAAAGTGGATAGCGAAAAATCCAAGTACTGGAATGATCTAGAAGGACTAAGACAATCGAAGACGCTCCTGGGAAACTATAACCAGAAGAGATCTCACAGCTGTCTTAACCTGAGTAAGAAAAACCTCCGAATTATAACAGGAATACTAACCGGTCACTGTCGATTAAGAGGACACATGAAGAAACTAGGATTAGTAGATGAAGCAAACTGCAGATTCTGTGAAGTAGAGGATAAAACCTCAATACACATAATTTCAGAATGCATAGTATTAAGTACTTCTAGGGTTAAATACCTAGGGTCACACGAAATAGAAAGGGAAGAACTACCTAATTTAAAACCCAATGATATCCTAAACTTTCTAAGGAAGATAGGACTAAAAGAGCTGCTATAAGTCTGAGAAATCATCAGAAATATAACAAGAAAAGGGGGACACAATAGATCTTATAGGTCGCAGGTGTATCTGTTACCCCTAACAACATACATACATACATACAACAGTTTTGAAAGCGACACTTTTTAACATGTAGAGGAATCTAAATTTATACGCTATTTTAATATTACATATTTCATTTGAAAACACAAAAAAGCTTATTTTGTTTTGTTAATTTATTCTTTCTTTACAAGCCATTTAAAATTGACGTGTTAGTGGATTTTGTTACAATGGAAAAAACCGAATATCGTACAGTAATAATTTTTTTTTGCCTTTTCATTACCAACTAAGCATCGATGAGTTTTAGAATTTAAACGTTATCGTACAAGCTTCGATAATGATCCACGTAGTGGACGTTCAAAAATTACAATAATACCAGAAATCATTGAGCAACTCTATAATATTGTTTGTAAAGTTGGCGTGAAATTGCTGTTACCATAGACATCTAAGATGAACCAGTAATTCATATATTACGAAGAATTACATATAAAAAAGCTGCCGAAAAGTTACTATCTACCGTTACAATTCAACAAAAACTTAATCGAAAACATTTCTCAGAATAATTTGGAGAATAAAACCACTTTTATGCATTATTTTATAACTATGGATAAGACTTGGATCTATCATCATGATCCTAAACTGAAACAAGAACTTCTACAGTGGACTGAAGCTAGTTTTTAAGCTCAAAAACAGGTTGAGTTAGAACCTTTGGCAAAAAAGGTTCTGTTATCAGTTTTTTTAATTGCAAAAGGGGTTTTGTTGGTTGATTATCCTAAAAAAACGTAAAACAATTAACTATGAATATTATTGCAACGTTTTGGACCGTTTGGATGAAAAATTCGTAACGAAATACTCGGTTTACAAAAGAAAACAATATTTTTTTTATCAAGTCAATGCTCGTGTTTATAGAAGTTTGTTGCAACTTGGCTAAATTGGCTAAATTAAAAGAATTAAAGTACGAATCGCTTAAAATCTCACTGTATTCACCACAACTGAAACTTCACAATTCCTTCGTGGAAAGCGTTTTTTTTTTCGAATGTAGGGGCTATTCAGGTCCTAAGAAATTTCATATTTAAAAATCCACTCGCAAAGGTCCAGTTTTTATATTGATTGGAAGTTACTATTTAATTCAAAAAATTCGTCCATATTTCTTAAAGAGACCGGAATATGTAAATAACAGTAAAAATAAATTAAAGTCTCAGTCTCAACAAAAGTAGTATTTTTATTAATTCTTCAGTTACGCGTTTCGCTCATACGAGCATCATCAGACCTCTAAAACATAATTACAATAATTGCTGGGGTACAATAAATAAAATTAATAAACTTACATTAACATACATCTCACTGACAAATTACAAATATAATTTTTAGGTTGAATTAATAAAAAACAATTGAAATTAAAATAAAAATAAAAAATAAAAACAAAAAATTAAAGGTCTCTACACAATTCAAAAAAATTTTTAAAAAATAACGATGTACCAACTTTTGATCTATACTATCTATAGAATCGTTGTTATTTTCAAAAATTGACAAAATAATTTTGAATGATTCTAAACTAAAATGAATGTAAACAAAGATTCATTGAAATGAAGTAGAATGAAATGAAATTTTATATAACAAAATTAATGATTGAAAAATTCATTCTAATAAATTATTAAAAATTAATGATGGTTCGAAATTGAACACATCATTCACACATAATAAAATAGGGTTCTTTTTAGCTTTTGTGATTTCCATCTTTTCTAAGAGATCCAGTTTATTACCTTTTGTGCAATGATGTAATAACTCAACGTTTTCTAAAATATCAAAATTATGTTTTGTATTTAACAAGTGGTTGGCAAATGCTGAATATGTTTCTACCATTTCGCTGTTTTTATACTTGTTAAATAAAGCTAAATGTTCTTTTACTCTCGTTGAGATTTTTCGACCACTTTGTCCAACTATGTCTGATGATGCTCGTATGAGCGAAACGCGTAACTGAAGAATTAATAAAAATACTACTTTTGTTGAGACCGAGACTTTAATTTATTTTTACTGTTATTTACTATTTAATGTTAACTCTCTGCGCAAAAGTGTCCATCGATGTTCTGTTTTAGCAATAACGATAGAATTTTAAAAAATACATCGCCAAGTCTATGAATGAAACGCCACATATTATTTCGAGTTGTCTAATTATCTTTGTCAAACAAACAATTTTTAATAAGTGAGATAAATAAACGATTATGTTTTTAAACTCATCGTTTCACCCATCAGCCGACTTTAACTAGTCTATTCTTATTTCGTCTATGACAATAACTCTGCACACAAATTGCATGTTGCCATGCAAACACTTCATGATTTAGTTAATTACTTTAACACCTCTTTATTTACCGAAATTAGCCACGTGCTATTTTTATATCTTTTTTTAACAAAAAAACAGTTTGAAAGGTTGTAAATTTTAGTACAAAAAAGAGGTGATAATAGCTGTAAAGGCTTGATTTGTAGAAAATATGTTAATTTACCAAATATTTTCAATTTTAAAATGTGTTGGTAGGTACATGAAATAAACCTTGGAAAATGGTGAAAAACTAATTTTCAAGGTCTTCATACATTAGACCAACAAAATTTTAGAATTTGTATAAATAATATATTATTTTTTAAGTTGAAATTATTACATTAAAAATATTTCAACAGCTCACATTAATTAATAATCTTACAATGACTTTTTATATTTATTGCTAGTTTCCGGTAATCTTTATCCTAGTAGAAGATGTACAAATTAAGAGGGGTTTAAGCATTTTTGTTATCTCATATTTAGAATTAAAAAAAATCTACTTGGCTACTAACGAAAAAAAAAATACGAATTAAACATTAAATAATAAAAAAAAATTGTACACGTTTTTAGCTCAATGCACTTTTCTTAGCTTTGTGTAATAGCTAAAATATCGTGTCAATTGTAAAAACCATTAATTTCTTTAAAATAGTCATCACCACAGACTCCACTTCTCCATTATAAGCAAACCTTTTACCACAAAGTCATGTTTGACAATAACTAATAATATAAAAAAATAATTAAAAAATAACAAAAAACCCGCCTGCATGGATAGCTACAACTAAAAATCAATTGAAAAGACTGAAACAAGATGAAAATTCAATGACTAGGTATTTAAAAAAAATCAATGATTAGTTACTTAGGACCAGAAACATAAATTGAAACAGTACCACATCTACGTACCTACGTATTGTACAAATAGAAATATCAGTACGGTAGTCATTCAATTTTTTGCAACATTATAAACAGAATTGCAGTCGGAGGCATGAAAGTGTATGCTATGTTAAATTATTATCCTTTTGTGCATGCCTCCGACTGTAATTCTGTTTATAATGTTGCAAAAAATTGAATGACTATGATATTTCTATTTGTACAATACGTAGGTACATAGGTGTGGTACTGTTTCAATTTATGTTTCTGGTCCTAAGTAACTAATCATTGATTTTTTTTAAATACCTAGTCATTGAATTTTCATCTTGTTTCAGTCTTTTCAATTGATTTTTAGTTGTAGCTATCCATGCAGGCGGGTTTTTTGTTATTTTTTAATTATTTTTTTATTTATGTCTTTTTAGTTTAGAGTGCTTATTCTAAACTCGCTAAAGAGTTCATGAGAAATCATTAATTTCTAAATGGTGCTACAAGATATCTGCGTCGGATTTTTAAAATATTTATGTGTTTTTGAATCAAATATTCTTATTTACAATGTGCGTTGGACACCGGGATTCGAACCCGGGACCTCCGCTACAGAGGCCGTTATGGCTTAATGACTATTTTCAACAAAAACAACCGGGACCAACGGTTTTATACGTGGTGTTACTTTACAACAATCAGTATGGGAATATTCAAATATTTCCCGATTGACTACAATAATGGGTTGGACTTTTCCTTTGAAATTGATATGAAACCGCCCACGCGGTATGCTATTTCCAATAAAAAATATATTATCACTATCGGATGGCTCTGTAAGCGTTCCTGTTGTTAGGAAAAGTAATAACTTAATTTAACTCACGTGTTCTATTCATGAAACTGAACAACTTTCCCTAAGAAATATAGATCGAAATATGGAAAAAAATTGATTTCCCATAGTAAATGAGAAATCAGCTGTAGCATTTTGTACATCCAATTATTATTATGTTTTTCATTTCCATACCACGTGTTCTACTCATAAAACTAAACAACTTTCGCCAAGGAACTTAGATAGAAATACAAAAAAAATCCGATTTGCTTTGCAGAAAAAATATTCATTTCTTTTTTTATCGTTCTATTTAATATTAAAACTAAAAGTTATATACATATTTAGAATTTGTGTTTAAAATCCTTAATTTTAATACCCCACTCGATATGCTTGGTACAATTTATTTTTTTATTACCTCACAATTTGGCGTCAAACATCCGCCATTTTGATTTTTTTTTCAATATCACCTATCTAAGAACACTTGGGCTATTAAGACAAATCTAACGATACCTCAAATGTGAAAATCCGTTTAGCGGTTCCGGAGATACAAGGTAAGGAAGAATATTACATAGATACAAGATACGCGCTGAAAACATAACCCTCCGTCAGTCGGGTAATAAAAGGTTCAAATATGGCAAACAAAACGCTATTAAAACTATAACTCATTGAGTTTTGCAATAGCAATAACGGACGTATGAGCCGGTGCATTGTCATGATGAAACAATACCTTCTTTTTAGCCAAATGCAAACTTTTTTTATTTTATCACTTAAACTCTATTTATTTCTTGTTTCTAATAAATTTATATTTTTATTACCTGAGATCTAGAAGATAACAAAAAACTTTGGTTAAAGAGTCTTTGAAGTCACCCCTAATCTGGGAACAGCGGCCGTCCATAGATCCGACCCTTTTCTCGGCCCTCAGAACAGGTGGTTGTATGCTCCCATGATATTACAATCTAATGTTTAAATTTAAAAAATATAAGTGTTTTTTATAAATAAAGATAAATAGATACCAGAAAAGTAAAAATAGTGTCTTTCTGATTTTAACCATATATGTTACTTACGCAGTTTACAGATAAGGCACCAAAATATTTTACCTAACACTGGGAAAAGAACAACACTTGATATAAACAATTAAAAAAATATTACGCTGCATTTTATAGAATTTCTGTTAGGAACTAACGTAAGAAAAATTCTCTTCGTTTGTCGGTCAATTCCTCCATGAAACAACCCACCATGTCCTTTACAGACGTCCTCGATGATACTTTAGTATCCTTAAGCACTTTTATTAGTTTCCACTACGTGTCTAGAACCTTATATTTGCTAATCGATTTCCAGCATCCACTCAAATAGAAGGTTCCTGAAATATTGAAGGCAGCGAGCCACAACTTTCCTGGAAACTCCAGTTTTCGCTGCTATTTCTGTGACTGGTAATCCATATTACCAAAATGATCAGAAACTGAACTATAGGAAGTGCCGAAAAATCTAGAAACGAATTTGCCCTACAGGACGTTTCAGTACAACAGTTCCGTCTGCGACACCGGTAACTTGGTTCTCTTCCTTGTCTTTTTTATAGGCCAAGTCGGATTCTATTCCCACACACACGCACATGTCCTGAAACGTAAAACGTAAAACAAATTCATGTACCATCAAAATATTTACCAAACCTAGTTCCTTTATGTGATCTTTTAAAGCTGTAGAACTGCGGAGGAACTCCATTATAAGATTAAAATGATGTATATCGTGTGTAAAACAAAACACAAATAATTGCCAATGGAAACTGCCGAACACTTTATATATTTTCTGTCACTACCGAACAATCAATGGGATGATGTTAATCTTGTGTAAAACAAAACTCAAATAATTGCCAATGGATTTTGCCAAACACTTTATATATTTTTGGTCACCGAAGAATAGGATTGATATTAAAAAAAAAAAACATTAGAATGTTTTAAAATGCAATAGCATTATCATTAAGATTAAAAATCAAGGGGTTAAATCTCTTTAATTCTTATCGGTATTAGTATTGTTATAGTTTGTTATTTTGCAAACCTCATTCTGAGAGTATCCCTTGCTGCCATAGACCCATAGATTCATTATTTGTAATTTTAATTTAATGATTATTATGGATTTTTGTAGCATTAAGGTTCTTTTATATATTTATTATTTTTGATTTATTTATATTAACTCCCAGGTAAGGGATGACTTCAAAGACTCTTTAACCAAAAATTCTACTTTATTACTATGTATATAACAAAAAAATTAAGGTTTAACAATAAAATATAAAAAAAATTGTACGTAATACACGACACATTATTTCATATTTCTAAATCCTGAGAACAATGAATTATAAGGTATGAAAGGAATGTTGATCTAGATAATTAGTATTAAAAAATTAACGAGCCATGTATCAGTCTCAATACAATAAACTGTATGTTTTTCTTATTACCTAGCTATATTTCTTAATATTTTGTCACATAGATATAAATAAGAAAACTATACACATAATACGATATTTCATGTAATCCCATGATTTATAGGTACAAATAAATCACATTTATGTTATTATTATTTGACGATACTTATTTAAATATTATAATCATATTTTGAAATGTAAACAGCTATAATATGTTTTATTTATTAGGCTAATTTCATGGGTTTTATGATTTTTAAAACCGATCATTTAAATAAGTTTATTGGAACTAAGTTCCTTAAGGCAGGCTTGGATGAGATAGGGATTTTGCTGCGTGACCGAACTGAAAAAAATGTAATAGTAAAAAACCGTAACGAAAAACCGTTAAATGAGCTGGGTTCGATTCTCAAACGATGCATTTTATTTTTGTATATATCTCTTAACATTTACCTTTTTTTGTTAAAGTAATATAAGACATAATTTTTAAAAATCTTGATAGTTGAAAGTTGTTAGGAAAGGTGAGAAAAAATAAATGTATACATTACTCTTTAAAGCTCACCTTGAATTTTAAAGAAGCTTCTTTCTTAACGCCAAGACTTCACTGATTTTTATATATTGACCGTTAAATGAGGCGCTACAGTCGATACACAAGCGAGAAGCGAGTAGTGTTATGTGTTGATTCTACATTAGCCGAAGGAACTTAGTTCCTACCTGGTGTCCTACGACACCATTTTAACTTGTTTTATAATAATATCTATTAAATTGTTTTTTGACTACTATAGAATCAAAAACAAATTGCCACTAAATTATTTTATTAACGTATTATTCATTGTAAGTTTGTGCAGACTGACCTTTCATATCTTAACGAGGGTTTAACGACGGCAAATTATCGCTTCCATTGTATTTTATTTTCTGGTTTTAATCTTTATAGGTTTATGTTTCATATTGTCATGGATTTATAAATTCTAGTATTCCCAGAGTATTGTCGTCGACCGATGCTTTCGAAAAAGTTTGTTATTTAGTGTTGATATTTGTTCTTCTTCATATATTATTGTTATTTTATTTATCAGTATTATGCTTTTTGTGCCGCGGTTAAAAAAATAATTAAAAACATTCGATACCATTATTAATATCTAGTAACCCCAAAAAACAGCAGAAAGAGTTTCAAAAGCGGATTTTAAGACATGAATTTTCTTAGGCCTTGGAGAACCAGAGTATCTCCATTCCTTTAAAACTTTACCTGAAGTTTGCAATCCAATTTTTTACGGTCGCATACAAATAACATAAATGGTTAATGTTAAATATACACTCGTGAATTTCCTTATTGCTTATTCGCTTTAACTAGAGGTGTTTAATTTTTTCTACGTTTTCTAAGGTGTAAATTAAAGTGGTACAAAAATGGCCAGATTGATTAATCTAATGATAAATACAAAACAACTGAAAAGAATAGTCAGAAGATCACCAATTGCGGATAACACTTGGGGGTAGGTGTAGAGCGAGTCATAGATAGAGGATGTTAGTTACGGAACGATAAACTAAAATAAGCTTGCTATACAAGAAAGAGAAAATACCTAGATGGATGTTATATAGGACGTCACCTTATTTTTATAAACACAAGGAAAAATGAAAGTACTAATAGCTATGTTAAATATATACATATAAAGAATCTGTACAATGGTGGCTTATTTTACTATTTCAACTTATTCTATACGCTAATAAAATAGTGGTTGCTTAGATAACTTGTTCAGGATGATTACTGGCATTCTTAACTCAATACCATAAAAGATTTCACCAAACTTAATGCTACATACTGAATACTTCACCTTTTTTACAGAGTATTAAATAAAGTTACACTCTTTACGAAGTGGATCTAACAAACAACTAGGTCAGAAAAAATGGAGAATGAACAATTCGGGTAAACGCTCTATTTATGACAAAGTCTGGGATGCGTGGTTCTCCACATCAAAAAGAATCTAGAAAGAAGACAGCATAGCAACAGGTGTAACTAAGTGACTAACGTGATCAAATTCTCATATATCGTGTAGTCCCATCGGCTTTTGCTGCATTCTAACTTAGAAAGAGTAGTTATATACTTCGAAACAAAAGTAGAAGGGTTGTTGGAAGGGTTGTTCACGCGCTTAATAATAAGGACGAGACTTCTATAGAGTTATCTCTATATGAGTAGAGACAATAGAAAAAAAAAAGGAAATATCTAGTTAAAACTTCGTCTCTAGAAACAAAAAGACCGTTAGAAAACAGAAAGGCGTTGTTTTGTATCTAAAATGGAAATTAATATACAGGGTGAAATAAAAATATTACATGATGATGAATTGATTCTCTGGTTTTTTAATTATTCAAATTATGAGTTGATATCCTTTTATCAAATTTCATTGCGCAAGTCGGGTTTTATTTTTACGTAAAAGTTTACGATGCCACCTTATATGAGTTTTTTTTCCTTGCTACCAACCACAATATTTTGTTTGTTCTCGTACCAGTCTTGGTTAACTAGGGATCAATTACATACTCGTATCTAGAAAGGCAATAAGAAATAACAGTCTAGGGTTAAATGTAATCATACACAAGTTTTGATTAAAAAAAAACGGGTGTGGCAGTCAGTGGGACTGCTGGCAGAAGTTATACTTCTATGCACGCGACCGAATTCATAAATTTGTATGCGAATGATTTAGCAAAATCATTTTATGATATTCGTGTTCAGCGACCCCAAAAACCTCCTAGTACTTATTTTGTATAAAATTTGAATAAAATTCCTGGAGACGAGGTCCGTTTTAAGCACCAGGTGTTTCAAAGACCATCGCCATTATGATATTCGTATTTAGTGACCCAAAAAGCCACCGAGTACCAAGAGAAGAGGTAAATACCCTAGACACCAAGTGCAACAGAGACTTTCGGCATAATGATATTCGTGTTCAGCGACCCCAAAGACCCCGAGTACATAAATTGAACCCATTTTCAGCAATACTTACCGAGTTGTAATTTTTCTCTCTGTTCGGAATGCACTTTTCGAATAAAGAAATGCAATTTAACATTTTTACATTATGAAAAATAGCGACAAATTTTCTGATATACTATATACTACAATACAATACTTATTGCTGAATATTATTATTAATATTATTAATATCAAATACAAAATATAATATGTTAATTTACGTGACAGAATTCTAAAATAATTTGTCAAACGGAATGTGAAACATCACTATGGTATTCAAAACATTATATCTGTATATCTTTTTGTAGGTACATCTATCTCTTTTCAATGTTTTGAATGTTTAAACGGTATTTAAAGGACTTATAGTTGACTAAACATGTGATAAATATTTCATCTTTGTTTTTACCGACCAATATACCTTATACAGTGTGGTGCAAATGAAAGGAATAAATTCGTTATTTCGTAAACCGGCTACTTTAAGGAAAAATCCTGAAACAGGTCGATTTTTATTTTTAAACAGGCTATTCGTAAGTATACCTTTTTATTTTTGACGTCATCTATGTGCGCGTGATGACGTCATCGCTATAATTTTTAAATGAAAAGGTGGGTTTTGTAATATATTAGTTGAAAGGTCTTTTAAATACCTATTTAGCCATATTAATATGCCTAAATAATTCATGTTTTTTTTTCGGTTAAAAAATTAATACATTTTAATTATTACAATAAATATTTATTAGTATTACTTATTCATTAAATACAAAGTAACCCAAATGTATTAAAGATTGGTAATTTTTTAACCGAAAACAAACATGAATTATTTAGGCATATTAACATGGCTGCATAGGTATTTAAAAGACCTTTCAAATAATATATTACAAAACCCACCTTTCCATTTAAAAATTTTAGCGATGACGTCATCACGCGCACATAGATGACGTCAAAAATAAAAAGGTATACTTACGAATAGCCTGTTTAAAAATAAAAATCGACCTGTTTCAGGATTTTTCCTTAAAGTAGCCGGTTTACGAAATAACGAATTTATTCCTTTCATTTGCACCACACATGTGTTTCTGTCTCTTACTCACACTATTACATATGTAATGATTTTTCCCGTTTAACCCCACACAAATCTTTTCCGCCAAGTGCACGAATAGAAGTATAACTTCAATAACCATTTCTGTTTATTGGTTTTCATGGTAGCGGGTGTAGCGACAGATCTGTAACTCTTTATTGATTATCATGGAAACTGTTGCTGCGAACGTTATGCTGTTGTTTATTGATTTTATTACAATGGTTGTTGTTTACAATTTTTATGGCAAAGGTTGCTATGGGATGTGTTCTGGTTTTTACTGGTTTTAATAGAAACTGTTGTATATAAATGTTTTTTTTATTAAGTAAAGATGTAAATTCATTGTTATTTTTGACAAAATATCTTCCTAAGGTAATTAAATTTCCTATTTACATTAACGTTTTAATATCATCTTTTACTTAACGAAATAATCATAAGTATAAAAGGTGCGGTTACTTATTTGAACTTTCACGTTTCTAAGAGATAGGAAAATATTTAATAAAAAGTTATTGTTATACTAAGGACAATTTACTGACAATTTGAGTAAACTTTTGATTAATATTTCTTTTAAATCGTAAATTTCTTACTCATTTTAAGATTTTAAGATTATAAAAACATATTATTACATTTTTTTTTAATTGCTGTATAAGTATTTGATAAGCATTTTTTTAAACGTTTTTAACATCATCTAAATATAACGAGTTTGAACAATAATAATTCAAATTCTTAAAATATTGAGAATTTGGTTAATTTAAATAAATTTTATTCTTATTCTTTTCATATTCTTCTATTGCCGTCCCATTTAAAAGTGACGTCAGCTATAAAGATAGCCGTATTTAATTATTTTGGATAGGTACCAAAATTTTCTATTCTATTTGTATCTGTTCGTCCATCCACTTTTTCTTAATCATCTATTAGAGGTTTTTATTCATATTCTTAATCTAGCTTTCTCGGTTTCACCATAAACCACTTTCTCCAGATTTGCATCATTCTTTTACTTGAACATCTTCGATATTATAAAAAACTGAAAGTGATATTGGTTATATTTAATTAATGGGCCTTGGTATTTAGGGTTTGCATGCATCACGAAATTTTTTTTACCAGAACATCTTCTACCATCCACCTGTTATAAAGACTAAGTGGTTTGTTCTTCTTCTTAGACATCTTGAACCAAGGATATGTTGCCAGAAAAGATATCTACTATGTCGCATAAAATTTAAAAAAATAATAAATCTTTCTTCTCTTTACGATCCTACATATAATTTCTTGATGTTTGCGAATTTTTCCCAATACATTTTCGTTTGTGACGTGCTCCGTCCAAGATACCTTTTGATATGTTTATTTCTAAACCTTTATTATGAGTTGATCTCTCTTGTACTTCGTATATTAAAACCAGATATAAGTAGCTAATTGATACTGTTTGCTTAATTTTGGTTTTAAAATCCGTTAACAAGTCAGTCCTAAATAGTATTTTTTTGACATTTAGATATATTGTAAATCCTCTGTACAGGATCAAACTGGTTTTCAAGATTATCAGGTACGATGGCCATTTACAAGGATATAAACTTACATTCCTGTTCTCTTTTTTTTTCTTCTTTTTCTTATACTCTTCGTCTTTTGTCTTCGGCTTTCGACGGGTCTTGAAGCAAGCGAGTTGCTTTCTAAAGCGATATTTAGAAGCTATTACCTTACAGACTCACACATCTTTACATTTCTATACTTTTAAAATATGATACTAGATTTTTTTCTTTTTTTTATACCTTTTAGCGGTTTATTGATCTTTCTAATTCTAAAGCGGCGTTTACATCTTCTTCTAAAAATGAAATAATTAAATATCCCATCTTTTATGTGGCCCACAGGAGGTCCTAAAGCGGATTGCTTTTCAAGGTGATTTTTGGTACATCCAATTTAGATCATTTTACCAGTGCATTTTTTCTCAAATGGGCAGCAACACCAGATAGTTTGTAGTGTGGGGCTTTATACACTGTGCAACATATATTATTGGAGTGTAAAAAATGAGCAAATGAAAGAAGAGTGTGGGGTGAGATTGCTTGGGCCGGCAACTCGATGCGCGAGTTGAAGGTAACTGAAGGTGTGTGCATGAATATGTTCGTGTGTTGGTGAGAATAAAAGAGGAGGATAAAAGGAGATGAAGGTGAGTCTGCACCGAGAGGTATGCGTCAAAAAGGGGGTGTAAGACTAGGTGAGCAAGCAGATGATAATACCAACCCACCGGAGTGGAGAAATAGTTTTAGTCGGTAGGTGCTCGCCTCGGCGAGTCAATCCGAACCGGTTGGATTCCCTTCCCGGTAGGTCTTTGGAAGATTTCCAACCCGATAAAAAGGTTGTAGATACTTTGTATATCTGTCCACAGATATCTGAGATAAATTAACTGTTCTTTGATTACTAACTTACATCTGTGCAGATCTTTCGTAATTGTCGATTACTGTTTTTAATATCCTTAAATACTTTTTGATAATTATGCACCTTTCAAATTCATCATTGTGACAAGTTTACTAGTACTTATCAGTTATAATATGAATGGTTTACATTCTAACATTACTTTCAGTTTCACAGATTGAAACAATGATTTATAATAGCAGAAATATGGAACAAAACCACTTAAAACAATAGATTAATAGTTCATTTTTTTACAGTAAATTTATTTTATAAACTAGGCGTGACAAACAAAGATTCACACTCTTACAGTAACGAACAAAAATATTTTAAGTTGTTAAAAATACATTGTGGTTGTGTTGGATTTATAACTGAAATCCACCTTTGAAATATTTGACAATATAAATGCTATTCATTAACGAGTTTCGAAAAGATCCATTAATCACAATCATATCTTCAAGGGAATCATGGATCAATATCATTTGAAGATAGTAGATAGGTATTGTTGTAATATATTATGTAAATTTTGTTTCAAATCTATTGTAATAAAGATATTTGCTATCTGATTTTACAGTACCTACCTACTTTCATTTATTCTAATTTTATTTCTGTTTACATTTCATTGGTTTATTAGCATAGAAGTGCTACTGTCTGCTTATAATAATTATAATAATTTTTACACATAAATATACAGTTAATAATTTTAATAAACTTTCTATAAATAAATTTAAACTTCACTCATTATTGTCCATTACAATAAACAATTTTGGAATAGCTGACAAACACCTATGTTTATTTCTATTAAACAAAAACATTTGATGAAAATAGTTTCGGACGAGAAATCTTGTATATACTTTTTAATTTATAAACTATATAAGTAATAAAAGATTTTTAAACGTTTTTTAATTATACACCAAATATACAGTTTTCTTTTTGCACTTTTCTTTCATTTTTAAAAATTCCTTAATACCAATTTATATTTGATCTAAAACAAAAGTTCAAACTGACTGAGGTACAGACGCACGCACGGCCGTAACCGCTAAATGTAGAAACGTGAATTTTGGACAGATCTTTATTTTCATAATTTAAATACCCACTAAAAGAGACTAAAAAAATAACACTAAAAGGGTGAAATAGGGGTTGAAATCTTATATGGGAAAATCACCCATTTCTATGAAAATTGAAATTTAGACTCTTAAAAATATTTCAATTAACACGTATTTCATGGATTATTAAAATTCATCCCCTAAAGCTGCAAATAAGGGGTTGAAACGTTGTATGGATAATATTTAAAAATTATTAATTATTAAAAATGATAAAAATACTAATTGTCTACAATTACACTTAGGTATGTACTTAGTACCTACTATTATTATCATTAAAGAGGTGTGTGCGCTACACGCGTCCGACGTCATTCAGCTGTAAAAGATAACTTATTAGTTCATTATAAAATACACAATTTTTTAACGATGATACAAGATGTGTAAATTTAAAACTGTAATTTAAAAAAAATCACATCTTTATATAGGTATACCTATATAATTTATTATTGTTCTGTTCGTGTGTATGTCGCTGAAGTAGTTCTAAAAATCTGGATCGATTTTGATGATTTTTTTCTGTTTCCAAATGCATTCGAGAATGATTTAGATGTACCTACTGGTTGATTCACTATAAAATGTGTTGTTGGTAATTTTGCACTTATTTGTGAGAAAAATTGATATAACGTTAACCATTTACGTTGGGTAGACACCCTTTAGATGGTGCTGTATTTTGATTTGATCTTTTGAATGTTTACGAAATGTTTAAACGGTGAGAAACATAAATAATAAGTAACAGAAAATAGAAAAAAATGCCAATTGAATATTTTAATGCAAAGTTTTAGTTATTGCATTAAATCCTATTAGATAGCGGTAGAAGTTAATATGTTTAATATCTTGGTTAGAAATACCTAGCGTTGTATTTTCATTAAAAAAAAAACGAATAACCACAATTAAATAGAATATAGTCAATAAACAATAGGAAAAAATTGCGGTTAAAACAAAAAGTAAGAAAAGGTCGCGCATTAGATATTTCATATATTTAAACAAAGCATTCTTATTTAATTATGTACTATGAAGCCACTGCAGGGTGGCGCAGTTAATATCTGATACGGTTACACGAGCATCTTTTACTAAAATAAGTACTTTAACTTTAACGCCACCATAAGATAACTCAGTTAATATCCTATGTATTTACATAAGCAATTCTTACTTAAGCACTAAAACGCCACCGTAAGGTGGCGCAATTTATAGTTCACATATTTATAAGAAAAAGACATCTGTGTTAGGCGGTACGAAATTCATAGGGTCAGCAAGTGCGAAATAAAATAAAAATAAGATAAAATAGTTGCCAATGAGATCTATAATACTAACATTGTATAAAGATGATACTAACATTAGTCAATTAAACATCGTCTGACACGTACGATATCTGCATTACCGATAAACGGCCAGTAATAGGTATATTTAAATTCAATGATTTAACAACTCCGGATAGCAATTTTGTATTCACACTTCATAAGATAAACTGTTAAGATCAAAATCTGTATTATTGAAATACATAAAATAAATATCGGATAATACTTATGGGATCTTCATTACTTACCGTTATATGGCGAGCATTAATAAATACCAGTAGAATAGTTAAAAGGCATATATAAATATGGATAAGAATGTATTTTATTTAAATTTCATTAATAAAATTCTACCTACTTAGCATTTTAACTGATGCAGTAAATAAAAAAGGATTTGATACAGTTTTAGAGTTCTTATAAGAAAAAAGAAGTATGACGTTGGAAGACAATTTTCCCAGACAACCTCAGTATGGAGGGTAACATTAAGGAGAACCGTTTTGTAAGTTGTCCACATGTAAACAGCAATGAAAATAATATTCAGCGGTTTTAAACAGAGTGAAGTGTGCTCGGTTAAAAGATTTAGTAATTTTCGTGACTTGTATAGTTGAGAAATATTCAGTTTTTTATGTATGTACGGAGTTAAATGTAATTTTATAAATATAACCTACAAAACTCCTGAAATACCGTCGATAATAATTAATGAGGCTGTTTTTAAAATCTTTCTACTTGTTTCTATAGCGCCACCTTAATTTGTTTCCTTCTGATATACACTTTTTAATAGATTCAGGTGGTTCTCCTTCCTTTCACCCTCAATAATATCTGCTATTACTCATGGGATCTCCATTACTTACCGATATACGGCCAGCATTAATAAATACCAATATACTAGTTAAAAGGCGACAAGTTATGAATCTGAAAAACAAAGTGTTTTATTTCAATTTTACTAATCAAATTCTACCTATATAGTTTTTAACCGATAGGGTAAATGAAAATAAGATTTCATACAGTTCTAGAGTTGCTATAAAAAATTGAAGCATGACGTAGAAAGACAATAATTTTCTCTGACTACTTCAATTCAGCAAGCGGTACCATTTTTACTATTTTTAAGAGTATAGACATGACATCGGTAATGTAAATAAGATATTAAAAAATTAATAAAACAGTTATTTGACGTTTAACACCAACGTATTGATACCAAACTGTAGTTTTTACATGTTTTTGTTTTTTTTCTTTAGTTAGTTGATTTTGTCGTGCTAGCTGTGCCTTAACGACAGTTAATACAATCTGCTTTCATATTTCCGTGCTTGCTTTTAAAGTAGTCCCTATTTGATTAAATAACTCTCAGCATAATTTGCATTTTTCCAAGTAGTAGAAATCAGTTTGAACCGTTTTTTTATTTTTAATTCAGAAACAAGCAAAAAAACATAAAATATGGAGCTATATCGGCACTTTATTATAGTTGGCGAGGGAATACAATATAGTGCTTTAGTAAACACAAGTATAGTAAATTTGTCACCGCATTACGCTATTATTATTTTAGAATTTTAACTTAATATTCATTATTGAACTTCTCATCTGTCGAAAGCTATTGGTGAGGTACAACGACTATTTGATCAAATATCCAGTGTTGTCGTCAACATTCGACACGGACAAGGAGTACTATCAACCTTTTAAAGACAATTTTCGCCTATAGACACCCCTTTGCAGCATTTGGATAGTTTTCGAACCAGATTTCAAGATTGTAAATAAATATACGCAGAGCATCATGTAGGTCTACACCTTTTCCAATTGTATTTCAGAAGGCGTTAAATGTATTTCAGAATAGTTAAATTTATTTCAGAAAGCGTGAAATGAATTTCGGAATAGTCAAATGTATTTCAGAAAGCATTAAATGTATTTCAGAATAATCAAATGTATTTCAGAAAGCGTCAAATGTAGTTCAGGGTTATCAAATGTATTTCAGAAAGCATTAAATGTTTTTCAGAATAGCCAAATGTATTCCAGAAAACGTTAAATGTATTTTAAAATAATCAAATGTATTTCAGAAAGCCTCAAATTTATTTCAGAAGACGTTAAATGTATTTCAGAAAGTGTCAAATGTATTTCGGAAGGTACTAAATGTATTTCAGAAAGCAATAAATGTATTTCAGAAACAGTTACGGCGAGTTGGAGTATGTATAGTCAATACTTCATGTGGTTTAATGATATAACATCATGTGTGTACTTTCACAAACATCCTTGAATTGGAAGCGCTTGCGTTTTTAGAAAACTTTTTTGGGGGTAGAAAATTCATTTTTTATATATACATAGTAATTTTTGAAGTAACTTTAAAATGTGAGTTATATTCTACTTAAGAAGAAAATATCAAGAAAATGCAAGGCCGGCAAGAACTGTGCAGAATGGCAGGAACTTTTGTAAGCTGGCAAAAATTATTGAAATTTTGTCATTTAGAATATCACTAAATAGAAGAAGTATTCCCTCCCTCCCTCAATTTGGGGACTTTCTTTTGGGGGAGAACCCAAAAATAATCCAGTTTTTAAGCTTGTTGATCTCTGGTCAAAATTTCAAACAGAAACTTAATTCGTTGAAGAATTATCGACAGAGAATGAAAACGTGTATGACGTATGTCCCTATTTTGGGACCCTTCCCTTAGATTTTGAGTGCCCAAATTTCTACCAGTTATTAACCATTGTACGATTGATTTATTATTAAATTTACAGATCAATAGGTGAGTTGTGAAAAAATACTTCACCCTCCAATTTGGAAGCTTCTTTTGAGAGGAGGAGAGCCTACAAACAATCCAGTTATTGAGCTTGTTGGGGTTGATCTCTGGACCTAATTTCAAAGAAAAAACTCAATTCGTTGAAGAGCTATAGACGGAGAAAAAACGTATATTACGTATGTCCTTATTTTGGAACCCTTTCCCTAGATTTTGAATACCCAAATTTCTACCAGTTGATTACAATCATAAGAAGGATTTGAAATGATATACTTTAATTCCCAATTTGGGAGACTTTTTATGGGAGGAGGAGACTGAAAATGTTATCAAGGACAGTACTACATGTGGTCCAAACTTCAGCTCGATATCTCAATCTTCTTCGTTATCAAGTTATTGCCTCAGCAAAAAACGTACCAGATAAATGGACGGAAGAAATTGCTAATCCAAATGACTTGCTGTTTACCTTTGCAAGCACATTGTTTCATGGGCAGCGCAAGTCTAAGAGCTTTAGGAAAGGAATGTACCCTTTGACCCTTAATAAATAAGTACTTTCTAAAAAAAAATGTTATTAATGTAACTCAAAATAATTTATTTTAATAAAGATTTAACGAACTATTTACAAAACATACTAATAAATAATCTCTATTATTATATCCCCACTTGCATATTCTCCATGGCTAAAGCAGCTGCATGGAAGGTTGTTGTGTGTTGCGCAGCTCTTGCGCAATCTCCTCCCACAACGGTGTGCTTGGCGTTATCAATAATGTTTTCTAAATATATTAATCTTTGTTGGCCAACCCCGGGAGCTTCAACAGGCGGATTTCGGAGATTTAATTTTACATCTGCCTTTATCTTGCTCCAAATGATCTCAATAGGATTGAGCATGGGAGAATATGGTGATAAGCGGAGTAACGTTACTCCTGTTCCAAACAAAACATCCTCCAGTCTTGAATGGCAGGGGGCATTATCGCAGACAATCACTAAGTCAAGGAGGTGAATACCACCATTTACCCAATGTTCTAACAAGCGCTCCATCCATTCATTAGCTGCATCTGCCGTGAAGGAGCCTCGACGCCGCTCCATCAGGACCACTCCAGCAGCAGAAATACCGCCAATAAGATGGACATTGGGTCCCCTTGAAGGTGGAAGTATTTGTACAGCTCTGTTGCCTATTCTCGCTCGACCTCTTGATCTTCGACAAAAGAGATTAAAATTGGTCTCATCAATCCACACGATCTGCTTTCCGTTTTGGATATATTCATTTATTTTTCTCACGTAATCTCTTCTTTTCAGTTTATTCTCGTCGGAATTCATTGTACATGGTTGCGAGTGCACCTGCTTTAAAGTATATAATCTACCCTCTAGGTAGTTGCCAATGCTTGCTATGCTGACTTGCTTCTCGAATGTAGCTAATATCTTTCTCTGAATTTGCTTGAAGGTCAAGCCGGAGTCTTCTTCCAACCATCCAATTACTCGGTCCAGCTGGTCTTCTGTTAGAGCTTTTGGTTTATGTCCTCCCTTCTTTATCATCAATGAGCGCCCAGAATTCACCTACGTATATGCTGTTTTATAATTTATGTTCAATGTCTCCGCCAAAGTGACCCAATCTTCTCCTCTATTGGCACAGGAAACAATTCTTTCGCGATCCATATTAGAGTTTTTTTTATATGTTTTGCGTAATAAATGTTATAAATGTTCTACACATCGGACAAGTGGCCTCTGGTCGCACGATTATGCCCTCTGAACATCTAACGTGGACAATATGACGGCATGGATGTAACCTTAATAACGCACTTCTTAGCAATGGCACCCGACAAATACCACAATTATCACTAACATTCATAATCGCTTTTTTCTGACTTCAAGATTACTTTTTATTATTACCTATCTTTTGACTGACAGTAAACTGTTTTGAATTAATAAACAATTTGTGTTTATTCTGGGTTGCTATAGATACTATTTTTTAACAATACTCCAACAGTTGAATTTTGACTGCAACCGGAGTTTCAGTTGTATAGGGTATTTTTTTATACCGACATCACGGCAGGCTTTACTTTAAAGCCTACCTTAATTTTTTCTGAAATACATTTGATCCATTCTGAACTACATTTAACGCTTTCTGAAATACATTTAATTATTCTGAAATACATGTAATACTTTCTGAAATACATTTAATTATCCTGAACTACATTTGACGCTTTCTGAAATACATTTGATTATTCTGAAATACATTTGATGCTTTCTGAAATACACTTGACTATTCCGAAATTCATTTAACGCTTTCTGAAAAACATTTAACTATTCTGAAATACATTTAACCTCTTCTGAAATACATTTGACGCCTTCTGAAATACAATTGGAAAAGGTGTAGTCACTATTGCACTGTTACGACAGTACTCTCGCACTATCTCGATACTAGATATTGTGAGAGTACTCTCGCGTTAGATTTATGAACTATCGTGACAAATCTCCCGGTAAATACAAGAAATTGCAGTTATACGTGATAGTTTACGCAACAATGGCGGAACGATTTGACGTCGTTAGATTCTTAAAGGAATATATATAAGACTAGCTTTTGCCCGCGACTTCGTCTGCGTGTAATTCGAATAAAAGCAAGGTCTTTATGTATCAATAACTGGTGCCCGCGACTTCGTGTGCGCAGTATTAGTATTTCGAGTAGCTTATATTAGCGTGAAAAGAACTAACATTATGACATTAAAATTATAACATACATAATTTTTGGGTCGTATTTGAAAAATATAACAGTCTGACAATATTGAGATGTTACATTCGCACTGTAATAACGTAACAATATTGTCAACATAAGAAATACAGTAATTTTTTCAGACTTAAATGACATTTATCGTTATATTTTGGACAATTCACACAATATCTTTATAAATTATAGCCTATATGTTATTCTGATCTATAAGCTACATTACTGTAAAGTTTCATTAAAATCCGTTTAGTAGTTTTTGCGTGAAAGAGGAACAAACATCCATACATCCATCCAAACAAACTTTCGCCTATATAATATTAGTAGGATAGGATCTTATGTTTGTGGAAGAAGATTGAAGTGAATTACAAAAATAGAGCTAAGGGAGATAATGCTAAGAAGCTTTTGTTGTTATCGGACATGTCTTCAATAAAAGAATTACGAAAGAAAATTAAAAATATTCGATACACATGTAAGCAGGAGGTTACAAAAGTCAAGAAGTCAATGGGATACTTTTTTGAGTCAAAATAATAAAGAAAATGTTGCGGAAACAAATTTGGTAGATATTTTTATTGCATAAATTTTCTTCATAAAATTTAAAACAGACAATATTTTTTAGTCGGTTGACATTGTTAATATCATAAAGTTATTAAATCCTATTATCTTGCTAAGAAATAGCCCCAGCGTTCATAAAATATTTGCCATATTTATCTTTTTTCTTACGAGCTGTTGCTAAATGGTTTCGCTGTATTACAGGACCTAAATTGTCTAGGTTCTCTGTTTCTTTAGCATTCGCCAATCACCAGAAATCCAGTTTCAAGTTTTTCTCATTGGAGTATTTTATTTTTGAATTCTAGGTTACACCTAAATAATTTAATGATTGAACGTAATTAATATTTGTAATAAACAGATCAGAAATAGAATACTTATAAGTAAAATGTCGAAACTGTGACGGTTCAAAATTCGTAGATCTTTTACCCTCAGTCCTCTTATATAGCAGCGTTGAGGAAGCATCTAATAGATTTCTCCTCGGGATCCACTGCCTGACACACATTCTTCTTCAATGTTAATCTTTTTTTTTTTTATTTTTAACAAAACAGATAAAACAGCCACAACTTTGCCACTTAATGTTAACCAGCCATTTTATAAAGTGAGAGTACTATCACAACGCACCTTCTTAAGAGTAGTATCACGAGATTACTCTCATTGTAAAAACGAGCATTCAAGCAATAAATACAAGAGTGATATGTAAGAGAGAAAAAAATATTAGTATTACTTACCAGCCAGTTAAGCCAAATCAAGAGGATATAGAATCTCTACTTAGAAAATGAACCTGGCAAAAATTTAAGAAACCAAAATCAGGCAGACCAACATTTAGTACATTATAATAAAGTTAAATTGCGCTGTGGTTACTTAGATTCTATTTACAGTTGTAGCTTTCATTGCTTAAACAGAAAAAATATCGGATTGACGATTTCCTATTGGTTAAAGTACATTGTTAGGTGACCGATACATTCTTGGTAAAGAGAATTGTATCTCATTTGGGTATAGTTACGTTAAGTCATGAACTTTCTTATGTAAAAGGACAGGTGTTAAATAAATAGCCTGAAAAGTAATTCTAGTTGTTATGATACGGGTAAATTTAACACTTTAAATAAACCAATAAATCATACCTTTCGTTTTCATACAACAACACATTTGCAGAAAAGTTTACTATTCAAACCAGTAGTTCTGTTGTAGAGAAAATCTAATTGTTTGATCTCTTAGTTTCGTGTGAATAAAGAGAATACAAATTATATCGTGAGTAGATTCACAATTAAAACAAACAATAATAATTTTCATTTTAGCCTGTAATTAATACGATGCTTACTTAAAGCTGCTACTTCATTATTACAACTCGCATTTATTAAATGAGCTATTTGTGTTTAAAATTACACGGTAAAATGTATTTAATTAGAAGATTTACTGTAAGTAATACACACAAAAAGAAACAAGTTAAGAGTCAAAGGTAGGTTGATAAACATTTCCTGCTTTATTATTCAGGTAAATGTAAAATATTAATCATTTAGAAGTGTATGTATAGAAATCTATATCTATACTAATATTATAAAGAGGAAAGGTTTGATTTTTTGTTTGTTTGAAATGAATAGGCTCCGAAACTACATTACCGATTTCAAAAATTCTTTCACCTTTTGCAAGCTACACTATTCTCGAGAGACATAGGCTATGTTTTATTTAAAAAAAAAGGGGGTCCTCACTAAAATGCCATTAATGTAACCAAAAATGACGTTAAAATCCTTACATCGCGTGCGCTGAGAATACTATTGATTATAGAATAAAATAATGTACTACGATTTTGAAGAATATATAATTATCTACAAAAAATGCCGCGACAGCATATTTATGTCTAACTGTCATAGTTACGTCACAATAACAATGTTTTAATTTTCTTAAAGTTTTTATCTTAGTATTAATCCTTATCAAAATAACTTATTTCATAATCACGACAGATATCACAAATTTAGCATGTGCAATGGGACGGGGCTACTTATAAAGGAATTAAAGGACAATTAAGTTGTAGCAACCATTATAACTGAACCACCAGCTGGTCAACTAGCTCATACACTGAGGATACCGATGATCCCAACTGATCTACCAAATCCATTTAAACCGCTTCAATTTCCTATCAAAACATCTTTTGCTTTTACTAATAATAAGTCTCAAGGTCAAACCTTCCAATTAGTAGGGATCGGTTTTCCTCATGGCCAACCGCCTAAGGCCAGTCGGAGCACCTGAAAATAAATTTATTTTGCTGCCAGAAAATAAAACAACATGTTGTATTGTTTACAGGGAAGCGTTGACCCAATAAATTTAATGGCTTTTGTTATTTTTCTTTAATCCCCGTGCAAAGCCGGGGCGGGCTGCTAGTTGTGGGATAATTTATTATTCAGGTATTGTGTTTATCAACATGAAGTCAGAAGAAAAAGCAGAACGTATATTTTATAAGTAAATTTTTTTATCGTCAACATAGTTTCCTGTGGTATTTGTCAGGCGCTCCAATATAAGCCTTTGTTTCTAATTTAAGGTATTTTTTACATGGATCATGTTTTCAAAATGGAAAAAATAATCTCTGGAGGCCAAATCTGGTGATGTGGAAGCAATTCATAGACCAGTTTATTGCCTTGTGCATGGTCTTGGTAAAACAAGATACAAAAAGCGAGATTAACTGAGCAGCGAGAGAGCTGAGAGAATAATGCGCGATAAAAAAGAATAATCCTGAGCGTTAAGAGAGCTTAGTGTCTACCAAGCAGTGAGAGAGCTGGAAAAATAATGAATGTTGAGATAGCTGAGGGACTACTACCCAGCGGGAGAGCTGAGAAAAGACGTGATGAGCAACGAGAGCTGAGAGAATACTAAACGATGAGAAATGTGTGTGAATACTGAGCGTTGAGAGAGCTTTGAGACTACTGAGCAGCGAGAGAGCTGAGAGAATAATGCGAGATGAGAAAGATAAATCCTGAGCGTTAAGAGAGCTTAGAGACTACCAAGCAGTGAGAGAACTAAGAGAATAATGAGTGTTGAGAGAGCTGAGGTAGTATTTTCTCATACTACCAAGAGAGAGAGTGGTGAGAATACTACCGAAAAGCAAAAGAGCTGAGAGAATACTACTCAGCAAGAGAGTGATGAAAATACTACCGAGCAGCAAAAGAGCTAAGAAAATACTACTCAGCGACTTGTGAGAGGGCTGTGAATAAAAAAATTGTAACTTGTAGTCCTTCAGAAAGGAAGTTTACCAAGAATTTTACTATTATCTTTTATGATGGAGAAAGTACCAGTCGGGTATTTTCATGTTATATTTTATGATGGGGAAAGTATCAGCCGAGTTTTTTCGGTAGATTTTAAAGGTTAGTACGTGCTTAATTGAAAGAGATAGGAATTTCCAAACAAGTACTTTTATTGAAGAGAGAATTGAGAAACATTGTAATAGACACGTCTTGTTCATAAAATGTATAAATATTGTTGTAAATGTTTTCTTAACAATCCATAGTTTTACAACATTTAAAAAAACACATTACCCAATTAACAGAGAGTCACCAACCAATGACTTAACTCTTAGACAAATTATCAGAAAAGTCTCTGAAATTATATGCATTAGTAATTATTAATTGGTTAACAGGATGTTTATTCTTTAGCACAATGACCATTAAGGAAGATATGCTAGTATTAATTGAATAGAGGCAAACAAACAATAACCAGTAACCAAATCAACCTCTAATATCTTCTTTATATCTTTTGGTTATTAAAATTTTCCTATGTATTATGTCAGCACAAACTTTCATAAACTTTTTACGACTTCTGGTTGCCTTCTACTTGATCTATAATAATTTTGTTTGCTTCAAGAGGTTCTGCTTTCGTCAGATTTTTTTGTTTAGTGAATTTTGTCGAACCGCTTTGACTTTTACGTTTTTTACACAACTTTTAATATAATTTCCACAAAAATTTTTTGCTTATTTTATTATATAAGGAAAAGTATACCTGCAACTTAAAACCTGCCCATTTGGTTACTGAAAATATTATATTTATTAACTAATATTAAACCATAAAACCTTTGCTTACAATCACAATTTATATCAAAACAGCCTCAAGTTGCATATAGTTATGATATTACAAGCAGAAAATTTATGCACAGTTAACATTCAATGTACTTTTGTTGTTGTTATTAACCATAAGGTAGCGTGTTTAACGTACAAGACTAGATAATCGATTACAAATTTTTATATATGTCTGAAAATTTAACATAGGAACAATCGTTAGATTTGTTAAACATTTCAAATTGATGGCTATCTACTTTCGATTAGCGAAAGGTAATTTCAATTATTGTTTGTTAAGTTTTATATTTACGAGAAAATCTATAAGGTCAGTGGCACCTGGTATTAACTGTATTGCAGATTACCATATTTAGATTACAATTTTTATAAGAATATATGATTATGGTAAATGTGTAATTTATCATTTTTTATAGATATACCTACAAGTTTTTTAGAGAACTTTGACATTACAGGTCTTTGAAAGCTATTGTTCTGTAATATTTTCCAGTTATCTTCTGCATTTTTTATATTTGGTTTACTAAAATTTCCCATTTTGTTTTAACTACCTTATTTCTCCAGTTAATAAATAATAGAAACCACATTGCGATATTAGTGCTATTTTGGTTATTTAGTTTTATTTTTACACAAACTTAGCCCCTTCTTTTTTGTGTTTGTCCTTTATTCTATTTGATAATATTTTAGATATTTGCTTATTCCATGTCTCTTTCAGTTTTCTTGTTGTCTTCTATCTTAAAATTATTGCTTACAGTTCTTTTTTATCAATTCGTTGTAACTGTCCGCTCCAACTCGTTGTTAAGGTAACGATGAGAGTGGTTCTAAAAGTAAATATAATTATTCTTTATTTTGTTTTTTTCTTATTTTATCTCTATGTGTCACTCCTTTAACTTGTTTAAGATATTTCACCTTCACAACACGTAATTTGCTCTTCTGTCTTTGTGTTAAGTTTCAGGTTTCACATCCGTACGTCAATATTGGTCTGTATATGGCCTTATATACATGTAATTTCGTTTTTTAATAAATAATTTGCTGATAAAGCTTTAATTTAGAGAGTAAAATGTTGGCATTGTCTAGTTTTCTAATAATTTTTACACATTTTTTTGTTTTTTCCTTATTTATTTTTATGCCATACCGTTTGTGTACACCATTCCATAGTTCAAGATATTTTTTTAAATCTCGTCCCTTTTTTACTATCACTACTATTTCTTTTGCAAATGCTCTTTCTGTGATCTCTATCACCTTTAAGTTTTTATATGAAACCTTTTCTGTGCATGTATTTATTATTTTATAAAAATAATAAACAAGAATGGAATTACAGTACCTCCTTGTATTAGTCGCTTTTTGTTATGATTGGCTCAAATTTTGTTTTTGATTGCTTGTATTAGTTTTAAGATATAGATATTATTCTAGAGACTCTTTCAAACCTTTCTCAAAAGCTATTTCAAGTTCTATGAAAACAATCCAAGTGCAGCTATTTTGCTAATAGGTCTATTATTTGTTTAATCTTTCTGCTTCGTTGAGCCGTTGTTCTGTAATTGTTTTTAATTTTTTATCTAAGATTATCTCACATACCTTCAATGTTGTTGACAATAGAGTAATCGCTTGTAGTTTTTTTATACAGGGTGTCCCAGAATTAACTACGGAAACTTCGTATACGTGTTCCTTGATGACAAATAAGTAGGGTCTTTCCTATAAAAAAATTTTTTTTAGAGACTCCTGTCAGAGTTATAACCCTTTAAAGAGGGGTGGTAAAATACGGTTTTAATTTAATATCTTCTGATTGGTCCAAGATAAAAAATTAAAAATTTGGGTGAACATCATTTTAATAAAGACGCATTTCTCCTGCCACTGTTCACCTGCCCTACCCCATTCTAAGGGTGCAAATCAAGGAACCCCTCTTAATTTTTTTTGTAACTTTCTTAGCAATTAATATTTGCAATAACAAAAAATTATTTTAGGAAGTTTTGATTATTTAGAAACTTTTTTGTTCCTTGTCGTTTTTTGCGAAATCGTTTCGGTTTGGAGTAAAAAAATAAAAAGTAGGACCATGTCAATTGAGTATCGTGTATCGCGATCAAGTAGCGCACATTTGCAAAGTAGGTAATAACTCTGACAGGAGTCTCTAAAAAAAATTTTTTTATAGGAAAGACCCTACTTATTTGTCATCAAGGAATACGTATACGAAGTTTCCGTAGTTAATTCTGGGACACCCTGTATGTAAGTAGCAATGACGCTACTTCCCAGTGTTATGTATTCTTCCCACTATCCATGTCATTTTAAGTAAACTTAGTTATCTTATCATTTCCTTTACTTTTTCCATTTTTAGCCACTAGAGTTCTATTGCTTTCTTCTAAAACTGTATGTCATTTTTTTTACAATTCGTATCATTTTGCAGTTCTTTAAAATATTATTTCTATCTTTACATTATTTTTTTTATCTGTGTTAATATCTCACTTGTTGATTTGATTTTCATCGTTTTTTAACCTTTGCCATCTTTCTAAATTTTCTCCCCAGAATCCTTCTAACTCCTTTGTTTACTTTGTGTATCCTTTTTGTTATATATTATACTAGTTGTACCTACTTACTCGCAACGTCGTTCGCTTGGCGTGTGATTGCTGTATAAAAATTTCCTACCCCACCCCATTTAAGGAATGGGAGAGAAAATTTCATACATCAGATGTTAAGTTGAAAGAAGACAAATACATCTGTGAAAACCGCATTCGAATCGGATCAGTAGTTTTCATGTGATGCGCGCACAAACATACAGACAAAAAAATCTAACCATATTTTTTGGGTTCTATTTCGATGTACCCGCAACGTTGTTCGCGTGGCGTGTTGATTTTTGTATAAAAATTTCTTTCCTCACTCCGTTAAAGGGGTGGGGGCAAAAGATGTTAAGTTGAAAGAAGACAAATACATTTGTGAAAACGGCATTCGAATAGGATCAGTAGTTTTCATGTGATGCGCGCACACACATATACATTTCTACAGTTTTATTATATGTATTCTAACCACATTTTTGGGCTCTATTTCGATGTACCCGCGACGTTGTTCGCCTGGCGTGTTGATTTTTGTATAAAAATTTCTTTCCTCACCCCGTTAAAGGGGTTTTCATGTGATGCGAGCACAAACATATACATTTCTACAGTTTTATTATATGTATAGATTTATATACGTATACATTTTCCCTTTAACCTCAGCTTTTATCTATTCTGATCTCCACGATGTTTGTTTTCTGCTAGTATTTTCTGTACCTACATATGCCACTTGTTTAGCAGTCTCTGTA
Organism: Altica lythri; assembly: GCA_964028335.1. Taxonomy (NCBI): domain Eukaryota; kingdom Metazoa; phylum Arthropoda; class Insecta; order Coleoptera; family Chrysomelidae; genus Altica; species Altica lythri. Next base: position 30,651,577 of record OZ034809.1, on the reverse strand, counting down.
ATTTTTATCTTGAATATTTTACAAAGCTATTCTAAATTCTTTCTATCTGTGTTTTTTGTTTTCCATTGTTTGTTTTAGTTACTTTTTGTTCATATTTATCTGCTGTTTTTCATTTGTTGTATAGTAATGAAATTTATAATTTTGGTAAATTACTGAAGGATTTTGTTATTTTAGTTTATTTTCGAAGCCAAATTTTGTATGTGCTTAAAGCCCGTTTCAATATGATTAGTCTGAACACGAACGTATGTAGGCCCTATCAAAATGAAACGGATTGATAGAATGTACAAGTTAGTTAATTTTTTTAAATATCTTATTTTGATAAAAACGTTATATTCATCACATCATAAACCAATCATCATAATTATGTTTTATTATAGGTGTAGAATGTACGTTCTCAAAAAACTATGCACACTTTAACTAAAATTAATTCCTTTCTAAAAAAAGTTTTTTTATCTAGTAACAATTAGCCTTAATTAAGAGAGATTTCTATATATAATCTTACCTGAAACAAGAAAAGACATTTAAAGCTTTTATTTCCTTAATCTAAATTCAAAATTACTGTAATTATAAATGGGTATAAATAAAAATCGGATTGTTTGGATTAGCTGACAAAACCATTCTGTTTTGTTTTTTGCAATTTGGAGTTTAGAACAAGAAATGACATTAAGAAGAAATCGAGAAAATGTCACATACGGCGGGACTCTACCTACAGCAGGTAGAGCCTCTATATTAAAATTTTCTAATTATTATCATGAATGTTTTACAAAGGTCCACATCAATTATAGTTGTTACGGGACGTAACGTAAACTAAAGAGAAAAATCACACTTTTCATTCAAGACGAAAAAGGTACTTTAAATTAGGAAGTACTTTCAAACATTGGATCACTCTGGAGGTCAACCCAAGTTGAAAATTGGGTAACTGTTCGTCAATATTGGCTTTCAGAGGTTAAACCAGCATACCAAATATTAAATTGAATTTATCGGTCATTTATAATCCGAAATTATATATGTTAGGGAACTGTTTATGTATGAAGAAATCTAGCTGTTTTTCTTTTTGGTTTTAAAGAAAAGAATCGCTCCAGTGGTCAGTTTCAGTTTTTCTCCAATATTAAACGTCAAAGGATTACTAAAAACACCAGCATCTTATAAGCTATGAATCTTTAATTGAATTTACACACGTTACGAAATGGTTCATTTTGAGGAAAAATGGATCACTTAGAAGTGACTAAAAGACTAAAAGACTACTAAAACCAGATCCGTCGCTGACTCTGGAGCGATCACGTTAAAATTCGCAATACCAACTTTAAATAGTTGACTGGTGTGGTGCGTTGTTCTCAAACACAGAAACCATTTCAGCTAGATAATGATGTTGGGGTAAACCTTTCCGAAAATTGTTAAAAGTTTGTGATTGAAAATGTTCTCCACTAAGATACATTTTTCGACAGGCCTCCCAGTTTCAAAAATTTACTTTACCTACACTACTTGTATCGCAATAAAACTCAGGATGTATGTCAACAAAAGATTAAGGTTAGATTCGTGTCTTAAGGTTCTACTGGTAGCGCCTTCTAAGCGGCTAGATGCAAAACTAAAATAAAAATTGTGTTGTATTTATTTATTTGGTATTTATTAAAAATCCAAATTACGAAAGATAAAAGGTGTTCTTTCATTTTCATTAAAAAATACACAAATATAATTTAACATGTGTATATTAAAGAGCTTTTGCTTTCAATTTAAATTGAAAATACAGGTTACCAACAAAATTGACCTTATACTTGTTACGTGGTCTAGAAGATCTAAAAAATTAAATAAAATATAAAGATCTTAATGGAGACGTATTCTGTCATTCTGTGCCCCATAAATCACGACAATCTAACAAATTATTCCAAGTCCCTTGCATATTCATGATTTCGTGAAATATCTAGTATTATCGTGGAGATGTGAAAATGAGTATTAAAACTTTTTTTACTAAGGAGAAAGCTAACATTTGACATCTAACCTTTGGGTGGATTCTCTATTACTTATTATGCAGAATGTGTCGTCGATGAGAGCAAAAATACAATACAAAAAATAACTAATTAAATGATTCTGGCAGTAGTAATAATTCTCTCATAAGCAAATGGCAATAATAAGACATAATTACATGACATTACGTGATTTACAACATATATTTTGCATGCAAATAACAATATTATAATAAATTACCTGCAATGATAACTAGAAATGAAATCATGAATCATATCTTGTTAAATAATTCATCATATCATCCTGTTGAAGATATAATTAATATTTTAAATTAATTTAAAATAATCTGGTATTCAAAATTCCATACAAACTTTTCCACTTTCATGTAACCTTTTTTTTTAATTTCACTTTTTTACAACATAGTTGATCTCTGATGAACTTTGTTGTTAAAGTGTTAACCTCTTAATTTATCCACCGAGAGATCTATCAATTTTTAATTACTTTATTGAAAAGCTTTATAAAAGAGATTAATTAGAAATGTATATATTTGCGATTAAATCAAAGGTTAACGAGGTTATAATTTAAAACCTTCTGGCTAATAAAACAATGTCTAATTTGAAAACGGAAACATTTAGATAGATATAATTCATGAAATATCAAAATACAATATTTTATATTGATAAATCAAAATAAATAAATAAATTTTCTTTATTATCGTTTTGACAGAATATATTTAAACCTACATGGGTTAACACAGCGGTTTCCAAATTGTGAGGCGCTCCCCCAGAGGGGGCCTGTTAAGTTGGTAAGGCGGTAAAGTAAATTAAAAAACAAAAAGTGATTTATAAGATTTTTATTTAACAAAAAAGTTATTTTAAGCCTAAAATTTTTTAAAAATTATTAGAATGCAAGCACTAATTGCTAATATGCGCTTGCTTTATGGCACATAATCACTATAAGTTGGGTTCTCCATTGGAAGTTTTTTTTCTAGTTGAAGCTAATTTTGATATTTAGATTTTAAGGAAGCAACAGTTTCGTACTTTACCATAAATGCAATTTATTTTAATTTTATGGATTTGCCAGAATCGTTAACGTAATTTTATGATACTTTTTAAGTAGGTTTGAAGAGGAAGATCTTGCGGAACATCTTCTGTCGTTAATTTTTTTAGTAATAAAACCACCGTGTGGTAAATCTACTTGTAACAGTTTCTCATCAGTCATCTTATATTAATAACTATTAATCTTAAAAAAATTAAAATAATAACTTTCCTTTTTCATTATTTTTAACTATTACATAATTTTAATTAGTTTTAATTATTGTTATACTAGCTGACCCGTCGGACTTCGTACCGCAAATCATTTATGTCATTCTTCAATTTTTCGTTTTTTTTAATTTATTTTGATTTTATCGTTTTCATCATATTTTTTCGTTAGTTATCAGGTTTATACCATTTTGTTTTCGTTTTATTTTGTAGTTTATCGGTAAAATATATAAGATGCATAACAATACTTAGGTAATTTAGTAAGAATTTCTCGTTTAAATATAAGTGATATTAACTGCGCCACCTTCCGGTGGCGTCACAATACTTAAGTAAGGATTGCTCGTTTAAATGTATGTGATATTAACTGCGCCACCTTACGGTGGCGTGATATAAAGTAATCAAATAAGTAGTGGTTGCTCGTTTAATGGAAGCGCCATCTGCTAGTAACTTCCATTAATACGAATATCATATTAATCTTTCCCATTAAAAATACATCATCATACTGATTTTCATGACAATCGGTTGAACGGGGTGGAAGTCGATACTTTACAGCGCCGCCTGGTAGCAAGTTACATCAATGGGCATAGCATATAAAGTTTCTTCGTGGAAAAATATATGTGCATACCAATTTTAATATTGATCGGTCAAATAGTTTCTGAGTCTATCGATTTCATACATACAAACATCTTTTTTTATATATATAGGTAGATAAGGATTGCTCGTTTAAATATATGTGATATTAACTGCGCCACCTTACGGTGGCGTGATATAAAGTAATCAAATGAGTAGTGGTTGCTCGTTTAATGGAAGCGCCATCTGGTGGTAACTTCCATTAATACGAATATCACATTCATATTAACCATTAAAAATACAGCATCCTACTGATTTTCATGACAATCGGTTGAACAGGACAGAAGTTGCTACTCTGCAGCGCCACCTGGTGGCGAGTGGCATCAATGAGCATAGCATATTCGTTTTCTCCGTGAAAAAATACATATACATACCAATTTTCATGACAATCGGTTGAACAGGACAGAAGTTGCTACTCTGCAGCGCCACCTGGTGGCGAGTGGCAACAATGAGCAGTATCCTATGTCCATCTCCTGGCTCTAAGCTACCTTCCTACCAATTTTCAGCCAAATCTGTTCTGCCGTTCTTAAGTTATAAGTGGTGTAACTAACACGACTTTCTTTTATATATATAGATGTTATAAAACAAAACAAGGACTTGATCTCTGTTTTTAATAGGTATTTTATTTCTTTGTTTCAGGTAAGACATAATTGTTAATATCAGCAGATCTATCAGGTATTTATTAAAATATTCAAAGTATCCATCATTTACGATTAAAATTTGGTAAAATTTGAACAGATGTTTATTTTCAAAATTTAAAAGTTTGTATGGATTTTTTTTTAATCGCACCGATTTTTCCAAAATTGAAACATATGTTTTATGGTTGATCAAAATTAACCCCCATATGGGTGCAAATAACGCGTTGGAATTTTGTATGGATGATATTAAAAAATTACTTATGCGGACTTTTAAAGACAAGTTATTAAAATCGACAAAATCACTAATTACCTACTATTAATATTACGCGCGCTAAGGGATATTTGTTGTTTAGTTCCACGATTTCTTAAAAGATGACAGTGTAATATAATTAATATAAATCTCCATAAATTATTGAAATCTAGGTTGGGTAGACAAACGGTAGATGGCGCGAAAACCCAGTAGACAGTGTATTTTAATATATAAATAAATGTAAAAACGAGGAACTAAAGTAAAATAGAAAATAGTTGACAAAATTATAGAAAAAATTTCTGAAAAACAACTAAATATGTAAATACTTACAAAATTAAGCACTATGGCGCCACCTTAAGGTGGCATAGTTAATATTTTATACTAAATAAAGTACTATGACGCAACCGTAACGTGGCGCAATTGATATCCAATATAATATAACATCAATAAATTAGCAAATATAACGAGAAAATATAATAAAATAAAGAAAAACAAACAAAATGGATAACAATCGAAATTTATGGCATAAAATAAAAAAAAAAAGACTTGAATTTTTTATATTTAGAAAACAGAAAAAACAAAAATTGGAAAAAATCGAAAAATGATAAAAAAAAATTTAAAAATGTAGAAATAAAAAAAAAACAAAAAAAAAATCGCAAAATTTAAGAAAAAAAATAACTGTAAAATCTTTTTTGGTAACCAACAAGAAAATAAATAAAAATGGAAGATTTTCGAAAGACCTAAAGATAGAAAGGAATATAAGAAGAATTGAAAAATATCACAATTATAAAAACATCGAAAAAAATGCAACTGAAAATAAAAGAAAAAACTGTAAAAATTACAAAACACAACGAAAAACAAATAGTATTTGTTAACTTGGAAACAAACGAGAAAATATGATAGAATGAACAATACCAAAAAAACATGTAAATTTTGACGTGATTTTGTCATGCAAACAAAAAATTTGTCGCTAAATTGTTTTTTAAAAAATCAATGGTAGTGCTAACTTGATATCAAGTTAGCACTACCACCTCTTGAAAACGATCTCTCAATGATCGGACAAATGTCTTATGTAGTGCATAATTTGTCGCTTTTTTGTCGTGCAAAAATAAAATTTGTCGCGAAATTTTTTTGCCTTAAATCGATGATAGTGCTAACATAGCATCAAGTTAGTCGTGATTTTGTCGAGCAAAAATAAAATTTGTCTCGAAATTTTTATGTTATTTCAATGATAGCGCCAACTTAATATCAAGTTAGCACTTCACCACCCTTTGAAAACGGTCTTTCAATGATCGGACGAGTTTCGCATCTAGTGCATAATTTGTCGCTTTTTTGTCGTGATTTCATTGGCAATTGGTCTTGTTAGATTCTATATATCAACTTTTTGTATCAATTGTAATGATTCTTAACTATATGTCGGTTTTTGCTGTTGTGTGTGTAAAAATACAACCTTTACTTATACTTCAAAAACATTTTTTACTTCCACAACAAAACCACGGTAAAAAAAACGTTAAATTATGTACGAGAGGAGACATACTTCCGAATATTACAGAATGGGTGGAAGTGCAACTAGATATCAAGGTCACACTACTATAAAGATAAAAAAAATTTCGCGACAATTTTTTTTTTGCACGGTGGAATCACGACAATAAAGCGACAAATTATGCATTAGATGCGACACTCGTCCGATCATTGGAAGACCGTTTTCAAGAGGCGGTAGGGCTAATTTGATATAAAGTGAGCTCTACCATTAGGTCCAAAAAAAAAATTCGCGAAAATTTTTTTTTTGCATGACGAAATCACGACAAAAAAGCGACAAATTATGCGCTAGCCGAGATTTTTATCGGAATATCAGAAGATGGTTGGTAGTGCTAACTTGATACCATGTTAGCACTATCATCGATTTAAGGCAAAAAATTTCGCGACAAATTTTATTTTTGCACGACAAAATCACGACAAAAAAGCGACAAATTATGCACTACATAAGACCTTTGTCCGATCATTGGAAGATCGTTTTCAAGAGGTGGTAGTGCTAACTTGATATCACTTTGACACAGCAGACAGTTAATATTAGCTCTGCATTAACCACAAATGACCACAGATTCGTACAGTATTGCTATAAAAGTGCCTTAGTAGGTAACATTATAATTCTGAAGTACATCAAAAGACATATATTGGTCATTTTTTACCATTATTCGAGAGATACCTTTTACTTTCTATCAATTACTTTAACAAAGTAGATGGTGTTCCAATTGATTTAAGAACTTAAAGAAAGACCCACAATAAGCCTAACAAAAGTAAAAAAATACTCTGTCAAAAGAAATCGAAATGTGATTCGAGCGAAATTTGCTCTCACCCAATTTTTTATAGTTGTTACAAATTTTCTGATTACATGTCCAATTTTTTTTTTAAATAAAGAAAGTATCTGTAGAGATTCCCTAAGAAAAACAACTATCAGTAAAAATAAAAATGTAAATGTTTGTACAGCATTTACGAATAAAATGCGATGTAGCTATAAATATATCTATAATTTTACATCATTGTCGTAACGTTAGTTTTTAAAAATTTCATATACCTCATTAAAGTTGGTTTTACATGCTAACCAGAAAGGAAATTTGGTCATTAATAAAATTTTATTAGTGTTTCCAAACGTTTCACCCAATAGATTCTCATGTAAGTTGTAACTTAGACACGCTTCAGGGCGTCAATAAACCAATTGGTTTAATTTTTTTGGGGGTATAGCTTTCTTATGGCGAAGTATGCTACTGGATCGCTGAAACGTTAGAGTTAGAAATGTAATGTTATTAATTCTGTTATTGGTGCCCGAAAATTATAGTATTCCTTTGGTTGGTCGGGAAAATACTTGTTGTTCCTTCGTCTAAGCGTTTGTTCCTTCATTGGAGTCACCGACCTTCAGCTTATGAAGGCGATACTGTCAGCAAACGGTGAAACGTCGTAAATTTTTTATGTATAGTCCAATTGGATCCACCCACGGCTCTGTAGAATTCGCTGCCTGTTACTAGTATGAGCCTACTGTGCTTAGCTCTGATTAGGTTTAGGATTGGTGATTTCAGATATGGTGTTATTGTAAAACAGATCCTATATTCTTAGCAGGCTTTCTGAGTGTCCGTGGAAGTGGTGTCACGGATCTCGGTGCAGGAGCCCTTGGCTGGAAATTCTGCTCTTAGACATTTGTGGCATGTGAGATTTTGATTCAAATCTATCCTGCAGCACTGTGGGGGTATGAGCACTGTAGACGGATTACTTTATATGTCCTGAGAATCAAAATGCTACTCTTGTTTTGATTTAAAAGCATGTTGCCACAGTGATTCTAAACCTTAAGTAAATTGTTAGAAAAAATCATCAAAAAAAGTTTTGTAGTGGTTCATCTGGTCTTTTAGTATCACTATCTGGGTTTGTTGCGTTCTGAAGTTACCTTTATTGATTTAGAAATTACTTTTAAATTTAACCTCGCTTCAGTTATTCCTTTCCAGTAATACCTACCGTTAAACTAATCCTGTTAAATCTCGCATTACTTTAGACATTCTCGATGGGTCTCGCCTTGCTTTAGACAGTCTCGTAGTATTTTGCCCCGCTTTAGAGTCTTTTGGATTTTCACCTCGCATCAGCATCTGTAAAAAATCTTGTAATTTTGTGGTCTGTTATTTTGCTATTTAGACTTAGCACTTTTCACAATACCATCCGCCATTTACATTTTAGAAAGTACTAATGAATTTAAGGTTGGATGGTTGCTTTGAGCTTTAGGTGCTAGGGAAACAAGAGAAAATAACGAACAGCTATAGTTTTAATCGCAAGTTTTTAAACCAGGTTATGAGTAGTGTTGTGTGTGAAGTGTGTAGTAATTCAGACTCTCTGCTTGAAGAAAAAAGGGCGCCAAGTACGAACAAAATAATTAAAATGCAACTGATTTATTGATAAAGTCACTACCTATTAAACGAATTAAAAGAAGAATAAAAAAGGCAAGATTCTAATGGGAAAGTTCAGATAGTTAAAAGGTCAAATTTTTAAAAAATCTTTTATTGGTTTCTTTAAGGGCAACGCAGGTATCTTTGAAGGTAGCTTCAAATAAAAGCGAATATTCCTGATCTGGCTCGAATTGTCTCATGCTTCAGTATATTTACTCCAACATTTATATTAGTGTCTTTTTAAACAAATCTGGAATCTTTCTTTATATCAGGAAGGCTTTTCATAAGACTCACTAAAAAACTATTTTCATTGAATGAAAAATTACTAAGGAGCCAAACACCATATCATATTTAAATAGTTGCAATTTACAATTTATAATTTACCGAAATTTATTTTTAATAAAATCTTTAATCTAATACTTCTTTTCTTATAACATAAAAATATATAAAAGAAACTTAGATGTGATTTTATCTAACAAAGGAAATTTCTGTTTATTATCATTTACAAACCCATAGCCATTTGAATCCGTGTTATAAAAATAAACGTTTGATATTTTATCCCAAAGAGGTTATTATTAAATGAAACTGTGATAAGTAGCAAAAAAAAACATTTTTCATATCACATGCATTGAAACAGCTATTTTTAATCCCTGTTTTGCCAGTCGAAACAAGACAATTTCAGACCAATGCATTTGTCAGTCAGAAACTGACAGTTGTTTCTGCCCTAGGGGAGAAACAACGTTGTTTCTCCACAAGGGCAAAAACAAATGTCATTATTTCAAGTCTGTCAGAATGTTTCTGACTGACAGTTGCATTGGTTTAAAATAGTCTTACTTCGACTGGCTACAAAGATCAAAACTCGCTGTTTTAATGCATGTGATATGAAAAATAAAGTTTGTTTCACGGGATGAAACAAAGACGATTTCTGACCGGGCGATGACAGCTCTCGCTTCGCTCGGGCAGTCAACTCTCGCCCTAGTCAGAAATCGTCTTGTTTTACTCCTTGCCACACAATATACTATCTATATTATATAAAACTCAAAGGTGACTGACTGATATAGTGATCTATCAACGCAGAGCCCAAACCGTTGGACGGATGGGGCTAAAATTTGGCATGCAGGTAGATGTTATAACGTAGGCATCCGCTAAAAAAGGATTTTGATTAATTCCACCACCAACGGGATAAAATAGGGGATGAAAGTTTGTATGATCTATCAACGCACAGCTCAAACCGCTGGACGGATGGGGCTGAAATTTGGCATGCAGGTAGATGTTAGGAGGTAGGCATTCGCTAAGAAAGGATTTTGATTAATTCCTTCCCCAAGGGCATAAAATAGGGGATGAAAATTTGTATGAAATTTTGTCAATCTTAAACCGTTTGGGATGAAACTTTGCATGCATATAGTTAGTATTACGAAGGCATCTTTTAAAAAGGGATTTTGATTAATTCCACCCTTAAGGGGATAAAATAGGGGATGAATTTTTTTATGAAACTCTGTCAATTTTAAACCGATCGGGCTAAGATTTTGCATGCATATAGCTACTATAACGTAGGCATCCCCTAAGAAAGGATTTTGATAAATTCCACCCCTAAGGGGATAAACTAGGCGATAAAAGTTTGAATGACAGTTTGTCAATTTTAAGCCGATCAAGCTGAGATTTTGCATGCATATAGCTACTATGACGTAGGCATCCCCTAAAAAGGATATTGATTAATTCCATCTTTTAGGGGATAAAATAGGGGATGAAAGTCTGTAATGAACTTTGTTAATTTTAAACCCATCGGGCTGAGATTTTACATGCATGTAGCCACTATGACGTAGGCATCCCATAAGAAAGGATTTTAATTAATTCCACCCCGAAGGGGATGAAAATTTGTATGAAACTTTGTCAATTTTAAACCGATCGGGCTGCGATTTTGCATGCATATAGCTACTATGACGTAGGCATCCCTTAAGAAAGAAGTTTGATAATTTCCACCCCTAAGGGAATAAAAAAGGAAATGAAAGTTCCACCCCTAAGGGATAAAATAGGGATGAAAGTTTGTATGAAACTTTGTCAATTTCAAACCGATCGGGCTGAGATTTTGCATGCATATAGCATGCAAGTTTTTAAATTTTTAAAATAATAATAGTCTAATACCACTCGCGCTTTACTGAGCGGGGTGTGTGGAGCGGTGAGACGGTAGCACGCTGCTGCTGGCCGACATGACACTGTCGATAGACGCGTAGAGTCTTGAAAATTTGAGAATAAATTTGTTTTATTACGTAGTGGTGTACTAAGGAATTACTTTTTTAAATTCAATCCCCAAGGATTAAAAATAGGGTTTGCAAATTTGTATGAAACTCGGTGGCAAAAAACTAAAGTCCACGCGGATGAAGTCGCGGGCGGCCGCTAGTTTACTATAAAATCATTATTTTCAAATAAATACAATAATTAGTTGCGCATAAAAATTTCTACATATTTTTGGTCTTTCGAGCATATTTTTATTTCAATTAGATATCAAAACTAATTTAATAAAATTAATTGGTTTTGTTTAGCAACAAAATCTTGGTTATAAGTAATTTTATAATAATATACAAATAATTGCAATAACGTCTAACATTCCCATAAGATAAAAATTGCTTACTTCATAGATTTTCTTATCAATTTTAAAGTAGTCGTTGCTACATTGTTTTAAAACAATTGCATCTTTGACCTAGTAAATTAACACAGCTTCTTTCAAAAATAAAACAATAAGTTATAAAGATTTTAACTTGTAGCTATTTAGTCATAATTTGTAGATTAATTATTGATTATGAAAGGAGTCGACAGGCCTAGGTGACCTTACACTGCAACCTAAAAAATCTTTTGTGAATACCCTACATCTATTTATGAGTCCATAAGGTCTAAACTTTAAAAAACTCTGTTATCCGCTTAAGATGTACGTTTCTAACCTGATCAGCCTGAAAAAGTCCTTTCCCAGATATATATGTAGTTGACGAACAATTACTCTTCAGTTGCAACCAATATGTTTAGCCGTTTTATCTAAATATTCACAGAATCTGCCTGCATGTTCAATTCTTCATTTTGCTCCTCATTTTAAAGAGATGGTAGCTTAGTGGATAGTGTCCTATGAGAACTTTTGCAATTACCCTAAGTTTAAGTTTCTGAAGCTCTATGAGTAATTTAGAGTAGACACGCTAACCTGAAAATCACCAGACATTTATAACAAAACTAAATTCGCCGTTGATCGTCCAATGAGTCTATTTACCTTTCAGTTGTTCTACAAGGTTATCGAACATACTAGAAGTTTCTAGGCGCCAGTGGAATATTTTGACTTCTCGATTATACGGTGACAGCTATAGGTTGCTTGAGTTACCAAGTTCATGGCCTCGATCTTAATTATGCAATGGTTACAATATCTTTATAGAATTTATTTCTTAACTACAGTTTTTTGGACGTCTTTTATATTTTATTAACATTAGCGATAACATTTTCAAATTGCTACCTTAGCTAAGTTAGAACATTGACAACTGTCTTTCTTTTATTTTTTTGATAATCCCAGCCTCTCGCAAGGGGTACTATATTTTCTTAGTCTACCTGACGCTCTTGTAAATGACATAAGATTATCACAGGTCACTCCAAACTTTTGTAGACCTCTTTAAACTCCCGCGGAATACCTGATACCCTCCTAGGCAAATCTAGAATCTTACAGACTACACCAGACTTTCACAGCCTCTATCAAACTCTTATAGTCTACTTTAAACTCTTGTAGTCTACCTTAGACTTTTACAAATGATGCTTGACTTTAGCAGACAACTTAACACTCGTTAAAAGGAGTTTCGCAGACTACTCCAGGTGCTGCATGTGACACTAGCTAGACTCTCGGTAACCAATCAAAAGTTCTGAGGATCACTTGAAATTTTCCAACACCAGTCCAGAATCTTGCAGACTAAACCAGACTATTAAAGACTACTCCAGACTCTCGCAAACCATTCTAGAGTTTCGTAGACTAATCCAAGCTTTTGCATATGTTAGTAATCTGTCGTTGGCCAATAAAGAGTCTTGTAGGCCAATCTAGACTCTCACGGACGACCCTAAACCCTCTTAGGCCATTTCTGAATGTTGCAGGTCGTAGACTACCACACAACCTTAGACTCTAAAGCCTAGACCAGACCTACATACACTGCTTGCAAACAAATGTTTGAAAATATTTTCCTGCAAACAAAACATTAATACAGTTGTATACATAAGTATAGTATTTTTTCTATGTTTTAACGAGGTAGTAGTTGAGTCGACTAAAGACAATAACATGTCGGTGAATAGTGAGGCATTAGCGAACGCGTCCAGAGTTGCTTCTTGCGAGTATAAAAACACGCGTTTCTCACACTGATGGGAAAACAAAAGACATTAAACATCTGTTTAAATGTTTTAAACAAATGTTTGCAAACACATTTTAAACATTTTTTATACAGATGTTTCTATGTTTGCGGGCAAATGTATGTAGGTCTGGACTAGGCGTAACAAACTACCTCAGACTAACTCAAACTCTGGCACACTTCGAACTGATCTTGAGATCAAACATTTTAACTCTATGATCCCTAGGAAAATATCTATTCGTGACATAATAATTATATACATAATCCAGTTACAAAACTATGAATTTATTGGACAGGTTTAAAATTAATAAATTACTTTGTTGGCAGCTTTCAAAATAATTTAATTTACTTTTATTATTTCTTGATGTTATAATATTATAATAATATTCAAATAGATAAATCTTTTTTATACCAACTAAAGTTAGTAATTAAGATATCCTATAAATCATTCCAATTATGTATTCTTCTATAATTTTTGGGTGCTTAACGATAATTAATAAAAAAATATTGCAACAAAAACATAAGAAATGACTTGGAGGCGTTCTGTCGTAGGTCATGAACTGAATGAGAAAATTTATATTGGAGATTGAATTAAAACAATGAGGGACAGAACCGGATTTAAAAAATAATTCTATTTCAAAGAGCTAATGTTACTCGCAAAATATGTAACCGAAATATTAACAGAAATTAGTGTAAATGCAAATGTCCCAACAAAATTACTTGATAGGTTGGTAGTGCTGTAACTGTATAGACTTGAAACTAAATTCAGTTTTACGTTTTTTGTGGTACCAACTGAATTTGAAAATTTAAAAAGGACACTAAATAGTTTATTTTTAACGGAAATAGAAATATGCTGTCTAAAGCGAAGACTAACATCCACAATCAGACCCAAATCCCTAGCCACCGATATAACATTGCTAAGTTTCAAATGTAGATTCTGCTGAAGAAAATCACGGTCTCAATTTTTGCAAAAAATGAACACAGACGACTTTTCAGGGTTAATTTTTAAGCAATAATAATTCTTATTTAACATTAGACGAGTTAGAGTCTAACTGTTAGACACTGATAATGTGCTGCGTCACTGCAACCTCCTTAGTACAAAATGGGAAGTACAACTACGTATCATCGGCATATAGATGATACCTGCATAACTTCAAACAACAACGATATAAATCTGAAGTATATATGATATACATCAAGGGGCACCAAATAGATCCCTGTTGCATATTAGCAGACACGGGCAAAAAGTCGGAAAGCTCACCAGATATCTTGACTCCCTGCGACCTATTCTGAAGATAATGGGTAAAGAATGACAAAAGAATCTCTGACAGACCAATATAACAAAGACCTCCAGCTTGCGAGTTCGAGTCCTGCTTGATATGACATTTTTTCAATTTCTCCCTAATGTCAATTAATACATACTCATATGTTTATTTACCAAAAACTTTAAAAAATTTTAAAAACTCATCCTTCTGTTGCAGCTGTGTAAAAATATGATTTATTTTCAGTTTTCCTCGCCAGATATGAGGGTGCTAATGATAAAGCATTAACTGAATTAAATGTAGAAATACAATAGTATATTACTTTACGAGTGGAGTAAATTGCATATTACAGCGAGTGTGTTTGGCCCATGAGCGAGCTTGCGAGCGAATGGGCTAAAGAAACGAGCTAAATATGCAATTTGTTCCTCGAGTGAAGTAATATGCTTTACCCACGACTTACCAAATGGTTTTGCATAAAACTAAAAATAACAAATATAAAATTTAAATTTTGGCATAAGTTGTCAAAAATATTCGATTTCGCAGACAGTCCTGTCTGAGAAATGTCAAATGTTAGTTTAATTTAATGTATACAGTAGGCAACCAACATAAAAATACAGGTTTCTATCTACTTACTTCACTTGTGAAGTAAATGAAACTATAACACAACTCCTCAATAATTTGACACTTACTGACAGAGATATAGGTTAAAAAATAGGCAATTTACTTATGAGTCGTGGGTAAAGAGAATTTATAGTTAGCCTGCTAGAGATGGGGTAAACTTAAGGATAAACAATTGTAGTTATATACTTTTTTGTTTTTTGTAATTTCCAATTATTTAAAGTTATCTTATTATATGTGTTATTATTTTACCTATCGTATATTTTGCAAACAATCGGTATTGGTTCCGTCTCTGTGCTACATAATACAAAAATAAGCCAAAGTAACGAGAGGAGTTGAAAGCATAAAGAAAGGATTAATACATCAGAAAAGTAGATATTCATGAATAGCTGGAGGGTCAACGATCAACGCTCGAGTAGTTATGGAGCAATTATATCATCAACATAGAATTTATTCTAAGATGATATTGACATAGAGACCTTTAAAAGTGTTATAAAGTGTTCAACTTGTATCTGATAGGAATGTGGGCAGATACTCAAACAACTAAACAAAATAATCAAATAAACTTTCGGATACAAACAAAATAAATTGTGAAAGGATTAAAAATATAATATACGTTATATAATAAATGTACATTTTGGAGATTTTCTTTAAGTCAACTACAATGTTTTATATCCTTGTAAGAGATTTGACATTTAAATATCTAGATTGAAACGCTTAGATTATAAAATAGCAAGTAATTTGCCCTTGGAGCCGACTTCAAGGAAATCGAAATGAGATGCATAGTAGCTGCCAACTTTTTTTAAGAAATAAAGATTTAATTTTTTGCTTTTAAGAGCATTTTTCTTCTTTTTTTTTTCGAAAGCGCTTCAATTTTTTTAAAAAAGTTCTTATTTTATCCGATTTAGTTGCTACTTGGCTTTGTTAGATGTGGGCACAAATTCATGATGTACTATCATCAAACTTTCCGAATACAGTTGTGGGCTCCTTCCCCAACAATCTCGACATGTACCAATGAGTTTTTTCGGAGACTTAAGTAAATTCTCTAACACCTAGAGACACTATACGTACGTACGGTGAAACGTGATTAAACGTGATCTTTATTGTCTGAAATCACCAACCTGCAGTAAGCAAGCGTGGTGATTAGATGCTCATTCTTTCTCCCTTGTGAAAAGAGGCGTTTGTTTTTATGATATACACCATTATTAACATATTAACTTAACTGCCAAGCTTATTCTGTTTATTTTTGAGGTGTTTCTTAGAATATCTTCCACATTAATGACCAGACCTTAACAAAATTTCTATGGGATAGACCGTCTACTCTTTTGAATGCAAAAAGAATTTTTCGAATCGGATTGTTAATACCGGAGATATTCCGTAACATACATAAAAAAATATGGTCAAATTGAAAACCTCATTCTTTTTGAATTTGGTTAAAAATGACGCATATCATTGGGAACTGAATATTTTTTTAAATAATTAAGTAAAATAAATGCTGCATGTAGTGTGAGAAGAGGAAATATTGTTTAAAAAGTTAAATGTATAGTGAATGTTTTACAATCTGTTGTGATTTAGCAAATTTTTCGAAAATTAAAAAATAAAGCTTAATAAAAAAGATCTAAATCATTCTTAAAATAATAAAACGGAATAAATGGTAAAAATAGGTCTGAGTTTGTTCAACAGAGGTTGTGAGGTCCTTAAACACGAATATAAACTCGACGAATGTCTAAGGAGTATAAAATAGACACAAACTCGTTACAAGTTTTTGCAATTTCTGTACATAAATATGACAATGACAAGGGCCTGCGTGGTATCTGTTTTTTAAAAGAGACCTATCCACGTGTTCTTCGAGATTGTTTACACACAAACTCGTTATTCGTGTTTTGGAACATCAAAAACAAGTTTGTGTAAATTTATCAAGGAATTTTTATAAAATTCCAGAAGTAGACGTTTATAGCACACTTTTTGAGGACTACTAAGTGTCTTGGTATTACCTTCTTTCTTTTAAGCGACGTAAAAATCCCCACGGGTAACTTAGTTTTGATTATTTATAAAGTGAATTTTCATATTTATGTTCTAATACCGCAAAAGCCCCGAGTAACAAATTTGGGTCAAATTTTTAATAAATGTTCATAGTAATTTAGTATTCCAGAGAAAGACGTTGATAACACTTTTGCTGTGGACTAGGTACTTTATAGGTAAGGTTAATAAGTCGCTAGACCCAAGAGCCAGACAAACCAACCTGCATGGTCGAACATTTGGGTAAAAAGGCTGAACGCTCTATATTATTAAGGATTTCGTGGCTTAATATTAATATGACGAAAAAATTGATAAACCCAAAAAAAGCCTTTGCTAAGGTCATTTTAAAAAATTCTCTTATAGTTCTGCATGCATCATTCACCTTTTTCTGGAGTTCAATCGAGCATTATCGCAAGTTTTTTATAGTGACTGTGATGTGTAAAAAGCCTAACAAAAGCTGGACCAATCAGATACCAACCAGATACCGTTTATTTAAAAGCCTAATTATCTAAGGCTTGATCCGGTCGACTAGTAACGCTATTCGTAGACCTTTGTCAGCCTTATATTTGTGTGTTGAGATACCTCAGAAAACCTTCGTAACATAATTAGACTCATTTTCATTGACCAATCATTTGGGTAAAAAGGCAGGACACCCTTTATTTTATTATTTCGTGTCTTAGTATTAATACAGCAATAAAATTGTATGTTAAAACTTTTTAAATACTTAACCTAAATCTTCTTATATTCTAATAAAATATAAATAAAATATTACATGCTTAATCAGTCAAAGTTTAATTCTGGCATTTATGGTATTCATTTGATAAATGGTAATTAAAATAATGATTAAGCTCAAAAATAGCCTTCGTTTAGGGTTTTAAAAAATCATTTATACTTCTGGATAATTCATTCATTCTCAAGCACTCAATCGATCGTTATTGCAAGACTTAACTTGTGCCGGACACTCAATTAAAGAGCCTAAATATCAAAGGCTTTATCCGGTAGACTCGCAACGCTATTTGTAGGCATTTATCGACCTCATATTCGTAATCAGCAACCTTAAAACCCTTCATGTAAAAAAATAGGACTCATTTTTATCATTGTTTACGAATTTTTAATATTTTATAAATAGATAATTCAAAAGTACTTTGCACAAATGCAATTTGGTATTTTGTTATTATCAGACAGGTTCACAAAGTTTGTAGACATTGTCACGAATTCAACGGCCAATAGAGTAATTAAAATAGATAAGAATCACAATAAACTCATACTTCAACACCTAAACGTACAAAAAATATTTAGCTTGTTACCATAGAGTTTAGGTACCATAAAAAAATATGTATAAATTTCAATTCTTGCTTTATTCATTCTGTTATTAAAAAAAACGTGACTAAAAGCTTTACTATAAATTTTATATCGAACAAAGCTAAAACTGGCAAGATGAAAATATTGATAGTATAGCAATAGTTAGTTTGTATGTATCGAATATATGAAATCTATTATTCGTTTAATGATCCATGACTAATCATTAAATTCAAAAACATTATCTATTATGTATACCTACTAACAACACTGAATTCATTAATATGTGAAGAAGTACCAAGGACGTTTCTCACAACATACAGTGTCACGATAGTTAAATAATAACCAAAAAAGTAACATTTTAATATACATTACAATAGTATAATTACCAAAAATGTACGTAGAAATCAATTTGGGATATCTGGGTATACAAAGCTCGTTGCGTTCATTGACAGAGTTATGGACATAATAGTTTTATTCATCAAGAAGATTAAATACTCAATATGCCTCAAACTTATCCTTAATTTGTTTATCAGAATATTAGAATGGCTTAGAAATTAACTTTATTGATTAATATAATTAGATACGCATTTCATTCCACACCACCCAAGAAGTAGAATGACCAATGATGTATTAATAACATTGACATATTAATATTAATTAATATTAATTAATATGTATTAATATGTCAATGATTAATAATAGGTTCATCTTTCATCTTTTGAAAAAGATTTAAAATTACGCTAATGGAATTTAGTGTTCTATAAAAAATGTATACATAGTTAAGAACGGTAGAAACAAGATGTACTTATAATTTGATTTATTTTATTCCTTATTATTAGTTTCTATTACATAATTCTAAATTCTTTTTCTTTTCGAATGAAGGGCGTTTACTGCGATATTGCTCTGTTTCCACTTGATACCGCGTGATGTAGGTATTTTGTATATCACACAGTCCGGTTCATTACCTGATGACTCACAGGCAAAACATTTTCTTCCATTGATCTTTCTAGTGCCTTTAATTTAACCTTTAATCACAACTGATATATTTTTTAGTATGAAATATACCAAATTCATAGTTTTTTTATATCCAATAACTCACGTTCCTATTTTAGAAGCCTCAAAAATTTCTCATTTGTTACTTTCATTGTCAAGGGTATGTTAACAATAACGATATAGTAACAGAAAAGACTAGAACAAGATAACAGACTCTTTTGGTTCAGGTTTAAGTACCCTGTTGTAGGACTTGATGTCTTTTTTAGGGATAGATGGAGGAGTTTGGGATGGAGTTAGTATCAGTCTTCTGGGCCATTTGGTGTTCGCTTTCTGGATTTTTTGAATCGTTCTGGGTTTCCTGTCAAAAAAATATTTTGGTATAAGTGTGTGTATGTTTAGTTGCATAATCTCAGCTGCTGCAATAAGGGATATGGAGATTGAAGCTGTGGCGTGTCTCCTCCGGTGTGATGCTTGGCAACGATGAAGGGAACCACAGAAACCTTGGTCCTGCATCTATCCCTGTAGGAAAGGGTTTTACTCAAGAAGGTCGTCAAGTTCTGCAGAAAGGTCCCTGTCTACGGTTTGGAGAAGTTTTAAGGAGAGAAGGCAGATCTTGATATAAGGAATTCGTGAGATTGCTGTGGGTATGGAGAGTCCTCTGGCCGGCAATTTTGGTTCCTTGTAGAATCTGAGCGACGTATTGTTGTTGTAGCCTCTGAAATTAAGAAGGAAAGAAAGTATTTTTGTATTTTAATAGGCTTAGGTAAAGATGGTATAGGTTTTTATCTTTGCAGATAATGGCTCTCTCTCTCTCTCTCTGTGGCGAGAAGCGAATTGAGGAGCCTCTAAGGAAGAACAGAATATGCCACGGCCTTATAATCGACAAAAGGTCGAATAAAATTTTTATAGGTATGAAGTAGGGTTTTGGAGTATATAGCTATGGTATATGCGTCTAATTATTTTATCGCACAGAACTTCAGAATCCAACTTTTCACACCATGAAGAAGCAATCATCAGACATCTAATTCTTAGATAAAGGTTATTATACAAGAATGTAAACACATTGCTCAGCATTAGAGCCTATTTATTTCTTTGTCTTAAGTACAGTTTTTAAAAAAAATATGTATACTTATCTGCTCTTTCTATAAACATTGTATTTAAGTCTCTTAAGATAATCGTGGATTTCGTTTTTTTCATGATGCATGCGTATTGTATATTCCAAGGATGTGTAATTTCCACAATATCTGTTACTAAGAACATATCATCAAATGTTATTTTTACCAATTAATTTTAATGTCTATTTTACGTTTTCTAGAGCTTTTTGGAACCAGTATAATTTTTTGAGTATGCATCCGTTCTCTTTTTGGTCTAAGTAGATTTTTAATCAAGAATTGCATTAGTTGATGATGTTATGCATGGAAATCTTGCACATTGTAGAATAAATGTAAAATGACGATTGGCCCAGGGACCTAAACTACTACACTGGGACCTAAAAAATCTACGTTTGTCACCTGATCAGACTCTAAAAAGACTTTTTCTAGATATTTACTCTACAGTTCCAAATGTTTAACCGTTTTATTTGCATACTTACAGAATCTGCATGTTCCGTTGTACACTTAGCCCATTTTAAAGAGATAGTACCTTAGTAGACAGTGTCCCATAAGAATTCCTGCAATTACTTCAGTTTTCTAAAACTCTAAACGTTATTTTGAGTTGTGCACTGAAAGGCGTATTAAACTTTTTCCTTTTTTTTGGTTTGAAGTGTTTTTCCACTAGTCTTTAGTGTTTTATTTCTTTATCCCAATTATGAACCTCATCCTAAAGCAGCTTTCGAGAGCCATAGATTAGGTTTATAGAATGCTTTCTTGTCCTCTATAAAACATTAGCATAAATCTTTTCTCTGGTCTTAGCAATTCTGTAAGGCGCTGCTTATATACCTAGCCCTAACTTGTTAATCGCATATATTTTACGTTTTTTTATATTTTTTTTTTATTAAATCGTCTAAGTATCTTTATACATTCAATTTAAAGCAAAAGCCCAAAGGATATGTAAAAAAATTGAATCTTTAAAAATATTCCGGAATTTGAAGTTGTCTGTAACAGTTACTATATATACTACTATTCAGAGTTGGGTATTTTTGCTAAAAAAAAAGTATTTGAAATACAAAATGCAAAATGCTTTTATAAAACTTATTTGGAATGCTAAATGGAAAATGCATTTTTCAAAATCATGCAAAATGCAAAATAGAAAATAGCTATTTGAAATAAAAACAAAAATTAATTTTACAAGATTTATTAAATAATATATTCATATAAAAAAATACGAAAAATATACAATGTGAACAAAATTTTATAGTATTATTATAAAAAAATTTTGTTTAGTTTTAATAAAACGAGTTTCTCAAAGTTGGAATCTGTTAAATTGCCTCTTTTAGCTGTCATTATCATTCCGCCATATGAGAACGGCCTTTCCACTGGCGCAGACGTGCACAAACATGTGTTATATTTATAAAATAACTTTTTTATATTCGGGAAAGATTCTTCTGTAATAACAAAAGACTTTCCATCTAAGATTAGAAAAGCCGACTCAGTCGAAGACATTTTCGTAAATAAAATTAAGAATTTGCTTACAAGTGCATTCCCACCCCCTTTTTCTCTGAATTCGTATTATCTTATAGATTAAAACTTAAAATTACAGAAACGAAAACAGGATGTAAATACAATAAGCGGTTTTTATAATCCATTTACCTGCCCTATACCGAAAATAATAAAATAAACAATAAACTAAAAATGAATACAAAATAGGTAATTTATTGGCCCTATATTAAATAGGACTTGGAAAAACCGATGAGAGTAGCAAAACAAAACATTTCTTTTAGTCTGACAAATCTATTTTAAATACTTGTATTCAAAATGGATTTCTACGAAATTTTTTATTTGAAATGCAAAATACAAAATGGATTTTCAAAAAGCATTTGAAATACAAAATAGAAAATGCCATTTTGTATTTTAAATAGGTATTCCAATTACTTTTATTTCAAATAGGTACCCAACTCTGCTACTATTATACTAGGGCATATTTTGTAACTCTTTAGGCGTGATAATATAAGGACGTATACAGGGTGTCCCAGAATTAACTACGGAAACTTCGTATACGTATTCCTTGATGACAAATAAGTAGGGTCTTTCCTATAAAAAAAATTTTTTTAGAGACTCCTGTCAGAGTTATAACCCTTTAAAGAGGGGTGGTAAAATACGGTTTTAATTTAATATCTTCTGATTGGTCCAAGATAAAAAATTAAAAATTTGGGTGAAGATCATTTTTATAAAGACGCATTTCTCCTGCCACTTTTTACCTGCCCTACCCCATTCTAAGGGTGCAAATCAAGGAACCCCTCTTAATATTTTTTTTTGTAACTTTCTTAGCAATTAATATTTGCAATAATAAAAAATTATTTTAGGAAGTTTTGATTATTTAGAAACTTTTTTGTTCCTTGTCGTTTTTTGCGAAATAAAAATGATTTTTCACCCAAATTTTTAATTTTTTATCTTGGACCAATCAGAAGATATTAAATTAAAACCGTATTTTACCACCCCTCTTTAAAGGGTTATAACTCTGACAGGAGTCTCTAAAAAAAATTTTTTTATAGGAAAGACCCTACTTATTTGTCATCAAGGAATACGTATACGAAGTTTCCGTAGTTAATTCTGGAACACCCTGTATAGGCCACTGTGCCCAACCATGGCTGCATTTTACTGTTAGGAAAGTATGGACAGTTAAAGAACAAGTTTTTAGCTTGCCTAAAATATCTACAATAAAATGTCTGCCAGGTCTTGGACTATATTTCTGTATATTCAAATTTTAGCCATTCCTTCTTTACAATTTTCATCCTTAGTATATAAATATATTTTTTATAATTCACGTTCACAAAGTTTCTATTTCGACACTAAAAACAGTATCGAAATAGATTCATTGTAACACTGTTTTTGGTAACTTTTTGTTTTACACAATTGGTTGCACTGCACTGATTTTCAACGAAAGAGTTCAGGTAGTAAATCAAGAAGTATGTTGTAGTAAATTATTAACTACATTATCAGCGTTATTGCTAAATTCGGAATATTTTATACAAATTTGACAAACATTCTAATTTAAAATCATTAAAACTGACAAGTGTCAAAACTGTCAAGATTGCCAACATAAATAAATATTTCGAAAAACTCTCATTTTATTTATTTTTTTATACTTTTAAAAGTTCATTATAAAAAATAGTATGTAACACTCGAATTACAATGACGGTTTGTAGTACTCGTTCTTTGCGAAACTCACCGCTTCGCGGTTCGTTTCACAAACTGAACTCGTACTACGAAACCTCTGTCATTGTAACACTTGTATTACAATATACTATTGTACTTATTCTCTGTATCGTTTTTATGCCTTTGGTTTTCATCCTTTAATATTTTGTTTCCTTGCAATTTTTCTAGTCTCATCCATATGATTTCTGTTATAATATCTATTATGTTTGTCCATGATTGCATAAAATCTTCCTATGTATTTGGTGTTATTGCTGAAATTTAGATGTTTCTTTTATTGTAGCGTTAACCTTTAGTTCTATAATTTGTTTTCAAAAGTGATTTGTATATTGGTGACTAATAACATATGATCTGCCCTAATCCAGGATATCTGTAAGCCCTATTAATGCTTGAACTGAACTTTCTATCAATAATAATAAAATCTTTTTAGTTCTGTATTACATTCTGTGATTTGAAATGATTACAGGTATTTGCATGTGATCACAAGTGCAAGTGATTACAAGTGATTGCAAGAACGTTAAGAAAGCTTGCCTTTTCTGCTTCGATAAAACACATCTCATTTTTATTGTACTGTAGGGCAGTTACTGTTTTATTATTAGGAAAAAACAGTGGTGTCATACATGATTTAAAACATTTTAGCAATTCTTACCCTCAATTGCCCTTGATTTTCTTAGCTCACTCTAGCTAAGCTATGTTTAAAAACGTGTTACAAACATACTAAAACGAAACAATTACAAACTCATTCCCAACTATTTAAATTTGACCAAAATCTAAATGGTCCTAGATTTACAATATTTAATTATTATGATTATTTGATTACTGTGCAATTAACAGCAAGGCATTCAATCTTATTCTTAAATTAAACACTTACATTTGATTGTATTACTACTGTGTAGTTAAACGTTTGCCGTTAAAAAGCCAATTAATGTTACTACTTTCTTTATTGCGTAATCTAAGATTCAAAAAGTGAAGATAAACAAACATCATTTCCTATAAAAAATACAATAGGAAATAACTTTGACAAATAATGTCTCTTTCATTAATGTTATATAAATGTGCTTAAGGAGGAATTCAGTAAGTTTCATATGTGACATAATTTGAATCAAGATGATCAGAATGGCCTACTTACTGCTAATTACACTCTGTATGAAGTAATAAAAGGCGCTACCAGCTATAGGTGTAAGACGATTTGAATTCGGCTGTAATATCTAAGGGTGTTAAAAGATAACTTATTTATGACAGACTCTTTTTTTTGGATAAAGTAACATTTACATAAAATGGAACAGTCTCTAGTCACAACTACCTTTTGTGGAGTGATATTAATACAAATTTTACCATTTTACCATTATCTAAATAACGTTCGCTTACTTTAAACAACAAATGTGGTTTTAACAGGATAGTGCTTTATGCCAATAAGTTAGATATAAGGCATATACCTACAAAATCGGTTTTCCGACATTTTTTGGCCTCCTCGATCTCCCGATTTGATGACACTCGATTTGTGCTTGTGGTGTTACATGAAGGAAAAGCTGTATCTTCAAAGGTCATTTACAGATATTGCTTATTACATTTAAGTAAATTATTATGGTATTATTATTTTATAGTCACTAAAAAAACTAATATCTAATGATTGAATGTTAAATTTTAAAACATGCAGATTTTTATTTAAACAATAACTTTTATCGTAAAACAAATAATTAATATTAATTAATCCCAATATGTTTCCAACTTAAGTACCAACCCATACTTCAATTTTTAACCCTTTTTTTCTTTATCTATATATATAAAAATGAATGTTTGTCTGTATGTATGTATGTCTGTATGTATGTATGTATGTATGTCTGTATGTACTCAATGAACTCAAAAACTACTGGACCGATTATTATGAAAATTGGTATACATATGTAATTTTCCACGGAGAAGGTTTGTGTGATATGTACATTGATGACACTCGCCACCAGGTGGCGCTGCAGAGTAGCAACTTCTGCCCCGTTCAACCGATTGTCATGAAAATTGGTATGTACATGTATTTTTCCACGGAGAAGATTTGTATGATATGCTCATTGATGCCACTCGCCACCAGGTGGCGCTGCAGAGTAGCAACTTCTGTCCCGTTCAACCGATTGTCTTGAAAATTGGTATGTATATGTATCTTTCCACGGAGAAGATTTGTATGATATGCTCATTGATGCCACTAGCCACCAGGTGGCGTTGCAGAGTAATAACTTCTGCCCCGTTCAACCGATTGTCATGAAAATCGGTATGATGATGTATTTTTAATGGGTAAGATAAATATGATATTCGTATTAATTGTAGTTACCACTAGATGGCGCTACCATGTATCAAATTCAATAGTGATTAATAGATATCTATACAAATTCCTATAAATATAAGTTCGAAAAATATATTTTTGGTGCGATAAGTAAAACAAAACTATACACTCTCTTTCCTTCTCTATCTCTTCTCCTCTTTTTTTTTTCTTAAATTTATTTTAGTTATTGGCGTAGCAACGCGCGCCGGTTACAGCTAGTTTTAAATAAATACATTAATGTTGTCAGTTGCAATATTACGATAATTACCATCAGTAATATATAACTTTTATCTACATTTAAAATGGTTAATAAAAGGTGTGATTTTGTTGATAATTAGCTTTGTCCCTAATTTTAGCCGAATTGTTTTTGTTATCACAACGGTAGTATCCGCAAAAAAAATAATCTCTCCCGTAGGGATGCTTAAAAGTAGATCATTGCCATAAAAAAGTCCAAGTATTGTTCCTGGAAAACACCGCTATTTAGTTCTTAATATTAACTTAGCGCAATGAGATCGTATCATAGTGCGACCTTGAAGGTTATTCTAGACTTCTCCCCCTTTCCCGTTGCATTTACCTGTCAAGTGACTTGCTCTTAAAAGTGTCTATACGTAAACAAGGACTAAGTCTATAAAACCTGTCGATTTTAAAGATAATCTTGGGATTATAAGGGTCAAAGAAATTCAAAAAGTACATACATCGCAGCGTTTGTTAACAAGTATGGGTTAACACAAGCATAAAAAAGAAGCCCTACCTTTTTATAGTGATCGTCCAAAACACCAGAAGAAGAAGGTTGTAAGGGTTACTGGTCCCAGTGTTAGTTTTTCAGTGGTCCTAGCGATAGATTTCTGTGCTCAAGAGTGCATTAAAAAACGCCAGAATAAAGCATAAAGAAATTTTCGGAAATTGCTAATAATCTTACTATTACTATTTTGACCTAAACCTTTCTGTGCCATCTCAAAGCGCCGCATTATAGTTTATGTTAAAAATTGGAAAAAAGAAAAGTGTAGCCTTCTAGAAAAACACTCCAGGACAACGACAAGCAAAAAGTTTTATACGGTCTTACTAAGCAACTCTGTATTATTGTTTGAGTTTCTAAAGTCTAAACTCAGACTGAGGTACCATCTCTGTAAATGGACAAAATAGACCATAAAGCAGAGTAATTGTTTGCCAATCACATAAATATCTAGAGCCTGATTAGGTTATAAATGTACTTTCTACTTATGGACTCATGAAGAAATGAAGGGTATTCACAAAATATTTTTCAGGTCATTGTGCAGTTGCTTTTTGTGGCCTCTCTTTTAGCTAACTAGAAATTAGTTTATGTGTTTTACCTGAATTAGCTCTTAAGCCATATCTAAATATATAGTTTCTTAAGGTTATGCCCCATTGTATCAAACTCTTCGATGAGATCTATAAAGTAATGTCTTTCGGTTTTTTATCGAATTTATTTAAATGTTTATAAACAATGCATTTAAGTGCATTTTAAGTACTTTTATTTGTCAGAAAACCAGAAATTACTTAACTATTTGATAAAAACCGATAATAATTTTGAATGTAAAATTTTTTTAATTATTTTTGCTGAATTTAAATTAAATATATATTTTAATAATTACTGGGTTATAATTTGTCTTTAGATTTATCTATACATACTACCTACTTAAGTGATCTTTAGTTCCTAAAGCAACATACCTTCTGAAAAACAACAGGATGGGTATGTATGTATGTATGTAGTTAGGGGTAACAGATACACCTGCGACCTATAAGGTCTATTGTGTTCCTCTTTTCTGTATTTCTGATGATTCCTCAGACTTATAGCAGCTCTTTTAGTCCTATCTTCCTTAGAAAGTTAAGGATATCATTGGGTTTTAAGTTAGGTAAATCTTCCTTTTCTATTTCGTATGACCCTAGGTATTTGACCCTAGAAAACAGGATGGGTAAGAGGCTCAATAGTTTTGTTACTTATTCTATTAACTCCACCTTCATTATTTTTGAGTTTTCAGTAAATATTTTATTGTTAGATTTTTTATGATTTGTTGGTAGCAGTTAAAGTTATTTATTAGGTGTTTTTTTTATTTTTTTTCTACTTTTTCCAATAGTACAAAAATGTAAGTTAATGTTATTCGAGATTTAATTTTGACATCAGTTACTGTAACATTTTTATTACTAATATTAGTTTCTGTTATTCAAAATTCATGGTAAATAAATGACTTTTAGAAACAGTATTATATAAACAATGCAAAAGAAACTACAGTTTGCTCAATAAAAAAAAATTGTGCGTGTAACCTTTACGCAAGATTAAAGTAAAACTTATTTGACGTACGTATCGAAAAATAAATATTAAATTACAATTCAATTATATTTATTGTCTATATATTTTACAAAAAATGATATAATTTTTATTTGTTTCTCATTTGTAAACGTCAGTTTCCAAAAACACCATATTAATCAAGAAAGTTTATTTTATCAAGTCACTAACTTGTAAAACTGACAGTTAACTTGCAAATTTTTTACAAGTTAGTAGTATTATTTACATTAGAAAATTTTGTTTACCTTTTGAAATCTGCAAATGACAACTAAACGTCATATTTTTCAATAAATTTTTTAAGGAAAACAAACCTGCGAACAGGGGCATTTTCTTTCATTTCCAAGCAGCTTTTCAGCATAGACCATTTTGCCCATAAAGTATTAGGGCTGAATCTAGCTGATAGTTGATTCAAGTAGACCAACAAAACATCTTCAGTTACCCCAATCACACTATTTTTGTTTCGCCACTTTTTGAAGTCGTCGTATTCTCGCTCGTACCTTGAAGCTGATTTTGCAGGTAATAAACTTGAAGCTACACTGCTGGCTGCCTCAATAATATCTTTTGGTACATTCATTTTTGCTTTAGCCAAAACAAATGTAAAGAAAAATAAACAGACATGTTCATGGCAACGCTTCCATAGCTTACGACATTTGCGACAAATTATTGAGATTTTTTTGGAATTTATCTAACCTTTTTACAAATGAGAAACAAATAAAATATAAAACAATACACGCAAGGTAACGGGTTTTACTGGCTCAAGGAGGTAACTGACTCGCCTGCGGCTCGCCAGTAAAAACCCTCTTACCTTGCTAGTAATGTTATATACTATATATCTATATTATTTATTAGAAATAGGAATTTGAAAGTTATTATTATTTTTTATATATGAAATAATAGGTTTATGATAACTAAAATGTGAAACATAGATTTTACTCTCTAAATACCTTTAATGTTTTTAAAACCGAAAGAAGATTATAATACAATAAATACACAATAGTCTTTAAAAATCAGTCAATACACACAAAACTTAAATACCACAACAAAATACACTAAAAAAACACCTCACCAACAAATAAATAAACAATTTACTTTATTTCAAATGCCAAGCCACACCCAAAATAAATGTAAACAAAGTAAACTTTAATCATGTGTACACAACTCTCTTAACACTTGAGTGTCTAATGAGTTTTCTATATTATTGGAGCGGCCAATGCAATTACCTACTGAGCGTTACTTCCGTCAGAAAAAATCTGAGTTACCTAAAGTTTTACTTCAAAAATTGTCTCTAACATTATTAGTTTCCTCTACATTGAATTGTATATCTTAATTAAAATGCAAAGTACATTTAACAATGTGAAACTATTACTTTTATGACTACTTACCTTACGTGGATGACTTTAAAGCTAAGCCGAAGATTTCTATAAATATTAAAATTTTTGCAAGTTACCATAAACACCTTAAATTTCTTTCGTAATCGCTGCTGACATGATTGGAAGCGGTTGACAGGTTAAAAACAACTTTTCCTTAAAAGTGAAACGTATGATTTAAAATTTAAAGAACGTGAAGATGCTGCTGTAGCTGCACCCATATCGGTCGAAGATCAACTTGAAACAACCAAACGGTATACATCATCAGATTGTCAATAAACGTGAATAAAATTATATTATTATAAACGGCTTTTACACGTGAATGTTTTTTTTAAGACCTGAGTTGTTTCTCCTTAACATAAAAATGAATTTATTGAGCAGTATCATTCGAAATACACAAATCATCTTAAATATTTGATGAGATGTATTTAAATATTTGCTGAGATGTATTTTTTGTTTATAAATAAAACTCAGTCCTTACCAAAGACTTTAACTTAAAAATAACCTAGATAAAAATAAAAAATAATTGGTTTAGAAAATAACACAACAGTACTTCCCTTAGTTTCCAAAACAAAACGGGATTTAATTTTTTATTGGCCAAAAAGCAAATATCAAAAGATAGTAATTTTGTTAATCCGTTGGTAAATTTCTTATTAAATTATATCTAAACATTGTCTATGGGTAGACCAGTTTAAAACTCTAAAACTCTTTATCTAATCTCTTCTTTGCGGAAGTACATTAAGTGGACATTATTTTTAAAGCATAACGTTTTGTTTTAAGACTACATCAAAATCCCTGTCACCGCTTAAAGTTTGTTAAAGGGGCA
Organism: Altica lythri; assembly: GCA_964028335.1. NCBI lineage: Eukaryota > Metazoa > Arthropoda > Insecta > Coleoptera > Chrysomelidae > Altica > Altica lythri. Next base: position 30,621,235 of record OZ034809.1, on the reverse strand, counting down.
ACAATAAAGTTGTTGCTTCCAGCGTAAAACCTTCTTGGACATTATAGTTCCGCCATGAAACCTTGGGACAACTCTTGCAGCCTCGAGCCTTACTGGAGTCTGAGAACCCTAATTCACCTGAAATCGTCCTCAATTCGATAGTCTTCTAATCTTAGACTACTCCAAAAAGGAAAATTTTATGTGCACCATATAAATGTGGGACCCGTAACTTACTTCTCTTGTACAATCCTTAAGCGCGTCGTCATTTTGACCAACTTTGGATGAGAAACACTGTGATTTTTTTCTAGCAATTTGGCACTTGTTTGTTTAGTTTTGACTCCCAAATAACTTTATCTGAAACGCTCTAATTCCAATTAACTCGAATATATGTATATCTTCTATCTATACTTATAATAAATCTGTAGAGAGGTCAATTCTGTACATAAAATATATTTCCAAAATAACTATCAGGGGATGATAAGCGATCGATACTGATGCCAAAAATGCAATCAGTAAAATTTTTGTCTGTCTGTCTGTCTGTCTGTCTGTATAACCGCTATAAAAACAAAAACTACTCGACGGATTTTAACGAAAATTGGTACAACTATTTTTCATACTCCTGTGCTGGTTATAGTATACTTTTCATCACGCTACAATCAATAGGAGCAGAGCAGTGAAGGGAAATGTCAGGAAAACGGGAGAAGTAACCCCATTTTTAGAAAGTTTTTTATATTTTCGCCGTGTTCTGTGTCTCTGTGTCATTCCGTGGAATTTGCAATCGAATTTAAACCTATTTCCCGACTACCTAGAGCTCTGAAATTTTCAGGATAGCTAAGAACTGGATGACAATGCATGTTTCAAGTGTGTTTAGGCATATACACAGATTTCGAAATTTATACTGAATTGTTATTAAATTAAATATGTATACATATTATCATTTTGAAAGACTTCATATAAGTTTGCGGTGGCCTATTTGGATAAGGGGTGAAGCGGTAGATTGTGACAATTCTGTTGGGTTATTGTAATAGGATCGAACTCGCGAGAGAGAAGTTTTTTTTCTTTTTTTTTTGTTTATACATGTGAAAACAGTAATTATTATTTTAACTGGTAATAAAATAAACTGTTTTAGAAAGTTTTTAGATACAACTACCCTTCATTTTGTTAACAAGGAAACAATCTTCTCTATGATCAAGCACAGCGTTGTATGACTTAATCTTTTTACAATGTCAGGGATGCTGTGCATTGTTGAGATGACACTTAAAATATGACCTATAAATCAGTAAAAAACTTTCTATTATAAAAAGTTCTTTTTGTAAATTGTGCTTATTTAAGCTTCCGTCGCGTGTGCAACCTTAATGGTTAAAACCATACAGAAATCATCTTATTTTTATAATTTGGAGGTCAACTGTGAACGGATTTTACAAAATTTCACCCACAAGGGGGCGTGAAAAATAAAAAAAATTAAAATTTAAAATCTTTAAGTTTTACAGGTTTAAAACTTTTCAAAATAGTTTTTTTTATAATTTGGAGGTCAACTGTCAACGGATTTTACAAAATTTCACCAACAGGGGGGTTGCAGGGGCGTGAAAAAAAAAATAAAATTAAAATCTATAAGTCCTACAGGTTTGAAACTTTGCACAACAGTTATTTTTATTATTTTGAGGTCAATTGTGAATGGATTTTACGAAATTCCACCCACATGGGGGTTGCGGGGGCGTGAAAAAAAAATAAAATTTATAAGTCCTACAGGTTTAAAATTCTGCAAAATAGTTATTTTTATAAGTTTGAGGTCAATTGTGAACTGATTTTTTAAAATTTCACCCACAGGGGTTTGCAGCGGCGTGAAAAATTAAAATTTAAAATCTATAAGTCCTACAGGTTTGAAACTTTGCACAATAGTTATTTTTATAATTTTGAGGTCAATTATTGTGAACAGATTTTAGAAAATTCTACCCACAAGGGGGCATGCGGGGGCGTGAAAAATAATTTATACATATAATAAATCTGTAGAAATGAAAATTCGGTACATTAAAGATATTTAAAAAATAATAATTTTTTTTATCTGTACCATGTCTGTATGTTTGTGCGCGCATTACATTAAAACTACTGGTTCTATTCAAATGCGGTTTTTACAGATTTATTTGTCTTTTTTCAACTTAATATCTGGTGTATAAAAATTTTGCCCCCCACCCCCTTAAACGAGGTCGGGGGAGAAATTTTTATATAACAATCAACACGCCAAGCGAACGACGTCGCGGGTACAGCTAGTCCTGAATAACATTTACTTTATTTAACCTTTGGACAATTCTTTCGGGCATTATTTTTTTTAATAAAACCATTAACTATTATCTGCTGAAAATCTGTTCGTCCCATTGTTTTGCTTTTTTAATCCGAAATAAAATCCTTTATTAAAATACGTTTGTTTTTACTTTTTATTCTAATTATAATTTTTTATTTAATCTTTTTAAGCTCTTCCTTATCTTCATTTCTAATCTTTTCTTGTTTTTCTTTCTTCTATTTCCTCTATATTTTTCTACAAAAAACCTCCTTCTGATCTTAATTTTTTCTTGAAATTTGTGCTAATGTCTGCCTGTCACTAAAATTTCCTTGTCTTCCTTCTTGATTGTTTGGTTGTCTTGGTCTCTTTTCTCGTATACCGTGATTCCACTTTCTCTTCGTCTGAATTTCTTTTCCTTCGCTACTCTACCTTGGTTCGCCATTTTTTTATGGTTGGGATGAATGGATTGTAACTTGTAACTGGATTATATGTTTACTCTTCTCGGTTCAGTTCTTCTTTATTATTCTTTATAATTAGATACTGTTTATTTTAATTTAAATATTTTATTTCTAATAACTTTATTTTCCAATACAATATTTTAAAATTATTTTACAACATTAACAGCTGTCTATCTACCTCTATTTAAATTTAAATTAAAATAAAAACTCGTTACTGTCTCCTTTTGTCTAGTTGTCATATTTTTCTGAATATTTTTTTGAGTAATATTTTCTCTTTATATACTAAACAAAACAAACAAAATTTCGATATCCCAAACAAACAACATAGCTCAGTCCCTTATTATCCAATACAAAAAAACTTTCTTTCTTCCACTGCCTGGTCTTTTGTCTACTTATTAGCTCGTTGACCTTTTATGTTCCGGTTTCTATATTGATTTGTTACTGCTTTCTGTGTATTATTCGTGTATAACGCCATATAAATAAAAGTAAAAACAAAAATTAATAAAAGCTTCTAGTTGATATGAGAATGTAATATTTATAATCAGAAATTTATTTTATTAAAATCAACAAAAATACAGCATTTTTACGTTTATAGTATAGTTATAATAACATACCTTTACACGTGAACAAATATTAAAATAATCAAGCAAACAAATTAAAATTTCGTTTTCTGCAAACAAAATATGTCATAAAAGAAAGTTGTTCAAATAGGTAAAATTTTGTGGTTTTACATAACAATGAATGTGATAAAAAATATAACTGTAAATTATAAGTATAAATAGATTTTTTTGTAAAATTTAAAAAATATATTGGTATATATTGTTTTTTTGCACCTTGTGCACGATAAAAGAACTAAGGAAGTACAACAAATACTGTTTTGAAAACGAAAATAAAAAAAAAATAAGAAATTATTTAAACATAGGTAAAATTTAAATATCACTAAATGAGCGGTAGTATAGAAGTAAAATACCATTTTTATCAAACTTCAGAACTACCTCTAACAACGCTTTTTTGATTCAAACAAGAAGAACTAGGTGAAACCTTAAACAACATATAGAAGATCCATCTATACTAATATTATAAAGAGGAAAGGTTTGATTTTTTGTTTGTTTGAAATGAATAGGCTCCGAAACTACTGGACCGATTTCAAAAATTCTTTTACCGTTGGCAAGTTACACTATTCCCAAGTGACATAGGCTATGTTTTATTTAAAAAAAATATAGGGATCCTTACTAAAATGCCATTAATGTAACCAAAAATGACCTTAAAATCCTTACATTGCGTGCGCTGAAAATACTATTGATTATAGAATAAAATAATGTACTACGATTTTAAAGAATATATAAATATCTACAAAAAATGCCGCGACAGCATATGTCTAACTGTTATAGTTACGTCACAATAACTAATTTTTAATTTTTTAAAAGTTTTTATCTTGGTATTAATCCTTATCAAAATAACTTATTTCATAATCACGACAGATATCACAAATTTAGCATGTGCAATGGGACGAGACTACTTATAAAGGAATTAAAGGACAATTAAGTTGTAGCAACCAATATAACTGAACCACCAGCTGGTCAACTAGCTCATACACTGAGGATACCGATGATCCCAACTGATCTACCAAATCCATTTAAACCGCTTCAATTTCCTATCAAAACATCTTTCGCTTTTACTAATAATAAGTCTCAAGGTCAAACCTTCCAAATAGTAGGGATCGGTTTTCCTCATGGCCAAACGCCTAAGGCGGGTCGGAGCACCTGAAAATCAGTTTATTTTGCTGCCAGAAAATAAAACAACATGTAATATTGTTTACAGGGAAGCGTTGACCCAATAAATTTAATGGCTTTTGTTATTTTTTTTTAATCCCCGTGCAAAGCCGGGGCGGGCTGCTAGTATAAAATAAAATAAAAGCTCTGAACGCATCACTAATGTTTTATTTCGCATTTTAAAGTAGTTTGAATCTCATTTTAAAAGTTTTTGCTTTATTATCAAATATATCATCACTATATTACTCGGGATATACGAATTCCTAACCGCGGTCATAAAATTTGGGGATTAGTAAGTAATTCGGTAATCCTATGTCCGAATTCCTAACTCAACATCTTCTACCTGATCTTGGCGACTACTTTAGATTTCTTAATCGGATTATATTTATGTATATATATTTTAACTATTTTTTTATATATTTTGACATGTATGTATGTACATATTTTATCAAATTAATGAAAATAAATATATATTTGCAATTTTGAAATTTCTTTAATTTTATTAATCACACGAATTTAGAAAAAAAAATACAAAAATAAAAATATAATTGCAATTTTGAACTTTTTTTAAATTTTATTAATTACACAAAATTAGAAAAAAAATACTTCAAACAGTTTATCTTCTACCATAATCTTCACTAAAAACGTTCACTTCAAGATTTTAACGCGCGATACTTTTACGACTCAAATCTAATCGTATAAAAAAAAATAATATAAAATTTTCCAAAACACATTTCGTTTTTAAAATTTTGAAGACTTTTTTAGATTTATTAAATTCAGAATGAAATAATATTAGTACAATATTACAGTTAGGAATTCGGACATAGGATTAACGGAGAGGGTCTAAGCCCGGTAGCTCAGCTGGGGGTCGATCGTAACGATCTGACCATAGTTAGGAATTCGGTACTACCCATATTACTGCAGGATTTTGTTATAGCTCCCCTGTTTTTTAACTTATATATCACCGATATGGTGTCAGTGTTTGTGTATACGGTATCACTATTTGCAGATGACATCAAGTTCTATTCTTAACTACTATTATATTATCAAGAACTAATTAACGATTTGAGTAGAATTGAATAATGCTGTACTACTTAACTTCTAGACCTTAATGTACAAAAATGTAACATTCTTTATCTATGACAAGATAACCCACGTATGAGCTACTACATCAATGGTGTATATATTGTCAGTTGTTCCCAACAGAAATATCTTGGGTTAGTAATTTCGATTGACCTTAAGTAGGCTTATCATATTACGTCAACGGTCAAGAAGGTTAACCAAGTAATGTACATGATTAGACATATTTTAAAAATCTGTCTCCACAATTGTTAGTTTGGACTATGCTGTACCAATTTGGTACCCTTACTTAGCAAAAGACACCTATCCTCTTTAACAAAGTCAAAGGCGAATCTTCTGTAATTCGTAATCTCCACTATGAAGAACGTGCTCAAATCTTGGGATTATGCAGCCTCCAAGAAAGAAGACTCCTTGTGGATTTGATTGAGACATACAAAATTCTACAGGCTCATAATTCGCTTGACCTACGTTTATTTGTGTTTAGAGATGATGTGCAGAATCGAGGTCATCGATATACACTACTGCGCAAAAAATTTAAACAGCTGTGTTAACAACTTTCTTATAAACAGAATCTTCAGAGATTGGACCGCGCCTCCTTATTTTGTGGTCGAGGCTACCTCTATAAATGTAAATTGGACACAGCTGTTGCATAACAAAGAATTTTAATTGAGAAAATTACTACAATTTTAACCGAATTCTTAAAAAAAACTTAAACACTGAAAAAAAGATCCTGACCTGAAGAAAAACTAAAGGCACACATCAAAAAACGATGCAAAGAAAAAGTAGATATAAATAACAACTGCAAGAAGTTCTTAAAAAGTACTCTATACATAAAAAAATAAAAGAAATTTGAAAAATCCGGTTAAAAAGAAATAAAAAGACAACATAAAGCCTTAAATATTTAATCGTAAATATACGGTTCAAACCAAACAATGAGCTGGTGCAATGGACTCATAAACAAACACAAACAAAGAGAAAAATATATCAGAAAAACTTACAATAAGAAAAATATATGGAAAACAAAAAATTACCACTTTAAAAGAAAGAAACATAGATTATTATTTAACTTATTTTTTTTATATTGCAAAGTGTGAAGTAATTTTATCGGAAGCTAATTAATATTCTGCATTGATGAAACATTCTACAAGAATCCGGACACTATACATATAAGGATCAAAGCAATCGCTTATTTATACACAACATATCAAATACCGATAAAGAAGCGCAGTTATGTTAACTACTTTCACTTTTAAAATTTTACGAAACTTTCGTCTCGTGAACGTTACACCGCTGCTGTAGTATATTTTCGTACATGTTTTGGTTTCTTTTATGCCATCTGTCGAGTCCGGTATTTATTAATATGTAGGTATACTTTCATTGACTTTGCAATTTACTGACAATTAAATTGATTATACCAAATTTTAGGTAATACTCTATCAAATTAAGTTTATGTTAAATGATTATTACGTTAAATACTTATCTGTGTAATTTTCTGTTACAGGTAAATCTGGTGGTAGTCGCCTTAGTCCTACATTCTGTCCTATCAGAAGAAGATGGCCATGAGACTAACGATGTATCCCCTGTACCCCCAAAATTCAACCTAGATTCCAATCTTCGGCGAGCTCTACTAAAAGCCCTATCAGAACTAGAAAACGAAGAACAAAATAAACCGGAGTACACTTTAGGTGATGATTCCAAAGAAAAAACAATAGAGAAAGCTTCTGCAGCATCAGTCTCTATATATTCAAACGGCAATTCTGTAACAGTACCACCTATTTCTACTACCACCTTAACCAGTACGACTCCAGAGAAAGTATCAGTAGTATTTCAAAGAAGTCAAAGTATACAACAACCCTCTATAACAACTATCGAAAAAGATGAAGAATCCGAAAATATATTAACCAGTGCGAGTAGCAATTTTGCTAATCAACCATTTGGCAAAGGCCAAACAGAAAAATTAGATAAAAGCAATAACCAAAACTCGATTACTATCAGTGATAAATCTGTAACTAAAATAGTAAAAGTGACAACTTCATCTCCACCAACAATATCTACTGAAGAAAGTGAAGCTAAAGTTGAGAATGTACAATTCTTCTCTGCTCCACTAGTAGCAGCGTTTACAGTACATCAAGACGAACAAGGATTACCCCAAAAAGTGGAACCAATATTTAGAACTCACATCCCCACAAAATCTCAGGAAGATATAATTTTAGAGAAGGAACAACAAATTAAGTTAGCTAAGCAACAAGAAGAGATAAAGTTAGCTCAGCAACAAGAAGAAAAGATTAGATTAGAAGAACTACGACGAAATCAAGAAAAATTGCAACTGCAACAGAAACATAAAGCACTGGAGGAAGAGATCTATAGATTAAATTTAAGTTTAAGACAACAACAACAGATATTTTTAAGACAACACGAAGAGTTACGTAATGGAAATAATGCTCAACAATTTGTACCTATCAATTCAGTTTTTACCACTCAAAGACCTGTTTTAAATCAACTTCAACAAGTACCGTTAACTAACCAACAACAAATATTTAAACCACAAAATAGTAATACACAATTTGATTCTTTGATTGAAGCTGGCAAATTACCGGGAAATGCTCAATTTCTTCCTGTTAAATCAGCACAAGATTTTAGAACTCCATTTGGTAATAACAACTTTAATCGTCAAAATAATTTTAATCAAAACTTTAACCAGCAGAATCAAGGTAATAGGTTCTTTAGACAAAATAGTGGAGTAGGAAATTTTGGAGCTAATAATGAATTTAATAGAAATGCTTTTAATAGAAATAACAATAATTTTCAAATACAACAAGCAATAAGTCTTGATAATCAACCTCAAGGTAATCGATTTTTTAGATCTAATCTAGAATCGACATTTACAACACACAACTTCTTGCAACCACCACATCCAACACCTGTTCAAAATAATCGATTCTTTAGATCAAACCTGGAAGGTACTTTTTCATCCTCAAATAACGTATTTAACCCTCAAGTTAATGGTAATTACCAGTTAAGCAATTTGCTTTACAACTCAGGTGCTTTTAGAGGTAAATCTCCTGAAGATTTAAGTTTAATCAGTAAAGTTTTGAACTTGAACCATTCTAACGGTGTACAATTAAGACCTGAACTGAGACAGCAACAATTTGTGAGGAATTTTTAAACCTAGTGTTTCATCCATTATTTATTTATATTATAGTGAACCAATATAGTCATATTTTAAGTCATTTAATATAGGATTGCCATCATTGGACTATTCCTCCGTGCCAAAAATTTTTCACTATCTATATAAAGTTGGATTTTTTATGCATATGAGTTACAATTTGTTAATATTTTTAACATAACACAATAATAAATAGTTATTAAGAAATTTTTATTTGCAGGTTATTTATTAGATTTATTTTAACAATAGAACAGCAAAACGCAACAAAAAATATTTTTTATATATCACTTTTTCCTAAGATCAAATAAAACCTTTTTTTAATTATAAACGGACGGGTATATGCGTTCGTAACTGGAATTTAGCTGTCAAAACGTCTAATCAACACAAATGTCAAATCTTCGTTTTTTTTGTATTGTTTCAACTTTTGGATTATGATTGAAAAATAAACTAACATATGTTATACTAAATTAATTTTAAGTGCCAAATTTATGTTTTTTGTGATTTTTCTAAATTTTAGAAGTATTTATATTTTTATAAAGATTCAATGTTAAGGAAACATAGCGGTCAACATTTTTAACTGACAAACAAACGCACAAATGAGTATAATTAGTAAATCTTCTTTTACTAATCTAGTGACGTTGTTTTGAATTTAATAATAAAGGATCTTAGAGAAAAAAAAACAAACACAGCAAAGAAGCTCAATACAATGTTGGTTGCCTAGATATTTTTTTGTTGCGTTTACAATATATGCTATCCATACATACTCGTTTGTACAAAATGTTTGTAAATAAGCTTAAGTAATATGACTGACTTACAAATGTTATTACTTATATACAATAATTTACTTTTTAGTGGTAGTTACCGAAATGAGAAAATTTTATATTTTTTTATATTTACTATCATTTTTGTTTGTATAATCACTACTTGTATATATTCTGGCCCTGATTTAATAATATATCTTATAATTTTTTTTTAATATTCTTGTGTGAAATTTTGCTGAATAAATTTTTGTAACATAAAAAGTTTTTTCTTAAATTCGAGTAAATAAAATAACATTTTTTATCATATTATGCAGTTAGTTGACGTGCATTTCATCTGGTGAGGGATTTTGAACTTCTGCCCCAAAAGTGGTTCCTTTTAACGCATGGGGGACGATTCCCCCGAAATACCGGAAAACGTTCACTGGTTTAATTACATATCTTCTTCATACTAATTTTTATTTTCCTTTCTCCATTAACTTTCATCTCTTTATGATAATGAATCCAAAAAGGTGGAAGAATAATTAACCGCATTAACAAATACTTTCAAACAGACGAGCATATTATAAAAAACGTCCATAAATTGTGTTTAAAATTAATCTAGTAAAATTCAGAAAACTATGGTACTCAGACAAGGAGTTTGGACCATCCGTAGTCAAAGTTTTCTTGACTTCGTCGGCAAAATCCTAAGCAAGCTGTCTATTACAAATTTTTAAAGCATGTATCTAAAACAGCCATTAACGGACATTAAATTTTTCATAAACACGCATTTTATTCAGCAAAGGTATATCTTCTTTGTACCACAGAGAGTACTTACCTGAAAAGGGATAATATAAAAAGTTTCGACATTTATGCAGGAGCTAGTGATCAAGGTATCGAAATCGTTGATTATCATAGACAACACTGGAGAGTTACAAATCCCAATGAATCATAACCATATCCCCTTTAGAACTTTTCTCATTACCTTTCAAGGACGTCCCAGTCCTAAAGACCTTCTAATATTTGGAGTTGATTTTAACGTAGAGCCTTACATAGCACCAGTTAGACAATTGTACCCATAAACCCAAATGCTATCACTGTTCAGGACCACATAAAGCAAAGAAGAGTTCGTGTAGAGAATTCGAGCAACAAAAGAATATAAACAAAGCCATGGTATTTCATAACTATTTGTATTTCGAAATTCACAAAACTTTCCTTCAACACCACATTCTTGTTCTTAAACTAGACAATTTATTAGTCATTTCCCTTTAAATAACATCAAATCGACAATTGAAACGTCAAACTCTAAGTTACTTTTTTTGTGTCCTCTTATATTTTTATTCGGTTAGGAGACCGGAACCATGAATTCTTTAGAAAACGATATTTTTTTTTAATTTCAAAATTTTTAAAAATCTTATGAGATATCTATACTAATTTTATAAAGCTGAAGAGTTTGTTTGTTTGAACGCGCTAATCTCAGGAACTACTGGGTCGAATTGAAAATTATTTTTGTGTTAAATAGGCCATTTATCGAGGAAGGCTTTAGGCTATATAACATCACGATGCAACTATTAGGAGCAAAAAAGTAATGGAAAATGTGAAAAAAACGGGGAAAATTATTGATCCTTGCGGGCTTCCATTGCGTGCGCTGCGAAAACGGTTCAAGATACCAAAAATATATGTATAAAAGAATTATTCCTCTTGAAATGATCTAAAAAAATGTCCCCGACAGTATTAACTTTTTTTATGGTAATCAAATTTGGTCGAAATTAATACATTATTTGTTAAGAGTTATATTAACGTAGGTAATAATATTAATCTTTATCCAAATAAATGTGTTGTTGATTAAGAGTATTTAATTGTGAACAAAATTGTCTTTGACATCACTTAATTTCAATGAACATCTTAGAAGTTATTACAATTTTAAAATAACCAGGACGCCACCGTAAGGTGGCGCAGTTCTTATCTCATATATTTAAAGGAGAATTTCTTACTAAATTAAGTACTATAAAGCCACCGCACCATGGTGCAGTGGATATCTTATATAAAATTTCTAATATAAAAAAATCATTAAAAACAAAAAAAGCAAAATGGTAAAAATTTGAAAAAATGAAAAATGGAAAAAAAGACACGACAGTGTTATGTGGTACAGAATCCGCCGGAACAGCTAGTCTCAAATAATCGTTTACCATAGTAGGACTGTTGACAGCTTCTAACATAAAACTGTATATTATAACATTAACTGTAGCTGTAGAATATAATCATGTAATCTAGTCCTTTTACTGATTTGCTTTGTATTGCTCTGTTATGAATAAGCAATTAATGCGAGATGTGTTGGATCGAAAACACAAACCTTCTGAAGTGGCTTATTGTTAGTGCTATAGAAAAAAAAATGCGATTGAAATGTTACATTTTTGTTGGACAAACATATTTTCATATATTATATAACATTGGCTATTGATTAAAATTACAAATAAAGCACTAGTTTTCACAATCATAAACTTGTCAGGATGACACGTTAATCCCGTTCCAAAATTAAAGTTTCCTCTGTTCCAATGTTCGCATATGAACAAATTTTCAGCTCGCTATTAATAAATATTTTTTCGGTACGAGGGATCCAGGACTATTATTCACTTCTTATATTTGTTGTTGTAGAGTGTTACCTAGGTAATCCCCAAAATCAATATCTCTCGTTTAACCATTAAACTCGGTGTCAGCTGCTGTTAAGGTATAAAAATTTTCGAAAAATGTCTCTCCAATGGGAAGATAAAGAAGTTAAATTTGATATCCCATATTCGTAAGTTTTTAAAAATTTAAAAAAATTAACAGCTGTTCTGCTAATAGACTGTATCGTCTTAATAAACGTTTGAATACATTTTTCCTTTCACTTTCTATCTTTAATAAAACCTGCAATACATCTAATTGTGTTTATAATTTATATTAATGTTTTTTAGAAAAATGAAACTTATAAACGGAGAAAAAGTAATTGATAAACTCGATAATATTGAGGATACAAAAGGAAATAGTGGCTTTAGAGGTCGATTAATAATTACGAATCTTCGTGTTTTGTGGCATTCTTCATCAAGTCCAAGAATTAATTTATGTAGGTTTTTCTAATATCTTCGATTTTTATTTGTTCCATCCTTATCTCCTTTTGCTTCATAACACATTCCTTTATTTGCAGCATTTTTTTCACCTTCGTTGTATTAATGATAATTAATGATGTTTTTTTCTACAGCTGTTGGTTTCGGTTGTGTCCTATCTACAAACACAAAAATTGTAAATTCGGTACGTGACTTGAACTTACTTATATTTTGTATTAATTTCTCCATATTTTAGAGATTAAGAGGAACAACACAGGCTTTGCAATTGCTTACAATATCAAGAGGAACAAGATATGAGTTTATATTTACAAATTTGGTACCAGGAAATACTCGACATTTTACTTCTGTCATTGGAGTGCATAAGTAAGTAAAACTAGAAATTCAAAGATATTGATTGTAATAAACTTTTTTCTGTACATTTTTTAGATAATCATGTAGTTTTTAAACTTTAATTAATTCTGTGTTATTACTCTAAATTTTCATAATTTATTCATATTAAAAATTTTGACCAATTTGTAATTGACTTTAATACGTCCATCTCTACAGTTCTTGGTATTATGTTTTTTATTACACCTTTAACTAAAACTTTTAGCTTTTGGTAAATTTCAAAGTTCAATTAAACATACGAATTAATACAAAGAATTATTCCCTCTTCAGCCGCATGTGGCATTTAAATGTGATCATCCAATTTGCTTACGTGGAGAGACTCATCTGCTAAGAAGCCGAAAATTACTTAACGTAAGATAAAGAGGAAGATCCTTGGTATTTCATTGTAGGATTATATTAGAAAAAAAGAACTATATTAAAAGAATAACCAAACGCTTAGGACAGAAGCAGCATATTTAAAAGGTAATACGCAAAGCTAAAACCGCTCTTGGTAGGTGTAGGCAAATGTATGGTTAGAGCGGGGCTGAACCTTAAAATGAACCTCTGGTTGTACACACAGGTCAATAGGCCAATGTTAACCTATGGTTTGCTGGTGTGGGGGAGTAGAACACAGTCTGAAGTGATCAGGCAAATAGGAAGCATTCAAAGGTAGGCATGCCTGAATGTCACAGGAGCCATGGGGATCGCCCTAGCGGACGCAATACAGGTTCTGCTTAACTTACCATCATTGCATATTTATAAACAGGACGAGGCTGTGGTAACTGCTTACAGGCTGCTACATGGCCAGGCTTACATAACCTTGTTAAGGGAAACAATAGCAAGCAATAGGCTTAAGATAGGTCAAATAAAGAGTACGCCCCAGAATAGGATAGTCCCCAGGTATAACTTTGCAAGAAACTTTTAAGTAGATTAATGAAAAGTAATTCATGAAACAATCGCTCCTCATTTCAAGGAGAGTCAATCTGGTACACCGATGAGTCAAAGACTAAGAAAGGCACAGAGTCGGGTATATATAGTAGGGAACACACGATACAAGTCCATTTAAGTATAGGTGCGTATGCCACAGAATTTTATTCTAAATAAATGGCCATGCAACATTGTGCACCATAAGGGTATAACGGGTAAAACTGTAACCATATACTCGGGCAGCTCTAAAGCCGATAGTATCGGCACAAATAAGCTTACAGCTGATGTGAGACTGCCTTAGGGCCCTGACACATGCCGCAAGTCGGAATTCTCTGACACTGGCATGGGTACCAGTACACTCAGGTTTTCGAGGCAATGAGAAGGCTGATGAATTGGTTTAAGCGAGAGCTAAAATTTGAATGATTGGTCAGGAAAAATTCGGCGGTATTTCTGACACGTTCAGAAAGGCAGCCATTGAGAAATGAAAGCTAGAGAAGATCAAGGAGGGGTGGGAAAAATCACCGAGCAGCGACAAGCCAAAGTCTTCATAAAAGGACATTAGGGGAAATTTACTGCAAAGCTGATATCACAAAAGCGAAACGATGTCTAAATGATTATCAGTCTTTTTAGAGGACATTGTTAGCTCAGAAAACACCTGAATCAGCTGAACTTGGCAGATGAAAACATCTGTCGATACTGCCAAGAGAAGAAAGAAACTGCATTTCATGTTCTATGCCAATGTGAAGGCATTAGAAGGACGCGGTATCTAGTATTGGAAGAGAAAACGACTGCTCCAAGTTCTGTGAAGAGGCCACTATCAAGGCTATTAAGTCTCATTAAGAGGGCAGGGCTAGACAAGGTGCTCTAATCCTATACAAAAGATGATGTGTGTTCACAATTGATCTGTAAAGGTCACAGTAATATAGGCTAACAGCCAACTCAATGAATATCTATCTATCATTGTTATCAATTTTACACTTCTCATTTTTTGTGAGTTGACACTGGATTTATTCGGTTTGATAAAAAGACAGTTTTAGAATCTTACAAAAAAAATATCCAGTCAGAAAAAATTTTGTTAATTTTACTTAAGTTGCGATGTAGTTTATTTTTTTTTAATCCTTTGAAGTTTCCTAACTTTCCTTTAAAGGTGTAATTTTCCGCCTTTTATACATTTGATGCCATAAATATGTTATTTCTGGTTAAAGACCATATGCTTCTGGATATTATACTACGTATAAAAGTAACATTTAGTGCAAAATAAAGTTTTTATTTGTTTGTATTTTGTCGATTCTGCTTCAGAATCTTTCTTGTACTAAATTTGAATTGACACATTGTGTTTTACTACAACCAATTCTTGCTATCTGATATATACCTACTTCACATTAAATAAAATTTCACTTTCATAAATTCTTGGTCATTATATAACCTAATCTGTAGATTATACTTTATAATTTTTTTAGAGCTTACAACTCTTCAAAACTATACAGGGAGTTAAAACTTCGAGGAGCAGTTGTGCACAACAAACAACTTAAAATCCTACCTTTAGAACAGGTAGTTTCAACAATGCATGGAGTATGGAATTTATCTAGTGATCAAGGTAGTCTTGGAACTTTTATAGTTAGTAACATTAGATTTGTGTGGTTTGCTGATGTTAACGAAGGGTTTAATATTTCACTACCATATCTACAAATCGATAATGTAAGTATTTTTAACGATATATCGATTACGTCTCTATAGTTACACTATGAGACTCTGATTGGTTACGCTTTTATTGATTATCACATTATTGTTGACAGTGTAACCATTAAACTCTAAATTGTTGCACTAGTGCTAATTAAGCTTTCTTTATAATTCCAGTTGATTGTTACCACTTTTTTTGTTGATACTGTTTATTTTTCAAAATACTAATTACTCTGTGAATAGTTACAGTAGTTACTCTTTCCCTAGTTATTTTTTTAATGGTTACTGTATCACTAGGTACTCCGTGACCAGTTGCTCTTTCAATATGTAGACTGTCACTAGTAACTCTGTCAGTAGTTACTCTATCACTAATTATTCTGGTTATTCTGTCTTTTGTTACTTTATTATCAGTTACTCTGTGCCTGGTTACCCTATGACCACTTTTTTTACGAGATGTTGTTCTTCTTTTAATCTGATGGTTTAAGATTATTCATGCACTAAAGTATTATAAGTTAAGGGGTTACTATTTTAGTAAGAAATGTATGCAACTACATGGGGAAGGAAGTAAGGTGTTTAGCTTGCTTACATTAGTTATAGTCTTTGTTATTTACTTCTTTTCTTGATTTTTTATCCCGTTGCTACTACACCATCTTTGTGTGTTTCCATTAAGAGAATAATATTTCTGGGCTTCCAGGTGGTTGATCCATGCACCATAGAGTACACCCACTCCTAATATATTTTTTTACCGTTTATTTAGCAGTCATGATATTCGTCGCAAAGGTCATAACTGCTTTGCACGCTGTTTTAGTAGCAATTATTTTTTCTATTAACGTTTCCTCGGACATAACACCAATATGGACTTCTGCTTCCTACTTTTCTCTGTGCTATTTCTGGCATACGAAGAATATCTGCTTTGCCGTGTCTATCTGTCCGCAACACATGCACAGTTTGTCTCTAGCTTTTTCTATACTGTGCGTATAGTTGCGAAACGAACCATGTCCACTAAGAAGTTGGCTAAGAAAGTAGTTTAACTTCCTGTAGTTGGTGATATTTTTAATCAGTGTTGTCGTCCACTCGTATTTTGGCTTATTTTTTCACCTTTGTTGCCAGAAAGCAAAAGTCCTCCTTCTGATTTCCTTTCGGTACTGTGGGGGCGTCCTCGTTTTCCAAGATCTTCGCTTTTTCTTTGACGAGAAGTTTGATTTAGATTACACCTGCTATAATTTGGACTGCCGCTGTTAAGATCGTTTGATAGGCAGAAATTACCCTCAACAACATGTTTGGTTAGACGCCTTCCAGTATAATGTTGTGTTTTTGAATTTTAACAGCAGAGTGCCACACTGGAGCTCCGTAAAGCTCTGCATAGTAAAATTCTTTAACTGCTAGATAGCTCCGCAATATTGGGTAGAATGCCTTGGATCTTTCCACTTACCACATTCGCTTTTTTAATAACCTCTATTATGTAAGTGCCATAACTGTATCTGTTTAACCAGAACCCTAGATATTTTAGATTGCTTATCGGACAAATTTCCACGTCCCGTTAAGTACTGTGATTTGTGTTTTATTAGTAGCTATCTCTAAAGAGTTCTTCTTATTCCTTTTACTCCCAACCCGTAGTTCAGGTCTAGAATTTCATCATAGAAGACAACCCACAACAGAGACCCTAGAACAGTACCTTGTGGAATGCCAGCAAGGGTTGTAACAGTGGTATTTCTGCTGATTTCCAGCCTGATTATCCTGTCTGTAAGGTAATCTAGGATGACATTCACAAGTTACTATGAAACTCCAAGCGTCTTTATCTTTCTCACAATACTATTCCACGGAGCGGAGTTAAATGCGTTATTACTCTGCCACTAGTTATCCTTTTACTATTAACTAATTACTAATTGCTCTATTACTATTGTATCATTAGATACACGTTGACTAACTAATTGTATTTTTGATTATTATGTGTTTTTTAGATAGCAATGAGAGAATCAAAATTTGGAACAGCTCTAGTAATAACCAGTTCCGAAGAAAGTGGTTTATATATTCTAGGATTCAAAGTAGACCCAGAAGAAAAGCTACGAACACTTTACAAAGAACTATCATCTTTATGTACCGTATATGCAACAAAACCTATTTTTGGTATAGAATATAAATGGTCATTAGGAACACCACAAGATGAACGTAATCATTTAATCGAAGATTTTGAGGAGTTCGATGAACAAAAAAATCAAATTTCAAATTGTATTTCTGCGTATTTGGCTGATGAAGGACATGAAAAAGATAGACTTCCTGTTTTTAGTCCTGAATTAGGTTTGGCAGTAGAGAGTCTTAAAGAGGGGTATAGTTTGCAAAAACTGTGGGAAGTAATTCCATCATAGTTTGTTTAATAAAATTTGAAGTATAATTTTTTGTTTTTTTTTTAAACATTAACTATACACTCAGTGAATGTGGTCAAACTAATCAAAATATATATTTTTTTAAATTGAGAAAAACCTTTTCATTCAACCAAACTTGACGTGCTTTTTTCGATCTTGCGTTCTCTGGCCGCTTCCATGGGGATGATTGAACTTTGGTTTCGATGTCATAGCAATATACCCATGTTTCGTCACCAGTTATGATTCTTCTGAGGAAATCTGGATCGTCGTCGGTGGTATTAAACACCTTCTGAGCGATATTCATCGACGTTGTTTTTGGTCTAAATTGAGTACTGTTGGAACAATCTCAGCTGCCACACGTTTCATGACCAAATTATTCATTGATTCGTCGTTACCATTTGTACACTTTTGGTTTACTCATGGTAGATTCACCAAATGCTACAGTCAACATTTTAGGTGCATTGCCATACTATATTTTATTTTTAACGCAAAATTTAATGCAGATCCTTTGATCCATTTTGCTCGATAGTAGAAAATCGAAGAGTATACTTAAACACGTCAAACCTTTCTGTCTGTCAAACACAAACTAACAATGCTATTAACAACAGATATTAGGGACATGTTTACCAAAACAAGGAAAAAGAATCAAACCCGTAAAATTGAAAATTCTTGTTTCTTATTGAACAAACCTGGTACTTGTTAAAGATTGAAAGATAGAAAAATCTCCCGTGGCTATTTAAAACGAGCTTCAGCGCAACTAAATCGTTGTAAAAAGTCTTTAGTCATATTGCAATTGCGCGCAGCGGTCAGGTTTCTCAAGCGATTGTCCTAAACCCATCATGCAATTTCGCGCACGCCTTTAAAAATGTATGCTGTGATTGCGTGCATAGAAATATCTGCAGTGGCTTTTATGTTGGCGTGGTTTTAAATTTTGAACCTTCTATGAAAAAAAAAGGGTGTGGCAGTCAGTGGGACTGCCGGCAGAAGTTATACTTCTATGCACTGTTAACTAATAAAACTTAATAACTACAAACACAGGCAAGTAGAAATAATTTTTTTTTTAAATTAACTGTATTCAATTAAATAAATACTTAGAAAAATAAGACCAGTTGATGTGTGTCCTTACTTCAAATTTAACGCACTTTGAACTGCACTTTTCAGTAACTTTGCAGGAACAGGTTTTAACTCACACGCATGTCTTCGAATCAAAAGCATAGTGAAGGATATAATGCAACCATGTGACGGTATTTTAGACTACAATACAATACTCATTACTGAATATTATTATTAATATAAAATACTAAACTTAATATGTATACTTACTGGACAGAATTTTAAAATAATATGTCAAACATAATGCGATACGTCAATGTAATACAATAACAATAGCTCAGACTGTTTGTTGTATATCTATCTTTTTCAATGCAATGAATGTTTAAACGGTATTCAAAGGACTAAAGATAGTGATGACTAATAACATGTAGTAAATATTTCATCTTTGTTTTTACCGAACAATATACCTTATATGTGCTTCTGTCTCTCTCTTACTCACACCATTACATATGTAATGATTTTTCCCATTTAGCTAGACACTAATTCATTCCACAGAGTGTCCGAATAGAAGTATAACTTCAAAAAAAATTATTGTTAGAAACTGTATTGTAAAATATGTAAACAATTTTAAAATATCTCACCTTAATTTTCATTTCCATCGCGGTTGTGCTCGTCCAAACGTTCTAAGAGAATAGTTTCATTATGATCCACTCGAATAGATGCTTTTCATAATTTGTTCGTACACCGATATTTTGTACACGTCGATTGTACCCTATCTTTACGAAATGTAAAATTATGAATTACAATTAATTTGCTACCACTTTCACTCAACATGAACTCCATTTTCAAAATACTATATATTTAATATTTCATTCCTATATTTATAGTGTCTTCAACCAATAAGAAATTACAAAATATCATTATGGAAACAGATCAATCGTAAGAATTTATATATTCCCTAATGTTATATGTTTTGAAAAATTTAGTAGGTACCTGCATTAATTGCCTTAATCCTCCCGTTGCGCGAAATCACAACATGAATCTGATGAGCAAATTTCAGTACCCCAAGCGGGATTTGACCGCTGTGCGCAATCACAACTTACCGATTTTTTTCAGGTGTTTATTTTAAGTTTATTGGTGTTTTTGAAATTCGTATTTGTTAATTTCTAAAAAAGAAATACCAGATTTTTATTTCCTTGGTAGAATTATGAGTTTTTCAAGGATAATAAATTGACAAACAAAAGGATTTTCAACAATTTGATTTTGTAGGTGCATTATGAAGAAAAGCTGTGAATATTTTTAGTCCGCTTGAAGAAGGAAATTGGAAATTATAATACCGGGAGTATTTCGAATATTCTCGGAAGGTTTTATTAGGTATAATTTTGAATTGTTTTTCTTGGAAGTAGTACAAGGATAATTATTCGATAAACGTGTTTTTATTTGCAGTTCTGTTAGAGTTTTTAATGATACATTAATCTTCTTAAAATTTATAAGAATTTATTACCTTAATAGCTTTAAGAGAAAAAACTAAATGGTCTTTTAAATGTATGAATTAAACTTTATTAAAAAGTGGTAAGTTTGTGTAAAATTTCATTCAAAAATAAAAGTACAGATTGGATATTTAAATATTATTAAGACCTAATCTTATTTGCTTACATCATGAAATTATAAATCATGTTTAACCAAATAAACACAAAAAAATTGTCGTCTATGTCTCCTTATTTATACGTTTGTAAAATTAACTGAAGGTTCAAAATTATGTTTCACGTGCTCTGATCCAACCTACATAAAGTCAGTAAAGACTAACATCAAATTATTATCGTTCTTTTTCTTAATGGTAAATTAAGTTAACAAGATAATAAAGGAATGCAAAATTGTTATAAATGAAAGCAGAATTTGAACAGTATGTATACAACAACTGTAGCAAGTGATATATGTATATAATATACAAGTTATTTTATTAAAAATTTAATAAAAATGATATAACAGTAAACATTTAACGACTGATTTTGACAATGTAAGTATTAACCTTACTATATATGTTAAGTTAGGTTTTAAAAGCTTTGAAAAACGCAACCTAATTGCATAATTCAAATGTATTTACGAATTATTTTCTGCTATTAAGCCGGATATATAGAGGTTTAGTGTGACATCATCTAATACCAATTATTTTTGATATGTGAATATCAAAACAAAGGAATGGTATGATGAAGAACGCCAAAAATTTACAGAAGAAATCAGAAAATTAAGATTTAAAAATTTAACAGGAATAGTAACAATACTGTTAAATACAAATAAAGCAGAAATGGAAACAAACAATGATATTAAAGATGATCACATGGAAATAGAGGTACATACTAAGCAAGAAATAATACCTAAACGAAATAAAGGGTTTAAAAAATAATAAATGTTCAGGAATAACAAAAATATCTGCTAAAATGATAAATCAGGAGGGGAAAAATAAAAAAAAAGACTGATAAAAAGCATATGGAAAACGGAAAAATTGCCAATAGAAATTTCAAAAGCAAGGATATGCCCTATACATAAAAAAGGTGACAAAATGTTATGTAAAAATTATAGAGGTACTGCGCTACTAGAAATAGTTTACAAAATCTTGACACAGACAATAAGGAATAGATTAACTCAATATTTGGATAAAATTTTGGGCGAATATCAAGCTGGTATTAGAAGCAATAATCTTTGCCTTAAAAGAAATTCAGACTACATGTTACGAACATAAAATGGTAATATATGTCTATGTCTACGACTGAGTAAACAGACAGCAGATGTACCAACTAATGAAAGACATGGTTCTACTAAGTAAAATTGTTAGAATGGTAAAAATTACTATGGATAATACAACAAACGAAATAGCATGGAAAGGTTATAAGTCAAGTAATTTTGAAACAAAGGAAGAATTACGACAAAGAGATCAACTATCAACGCCTCTTTTCAATTTGGTATATAATGGAATAATTAGAAAAACCAGGATAAACATGCGGGAAACAATATTTAGAAATGGTCACCAATGTATCGCATTTACAGACGACCTAACACTGTTAACAACAAGTAAGAAATAACTAAAAAGGTTCATGAAAATTATAATAAAAGAGGCAAGAAAACTTCGGTGTATCCGGATTGCAGCGATAGGTATCAAATGCTAAAGTCAAACAACCGTATTGCGGCCGTCTAAGATTTTTGCCCTCAATACCCCATGACCGGAGTGCGGCGGGCGACAGGTAGGCCAATAAAGATTAGGGTAATGACACCCTGTCGTTATGACGGTTTATAATCCTTAAAATACCTGATTGGCAAAATTTCCCAAAATGAAAATCATGGATTTCTTCTGAGAAATTTTATAAACGCTTTAGTAAAGGTTATATGCGTTGTGTTTTTATTGCTAATATCCAACTGATTTTGCCTACACTCGAATAGGGGTATCAATCAGTGCTAGCAAAATTTAATAAGAGAACGTTAATGTCTATATTAATAATTTAATTAGGAGTAATAGTTGATTGGGAATATTGGGGTGGTGGACAAAATATTACAGAAATTTACCAATAATATTCATTGAAAAATGGGCGGGTAAAAAGTAAATACTTAAATTTTGTAAAATTCCCAAGGTAATTAACTATATTGCTACAGATGTGTCTTTCAAACAAAATAATAACTCGTGACGAAGAATAATAAAGGTTCAAGTTGTAAATCCCATGTCTATAAGGAATAAACTTTTATAATATGAATACAATAATATACAAAAAATACGTGATGAGAATAATAGCAACAGAATCACAAAAAATAAAATTTAAACTAAGATAAATAATTCTAAGAAACACGCTACGTGACCATTACATCTTAGTAACAGAAAAAGTTTTGAATAGAGCAGAAAACCATGCCATAAACTTAATGATTATTTAATGAAACTACCCTTACTCATACCTTGCTCCTTGATATTATGGATTGATATTATGGATTGGTTGTCCTGCTGAAAGGGATTGATATTTAAGTCAAAAATCCTTTAATGTAGGGGTTAATTGCCCTTAATACGTCTACCTGATGGCTACCGCCGCAGTCCGGTTGTGATTTCATTTTTACCTGTTTCTTGGGAGCTACGAGTGATCAATTATCGCCGCAATCCGGCTCAGCCCGAAAACTTGGACTTGCAATAAATAACCAGAAAACAAAATAAATGGTAATGGGTGAAATAGAAGTAAAAGATAACATATTATAAATAGACGAAGAAAAAACCTACATGCTCAAAAGAGTTAAAGAAGATGGTTACCTGCTTGTTTAAATAGATAAAATGAGACACGAGAAGCAGGAGATAAAGGAAAGAATAGCAAAAGCAAAAAGTATGTATTACGAAAACTAATGACATCCAATTACGTGTTAAGAAAAGTAAAACCTACAATTTACGAGACATTTACATATGCCAGCGAAACATGGGTGCTTAACAAATCAGAAATAAACCTCTTGGACAGATGAGAGAGA
Organism: Altica lythri; assembly: GCA_964028335.1. NCBI lineage: Eukaryota > Metazoa > Arthropoda > Insecta > Coleoptera > Chrysomelidae > Altica > Altica lythri. The sequence continues at coordinate 30,597,781 of OZ034809.1, read as the reverse complement.
AAAATACAAAGATCAATTTATGGAGTTGTGAAAATAGATGAACAGTGAAGAAGAAGAAATAACAAAGAATTAGAAGAATTATATAAAGATCCAAAAATAACGACTGTTATTAAATCTCAGAAAATACGATATTAAGAACACGTCAAAAGAATGGGAATAGAAAGAACGCCGAAAATGGAACTCTCAAAAAAGCCAATAAAAAAAAAAGAAGGAAAGGTAGACCAAAAAAGAGATGGAAAGACAACGTATATAAAGAATTGCAAAGAAGTAACATTGAGAAGTGGTAAGAAAAAGCATTAGACAGAAGTGAATGGAAGAAAGTGGTTAAAGAATGTAGAAAAAGACTTTAATAAAGACAAATTGTTATTAAAATAAGTAATGTAATGTAATTTAATGTAATCTTTTTAGTCCTAGACCGTCAAGTCCTGTTGAGCTTTTTAAATAAAAAATAAAATATAAAAAAATAATTCTTTGGGCGCAATGAATTTCATCCGATTTCATTTATGGCACCATGAAACTCGTCCGATTAGGTGCTAGGGATTAAAAATACACCATGAATTTCATCAGATTTTATATTTAAACATTCACCACGTGAATTTATATAGGAATACGTACACAAAAAAAATATATTTAGATATTTATTTTAAGAAATATATTATTGTGAATTTCATCATTCCTTCTATAAATTATTAATAAATTAGAAAACCCAATAAAATATATTCTCCTTAAAAGGGGGTAGCTAGGTAGGTAATGAAAAGTAAATCGTCATAAGGTTATGATGAAATACCAACGTTTATCATAATAAGAGTTTTATCTGTAATTATAGAGCCACTTACTCATGTGTTTCAGTACTGGTTGTAACTAAAACAGAAGTAAAATTCAATGATCATCATTTTTCATAAATAGGTCTATTTTATATATTAAGAACGTATTTTTTGTCAAACCGTTGTAAGTAAATTTGTAGTCAATCTCCTATTTACTACCTGTTGACCTCTGTTGACATTCTGTATGATGGTTGTGCTTCATAATTCAATTGATTCTGCAGTTATTCTGTCACAAATTAATATAGGTAGTGCCAAGTTTTAATTCCAGAAATAAATTAACATTTAGGTGTAATAGAGCAAGAACAAATATCCTTAGAAAATCCCCAATAAATGTAATGTGTACGAACTATAATAATAATACTGCTACTATTTTCTTGGACTAATAGATTGTTTAAATATTTAGTTAGATATAAGTTTTTCTATTATGTAAATTTTGTAAATTGTCCTATAAATGGATTACTGTTGGGCAATAAAGCTATTATTATTATTATTATTATTATTATTATTATTATTATTATTATTATTATTATTATTATTATTATTAAAACATAAAAGATGTTAAGAGAGTCTACAAATTTAATAGTACAACAAAAGGTAGAATGCAACAGACTCGAATTTACTCGTGGAATAGACCTTGACTACAAGGCTTAACATAAGACCTCTAACATTTACCAAGAAGGAACTTAAAAGGCACAGATACTTTAAGCTTTAATAGTACAAATATACAAGTGGTGTGAGACGTTAAATAATACATTGGGGTGATATTAGAATTAAAACACACCACGGAACTACTATCTTGAATATATAACCAAGAGAGCGATAATCACTTTAATGGTGGCCAAATGCGCCTATGCAAAACGTAGGGTTTAAAACAAGATAAATATGATATACTGGAATTATAATAAGGTGGTTAAACCAACAGTCACATACGCGTCTTTGGTATAGTGGACAAAGATACAACAAAAAAAAATTATGCAATAAATTTAATTAAAATGTAGTAAGGACAAATTGTGATGTACAATCATGTATGGAAAATATTTTTGAAGAAAAATAAATTAATTATATTTAAATGCAAATCAATAAATTGTTGTTTTAATTATTTATTTTTTAAATATTCAACCAAAAAAAGTGCATTTTTTCATTTGAATATACTTTTTAGAACAACTATACAATTTTTATAGTTATCCTGGAGATTATAGGAAAATAAAAAAAAAATCGATATTTTAGAAAGAAACAAATATTTTCTTCTCATGTTTGAGATTTGTCAAGTTTGAAATTTGTCATGTTTTGACATTTGTCGTGTTTGACATTTGACATTTTGAACTTATAATATTTCACATTTGCCATTTATGACATTTTTGAATTTTTTTATCAATAATGACATTTGTTATTTGCGAAATTTGACATTTTGTTACAATGGACTTTTGTGAGATTTAATATTTTTGACACATATCAGTTTTGATATTTAACTTATGACATTTTTAACGGTTGAATTTGACATTTCTAACATTTACGACATTTGACATTTTTGACCTATAACATTTTCGATATTTGACATAATATGACATTTTAACGTCTAAATTTGACATTTATAACTTTACGCCCTACTTTTTTGACATTTAACAAATTAATTTTCTGCATTTTAAACATTAAAATTATTTATTTACACATAATTATTATAAAATAGTAAACAAATATATATAAATATTTTCCCTTTATGATAAAATACAGTAGTTTAAGCAATTATTTTGTAAAAAAAATTATCCCATATCTTTTTAAATAAATAATTGGTAAAAAAATTAAAGACAATTATCGACAATTAACAATTAAATATAATAATGACGTTTATATATTCGTGAAATTTATTTATTTTCTAATTAGTATTATTTTTACTCCAGAAAAACAATGAGGTAAACTGTGTTATTTTCTTTTTTTGTTGTTATTTTTCAAAATTTAGTGTAAAAACATTAAAATATCATTTATAACAAAAAAAAATGTTATACTTTCATTTAAATATAGTTCTTAGGACAACTATACAATTTTCATAGTTGTCCTGACGAATGTATTAAAATAAAAAAATTGTGAAAAATATCGAAAAATTTATATTTTTTGAAAAAGAAACAAATATATTCTTCAGGACAAGGTTTTTTACATTTTTTTTATTGACATCTTTACAAATTTAATTCAAAAACATAAAAAAAAGAAATTTGTGACGTTTGATGTTTTCCAAATTTTTTATTTGATATGTCTTTTAGGACAACTATACAATTTTTGATAGTTACCATTAAAATAAAAAAAAAAATGTGAAAATTGCCTAAGAAATTTAAATTTTGTCGATTTTTTTAAATTTTCATAACTTTTATTTGAATTTTACTAAAAAAACTCTCCAAAGTTCATTTAAAAAAAAAAAATGTAAAATTTTTCATTTTAATCTATTTTTTAGGACAACTATACGACTTTCATAGTTATCCTTAAAATTATAGTATTATAAAAAAAATGTGAAAAAAAATTGTGAAAAAAAAATTGTGAAATTTTTCATTTTAATCAATTCTTCAGGACAACTATACGACTTTTATAGTTATCCTGAATATTATAGTAAGATAAAAAAAGTGTGTGTGCAACCTTTACGCGCGATTGAAGTAAAACTTATTTGACGTACATCATCGCAAAATAAATTCAAATTCAAAATATGTTTATTAACAAGTAGCTACAGGTTTTTGATTTTTTCGTTTATTATTATTATTTATTGATGAAAGAGTAAAATATTCTTGAGAATTCTTTATTCAAGTGACAACTATTTTGTTTTGTAAAATATCTAAAATTCATTAATTTCACTTTCACGTTTTAAAAAATTTCGACAGAAATTAACGGTTAGGTTAGGTTAGCTAATCAAAAGTTTTGACGTACCTATCGCAAAATGTATCGCAAGGAAGTCAGTAGAAACATAAAGAACTGTGTGTGTGAAAATAAATAAATTCAAATTCAAAATATGTTTATTAACAAGTAGCTACAGGTTTTTGATTTTTTCGTTTATTATTATTATTTATTGATGAAAGAGTAAAATATTCTTGAGAATTCTTTATTCAAGTGACAACTATTTTGTTTTGTAAAATATCTAAAATTCATTAATTTCACTTTCACGTTTTAAAAAATTTCGACAGAAATTAACGGTTAGGTTAGGTTAGCTAATCAAAAGTTTTGACGTACCTATCGCAAAATGTATCGCAAGGAAGTCAGTAGAAACATAAAGAACTGTGTGTGTGAAAATCATGAGAAATCTAATATATTCTTTCGTATTTTAAATGTTAGCTGTCAATCAATTTCTAACAAAACTAATAGAATAGACCTAATCTTAAAGCAATATGAACCAGACATATTATGTCTCTCCGAAACATGGTCCAATAATGACAATATCGGCTACATACGATTTAATAATTAGGTACTCTGTTACTGTTACTTCAATAGAACTAATAAATCACATTGCAGTGTACTAATTTTGACACAATCTTCCATAGAAATTAAGAAACACGATTTTTTGACTAATTTATCACTTGAAGTAGATATTGAAATCTCCAGTATCTCTTTTAAAATACTGTAAACCACCTGTTGTATATTAAATATTTATAAATCCCCATCTGGAAATTTCAATACATTTATAGATAGACTATATAGTGCATTAAATTTCTGTACAAATAACTTTATATCTTTTATTCTTTGTGGAGATTTCAACATTGATTTTTTAAACGATTCACAGGAAAATAAATTGTATGCATATAGAGTACTCACTCGTTTTTATTTAATATTTTTTCATCACATTCTTCATTAATAATTCCACTTTGTTTATTTATATTTAAAACAAACACTGTTTACACAAATTTTAGGCGTACAACTATTCACCAACAATGTATTTTGATTGACAAGCTGTCAATTTGACTGGTCAGCAAAATATGTATATTATGTTGCCTACCATAATATACAATTACAGATTTAACTTTTATTTAATATAGTAGGCGGAATCGTGTTAGGTTTTTTGTATAGTTTATCCAAAACCACTTGAATAGGCGCGGTCAACGCTCTTTTCAAATTTCCAAGAATTCTCTTCATGGGCGTACAGGTGTGAGTCGGGAAGTTAAAAGCAACATTAAATAAATATTTTACTAGGTTCGTTCATATAATGACGTTCTTTTGAGTTTCCCCTGGTAAAATCGTAAAAATAATTCCTATCCAAGTGGGTCTAGTTATACTATATCAGGTTTTTTGCGTTACGTTAAAATATGAGGTCACGTCCGTTATAATTACTGAGTTACCCCTAGTCGCGCCTAAAGAAGTTTTACTTCAAAAACTGAGCTAGTTCCAATGACTTGCTTGCCTTGGCATAACCTGCCACTTTAACAGCAGCAATACAGTGTTTTTAGACCTTCCTGTGATTTACTTAATAGTAAAGAAAGAGGGAAAATTTCTACAAGCTGCAAAAAATTTAAGCAGCAATTTTTGTTTAATCAGGACACAATAAAAAAATGCATAAAACTAAAGAAATGGAACATGAAATGCGATGCGTAAGAGAAAATAATTTCAGGAATTATAGATCTAAGGTAATTAACATATGTACAGATAGTCAGTTGTCTGTTCGAGTTTAAAGGCCCCTGGAGTGGTCTTCATGCTATTAAACGAATGCCGAATAGAACTCGATATCCTGACGGAACATAACTATAGTTTGGGTGCAAGAACATAGAGAAACACAAGGCAACAAACTTGCTAATAAACATCTCTGGCCAAGAACGGAGCAAATAGTTATTTATGATATGAGTGTTAAAAGTGAGGTTTTATTTTGTGAGTGAAAACGTTTCACGAACAAAATAAAATCACTTTTAACACAAATACCATACCAATGTTTTTTGTACAACTTCCCTATTTTGATAATGAAATGAGCGAATTTGCAATGACAATAAACCAAACTGTGTTAAAAGTAAACTAAACCGTGTTAAAAGTAAACTTGTTTACATGGCAACGTGTTAAAAGTATTTTTAACACGCTGTTATGTAAACAATCGTTTTTAACATTGTTTGCTATCATTAAAAGTATCACTTTTAATGACAGTTGTACAAAAATATATATTGAACACACGTGTGCCAGAGCAAAGTCAGCAGGAATCTATGATTTATTACGATTCATTACAGAATTACTTAAAAGTCATGCACCTCTTAAGGGACTGCAAAGAAGGGACTCTTTAATGAAGGGTAACTAAAAGAATTAAACACAAAATGTACCATTTCAAGGCACTAGATCGGAAAACACAGTTAATTTTTTAAGACTTTAAAGTGCCTCCAAAAACATATAGCATCCTTTAGACCTATACAAACTAGAAAAGAGTACCAAGAGCTTAGAGGGTGACATGAATCATTGAAAGAAGTACAATATGTCTAACTAGGTTGCAGTACGACAGGTGTGTTAGACTGCAACCATCTAAAAAAATTATACCAATTGCTACCTACAAATTTCTGTTAAACTAAAATTTTCTTACTTATTACAATAATGCTAAATTTTATGCTGTGTGGCAAATATAAAAGCAGTCAATAAGGCCACTGTCAAGTATAAATCTACAAATAATGCTAATGTTTTGTAGGTACCTACTATTTTTTCCTCTCTTGGTTAAATTAACCCCGATTTCAAAGTAAATGTGAGCGTAGGTACTTTTTACATACTTCAAACATAAATTAAGACATTATCGAACGCATTTTCGAAGAAGATGGTCATCCTAAAATGTTGCATTTTTAGTGCTTTTAATCACCGTCAAAGTTCTATCGAAGCTGTCTGCCTCGTTGAATTTCATTTATTTACTTTATGATACCACACTCAGAAAATTTTTAAGCACTAACACGATGACGAGCGTCACAAAAATAAAGTTATTTCACCTTATACAGCAACAAACTTAAAAGGTCTATGAGAAAAAAAATGATGGGGATTCTATGAGGGAGTTGGTAATCTAGCACCAACAATACGTTTCTAAAAAGTTATTTCAAAAGAGACTATTATGGTATTTGACTAATGAAAAAAACAAACGGCGAATACTTTAAAATATAAGAGAAAATTATAAGAAGCTTGTTAGACGCTTACTTTTCTGGAGCAGTGACTGTTGGTAACAACACTAACAACTACTTGGTGTTCGAAGCAAGAACTTTTAGCCAATCCTAATATTATTTCATTCACTAAAACTGATTTGACGATTTGACGTACGGATCGCAAAATAAATATTAAATTACAATTCAATTATATTTATTGTCTATATACTTTACAAAAAATGATATAATGTTATATTTATATTATTCATGAGAACTAGGAATTTGAAATTTATCATTATTTTTTATATATAAAATAATAGGTTTATGATAACTAAAAATAACTAAAATGTGAAACATAGATTTTACTCTCTAAATACCTTTATGTATTTGAAACCGAAAGAAGATTATACTACAATAAATACACAATAGTCTTTAAAAATCAGTCAATACAAACAAAATTTAAATACCACAACAAAAAACACAAAAAAAACACCTCACCAACAAATAAATAAACAATTTACTTTATTTCAAATGCCAAGCCACACCCGTAATAAATCTAAACAAAGTAAACTTTAATCATGTGTATACAACTCTCTTAACACTTGAGTGTCTAATGAGTTGCCTATATTAATGGAGCGGCCAATGCAATTACTGCTACTTCCGTCAGAAAAACCATCTAAGTTACCCTCCAGTCGCGCCTAAAGAAGTTTTACTTCAAAAAACCTTTCGTTAAGATAATTTCATTTTCAGAAAAGGTAAAATACCTCGGAGTTATCATCAACAGTAAACTTACGTGAAATTCAGATTTCGCAAATATAACTGCAAAAGCTACAAGAATTACTTGGGACTTGCCGTAGGATTTTTATTTTATAAGTTTATATTTGTTTTAGATAAATGGATTCAGTAAATTATAAGAACAGCATCAAAAACCATATTTTTAAATCTGAGCCAACGTTATCAAATAGTTTGGAACAGAAAATATTATCACAGGAGCCACTTCTTAAAAGAAATGATAAAGTAACAGTCACAAGGTATTAATATATACATTATACCTAAATGTTGTAATATAATAAAATAAAATGAAAATTAACATGTCTAGTGTGTAGAATAGAGTTCTAAATAGTTATCAGGCTGCAAAAATCAATGTCGAATAGCATATCTTCAAAATTGTTGGTTATTACGCTGGTCAACAAAATTTTATCTTTGTGATGCCACATGGACTTTTTTGATATGTTTTACTTTAATTTAGTGGTTGTAAGTAAAAACAAGCTGTTAAAGAAATTGTTATCCAATAATTTTATTCAATCGAGTAATTCAACATAATAAAGGAAAAAACAATTATAGCTTTATGATTATAATGTAGTTAGTTAACTATTATTTTTGAGATAACTATCAACGGATTTTTGAAATTTAGAAATTATACAAACAAGAAATTATTTAAATGACATTAAGGAGAAATTGAAAAAATGTCACATCCAGTGGGACACGAACCCACTACTACTGCCTTTATAGGCAGGCATGCTTTAACCATTTAAGCTATTGGATGCTCAAGTGGTTAGGAAGCGAAACGTTATAATGAACTAAAATCCCGTCAGATATGACATTCACTCATTTCCTCCTTAAGCACATGTTACATGACGTTAATGAGAGAGAAGATTTGTCAAATCGACAATTGAAACATCAAACTCTAAGTCACTTAATTTGTGCCCTGTCTTATATTTTTATTCGGTTAGGAGACCGGAACCATTGATTTTTAGTAAACTATTATTTTTGAGATAACTCTCAACGTATTTTTGAAATTTTTGAAATTTAGAAATTATACAAACAAGAAATTATTAAAATGACATTATATTATATTATATTATTGTGAATATTATATTATCCTTGGTATTAAATTATTAGTCCAATCAATAAATGACCCAAAATGAGGTGTAGAGTGCGTGAGTAAGTAACTAAGCGATTCCTTCAGAAACTTGTTCAGGGGGCGTAGGTTGGTAACATACCAAAAGTCCTGACTCCTAGGTGATGAGCGCGGGGAGGAGGGGGGTGTAAATGTACCAATTTTGGGTTTTTCGCTTATATCGCGAAAACGGTGCATCGGAGAGAATAGTTATTTATGATATAAGTGTTAAAAGTACATTTTTAAGGCACGCATATGTGAAGGTTTGCAGAATGAGGGAAGCGAATTCTGCAATTCACATGAGTGCCTTAAAAGGTACTTTTAACACGTATATCATACAATATTTTTTCTACAAACAAAAAATGCAATAATACAGTTTGAATTAAATTTTAAAAACCTTTATTAATACATCCATATTACGTACCTTAGCAACCATTGTTGATTTAATTGTTTACGAATGTTTTGATGCATCTGTCAGACGTTTGTTAGTTTTATTTAAAACGTAGTTAGGGTTGTAGATTTTTCTTAAAATGGAGGAAAGTAATGAAAATGATCCATTTGAAGACATAGAGGCGGCGGCCAATAGAGCAATTCTCGATTTGTTGCCGAGAAAATCCAGGGTTCAATACGATATAGCCTATAATGGTGTGAAGCAAAATGCGTTTCTGGAAAATATACTGAAAATGTATTTCTGGCCTATTTTGAGGAGAAAGCAAAGGTATGGAAGGCATCATCTCTGTGGTCAAATTATTCGATGATCAAATCTATGCTACATATAAATAGCGACGTAGATATCAGCAAATATATTAAGCTTATCGCGTATTGACGTTTGCTTTCAAAATTTGACAATTCACTTTTACCAGCAGTGCCATAAACATTTTAAGGCACTCAGTGCTATAAAGTGATTTTAAGGCACTCAGTGTCCTAAAGTGACATTTTTAAGGCTTCTATGGAGTGCTAAAAATGGCATTTTTAACACGTTTGTAGAAAAATATTTTTAAATAATAAAATGGAGTTCTTAAAATTATCTAAAACTTTTATATCATATGTTTTTTTCTAATTCCTAACCGTTTTCGAGCTATACCCTCGGAAAAAGATTAAATTTACAAAAAAAATCAATTTACGTCAAAATATTCATAAACATTGCATTTTATTGTCTAAACCTATTCATAAACGAAAAGTATGAATAGGAAAGAAGTTGTAGATTTTTAAATTCCCTTTTAGAATATATATATACATATGCTGATTAATGTCCAACCCGCCTAAAATTACAGCTATTTTAAAACTTGTATAGCATTTTGCAATTTTCAGAAAATTAGTTTGTATATCATATTCTTAACCCACAACCTTTGTTCGTTCATCTAATAACATATATGGCCACTTATAAGCAAGTTATTAAATAAAGTAGAAAAAATAATAATGATGACAAATTTCACACTTTATTCTACAGATAGTTTCGTTACACCAATACAATAATAATTGTAAACCCCATTGTTCTCAATATATTCCTAATGTTTTACTCTCAACTTTAAAAGTAATCAAATTTTCATCCTCTTTGAACTTGAGGGCCCAGGCAATGATTGTTCTTCCATGGCATCTTCTTCCTCAGTAGCGGGTGGCTCTTGCTGAATGGGCTCTCCATCGTCTTCATCATCCTCACCGTCAACAGGCACACTTTTCAGGCACTTCTCTTGTCAGTGGAGGCACGCTGCAGAACAGATGAGCATCGCTTTTCGGTAGCCACATTTTCCTACACCTCATTCCTTGACTGGACTATATATGTAAATTCATGTTAAAATTTAGTCAAAATTAGGAATTTTATTAACTTCATCACAAAATTAATGTTAAAAGTAAATCGAAGCTGGAAAAGCAGGAATTAGTTAAGAGTAATTACAGAATTCCTAACAGGCGGCGCACAAATAAATAAACTGTCCAATAACGAATGAAGATTTAGGAATAAACCGCAAAAGAATCCAGGGTAATTTTGCAACCATATAGTATCCATCCTTTAGATCTTTACAATACAAGATCCCAAGATATTGGAATAGGTACTATTAACTAATGGAAAAATTGCAATAAGCCTAACTAGGCTCAAGTACGACCGGTGGCTATGAGTGACAGCTTTAAGAATAAATAAAAAGAAGGATTATCAAGATACCTCCGAGTTCGCCCTAGTGTAATACAAATTCTAGGGCAATGGATACAAAATCGCTGCTGAAAAATGTTTTTATTGTTTTACTTTTTTTATAGTTCACAAGAGTAAGTATTCCTCACTAACTTCATAGCAATTCGCGTCGCTAATGCAGATTCTATTGAATCCGAGCTTAGTGCTCACACACATATGCACAATTAAAACTTCTAATATTTTGTAATAAACGACTTTAGTTTATAGGAAAATTTTTATTTTTTAGATTACCTGTCCGTAAATTTCCTTACATTCGAGCTGTCTCAAAAAAAGGGCACTGCAATATCTTTCCTACAAATATCGATAAAACGCATTTTCTACGAGATATATTCACAACTTTAGTTGATTTAAAATGGAGATACGTAATGACAACTTTTACATTGGGATTCTTTTTATCTTGGACAATATTTGCAAGCCTCTGGTGGTTAATAGCTCATTTTCATGGTGATTTTGAAGAACACCACCTTCCTATGCATCAAAAAGCTTACAATTGGACACCTTGTGTGACCGATTTATACGATTTTTCTTCTTGCTTTTTATTTTCAGTGGAAACTCAACAAACTACTGGTTACGGCGAGAAGAGACCAACTGAAAGATGTACTGTTGCTATAGTACTTATGTCAATACAAAATATTGTGGGATTAGTAATAGATGCTTTTTTAGTAGGTATAATTTTTGCTAAATTAGTACGTCCCAAAAAAAGATCAGAAACTATACAGTTCTCCAAATATGCTGTGATATCTATGCGGGATAATACTTTATGTTTAATGTTTAGATTAGGGGATATGCGAGAGAAAAGTAGAATCATAGAAGCTAAACTAAAAGTACAGCTGGTCACACAAAATGTCTCAAAAAGTGGAGAAATTCGTAATAATTACATGACGAAATTAAACATTATTATAGATAATTGTGAAAATGATCTAATATTTTTATGGCCTATTACAGTTGTTCATAAAATCGATGAAACATCCCCATTTTTCCACTTATCAAAGGATGATCTAATTGAACAAAATTTTGAAATTATAGCAACTTTAGAAGGTACTATTGAAAGTACAGATCAAAAAACACAAGCTAGAACTAGTTATTTATCATCAGAAATTCTATGGGGGTACAGATTTGAATCTGTTATGTCTGTTTGTCAACAAAAATGTGGATATAAAATTGATTATTCTAAATTTGATAGACTCTGTGAAGACAATGATACATTAGACTATTCAGCATATCAATTAAAATTGCGAAATAAAGGCAATTCTAGTAATAAATTAAATTAGTATAAGTAAGCTTTTCTATGTTATTTACGAAAATAAAATTATACTAAAAAAACTTATTTTATTACCTTTTTAGGCGTATTTGCGCACAAAATGAACCACAATATTCCTTGTATTTCGGCATGCAATGTCATGAGCTTCTGCAGAGGCACAGTAAAGAAAGGAAGGGTATAAGTTTTAAATGGGGTTGTGGTTTGCTATTGGATATTGAATTTCAACAAATTGTACCAATCTTGATGGTCGACATAAACCATATATCACAGAGCCGTAATCTATGCGAAATTGAATTAATGTGTGATATTTTAATATTTTGTATAATTTCTTAGTGTTTTCATTAATTTTTTCTATATTTTTATAATCTCTTATCGTTCTTTATAATATTATACATTGTTGGGACGTGTTTTATAAATTTCATATTGATCAGTCGTTTTACGAAAGTCTGCTTGTTAGAAACTGTTTTACTTATAGTATTTTTTTAATGTTTGGGATATGCGGTTAATTAGGCCTATCAGGTAATAAGGCCTGAGTATTAAAAATACTACAACTTAAAATGTTCAAATTCGCTGAAGGGAACACTCATAGTTAGCTAATACTCCTATACAGCTCTTCAAACTTTTCGCGACTTGTCACTCGTTTGTTTTGACCAGTGTGATTCGTTCGTGAGGAGCAGTTGTGCAGCACGAGTAATAAAAAATTATCCGACTCAATCTTGAGTAATTTTTATTATTAGAGATATGTATATATATTTTTGTACTATAGTTGTTTGTTTTCATACTTTTATCAACCTGTTAAATAAAATAATTTTCGAGATTCTTGCACTTTTCTGCATTTCTTTATACACGGTGCTAGCGGTTAATAAGGCCTACCAGATATAACAGGAGAAAAAAGAACTAAAAAAAAAACGTTAGTTTATATTTTCAAGCTTGTGAGGAGAATGGGATGAACAATGATTAAAATGCGACAAGTTTGTTCGTCAAGAATGTGCCCGTTTGACAGAGGAGAACTCTAATGTTGTAATTGTGAGTCTGGGCACAATTAATATCATACACACCAAGCAATACAACACATTACTCTTCATGAATACCGAATCTCACCTCATTTCAGTATATACGTATATAACGAACGCTCACACAGGAGTCCTATCGCCATTTGTGTTTTTTGACACATGTTTCCCTACCATCCTTTGCTTCCAAGTACCCAACACTTTTGCTAGCCAAGAGCAATACCTTACTTGGTTATGCCGCACTGATGACGGCTAACGAGCCAGAAACATGTATGTCTGTGGTTACCATTTCTACTCGTGGCCTTATGATCCTTTTTGCGTACATGCCCGTTAATTTGCCCCTTTTGTTTGTCATAAGTACGCATACTTGGCAACCTTTTTTGTTTTATATATATATAAATATATAACAATGATCCTTTTTGCGTATATGCCTGTTAATTTTCCCCTTTTATATATATATAATACATGTTTCCTTACCATCCTTTGCTCCCAAGTACTCAACACTTTTGCTGGCCAAGTGCAATACCTTACTTGGTTATGCCGCACTGATGACGGCTAACGAGCCAGAAACATGCATGTCTGCGGTTACCATTCCCTATTCGTGACCCTATGATCCTTTTTGCGTACATGCCCATTAATTTTCCCCCTTTCGTTTGTTATAGGTACGCATACTTGGCACCCTTTTTTGTTTTACATCCTGGGCTTGGAACGGCTCAAACACAATGAGTCCGTTTCGCCAACGCGGCGACGCTGTTCGTAGCCCCGAAATGTGGGCACAGCTGGCCGAAGCCACAAATGGCGATAGGACTCTTGTGTGAGTTTCATTGTTTGTGTTTTTTGGTTTTTAATACATGTTTTCTTACCATCCTTTGCTCCCAAGTACTCAACACTTTTGCTGGCCAAGTGCAATACCTTACTTGGTTATGCCGCACTGATGACGGCTAACGAGCCAGAAACATGCATGTCTGCGGTTACCATTCCCTATTCGTGACCCTATGATCCTTTTTGCGTACATGCCCATTAATTTTCCCCCTTTCGTTATATATATATATATATATATATATATATATAGCCGCAAAGGAAGCATCACTTGAAAATGCCAGCTGAGATGTTGGCGAAACGTCGTGAAGACACAAACAACCAAAACTGTTCATATATATATATATATATATATATATATATATATATATATATATATATATATATATATATATATATATAACGTGAAGTCAATCGTGGAGTTGCAGTCATATATATATATATATATATATATATAGGCGCTGATGAAGGTTAAAAACTAACCGAAAATTTCGCAATTTAAGAATAAAGTTCCTACTACTGGCGTTTTTCCATCAATTGCCCAACCCAGACGTTTCCTAAGCCTGTTATTTGAAAATATATATATATATATATATATATATATATATATATATATATATATATTGAGATGATATAAGTTACTATGCTATTTCAATTAAGTAAATATAAAGAAAATTAAAAAAATAGAGAAAAGGAAAATATATTCTCATTCCAAGGCAGAGTGCAAATGTAGTTAATTTGGGATAATTTATAATCGTCGTCTTCTTCTTAATACCTAAAAAGAAAAAATAAAACAAAATGAGATATTAAAATACACAAGTACATATAAGAGATATTCAAAGAATCAAAATAATATAATTTATCTATAACATATAAAATTCTAATAATCATGTATCAAATAGATAATGAGAGTAAATATTAAAAAAGTTTATAAATTTTACGATACCTTAGTAATTAAAACCGATTTTAAATAAATTAAGATAAAATGAAATAAGAAAACCAAATGTTAAGACATCAAGGTAAAGTTTTACATAAATTTCAGTATAAAATATTAGAACTCATAGAAGGAATTAAAAAAAGTTTGTACTTACTTTTAGAATAGACAATGTTTGTTCTCAAGACATATTGTGATTTGTTATTAGTTTAATTTCCAAATGAAAAATTCTGAAAATAAAAAGACATAAAAAGATTATATTGTAGATAAAATATTATAAAATTAACAATTCATTTAAAGTATAGCAGATTTTAAAAG
Organism: Altica lythri; assembly: GCA_964028335.1. Lineage (NCBI taxonomy): Eukaryota > Metazoa > Arthropoda > Insecta > Coleoptera > Chrysomelidae > Altica > Altica lythri. The sequence goes on along the minus strand of OZ034809.1, from coordinate 30,582,471 downwards.
AATGATTATTGTATTACATGTAAATAATGAGTTAAGTATTAGATTTTTAGTAATTTGATTTGACAAAGAATTAGTAGGCAAAAGATATTATAAAATTAACAACTCATCAAAAGTTTAGCAAATTTTAAAAGAATGTCTATTGTATTAAAATGTAAATAAGGAATTAGGTATTAGATTTTTAGTAATTTTATTTGATTAATAATTTAGTAGGCGAATAGAACATAATAATGATAGTGTAAGATTGTTTGGGGATTCAGTTGTTAAATTGTTGATTTCCTGAATCTCTCTCTTGTTTTTGAGCTTTTGAAGTGATAGCATGTAATAAATTTTGCTTCGTTAAAATTTCGATTTTTTATTTAAATACTTATAAAAGAAAGTATAAAAGTAGTAAAAAGTGTTAACAAAGCCACAAGACAACTCCTGATAGCCACTGGTAAGAATTAAAGTTCATATATATGGAGAAATAAATGTTAGGAATGGTGTGCTGAGCAGTTCAGTTATATGAATGCTTCCTGAGTAATTTAACTAAAGTAAAACTGGTTTCTAATAAGAAAGAGAGTATTAGTTTACTCACCGTTTGATGCAAGAGCAAATTATTTCCGGATGAAAAGCAAATTTATTCGTCTACATCTATAAAGTGTCCGTATATCATTGAGGTTCCTGGGAAATGGTTGGATTCCAATAGGAAATGATAGCCTGTGCCTTCGTTTATCCAGAGAGAATACCAAAGCTTCAAAACACGGTATCTATTTCCAATTTTTTAAAAATAAAGAACATTCCTGTGTTTGATTTTTCTGTAGTTGATGAACATTTGATTTCACTTGTACACTGTTTCACTGTTTAAATAAGTTGTTTTTACATTCTTTAATAAGTTTAATTTGATTTATTGATTACAAAATTCAGAATTTTTCATAACCCTTGATTTAACGATGTTTGGAATTTGAAGGTAATGTGTCTATGCGCACAAAACAATAAGAAAAAGTGAGGTTAAGGTTAAATTGGAATTATAATACAAAAACATAATTTGGTATATAATTGTTGAATTTTATTAATTTTTTTTTTGAAATTTTCAATATCAGTTAAATTTGAATCCATTTATTAGTTGAGATTTTTTGAACTCTGACCCTTAGAAAGAGAATAGATAAGAACTTATGTTAAAGTAACAATCATTAAAATAAAAGAAATTAAGTTGAATCTTACCTTATCCACATCTATATTAAAATAAAAATTTTCAAGGTATTTTCATATATGTTATAATATATATGTATTTTCACTTATATGTTATAATATATATATATATATATATATATATATATATATATATATATATATTATATATATATATATATATTGATATGGATTTTTCTTCATGGTGCACGTTCTTTCAATGAAATGTTGGAACGTGGTCATGATTTTTAATTCGGTTGTCTAGATTAAGTATTTTTTTATATGGTATTTGTTTTTGTTTAGTTTAGAGATTGGTTGGATTGAGAGATCATTATTATTGATTGAATTGTCAAAGATTGGAATTTTGTAAAAGTCATTAGAAAAATAAAAAGTTAACAAAAATACAAAGAATTTGATTAAAATAGTAAAATATAACGAGATTTAAATTGAAATAAAAAGAATATAAGAAAAATATAATAAGAAGAATCTATAAATAAATAAAAAGTAATTGGAATTGGATGAAAGGATACAGAAAGGTCAGAGTTGGAAAATTGTAGGAAGAGGAAGGTATAGTATAGAGTAAGAGCTGAGCAGCAGAAAGGTGATAAATAGATAGAAAGGCAGCAGCAAGAAGGAGTTTGAAAGTAATAGGAAGAGGAAGGTATAGAGAAAGAGTGGAACAACGGAAGAAGAAAGATTTAGACAGAAGCGAAAGAATTTTTTTTATATTTATAATTTTTGTATTTTAGGACAATCAATTTAAAAATTTTGGATTTTATTGAAAGAGGGTGTTCCGGAAGGAGGATCCATTTCAATATATATATATATATATATATATATATATATATATATATATATATATATATATGAACAGTAGTGGTGTTCCGGGTTTCAATCCGTTGGTTTAGCAGCCGCAAAGGAAGCATCACTTGAAAATGCCAGCTGAGATGTTGGCGAAACGTCGTGAAGACACAAACAACCAACGGATTGAAACCCGGAACACCACTACTGTTCATTCTACCATCCGTGAAACACTACATCATAACATATATATATATATATATATATATATATATATATATATATATATATATATATATATGAAAGAGAATTCTTTGCTGACTAATTATATAAAATACATCTTAAAACTTGCACATCTGTATTTCAAGCAAAGGTACCTATATATGTAATCTTGCAATGCATAAGAAAAAATAATTTAAGTATTTAAAAATCTAAGCAGATCAACAAATGTACAGATAGTCGTCAGGTGGCTATTGGAGCTTTAAAGATCCCTAAAGTATACTAGTATACTATGGGACCATCTCTGCAAAAGGGGCAAAGTGGACATTGGAACATGCAGATTCTGCGAGTATGCAGATGAAATGGCTGAACATATTATCTAAAACTACAAAGTAATTGTCCGCCAATGACATAAATATCTGAGACAAGTCTTCTTAAGGCCTGATCAGGTTACAAACTTATATACATCCCAAGCGGATAATAGACTTTCTTAAAAGTCTAGATCTTATGGATTCATAATTAGATATAGAGTATATACAAGAGCTCTTTTAGGTCGCAGTGTAGTAAGGTTACTTAAGCCAATCGACCCCACTCAAAATATACAATCTATAATCTGGAAAATTTGGGATCTAACACAGATTTTTTCTTTAAATTTATTTATATTCTTTAACATACTCTACTTGTAAATTATACCACGTCTCTCATCGGTGGTCCCTGGTCCCATCTCTTCAAGGCTTCCAAATAATAGTTGGTGTTTTTTTTGTAAAGTTGTTTGTTGTTCATTGAAGTTAAATTTTAGTTAAGAAAACAGAAAGTATTTGCTTGGGGTTAGATCTGGTGCCTTAACAGAAGTTCAAATCCCAATTTCTAGATTTTCACAATGACAACCGTCGAGGTGTTAGACGGTCAGTGTTAGTAAGAGCAAATATTTTTTTTCACCTAATACGGCCAATTTTCCTTAATTGCCGATTTAAATTTTTTGAAGGATAAAGAGTAGTAAAGTTTATTTTTTTAATAATTTATAACCATTTCAGAAAACAATTGCGATTACTTTCCTGGTTAAAGAAACAGTCTTTGTCTGTTTTTTTGAGCTTATTCTTTTTTCACTCTTAATTGGTTTTGAATTTGTGTTTGTCTCTAAACTAAATCCAAATATCATCTACAGTAATTAATAGACCCTATTCTGTTATTCGAAACTGTAGGTATTTATAAAAAGTACTAAGTATTGCAAATCTAAATTCACTCTAAAGCAAACGCAATTAAATATCAATGATAAAAAAATAAACCGTCATGTATTAATGAGATTTAAGGATTAATTTACTGTGGGCGTTTTTCAATAGGCGTACATTGGCCTGTGAGCATTTATGAATCTGTACGTTTTTTCATGTGGGCTTTCGCCTTATTTGATTATTTAGTATTTTTTGTTTTCATAGATTTTACGTATATTAATTTCGTCAATGTAAAATTATTTCCATTTCACAGAACTGAAGAGATCGTTGCTTGTTGTTTCTGTTTATATCAATTTGCACCGAGACAAAACTATGTCACATTAAAGCACTCTAAACAGTTACAATATAATGATGTCTAAAAACAAAAGCACAAATTCTGAGAAATGTCCCCCCTGTTTCCACCAAATACCTTTCAAAAACGATTCACTTTAGAGAAAAACTACAAGAAACTTTTTTTTGTTGAAAATGGTCCAAAAAACAAAAAAAAATTATTTTCAGAGCATAAATTTTGTTTTACAAATTTTACTTGCGTCCGGTTTTTTAAATTTGGTTTTAATTAGTTATTTGTTCATCGTTTAATAAACTACAAATAAATCATACCCTAGTTTTTGTGTTTCGTAACAATATTTTGTAACGTTTTTCTTCGGCATGTTATTACCCAATTTTAACCCATTTCTGCCCGAATTTCGATTTTTTTGTAATGTAATAAAAAAAACTTAATATTTCGTGTAAGAGGGTTCTATATAATCAATCAAAATATAAGTTTTGAATTTTGCAAGTTTAGTTTAGCTGTTATCTACTGTGACCATATGGTAACATAGGGCAAAAATGAAGTAAATATTAGGCTTATTTAAAAATGTATTTTATTATAAACCATATTGTTAATTGTTGTGAAATATATAAAAACAATTGACACAAAGACCAACATTACATTTGTGACACTCAGTTCGAGCAACTAAACTACAGCCTTCACCGGCACATCTTCTTCTTTTATTGTTCGGCACGAAAACAATAATATGATCAGTGTGATCATATCGAATTTGATCTGATACTCTGTTTAGTGAAACACTAAATTTACTTGAGGAAGGTCTTCCTGGACGAATGGGTGGATTTTGATAAAGGGTTATATAGGATCGGGAAAATTCGCGTCGAAATTCCAAGTTGGACATATTTTTCTGTCTTCAGATGAACTTCTATATAACACCCAAGCATTGTGAAGAGCGATATCTATCAACCATGTAAAAATTGGCCAGTACCTTTTTTTACCTCGAATAGCTATTCGATATTTTGCAATATCTCCATCAATCCATATCTTTTCTTCTTTTTTCTTCTCCTGTTTAGATTTTGTTGTATTTTTTATAAATTCAGTATTTTCGGTTATTGTTTGGTTTTGTTTAGGTTTTTGGTTTTTGCTGTCTTCTATTTCTGTATTGTTGTATTCTTTTTTGATTAAATTTTCATCGTGCTGGAACTCTGAAGCCACTATTTCAGCAGATGGTAGTAGTTGCCTTCTACTCAAATTATCTATCGTACCTCCTCCATCTTCTTCCCCAGAATCTTCATCCGTATCAACTTGGGGAACAGGGGGCAAAATATATATCTCAGAGACAGAAGTACCACTCTCATTTTCATCTTCGTACACCATATCAAGAGCATCTTTTAGAGAAAAACCACGTCTGCAATGAAAATATAATCATTTAAATTTTATCTCTCAAATACCCCGTGTTACCATATGGTAACACCCAATTTCTGTCTAAAAATAACAGCATATCAAGTATTTTAAATCGGTTAAGAAAAAATATAATAAAAAGTAATACCATTTTACCCTTATTTTCCAATAATAATAACAACTAATAGTAAAACTTAAAAAACTACAGTACTTACTCAAATCTAACGTCCATTTTTGATCTTCGATATAAATATCACTTAAGAACATCCCAACGAAACTAAAAGAGTTGGGAAGAAATCTGTCTTGTTTCTGAAAAGTATGTTTTATACCGCCATCAAGTATACAAAAGACAAACTAGATCCTTTAAAAATAACAGTTTTCTAATAAATTTGCGCACCAAAAGTAATGTAAATTTCTGTGACCATATGGTAACGCAGGGCAGAAATGGGTTTTAAACTCTTGTTGCATCTTTAAATCTCCAAAATCGTTTTACCAATTCTTTTGAATACTCTTTACCCTTCTTATGTCATCTTAGGGATTTCCTGCTTGTACTCTCTCTAATATTATTAGATTACTATTTTTTACATTTATAGAATCTGGAGATTACTTTTCTACTTGTTTAAAGAATTCCTGTAAATGTAATTGATATCTTATCGTTATTAAATAACTGATATGCTTTTAACATCTGTTTTTAATTGTGTAATACATATTACGATAAAAAAATGATTGGAAAATTATAGGAGTGTGATTTTTAAAACCTCTTTACAATTTATCAATATAATTATCTCATTTTTGCTTATCTCAACAGTATTTTGTTATTAGAATGTATATGAACTGATTTATTTTGGTTAAGATTTCGTATCAATAAGTCAAAAATGTTTAAATTTATTACTCTATTATTCATAGTTTTTGTTTCAGGTAAGGATTTTTAAACTTATTTTTTAAACTGTTATAAAAACTATATATTTTTTAATCTGGTTGACAGGTTTTATGGTTTCTTTATTTACTGTCACCATACTATTAATACTATTGCATACTATTCAGAGCCAAATTACATATTACAGAATATATACTATCACATAAATATAAATTATCTATATGAGTAGGTAGGTAGTAACAGTTATGAGCTATATAAGGGACTCAAAACATCACACTGAATATTATTTGGGTTTGGTATCTGTTATATCAAAAATTTATCAAATTATATATTCGGAGTCTTTCAACGAAATGAAGAAATGAGTTTGGATTTGAAGTGATTTTGTGTACTTGTTTCTTTTAATTCTTGGGGTAGGAAATTGAATGCTCTGGAAGCCACGAAAACATGACTTCTTTGTCCAACAGTTTTGGATGACAGGGGTACTGGTAGGTTCTTACTCATTTTATTCCTTGTGCTGTAAGGGTGAGATGTCTCTCGAAAAAAAGGTTTATTCTTATAAAAATAAGACGCCAGTTTACAGAAGTATATTTGACGTACGTCAGATATCCCACTTTCTTCATAAAGAAGATCACTGGAGTATACTCGATTTTTTTGTAGATGATTTTCAGGAATCGTTTTTGTAGAGTGCTCAATTTTTCTAGATGAGTGTTTTCTACACCTCCCCATTCCCAATGTGCCAGTCTAGGATCAATCAACGCAAATAAACTATTTTCACCTGTGGTAGGTCCATGATTTCGGTTAAGCATTTAAATTTGTAGAGCATGGTTCGTAGAGTTTTTATCATTTGGGAAATATGTTGATCAGATGTCGATCAATCGTTACTCCAAGATATTTGATTTTATCTGTTGCATGTATTTAAACCATTTTATTATTACACTTTATGTTTAAGGTGGCGAAATCAGGTAGTCCATTCACATAACAGGATAGGAGTAGAAACATTGTCTTCTTAAAATTAATGATTACTAGTTTATGATTAAACCAATTTATTATATTTAAAAAATCTATCTCCACTTAATTTTTTAGTTTGATCCAAGAATCTGCAATGTAAAACACTGAAGTGTCATCAACAAAACTCAAAATAGTTCCAAAGGTATTAATGGTAAGATGTTGAACAATAAGGGGCCTAAAACAGTACCTTGTGAGACACCACATTTGAATGATCACTCGTTGCTCTCTGTATTTTTACTATTTGCTTGCGATCTTATAAATAATTGGCTAGAAACCTGTGTATATTTCAAAAGCTTTCGCGAGGTCCAAAAATATACACAGTGATGGCTTTCCCTTATCAAGTAACTTATACATTTTGAAGGTTAAAGCAGCTATTGCGTCTTCGGTAGACCTATTTCTCTGGAAGCCAAACTGATTTTCTAATCTGGGGGCACGGTAAACATATTAAGTTTTAATTACATTAGCTTTTATACTTCAGATTTTATTTATATCTAAAAAACGCTGATTTCGTCACTGACTCACTGATGATCATCAAAATTATTAAGGTATTTCCTAATGTCCTAGAAAGCTGAAATTTTGTATGTAAGCTAGTATTAGCACACAAACAACAAAAAAATTATAAAACTTGTAACTTTCATCCCCCAACCCCTTAAACTAGGGGATGGGAGTTTGTATGAGACCTGTAATTTTAAATTAAATTTTGATGACGCTAGAGGTCTAATCTAATAATCTAATCTAAAACTTGGTGCCCCCAGATATATATATATATATATATATATATATATATATATATATATATATATATATATATATATATGTATAGGTACTTACTCCTTGTTAAAAAAAAAAAAAATTAATCGACATATATTGAGACATATCGACATATATTGAGAGACATATACTTCAGATCAGATCATATAAATATGAATGAATAGAAGTGTGCGAACGTCTCCTGCCTCTTACGTCCACACAGTAGCTAAAAATAAAAAAAATTGTCCTTGACAGCGAGCGCGTCGATTGTCTTGTTTTGTTGATTGTCGATTGTCTTAGACATAAAACTTTGTTACAAACAACTTACAAAAAGAAATGAAATCCCACCAAAAACATTTTCATGTAAAATGTTGCCAAGACGAGCCCATATGACTCGCACTGTCAAAAAGTTATCAGATCTCATGTAGAGCCAAGCTTCTAACACTACACGCCCTAACTCTACAAGGCCTAACTTCACAAACTCTACACCTTAGTCAAAATATGTGGCTTGGCCGTTCGTTACTACAAGAACTATTGTATAACACAAAAGTAATGAACAGTGAATTGATTTTTCACCTTACGCCGATGTGAATGTAGCGAAATGGCCAAGCCACATATTTTGACTAAGGTGTAGAGTTTGTGAAGTTAGGCCTTGTAGAGTTAGGGCGTGTAGTGTTAGAAGCTTGGCTCTACATGAGATCTGATAACTTTTTGACAGTGCGAGTCATATGGGCTCGTCTTGGCAACATTTTACATGAAAATGTTTTTGGTGGGATTTTTTATTCTTGATTTAAGAATTTTTTCGAAAATTGTCGCATAAATATTTATCAGAGAAATAGGTCAATAATTTGAAGTAAGTCTGTTTTTGTTGGATTGTTTCACTGTATTGATGGTTTTAGGTTTGTTATGTAGGTACACCCGTCGCGTCATATTGTTGATAAATTACTCCATATTTTTTGAGTTATTTTTATTTTTTCAACCTCGGATTTGTAGAATTTTTTATTAAATTGTTAAGTTTTTTTCTGTAAATGATGAATTTTTCTTTTAGTTCTCTGTTTCCTCTATCTTTCTGATAATCTGTATATAGACGATCTCTCTTTATAATTCAGTTCATTATTCCGTGGGTTATCCAGTCTTTCTACTTGTGCAGTTGTCGTAACTTTATTTCAACAGAGCTCTTTTGCATTAATTCAGATATGGTTCTCGTAAATATTTTGTTAGCTGTTATTACATCTTCCATTCGATAAAATTCTTCGATAACTTTTCTCTTAGTTTTTTGAAGTCAATACGCTGACGTGGTTTATCTCTATTTATTTTAGTTTTTCATCCCTTTTTGTTTTAATTGCTATCAATGTTGCAAAGTGGTAAGATGACTTTTTAATTCATAAGTTGTGCATGAATTATGTTCGATGGTGTGTTTGGTCAAAACATTCAAATATTCATGAGGTATATCATCTTCAGACAGTGAGTTGATGTTGAGGATGTGATACTGGCAAATGAAATCTCACTGTTCCAGATTACTATGTATAACTCATCTATAAATTCATTCTCATCAGTAGAAGTGGTTCTATAATATGTTTTAGTAGCAGTACAATACGCGTAACAAACCATTTATTTATCTTAACTTCGCCTTTGAATAGGTAGGAAACGAAATTTAAATTTTACAAAATTTGCCATTATATTTTTGGACTTAAGTGCCGCTTTTAGGTAGCTCCATTTTTGTATTAAAGCGCTAAATTTGAATTTTAATACTACGAATTTTCAAATATTATTTGTATTTTTCGTTCGTAATAAGGTATCACCAAATGTTTTTTGCACTCTTGGGATTAAACGTTCGTCAGTTGTGTACATTTAAGCTATCTGTTTCTATTATCATTCTACAATTCTGTTATTCGGAAGTTATAACGTAGAGATCTGGTAAAAATGTCCACTTAACTTTCTCGATATTAGTTCTCTCCAGTATAGTTTCTATCCTTATTTGACAGACCTCTGAGAATACAAACTGTCCAAAGAAACCTACTTTACGGTTATATCCTATATTTGTGTCTTGTTAATATTTGGAACTCAGATGAATACAACTACTCCAGACTTAAGATTTTAGTTTCGAAAAATATATTTTTTCATTTTACAGAAAGTCAAAATTATCCAATGGAACCCAAATTAAGGGCAATAGTGTTAAACTTTTGTTAATTAAAACCATGATTATACAAGCAATGAAATATCTACATCCCAAACTTAAGAGCCCATATTTCCTTGCCTAAATTGAAAACTAATCTTGAATAATAAAACTTTTAGGGTAACTTACTTTAAAAATAAAAGTGTAATTCTTTCCGTTTTCATTTTGTTGGCCTTTTGCAGAATATGCTATTTGGACCTACGGTATACACCCTGTTGTCCATAACTTCATTTAAATATATATAACATCTGTCCTAATATCAACTGCTAGTCTTAAAGATGAAAACTTACCAGAGTAACCTTAAATGGGGCAAAAACGCTTATTTTACAAGGAATGAACATATCTTTATCCCACGCTTCAGAACCTATTACTAGCGCCCATATTTCCTTGCATGAATTGAAAACTAAACTTGTATAATAAAAACTTTCTATGTGTTGACTCGTGCAAAGCATAATATTTAGGTAGAAGTGTCAAATATGAACCCTACAGTCCAAATCTACATTTGATCGTATAAATCCCTTTTTTCTAATTTAAATAACAACATTTGAATGATAAAGTAAATTAAAGCCAACAACTGTTTTTGTTTTGTTGGTCTCTTGCAAAACATGTTATTTGGAATGCAAACATTAAATATACATCTAATCTAATCATCTGAATACTAACTTGAACTGCAACCTTTAAAGATGGCACTTTCTAGACATTCGTAAACAATGTTGCCGTTTTCATGTCTTCTATAGCAAAGTTATTCAGAATAATAATTTGAAATATTAATAAAATATAAACCCTAAAAGTTAAAATATGGGCTGAAAACTTTTTTTAAATTTAAATTTTAAAAGTGAAAACTTTCCAGACTTCTCTAATCTAAGAACAACGATGTTATGTTTTGTTATGTTCTTCTTCTGTTGAAAGTTTTTTTTTTATCAAGGATGTCCTCGTATATATAGACCTAAATACAAATGTACTGAGAACATCTATTGGGGCAGAAGAGACAATTTATTAATTTGGGATTCAACGGCCTGCAAGTTAGGACGAGTGGGACGTGGGAAGGTAAGGAGTTCTACAATCTGGAGACCCTGGGGATGAAGGAACGATCGAATCGATCCGTTCTCGATGTCTGGCACTGAACAGTATAAGAATGCATGAAGTTGGCACGGCGCGTTGTATGGCTGGTCTAACAATAAGTGGAGGCATTATAGAGCGCAGTTCTTCTGAGCAAAATCCGTTTATGTATCGGTAAAACAAGGAAAGATCAGACACTGCTCTTCGGTGGGACAATGGGGCTAGGTTTTTGGTGATACTGGTGTCGTTTATTAGTCGAACTGCTCTTCTCTGTATTGCATCAAGAACTCCAAGCCGTGACGGAGCCGCCGAACCCCATACATGCGAGCAGTATTCAAGATTAGGTCGTATTTGAGCTTTGTAAAGAGTAGCTAAGTTGGATGGAGAGAAATATTTCTGTGCTCTAAACAGAAAGCCTAATAATTTCTTTCCTGCTGCAGTTGAACTATTCAGGACTATAAGACTATACAAAAAAAGGGTTCAACGGGTATATTTTCTGTTCTAATCCGATCTACATTTTTGAGGGTAAGAATTTAACAAATTAAACTAATTTTGAAGTTCCGAATGTTATATTCTGAAGTTTTGCTTTAACTGCATGGCCTCTTATGAAGTTTGTTCTTTTCAACTATAAGATTAAATATGGAACATGAAGTCCATTTTTGAGGCGTATATATTCAATTTCCTTATATGAATTGCAACTTTTATAAGTGAAATATCTTTCTATTGCAACGCAGCTATGCACTCTACAGCACAAATTTAAATTAAGGAAGTTATATTCTTGTTTTTAATTTAAACTTTAACCTTAACAGTAAAACCTTAGCAGAGGGAAATATGTTAAGAACAATAATGAAATTATTTTCGTTTTTCCTGTGTTGATTTTGTAAAAAGTGTGTTATGCATAACTAACTTTTAAACCAAATACACACAGTTCAAATCTAAGTTCTATCTCGTACATTCTCTTTCAGCCAGAACTGCAGTATTAAATATACACCCCAATTTTTAAATCTAAGTAAGTCAAGGGATTTTTAGTTTAAATTGCAACCTTACCAGAAAAACCTGAATTAAAAACAACAAAACGTTTTTTCGTGTTACTTTTCTTGACATACTGCACAAAGAGCTATTCTAAACTGTGACCTTACTTTTAGAGAATATTTTCTCCTTCGTACTGTAAATTGCAATGTCGAAAGTAAGCTTAAGAATTATTTTTTTATGTTTTCCTTCTGTTATTCTCTTGCACAGTATGCTATTTAGAATTGTATGATTAAATGTATTCTAAATCTTAGTTCGAGCGTGTATATTTTTTCTAATTGAACTGAAACTTTTAAGTGAAAAATGTACTAATGAAAATTTGTTATTGAAAACTATGATTTCATAGCGATAAAAAAACCAAGTCCTAATAGACCAGATTTGAGTGTAAGAGTTACTACGATCCAATACTTTTTAGTTTCTGTTAGATTTTTTACAACATTTTCGGATCTACTATTTATTTTTGAGGAGATTTTATTTTTATTTTATACATAGTGAATTAACATTAGTCATATACCGTTTTATTTTTTACAGATTCTCCAGTTCTAAGTATTATTGGTGGTAATGATGCAGATATCAAAGATTATCAATACATGGCATCATTTCAGAACAATGGTACACATTTTTGTGGTGCTGTTTTGATATCAAACAAATGGGCTGTTACCTCTGCATATTGCACCAAAGATCTTCCAAATGATGGTTTAACCCTCCATATTAATTCAAAAAAGATTTTAAAAGCAGGAACTTCAGTAGGTGTTAAAACCTTTTATAATCATCCTAATTACGATTCCAAAACAGATGATTTTGATATCGCAATATTGGAATTGAAAACCGCAGTTTCAGGTGTATCTGTTGTTCAACTTCCACCTGTTAATCACACATTAGGAGAGGGTACTATTTTAACACTTCTTGGCTGGGGATCAATCAAAGGAGGCAATGATTATTCAGAAAACTTACAAGAACTACGGTTTTATGTTTCTCATAAAGAAACTTGTACCAAAAAAATTACAAATTTCTCTGAAAATAAATTCTGTGCCGGTGATGAAAATGAAAGTAGAGGATCATGTACAGGAGATTCTGGAGGACCTGTTCTGCATTATAATGTATTAGTTGGAGTTATTCCTGATAATTCCAATGCTTGTGCTGCTACAAACGATCCTGAAGTTTTTACCAGAGTTTCATATACTGTCGATTGGATACAAAATCAGACTGGTATTATACAATAAACAATCATATTATGATTTTGTTTTAGTTTCTGATTTAATTAAATTTTTTATATACCTTCTATCTGTAAGCATTTAAATTGTGGTACACCTACGTCAAAGAAATCAGTTTAATTCGATTATTATTGTGACTTACCAAAAATTTACAAAAAAAAATTAATTTATGGATCCAGTAAAGAAGAACAAAAGCACCTTTTAAATCAAACTTTCTTACATTTCTTAGTTTTAAACAATTCCTGATTCAAGTTATATGAAAATTCGGCTCTACATAAAATGATGGTTTAGCTAAAGCAGGAGATATAGTATATGTTGTAATTAATGATTTGTGAATAACAATTAAATCTAGAATATTTCGCTAGAGTAAGAAAGTACAGATTCTCGATTGGTACTTTACTACATTGTGACTTAAAGATCGTTTGTGTTTAACATATATATATGAGTCCATAGGGTCTAGACTTTTAAGAGAGTTAATTATCTTCTTAGGTTTTACGTTTGTAACCTAATCAGGCTCTAAAAAGGACCCCTTCCAGATATTTATGTCGTTAGCGAACAATTACTCTGCATTTAAAGATAATATGTTCAGCCGTTTCATGTGAATACCTACTCACAGAATCTGCATTTTCCACTATTCACTTTGTATATATTACTTCAATGAATATTGTTCTGTAAAAATTTCTGCGATTACTCTTAGTTTAGCATTTTAAAGCTCTAAGAGTAATTTAGAGTATTGAAGTAAGAGCCGTATTAACCTTTTAGCTTGTCTTCGACCTGGAGTGTGTTTCAAGTATGCTGTTCCTTTTTGCAGTCACAAACTCTATGATGCGGTATTTTTAGATACTACAGAAAGTTTCAGGTTCAATAAAAAGTTTACTTAATCTATCTTTTGCGAGACTATCAGATATCTTGTTTCCGATAATTCCTGGTAGGTACTCACAGCAAAGGTTCTTTTTTTATTTAGCCAGTTGCTCAAGAGACTGTTTGCAGTTCTAGGCTGTTTTAAAATCCAACATGGTAAACTGTAGGGGCTTTAAAGCAACTTGGCATTTGGAGGCAATTAATATTTTGACTTGAACTAATGCGTTTCTTAATGCACTCTTGAGCACAGAAATCTATTGATAATAGCTTCGCTTGGAAGATTGTGTCAGTGTTTCTCAGGGCTATTGGGATTCTAAAATTAGGACAAGTTGTCACGGGCTACGAACATCTTACCTTGTGTCTCCTACCACCTTTTGGGATTTGTCGAGGAATTTTAGTCGACTTAGTGGGAAACATGTGTTCGTTACCTTCCTTACCTTTTGCTACGTTACTTGAATCCAGCCAATTCAACAACTTCATCGTTGATACCTTTCTGTGTTTTTCTTTGTTTTTCTTCTCTCTTTGGTTGTCTTTTGTTTTGTTTTAGTCTGGTCGTACTTCAACGTACTGGGTGCTTGCTCCCGAGTATTACTCGAAACTTTTGTTTTTTTTTTTGTGTTGGGTCGTATTCTTTACGGGTTGGGTATTCGGATAGTGGCGATCCATGTATTTGGATATTACTGTGACTTGTTCGTTAGCTGTTGTTTTGGATTTGTCTTTTTCCGTGTGATTTGTTGGCGTCATTCGAATTTATTGCGTTATCGTCGAAAATCTTCGGTAGATTTTCTCCTTTCTTAGGGGAGGGGATGTTGTCACGGGCTAATTTCTCGTTAGCGATAATTATTTTAATCGGTAATAGATTAAGTACTCACCTCACTAATTTCACCGGATTTGTGGGTGCAACAACGACATTTAGTGTAGTAGCCACATCTGATTTACCATTTATCAAAAGTTCTACTCATCGTTTTTGGGGTACATATTAAGAATTATTGTGTTATTATGACGAGTAATAGGATTGTTGTTATTAAATTATTATCGCTGACGTTTGTAAACAGCTGGCTGTGCTGTCACTTCTTCTTTTTCTTCTTAAAACTCAGTATATTGTTGTCTGCAGTCAGGTGATTCGTTACATTGGCATCTGACATATTAAAGATTAGATGAACGAGTTAAGAATTAAACGATTAGGGGCCATCTTCGGGTTGTCATATATCGTCGAAAGGAAGCGATTATCTCAGCCATTTTGCTATTTGCTTTCGACCTGAGCACTTGTTTGAGGAAGTCAGAAGATTTTTCGGTTTAAGTTTTAAATCACGGTGCATCCGTAACAATTGATTTTGGATTGTTGAAACTAAACCTTATTGTCCATTCGAATCGTTGTTGGAGTTAGATTCTGTAGTTATTTTTGGGAGTGATTCAATGGACAAACCGCGTGTCGGATTTTTATGAAGTCTTCTGTGGGTAAGTGTACATGTCTTTTATTCATGCTACTTGTCCGATTCTTATGGTTTTCTCTTTTTCTTTTATCTCCGGCGAAATGTAGATAGGATCACGGTACAGTCAGCGAATTGTTTAATTAGTTCAATACCATTCAGGCCAGCGAATTGCAGTTAGAGTGACTGTGTTTAAATCACCTATCAGTACAGTTAGCCGCGTTCACGCCTTCACACATTCATACCAGTTGAGAGTGTCACGATTCTAGAGAAAATAAACCCTATTACAATAGGTGAGTTATAATGGTATATCTTATTACGATTAATAACGCCATATAGTTGCAATTTTAGTTATTATGTCTTGGTTTTACATGTGTTTTTCATTATGTATCGTATGTGTGTATTATTTTAAGAAACTAGACTAAGTATTCTTTCAGCTCCTTTGCGCCATTGCTAATCAATTTTATGTTAAACCTTAATTTAGTTTATTGTTATAATTCAGTTATGGCTAGTAAGTCATATTTAAGTTTGTTAAGCGCATTCAAGTCATTAGTTTTGATTAGAAATTGTAAATTCAGAAATATCAGCTTCTAACTTCTGTAATTTGTGTAATTCATCTAAATTCAGTTTTTTTTATTGTTAAGCAAAATAAGTTTTTGTGTAAGTTGTATTAAAGTCAGTAAATTAGTATAACGGTATTAAATTAATTAACTCAAGGAGCATGATAATTTGCTTAAGCTTATTGTTAATTCCAAGTTACGATTTTAGGGTCCTTGGTACAGGCTGAAGTCCTTGGTACAGGCTGAAGTTCTTGGTACGGGCTGAAATTCTTGGTACGGGCCTAAGTTTTTGGAAAGGGCTCAAGTTTTTGGTACAGGCCTAATTTTTGGTACGGGCCTAATTTTTGGTACAGATAATTTTTGGCCAATTAGTGGTGAAGCATTTGAAGCCAAGGGCTGGAGGAAATCGACTACAGGATTACCAGATAAGCTATAAGCCATTGTAACTGTAGATTTAAGTCGTTAACTTTAGATTTTAATTTTAAGACATGCGTGTGATCACACTTGTGAGATAATTCTGTTTTTCTTTACTTTCATATTTATACCATTGTTAAGGCGCTAGGGTTGACAGTAGTGTAAACCCACACTATTTTTTTTATATATTAAAGAACGGTCTAGTTTGATATTCTCGTTTTATTTAGCTTACTTTATCGTTCTTATATGTGCAATTCAATTAACTTTGATTAAGATTCCTAATTTATTTAATAATCTCCAGTGAGAAAGGTCAGTGCCTGGAACAACGGGGGTTTCCGATTTTAACCGTTCAAATCGGTGGCGCGACTCACTTATTTTTGTACTTACCCTCTACGGCTGAGCTGGGCACTAATTGGCCAGTAGGGAAACCACTTACCGATCTCAGCTGGAGTTGAACTACATAATTGAAGTAATTGTTTAATTTTTCAAAATTTATTGTTTTATTTTTAATTCTTTTATTACATCAAAAGTACGTGGCAATGTAACCTCTAAACCTTCTGGTGTTTTAGAAACATTAGTAAAATAAGCGAAGACTCTTTTTATAAGTAAAGCAATTTCGTTTTGTGTTAACCCATTCTCGTTAATAGTAACTGTAAACGATGTTTACGTATTTAATTATGTATAACCCAACTGATTTTATTAAAACAACCAAAACTCTTAATAAAACTGTATTGAAACCATAAACCATTTAACAAGTAACTAACTAATTATATAACGTGTGTTCTAACTAAAATCTTTGTAACAAGTTTCGTTTCGTTTTCTCTTAGTCGCGCACTCATTTCGCGCACAACCCTATCGCAGAGCACCATCGGCGCCGTTGCCAATATTACCACTTAACATTCCCCCAAACATTGAAGAGCACTTCAATTATTGTCAGTTTGTCCTGGTATTAAGCAACGTTTTGTAATAGCCCATTTGTAAACACCATTATTAATTTTATTTTCGGCTACGTGAATCTTCCCATCTAAACCACAACAAGTCTTTAGTACACGTCCTATCTTCCAATATAATGGTGGAAGATTATCTTCCTTAATGATGACCAATTGGTCTATCGGCAAATTTCTAACATCGTTCATCCACTTCGTTTTCTTTTGAAGTTCTGATAGATACTCTGTGGACCACCTTCTTCAAAAATGTTGATGCAACCGTTGTAAATGCTGCCATCTAGACAGTTTGTTTACAGGTATTTCCAGAAGACTTGGATCTGGAAGTGAAGTAAGTCTGCGGCCAATTAGGAAATGGGCTGGGGTTAAAATGTCAAAATCGTTTGGATCAGATGACAAAGGGACTAACGGTCTCGGGTTTAGGATTGATTCTATTTGGACCAGTACAGTTTGTAAATCCTCAAAAATTAAATTGGCGTTCCCTACAATACGTTTTAAATGAAATTTAAACGAACGCACCCCAGCCTCCCATAACCCACCAAAATTTGTGGAGTGTGGAGGGATAAATTTCCACCTAACTCCTTCATTATCTATTGATTCTGATAATGACTTGGACTGCAATTTTAGAAATTTACCTAAATCGCGTAATTCATTCGGGGGTCCAACAAAGGTCAAGCCATTATCTGATAACATCTGATACCTCTACGACTTACAAATCGTCTAAAGCATGCCAAAAATGATTCCGTAGTCAGTGATGACACTGCTTCCAAAAGAATCGCTTTAGTTGAACAACAAACAAATACACATACGTAACATTTATCAATTTTAGAACCACGACCGTATGGTTTTTAATAAAAATAGGTCCAGCATAATCCACACCTGTAAACGTAAAAGGTGGAAATGGAGTAACCCTTTCCTTGGGCAACACACCCATAATTTGCTGTAAAGGTTGAGGATTGACCTTAAAACATTTAACACATTTATGTACAACTTTCCTGCATAAATTTCTAATACCAATAATCCAATACGAGTCTCTAAGAGAACTTAATAAAAGTTACGGTCCTGCATGTAATAGTCGAAGATGTTCCCTTTCAACAACTAATTCAGTAAACTTGTGATTTGATTTCAACAGTAATGGATGTTGTCGTGAATAAGATAAGTTAGAAAGCTGAAGCCTACCCTCACCCTAAGAAAGCCTTGTTCATCCACAAAAGGACTTAAATTTTTAAGGGATTTATCCGATAACGGTTTATTCTTAGTCAATTCCAAACTTTCGCGTTCGAAACATTTAGCTTGTTTAAATAGTTGTTTATTAGACTCATCTAACTCCAATGATGTAATAAACGATTTATGATCTACATCAGATCCTTGATTAGATTTAGTTTTCAATCTTTTTATAAATCTTAGCACGTAAACAAAACCCCTTAGAAGTCTACCAAGATTACTACAGGCAACCCAATTAATTAATGGTTTTCGTATATGCGTCATGTTAACCAATTATACCTTCACTTCAAAAAACGGTAACGGACAAACCTCTACAGAAACCGGCCATTCACATTCATTCCATTGCAACCATTCTGGACCTGACCACCATTTCGAAAATTTTAACAGTTGTTCTGGGTACATTCCCCTTGACAATATATCCGCAGGATTATTTTTAGTCCGCACATGATTCCATTGATTAATACTAGTCAAATTCTGAATTCGAGAGACTCTATTAGCGACAAAAGTCTGTAAGTTACCAGAACACATTCGTAACCATCCCAATCACACCACAGATATACTTGATCGATATTTATAGTCATCGAGCCTTGAACTCGAAACAGTAATTGTGATAAGAGAACTGCGCCACAAAGTTCTAATCTAGGAATCGTTTGTTTTTTCAATAGACTTACCTTAACTTTTGAGCATAATAATGATACCTTTATCACATTATCTTCACCAATACTTCTCATATATATACACGCGGCATATGCATTCTGAGATGCATCACAGAATCCTTGAATTTCAATTCTCTTGAAATTATTCTTAAGCACTACTCTGTCTATTGCCAAATCATTCAATTTTACCATTTCCTTTTTTAACTTTATCCATTCTGTTTGTAATGACATAAGTAAAGATTCATCCCAATTTAATCTTTCCATCCATAGTTTTTGTATTAATGGTTTTGCTATAACCACACATGGCCCAACCAATCCTAACGGATCAAATATCCGCGAAATTTCACATAAAATAGATCTTTTTGATACCATTTTCCCATCACTTGAAAAATTTACGGAAAACGATAAATAATCCCGACGAAAATTCCAAAATAATCCCAAAGTTTTATTAGTTTCATCCTTTTTATCTCGGTGTCCACAAAATCATCACCTTTCAACTGTGAATGAACTTCTTCATTGTTTGAAATCCATTTCCTTAACTCCATTCCTCCTCTTTTTAAAATAGATGCTACTTCTTTACATAATTTGACAGCTTCCTCCTTAGAATCAGCTCCTGTCAGTAAATCATCAACATAGAAGTCTCTCAAAATAACCTCTGAGGTATTATAATTATTTTCTGTTATCTAAGCCCAATTACTTCAAACATCGAATTGCCAAATATGGCGCAGATTTAGTTCCATACGTTACAGTATTTAATGTATATTCTTCCAAATCATCATCTGGCGAATTTCTCCAAAAAATTCTCTGAAGTTCTCTTTGTTCAGAGTTAATCCAAATCATGCGATACATTTTCGCCACATCTCCACAAACAACAATCTGATGTTGCCTAAATCTCAACAAAATTGAGAGCAAATCCTCTTGCAATTTTGGTCCATTAAATTGTAAGTCGTTAAGCGAAAATCCACTGTCTGATGGCTCAGATCCATTAAAAACAACTCGCAGTTTTGTCGTTGTACTATACTCCTTTAAAACAGCATGATGAAGAAAATAACACGATATCTTTGCCTTTACATCTTTTACCAAAGTCATGTGACCCATCTGAAAATATTCTTCCATGAATTCCTTGTAAATTTTAGCTAACAAATAATTTTTTCCCCATTTTATTTCCAAAGCTAGAAATCTTCGTAACGCTTGTTCTCTAGAATCGCCTAATTTCTCTATTGATTCTTTGAACGGAATATTCACTATGAATTTGCCATCGGCAACTTTCTGAGGATAATTAAAATGAGGATCAGCCAATTGTAACTAACTAGGTATATTCAAATGGTTACTATCTATTCTATTGTTAGGAGTCATTCCGCTTATCTCAGGCACAACCAAACACGACAATTGCCTCTGATAACTAGTATGCATCGAACATATATCAACTACACACCTTTCACCATTGTTACACATACTACTACCAACACCAATAATACATACATCAACCTTTTGTACAGAAATATTTAATCTTTTAACTAAGTTAACCGTAATCAAATTGGGCTGCGACCCATTATCTAATAAAACTCGACATGTCAACGCTTTTCCAGTTGCGTCTATAATATGAACCAAAGGTGAAGACAATAGAATTTCTCCAGTTGCTTGTTCTCCACTATTCAAAAAAACCGATTCGACTTGAACACTATTTTGGGAAGATTCACCACTTGATTCCTCCTGTAAAGTTGGTTCAAGACTGGAGCTAACAGTTTGACTTACGGTCCCAGCTTTCTCGTAATGTAAAAGAGTGTGATGACAACCTCAACATTTTTTGCATTTACCCTGATCACAATCTCTACCAATATGATTCACTTTTTTTAAACAACTCAAGCACAAACCCAATCGTTTCGCCTGTTCAAATAACAAAAGTTTTTAGTTTTAAAAATTTAGAACAATTATTTATATTGTGATACCCATTACATATTAAACAATGATTATGTGATTGCATAGAAACTAAACTTTTATGTGGACGACTAAATCTATCTTTTTTAGTATATTCTTTTTCAATTTTATTTTTTGGTTCTATATTTTTTAATGTTTCTGCCCTTTCTTTTAAAAAACCCTTAAATTCATTTAAGGTCAGGCGATTCTAGAGAACAAGCGTTACGAAGATTTTTAGCTTTGGAAAGAAAATTGGCAACAAATGATTTATTAGCTAAAATGTACAAGGAATTCATGGAAGAAGATTTTCAGATGGGTCACATGACTTTGGTAAAAGATGTAAATGCAAAGCTATCGTATTATTTTTCGCATCATGCTGTTCTAACGACTAAACTGCGAGTTGTTTTTAATGGATCTGAGCCATCAGACAGTAGATTTTCGCTTAACGACTTACAATTTAATGGACCAAAATTGCAAGAGGATTTTCTCTCAATTTTGTTAAGATTTAGGCAACATCAGATTGTTGTTTGTGGAGATGTGGCGAAAATGTATCGCATGATTGGGATTAACTCTGAACAAAGAGAACTTCAGAGAATTTTGATTTTTCGTTCTATATTTTTTAATGTTTCTGCCCTTTCTTTTAAAAAACCCTTAAATTCGTCTAAAGTTGCTAATTTACCCTTTGGTTTCTGTTCTTCCCATTTTACAAACGATATTTAATCAAATTTCTTTGTTAAGCAGTGTATAACAAACGGATCCCAGTGATCCACAACTACACCCAATTTAGTTAGATGATACAACATTTCTGTAATTCCGTCTAGCATATTTAACAAATCAGAAGCTGATTCTTTTACAACTATAGGAAAGTTAACCAAACTATCTAAGTGAAACTCAACCATCATTCGAACATCATCATATCGATCACACAAAAGATTCCACACTATTTCGTAATTTTCCGAAGTCATTTTCCGAGTTTGTATTAATTTCAATGCCTCACCGTTTACAGCTTTTTTTAGAAAATGAAATTTCTCAACATTTGTAATTGAATTGTTAGTATGAACTAAATTCTACCCAATTTTCTATTTTACCATTAAACTCCGGTACGGGTATGGCCGGTAATTTTGGACGCGAATGATTTCGTATACTATGAACACTGATATCATGAGAATTTATTGTACTGGTTCTTGAAACAGAGTCATCACAAACTACATTATCAACTTCAAATCTACTTTCTAATGAGCTCAAAATCGCTTTCCCATTTGCTATACTACGATAATAATCATTTTCAAAAATATCCCCATCTTGTACAGGTTCGTCATAATTCTCATCACTTACAGTGCATTCTTAATATCATTTTGTATTTGATTAAATTCATCCAAAACTAATTCGAACCGCGTTAATCTAGTTTTTAATTCTGTGTACCAAGCCAAATCAACATTATCTTTATCTCACAGACAAATCTTTCTAAAAATTGATTAAACGATCTTACTTTACCCTTAACAACCCCACGCTTTCTAATTAAAATTTTTAGATCCATATCAATACAAATTAAGTGTACTAATCCAAATAAAATTTAATAAAAGAAAGGACAATGGTTTAAATATATAGCCACTCACCAATAAAATATCCAAATCCAACCAACTTTTATTCAAATTGTTTCCGTCAGGGGTGTAGCTTCGTTAGATGGATCGTCTTCCCAAATCCAAATATTACGGCTGCATTCGATGTAGTCTCGTTACAAGGTTTCGTCTGAACACCGGCTGCAGTAAGTACCAAACCAAAATGTCGCCAACCACCGCTACTACTACCAGATATTAATTCACTTCGCAATATCCGGCTCGAAGGACCAATTTATGTAAACGATGTTTACATATTTAATTATGTATAACCCAAATGATTTTATTAAAACAACCAAAACTCTTAATAAAACTGTATTGAAACCATAAACCATTTAACAAGTAACTAACTAATTATATAACGTGTGTTCTAACAAAAATCTTTGTAACAAGTTTCGTTTCGTTTTCTCTCGCACAACCCCATCGCAGAGCACCATCGCTGCCGTTGCCCATATTACCACTTAACATTCCCCCCAACATTGAAGAGCACTTCAATTATTGTCAGTTTGTCCTGGTATTAAGCAAAGTTTTGTAATAGCCCGTTTGTAAACAGTAACATTTAGTGTGAGTCCGAAATCTCGTTTTGGAGAGATAATGTCTATAGTCATTTTCATGGATAAAATTGTTTTGACCCTTAGAATCAAAAAATGTAGTGTTAAATCTTTAGTTTTAGTAATAAACAAACTGCATACTCGTAAAGTACGCGAAAAGTAGGTATACCTAATATAAAAAAAAAAAAAAACATTAAAATCTATGGAGATGTTCTGAAGATATAAGCGACTGAAATAAAAAATTAGCATATTTTGGTAAGAAAAAATGTGTTAAATTAATTGTATCGACCCTTACTACTTGAAAGTTCATTTTTATTGGGAATAATAAAAATAATAAAAAACGTTAGTTTTTTATATAAAACTTTCACTTTAAATGTATTTTTTCTACAACCGTGCGTAAAGTATTACCTTTACGCACGGTTTAAGGTTCGTAAAGTTTAACTTTTTTTCACTAGTGAAAAAAAAGCTTTTTTTTGACTAGTGAAAAAAAGTAAAATAAGCACTGTTTTGTATAAGATTATGCGAATAATCTTACGTGTCTTATTAGCCGAGATTGTAAGGTGTTAACCTTCTATCCAGATGACTCGGGTTCAATTCCGGGTAAGGAGACTTTTTTTTAACTTCCCGCTAAAAAAAAATAATTTTTTTTTTAAAATCGGGAAGTTATTGGTTTCACCCCGTTTTTCGAAAATCGAGTTTTCATCGGATCTCAACGTTTTGAGGTCTTAGGAACCTCCCCTGACTATTTTTACGAGGGTGTCTGTATGTCTGTATGTACGTGTGGATGTGTGTGTGTGTGTGTGTGGATGTATGTAAACCTCTTATAACTTTTGAACGGCTTGACCGATCGGAATGAAATAAAAAGCATTCCAAAGAGTTCCATCTAACTTAGATTCCCTGTAAGTTTGAACCGATTCGAGCTGGTAGATTTCGAGAAATTTCAAAATAACCGAAAAACACAATTGGTAAAAATGATGTTTTTTGGGCACATCTTTTTGGCTATTGCATTGATCAATTTC
Organism: Altica lythri; assembly: GCA_964028335.1. Classification (NCBI taxonomy): domain Eukaryota; kingdom Metazoa; phylum Arthropoda; class Insecta; order Coleoptera; family Chrysomelidae; genus Altica; species Altica lythri. The sequence continues at coordinate 30,558,081 of OZ034809.1, read as the reverse complement.
ATAACCTAATCAGCTCTTAAGATTAAGAAGCCACGTCTAATGCCGTTTTGCAAATTAAATTCGGTTGATTCGTTCGTGAGATATCGTTGTCGAAAAAATTTCAAAAAAAGTGTTTTTTTTTTTTCATTAACTTAGAGATTTTTTGACTAACCGAATTGCACTATCGGTAACGTTTTTAGGTCTTAAAAAACTGCGTCGAATGCCATCTTGAACATCAAAATCGAATAAGGCGTTAAAAAGTTATGGCTTTTTAAACATTTAAAAGAAGTCAAAAACGTCAAAATACGTCACGTCACGCTTTGCGGTTTTAACTAGCGGGAAGTTGCAAGGATGGCCTTTATGGTCAACCTCTTTTCGAATTTTTTATTATTTAATTGTGTAAATTTGCGTAAATATATTTAATTGTTAAATTATTGCAGTTTAATACATACAAAACTAGATATTATATTCAGTAATTTTTAGTTTGATTTTTAATATGACAGAAATATCAGTTCATGAATAAGGGTAAGTATTTTTATTTAAATAATGACTGATTGACATTTCAAATAATTTATAATTCAAGCATTTCGCGTTTTTACGTACCGGTATAATAAGGTGAGATTAATTTAAAAAATAAATATTTTGTTATCTAAAATATGTTTTAAATATAATTTTTTTTTCGCAGTAAAGCGTAAAAATAAACAGGTCTATACTTGTATTTCTTGTAAACAAATTCGGTTGTAGAAAAAATATTGTATGCAACTCGTGCGTAAATGTTCCTTTTTTGACTCATGTGATTGTCGCATTCGTCAAAAAAGTTCACTTTACGCACTAGTTGCATAAATAACTATTAAAAAATGACATATGTTTCGATAGGATGCTTAAATGCGAAACATATGTCATTTTTTAAAATACATTTAAAGTGAAAGTTTTATATAAAAAACTAACGTTTTTTATTATTCCCGAAAAATGTGTTCTTACTGTATTTGTTTTTTGACTTATGTTTTTGTAAAAATTAAACAATTCAACGTCTCCCTTTTAATTACCTATGAAGCACTACATAGTTTACTTTGGACAAAATTTCAAAGCCTTAAAACAATTTTTGCAAAAGGTGTAAATAAATTTTTTTGTTCGGAATTTTTTTTATCTTAACAAAAAAAAAGGTATAAAAATTTTGACAAATTGTCTTTTGGAAGCCTTTTGCTTGCTATAAAATGTTAAGGCCAAAAATTACATTTTTTACACCAACTTGTGTATAAATAAGAATTATTAATAAATCTTACAAAGAAAATGCTTACAATATATTGAATAAGTATTATAAATAAAAAACACACGAATTATTTTTGCCTTATGACTCTAGACTATTATATGAAATTTCCTTTTAGGTACATCCGAGCTTCCTCCGAATTTTAATGGTAACTTGTAGATATTTCCTGTTGCACCATTGATTATCTAAATGATTTGCCACTTATTTTACAGCAAAGTATCTATTTTATGCTAGTTGGGGCTCCGCCTCATTTTTCTGTAATGGATAGATAATGATGTCTTGGGAACCAAATGTTATAGCCTCCTCACAGTCCATAGTTTAGTTTTATTTTAAAAATAAGCAGGTATAAAAGAATAAAAATTCTTACATAGTAGTCACTGACATGAGTTTTTTAACAAATTTAAGATATATGTTTGTTTTAAAATTATAGGAAATCCCTTTCTGGGTCCACAGAGCTTATTTGAATTTGAACGGTAAATTAATTTTGTGATTCGAAAGATTCTCTGACGGTCTCTATTCCAGTGGATTTGAAGGGTATTCCGAGTTGAGATATTGAGTTCCTGTAGTGTACTCGTTGCGTAACCTAGTAGAATCGGAAACCGCAAAGTAAGAAGCAGTATTTTGATGTATTCCTTTACAAAACGACTAAGGTGCGAACGTTTCAGATATTTTATCTTATCGATTATGGCTCTCTTTGGCTTATAGTGAGTGAAGCACTCTCTGGGAAAAATCACGACCAAGAGACAGTTTAATAGTCGACTAGAGGTCATGTCATTTTACTAAGGATTTTTTTCTATTTCGTCATCCTATCTAAGTGATTGAGTGAAACGCACACCTTATCTTAAAAAATGAAGTTAAGATTTTTGAAAGACATATTTTTTCGTTGAATGTAGCTTAGAATGTCTAAAGATAACAGTTTGAGTCTTGTGGTGTAGAACTTCTCCTCATTTATTTATTTATTTTTTTGGTGTAACGTTACTTGTGCTTTAACATATCCTTTATTTAAATTATTTGAAATGCTTATAAAATTTCCCGAATTTGTAAAAATACTTTCTTTAAAGAGTATCTACTTCATGCCAAATGGGACTTCTCTCATTTTTTTATCGAATTGACCTTCCTTAGCTCGTGGGAGTGGAAATGGTAACTAGTAATTAGATTTCCTGGAGCACTATTAAGTGGTAATCGATGTGGTGGTGGATTATCGTGCAACAAGTGCCAACATCCTTCTTCGCGATGTTCTGTCCAAACAGGACAAATACGCGAGAGCAAACGCTTCTGAAAACCAAGATAATACACATCATTAACCGTTTGGCCCGTTGGAACGAATTCTTTGTGGATAATTTCTTTCGAATTGTAGAAACAAATTAACATCGTCTTTACTTTTGAATTTTCCAAACGGCTTTATTTCGGATCTTGGGTGCGGAACTTTGACACTTGGTTTCGAGATCGTATTGAAAACACCACGTTTCGTCACCAGTCACAATGTTACGTGTTTGTCTTTCTTGGCCTCTTTAATGATGTCTCTCGAATGTTGAATTCGTAGCATTTTTTGGTCATCCATGAGCTTCTGCGTAACAAATCGTGAACACACCTTTCTTATGACCAAATTTCTGGTCGAAATTCGATAGATCGAATCTTTAGAGATATGTAATTCCATTTGTATGCATCTCAATAAAGATTTTTGCTCATTTTTAATAAACAGATGTTTTGACAGTTTCTGGCGTAATCACAAACTTCGAAAGGCCAACATGTTTTTTAATGTCTTGCAGCGACACACGACGATCTTTGAACCGATTAAACCACTTGTGGACTCGACTACGAAATAAACAATCATCACCATAAACTTGTTTTAACATGCGTTTCGGTAAATGCTTTACCAAGTTTAAAACAGATCTTTGGATCTTTGTTCGATGCTTATTTTCCAAGCGATGTTTAAAAGGTAGTGTCACTTTGAGCGCGATAACTCTGAGTAAAGTGGTTCGATTGTCGTAAAATTTTGACAGAACATCAATGAAAGATGTACCTATCGAACAATAGCCCCAATAACAGATGACGCTACTTGTATCGGATATTTATTAGTGATAGGCCCCGTATGTTAAATTAAGTCAATCTTTTCTTAAATACATTGATAATCAATTTTTGTCTTATTAGAGGGGGACGGAACCTGTTTTTAAAAAATAATAATAGCAATTTTTTATTTATGTTGAATTTATTTATTAATTTATATTTCTATTAAATTGAAACTAATCTTGAAAATAAAATGTCTACTACAGTACCTATATACAAAATACGTTTGTTTTATATATGAATGAAGTGAATTGTAAGTTTTGTAATTTTTCCCGAATACAAAATTTAGGTATATTAATAAATTATTATTTTACCTCGTAATTAACAGAAAATAATAAATTGTTGTTTTGAATTTCGGGATTAAAATTAAAATCAAAACAAATAACCGAATGTGTTTATTCATCAATAACACAAAATTTAAGGGGCAAAATTAATATTGATTATTATATTTAAATGTACAGAAATCGGTTTTGTTTGAGTATCTTCTAGATTAAAGTAAAATTTTGGTTATTCTTGATGTGATCTGTCATTTTCTGCTTTAGGGGGAGAAACAATGGATTCCTTGTGTGACAATGGTGTTACTACTTCTCTAGTACTCTTTCTGGTAACAGAGGCACGTTGAGGTCTCGAACAAAGACTTTTACTTCTTGTTGAAGTGTTTTTTGTGAAATTAATGTATCTTTCTACTAAATAACAGCAGGTAAGGATCTTGTTATTAAATTTTTGGTTAAATTTATTGGTTGATATTTTTTAAATTGATTTATGTATCAATAATTCAAATTGACATACTGTTTGTGTTGTGTATTCTTGTAATCAAAGAAGAAATGTCAATCACAGTTTATTAAATTTTCTTAAAATTTATGAAATTATTGTTAATTATCAAAAACTGCACTTTAAACTCTTTGAATTCTAAAATGAAATAAATTATTTATTGTAAAAAGGTATTTTTATAACAAACAAATTATTTTTTTAAAGTACAGCTAACAAAACTTGCAGTTACAGTTATTTTATAAAAATTTAAGGGTTTGACTTTTTATCTTAGCATTATCGATGCAAACAATGAAATATAAACAATAGTGTTATCTTATACCTAAATTTATTAAAATAGAAATTAATTTGTTTTAAGATAGCCTTTGAAATTTTTAAAAATCGAGATATCGAGTTGCGGTTTCTATAAATCGTAGATAATCTCATTTAGAACACAAATCCGTTTAAATGTCTAAAATGTCTCAAAAATAAACCGAGATATTACAATTTTTCTCGCAAAACAAAATACGATTAACTTCTTTAAAAATGGGGTATCGAGTTGTAGTTCGTTTCAAATCATAGATGATTTTATTTGTAGCAGAAGTCCGTTTTAATATTTAAAATAACTTAAAAAAAGCAATATACAGATGTTTATAAACAAACAAATCACGATCAACTTAAAAACCAGTTTAAATATCCCAAATATCTCTAAAAATAACCGAGATACTCCGATTTTTCTCAAAAACAAAATACCATAAACTTTCTTAAAAATCGAGACATGGAGTAGCTTTTTTGTTTAAGTAGAAAGTTCAATCAAGCTCACAAATCCGTTTAAACATCGAAAATATCTCAAAAACACCTGAGATACAGTGATTCTTCTCATGAAACAAAACACTATCAACTTCTTTCAAAAACGAGCGGCGCCTTTTTTTAAATTGTAGATAATCTCATTTAGATCACAAATCCGTTACTGTATCTAAAATATCTCAAAAATTTTCTATTACAATTTGTCTTACAAAATACAATACGATCCACTTCTTTAAAAAACAAGGTATCAAGTTGCGGTTCGTTTCAAATCATAGATAATTTTATTTGTTATATCCAAAACAACTAAAAAAACAACCGAAATACAGATGTTTATAAACAAATAAATCAATTAAAAATCAGTTTAAATACCTCTAAAATGAACCGAGATACACCGATGTTTCTCAAAAAACAAAATACGATTATCTTTCTTAAAATTTGAGATATGGTGTTGTTTTTTTTTAATGTTGGAAAATCAATCAAGCTTATAAATCCGTTTAAACATCTTACTTTTGCACTTTATCCCATGTGGGACAAGCAAAAACCTGATTATTTATATGAAGGTTTTCTTGAAATGATTACTAGCTGCGCGAAGTTTGTTACAAGAATAAAGGCGGAAACATACTATTAAAACGTGACACGACGCCACGCATGTTAGTCCATATATTTATGTTGCGGCGTGTGGTCACATAGCGTGTTGTCTATGTGCTTCTAACAGTTCTAACTGTATTAAATATATGGAATTGAGAGGTACTAACATGCGCCGGGTGGCGTGGCGTCGTGTCACGTTTTGATAGTATGTTTCCGCCTTTAAATTTAAGCATAAAGAAAACTAAAATTTACACACAGCTTCATCTTTGTATACAACCAAAAAATGAGATTGTTTGAGCAAAATTGTATAACTATCACCACAATCTATTGAAAACTCGTAGAACTTCGACGATAAAACTTTACATTCGCAATGAAAAAATTGTACGTTTATATAATAGAGTTAAAAAATATCCTAGCTTCTAAGTTAGAACAAATAACATTTATCTCCAAAATTTTATTTAAATCGGTTGTGTGGTTTTGAAGATTAGCGCAAACGAACATGGTAACAGGAAATTTTTATATATAAAAACCATATTGATATGGTCTTTCTTTTTGGGGATAACTTCCTATCAATATAATCTCTGGGTGCGTGGATTCAGCACTTAAGAAAATTGATTGCCATTAATTACAAAAATATACACACAAAAATTAAATTTTCTTTTTTCTTTTCTTCCTGTTTGTCTTTTGTTCCTCTCTATCAATTCACTCCTTTTTTCTATTACTCTACACCTCTTATCTCTGTTGACTCTAGTCTAATTTCCTTTTTTTTCAGTATATTTTTCTTTATTTTAATTACTTATGTTTTATATAACTGCAATCTATTTTCTTTTTTTAAATTATTAATTTCATGTATATTTTAATTCAAATTACAATTATTTTTTAATACATGTTAACGACAATTTTAAAACAAACTTTCTGACAATCTCATCAATATTAATCTCTCATATAAAAACAAAAACAATACAAACAGAAACTTAACAAAAATCTATTTATACAAAAATCACAACTAAACCAAGCAATCTATATCTAAAGGATTCCAGAAATCTACTGAGAGAACGTGTCCTCATTTAAATATATTAGATTTAGTTTTATTTTTTTTTTGCAACTCTCTTAAAATAATGACTTAATATCCGTATAAAAATTTTAACTTTCAATATCTTCCTCTCTTTTAAATATCTCTATTTACTCTTTGCTCGTAGAATTTTTCTACTCATATGTAAACCGCTACTTACCATTTACCACTCTTGTTATGTGCTATGCTTCTCCCCAATAAATCCTATTTTACTTTTGTATTCTCGTCTAACCCACAACTTATGACTTATTAAAGTATAAAAATATTTTTGTTTCAATCCGCGTTGCATATTTTTTCCTAGACAAATGTAGAGGTTCATTTACTTCAAAACTGTTATTGTATATACTAATATACTATCGTGAAAAATATTTACAAATATATGAGTGAATCACTGACAATTGGATCAAAGTTTAAACCATGATTTTATTTTTCATTAGTAAGTCTGTTTACAACAGATCTATTTATGTATGTAGTAAAAGGCACTTGTTACCGACAATCTATTTTAGTATTTACTCTTATTTGTGGTATTTTCTATAATGCAGACGTAGTTACTTAGATAAGAATGTTTACACAGCCATTCGCGTAATCTACTTGGGTCATATAAAAAATGAAGAACACGATTATTAGCGCCATTTATCTGTAATACTTCAATATAATTTACCTGCTATGTTGTACTCGGTCGCTTGCATCTAATAGGTATAGGTATTGCTATTTATTATTATCAATCGTATTGGTATCCCCTATTGATATTAGCCCTGTCCAATGTCTCACATTTCTGAGCCAAGACATTTTCTGTCTACCAACTCCTCTCATCCCGTTATAAGAAAGCTATGCGTTTAAAAAAATTCTGATCAATATTTACCTGATGAATAAATAGTTTTAATGCTTTGAACTTGTTTACTACAAAATCAAAAGACTAAAGTACTTATTTGTATAATAATTTAATAATTATACTTATCGCTTGAAATTGATTTAAATAGAATTCTTTTCTCATTTATACCCGTGCTGTATTGATAGCCCACTTCTTGAAGGTATTTTGATTAGATTCATAGAATAAAAACATGGTTCCACATGTTTGTCAAGGTTTATTTTATTAATTTTGGGTCAAAATTTATATAGATTCAAGTTGTTTATCAATTAGCAGTGGTATAAATATATAAACAAGCATTTATAAATATAATCAATCTTAATTGCTTAGCAATGACTTTTGGGCTCTGTTAAAATTATAAATATTGTAGATACAGTTTTGAGAGTCGGGCCTTATTTTTGTGAAATTTTCTGCTCCTTTCAGATCTTTTTTTCAATTTTAAAAATATTAAATTGTTTTCGAGATTTTTCAAAAAAAAACAAAACAATGTTTTTTTTTTCATTCATTTGTTTATAACTATTGCAACTTTTTTGAGCGCATTTTTAACTTTTTCAACAAGTTTCTAGAGATCAATACCAATCGAATGACACCAAAATCATAATTTTTGGTGCCCTCTGTGAGAATTTTTTAAAAAGGTACTTGTTGATTAGACTATCCTGCAGGTAATGGTAATTTATCGCATTTAAATTTGGTTCTTTTAGTTTAGGCTTGTCCGTTTTTTGAATATTTGTTTTGCAAGCTTGGAAAACGTTAATAAGTATTAGCTGAAATGGTTTCGTGAAGACCAATTCTATTCTAGGAAGATGCCTATCGTATTTGGTCTCCTGGCAAACATGAAAAGCGTTTATGCTATTTGTAATTTCGGATTTTAGCGGGGCGCCACTTAAACTTATTTTTGATAGCTTCATTGGTCTCACTGGCAAGTTATATTCTCATGATCATATTTGAGGATATCTATTGATTTGTTCGTTTAAATTTCTAAGCCGATTACTAATTTTCTGAACATTTTTAAATTGTGAGAGTGCTTTTAAATGTCGTAATTAAAAAAGGAACTAGATCTAATTGATTATTAATTTATTGTGAATGCAGTGCAATTTACTGGGATTCAGGTTAAATATTTCGGTGTTCAAATAGTAAATATTTGCTGATACTTATATGAAAGGAACAAAATTTTCCTTGTTTAGTGATTATTGGATTGTTGTATGAGTTGGTACATTGTTCGGTGAAGAGAATTTTAAAAAATATTGTCTATCTTCGTCAGTTATTGTATCCTGTATGTCAGTTATTACGTTCTGCATGTCGTCTTCAGTTTTTAATTCTTTAATGTAAATAACTATCGATATCGTAATTTATGTTTCATTGAGTCATGGTCACTGTTTTAGTCATATTAATCTCTTTGCCTTAAGAAGTGCATCTGCGTTGGCGTTTAAAGTTCTAGGCATATTCTTCAAGTTGGGTTATTTCAAATTAAATAGCCATTTCATTGGGTTATGATCGGTCATAATGCTGAATTTACGTCCGAAAGGAAAGTTCTTAGATATATATTAGGAGGTAAGAGATTGGACGGTGACACTTGGAGAGGGCAGACAAACAAAAAAATTGAGGAAGCTTAAGGTTACTTCGATACAATTATATATTAAAGCACAACGAGTCCGGTGGTTGGGACATATATGGACATTGCCGAAAACTACCCCCATAAAGGTGGCTGACCCAAAGTGGAGAAATTTATCAAAATTTATATCAAAATTAGGTGCTTTTTAGGTGCTATTTAGGTGCGCAAAACAAAAATTAGGTGCACTAACCGTTTTTGAAATATTTACGAAAAACCATGGGACCGCCAGCCTTTAACAACCTAGCTGACCCATAATAAAAAAAAACAAAAAACTAGGATTGAATAATCTTTAAATTAAGTGCTAATTAAGTGCTTTTTAAAAAACGAAACATAAAATAAAAAATTTAAAAATTAAACGTATTAAAATTGAATATATTGATTGTGTATGGAAAAATGTCACATTTCTTCTTACACTTTGAACCAAAATGGACATCGGCAGTTTAAGATCAGTTAGAAATCGGTAAAAATTTTTTGTCCCGTAATTTTTTTAATAGATAATTCGGAAGGTCACCACTAAATTTTTTTTTTTTTTTTACTCGGACCGCTGAGCTGAGTCTTGCAACCGGTCAGTTATAAAAAAATGTTAACTATGTTAAGTACAACTAAATTTGATGTACAAAAAGTGTTGAAAATAAATATTGTTTAATAGAAAAATTGATAATTTTTTGAAAATTGTTACTAGTTGAAATAACAATTATAGATAATTGTTAAAAATAATGATAGTTTTCCATCACTACTCTAAAATAAGCAAGGCTAAATAGGTTAGTTCAACATTGGTTGATTCCTTTTGTTTTACTACTTTAATTTTTCTCTTAGATAGAACATTTCTAGCAAAAATTTAAATAAAAAAAAACGACGGGTTGCACTCCGGGAGTGCCAGCAGAAGTGAAAACTTGATTATTAACGTTGTTCATGTTTAATATTTTGGAATGGTTAGGGAATAATTTTGCACGAATTGCTTTATCAGTATAAAATTACTATCATGTATTATTGTATCCGATATATCGATATTTTTATTGTATTATTGTATCCGATATATCGATATTTTTATTTATAGTAACATCGAATATTCGCTTTTTTGTCGAATCTATTTAAAACCTATATAATTTTTTCACAACTTGATAATTTCATAATTTTATTTATAAATAAGTTTATTAAGACCAAGGCACTATAAACATAGGTATTATCGAAAGCCATGTTTTGACCAATGTCAACTACAAAACCAGAGATAATAATAGAACAGATGTGTTGATGCATAATATAAAGTTGGCAACAAGTTCCTACATCAGTGCACCATGCTTAAAACTATTCACTATACTTCTACACACTTTTTATGCTTAAAGTACCTTAAAAAATTATATTAAAATAACACTACTAGTACTTACCAAAAGGTACTATCCGGTTATAACTACTTTTCCGCTTTTCGCGCTACCAGCTGGTTTAGTTCCTATTTTCACCACTACAAAATATGATTGCACGTCTCTTTAATTTGTTTATTTGTCATCTTACGTTTTTTCGATCAGGGTCACGTGTCCTGACGCGAATTTAAGATTTTTTACCCATTACAGAAAATATGCTCAACGCGGCTAAAGAAGTTTCCACTTCAAAAATAATTACCTATTGAGATGTTTTTTACTTGTTCGAATTTTTTAGTTGAAATGTCTTGGAGTAGAAAAGTAATGGTATAAATAATTTTTGAGTAATTCAGATAGGTGCGCTTCATTTTGAGTAGAGATAAAAAACGGCAGAGAAGTTTTGAGTCGAGATAAAAGTCAATTAATTACCGGAGCTACGCGCAAAAAAAACTAAGGAAATTTTATGGGATTATTTCGTAGGTATTTGTACCAGTTTTTAAGTGCTTAGAAAGTGCAGAATGACACACTTTGTTAAAGACTTAAGAATTTCTAGTTGACTTAGCTCATCAGCGGTTTGTTCTACTATTGAGTCTGTTGCCCTTACTGAGCACTTAAATATATCACAAAAAGTTTTTTATAATAATTATTATATTTGGAAGTGACCGGTAAGAAGTATCAGCTCAGTGATCCCAGGTCAAAAAATTAAAAAAATTATTTCATTTCGGACGAGAGAATTATTAAGTAATAGAATTACAAGAAAATTTTAATGATCTATGTGCTTAAAAAGTGCAGATTGATACTCTTAGTTAAGACACAAGAAAACTTTGGCCAAATATTTTCAGTTGAAATTGCTCATTAGCAGTTTATTTTGCTCGTGAAAGTATTGCACTTAATGAGCACTTAAATCTCTGACAAAGTGAATTTTATATTAATCATCATTTCCGGAAATGACCGGTTGCAAGTCTCAACTCAGCGGTCCGAGTTAAAAAAATAAAAAAAATTTTTAGTGGTGACCTTCCGAATTATCCATTAAAAAAATTACGGGACAAAAAATTTGTACCGATTTCTAACAGTTCTTAAACTGCCGATGTCCATTTTGGTTCAAAGTGCAAGAAGAAATGTGACATTTTGCCGTACACAATCAATATATTCAATTTTAATACGTTTAATTTTTAATTTTTTTATTTTATGTTTCGTGTTTTAAAAAGCACTTAATTAGCACTTAATTTAAAGATTATTCAATCCTAGTTTTTTGTTTTTTTTTATTATGGGTCAGCTAGGTTGTTAACGGCTGGCGGTCCCATGGTTTTTCGTAAATATTTCAAAAACGGTTAGTGCACCTAATTTTTGTTTTGCGCACCTAAATAGCACCTAAAAAGCACATAAATTTCGACAAATTTCTCCACTTTGGGTCAGCCACCTTTATGGGGGTCCGAAAACTGGACATACTAGTAAAACGATCTTGGAAGGGGCAGGGGCATAAAGCGAAGAGGTATACCGAGAAAGAAATGGCTAATGCGGTAATAGATGATATAAAAAACAAGAAAAAAGAAGATTGGAGAAGAGCTGCCAAAGATAGGAAAAGGTGGAGAAGGGTTTATATACCATTCTGCGTAAACTTTTATTGGTTGCGATATTTCGACTGCAATTAAGTTGTTGTAATAAGTTTGCTATAATGTTGTTTTCTTATTCTTGATAATATATAACATTAAATAATATTACTTCAATTATTTACATCTGATTTGCAGTTTACATAATTTTAGTTTTTTTGAACGTGCGTTATTTCTAAAATTAGATTATGTTCATTTTTTCCATTTCTGAAATAATGGTTTTGGGCAAAGTTAATTCATGTTGAAATTTTGTTGCAGTGTCTGCAAGTGTACAGGATGTATTTTTTTGGTATTTATGTCACGTTTTCTGAACTATTTCCAATATATAATGTGAGATGTTCCCTAATGTAAAAATTTTAATACAATTCAAGCAAGGAATTTAATAAACTACATTATTTAAACACTCTTTAGTTGTAAAGAGATCCTCAGTTTTAATATATACTTTTGACATTTCTTTTTTGTTTTCAAACAATTTGTTGTTTCTGAAGAATGTCTAGTGACGTAAGATAACGAAACTTGGTTGTTTACGACCATTAGTAAAGTTGTTTACTACAATTAATGATAGTAAATCGTGAAATGGCCGTCAAATTTTTGTGTACTCTAAAGAAAACATTGACTTTACAGTCAAGACTTTTGTTAAAACCAAATATAATAAACCTTTAGGTTTATCTAAATATCTTCATTGTTTAAACATGCTCGTCTTGAGATAGCTGCATTAGCGGTTTAAAGTTAAACATACAATACATTTTTAAAATTAAACATAAATATTATTTGTTTTTAAAAGCTTTTATTTAACTTGTAATGTATATATGTATGTATGTAAGTACGTATGTATGTATGTATGTAAGTACGTATGTATGTATGTATGTATGTATGTATGTATGTATGTATGTATGTATGTATGTATGTATGTATGTATGTATGTATGTATGTATGTATGTATGTATGTATGTATGTATGTATGTATGTATGTATGTATGTATGTATGTATGTATGTATGCATGTATGCATGTATGTATGTAGTAAGTATGTTTGTTTGGGTGGAATCTTTGAACTCAATTTTGAAGTAAATATCTTTAACCGATTAGGCTGAAATTTTATATATACGTTAAGTTTGGATGACATTTTATTTAATTTAAGAATATCCTCGTACCTAAATAAAAATATACCGAGAACATCTATTGGGGGATAACGGAACGATCAAATCGATCCATTCTTGCATGAAGTTGGCAAGTCGCGTTGCTCTGGCTGGTCTGGCAAGTGGAGGCTGTATAGAGCGGAGTTCTTCTGAGCAAAATCCGTTTAAGTATCGGTAAAACAGGAAAGGATCAGACACTGCTCTTTGGTGAGACAATGGGGATAGGTTTTTGGTGATACAGGTGTCGTTTATTAGTTGAACTGTTCTTCTCTGTATTGCATCAAGAACTTTGAGCCTTGACGGAGTTGCCCATAAATGCGAGCAGTATTCAAGATTAGGTCTTATTTGAGCTTTGTAAAGAGTGGCTAAGTTGGATGAAGAGAAATATTTCCGTGCTCTAAAAAGTAAGTCTAACTTCTTTCCTGCTGCAGTTGCTATGGATGCAATATGTTGGTTTCAGAGTAAGTCCTGGAAAATCGTTATACCAACCAGCGTAATGGTGTCGTTTGCTACTAGTCTCTTAGCGTTCTTTGTGATGGATAAGTCGTATGTTTGCTCCTTGTTGGATAGACAACAAGGATTTGTCTTGGAATCGTTGAAATAAACAAGATTCTTTTAAAAGCAAAATCTTTTTTAAAAAAGTAACTTATAACATCTTTGTATATACGTTATATAATAATAAAAACTTGTCGCGCGGTTTATTTGTGTAAATAAACCAGTACTAATTTAATTATGTAAAATTTTAATTTAGTTAAATATTGATAGATACCTAAACCTCGCGACAAGCTTTTATTATCATATAAATTGTGTAAAATTTAATAGGGAAATTTTGTTTTCTTCTTTTTAGAACGTTTAAATAAAAGTTTTTCTTAAAAAAGTTTTTTGCTTGTAATTTATTATTTTTGGTATACCTATATTCATTTTTCTTTTCCCTAATAAATTATATTATAACAGGAAAAGATATTAATCGAGTCCCCTTTTTGTATTATCCCTATTTTTAGGGGTAAACTATTCTTTAAATATAAACTAAGCGTAAAATTTGGTTTCCAATTTCGATTTTCATTTAGTAACAGTATCAGATTTCTTTCAACTAACCCTTCCGAAAATTCTACCTAGAGACCAACTAGGTAATATGATACCTAAAAGTGTAATAAATACTTTGCACAATAAAGAAATGTGTTTTTGTAAAGGTAGATATCGAGTAGTGAATTTGTTTGTGAGATAATATTAAGGTATAATCATATTTAATTTGAATATTGGTATTTCTATATTTTTCTTATTTCTAGCGATTTTTTTTTCTTTAATTCTCCAGATTTTATTAGTTACTTTTCTTTTAAACTTACCTTTATTGATTCGCTATCATAATAATAATAATTTATTTTTTAATTTAGTTGCTGTTTAAATAAATATATTCAATATTTTCTAATCTTTTTATTTGTTGTTATTAAAAAACAGAATTATGTATTTACAAATTTTAGTCCATATTATATCTAAATTGAATTACTTTTATCAATTTGTTTTTATTTCTTACAGTTGTCAGTCGAAACTGAAAACATGGACTTTTATCCTAAGTTGTTCCTAGTATTATTTTATTGTTTATTAATAACAGCTGAAGATCTCGACAAAACCTCACGTAAAAGTTCATTTTGCGGACAACGTTTGAGTCGAATTATGGGACAGTTTTGTTTGGAGTATCCAACTTTTTCTTTCAGTAAGTACACGTTTTTTAGTTTTTTTTATTTATCTGTAAATTTTTGTCATAATATATCGCGTGGATCTTTTAAAAATAATCATTTACAATAAAGTAATTTTTGTATGGTTTTAAAATTTGTTAGATGGTAAATTTACAATTGTAACAAATTTAGTGCAGGTTTCTTTAAAATTGTTTTCAAATAATTAAAGTATATAAAAATAAAGTGAGAGGTGTCAAGGGACACCCAGATGGAACAAAGTTCCTTTCGATTAATTAGTGAAGGAATTGTAATTTGTAAACACAACAGAGTGTTTATACATACACAAGCATTTATTATTGTCTGTATTGTCTCTACTTACCTAACTCCATCAGCAATATCCGGAATTTGTGGAGAAACACTGTCAAGATACATTATTGTTATTATTTTATTATTTATTATCTACAAAAAACCTGTATAAACATTTAACCAAGTCGCGACACTACACTGTTCAAATCAAAATAGAAAATCCATTATTACCTGAATATTTTCAACAGATCGTTTCTTTTAACAAAAGTGTCCATTCATACAATACCACAGGTTTAGATGACATACATATTATATACCAAAAATTACTTTTTATTTCAATTTAACTTAAAACAGGAATTAACAATTTAATACAAAATTTTAAAATATTTGACAGTAAGGTAATTTGACGTACCTGACTAGTCAAGTCACGAACTATTTTTAAAATGTTTATGAATTTATTAATCTATAAAAACAGGATGAAATAAAATATAATACTATTATAGGTACCTACTTATTTTTTTTTCTACAGTATTTTCTTTTTAATGTACATTTTCTTTTAATTTAAATTAGTGTCTTTTTAATTGTACTTTTATTAGTATTTATGTATATTAGGGTTTCCTATTTAAATAAAGATATATCCATCTATGAGAGAGAGAGAGAGAGAAAGACAGACAGACAGAGAAACATGCGTGTGTCGTGTCGTGACATTTTTTGGTCTGAATTTTTTCCGGCTAGTCTCAGTCGTAACGCGCGAAAGGGAACTTCGTTCCAATATATTTTATAAGTGTTTGTTTAATTTTATACGAATCTGAATTTAAAAAATTAAAAAGAATCCTGTGTTGTTTTATCGGTTCAGAATTAAAATTTTAGCGTTAAATAAATTTCAGAATGTAAAGTCCCAAAAATTGTTAAAAATTAAATGCATTCTTGGATCTATAATTCGTTTTCAAGAAAAAACCGGTTTTCATAAACAAAGTTTTAAACTTAAACGACAAAATAAAATTTAATTCTAAAATCACCAGATAAAAAGCAAATGATAGTACTAACTAAAGTTCATAATAGTTGATAGAAACGTGCACTTTAAACTTCAATATATTGCATTCTCGAATTCTAAATAATGCGTCTGGATCACATTTGATGTAGTTAGCGGCCGCTTGTATGTTTATACAAACATATATGTATATGAACAATCAGTTTATTTATAAGTATTTTGTTTGACCCCACATCAAAAAATCCAGCGAATTTTTATCGGAGTTCTTAGGTGGTTAAACAATTTTATTTATAAGGAAACACTTAGTTTGTTGTTCTTTTAGATTTTCAAGTTCATTTGACGCTTAATCATTTCGGGCAAAATATAATAGACTATTTATCAAAGCAATAACTTAAAAGCGGCTTGCTTTATGATTAATGTAAAAACCATTTACAGATTCTTCTTCCTCGTAAGGAAAAATATAAAGATATCAATTTCAAAGTTGCTATTTTTAATATTTCTCATAATAAAAGCAAAAGGATAAAATTTTAATTTTAAACATCTTATATTTCCTAAACTGTTGACATTTAAATAAGATATGTTGGGACCAATGACCAATATTTTACACCTAGTGTCTTTAGTTTTTGGATTTCCCATTGGTAATGAAAAACATTGTATATGGAGTAGAGTAGCATTCAAAATTTTGTGAGCTTAAACAAGCTCTGACTTTGCAATCTTGCTATCAAAGTTATTTAATTCAAGCTGTTTGAAATTATACACACTTAAAATATTTAAATAATACATTTAAAAAACAAAATCTCTAAACTGTCGGTAAGCAAGAAGAAACTAAAACCTGTTACCCAAGAAAGCAAAAATGTACAAAGTTTACTTACTAAGGTGTATGTAACTTCAATCATCTTCTAATGCATTCTTGGGGCTAGTTAGTTTGAAGAGTAAAGATATTTATATTTATTGTTTTTTTTTTGTCATTATATTTATATTATCCGTATTTTCATAAAGTTACAAAAACTTTAACCCTTCAGACCTGAATTTTAATTCAACCACAAATTTTTTTGTGACATATATTTAAAAAAGGGTCATATTGAAAGAAGAAATTAGTACATAATTGTTTTATACACAGTTTTTAATATTTGGAGAATTTAATTTTAATACATTAAAGAGAGTGCACATGACATTTTTCACAATAACATGTGTTCTGCTCTTGCAATTTTGATTTTTGCATCGTGTGGCTTCTTTTTTATCATCGCAGCAATCTCTCTGTATTTCTTTTGATGACCTTACTTCTTCATTTCTTCTTTTTGGTGTATTAAAAAATTGAAGAATGTCTAGAAGAATTCTCTCAACGTAGACGACCATTTGCTTTTTTATTTACAGGTTTGCCGGAAACTACTATAGCTTCACCAATTTTCATCTTGAAATGTACCTAGTAAATCTAGAATTTATTTTGATTGACCTTTTGTGCTCAAGGTCAAATGCGTGAAAAATCATTCTATTTCTTGGATTTTATGAACACTCGGTAACACGATACAAGCTAATCCAACATGTCTACACCACCCTTTTCCCATATTATTGGTTCCAACAACAACAGCTTTGTTATCTTCCCATTTTACCAATACGACTAATCCTTCTTCGTTAACCACTTTTTCAGCATATCACTTCTCTGTTTACTGAAGTCTTGGTCTGGGGTAAACGGTGGTCTTTGAAATCTATCAAATCGTATAGTGCCTATTGAATATATATTTCTCACTAATAATTCTTGAAAAAGTAAAAAACTTATCATTAACTAATCATCAAAATATACGTGAGTATTTTCTGCTACGTCTTTAGTAAAGTGCAATACTACGCAAGGACTTAGCTCAAAATTGTCAAATCTACTGGTATTTTAGTCGTCTAGCCTTGATAAATCGAAAAATCGTAAGGCATTCCGTTATTTTCGCATATTGCAATTTTAATGCCCCATGAACACGGATTGTTTTTCACTTATTGCTTAAAATTTATCCTTTCAGTAAAGTTATCTGCTCATCAACACTCAAAAAATGGCATTTTGGCGACCATTTCAAACGAGTGATTAACAAAAATTAATAAAACTTGACAATGATATAATTTTTCTGGAAATTGGCCCCAATGAAATTTAAAAGCCGACAATGGTAAACTGACATTGAAAGGACTATACAATTTTTTTTATTCTGCAATTATTTTGCAATCCAAATCTATTTATTGTTGCTAATGACATATTAAATGTTTAGCATAATTTAATTAGGTATTTTATATAATTATTCATTTATTTATTTAATTATTGGATAAATAGTTTAAACAACAATTACATCATTAAGCATGTCTGTCCCAAATGGAAGATATAAATATTTTCTTCTGTTGTCAAGAGAGACAAAGTTTCTTTGTGATACAATTATCAAAAATTCAAAATATTTACAATAGAGCTGATAATATAAGGTACTTACGCCTAATAAGGCCCAGTTCTTAAGATGGCCCACTTTCAATATTTTGTACGTCTAAAAGTTCAAATGAATTTAAATTTTGCGCCCATGTTCGGTTAGTGCCATAGACAAAATTGCAACTTCATAAATAAGGAAGACAGTCGTCATTTTTGCAGTGGTTGCCAGTTTTTTAGTGTCGTTGCAAAAGGCTGACGATTTATAATCTTCTAATTTAAACCTTTTTAGTATTTTCTTAAGAAAACAAGAAGTTTTCGTGTTTTTTTTAAATATAGCGTTACTTGGGTTTATGGGCACTTGACTCAACGTAAGAGTTGTTTATATTATTTGTTAATTTTCATTTATAAAAAATAGTTCTTGTGGCGGAGTAAATTACCCTATAAAGGCCCATCACATCCTATGATGGCTCGGGCCAATCGAAGATATGAGACAATTTAGATGTTTTTGAAAAAAATATTTGGTCTTTAAATAAACATGTTTTTTTCAAAAGTGATTATTAGAATAACGCCACAACATTGTTATTTGTTGAGTCTATGTAGAGGTTTTTGTTTATTAGGTAAATTAAATTTTGCCAAGTCGAAGATGGCCCACCGTCCAATTTGTGACCAAAAAAAACTTTTGTATCACACTGATTACCTAAGAATATCATATAATATTAGGTCAAGTTTTACATAAATACTTATTTTTTGTTTTGATAGGGTTTATTGATTACATAATTAATATCGGGCTATGATAGGTGCCTATGTTCCTAAAAAAGCCCACTTTGAAGGTTTTAAAAAACAATTATTATCTTAACGAATTGTTTCCAAACATGTTGATTTGTATGATTACTTTATTCACAAATAAATGAACTATGTTGTGATTAAGGCAGTTTTCACAAATTTATATTTCTTTTCCAGCTATTAAAATTTAGCAAAAAGTGGGCCTTACAGGGCGCATGTACCTTACGCACGGAATTTGTTTAATATTTAGGTGTTATTTATGTAATCTATATATACGAACAAAAAACACTAGTGAGACTAGTGAGAGATTCATCACAAATAAAAGATAACATGTGCGTTTATTCTGAATCGAATCGGGAAAGGTTACAACAACCGTTATGCATTAAAATTCAAATAATTTTTTATTTAAAAAAAAGTTGATTTCGCAATAGTTAAAAAAAAATGTAGAAAAAAGTAACAAAGGTGTTAAAAAAATGAAAACCTGAATAAATTATCAAGAATTTGAAAAAACCACCGAAAACCCTACGAGAACGTGAAAAGCCCATCGAGAACCTAAAAGAACAACCAAAACGTTTAAAAAATATTAAGAATAGAAATTCATAAACAACGAAAAGCAAAAAAAGAGGACAAGTACAAAAGCGTTAGTGAAACTGATAATATAACTATGATGAATCGGAAATAAAACTCCCTAAAAACTGAGGAGTTCTCATTAATAAGGCTAATTCGACATAAAATCTCTGACATGTAACAAAAATACAATTAAAATTAGAATGCACTATCATGTTTCAAGGTCATGAAGGAACTGAAGTATTTTACTTATAAATCTATTATTTTTCCATAAAAAACACCCAATACAATCATATTAAATATAAGTAGGTACAGCTTATACTTAAAGTCATCAAATATTCTATCGACTGAACTACCTGGGTATGTAGTAATTCAATCCTTAGAAAACAGCTACACACATCAAAATAATCCAGAAGGATGTGAAATTACAGAAGGATTTCAAATAATTTATTTAAAAATTTATAAAAAAAAACATAAACAAGTGTCCCGAATATAAAATAAACATTTTTTCTTAGATTAATGGCAATAGCTTTTAAGGAAATTTAAAGAGAATTCTAGTCAAAAAATGGTAACAAAAAAAAACTAATTTTTTGCCCCTCAACTCCCAACAAAGTAGTCTTTAGGGTAAGATAGTATTGTGTATGACCTCCAGGGTTGTTGATTACTGTCCTACATCTATTAGGCAAATTTATGATCAGACGGTCAATGTCCTGCTGCGGTATTTTGTTCCACTTCATTGAAATGCCCTCAAACAGTAGCTGTCTTGTATTGAACACAATATTTTGTTGTAAAATGTGTCTGCTCAATATGTCCCATATATGCTCCATTGGGTTTAAATCTGGTGATTGTGCAGGCCATGGTAAAACCTCAATTTCATGATCTTCGATGAATCTTCCCACGACCCTGGCAGTGTGTGGACGCGCATTGTTGTGCAAAGGGTAAAACAATAGGTTAAAAAATGCATTACAAAACAGTTCCAAACAAACGAAATTGGTTCTTTTACGAAGTGTGATGCCGCCCCATACCATTATACTGCCGCCTTGCTGTCTATGAACTTCCTACACGGTGGCCAATCGTTCAGCATTGTCAGATCGTCTCCAAATTCTTGTCTGTCTTATCTGGTTCAAATCCAAATCGAGACTTATCACATCTCATCCAATTTACGTGTTCATATGCCCACTGAAGATGATGAGCGCGATTTCCTATAAATAACACAGGTATACTCTCACAGGTCTTCGAGCATCTAACCCTACTTCATGTAGTCTATTTCCAATGGTTGGGCCACTTACAAACACCTGATGAGTCTCATACAGCCTCATTTATAATTGTGATGCAATTACAGTGCGATTTCGCGTACTCTGCAAGCTAATAAAACGGTCTTTAATCTGATTGGTTATCCTTTTACGACCTGTATGACGTTCAGCAATATCACTGATTTCTGAAAACCTTAACCACAAACAATTAATAACATTTCTGTTTATGTGGAGGACCTCAGCAACGTTTTTTTTACTTCTGCCAGTTTGAAGCATCCTGATAGCATGTCATATCTTTTCGTAGTTTAAATGGTGTCTTTCCATTATTGGCAATCGCAAAACTTATAAAAATCCACATAGACATCAAAAATCAAGTACCAATAAAGAAAGATTACTTTTTACACAAAAAGCGCATATTGAAGGTTTGTTGGATTTTTTATAGCCATTCTTATCTACATTACTATCTAAGTTGGTATAATAAAATCGACAAAACAACAAAAAAGATTAAATACATAAATGTATTTTTGTACTTGCAGCTAACACTGATATAAAGCCATTAATATTAGGAGTCCCCTATATTATTTTGATGTGTGTATATGTATTCAAGCTTCACAATAATATCTAACGGCCCAAAAACAGTTTTCCTAAGCACTTGCTTATTTTAAATGAGCTTTAACAAAGATCTGTTATGTAGGATTGTGGCCTACGCAGAGCATAACATTTAAAAAAATTGATATTTAAGGTCATAAAATATTATCACGTTAATATTTACATTTTATAACAGTACATAATAATTCACCCCTAATAGAAATACCGTCTATACAAAAAACATAAATAGAAAATTTACCCCAAGGCTCCATCCTAGGACCACTTCTTTTTAGACTTTACATTTGTGACTTCTATGAATACATCAAGTCGGGCAACATACATCATTACGCCGATGATACACAACTTTATAGTTCGTTTGGGTACCATGAGGCTATACTCGCAGAATCCGACATAAATAGAAACCTTCAATTGTTGTTCGACGTGTCTTGTGCCCACAATTTGAAGCTCAATCCGAAAAAATCACAAGTAATGCTTTTTGGTCCTAAAGGTAGGAGAATTGATGTGAGTGATTCTCTTTCTATACGAATCAACGATGATACCATTCCTTTCGTGAGTGAAGCTAAAAATTTGGGTCTTTGGTTAGACACAGACTTGAGGTATTCCAAACATATCAGCCATCTATGCAAAACATCCTTCAATGTTCTGAGACAACTCTATCCTAATAGAGACTTATTATCGAGAAATATAAAGTTGAGTCTTTGCGAATCCCTCATTTTCTCTAGATTGGCTTACTGCGACAGTATTTATGGTCCTGCCCTCCAACAAACTGAGGCTTCGCGACTGCAAAAAATTCAAAACAGCTGCATTAGATTCTCGTATGGAATCCGCAAGTATGACCACATCAGCGCATCCTTCAAGGACTCGGGATGGCTGAAATTAAATTATTTGAGAGAAATGCACTCGCTCACCCTCACTCACAAAATCTTAACATCTGGTAATCCGCCTTATCTACGTAAGAAGCTTGTTCCGCTGTCACACAAAAATTCTTCACGAAATAAACATACACTACTAATACCGAGGCATACATCTTTACCCGAAGTTTTTCCTATAATGCTGCCAAACTTTATAATACGATCCCTGTGGAACTCAAGGAACTTTCCCTGAAAAATTTTAAAAAACGATTAAAAGCTCTGTTCCTGGCAAGGCAGCAGTGACAATGTACGACGACTCGATATTCCTCATGGTTATGATATAATTATTTGTTTAAATTTTTTGTATTTTGATGATGTCATCTATGATACCTGTTTGTAGTGTTACATATGTATATTTTCCCGGTAGGGTTTAAAAGCAGCTCCTTATAGCTGAACCCCGCCTTTTCATTATTCAGCAAATTGTTTTCTCTAAATTATTATTATGTATGTTAATAATGAATAAAGACATATTATTATTATTATTATTATTAAAATTTTAACGTTGCCACTTTTTAGTTCTAAGCAACAACCAATTTTTATTTTAAAATGAACTTACATCCAAACTGGGTTTATAAACTAATCGTCAATTGCCATTCTCTCTCATTCTTGTCACTTAAAAAACGTTATGTGTATAGTACCCGAAATGTACTAAGAAGTGTTTTATAGCGGTAATATAAACGAGTACCTCGGAATTTTAACTAATTTTTAAATACTATAAATGAGTTAATGTTAAGATAGATTTGTTTTGGGTCACAATTAACAGATTCATGCCACAAACTCTAGCAACGACTAAGGAGTTTCCTTACAACCAAATTTTATTTGATAATAATCTTGACAACCAGACTAAACTGGACTTAGCAGCTAGAGATTGGTTGGGTACAGCTAGCCATTAATGAAGTAATTGACCGCAGAACATAGAAAACACTCGCTGATTGTCAAGCACAGCAGTTATATACCATTCTATTTTTTTAACCTGAAAGAATTGAAGTAGATAAGGAAAGGTCTCTAAAACTAATAAATCTGATGAAGTAGTAAAGATATTAGAAAAACTACTTGAAAGCACATTAAAGTTAGTATGGCAAGGAATCGATTTACCAAGATCAATTTGCTTATAGAGCACGAACATGCACAACAACAGCATCATGTTTATAACATATATAGTAAGTTCTGGAAAACAAAGAACTGATGTTTGTTGGGCGCCTTTCTAGACGTAAAGCGGTCTTTTAAAACTTTTCTTTTAAAGCTATCAGAAAGGTTATTATTTGAAAAAACATACACGAAACAAACTTCAGATGAATACACTGATTCAAAAAGAGTCGTTTGATATATCTTGCCACGTACTTTTAATGAAAATAAAAATAAAATCAAATTTTGAAAAAAAACTAATCAAAAGGTTAATCAAATTTTTCCAATTGAAATTCAACTCCAGCTGAGATCGGTTGTGGTTTCTCTACTGGCAAATGTGCCCAGCTCAGCCGTAGAGGGTAAGTACCAAAATAAAGTGAGTGCGCCACCGATTTAAACGGTTAAAATCGGAAACCCCTGTTGTTCTAGGCACTACCTCTCCCACTGGAGATAATTAAATAAATTTAGAATTTTTAATCAGTATTAATTGAATTGTACTATAAAATGATAAAGTGAGCTAAATAAAACAGAATATCAACTAGACCCTTCTTTAATAACAGTAAAGAATTTACACAACTGTCTAACCTTGCGCTAAACAACGTTATCGATATATAAAAAAAGGAAATAAATGAGTAATATAACAGAATTAACTAATATATGTGTGATCACACGCAATACAATGAGGAATATAAATTTTAACTAAAAACTATAGTCACGACTTAAGTCTAATATGGCTTATCTGTTAAACTAAATTCGATTCCTTGCTATCCTAGGCCTCTCCAATACTTAGGCCGGTACCAAAATCAAGCCTGTTCCCAGAACCAATAGGCTTGCACCAATCACAAATAACTTAAGCTCGTACTAAGTATCAGGTCAGCAATCAACATTCAGCCTGTATCTAGGATTTAAGCCCGTAACTAGGACTTATGCCTGTATCTAGGACTTATGCCTGTATCTAGGACCCTTAAATCGTAATTCGGAATTAACAATAGCTTAAACAAATTTTAATGACTCCTCGAATCAATTGACTCAATAACGTGAAACTACTTTACTGACTTTAATACAATTTAAACACATTAACTCATATTTGATCAACAATGAAAGAATGAAATTAATTTAAATGGATTACACAAGTTTTAGAAGCTAATATTTCTGAATTTTACAATTTCTAATCAAAACCAATGACTTGAATGCATTTAACAAATTTAAATTTGACTTACTAGCCATAAAAAAAATTATAACAATATACTAAATTAAAATTTAACATAAAATTAATTAATAATAGCACTAAGGGGCCGAAAGGAGTCTAGTTACTCAAAATAATACACATATACAATACACAAAGAAAAATACATGTAAAATCATAATATAAAACTTAAATTGCGACTATATGGCGTTATTAATCATATAAAAATATAATATTGTAACTCAACTATTAAAATAGGGTTATTTTGTTTCTTAAAACTCGTGACACCCCTGGCTGGTAAACGGGTAGAACAATATTCTTGTTGCTAATTGCACCAATCGGGAATTCTAACCAAAATTCGCTGCGTGAACGGTATTGAATTACCAAATATTCCACTGTCTGTTCTGTGGGCTGTCTACACTTGTAGGAAACAAAAGGAAAGAGAAAAAAACCATAAGGATTGAACAACCACATGAATAAAGAAACGTGCTACTCACCAACGAAGATTTTACTAAAATCCGCCTACGCGATTTTTCCAAAGAATCCGTCCCAAAAATCTACCGGAACAACTCCACACGATTCAATATGGAAAACTGAGGTTTAGTTTCGAAAATCCAAAATTAATTGACTCAGATGCACGAAGATTACAAACTTAAACCAAAAAATCTTCTAACGACAACGTTTTCAAGTCAAAGGCTGATAGTGGAAAGAGAGAACGTGTTTCCTTTCATGCGATTGACACACTTCAAAAATAAAGGGCCTCTACTACTATAAGGACAATAACCGAAGGGTCGTCAGCTACCAGTTTACGAACAAACAGTGGTCGTTTGATACAACTAATCTTATTACTTGTCAAGATAACAACAAAAATCTCAACATTACTTAATTTCTCGTTCATTTTCAATCTTAATATGCTAGATAGCAATATAACGGAACAACTGGCTGTAGGCCACAATACGTCGAGTTATCGACAAAAGACAGAAAGAGAATTGACAACCGATTTCAGACGTCAGTGCATGATAAATCGAAGTAAACAAAGCGATCCCATCTAAATTTAATAAATATACTTACAAAACAATATTAGCAACAATTATGGCCAGAAATAATAAACAATAGTTGGCGATTAACTATAATCGAACTTAAATTGACTTGTATCTGACATGATTTAACCCTTAGTGATGAAGAATTTATAAGGTAAGAAATTTGTTATAACTATAGCGAATTTTAACCCGTGACAATCTAACATTGAATGAAGACTCACTGGCAACGGGAAGCCAAAGCTTGTCCTCACGAGAATGATCTGGTCATCTTGACCTACCACAAAAAGAACTTTAGAAGGCACAGGTCATCTAGAGCTTAAACATACTAGTGGTGGAAGAGATAAAAGTACCTTGGGGTGATATTAGACTCGAAGCTTAACTAGAATTACTATCTTGAATATATAACCAAGAGAACAGTAACCACTTTCATGGTGGCCAAACGCACTTACTGCAAAACGTGGAATTTGAAACCAAGCATCTTACATTGGATCTATAACATGGTCGCCACAGATACAACTTTGATATGGGAGGCAACCTCAGAGTAATAAATATTTATAACTCTGAGGAGCCAACAATTTAAAAAAAAAATACTTTATTAAATTAAGAAACGTTTAAAGACTTGTTGCTTGATATATCTAGAGCTTTCAAAAACACTTTAATGCAGCAATGAAATTTCTATTAGAAATTCTTTTGCTATACACTTTAATCAGAAATGACAAAATGCGAGCACTTGCCCAAGCTGGTACACAGGCAGTTATGAGACTAAGGCAGTTTAACAATAGGATATTGGAACAGTCAGGGAAATGTAAAAATTGGGTGCCAGGAAATAAGAGAATACAAACCAATAAAACAGCTAATACTCTCCGGCCTAAAGCCAATTTTAGGGGTACCATCCGTAGCCAGACGAAAACTTCGATCTGTAGACATATCTATCACTGCGAACGCATTTTTGGTTAAGCATTTTGTAAAATAAATATTTATTTATGTGCAAGAAAGGCTAAAATAATGAGTTAAACAAACAAGTCATTACAGAATTTTACTAGCTGAAAGTTCTGCATGATATCAAGGTTCTAGAATGGGTGCTATGAACCAATCGAAGAAGTTTAATAAACCTAATTATGCTTTAGTGCTACAGGTGATTATATGTTGCACTGCTTCCATAAAAAATAAAGGTGGTTAAATTAGGGTCTATAGAACATTCTTGTGTACGATTTTTATGCTGCTTAAAAATATATGTAAAACATCTGATCTGTTAATATTTGATACCAAATGTGGGTAAAACCACGGGTAAGTACCAAGTGCTAAGCTCAAATATATTGTATAATTGTTTTAAACATTTTCTACATTGTTTTTTAACATAAAACTTTTTTATTGCTACTTTTTGACCTTTCTGACTTTATAGCTCTTTCTTACTTGTTTACCGTTGCTTCATTATCTATAAATAAATTTCTCGTATATGTTCTTACCCCCAATTCTTATACTACTTCTGGTTACATAATTTTTGTTGTGCCCTAAATCCTATACTTACTTCTTCTGGATATTTAAATCATTTTATATTAATGAGTTTTGTATTAAGAAAATAACAAAAGGTATTAAAATTTTCTATTGAAACATTAACTGGAAACTTTAATTGCAGATTCCTATCCTGTGTCCCTTTAATTGTAATAGTACTTTTCTTTTTTAGTCATGGCTTTTGACAATCATTTCCATGAAGTTCCAGGTTTCCTAATTGACTTTCTTTATTAATTGAAACTATACAAGAAGACGATGTGCACACCCCAACAATAAATTTTCCTCTTTTGGAGTGACTGATCTCGATGTTTCCTTTTGGCCTTAACAACTACTTCAATAGGTTTAAAGGTACCTAGAAAAAGGCAAATGGAAAGAGAAAAAATCGTAAAACATATTAAAAATAATTAAGGTATTTAATTAGTATTAATTTTACAGATCGTCCAACTCGAGCCAAAAGACAAATTATAAGCGAGTGCTGTAGGAATAAATGCTCTTTAAATTATTTATTGGAAAATTATTGTGAAATAATAAACACGTGAGTTGACTGCAATTATACAAATTTCGATATCTATAATTATTACATTTCTAGTGTAGCATTAGAAGCATTTAAAAGAGAAGGAGATCCATCTGAAAATACTTCAACTACACAAAGTAGCCTCTCCAGAAGGTACAGACAGAAGAATAGTTTAGATAATATTAAGTACGTATCTTCCAATGAAGAACCAATTCCTAAAAGTTCACGAAGGAAACGATGTGGCTGTAAAACCAGAAGGAAATTAAAAGTAAGTATTTACAGTCTATCTTTAATAATTTTTTTATTGCTTCAGTACCACATGTTTATATATTATTTACTCTTTTTAAAAGCTTTTATTTAACTTGCTATGTATGTATGTATGTTTGTTCGGGCGGAATCTGTGAACTCAATTTTGAAGTAGATATCTAGATAGAGCTGAAATTTTGCATACACGTTTAGTTTAGATGACAGTGCACGATAAGGTCTGTGACGTCTTTCCAAATCCAATATTCCGGACGATACAAGATGGCGGAATAGTTATTTTTAATGCTTTTCTACAATATATGTATCAAATAAAAGGGCATGTTTCAAATAACTCGAAAAATATTGTGACGTCATTCTAAATCCAATGTGGCGTACCATATAAGATGGCGGAATAGTTATTTTTAATGCATTTCTACAATATGGGTCTGAAATGAAAGCCCTCGTTGAGAGTTAAAGCAAAAACTTTAAAAAAAGCTTTTATTTAAACGCTCCAAAAAGAAGAGAATAAAATTTTTCTTTTAAATTTTAACTATTAACTTATAACCTTATTATACACAATTTATAAGATCGATTCGCCGGCGCCGGTGAGAATTGAAATAGTGTGCACGCTATCTAATGCTTCTTTAAAATTTCGACACCTTAGCCGATTGAGCTACGGGGTCGCCTTGTTAACAGTTGCTTCACGTTTATAGATATATGTGTACGTATTTATTTCTTTATTCGGGGATCTTTTTGCCACTAAAACAAACTTATAAAAATATAAATCAATATTATGAAAATGACCCTTGCTTGTTGATCTTGATAGATATGTCAAATTTGTAAAGGGTCGTCTTTTAAAACTGAAAATGCCTAACAAAAATGAAAATAATTTGTTTAAAAATAATTCTTCTGAGCTTTCGACAACCAGATCGGTTGTCGTTTTCAAAGATAAAAATTTTTTTACTATACACTTCTTTATGCGTTGAGATTTTAAAATTTTTTGATTTGTTTTTTTGGTATCATTATTATGCATTATTAGCATTATTATGCCACAAAGAAGCTATCGAGAATATTTAAATAAATGTGTACGTGTTTGTGAAAACATCAGTGGCGGCATTGGGATTCGAACCTGAACCAGACTTGCCTTGTGTTGCTTTTGTTTTCTTACGACACTAACAGGGTAGCTTAGGGAGTAAAGGGAAGGTAAGCAAAGAGGGACTAAAGGTAAGCGAGGTTACGGAAAGATAAAGATAGTGACGTCACACGAAAACACGACCTTCTGGTCATTGTATTCAGTTCTTGGAATTCTTCATCGAAATTAGAGCACTTCTTCCTCTATAAGAACTGAAGACAACACCTTCTGGTCTTTGTCTTCACTTTTTTGACATTTTCAGATTACTTATTCGCCGAAACTAGAGAACTTGTTCTGCAAGAACACGACCCCTTTACTGCATCGTCTCTCTTGATGAACACGGTCATCCGCATAGTCACAGGACCGCCCCTATATAACTATTATATATCCTTATATATATATATATATATATATATATATATATATATATATATATATATATATATATATTTCTTGTGTTCGTGTGTATGTTACTGAACTCCTTCTAAACGGCTGGACCGAATTTCATAATTTTTTTTGTATATATTTAAATGGATTCACGAATGGTTTAGATTTACTATTTGGTCCACTTTAAAATGTTTTTTAATAATTTTTTTACTTTTTTGTATATTTCGACGGTAAAGTGACAATATCCCCTAAGTGACATTTATTGTTTAGTTCTACGAATTCCTAATAGATGACAGTTTAAGTTAATTGAAGTAACTCTATAAACCTTTGACATCTAGGTTAGATAGACACCCTGTATTTTGATTTTTTGATTATTGAACAGTTACGTTGTGAGGAAACCCAATAGATCATGTTGAATTTCGGTTTATAAATAAATAAATAAACGAAAAACTAAAAGAAAAGGGAAAATACTATAAAAATAAAGCCAAAAAATATCTTTCTAAAATAAATGATATAACGCCACCGTAAGGTGGTATCTCATATATTTAAACAAGCAATTTTTACTAAATCAAATACTATTACGCCACCGTAAGTTGGCGCAGTTATTATCTCACATATTTAAACGAGAAGTTCTTACTTAATTAAGTACTATGAAGCCACCGTAAGGTGGCGCAGTGGATATCTAATATATTTAATCGATTAGTTATAAAATACAGTGTTACGTGGTACGAAGTCCGCCGGGACAGCTAGTAACTATATATTTTTCTTTCAATTACTTTTTACATTTCTCTTTTTTATTTACGTTGGCTTGTGTGCACGTATGTGTTTGTTCTCCAACTAGTATTATGCAGGATTTACATATTTTACTTTGTGTTTCTTTATTTTTTACAAAAAAAGTTTTTCAAACGCTGCCCTTATTCTGTCTCGCTATTTGGGCTGTTTAATTTTCGTGATTATTTTTAAGTTCCTGTGCTATGTAGATATACTGGTTTATTGTTCTCTGTCCTCTGTTTATATTTTTAATACGTATCGGTATTCCGTGTATGTCTTTAGTTTTGTCAAAATAATTTTTAGACCCCTTAAAAGTTATTTATTGTGGAATTTGTTTGGCGTTAATTCCAGATTTTGTCGTTCAGTGGAGAACAGGAAAGCATCAACCACATAATTAAAATGATTTAGGTATATTTTGTTGGTACAAATACTTTTGTTTTCTCAATTTGTTTTTTAATATATCGATAGAAATAAACACTTTAGACGAAATAATGTCATCTTGTCAATTTTACTGGCATGGCTACCTTCTGGAAAAGTTGTTACCTTGAATCTATTCTACTGTTGATCATAGCTTGTTCAAAGAAGACAAATACTGGACTTAAAATTGTTTTAGTTAGTTTGGTCCCCTTGGTAATGTGGGTTAGTTGAACTTTAAAGTTTTTGCGGGAAAGTATTAAAGACTTTGATGTTGTGCGCAGACTAAAAGGGTCCTTTAGCATAGGGCAGACTTTATACATCCAATTTTGCATAAATAATTAGGTGTGAAAAAGACCTGAATTCCGTACAGTTTGATCGAAACTAAAAAAGGCTGGTTATTGGTGTAAACTATCACTCAAAAATTCAACTTGAAAATCTGTATACCGGTCACGAAAGGTGGATAAATTCATATTAACCAGAAAGCAAGCCACAACTGTTTGGGTGTTTCATAATAAAGGGAATCCTCACGCAGCACTTTTAAGAAAATGATGTTGTTGTTTTAGTTTTACTTAAGAAGCAAATATAGAAAATCAAATTTATTGTTTACCAAATCATTAAGGACATGATTTTCAGATTAATTAATTTGAAAGTTATAAAAAGTTTAATAGGTACTAATTTTGACTTTTTATTTCAGCAGCTTCGTCGAGAAAGGCGCCTTTGGAAGATCTTAGCAAGTAGGAATTTTGCAATGAAAGACGCAGAAGTTGGAGTTATACAGTCACAACAGAACCCTTTTTATGTTGTACCATTTTAATCATTAAAGTAAATCCAAAAAAATAAAAAGATTTATTTGAAATATACATATATCCCCAACTTAAAAGAAATAATAAACGATTTTGTAAATTACTACTTTATTACAAATAATTTTATCAATATATATATATATATATATATATATATATATATATATATATATATATATATGAAATAAACAAAGTGCCAAGAAAATGCGTATTAATATAAACAAAAAGGGAAAATTATTGGGCATGTACGCAAAAAGGATCATAGGATTACGAGTAAGAATGGTAACCGCAGACATGCATGTTTCTGGCTCATTAGCCGTCATCAGTGCGGCATAACCAAGTAGGGCATTGCACTTGGCTAGCAAAAGTGTTGGGTACTTAGGAGCAAAGGATGTTTCTTTACACATGTTTCCCCAACATCCTTTGCTCCTAAGTACCCAACACTTTTGCTAGCCAAGTGCAATGCCCTACTTGGTTATGCCGCACTGATGACGGCTAATGAGCCAGAAACATGCATGTCTGCGGTTACCATTCTTACTCGTAATCCTATGATCCTTTTTGCGTACATGCCCAATAATTTTCCCTTTTTGTTTATATTATTATATATATATATATATATATATATATATATATATATATATATATATATATATATATAGTTTCAAGTTTTAAATCTGTAACCTTTTTTTATATTGATGTTATTTGCTTACTAATGGTTCAGTTATGCAAATGGCACTCAGTTGTTTGGTGGAGAGCGGGTGGTGGGTTTGTTCGAGTTAAATAAAAAATATAAAAAAAAATGTTCATGCATCAAAATATTTGTGTAAGTGGAAAAAATTATAAAAAAATGTAAATGGTCACCACTTACTTTTTTCTCCAATGGATGGAAAATATAAAAAACCAAAAAAAAAAACAAATATATAAATTAGATCAAGTAACCCGGTAGATTATTATTAAAAAATTTTAAATTACACACTTTACCTAGTGAACGAAAAAGAAAAATAATAAAGATAATAGATAGATAGATATTTTTTGGGTTGGCTGTTAGCCTATATCACTGCGACCTTTGCAGATCTATTGTGAACACCCATTATCTGTGGAATAGGATTAGAGCACCTTGTCCAGCTCTGCCCTCTTAATGAGACTTAATAGCCTTGACAGTGGCCACTCCATAACTTGGAGCAGCCGGTTTCTCCTCTCCCAGTAACAGATACCGCGTCCTTGCAAGGCCTTCACATTGGCATAGGACATGAAATGCAGTTTCCTCTTCCTCTTGGCAGTATCGACAAATGTCTTCCTCTGCTAAGTTTAGCTGACTCATGTGTTTTCTGAGCCTACGCAATGTCCTGTCAAGAAACTGACAATCATTCTGACATCATTTCGCCTTTGTGATAGCAGCTCTGCAGTAAACTTCGCCGAGTATCCCTTTATGAAGAGTTTGGCTTGTCGCTTGCCCGGTGATTTTTCCCACCACTCCTAAGCCTTTTCTAGCTTCTTTCTTACTTGTTTACCGTTGCTTCATTATCTATAAATAATCTCGTATATGTTCTTACCCCCAATTCTTATACTACTTCTGGTTACATAATTTTTGTTGTGCCCTAAATCCTATACTTACTTCTTCTGGATATTTAAATCATTTTATATTAATGAGTTTTGTATTAAGAAAATAACAAAAGGTATTAAAATTTTCTATTGAAACATTAACTGGAAACTTTAATTGCAGGTTCCTATCCTGTGTCCCTTTAATTGTAATAGTACTTTTCTTTTTTAGTCATGGCTTTTGACAATCATTTCCATGAAGTTCCAGGTTTCCTAATTGATTTTTTTTATTAATTGAAACTATACAAGAAGACGATGTGCACATCCCAACAATAAATTTTCCTCTTTTGGAGTGACTGATCTCGATGTTTCCTTTTGGCCTTAACAACTACTTCAATAGGTTTAAAGGTACCTAGAAGAAGGCAAATGGAAAGAGAAAAAATCGTAAAACATATTAAAAATAATTAAGGTATTTAATTAGTATTAATTTTACAGATCGTCCAACTTGAGCCAAAAGACAAATTATAAGCGAGTGCTGTAGGAATAAATGCTCTTTAAATTATTTATTGGAAAATTATTGTGAAATAACAAACACGTAAGTTGACTGCAATTATACAAATTTCGATATCTATAATTATTACATTTCTAGTGTAGCATTAGAAGCATTTAAAAGAGAAGGAGATCCATCTGAAAATACTTCAACTACACAAAGTAGCCTCTCCAGAAGGTACAGACAGAAGAATAGTTTAGATAATATTAAATACGTATCTTCCAATGAAGAACCAATTCCTAAAAGTTCACGAAGGAAACGATGTGGCTGTAAAACCAGAAGGAAATTAAAAGTAAGTATTTACAGTCTATCTTTAATAATTTTTTTATTGCTTCAGTACCACATGTTTATATATTATTTACTCTTTTTAAAAGCTTTTATTTAACTTGCTATGTATGTATGTATGTTTGTTCGGGCGGAATCTGTGAACTCAATTTTGAAGTAGATATCTAGATAGAGCTGAAATTTTGCATACACGTTTAGTTTAGATGACAGTGCACGATAAGGTCTGTGACGTCATTCCAAATCCAATATTCCGGACGATACAAGATGGCGGAATAGTTATTTTTAATGCTTTTCTACAATATATGTATCAAATAAAAGGGCATGTTTCAAATAACTCGAAAAATATTGTGACGTCATTCTAAATCCAATGTGGCGTACCATATAAGATGGCGGAATAGTAATTTTTATGCAGTTCTACAATATGGGTCTGAAATGAAAGCCCTCGTTGAGAGTAAAAGCAAAAACTTTAAAAAAAGCTTTTATTTAAACGCTCCGAAAAGAAGAGAATAAAATTTTTCTTTTAAATTTTAACTATTAACTTATAACCTTATTATACACAATTTATAAGATTGATTCGCCGGCGCCGGTGAGAATTGAAATAGTGTGCACGCTATCTAATGCTTCTTTAAAATTTCGACACCTTAGCCGATTGAGCTACGGGGTCGCCTTGTTAACAGTTGCTTCACGAAAACACGACCTTCTGGTCATTGTCTTCAGTTCTTGGAATTCTTCATCGAAATTAGAGCACTTCTTCCTCTATAAGAACTGAAGACAACACCTTCTGGTCTTTGTCTTCACTTTTTTGACATTTTCAGATTACTTATTCGCCGAAACTAGAGAACTTGTTCTGCAAGAACACGACCCCTTTACTGCATCGTCTCTCTTGATGAACACGGTCATCCGCATAGTCACAGGACCGCCCCTATATAACTATTATATATCCTTATATATATATTTCTTGTGTTCGTGTGTATGTTACTGAACTCCTTCTAAACGGCTGGACCGAATTTCATAATTTTTTTTGTATATATTTAAATGGATTCACGAATGGTTTAGATTTACTATTTGGTCCACTTTAAAATGTTTTTTAATAATTTTTTTACTTTTTTGTATATTTCGACGGTAAAGTGACAATATCCCCTAAGTGACATTTATTGTTTAGTTCTACGAATTCCTAATAGATGACAGTTTAAGTTAATTGAAGTAACTCTATAAACCTTTGACATCTAGGTTAGATAGACACCCTGTATTTTGATTTTTTGATTATTAAACAGTTACGTTGTGAGGAAACCCAATAGATAATGTTGAATTTCGGTTTATAAATAAATAAATAAACGAAAAACTAAAAGAAAAGGGAAAATACTATAAAAATAAAGCCAAAAAATATCTTTCTAAAATAAATGATATAACGCCACCGTAAGGTGGTATCTCATATATTTAAACAAGCAATTTTTACTAAATCAAATACTATTACGCCACCGTAAGTTGGCGCAGTTATTATCTCACATATTTAAACGAGAAGTTCTTACTTAATTAAGTACTATGAAGCCACCGTAAGGTGGCGCAGTGGATATCTAATATATTTAATCGATTAGTTATAAAATACAGTGTTACGTGGTACGAAGTCCGCCGGGACAGCTAGTAACTATATATTTTTCTTTCAATTACTTTTTACATTTCCTTTTTTTATTTACGTTGGCTTGTGTGCACGTATGTGTTTGTTCTCCAACTAGTATTATGCAGGATTTACATATTTTACTTTGTGTTTCTTTATTTTTTACAAAAAAAGTTTTTCAAACGCTGCCCTTATTCTGTCTCGCTATTTGGGCTGTTTAATTTTCGTGATTATTTTTAAGTTCCTGTGCTATGTAGATATACTGGTTTATTGTTCTCTGTCCTCTGTTTATATTTTTAATACGTATCGGTATTCCGTGTATGTCTTTAGTTTTGTCAAAATAATTTTTAGACCCCTTAAAAGTTATTTATTGTGGAATTTGTTTGGCGTTAATTCCAGATTTTGTCGTTCAGTGGAGAACAGGAAAGCATCAACCACATAATTAAAATGATTTAGGTATATTTTGTTGGTACAAATACCTTTGTTTTCTCAATTTGTTTTTTAATATATCGATAGAAATAAACACTTTAAACGAAATAATGTCATCTTGTCAGTTTTACTGGCATGGCTACCTTCTGGAAAAGTTGTTACCTTGAATCTATTCTACTGTTGATCATAGCTTGTTCAAAGAAGACAAATACTGGACTTAAAATTGTTTTAGTTAGTTTGGTCCCCTTGGTAATGTGGGTTAGTTGAACTTTAAAGTTTTTGCGGAAAAGTATAAAAGACTTTGATGTTGTGCGCAGACTAAAAGGGTCCTTTAGCATAGGGCAGACTACATACATCCAATTTTGCATAAATAATTAGGTGTGAAAAAGACCTGAATTCCGTACAGTTTGATCGAAACTAAAAAAGGCTGGTTATTGGTGTAAACTATCACTCAAAAATTCAACTTGAAAATCTGTATACCGGTCACGAAAGGTGGATAAATTCATATTAACCAGAAAGCAAGCCACAACTGTTTGGGTGTTTCATAATAAAGGGAATCCTCACGCAGCACTTTTAAGAAAATGATGTTGTTGTTTTAGTTTTACTTAAGAAGCAAATATAGAAAATCAAATTTATTGTTTACCAAATCATTAAGGACATGATTTTCAGATTAATTAATTTGAAAGTTATAAAAAGTTTAATAGGTACTAATTTTGACTTTTTATTTCAGCAGCTTCGTCGAGAAAGGCGCCTTTGGAAGATCTTAGCAAGTAGGAATTTTGCAATGAAAGACGCAGAAGTTGGAGTTATACAGTCACAACAGAACCCTTTTTATGTTGTACCATTTTAATCATTAAAGTAAATCCAAAAAAATAAAAAGATTTATTTGAAATATACATATATCCCCAACTTAAAAGAAATAATAAACGATTTTGTAAATTACTACTTTATTACAAATAATTTTATCAATATATATATATATATATATATATATATATATATATATATATATAGTTTCAAGTTTTAAATCTGTAACCTTTTTTTATATTGATGTTATTTGCTTACTAATGGTTCAGTTATGCAAATGGCACTCAGTTGTTTGGTGGAGAGCGGGTGGTGGGTTTGTTCGAGTTAAATAAAAAATTTAAAAAAAAATGTTCATGCATCAAAATATTTGTGTAAGTGGAAA
This sequence comes from Altica lythri, assembly GCA_964028335.1. Classification (NCBI taxonomy): domain Eukaryota; kingdom Metazoa; phylum Arthropoda; class Insecta; order Coleoptera; family Chrysomelidae; genus Altica; species Altica lythri. Next base: position 30,520,749 of record OZ034809.1, on the reverse strand, counting down.
AAATTATAAAAAAATGTTAATGGCCACCACTTACTTTTTTCTCCAATGGATGGAAAATATAAAAAACCAAAAAAAAAACAAATATATAAATTAGATCAAGTAACCCGGTAGATTATTATTAAAAAATTTTAAATTACACACTTTACCTAGTGAACGAAAAAGAAAAATAATAAAGATAATAGATAGATAGATATTTTTTGGGTTGGCTGTTAGCCTATATCACTGCGACCTTTGCAGATCTATTGTGAACACCCATTATCTGTGGAATAGGATTAGAGCACCTTGTCCAGCTCTGCCCTCTTAATGAGACTTAATAGCCTTGACAGTGGCCACTCCATAACTTGGAGCAGCCGGTTTCTCCTCTCCCAGTAACAGATACCGCGTCCTTGCAAGGCCTTCACATTGGCATAGGACATGAAATGCAGTTTCCTTTTCCTCTTGGCAGTATCGACAAATGTCTACATCTGCTAAGTTTAGCTGACTCATGTGTTTTCTGAGCCTACGCAATGTCCTGTCAAGAAACTGACAATCATTCTGACATCATTTCGCCTTTGTGATAGCAGCGCTGCAGTAAACTTCGCCGAGTATCCCTTTATGAAGAGTTTGGCTTGTCGCTTGCCCGGTGATTTGTCCCACCACTCCTAAGCCTTTTCTAGCTTCTTTCTTACTTGTTTACCGTTGCTTCATTATCTATAAATAATCTCGTATATGTTCTTACCCCCAATTCTTATACTACTTCTGGTTACATAATTTTTGTTGTGCCCTAAATCCTATACTTACTTCTTCTGGATATTTAAATCATTTTATATTAATGAGTTTTGTATTAAGAAAATAACAAAAGGTATTAAAATTTTCTATTGAAACATTAACTGGAAACTTTAATTGCAGGTTCCTATCCTGTGTCCCTTTAATTGTAATAGTACTTTTCTTTTTTAGTCATGGCTTTTGACAATCATTTCCATGAAGTTCCAGGTTTCCTAATTGATTTTTTTTATTAATTGAAACTATACAAGAAGACGATGTGCACATCCCAACAATAAATTTTCCTCTTTTGGAGTGACTGATCTCGATGTTTCCTTTTGGCCTTAACAACTACTTCAATAGGTTTAAAGGTACCTAGAAGAAGGCAAATGGAAAGAGAAAAAATCGTAAAACATATTAAAAATAATTAAGGTATTTAATTAGTATTAATTTTACAGATCGTCCAACTTGAGCCAAAAGACAAATTATAAGCGAGTGCTGTAGGAATAAATGCTCTTTAAATTATTTATTGGAAAATTATTGTGAAATAACAAACACGTAAGTTGACTGCAATTATACAAATTTCGATATCTATAATTATTACATTTCTAGTGTAGCATTAGAAGCATTTAAAAGAGAAGGAGATCCATCTGAAAATACTTCAACTACACAAAGTAGCCTCTCCAGAAGGTACAGACAGAAGAATAGTTTAGATAATATTAAGTACGTATCTTCCAATGAAGAACCAATTCCTAAAAGTTTACGAAGGAAACGATGTGGCTGTAAAACCAGAAGGAAATTAAAAGTAAGTATTTACAGTCTATCTTTAATAATTTTTTTATTGCTTCAGTACCACATGTTTATATATTATTTACTCTTTTTAAAAGCTTTTATTTAACTTGCTATGTATGTATGTATGTTTGTTCGGGCGGAATCTGTGAACTCAATTTTGAAGTAGATATCTAGATAGAGCTGAAATTTTGCATACACGTTTAGTTTAGATGACAGTGCACGATAAGGTCTGTGACGTCATTCCAAATCCAATATTCCGGACGATACAAGATGGCGGAATAGTTATTTTTAATGCTTTTCTACAATATATGTATCAAATAAAAGGGCATGTTTCAAATAACTCGAAAAATATTGTGACGTCATTCTAAATCCAATGTGGCGTACCATATAAGATGGCGGAATAGTTATTTTTAATGCAGTTCTACAATATGGGTCTGAAATGAAAGCCCTCGTTGAGAGTAAAAGCAAAAACTTTAAAAAAAGCTTTTATTTAAACGCTCCAAAAAGAAGAGAATAAAATTTTTCTTTTAAATTTTAACTATTAACTTATAACCTTATTATACACAATTTATAAGATCGATTCGCCGGCGCCGGTGAGAATTGAAATAGTGTGCACGCTATCTAATGCTTCTTTAAAATTTCGACACCTTAGCCGATTGTGCTACGGGGTCGCCTTGTTAACAGTTGCTTCACGTTTATAGATATATGTGTACGTGTTTGTGAAAACATCAGTGGCGGCATTGGGATTCGAACCTCAACCAGACTTGCCTTGTGTTGCTTTTGTTTTCTTACGACACTAACAGGGTAGCTTAGGGAGTAAAGGGAAGGTAAGCAAAGAGGGACTAAAGGTAAGCGAGGTTACGGAAAGATAAAGATAGTGACGTCACACGAAAACACGACCTTCTGGTCATTGTCTTCAGTTCTTGGAATTCTTCATCGAAATTAGAGCACTTCTTTCTCTATAAGAACTGAAGACAACACCTTCTGGTCTTTGTCTTCACTTTTTTGACATTTTCAGATTACTTATTCGCCGAAACTAGAGAACTTGTTCTGCAAGAACACGACCCCTTTACTGCATCGTCTCTCTTGATGAACACGGTCATCCGCATAGTCACAGGACCGCCCCTATATAACTATTATATATCCTTATATATATATTTCTTGTGTTCGTGTGTATGTTACTGAACTCCTTCTAAACGGCTGGACCGAATTTCATAATTTTTTTTGTATATATTTAAATGGATTCACGAATGGTTTAGATTTACTATTTGGTCCACTTTAAAATGTTTTTTAATAAATTTTTTACTTTTTTGTATATTTCGACGGTAAAGTGACAATATCCCCTAAGTGACATTTATTGTTTAGTTCTACGAATTCCTAATAGATGACAGTTTAAGTTAATTGAAGTAACTCTATAAACCTTTGACATCTAGGTTAGATAGACACCCTGTATTTTGATTTTTTGATTATTGAACAGTTACGTTGTGAGGAAACCCAATAGATAATGTTGAATTTCGGTTTATAAATAAATAAATAAACGAAAAACTAAAAGAAAAGGGAAAATACTATAAAAATAAAGCCAAAAAATATCTTTCTAAAATAAATGATATAACGCCACCGTAAGGTGGTATCTCATATATTTAAACAAGCAATTTTTACTAAATCAAATACTATTACGCCACCGTAAGTTGGCGCAGTTATTATCTCACATATTTAAACGAGAAGTTCTTACTTAATTAAGTACTATGAAGCCACCGTAAGGTGGCGCAGTGGATATCTAATATATTTAATCGATTAGTTATAAAATACAGTGTTACGTGGTACGAAGTCCGCCGAGACAGCTAGTAACTATATATTTTTCTTTCATTTACTTTTTACATTTCCCTTTTTTATTTACGTTGGCTTGTGTGCACGTATGTGTTTGTTCTCCAACTAGTATTATGCAGGATTTACATATTTTACTTTGTGTTTCTTTATTTTTTACAAAAAAAGTTTTTCAAACGCTGCCCTTATTCTGTCTCGCTATTTGGGCTGTTTAATTTTCGTGATTATTTTTAAGTTCCTGTGCTATGTAGATATACTGGTTTATTGTTCTCTGTCCTCTGTTTATATTTTTAATACGTATCGGTATTCCGTGTATGTCTTTAGTTTTGTCAAAATAATTTTTAGACCCCTTAAAAGTTATTTATTGTGGAATTTGTTTGGCGTTAATTCCAGATTTTGTCGTTCAGTGGAGAACAGGAAAGCATCAACCACATAATTAAAATGATTTAGGTATATTTTGTTGGTACAAATACTTTTGTTTTCTCAATTTGTTTTTTAATATATCGATAGAAATAAACACTTTAGACGAAATAATGTCATCTTGTCAGTTTTACTGGCATGGCTACCTTCTGGAAAAGTTGTTACCTTGAATCTATTCTACTGTTGATCATAGCTTGTTCAAAGAAGACAAATACTGGACTTAAAATTGTTTTAGTTAGTTTGGTCCCCTTGGTAATGTGGGTTAGTTGAACTTTAAAGTTTTTGCGGGAAAGTATTAAAGACTTTGATGTTGTGCGCAGACTAAAAGGGTCCTTTAGCATAGGGCAGACTTTATACATCCAATTTTGCATAAATAATTAGGTGTGAAAAAGACCTGAATTCCGTACAGTTTGATCGAAACTAAAAAAGGCTGGTTATTGGTGTAAACTATCACTCAAAAATTCAACTTGAAAATCTGTATACCGGTCACGAAAGGTGGATAAATTCATATTAACCAGAAAGCAAGCCACAACTGTTTGGGTGTTTCATAATAAAGGGAATCCTCACGCAGCACTTTTAAGAAAATGATGTTGTTGTTTTAGTTTTACTTAAGAAGCAAATATAGAAAATCAAATTTATTGTTTACCAAATCATTAAGGACATGATTTTCAGATTAATTAATTTGAAAGTTATAAAAAGTTTAATAGGTACTAATTTTGACTTTTTATTTCAGCAGTTTTAAATCTGTAACCTTTTTTATATTGATGTTATTTGCTTACTAATGGTACAGTTATGCAAATGGCACTCAGTTGTTTGGTGGAGAGCGGGTGGTGGGTTTGTTCGAGTTAAATAAAAAATTTAAAAAAAAAATGTTCATGCATCAAAATATTTGTGTAAGTGGAAAAAATTATAAAAAAATGTAAATGGCCACCACTTACTTTTTTATCCAATGGATGGAAAAGATAAAAAACCAAAAAAAAAACAAATATATAAATAAGATCAAGTAACCCGGTAGATTATTATTAAAAAATTTTAAATTACACACTTTACCTAGTGAACGAAAAAGAAAAATAATAAAGATAATAGATAGATAGATATTTTTTGGGTTGGCTGTTAGCCTATATCACTGCGACCTTTGCAGATCTATTGTGAACACCCATTATCTGTGGAATAGGATTAGAGCACCTTGTCCAGCTCTGCCCTCTTAATGAGACTTAATAGCCTTGACAGTGGCCACTCCATAACTTGGAGCAGCCGGTTTCTCCTCTCCCAGTAACAGATACCGCGTCCTTGCAAGGCCTTCACATTGGCATAGGACATGAAATGCAGTTTCCTCTTCCTCTTGGCAGTATCGACAAATGTCTTCATCTGCTAAGTTTAGCTGACTCATGTGTTTTCTGAGCCTACGCAATGTCCTGTCAAGAGACTGACAATCATTCTGACATCATTTCGCCTTTGTGATAGCAGCTCTGCAGTAAACTTCGCCGAGTATCCCTTTATGAAGAGTTTGGCTTGTCGCTTGCCCGGTGATTTTTCCCACCACTCCTGGACCTTTTCTAGCCTCCATTTCTCAATGGCTGCTTTTCTGAATGTATTAGCAACTCCGCCGAATGGTTCCGGGCCAATCATTGGAGTGTTAGCTCCCGCACGGGCCAATTCATCAGCCTTCTCATTGCCCCGAAACCCTGAGTGTCAGAGAATTTTGACTAGCGGCATGTGTCAGGGCCCCAACGCAGTCCCACACCAGCTGTGAGCTTATTTGTGCTAAGACCATCGCCTTTAGAGCTGCTTGGGTGTCCGAATATATGACTACGGTTTTACCCGTTATACCCTGACTTACGATCTCCGTTGCACAGTGTTGTATGGCCATTACTTCAGCCTAAAACACTGTGGCATACGCACCTAGACTTAGTTAGACTTCTGTCCTGTGTCTTTTACTATATATACCTGACCCTGTGCCCTTCTGAGTCTTTGAGCCATCGGTATACCAGATGGACTCCCCTTGGATGGGGGGGCCATTCTTCCATGAGTCCCTTTCCAGTATTTCTACTCGAAAGTTTCTCGCAAAGTTATACCTGGGGACTATCCTGTCCTGAGGCATGCTCATTATTTGATCAGCCTTAACCCTATCATATAACTCTGCTTGCTTTTTTCCTTTTAATGAGGTAATGGGAGCCTAGCCTTGTAGCAGCCTGTGAGCAGTTGCCATAGCCTCGCCCTGTATGTAGATGTGCAATGGTGGTAGGTTGCCGGAACCTGTAGTGCGTCCGTTGGGGCGGTCCCCATGGCAAAGATAATACTTTCTATCCTTAACTTATCCTTTGTGGTTTGAAAGAAAACTTGTTTCACAAGAAAATTTATGAGAAATCAGAATTTAGTTATATTTTTTTGTGAAAATTTAAATAAAATAAGGATCTGAATAACACACACTAATTAAAAAAATGTTTTTTAGTTGCTGGATAAATAAAAAAACAAAATCTGATTTCACAATAAATAATACATAAAATATTCTCATTAACTGAATATCAAAATACAGTATCATACACATTTAAATATTGCAGCTAAGTATAACAAATTGCTGTGTATGTGTACTCTAAAAAACTAAAAAGTGAAGATCTACTTTGTTGAAAAGAAAGAGAAGTTGGAAAAAACATTTAAAATTTAGTTAGTTTCAGCTAATAGCTTTTGCTATGAACTCCAGTTAATTAAGAACCTATTTTATAGTTATGATTAAAAATTCAAGTAGTAAATACTTTTGGTGTTATAATAAACAGATCGATTAAAAATAAAGATCGCACTGTACAAGATTATTTCCAGCAGACAGTAGCATTTTCATCAGTCGTATTTTCTTGATGATCAGAAATAAGTAGGTAGTATTAAAGATAAAAACGTACGGTAGGCTTCCAAAGTGCTTTTTAGATGATTCGAGAATCCCAGCTCTCGTAGATAAAAGATAAAGATGAAACGATAATTTGACTAATCAGTAGTCACAATTAACAGGTTTTGAAGAAGGTAATATTTATAACCATATCCGAAAATTATCACACCCTTTAATATAACATTCGGAGCACAAACTTCCCACGTAAGTTAAAAAAAGGAAGAAAAACTAAAAAAAATACAAACGATTTCTGTTCAGACCAAACCAAAATTGAAGCCAAAATGCTGTAGAATGAGTATTTATAAGGGAAATTATTAAGTACTTAACAGGAGTAACCACATTAGGAGAAAATGACTCTGATTGGTCAATCATAGAGTTGCACTCGAAATGCACTTGATAAGCAAGATGTATCGTTTCACACGTAAGCCTAGGTACTGCGTTGTTGCAAGAAGTTATAAAATTATTTATAAATTTGAAAACAAATTGCAGCTTAAGAAAACTCAAAATATCAATACTTTTCGGTATTGACTTTCAGCTAAAAGATTTACTAAACTAATGGATTCGTTGCAGTGTTAAATGCCTAATTGTAGTGTTTTCTTTAACACATCGCATCGGATTTGGGAACAAGGTTATAAGCTCTTTTTGCATCACTTGGTTGCTTAAACTCACGGTGTATCATTTAATTTAATGTTTTTTACTAAAAACAAAGCAAATGTATAACATTATACTATATTACATTGAACTAGAAATTAAAATTATAATTACTTAATTTGGGTTGTTTACTTAGTTTTTTATCTCTATAATACGAGCCTGGCCTTAAATTTTTAACTTCCCGCTAAATTTTTTTTTATCGTTATTGGTTTTCATCGGATCTCAACGTATTGAGGTCTTTGGAACCTCCCCTGACTATTTTTATGAGGGTGTCTGTATGTATGTATTTGTGGATGTGTGTGTGTGGATGTATGTAAACCTCTTATAACTTTTAAACGGCTGAACCGATCAAAATGAACTAAAAAGTTCCAAAGAGTTCCATCTAACTTAGATTCCCTGTAAGTTTGAACCGATTCGGAGTGGTAGATTTCGAGAAATTTTGAAAACATCGCAAAAAAAATTTGTAAAAATGATGTTTTTTGGGCATATCTTTTTAGCTATTACATCGATCAATTTCATAACCCAATCAGCTCTCAAGCTTAAAAAAACACGTCGAATGCCATTTTGCAAATTAAAATCGGTTAATTCGTTCGTGAGATATCGTTGTCAAAAAATTTCGAAAAATTGTTTTTTTTTGAGATTTTTTTGACTAATCGATTTTGCACTTCGAATAACATTTTTAGGTCTCAAAAAACTGCGTCGAATGCCATCTTACACATCATAATCGAATAACGTGTTAAAAAGTTATGGCTTTTGAAACATTCCGAAAAATGCAGAAAAACGTGAAATTACGCCACTTTACTATAATAGCTTTGCGGTTAAATTTAGCGGGAAGTTGCAAGGTTGGCCTTTAAGGTCAACCTCATTTAGATTTTTTTTTTCAATACGATCTTGTCACAATGATATCTTTTCGCTTCTTAATAAAGATTGGTGCGTTTCTCTGCAAAATAGTTATTTATAGTCGTCACGGCTTCCAATCTGGACAACAATATCTGTTCTTTAAGCTTGACATGTAGCTAAAGTAACAAAACAGTCTAATAAGAAACGAGGCGGTTTAATCTCAATTCGTGGATCTTTACCATGGGAACTACTGAATTTGTGAGTCGATGAAACATCTGCAAATGTAATCGTTTTTCTACAGTTTTTCTTGTTAAGATAATCTGTTAAAATTACTTTATCTCCATTCCAAAACATAGCATCCTTGACTTTCATAATTGAAGAAACTGTCTTTGTTTTTTTTTAATCGATTTCCCTAACAATTTAGTGTTCTAAATAATATAACCTATAGCTTCTAGTGCATTTGCTTTCAATGATCCTGTTTTTGTAAGTGAATTTAGCACATAACATTAAAATCTACCAGCATCTGCTGCTTATAATAACACAGCTTGGAAAATTCTACATGAAATAATTCTGAAAGTGTCTAAAATAAAAATAAGCATATTACCTAAGAATTTTTTTTCACCAAAAGTGGCTTTCTTATCTGATGAGGTTTTTACGTTTAAGCACAATGGTCTATTCCGAAATAATTGTAGAAAAAATGAATAGTGGCAAAAAAAGTATATACTTGGTTTATAACTTGGGTAGCTATATTGTTGTGTTATCTAGCTTTTAGCAATAGAGTTATAACCAACACAATATCACCAGCCGTTGCTCCCTACAAAATTTAATGAATGACAATATATTTACCAAAAAAATTAAAACATAAAGAAATGGATTAAAATGTGTCAAATATTATTAAACTTAACCAGTAAAATATTTATTACCAGTTAAAACAAACAAAATCTTTTGGTTGTTAGGTTCCTTTTTTTTAGTAAAGGCAAGTGTTAATATTTTATAGAAACAGGAAAACTTAAAGGCTGCTGGATCAGTTATTGGAATTGTGTAGCAGATCGTTCGAATCCCCAAATCTTACGAAGACTAAACCAATACTTTAAGACAATTAAAATTCAGTCAACAAAAAGCTAAACCCTTCACGCTACGCGCACTCACTGTGGACTCAACATCATAACTCAAAAAACTCTCCAATCCACTTGAATGTATGCCTGCAAAGGATTACAAAATAGTCGAAAAAAAGATTACCTATAGAAAGTAACGATCTACTGGACAACACTTTTTTACCGATAAAATCCCACCAGCCACGAACAACACACACTAACACAACACCGATGAATTTTTTGCTTTTAACGCCTCCTTCTGGACAAGGACAACAACGATATTCTAGTCACGTCCAAATATCACATCTATATGGAGGGTAGTCTACCCTCCATACACATCTATAAAGATGACGTTAAATCCTACAATAGGGTCATAAACTTTTAAATCTAAAATCCAAATTAAGTACTTCTGGTTCATAATAACCCTCTATTCTGTGAAGGTTCATTCTGAACAATATAGGTATTCTAGCTTTTCCAGCATTTAAGGCTTCATTACAGAGTTTCCTGATCACTTATGAACTTATTCTATCATTTATAAGTGGTAAAAAATGTTAAGTTTGAGAAAAGCGTGAAATTGTTAAGATCTCAAATAAGAAAATTAATATATTAAGTACCTACCTATATTCTTTTTTAATAGAAAGACTGATTCAAGAGGACGCTGTCTATTTATAATACATTCATAGTATGGTATAAAAACACTGTGGTATCGTAAATAAACCAACTTTTTGCGCTTAGATTGCAAATGCTGGGTGAACCCTGCAAGATAAATCAAAATAATATTATAGTATTGGACACCTCAAAAGGGTCGGCAAAAAAGTCAGGTATGATAATATATGTACATATGTCCATCTCTTAGGGCTAACACATAATAACCATTTTTTATCCTTTACTTTAACAAGAAATAATAACTTATTTATGAAGCTATTTTAAGCAATATGGCCCTTTGCGTCATAAAATAAATATTTCATTGAGGTTGCGACGGTACAGTACTGCAACTTGTCATTTAATTTTTAAATTTAAAATTTCTTACTATTTTAATTGAATTCATATATTTTTAGATTACCATTACATATTTTAATTCTCTGGCATCTTTAAAATTTAATTGATTACAATCTAATAAATAACAACGCTCTCATAAAAGTACAAACAATCCCAAAAACAAAAAAGTTAACAAAACCTATCTAATACATATTCAAAAGTAAAACTAGCGACCGATTTCCTTAAGAGCGACTCACACTCCCGAAAACCATTGAAAGAAATGTGTACCCAAAAAAATACAAATTAATATACATATAGTTTTAATTATAAAATAAAAGTAGTTATAAATTTAAAAAATACTTTAGGTAAAAATAATTTAAAATCTAAATTTAAAATATAAACCTATTATACTGTAAATCATAAAAATCACACAAAAATTAATTCATAGCATTGATTATTTTACAAATCTGTTTTTAAACTGGCTTTTAATCTATTTTAAACGATGAGTAGCTAAACGAGCAGAGCAAACCAATCCATCTCGGTATGGACTTTCAGCTAAAAGATGTACTAATCTGATTGCTTCTTCGCAATATTGGTTTGCTAATTGTTCTGTTTTCTTTAAACCATCGGATTTAAGAACCAGGTTAAAAGCTGTCTCTACATCACCTGGTTTTTTAAACTTACGGTCTATCATTTGATGTAATTCTGGATACTAAAATAATAATATAATAATAATTTTATTGTAAATTATTATTATTATTATTATTATTATTGTTCATAATAAATACCCACAATAGGAAGAAAAAAATAAGTTATTGCATCAAACTTAACTAATTACAAAGAAATAAAACAATAAGTATATATACCTAAGTACATATCTCCTTTTAACCTACACCGATATATAAAAAAAAATTAATAAAAACAAAATTAGAATTCTTTAGGGGTTTCAGAACCCAGAACTCCACCTTAATTGAATGCTTGTATTGTGGAGGACGGTGTACTAATTCCCCAAGCGTGCGTAATATAAATTTTACACTGGTCGACTAAGATAGCATAACTATAGTAAAAATAATTTAACATTTAACATTAAAAAAAAAAAATAAACAATATAAACAAAAATAAGAAAATATGTATTTAAAATAGTAATAATAATAATAATAATAAATAATAAACTCTAAGAAAATTGTTTAGGCCACAGGGATTTACAAGGAAAAGCGACACAAGGCAACGCGTTAGCGGGCGTAGTCACTCATGCTAAAGACAGTATGGTTAACACATGTAAGTAGCTATAAAAAAAAAAAACTATTTGAAAATTAAATTTGGATAATGAAAATATACAATTTTAGTGATTGAATGTTAATATGGTTGTTTCAAAATGTTGTAAAATGTATTAGGACTATTTAAAATATAATTTTTAGTGCTGATTTTGAATTAATTTAATTTGTTAATCTGTTTTATAGACAAGGGAATTTCATTAAAAAATTTGGGACCAAAATAATGGAATGACCTCTGCGTTAAGGTTTTCTTCAAAAGGGCTGTCGGTATGTTGTGATTAGCAGCAGATCTCGTATATCTAGAACTTTTTTGCTCTATTTTTTGTATGTCAAGATAAATTCTAATAATACATTGATAGGAGAAGAGTAGCTGAATGTTCATCATTTTTGTATCTTCATAGAGTTTTGACGTAGAATAGAGCCTATCTTTATTAAAAATAATTTTTAGAAGTAAATTTTGACTAGCCTGCAGATTTTTTAAAGTAGTGTTAAAAGCACCTTTCCAAGCGATAATACAGTATCTGAGAACTGACTCAGCTAAAGATCTGTATACAATGATTAAGTTTGCCCTTGAGAGTGCTCCTCTAAGCCTATAGAAACGATGCATCAGTGATCTCATACGTTTGTTTAAGTAGAGGATGTGCTCTGTCCAGCGTAAATGTTGGTCAACCACAACTAGTTTTGTAATTTAGTAATAAAATTTTTGTATGCAAGTTGTGGATCATTATTATTAAGAACATTTTCCCACTCTTCATCATTTAAATATTGTTTTAGTAAACTAAAATTAATTTTATCTGATTTATTTTGATGAGATTTACAATTTGTAGCTTTAGTGTTAGGATTATCTATATAAATAAAAGGTGAGAAATGATCTGTTAAGTCAGTCACTGCTGGCTCAATAGTAATATTTTTTTGAATATTATTTTGCATTCTGATAAAAACATGATCAATTAAAGTTTTTGTATTTGTTGTTTCTCTAGTCGGCTTATTGATATATGAAATAAAACCATTACCATTTAAAATATTTAAATAAGTATTTGTGTCATTATTTTCCCTTTTTAATAAATCAATATTTATATCTCCAACAAATATTTCCAATTTTTTTTTCTATGTCATTTAAATATGTTGCAAATTTATCAAGAAATTCTTTAAAGTTCCTATGCGGAGATCTATAGAAGGCAGTTAACCCTATTTGATTTAAATTTTTACCAGACAAAGTTGCCCTTAAGAAATTATAATCATCAATATTTTTTAAACTTACTCTAGCTGAGATATTATTTTTGATGTAACAACTCCATCACACTTATTAATTTTTGATTGGTTATAGTATGTTGAATAATTCGGATTTGAAAAGTCCTGAATGTTATTTATTATACCCGTCTCAGATAATACAACAACATCAAGAAAATTATAAGCTGTTTCAATATAAATCAACAGTTCATCATAATGCTTTTGCAAACTTCTAATATTTAAGTGAATAATTCCTATCCCACGCCGGCTTGCATTCGCTTTCCCCTGCTTAAAATCCTTAAAATTATCATACACTATAGTATTGATATTAGCTTCATCAAGTACATTCAAAAGGTCTATCATAACTTGAATAAACAAAAAAAAAAACATTTTTTAAGAACTCCTAAAACTAATATATAGTAAAATAAAATAAGACATAGGCAAATTATTTGATATCAAATGTATATAATAAGAAGTGGTTAAATTTTATTTAAAAGATCAGTTTTATTCTTAATGAAATACACTTTATTATTCATAGCAATATGTATTTTACCATTATCCGTCCAGGCATTTTTTAAGCCTACCTTTTGTATTGCTGCCTGTAATAATTCCACCCTTCTACTTGTTAGGTCTTCCCTTATTACCACTCCTGAACCCCTAAGGAGCTTCTTTTTGTCATAAATGGATTTCTTCACGATTACATTGTATAATATGAAATAAAGCAGTCCTCTTTTGCCATTGATTTAACTCATGTTTGAGTACTTTCCCATAACATTATGTAAGTTTTACCCTTTCTGTCACATATCTGTTTTTTTTTTCGTGAAACCATTTAAAGTGGTTGTGCGTCACGCAAAATGAACAGCGAAATTTAGAGTAAAAGTTTTCTGCTGGCACATTGAAGATAAGCTCCGTTTATGTAGGCGTTCGATTAGAAAAACTGACAAAAACATCAACCGTGTGAATACTCTTAAAACCGTTGTTTATGTTTAGGAAGCAACTAAAGTTTATACTTTATACTGTTTATACAGATTTTCTGTTCGTCAAAGTTTGACAAACTATTTGCACATATTAGAATGGGGCTGAAAAACCTTACAATTGAGAAGGACAATTGAAAAAACAAGCTTTTTGATCTTTTTGACAAAACCGTCAATGAACAAGATCTCTGTAGTCGTGTGATCACAGGTTATGAATTATGGGTTATTAAATACGATAGTGAGGCCGAGAGGGAAAGTGAGGAGTAGCACACTGCAAGAAAGCTCATGCAAGCAACTTAAAATCCAATCAATAGGGAATATGCATGTAATTTAGATTTATTTGATTTTAATATCAACAATACTTTATGCTCTTAAAATTATATCTAAACCATTATTTCTATATTTAATTTGGACTTCATTCCATAAAACTTAAATTAAAATGTTAATTTTGTGCGCGATATTCAAATCTGAGAAAACGACCCATCATTGGTCGAAGCGACGTTACGTCACATCGCATCCCTTTGAGTTGTTTACATGTGTTTACAAGATATTTGTGCTTAAAATTGTGTTTTAATTATATCCTGTGGTGTTTTGTACTGTGTGTAGTAAATATCGGTAAAATGGTTTTTTATCTTTTTGCATGATTTCACAGCGAATTAAACTCAAAAATCTCAAATAATCACACTAAATGTAAACAAATGTCACTGACAGGTGGTGCGATTCCGAAGCGCGCGCAAAATGGAGCGTTTGAACATGACAAATTTAAGCGACTTTTTATTTATTTTTTTAAAATTTAATTAGTACATTTTCAACAATACTTTTATTTTTTACTATATTAAAACGAAGTGAAAAGTGAATTAAACGAATAAAAAAAATACATGCATATTCCCTATTCTGATTTTTTTATTTTATAGGAGAGGAGGAGAGATCTGTACCATATAGAATTTGGTCCTGCAGATGAAACTGTTAACCATTTTTTTTTTGCTTAAAAAACGAGTCATTTGAGATCAGACATTGCAAACACATGCGTAACAACAGATCATGTTATACTGTCCTCTATGTTACAGAATTATTGATCTCAAACAGAATTTCAGTAGTTTCCCAACTTCCTATTTACCTGCCACTAGTTCCTATGACTTTTTTCTTTTTCCTTAACTAAAAAATGTTTTCGTTTTGTGACTTTGTAAACCTTCCAAAAGAGTAAAACGCAGAAGTTGAAAACCATACCGGTTAAAAATTCACAGTGCTGCTATCAATCGGTGTGTAGTTGCTCAACGGAACTACTTTGAAAGCCCAGCAATATTGTAAAAAAATGGTATCAAAATAGAAAATGAAAGTATTGATTACTATGTAATCAATTTACTTAAAAGTTTGCTGTCTTTATAATAGATTATATAGATTTTACTTTATTTTGCATCATAATTTTCTTCTAATTCGTTTTACAGAGTAGACTCTCTTTTAAACACAACTTGTCTTTCTCTGAAAAAACAATTATTTTTAACGGTTTTGTTTTCTGTTTGGACAACAATTTTTGTTCTTTTAACTTAACGTGTAGCTCAAGAAACAAAACAGTCTGGTAAGAAAACAAGTGGGTTACATCCCAATTTTTTAAACTTTGCCACGAAAAAAAAAACTGAGGTCGTAAGCAGTGAAACAAGTTTTTCATCCTCTGCAAATGTAATCGTTATCCCACAGAGATTTTTCTTTTAAAAATAACACGTTTAGGTTACCATAATACTATTTCAATACAGAAAATCGTTGCTATCACTTTTCCAGCCAAAAGAAATGTTTTTTAATCTTTGGAACCCATTTTCCCTACAAATATGTGTTTCAAACGATTAAAATTTATAATACTTCCTTGTAAAGCATACGCAAATAATTTTTTCAACTTTTGATTAGATCAGAAGCTTTTCAAACTGCTTTCGTATTTTCACAAATTCCCAATACAAAAATATAACCTTGAAAATATTAATTAGTCACATACCGTTTCACTCGCAAACAAAACAGGTGCTGTTGCCAATCCTAATTTTAAATCAGCAGCAGCTGGTTTTCCCATTAACTCGGAAGATGACACAAAATCCATTACGTCATCAGCTAGCTGAAAAGCTAGTCCTAAATTTCTTCCATATTCATACCCTATATTAATAATGTCCTCATCTCCTTCGGCAAGTATAGCAACCTATAACATCAATGTTTTGTTCTGAATATTTAATAGAAATATAAAAATGATATTACGTACAGCTTTTAGTGCATTTGCTATCAGTGATCCAGTTTTTGCAAATGACTTCTCAAGGTAACATTCAAATCTATCAACATCTGATCCTTGCGGTAAACCAGCTTGCATAAATTCTCCATGAATTAAATCTGACAATGTCTAAAATAAAAATAAACATATTAATAATTTTTTAGCAGATGTAATAAAATGACTTTCTCCCCCAATGAGAGGGTTTTCTACTAAAAAATTGGTTCCAAACTAATAGTTTGAGAAAATAAATTATTACAAACTACAAAAGTAAAATTACATACGTGGCTCATTATTTGTGTAGCTCTAGTGTTGTTTAACCTAGCTGTTAGCAACAGAGCTATACCAACCACAAAATCACCAGCCATTATTACCTACAAAATTTAAAGAATTACAATATCTTAACCGACAAAAATTCAGAAAATAAAGAAATTGACCAAACGTGTAATAAAAATTCCACCAGAATAATAATACTCATAACCTAAAACAAACAAAACCTTTACGTTGCTACTTTTTCCTTTATTCAGTTTATACAAAATGGGTTTTCTATACATTATTATTTTTATCTATTAAAGACCTAAAGCCTGTTCATATTAACAATTATCTGTAACATCTTGTCGGATTCATTCGTGAGGTGATTGCAGTATTTACAGAAGCAATAATAGTAGTTGTTAACATCTCTTATAAACATAGAGCTTTATTTTTCTTTATGAAGACACCATGTTAGATTCTTGTATTTTTTCATACAGATATGGTCGTTACTGATATTTGTTTAGGCAATTTTACTTAGCCAGTCATTGTTTTACAAACGTTTAACAATACGACGGTTTTACACATTACCTCAATGTCGACTGAAATTCTTACTAAATTCTCAGACTGCTGGATCAGTTCTCGGACTACAACTCATTAAAACCAAGTTAATATGTTTAGACCCTCACACTTTAGTCAATGAGAAAATTAGTGTGACGAGTACAGGAATCCAATATTGCATCCTAAAAGACCCTCCAAACCAACTGGACTGGATTATTACAAAGAAAAAAGAAGAAAATCCTTCGTCAATCACTCCTTATAGAACTTAACAATCTTCTGGAAAGCACTCAATTCTTATACTTATAATATTCCACTTCCAACATACCTCAACAAAAGATTTTTTTATTTCTTTCGTCCTCGCCAAATAAAAGACCCGAAAGAGACACGCACCATGAACAACGTGCGGCTAATAGTTACACATCACCTCTTACAAGCGATGATAGGGTAGTTTTGCCCTACATATTAATTTTTTGATTTTAAATTTTATTGTACCTTTTGTATTACATTTAACTAGGTTAAAGTCAGTACGATAGATCTCGAAGCGCACGTAAATAGTATAATTATTATTCTTACGTAGAATATAAATTGGCTATACAAGACTGTCGTTAAGTTGGAAACTAAGAATCCAAAGTCTGAGGTTATCTGTAAGATTAAATTTTTAGGGTGTCTTTAAAATAGACCCTTGGGCTTGGGCCGTTGTGACTCTTGACGTATTTTCTTGACTAAGTGTAATTTTGATTCGTTTTTTTTGACCATAGATTTGTTGTCTGTTTCCTGTTGTTTAACTTTACTTTATCTTGGTTAAGTAACTGCCTTTATTAGCAGGATACCAACCATTTGTTTAGATAACCACGACCTGGGTCAGAAGTGCCTGTAGTAGAGCTACCTCTAATCCAAAAACATGACGACACATCTTATGGATTTTGCTTGTTTCAGCACTTTGTTTTAGATAAAAATAACAACAACAAGTACGCAGGTATTGATGCTCCAAGCTCATTAAGCTCTTGGTCTTAAATTGAACTCATCTGAAACTAAGATTCTGTTAGTGGCTAAGGTCATCAGCGATGTGCAAATCTTTTTGCAAGGACAACAACTAGAAAATGTAAACTTATTTAAATATGTTGGCAGCATTCTAAATACCAAAGCAAATATAGACACAGAAATACATAACAGAGTCAGTGCTGCATCAAAGACTTTTTAAAACTCCTGTGAGAACACAGCAAAGACATTTACGTCAAATGATGCGCGTTCGCTGGTACCATTGAATATCCAATCAAAAGATTCTTAGAAGAGCTAAGTGTCTGCTTATAAAGACTATGATTACCCATGCTCGCCTTTGTTGGACAGGTCATGTCTATCGATTGAATGAAAATCGGATAGAAAAATGTGTAATTATTGAAGAACTTTGCAAGGGATTCGTAGACAAGGAGACCAGAAAAAGTGTTACAAAGACGTTTTACACGAAACACTGAAAACAGTCAACTTAGCAGGCAACTAGAAACGCAAGGCAGCTAACAGTAGCAATTAGAGACAAATAGTTTCAAACTTCCATTCTCTACTCCATCGTAGAGCATTTAAATATACACCTAGAAATTTTCAGTGTACTGACTGTGGCCGCGTAATTTTATCAGGAATAGGACTTTATAGCCACAGGCATACGCCCATGCAATAATGAAATAGTGGATAACTTCAAACTCGGCATCGAGTTCCGGCAATAATAATAAGTAAAATACTTGAGGCACAGGGTGTACTTTTGTTACGTAAATCCATCGTCCCACCTACCGATTTCTGTCCATAGTGCTTTCTCTGTCTGGATGTCAAAACCCACCAAATATTTGATGAACTGTAGGGTTATGTGGTGAGTATCAAAATAAGGATCCAGACATAGAAAAATGGCTAACCGATTTGGATCCTTAAGTTGGAGATTGTTTTTTTTTATTTCTAAATCGGGTCTGTTTTTACGAATTTTTTCTTTCAACTGACTCAAAAGGGTGCAGTAATATTCAGATTTAATTGTTTTACTGTTTTTAAGACAATTAATCAACATCCCAAAAAACTCATGTCATAATCTTTTTTGCTGAACTTTCAGATTTTACCTGTTTTGGAGGTGAAGAACCAGCTTCAGTCAACTGAGGTCCACTTGTTTTAGTTATAAAACGACTCACCAAATCGGTTTCATTCGGCTTAAAAGGCTCCAAATTCTGCTTAGAAAGTTGTTTTCGATTCAGTTCTTGTTGAATTTTTAACAAATGTGGCACTAATTTTACGAACAGCTTATTTATATGTAATTCTTCGTGTTATTTTAGATGCCTATAGTATCAGCGATATCACACTTCTTAGTCATACTTGGATCTTTACAAACACTATCTGGAAGTCCACTACGTGCTTCATTTTCGACGCTTGTACGACGACGTTTAAACTCTATAACCCATCGATGTACCGTTGGAAAAAAGGAGCAGATTTTTGTATGAATTTCTGTTGCTGATAAAACTTCCAAAACAAAGAATTTTATCACTGAACCATATTCAGTTTTTCAATTATATCGAAATATACTGACACGTCAACATTAAATGGCTTGTAAACAAAGAATACATTCACAAATCAAAATAGTTTTTTTTGTGTATTCAAATGGAAGATAAAATATTAAAATAGCCTAATTTTAATTCCTCTACCGGTTAAAAGGTTTCGTTTTCAAAATTTTTCAACTAACCCTTATCAGTTATTTAGTTTACATTGGAGCAGAGACGCAAATTGTCCAGATATCAAACTACCTAACTTATTTCTGCCAGAGGCGCAAAATTGACTTAGGATTATTGGCGAAATCATTAGCAGGCGCATATTGTAGTTGCTCCAATGCTATTTGTCATTAAAATTGACATATGTTAATTTATTAACGATTCAACGTTTATTTATATCTAGCAGGCTATCTTTTTATTTATTCACGTTGGTATTGGTTTTTGTCATGTTGGTGTTTGAAAGTTACCAAGTCATTGCAAGTCACAAACTGACAAGCCACTGACAAGCTTGACAACAAATATTATAAATATAACGGTTAAATGCATTAAACAAAATAATATGCCAAAAAAAAATTGTGTAGAGATAAAAAAATGAATACAAAGATGACATTACATGTTTAGAAAAGAAAATTTCAGAAGATTGATTTATATAAGATCTCTTAGGTTTTTAATGTAAGTACTAATTGTGTTTCTATACAAGATTATTTCCAATGTTTTCATCAGCAAATAGTTCCAAACATTTTTAATTTCATTAATAGTTGAATTTGAAGTTATTTGTTACATTAAATACACTTTTACATTCTTATTACATTTAAATTACTTATAATTTATTAAGCATACCTAACCTCACATTTCTTCTGTCAGTCATTATTTTACAATGTTGCCAGATTACACACTATAGTAAAAGTTAAAAATGTTTAAGAATAAAACATTTTCATTAATTTCTTTAATAACAATGATCCATAATAATAATTAAAATGTAATTTGATAGGACATGGACGAATCGATGTTTTATTCATTAATCTATGAGCAATCAAATATCATTTAAATTTTAATTTAATACATTTTTTAAATATTTCGTGTTTTTTTAGGTTAGTGTTAAATGTAAACAAAAAATCTTAAAAAAAAGATTTAGTTAATGATAAAAAAGCGGCAAATAAGAGGAAGAAAGATAAAGCAGATACATTTAAGAACTTCATTTAAATAAAATTGCAGCGGCAGATTTGGACGTACAATTGCAAAAACGAATATTTGACTTCAGATAAACTTTTGACTAACGCAAAACAAACCTGAGATTTAAACGGTGAACAAACTTATTTATACAAAATTAATGATATATAAACTTAAAAACGTGAACTGACGACAAATTTTAAGTGAGCGAAGACAGCATAATCTTTTTCCTTCAGAAATTTATGGAATTAAAAAAGCGCAATGAAATCATCAGATTCGTGTACCTAGACATGGATATAAAAAAATGGTACTCCAACGCGTCGATGGGTACAGTAATCTTATTTCAAACGTAATCCATTGCATGTGTAATCCGAAGAAAAGCGATTTACAATTTTAATCGCAGGAGCAAATGGTGGGTCAATAGGGATGTGATTAATAAACAAAATTGAGCAACTTAAAACTAGAATTCAATACGTATAACAAAAAGCTAAAATTAGCTCATTTTAATATACGTTCTCTGTTTCCTAAATTCGACGTTTTCCTAGATCTAGTAAATGATCACAGCTTCGACATTGTTTGTTTGTCCGAAACTTGGTTGACTCCGGATATCCCAGATCAGAGTGTGTACATTCCAGGGTTTAAAATAATTCGTAAAGACCGTGGTTCAAGAGGTGGTGGAATCGCTTTTTATGTACGTGATTCAATAAATTTAAAGTCAGAACTTGCTGACCTTCCTTCTTCATTAGGTATTGAACAAATGTGGATTTCTGTAAAAATACATCAAACAACTTTGTTAGTCGGTGTTATATATAGAACTGAGGCCTGCAGGATGCTGGATTTCATACAGTATTGTGATGATACCCTGTCGCATATAGTACCTAAATTTAATAATAATATTTTAACTGGTGATATAAATGTTGATCAGCTTGTAGATAATCAAATAAATTATTGTTTTCAGTCCTATAATTTTGTTCAATTAGTAGCCGAACCTACGCGAATAACTAACAGTTCGGAAACATTACTCGACGTAATATTTACAAATAAAAGTGAACTCATTAGGCATTCCGGTGTTTTAGATCATGATCTATCTGACCATAGAGCAGTATACTGTGAATTTGATTTAGATATTAATCACAAAACAAACTTTTTAAAAATATACAGAAATTACAAAAACTTTTCGATATCTTCTTTTTAGGCAGATCTGAAAAAAATGTCTTGGGATAATATACTGTATGAAAATTCTATAGAAAATAAAATTCGAATTTTCCATGATATGCTGGTTTCGATGTTTGACAAACGTTGAATCAAGAATTACAAAGCCACCTGCTCCGTGGCTAACACCTACAATACGGATGATGATGAAAACTCGCAATGCTGCTTTAGCCAAATATAAGAAAACTAAAAACGTTTTAGATTATAGCTACTATAAAGATCTTCGAAACTCAGTCACAAATGCAGTCCGTCTAGAGAAGAGTGCTTATTTAAACTATTGCTCTGCTTCTTCGTACAAAAAAGATCTTTGGAAAACTATGAGGTTATTCAGAATTGTTAATAAACCAGTTGTTGAGATCCCTCAGCAACTTAAAGATC
The DNA here is from genome assembly GCA_964028335.1 of Altica lythri. Lineage (NCBI taxonomy): Eukaryota > Metazoa > Arthropoda > Insecta > Coleoptera > Chrysomelidae > Altica > Altica lythri. The sequence continues at coordinate 30,498,725 of OZ034809.1, read as the reverse complement.
CTATCTCGATAAATAATTATTTTACTTCTGTTTTTAGCCCTATAAATTGTTGTCCTGAGACAACCCAGTGGTACCAATCAAATATTTTCAACCCTGATATTATCTTCTCTTTTAAAATGGCAACTATTGATGAAATTAAATCACTAGCATTAGGGTTAAAATCAAACGCGGTTGGATGTGATAATATTTCTGCAAAGATGCTACAACTCTCCCTCTCAGTTACTGCTCCTTATATTACGCACATTATTAATTGTTGCTTGGAGGTAGGTTATTTTCCAGACATCTGGAAATACGCCTTGGTAAAACCATTACCCAAATCAAATAAACCGGAATCAAATAAAGATCTTCGTCCAATAAGCATTCTTCCGGCACTGTCAAAAATTTTAGAAAAGGTTATCTATAGGCAGATGTACGATTATATTTTTAGAAATAACATAGTTACGCATATACAATCAGGCTTTAGGAAAGAGTTTAGTACAACGACCCTGCTTCTTGACTTAACAGATAATATACTTCGATCATTGGATGATGAAAAAGCTACCTCAGTTATCCTGTTGGACTTTTCTAAAGCCTTCGACACTATTGATCACGCTCTTCTCTGTGCTAAATTGAAATATTTTGGATTTGATAATATCTCATTACAGTTTTTCAAATATTATTTGACAAATCGTTATCAAAAGGTCATAATCGATAAAAACTCATCTGATTTTAAATCTGTGACTTCAGGGGTACCTCAAGGTTCGGTCCTTGGTCCTCTTCTTTTCTCAATATATATTTCTGACTTGTATAAATCTTTAGATTATTTGAAATTACACTCATTTGCAGACGATACACAACTGTATTTTTCTTTTCAGCCAAACTCTGTGAATCAAGCGTCATACAAAATAAATCAGGATTTGGATGCTATTTGTACTTATTCCAGTAAACACAATCTTAAACTAAATGCTAAAAAATGTAACTTTTTATTATTCTGTTCAAAAAGTTACAAAGCCACTGTTCAGGATAACTTAAAACTAATTATAAATAATGAACCTCTAAAAAATGTCAATAGTTGCAGAAACTTAGGAGTCGTATATGACTGTACGCTACGATTTCAAGAGCATGTCACCCTTTTAGTAAAAAAAGTGCTATTTAGTTATGCGTCAATTATATAGAAGTAAAGGTATTTTAAACATGAAACTGCGTAAACTACTTTGTGAAACCTTGGTAATGTCAATTCTTAATTATGGGCTTTTGGTATTTTATCCTTGCCTAGAGCAAATTACGAAATTAAGGTTGCAAAAAATTCAAAATAATTGTTGCAGATTTGTCTTTGGCATTAGAAAATATGATCATGTATCAAATAAAATTAAAGAACTTCATTGGTTAAACATTGATAATTTATACAAATATCAGCTCGCCTCTATGATATATCGAATTATTTCGTCGTCGAATCCTATTTATTTAAGGAATAAGCTAATATTTCGTGGTGATGCTCACAATCTGGATCTGAGATATCCTTATAGTCTTATGCTTCCAAGGTATAGACTAGCTATTTTCCAACGTTCGTTCACTTACAATGCGGTTTTAGTGTTTAATAGTTTATTAAATAATAATTTAAGAGGTAAATCTCTTGATTTCTTGAAACGGCATTATAAGGAATTTTTACTTCAATCGCAGTAATGTTAATATTGTGTTTATTATTGTTATTATTTTTTGTTTTCCTTTCTTTTCGTTTATTGTAATTCAACATCATAAATTATTGTGTTTTTCTTTATCTCTAATTTAATTTTGTAAACTTGAGGTTAAGTGGAGTAGCTCTAGCTAGACTTCGCCTCATATAATTTATGTTTGTAAATTTTACAGACTGAATAAAGGCAGTTTATTATTATTATTATTATTATTATTATTTGTTATTAGACTTTTCAAATACTGACATTGACTATCACAAAACTATGAATGGTGATATTTTCAAAAACAGGATTGTTAATTAACTTATTCCTGCTTTATTCAATTTTCCAGAGAAATGTGTATAAAGTAAACATGGATAATGTTTCAGTTCATTCTGTACAACAAAACAGACCACCTACATTTTTAGCAACAAAATAGATATAACAGAGATGGTTAAGCAGCAATAATATCGAATTTGATAAAAAAATTAAAAAAAGGACAATTATACTTGCACAATACAGAAGCAACGATAAAACATGTAACAGATGAAATATTAAACCAACATAGACATGATTTACTTCGATTACCTCCATTTTGCATTTTTATATTTGGATAAAACTTGGACAGAAGCGTTAAGACAATGTACACCAGACATGTGGAAAAAACTTTGTAGACATACAGAAGAAATTATTTTGACGGATTGGACTTATTACATGAAAAATTGTTCACTTGACAACATTTTACATTTGATACTGGAGGTGAATTGAAAATACATAAAGAATAGATAAACGTGACAATAGTTTTAACCAAATCTGTTACTTCAATTTTTGTTTATATGTTTTTTTAATATTGTCTGTTTCATTTTTTTTACTTTGCTTATTTTACTATTAGTGTATCTGCTTTTCTGCTGAATTATTGCACTGTAACTATTGAACACATATTAAACGGATTTCCATTATTTGAAGCATAAAATTTTGTGGGAATTTTTATCTTTGTTTTACTTATCAAAATAGCTGAAACCAATTGGTATGTCATAATGCCGCACTACCTGGAAAGCTTCACGAAAAATTCTTCAATATAATAATATAGCTGCTGTAATACTTATCGACAAAATGAAATATTTTGTATTTTCTCATTTATAGCTGGTCCAATTTAAATGTTTTATAATATCGTTACATAGACATAGAAAATTTGTTCTAAATTGCAATTGAAGACTTTTTTGTAAATGTTTTTATTGTTTGCTTTCATTTAATTACTATTATTCTGTAAATGCGTTCATTATATCTAAATATATATTTTTAAATTAACGATTGTCTTTTTTTGTGAAAGTACTAAGTTTTAATGATTTGATGGCGCTGAAATGGAGTACACAATTGTTATTTTATTTATTGTCACTAACATTATGATTTTATTGAGGACGTGACAACACCGCATTTACAACTGAAAATAAGATTAAATATACAGGGCGAAATTCATCACCCTAACAAGGCCTACTTTAATATAAATAAGCTTTGAATGATGTATAAGCAATATAAGCATTGTATTAAAAGATTAAAGGCAATTATACAATTAGTTTTTTAATTTAAAAATTTTGGCTAATTACGATTAATTTAAACTTAAGTAGATTATTTTTTTACCTTTTTATGGTTCCATTTTACATTGACACTGGGTTTACCTCTACGTGTATCTGCTGAATCTAGTAGGTCATCATGAATTAAAGACCCTGTATGGATTAATTCAGCTACCAATCCTGCATTTTTTTGACTCTGACTACAACTAAACAAAGTACACAAATTATAGATGATAAGAAGAGATAGTGGAGTGCCTGGAGGTTTTTACCTCGGATTAGAGTTATAGTGAATGAATTTATATAATCGACGTGGCGTTTTGTTTTTTATACTATAAATTACAATGTTTACCCAAAATTTTTTTGTGCTTTCAATTTTTTCATTGTTTAAACAAATATTATGAAAAAATAATTTTTGAGCATATAAATTTACTTTAAATAGTATTTTTGTTTCATTTATACGTTAAAATTCACCTGAATAGACATATCAATGACACATCAAAATCATGGGCATTAGTTAATAAATTCATAAATCCATTCCATCAGGAAAATTTGTTATTATTTTTGAACTTTAAATACGTCCACAAAATATTTAATTGTCCATTTTTAGTAAATTTCTTGATATCCGGTTCAACTTCTGGTAACTTGAATGTTATCTTTGAAAATCCTATACCTGTAGAAGCTGGATATATTTGCGTAGGGATATTTCCGTGTTTAAAAAATTCAGATTCAGGTGAAAGTGTCTTCAAGCGCTTGATAGGTCGTCGAGGTTGTATGTTGTATACCATCACTTGGAGTAACTATTTCAATGCTTCCCATATAATGGAACGTGTTGCTATTGAAATCAGCATTATCATGCACAAATTGAACTGGTGGAGCTCTAAAAGTTGCTGAATGTAATAAATGATTTTTGAAATGTTCAACTATACAGAAATAACTAGGAAATCATGGATTTCAAACTCTTACTAAAATTTTTGAAAATAAGTTACTCGAGCTTGAAAATAAAAATAAAACGTCAAAACTATGGATTACTTATTTTCGAATGGTTACTATATTGTAGGACTTCATTGCTGAGATTGGGAGATTGGAATTTACATTTATATAGTATTGAGCTAATGATCCCATTATTTCATGCATCAGGGCATTTTCCCTATGCGAAAGCTTCACAAATTTATCTACAAGATATGGACCCGACAGAGTTTAAAAATCTTTGGGAAGGATATTTCACATCTAGGCGCTCGGATAGGCGCTACATAGCAGCTGCCGCTTTGCTCTCCCCTCCAAGTTTTATTACCTGTTCGAAATCTCTACTGCTATTTTTATACACAGGTATTTTCGAAAGATGTTCCTCTATGTCTATTCAGGTGAAATTTAACGTATAAATGAAAAAAAATTACTATTTAAAGTAAATTTATATGCTCAAAAATTAATTTTTTATAATAATTTGTTTAAACAATGAAAAAATTGAGTGCACAATAAAATTTTGGGTAAACCTTGTAATTTATAGTATAAAAAACAAAACCCCACGTCGATTATATAAATTCATTCACTATAACTCTAATCCGAGGTTTTAACGTTTTGAATGCTCCAGGCACTCCACTAAGAAGAAAATAGGAAAGCAAGAATGGAATCAGATAAAACCAACTTTAAGCATGTAAACAAGCTTGTACAAAAAATTTACTTTTCCTATGCAAAAGGAATTAAATAAACAATGAAGCAAAAGTGTAGATACCTATTATCTTTGTGTAAATGCCAATTAATAGCTTTTGCCATTAACATCGCAAGCATAGGTCTTAACGCTTTTCCTTGTCCATCAAGATAATATGACGCTATATCATATAGATTATTCTGATGAGTATTTTTTCTTATTAACTAAAAGAATAAAGCAATTAATAAAGTGATAATTTTTTTTATTATGTTAATTACATCTCTCAAATCTACATAGATATCTTTTAGATCATCTTTAACAAGAGCAAAAGGATCTTCATTGAACTCAAGTAAAGGTTCGACAATATTTTCTGATCTTGGCAGTTGTGTTCTTGCAGTCGCAAAGTTCTGAGTTGCTGTTATTGGAGTTAAAAATTTTGGTACACCAAATGATGGGATGTTTTTAAAAGTTGGTGAACGTATGACACTCGTAAAAGTACGTACCTAAAAAGAACATAAATAAATGGAAGATTTCTGTAATAAGTTTATATCTCCTCAGGTTTTAAACTGGTATTTAAGACCACGATTTTTTTTGGTTAATAATTTGACTGCCGACCATTTTTATGGTACTCTCGGATGCGGTTAGTTATTTGTCCTTTTTGCTTTGATTTACATCCTAAATCATGTAAATACTTGTTTCATTACATTTTTAATTTTTACTTTTTTATGTGTAAACTGAAGAATTTACTCCGAAGGGAGTAGTCGGTGTCAATCAATATTTTCATGGAATGCTGAATACTCTGATCGGAGGTCCTCTACCTTTTTATAGTATATACAAATAAAATACCATAAGTATGTAAAAAACGTTTACTTTTATACTAGGAATGTAGGATCAACAGATCAGCGATAATATGTGACCAGATTTTTATAAACGGTACCGGCCAACCGGAGGATCACAAAGTGATCGGGAACGATCTACTCCAAAGTTTCTGCACGGAAACAAAAAGTGTGAAGCTCGGCCTAGATGGGCAGCCCTAAACGGTGGTTTAAGCAACCATCTATTCAAAAGCGAATATCAAAAAAAACGTATTTATATTGCCCTTGACATAAAATGCCAGGACACACACTACATTCACACACACACTTGGAAGAAGGTAAAGAAGGCTATGTTCCCATAAATAAAATTTCCCATAGGAGGCACAACGCGTATTTCCACTTTGGGGAAACTCCTATAAAGAAAGAAAGATGAATTTAAACCAAAATGTTAATAATAATTTTGAAAAGGAAGAAGGAAACACGGGCGATAGTTATAATTAGGAATCTAATAAGCCTATCGGCCCCATTAGATCCGACAGTCACGGTAGGTACGCGATACGTTAACATTTAAAGTTTAAAGTAATGTTTGGAAATGTTCCGTCCTGCTTAGTTGATATTACAGATATCAACGAATATACAGTAAGGAAGAAAAGAAAACAGTAATTATTTGAAAGATAGTCCTCATTGAGAACACAAATCAAGGATCTTAAAGGTAATAGGTCGCACTATGACATTAACAGAAATCCGACAAATCTTAAAACCAAATTATCCTAACATTCTTCAATCCTAACCAGAAAAAAAATGAGTAGAGAGAGTAATAGAGAAAAAAAAGAAGAAGAAAATTTATCTATCTTCCTTGTAATCTCAACAGACCACTACCGGAAAGGATTCCCTACGGCTTTCCTAGGCTTATCTCTCGTCAAAATAAAATTCCACAGAAGAAATAGTTAAGATCAAATCATGTTATTCAAATGAGTGTAAAGTAATTCCACATGTAGTCATGATACAGACCAAAGTTATTGACGCTATTTAAATCAATGATATAAAAAAGCATAAAATTGTATGAAACAACGAAAAAAAAAAAATTCCTTCAATAGGTACATATTCTCCGCTAATGTACGATAATTGTCCCATATCCATATCAAAGATAAAAAGTAGTTTATGGATGATAAAGGAAGACTACGGTAATTGACAATTAATCAAAACATAAAAACAGTAATGAATATTACTGGACGGTATATTCTCCTTCGAGACGATATAGACAAGTGATAATACACTTAAACGATAAATAGACGGTAAGTAAGGGAAAGGAAATTTTCACTTTCGAGACGATAAATATATAAGTGTTACTGCACTTATACGGTAGATAAACGGTAGGCAAGAGAAAAATAATCTTTCTCTTTCGAGACGATAGATATAAGCTATATTGTGCTTATACGGTAGAGTGAACGGTAGGTAAGAGAAAAGTAGTCTTCACATAGACTAGCCGACTATCGGTTTGCAAAATAAAGTTTTTCTAAAAAACATACTTAAAGGTATTCAAGGCTTTACAACCAAGCTGAGTAATACGGGCTAGATATATACTTCATAAGGGGGTAGGCACAGAGAGACAAACGATAAACGAAAACTTAACGAGATGTAAGAAATTCAAATAAAAGAGAAGAGAACTGAAATTCCATTTAGTCGCCTCTTACGACAAGCATTTTAACACGTTGGGGGTATTTTTTAGATTCCCGCCTCCCAAACGGAGAGGAAGTTAAAGAGATGCTTTTGTAGCTAAAATGGTACGAGATATTAAGAGGGAGAAAGAAAAATGAGCACAATTTATAAAAAGAACTTTTTATAATAGAAAGTTTTTTACTGATTTATAGGTCATATTACTAGTGTTATCTCAACAATGCACAGCATCCCTGATATTGCAAAAATATTAAGTCATACAACGCTATGATTGATCATAGAGAAGATTGTTTCTCCACGACCATTAATGAATGTAATAATTCCGACTTCATTTTTAATAATATAACGTGTTCATTCTCACTCTTGAGATAGAATATTCATTCTGAAACACTTGCTTCTTATGTGTTTTGCATGTATTTCCATTCTATAACTAGTGATAGAATAACATTCTGTAATTGTTCAACATAAATCATAGATTGCCCTGCGAATTTCAAAACTGTCACTCAGTTTGTCAGTGCGACGTTCTAATTGTTTTGCCACATATTTTAATTAAAATAAACAAAAATTATGAGTGAAAAATCAAGTGAATCAGATATGGATTTGGGTAATACTCCTCCTGAAATTACAAATCATGCAAACACCATAAGCGAAAACCTGCTGCCACAAAGATCTAAAAATGAATATGAAAAGTTTTATACGCTGTTTAGGGATTGGCAACAAGAAAAGAAAACTGACTCCTTTTCTGAAAATATTTTAATTGCATTTTTTGGCGATTTATTAAAAAAATGGAAATCATCGACTCTCTGGAAAGTATATTCCATCCTAAAAGCTACGATAAACGTTAAACATAACATCGATATTTCAAAGTACAAAAAACTAAAATCTTTGTTAAAACGCTCTTCTGATTACCATGAAGCTAGGAAATCGAAGGTTTTTACTGAAGAAAATGTTAAACAATTTTTAGAAAATGCTCCGGATGAGATATATTTAGCTACAAAGGTAATAAAAATTATAATTTAAATAAGAATCTAATTTTTATTTTTAGGTCGCTCTTGTAATCGGTATTTTGGGGGCTTGTCGCAAGAATGAGCTTTACAACATCAAAATTTCGGACATTAAAGATTTGGGATCAGCAATACTAATTGCAATTCCTAATACAAAAACTAAAAAACCAAGAGAGTTTACAATCACTGGAGATTTTTACAATATTGTAAAGAAATACCTGGCTCTAAGACCTTGTGATGTCCCTTGTGATAATTTTTTTATTAATTTCCAAAAAAATAAATGTACGCGGCAAGTAATCGGCATTAATAAACTGGGCAATATGCCTAAACAAATTGCCATATTCCTGAATCTAGAACATCCACAAGAATATACTGGCCACTGTTTCCGCCGCACTTCAGCGACTACGTTGGTAAATGCAGGTGCAGATATTACAACATTAAAAAGACATGGAGGCTGGAAGTCTTCTCAAGTAGCAGAAGGATATATAGAAAATTCTTTGCAAAATCGAATAGATGTAGCAAATCGATTGGTTTCTTCAATTACTGGATCTAATTCGTCGGTAAACGTTCCTTCAACCTCCAATTCTTCTTGCTACACTACTGTTAAGACTGCCTCTACAAATCAGTCTGTTCTGAAAAATGTTACTGAAAATATTTCCAATGCACCAGTTTTTAATTTTAGTAATTGTACAAACACTAAAAATATAAATATCAATAAAATGTAATATGATTTCAATAAATAACATAAGATGTAGTGAATTATTTCATGGTCGTGGAGAAAATACAGTCTGTTACACGGTTAGAATGAAAATTCGATAACTCGCTACGCTCGCGTTCGGAATGCTCCACTCGTATCGAATTTTCATTCTAACCTTGTTACAGAATATACTATTCCTTGTTAACAAAGTCAAGGGTAGTTGTATCTAAAAACTTTCTAAAACAGTTTATTTTATTACCAGTTAAAATAATAATTACTGTTTGCACATGTAAGAACAAAAAAAAAGAAAAAAACTTCTCTCTAGCGAGATCGATCCTATTACGATAACCGAACAGAATTGTCACAATCAACCGCTTCAACTGCTTATCCAAATAGGCCACCGCAAGTTTATACGAAGTCTTTAAAAATAATAATATGTATACATATTTAATTTAATAACAATTCAGTATAAATTTCGAAATCTATGTACATGCCTAAACACACTTGAAACATGCATTGTCATCCAGTTCTTAGCTATCCTGAAAATTTCAGAACTCTAGGTAGTCGGGAAATAGGTTTAAATTCGATTACAAAATTCCACGGAATGGCACAGAGACAAAGAACACGGCGAAAATATAAAAACTTTCTAAAAAGAAGGAAGTGTTTATACAGATACTTCTAAGAAGAAAGAGAAACAATCGTTCCTATTCGGAGAGTTCGTCTTCAGAAGAATCGTCGGAGTCAGCGACATAAGGCTTGAAGTCTTTTATGTGCCAATTTCCAGCTTTTGACCCATTAGGGTTTCTTAATGAATAAACTAGAGGAGTTAACGAGACTTATAAACAGTAATAAATATTACTAAATGGTACAGTAGTTAAGTGAAGTGTGTTCTCACTTACAAAACGATAATTTTAAGTGTAAATCCACTTGAACGGCTGGTAAACGATATTTAAGTGAAATATGTTTCCACTTACGAAACGATAATTTCAAGTGTTAATACACTTGAACGGTAGATAAACGATATTTAAGTGAAATGTATTTTCACTTAAAAAACGATAATATCAAGTGATAATACACTTGAGCGGTAGATAAACGATAGTTAAGTGAAATGTGTTTTCACTTACGATATGATAATTTCAAGTGATAATTCACTTGAGTGGTAGGTAAACGATAGTTAAGTGAAATATGTTTTCACTTACGAAAGATAATATCAAGTGATGATTAACTTGAGCGGTAGATAAACGATATTTAAGTGAAATATATTTTCACTTACAGAAAATACAACGGTACGACAATTCAAGTAACAATACAGAGATATTTGTCATGTGGATTCCACTTTTATAACCATACAGAGAAACATTGGTTAAGTGGATAGATAAAGATAGATAAACGGTAAGCTAAAGTTTAACGAGACGTATTTCCACTAAGATAGAACACAGAAAAAACTAGAGAAATGAAAATTATTCTCCTTTAGAAAAAATAAGGTAGAAAGTAGAAAAATAAGAAAATTTTCCTTTAGATAAAATATGGAAAAAGTAGAAAAATAAAAAAATATTTTCCTTTAGATAAAATACGGTAAAGAGTAGAAAAATGAAAAAATATTTTCCTTTAGATAAAATACGAAAAAAGTAGAAAAATAAAAAAAATATTTTCCTTTAGATAAAATACGGAAAAAGTAGAAAAATAAAAAAATATTTTTCTTTAGATAAAATACGAAACCATAGATAAAGGAACGAAGAAGAAAATGGTCGAAAGAATGGAGATGCCGACATTGTTCGTTCTATATTGAAGAGAGTCTTTTAATTTAAGTTTGTTAAAGATACGACAAAGATAGACGAAAAAAGATAATATTGTTTAAAGTTATTGTAGGTTACCATTTGTTTCTTTGGCTAACAAACGTTTGAGAACTTTTCTTTTCTCATCTATTTTCCTGGTGGTGGCTGTTCCTCTGATCTTAAGTTCGTAATTAATTTCATCTGCCGTTAGAAAATTTACTTCAAACTTAGCAATTTTGACAAGGAAAGGTAACGAAATTTTTAATATAAGAGAAAGTGTGTAATTTTATTGTCGGTAAATTATAATTTAATTGTCGGGGCGTCAAATAAATGTGTAACCTCTTTTTTTTTCCGGAAGGTGTTAAATGCTCGATTGGAGACGTTAAAAAATGCGAACGGCACTCAGGGGTTTGGAGGAGAGCGAGCGTGGATTCGATCGAGCTAGATGATTAATTATAGTAGAAATGACAAGGGGTATATTTACTAGAATAATAAAAGATAAAAGAAGTTAAAAGGGACAAAAGAGATGAAAAGAAAGAAATGAAAGAGAAAGGAAAATGGGCGCCACTTATGTTTTTTATCCTGAGGATGGGGAAATATAATAAACCCAGATAAAAAAATATATAAGTTGGATAAAATAATTTGTCAGTTGTTCTAGTTAAAGTTAAAATTCCACACTTCTATTCGCAAATCTAAAAAGATAGTTATACTTACTCTTTCCTTTACTTATTCCAATGGCTAAAGCTCCATATGTAAGATAGAGATATATTCCATAAATCAAAATTTTGTGCTCAGTTATGGCTCGTTCTATTCATTGATAAAGATTGATCAGAACAACATACACCAGATAGGAAAAGAAAACATCTAGTTAAACACTAAACAATATTTATTACTTGGTGGGGTAATAAATGAGATGTACAATGAATAAAATGAAATAAAAAATATCATTGTCATAAATAGTAAATCACATCATTAAACATATTCGTGTTTAGTTTAAAAAAAATAACTATTACTACACATCAAATAACAGATAAGTAAATTCTTTTGTTATTTTTGTGTACTCTGATAAGCGAAAAGTGAGAAAGGGATTAAAGTTAGATAAAACGTTATATTAAAGAAAATATATCACCTTTTGCTTTGGTTTTAACTCGAGTTAAAAAAGAGTACTTATACAACTAATTATACGTAGTAAACTTACATATGAGACGTATAGTGACAAATAAAATTTATTAATAAAATGCTTTTACAAAAAAAAACCGAATCACACCCTGTGCGTTACGATCACTGATGGTTTTATAGCGTGTTATGTAGGTATTATCAATATTAAAGTTAATTATTAAAAAACTTCACACTTAGATTTACAGTTACCGGTTTTTCAAAAAAACTGAGTTACACTCTGGAGTTTACGGTCACTAATTACGTTAACTCTTCATACGTAGATATTTATCATATGGATTACAATTAAATCCAATATCCAAAGAAAGAAACAGTACTCTTTTTCTTGTAGTAATAAAATTTAGTAATTATGGAATAAAAAGACTTACAAGATGGCTCCTTGGTAATCAGATTAGCTTCTAGCTTAATCTCGGAAATACGGCAAAATTCGGCTGCTTACTAGCCTCAACCACAGGTTATTATCAGCAACTTTCACCAAAACCATTAACGATAACCACTAGCTATTTTTATCGGCACTAAGAACATTAATTGGCTTTTACTTTTAAGCATCACACAGGAAAAAACCGCCAAAGTTGGACTTAGCTGGGTCACAGAGATGTTATCACTTAAGTTACCACACCTAGAGTGAATTCCGTTAACAACCCCAGAGGCGCGTAAGCTTGTCTCGCTTAACCACCTGATCTTAAACACGAAATACCATTGGTTAATTAAAAAAAATCGATAATCCGCTTCGAGAAGTTCGTTAAATTTGCAACGTTCTCGAAAGTTCCATGTAATATACCAAGCTCACAGGTCCGGCGTAAGTAGAAAGAAATGATTAAAAAGAATTTTTTATAATTTACGTTCACAAAGTTTCTATTTCGACACTAAAAACAGTATCGAAATAGATTCATTGTAACACTGTTTTTGGTAACTTTTTGTTTTACACAATTGGTTGCACTGCACTGATTGTCAACGAAAGATGAAAGAGTTCAGGTAGTAAATCAAGAATAATGTTGTAGTAAATTATTAACTACATTATCATCAGCGATATTGCGAAATTCAGAATATTTTATACAAATTTGACAAACGTTCAAATTTAAAAATCATTAAAACTGTCAAGTGTCAAAAGTGTCCAGATGGCCAACATAAATAAATATTTCGAAAAACTCTCATTTTTTTTATACTTTTAAAAGTTCATTATAAAAATAGTATGTAACACTCGAATTACAATGACGGTTTGTAGTACTCGTTCTTTGCGAAACTAACCGTTTCGGGTTTGTTTCCTAAACTGCACTCGTACTACGAAACCTGTCATTGTAACACTTGTATTACAATATACTATTTATTAATCGGGTTTTATAAAAAACGCTACAGGAACACAAAAAAATCAAATATACATATATATATATATATATATATATATATATATATATATATATATATATATATATATATATATGAACAGTAGTGGTGTTCACGGGCAGAACCAATAAGAAACACAAACGCAACAAGGACAGCCGTACCCATCCAGGCCCAAATACAGTCAGGAAATAATCGGCGCGGTCAACGACCTCGGGTGGAGGAAACGTCAACACCTGAACCGCACCGCCCACCAATCACAGAACAGCGATATAACCTGCGCCGCCGCCGACGCGTATAAAAGCAGCAACACAGGACCACGCAGCTCATTCCAAGTTGAGCAGCCGCAAAGGAAGCATCACTTGAAAATGCCAGCTGAGATGTTGGCGAAACGTCGTGAAGACACAAACAACCAACGGATTGAAACCCGGAACACCACTACTGTTTATTCTACCATCCGTGAAACACTACATCATAACATATATATATATATATATATATATATATATATACAAAAGGGGAAAATTATTGGGCATGTACGCAAAAAGGATCAATAAGGCCACGAGTAGAAATGGTAACCTTTTTGCGTACATGCCCAATAATTCTAACCGACACCATTCCAGTTCAAAACTGGAATTATTATTTTTGACAGTATGGCACTAGATAGGTTATGTATGATCTTTGACATTTTTATATGTATATATATATATATACATATATATATATATATATATATATATATATATATATATATATATATATATATATATATATATATATATAATAAACAAAGTGCCAAGAAAATGCGTATTAATATAAACAAAAGGGGAAAATTATTGGGCATGTACGCAAAAAGGATCAATAAGGCCACGAGTAGAAATGGTAACCGCAGACATGCATGTTTCTGGCTCATTAGCCGTCATCAGTGCGGCATAACCAAGTAGGGTATTGCACTTGGCTAGCAAAAGTGTTGGGTACTTGGGAGCAAAGGATGTTGGGGAAACATGTGTAAAGAAACATAAAAACACAAAAACAACGAAAGCTCACACAGGAGTCCTATCGCCATTTTGTGCTTTCGGTCAGCTGTGCCAATGGGTTTTCGGCTAGCAACCAGCGTCGCAACGTTGGCGAAACGGACTCATTGTGTTTGAGTCGTTCTAAGCCCAGGATATGAAATAAACAAAGTGCCAAGAAAATGCGTATTAATATAAACAAAAGGGGAAAATTATTGGGCATGTACGCAAAAAGGATCAATAAGGCCACGAGTAGAAATGGTAACCGCAGACATGCATGTTTCTGGCTCATTAGCCGTCATCAGTGCGGCATAACCAAGTAGGGTATTGCACTTGGCTAGCAAAAGTGTTGGGTACTTGGGAGCAAAGGATGTTGGGGAAACATGTGTAAAGAAACATAAAAACACAAAAACAACGAAAGCTCACACAGGAGTCCTATCGCCATTTTGTGCTTTCGGTCAGCTGTGCCAATGGGTTTTCGGCTAGCAACCAGCGTCGCAACGTTGGCGAAACGGACTCATTGTGTTTGAGTCGTTCTAAGCCCAGGATATGAAATAAACAAAGTGCCAAGAAAATGCGTATTAATATAAACAAAAGGGGAAAATTATTGGGCATGTACGCAAAAAGGATCAATAAGGCCACGAGTAGAAATGGTAACCTTTTTGCGTACATGCCCAATAATTTTCCCCTTTTGTTTATATTAATACGCATTTTCTTGGCACTTTGTTTATTTCATATCCTGGGCTTAGAACGACTCAAACACAATGAGTCCGTTTCGCCAACGTTGCGACGCTGGTTGCTAGCCGAAAACCCATTGGCACAGCTGACCGAAAGCACAAAATGGCGATAGGACTCCTGTGTGAGCTTTCGTTGTTTTTGTGTTTTTATGTTTCTTTACACATGTTTCCCCAACATCCTTTGCTCCCAAGTACCCAACACTTTTGCTAGCCAAGTGCAATACCCTACTTGGTTATGCCGCACTGATGACGGCTAATGAGCCAGAAACATGCATGTCTGCGGTTACCATTTCTACTCGTGGCCTTATTGATCCTTTTTGCGTACATGCCCAATAATTTTCCCCTTTTGTTTATATTAATACGCATTTTCTTGGCACTTTGTTTATTTCATATCCTGGGCTTAGAACGACTCAAACACAATGAGTCCGTTTCGCCAACGTTGCGACGCTGGTTGCTAGCCGAAAACCCATTGGCACAGCTGACCGAAAGCACAAAATGGCGATAGGACTCCTGTGTGAGCTTTCGTTGTTTTTGTGTTTTTATGTTTCTTTACACATGTTTCCCCAACATCCTTTGCTCCCAAGTACCCAACACTTTTGCTAGCCAAGTGCAATACCCTACTTGGTTATGCCGCACTGATGACGGCTAATGAGCCAGAAACATGCATGTCTGCGGTTACCATTTCTACTCGTGGCCTTATTGATCCTTTTTGCGTACATGCCCAATAATTTTCCCCTTTTGTTTATATTAATACGCATTTTCTTGGCACTTTGTTTATTATATATATATATATATATATATATATATATATATATATATATATATATATATATATATATATATATATATATATATATATATGTATATATATATATACATATAAAAATGTCAAAGATCATACATAACCTATCTAGTGCCATACTGTCAAAAATAATAATTCCAGTTTTGAACTGGAATGGTGTCGGTTAGAATTTCTAACACTTTAAAAGACACCTGGATGCTGCGATATAAATAGATATAAATATCATTCAACTCATATCAGGGCAAAACCAAACTACAGACACGTGTTTCGCTCTCATTTGAGCTCATCAGTGTAGTATAGGCTATGTCTCTTCAGTCACTATCGCAGCATTTTAAAGTGTTAGAAATTCTAACCGACACCATTCCAGTTCAAAACTGGAATTATTATTTTTGACAGTATAGCACTAGATACGTTATGTATCATCTTTGACATTTTGTTATATTAGACTGTCAAGGGATCCTGGTAGACCAGGTCAACACATAAATTTTAGCATAGTCAAGGTAGTCTATTGCTACTCTTTACATATGAAACCGGGCATTATCTTGTTGAAAGTTGGTTTTCGGAGTAACCTGAGATATGGCAAGAGAAAGGGCTCCACAATTTCTTGGATATAAAATTGTGCCGTCAAGTTATCTCTGATCAATACTAGAGGTGATTTATAAGAGATTGGATTCCATTATCATCATTCCAACAGTGTGATAAACATGCGTTCAACAAAATACTGAGGATCATGGCGTTCACCACACCGCCTTCTACTCTTCTACTCTCGCACGTTTATCATAAATGCGTTGACACAATCGAGACTCGTCACTAAAGACTATTGTGTTTCATTCCTGGTCCCACAATAACCGTTCTCTACACCAGTCCAGTCGATTTCGTTGAAGTTATGGAGTCAGATGTAGAACCCAATGTGGACGTCATACAAAAAGTCAAAAACTTCTAATACAACGATCAATACTCTTTGGCTTTTATTACTGAGAAGTCATTTGTAAGTTCGATCCAAAAATTTGTTAAAGATTTGGTACTGAAATCAATTTTCAGTGAAGTGCTGGACGAAATGTCTATTGGTTCTTCTTCTTCTTTCAGTGATAGGCCATTAGGTTTACTGTTAAATGGTTTACAAACCCAATTCCAATTGGATATACCTATTGTTATCGTCTGCTGCAAAAAAGTATCGTCGGAAAAGATTCAATCTTTTTACTTAAATCAAATACATTCAATTTTTTTCCCTCGAGTTGAGGAATGTTAAGTTTTTTAACACTCATATTCTTCAACTCCAGGAGAAAACTATCTATATTTAAGAAATAAGAAAACTTCATTAAAAATAATTTGTCGCAGAATTCTGCCGAACGTTTATGACCTTCCTTCAAAAATTCGGCTCAGTTCGTAGATACGCATGACAACCTTGCCATATGATAACCATCTGGATGAAGAATAAAACAAAAACTTATGTTCAGCTACCATATCTGTACAAAGCGCAGAGAAAATCCTGGATTTTAATGGCCTAGATTTTATATATAACTACTTCAATAACAACTTCCAAAACAATATTTAGACCAGGGCTTAGAGACTTGGACACTAAAGTTTCCCGATGAATCATGCAATGTGTCCAAATATATCCTTCTTCGCAAGCACTTGCAAACTATTGTATTTACCAGACATGGGTTGGGCTCCATCAGTACAAATCCCAACACAATTTTTCAATTGCAAATTCGCCGCAATGATAGCATTAATTTTAATTCTGAATAATTTATTGGCTGTACTTCTTCCTATAATAAGCTTGCAAAACAGTCATTTTTCCAATATGGTGATACTCTTACAGAATCTGATGTGAGAAATTAAAAGTGGATTTCATTATTAGAGTCGATTGCTTTATCAGGTTGAATAGCAAATAATTTTCCAATTAGCTGAGTTTCAGGCTGCTCCTGAATGTCAGCAGATATATACGAAATTCTTAAACAAGCAATGTTTCTACAATGTCTTTGGTAGCGAGTAGAATAAGTGAATAACTTGGAATTTCTTGTTTAACTTTAACTTATTGTAATGCAACAATTTTCTTAAAACAAAAGGCTACATCTGTAAAACACTTCTCTATTTAAAGTCGCGCATCTTTCGTCGAGACAATTAGATGACGTTCGACATCTTTCGCGAAACATCATCGTCAGCCGCGCCAAGCACATATGACATATCAGCTGTATATACAGTGTTTCCTAGTCTAATTTTAATTCCGGATTGACTATTTAAATCTGGCAATACAACGCAAGGCGCAAAATTGTTTGGAATGAAATGAAGAGGCATTAAGAATGAGAGTTTGAAAAACGCTGCCCTATAGTATCATCCAAACCTTGTGAATCACCCTGTACATTTGAATATTCTAGCTACCTTCACAAAGTGTCTTTCTTGATGAATTTAAAATTAATTTTTATATTTTGCACCTATAATATTTTTCATTATGACACCCAAATGAGTACTATAGTGTTTCATTAAAGGAAACTTTTCCTGTATGCGGTTTGGTAGCATTGGATAGTTTTGATACGTCAAATAAATAAACATCACGAAGCTTACCTCGTAACAAACAAGGAAAAGTTTGTTCACGGGGTTTGTTAATCTGAATATTGCTCAGAATTTACATAATATTATTGGTAATTCTTCATAATGTAAGTAATTGTATTACTACTATTAGTCCGGTCAAGTTAGCATCAAAAATAGGGGTAAGGTTACATTAATTCGCACCTTGCTAAAAATTGGCATGAATGTTGGCAACCCTATTATACACAATTTGTTAATTATCCACATCAATGCGAAGTTTGGAAAAAAATTTATTCAAGGTCAAATGTTGCAAAAATCGGTTTTTTGAGTTTTCTAGCTAAACGGTAAGTTTTATATTATACATTACAGTTACGATAATATAAGTAAAAATATTATACAGTTGTAAAAATATAAACTCGAAAATAAACCCAGTCTGAAAATATCTCTGTAAAGCAAGCTGATAATGATGCTGATGTCCTGATAGTTGAAACAGCAATAGAACAATTTAACTCGACAAATCCAACTATTCTTGTTGGTAAAGATGTTGATTTGTTGGTATTACCTACTTACTGCTCGAACGCCAACTGAAAAAATTATTTATTTTTTAAAACCTGGGAAGGCTCAACAACAATCAAAAATATATTTATCCAGGAAAACTCTTGGATGCATGAATATATTTTTGATTGTTGTTGAGACTTCCCAGGTTTTAAAAAATAAATAATTTTTTCAGTTGGCGTTCGAGCAGTAAGTACCTCTACTCCACAAGCTGTAATCACCAACGGAATTCGCTTTCTTCTTTCAATTTACGGAGCTCCAAAAAAATTACGTGCTTAGATAAGTTTCGATACTTATCTTTTGCAAAAAATACGTATAAAAAGAAGCATGTACAATTAGCTTGTCTTCCTCCAACCTCTGCTTCTGCTCATCAATATCTATTTCGGGAATATTATCAAGTTCAAGTAAGGCTTGGTAATAAACTAAACCCAGAAGACTGGGGTTGGAAGTTAATTGACAATATATTGGAACCAGTTCAGACTTTACTCCCTCCTGCACCGGAAAAACTCCTCAATTGCAAAACGGGGTGTAATGCTAAATGCGGCTGTAAAAAAGTTGATTTTTTTTGTTCATTAGCATGTATCAGTTGTCGAGGCCAATCGTGCTCCAATGTTGAATCGCCAGTAGAAGAGGATTCTTACGATATAAGCGAGAAGACATCTGATGCATCGCTCTTTGAACTATTTATTTGTACCCAGTAGGAAGAAGAAGAAGAAGAAGAAGAAGGAGGAGGAGAAGAAGAGCAAGACAGCATGGATTATGTTCCATTAGAAGAGTATCGATCAGACGAATAATTTTCTCAATTTACGCATTACTTACACCGCTCTTGTTATTTACAATAGTACCATTTTCAATTTAATACAATAGCTTTTTAACTCAACAGAAGCACAATAGATCGTGGAATAGGCCTACTGGGGAAACCACGTAAAAAAAACGCGCCATGTTGTAGCGTGAAAATACCCTAGGCTAGCTCCAGGGTTCGTGGCTTCCTTCTGGCTTTCTTTTTTAACTCTCCCCAAACAAATAATAAGGGCGCCAAGTACAGACATACAAATAAAAGCGAATAAATCAGTTTTAAAATTGTTTATTCAAAAAAATTATTTGATTTAATGTTAATCAAAAGTTAAGTAATTAACTAATTTCCAAACTTATCTTGTCAATCTTCGGCTTTGAAGGTCCAGATGATAGTCGGAAAGATGAGTAGAGACTATTGGAAATGTGGACACCGGTCTAGGGTGACTCTGGTACAATGGGTTTTCTTAAACTAAGATGAGTCTCCTGCAGTGAGGAATGAAGCGACTCCCTCAGCGGATAGCACCAGTCTATATTGTCAATTGCAAGACAATTTCTCATAAATTTGATTCGGCACGATCAGCCCTCACCAAAGACCCTTCGTAAAATTGGCATAAGCCCTAAAGAAATAAAATAAACGCTGTCAAAATTCCGTCCCAATAATCCTTTGTTTCGATTACAATCACTCAAGAATTCTCCAAAGTTCGAGAAAAAAGTTAATCACCTGATGTGTTTATATATTTTTAACTCAATAAAAAACTGATTTTTAACAAATGATTGTAATCGAAAAATTTAAATGTTAGTAAAGATATCAAATTAAATAACCAATAATCTATTCACCAAATTTTTGACTATTTCTTAAAAATTATAATAAGTTAAATTTTTACTCACCAGAAGGGTATAAGAGGTGAAGCGAACTAATTCTTTTTGTAGTACAAAATGAAATGAAATTATTTAACTCGCAACCTACGAGCAAACTAGAATTTATTCTCCTTCCAAAACCGATAAAGTATACGCGACGACGCACAAAATAACACGGAAATTTATACAAATTTAATAGTCCAGAGGCCAGGCCACAAATAACGTTGTAAACGTTACAATGTACACTACCTCACGGGTGACGCGGAAACGTGTGCATATTATGAAGAATACAACTTTTTTAACATTTTGCATCGCTGTATCTCCGAAATGGCAATTCTTAGGAAAAAAGTGTAGGAAAATTTTTTATAGATAATTCCATGATGAATAATTTTTGTTTCACCTATTTTTATTATAAAACTTACCGTTTAGGTGGAAAACTCAAAAAAACCGATTTTTGCAACATTTGACCTTGAATAATTTTTTTTCCACACTTCGCATTGATGTGGATAATTGACAAATTGTGTATAATAGGGTTCCCAACATTCATGCCAATTTTTAGCAAGGTGCGAATTAATGTAATCTTCAATGTCTATTTTGACCGGAGTATATATCATTATTTTTATTAATACGTTATCCACTTATTTTTAGACGATCTCCATACGACAGTTGTTAGTTGCAAGTATTGATTGAAATATAAGAAAAATATGCTAAAATGAATAGTGAAACAACGCAGAAACCTTTACTTAATTATATCTTATATTCTAATACAAATTATAAATGTCAAAACTGAATTATGCTTAAATTATTGAGTAACAAATAAGATTATAACTTCAAAGAGAACAGATTTCTAAACAGAGTGACTGTGATAGTTTACAGTGACAGTACTGGAATCATGTGCATTTATTCTAATATTTGGTGCAGAGTTACTGGTTAAAGATCGGTTGATTACAGATGTGTTTGTTCCTGTTACTGTTACTTTCTCAGTGTTCAACAGTTTGGAAACTTCAATTCTTTTGCTCATTGAAGTTTCTATGTAGCCTTCTGCCACTGCACTAGATCGCCATCCCCCATGACGTTTAATTGTGATTAAGTCACCTCCCTGGTTAGCTAGGTGGGTTACTGATGATCTCCGAAAACAGTGTCCAGTGTAGTTTTGGGGGTTTTCAAATTTTAAAAATTTGGCAATTATTTGTGGCATTTTCCCAATTGTATTAATTCCAATTGGACTTCTTATGCAGCGGCCATTACGATAGGTTAAAAAGAAACGGTTGTGAGTGATATCATTAGGCCTTAAAATTCTGTATTTATTTATTAAACCTATCCAACGTTCCTCAGTTATTACGAAAACTCGTGGAACATTGGTTTTAGTTTTTGGAATAGTAATGATTATTTGATCGGTTTTAAATTCAATATTAGGGGGAGGGTGGCAAGATGGGGTACTTAAGCTTTAAATGTCAATAATATATAAAACAAAATAGTGAAACAATTATATTTATTTTTTAGTTAAACACTAATTATTAATCTTCTAATATTTGGTGGCATTAGGAACTTTTGATTACACACTTAAGAGAAAAAAATTAAAATAAAAAAATTATGTTTTGCCCCGTCTTGCCCCATGGTGGTGGTAAGATGGGGTGATAAGCATAGTCACGGAAAAATATTATTATTTGGGTTGGCAGAACTCGCAGACGTGGAAGGCTTTGTCATCATCATCATCTATTCCTGCACAGCTATTATGAGCCCATCTTCCACATGATAAGCATGATATCCACCCTTCAATGGAAACGGAATATACTTCCTCACAATACATGCATGGTGTGTCTCCCTCTTCTTCACTTTCATCGCCAGCTGATGAGACTTTTCGTCGTTTTGCGGTTTTCGCTGTTCGGCTATTGTTTTTTGATTTTTTATTTTGATCTTTTGTAGTTGTTTTATTTTGTATTTTTAATTCATCTTTTGTCTTTTTTTTTTCTATTTTCTCTAGTTTTTTCTGTTTGGTATCTTTTTTCTTCTGGGCGATTACTTCTAGCTCTTGTTTATAGAGTGACGACGTGATGATGGCTGTTTTTTCACGCTTTCTAGTAATGCGATAGGATTTTTTAGCAAGCGTAAGTGAAAGAAGTTGTTTTGGAACAATCAAAACAAAACTACTGTCGCATTTATTGCATGTGGGCATTTTAGCTGGTTGTGATGTCTCTGGTTTCTGACAAACAGGGTTATCAGCTGGTTCTAATGAGTGCTTGTGCTGGTCAGATTGATATTGTTTTGCTTGTGATGTCTTTGGTTGATCCTTAGTTTGATCTGGTGCTGTTGGTGGTTTTTGATTAACTAGCTTGAGGCTCCAGTGGAAACACCCTGGCAAATAGTCATCAAAACCGTCTCTGATTAAAGTCGCAACATTATCAGCTGTTTGTGCAGCTACTGTGTCTAAAGTTTGGGTAGTAATGACATTGCTTATATCGTAAAATACTTCTCGGTTTATGGAAGTTTCACTGTCATTTAACTGGATCTCAGTTGCCAAAGAAGGGGCAAAATCTGTTTCAGAAAACACGTTTGGATTATAGGGCCAAATTCCACATTTACGAAACCCATTTACTGCTGTAGACATAGTGGCTGCTTGCACAAAAGCATTTCCAAATACTTCTGCGACTTGGTGGATAGTAACGACTAGTCCAGGGTTAGACCACAGCCAGGCTGTAACGGCTTGTTCATAATAAATGCTTAATGGTCGCATGAATGCAACATCCGCTACTTGTAGACGGTGTGTCGTGTGGGGAAGAAAACACAAGATTATAACACCATGAGCTCTGGCTTCATTGATCAAGTCAATATTCTGAGTGTGGGTGCTGTGCCCATCAAGTAGAAGAAGCACGGGCCTTTCTTTAGATGCTCCACTAAAAATCACAAATCTCTTAAACCATTGGAGAAAGAGCTCGGAAGTAATCCAGCCCGAGTCATCCTTTTTCTTGGAAAAATAAGCATAGGTGGCATGTAGTTTCCAGCTACACTGAAGCATATCTCGACCATTACCGTCTGTCCTCGTTCTGCTAAAACTATGACCCCAACCTGTTTCCTTCCTCTCTTAGCGATTATCTTTGAATTTATTTTTGGCACAACAGAAACCCCTGTTTCGTCACAGTTATATATCCGGTCAGGAGTGAGTTGGTGCTGATCGTACACGTTGCCGAGAAAAGTGAAGAATTTTTCGACTGCGACTTTGTTAAAACCAGATGCTCTGGCAACAGAAGTATTTTCAGGCTTTCTAATTGAAAGCTCTGGGTGTCGTTTTAGGAAGCCATTTATCCACTCTCTACCAGCTTTCTTTTTTTCAGCGTTGAATGGATTAGGCTTATTATTTTTAATTGCTATATACTAACGCCTTTAGCTCTTTAATCGTAAGTCCATATAACCTTTCCTCCATTTCTAATAAGTAAGTACAAATCTCATTTTCTTCAGACACAGAAAAAACAGGCAGCCTAGGACCCAATGGTACTTTAATTGGTATGGGTAAGTTTTCATTAGATGTTTGGTTCAATATTGAGCGAGCAGCCATAATTTTTCTTTCTAATGTCGTCTGTGGCACATTCAATTGTTTAGCTTGCTTATAAATAGAATAGAATAGAATATAGAATAGAAATATGCTTTATTGTCACTGAAAATAATACAATTTTATGGACAAAGCTAAATATAAATATAACAAAATATAAAAAATAAGTAATATATACCAAAAAAATAAATACAAACAAACAATTTATATCAACTTTCATACGTCGTCGCAAACCTAATAAAGAAAATTAGTAAAAAAAAACAACATAATGACTACAAAATTTGAATGAATTTAAAAATCAGCAGGTTATAATAATATGCAGATAATAATTAAAAATATAAAAAAGATGAAGTTACTGAGAGTGATACCCAACTGAAAATAATACTATTTTATCCCCTGTTATTGATTTTAATCGTTTAATTCATTGAAAAACTCATCAACTGAATAATACGGTCTTGTAGAGAGGTATGCTTTTGTCATATTACGAAATCTGATAAAAGATGTTGCAGATTTAATGTGTATCGGAAGATGATTATATAATCTTTTTGCGGAATATAGTATAGATTTTTTTGCCAATTCCGTAGACGGGATCGGTAAATAAACATCATGATCCGATTTTCTTGTGGAGTAGCCATGGTTAGGTCTTGTCGGTAAAACATGTAGGTGTTTGCGAATTAAACAAACAGATTCTAAAATAAATAAAGAGGGAAGCGTCAGAATTCTATGATTTTTAAAATAGCTCTCGCAATGCGCTGTTTGGTCAAGACCAAATATATATCGAATTGCTCTTTTCTGTAATCTGAAAATAGCATTGAATTGGGCAGCTGTACCAGAACCCCAGAAAGGAAGACCATATCGAAGATGAGACTCGAACAAAGAGAAATATGCTATTTTGGCAGATGATAAATTGATTTCTTTCGACACAGATCTTATTGCAAAGCAAGCTGAGGCCAGCTTCTTATTCAAGGAATCAGTATGAAGGGACCATTTAAGATTGCTGTCAATAAAAATACCTAAAAATTTTACGGACTCAACTATATTGATTTGGCTGTTATTTAGAAGCAGTGGTTGAAAGGCTCCCTTATAAGATAAAGCTACTGTCTTATCTACGTTAAAGCAAAGTAAGTTAGAATCAGACCAGGCCTTTATTTTAAGTAAATCGGCGGTAATAATTGCATAAAGAGTTGAAATATCCGAATTGCTCCAGGTAATACTAGTGTCATCAGCAAAGAGAGAAATTTTTCCATTAATGTTTAAGCAAGTGATGTCATTAATGAAGAGCAGAAAAAGAATAGGACCTAATACAGAACCTTGAGGTACTCCACAAGTAGTCGTTTTACAACTAGAATCAGCACCATTTGCTCTAACCAATTGTTTCCTATTCCCCAAATATGACTTGAACCAGCTTAAAGAAATTCCCCGAATCCCATAGAAATTTAGTTTTTTTAATAAAATATCGTGATTCACACAATCAAAAGCTTTAGCATAGTCACAGAAAACAGTGGCTGTAAAGAGATTTCTGTTTAGTGCTAGATATACCTCATGTAATACAGAAAACATGGCATCAGAAGTACAATTATTAGACAAAAAACCGAACTGATTTTGTGATAAAATGTTGTGTTTAAGGAGAAAGGGAATAAGTCGGATTTTTACAAGCCTTTCAATAATTTTGGATAGTACCGGAAGTAAGGCAATAGGTCTATAGTTGCAGGTGTTAGATTTTTCGCCACCTTTATGAAGAGGTATTATAATGGCTGTCTTTAGGCACTCTGGAAATGTACCTTTTTCCAAGGAATCGTTAATTAGGGAGACTAAGCTTACTAACACATTATCCGGAAGGTTTAAGAAAATTTTTGCTGATAGTCCATCGGTACTGCAGGACGATTTGCTTTTAATACTTTTGATTGTTTGCATTAGTTCAGATTTATCAACCGGTCTTATAAAGAATGTATCAACGATATTTTTTGAGTTGGGGAGGTAGGAAATAGGATCGTTTTGTGGCAAAATAGTTGACGTTAAATTTTTACTAACATTAATAAAGTAATCATTTAAATTCTCAGGGTTCGGAAAGGAAAAAGTATGATCCGTCGTATTACTTTTATTTCGAAGGTCGTTTATTATAGACCAAGTTTCTTTTGAAGCATTTTTGGAGTTAATTAGACGATTTTGATAGTATGTTTTTTTTGCTATTTTAATTAATTTTAGGTAAGTTGCTCTGTATTTGTTAATATATTCGATCACTGAGACGCTGTCAGTAAATTTTTTAATATTTAGTAATGCACGCATATTTTTGGCTGAGATGCGGATACCTTTAGTAGTCCAAGGTTTGTGATGTTTTGGCCTAACGGTTATTAAAGGAAATGCCTTATTAAAGTTAGCTACTAATTTAATCAAAAATTTACTGAAGTTACTGTCAATGTCGCTAGAAGAAAAATTCCAGTCAGAAGTCGAACATAAATTTTGAAATTTACGGAAATTTTGAGCGGAAAAAATCCTACCTAAACGTCGAGGTTTCGCGGAAGGTACGTTTTGAATTCGAAACTTAGTGTATACTGCTTCGTGATCAGAAAGCCCCGCACTAATAACTGTAGATTGAACATCAGGAAGTGAGAAATCTGAAACAACATAATCAAGTATGGTAGAAGATGTTTTTGTGATTCTTGTTGGAGAATTGACGTGCATTGAGAGACCATGGGATTCAAATATAGTTACCAGAAAGAGTTGGGCAGCACAAACAGTAGCGTAGTCAATGTTAAAATCACCACATATAATTTTTCTGCTTTTAATGGGCAGTGCATCTAACAAATTTAGCAGATTCTGGAAAAATAGTTCAGTATCAGAGCTAGGTGATCTGTAAATGCAAAGTGTGTATAGATTGAGTTTCTTATTATAAACTAAAGAAAACTCAAAAAAGCCTTCACCCAGCAGATAGTCATATTTAGTTACCGGTGTGTAATCATTATTTATAGAAAGAATTAGGGATCCACCGCAAGCTGAACGTGTACGGTTGTATCTAGCAATTAACCCATTTTTTTTCCAAAACAGCTTGAACTGCTTCCCGCATGGATTCTTCGGACCACGATCCTCTGTCAGTCGTGCGTTTGTAGTCACGAACCATTCTAAAAGAAAAACTATAATAAATACACAAAAACCACCCGGAAAACAAACAAGAACAATTTGTTTCTCATTTGGGGGCAAGATAGGGTACCCCGTTACCCCATCTTGCCTGCAGAGTCATTTTCTAGAAATAAAAACAATAAAGAATAATAGTTAACAATCGTACAAAAACACAATGCCTACCTTATTAAAGGTTAGTTTAAGCGTCAATCACAGTAACACCTCGTCAGCTAACGTTATTTCACAAACCACAGTCACGTGTCAAACCAGAACAAAATATGTTAAACACTTTGTAGTTAAACAATGTTTTTAAATTTTTTTGACATGCGTGCACTTGTCAACCATTGACAGCTGGGCGACTGATACGTGTCATGGCGGCGCGCCGAACAATGAATAAACGAGCGTGATTGGTCAGTTTGAACTGTGAATTTCGCGTGGTACCCCGTCTTACCCGCTACCCCGTCTTAACACCTTCTCCCCTATCGGTTAATACCTATATTAGTAATTTCTTCCCTTCGGCATGCTCCATTAAACCCAATTATTATTATCATCAGCTGTTTCTAAAAATTTATTTATTTGATCAAAATCTAAAATAAGAGACTTTTTTGGTTGATACCCATCAGAGTGCCGTTTTAATAAAGCTTGTAATCTAGCGAATCTGGATATATCAATATTCCTTTAAAAAACTCATCGCTACGCGATTCGTTTTTTAAATTTGGACTCGTGTCATAACAGAGCGTCATATGAAATGCGTTGTTTAATACTATTATCCCACTTATTTTCAAAAATAAGTAAAGTGTTAAAAAACAGATATTGCAAAAACAATATTTCCAGATGACTAAAATTTACATATTGACATCCGTTAATAATATTTTATCTAAACAAAATGGTAAATATTAGCAGAAAAAAATGAAAAAATAGATAGATTTAAATATATTTATAATGCAACCATAATATATCCTAAAAACCGGTATAAATAACCTAAGACAATTAATTTAATGTTAAATAACAACCGTCTGAGAAAAATAAATAATAAACTTTGTTTATTCTGTACAATGACACTAATTCTAAGAAAGTAACAAATTCTACAATGATGACAAACGGTCTGAACATAACTTTAGCACTTGAGATATATAAAAATCCTTAAAAATTATTGTTTTAAAATGATGTAATATTGTTGTAAAGACCGGGCAAGCATGGCTGTGCCATGGAGGCTTTTGGTATCTACAATTTTGATCACTTTATTTGAGTTTATTTTGTTCTGTCTCCACTATTATGTATTATTTTATTCTCTAATTTACTGGTTTACTCCTTACCTTTGTCTCCTCTAAAAATACTTTTTGTTAGTCAACGTTTCTTTAGCATTTGGATAACATCCCAGTGAACTGTGTTTAGACTTTCTGTACTATTATAGATTTAAAAATGAAATTTCATTTTTTTTTCTTTTTGACTTAATTTAAGGGTTTAATAGTATATTATATACCAAGGGACTAAAGTGAATGTTTTAATCCCGCACGTGATGTTTATTGCCTGAGGGCTCGTAGTGCCCAAGGGCCAATAATCACGTAAGGGATAAAATATGTCTTTAGTCCTGAGGCATATACGCTATTTTTTGCACTTCCCAGTATTATAACTTTTAACTTTGATACAATTAATAATTTTGATGAGTTATATAAACACGGTACTTGGATTACTCAGTAGGTAACGTTATAGCAACAGTGTCAACAAAATTTTTCAATTCAGTGACATTTCAATTAATGCTGACATTTAAAACGAATCGCAACTTAACTAACAGAATATCAAGAAAATAAATCAAGAAATGAATGAAACTACATATTTTGATATAGATAAGGCAGCTGACATGACGGAAGAATTAATACCCAAAAAATCAAGAAAAATTTACGAACAGCAATATGAAGGCTTTGTTAATTGGTGTAAGGAGAAAAAAGTTTCATCAATTGTAATAATGTTAGTATCACTTACAAGATTCATAATGGAATATTTCCTAATTTTTGTCCTAGTTATTAATAGTGATGTAGCTGCGGTAAAGTTTGATTCTTACTTTATGTCCCTAGGGATTTGAAATGCAACTTTATCTCCCTAGGGACTAAAAGATACACTTTAGTCCCTGTTATACGGGACTAAAGTTAATTTTTAAATATTGAAATCCATCAATAAAAGGGAGAAATTCAATTCTATAAAAAGAAATATACCAAAATTTCGCATCGCTTTCGAGGTAGGTATATTAAAAAAACTGTGTGTATTTTTACCCCTTTCTCTATATTCACCCTCTTAATTAATAGCACTTCTCGTTTTTTTTTTTAATTTTTAATGGCCATTTAAAGATTCGTGAAATAAGAACACTGTGAAGTCGTAGTTTATTGCATTATGTCCCATTTGAAGAATTTTTTATCAAATAGAATTTAAATATCTTATTGTGAGATATCTTTATACATATACAAAAATCTCCTGTCACTATGATCGTTGTTTGCGCTAATCTAAGAAACCAGTGAACCGATGATTTCAATTTTGTAAAGATGTGTTATTTCTTCTAACTGAAAAGATATTTTTTATCTCGATTAATAAGCGTATTTTTGGAGATATCTTTTGATACAAAAATCTCCTGTGACGATGTTCGTTTGCGTTAATCTAAGAAACCAGTGAACAGATTTCAATTTTGTAGATATGTGTTATTTGTTCTTACTAAAAAGATAGATTTTATATCGATTAATAAGCGTATTTTTGAGATATCTTTGTATACAAAAATCTCCTGTCTTGATGTTCGTTTGCGTTAACCTAAGAAACCATTTCAATTTTGTAGAGATGTGTTATCTGAAAAGATAGTTTTCATCTCGATTAAGAAGCGTATTTTTTTTTCATTTTAAATGTAAGGTTTTATACTTAAAGGAATAAATTTATATCTAAGTTTTACGAGTTTTTAATAGATGCCGGTGAGAGATACACAATTTTCCTCAAATAATCACATTTTTAGGTTGTGTAAGTATGCAAGAGATGTTTTTTTTTTAGGCTAAAATAAATGTATTATTTTGTGAAAAGTTTATAAAAATTGTGAAAAATTGTTGAATTGGTAAAAAAATGTCCCAAATCACAAAGAGATCTTGACAATTGTAAAAAATTGTTAAAAAGATTGAAAACCAAAAAAATTGAAAAACGTAAAAAGATATTAAAAATTGTATTAATCTTGAAAAAATATTGTAAATGGTAAAAAATATCGGACATCATAAAGAAATCTTAAACAACGTAAAAAATTGTTTACAACCGTAAAGAATTGTTGACAATTTTAAAAAATTGTTAAACATGGTTAAAGAAAATCGAACATCTTAAAGCAATCCTTAAAAACTTGAAAAATTGGTAAAAATTGCAAGAAGATTGTGACTATCTTAAAAAAATTGTTAAAAATGTAAAAAATTATCAAAAAAAGAATTGAAAAAAAGTTATTAAAAATAAGTGAATCAAAAAAATAAAAAATTAACAAAATTGGAAAAACCCTAACGAAATAACAAAAAAAAAAATGAAATATACAAAGAATATAGGAAAAGAGAAAAAAAAAGTTTATATGAATTTGCAATACCTAAAATATAATCTATAGAATAAGAAAAACCGGAAAAACTAGAATAAAGAAAACGTAAAAAATCATAATAGTGAGACAATAAAAAATAAAAAATTGGATACAAACGAGAAACTAAAAAATAAAACAAAACGGAAAATAAATATAAGAAAAAAATAGAACAGAGAAAATATAAACAATGTCAATAACAGTTGTAAATAGAAAAAAAAAATAGGAAACACAAAGAAACGGAAAAGTGTAAACCTAGAAGCAGACAAAAAAATATGATAAAATTGACAAAAACATAAAAGTTAATGGAAAAAATCGTTAAATGGGGAAAAAAAGGTAAATGAGAAAAAAGATTAATTGTTATTCGGTACGAAGTTCGTTGGGTCAGCTAGTAGGTACATCTATACCTTTTTTCTTAAGTCTACCATATATCGTATTGATTTATTTCTCTTAATGTAATTTAAGGTTAATATCAATCCATATTAAGTTACAATTTACGCACCCACGACTTGCTTTCATTCTACCCTTAAGATGTCGTATGAATTTGTGACCTACTACTTTTTGATCTAAGCCTCTCCTTCTGGGTTTTTCATGCAATTTTTTATTTCTGGTAAAGTGGGTGGTGCAACAGAATTAATAAATAATAGTATATTGTAATGTAACAAGTGGTTAAAATGAAATTTCAATGTCCAGAGTAAAAGTAAATCGAGATGGTTTGATTTTTCAGGAATTAAATTTGAAAATGCATTTTTTGCCTCTTTTACAATTTTTTTCTGGTTCTATGTCAATGTTTTCCAAATTACTTTCACTTATTTTTAGGATCTAAACACCAATCACCAGTAACTGACATTATTCTTATTAAAATTGAAATGTTAAAATCTTTGAAGTCCCGGTAGGTACTCTTGAGACTTTCAATCTCTAGTAGCTGAATAGTATATTCTGTAACAAGGTTAGAATGAAAATTCGATACGAGTGGAAAATTCCGAACACGAGCGTAGCGAGCGAGAGGAACCACGAGCAAATCGAATTTTCATTCTAATCGTGTAACAGACTGTATTTTCTCCACGACCATGTAATAATTCTGTTTATTTAATTAAAATTTGTAGCAAAACAATTAGAACTTCGCACTGACAAACTGAGTGACAGTTTTGAAATTCATGGTAATCTATGTTTTTTGTTGAGCATAATTACCGAATGTTATTCCGTCACTAGTTATGGAATGGAAATACATGCAAAACACATAAGAAGCAAGTGTTTCAGAATGAAAATTCTATCTCAAGAGTGAGAATGAACAGTATAAACACTTTCTATTAGTAAAAATGAAGTCGGAATTATTATATTCATTAATGGTCGTGGAGAAATGCGATTTGAACCACTGTAATCTATTGAATAATAATTATTTTAATCTTATGAGTAGAAAAATTTCTACATTTAATTGATTTTATTAATAGGTGATTTCAATCTTATTTATAGAAAAAATAGTATATCCAACTCGGAGTTGACAAAATTTCAATCACTTTTTCCATAAAATACGATTATTTTTACAATAAATCTAAAATAAGAATAAAAACCTATTGTGTTTGCTGAGAATTACAACAAAGAATATTAAATAGCAATTTATAATGTATGAATTAATTATTAGAATCTAAATTATTTATACTTACAATGATTCCTTTCATTTTTTAAAAATCACTTTGTTACTGCTCAACAACTAAATCTGATATAAATGTAAACATTAGTATATAAAGCTTTTTTTATTGGCAATGCAATCTCGAAGGTCAATTTTTGGGTTAACCCGTTTGGTTATTTACGAAGTTTTTTTGGTAATTAGCAATATTAGATTGTGCTTTTTTTATTTAAAATTTTGTTTTGGTAACTTCCCGTTAAATTTATCTTTTAATAATATTTACAAGTAAAGTATTCTTTTTCTAAGACAAATTGAAAAGAGACGGGATTTGGCACTATACTACTTCAAAGAATATCTTTCCGTGGGCGGGCCACAAATTACATTATAATTTTAATTTATGTAGTTACTTATGATTTTTTACTCACTCAGTCAGTGACATTAATTACTAAGCAAAATTAATTAAGGATCACCTAAAAATTTTATACATTTGGCTTTAAATTATTGACAAAAATCAAATTCACCTTGTTTAAAAATATGTTTTGCTAATAATAAACTGGTCATTTTTATCACAATATTTTATGTTACCACTAGACCGAAATAAATATCAAAATTTGATGAAATGTAGTTTAATTCCATTCTTCAAGTTATTGAGGAAATACGATAAACAGTTTTATTTTGAAGTTATTTAGTATTGGTAGTTGGTACAGAATTATGCCTAGAAGACATTTGAATACATTTTAAGCATCCATTGTTATCCACCGTATTAGAGATGGAGCGTCACAACGTCAGATTGCCGCCGAAATTCAGGTAAGCCAATCTGTGATTTCAAGAACTTGGAATAGGTTTCTGGAAACCTATTCCAAGTAAGTAAGAAGGCCATATTGTCCCCGGGCACGCATTACAACACCTCGCCAGGACCGTATAGTAAGAAATGCAATTCAAAATCCAACTTTCACGGCTCGACATCATGCAAATCTACTGCAACAGCATATAAACAGACATATTTCAGTCCAAACAAAAAAAATCGCTTAAGCGAAATGGGATTGAGATCCAGACGGTCAGCAATTGTACCAGAATTAACAAGACGATACCGTAAAATGCGTCTAGCATTTTGCCACGAACATAAAAACTGGACTGAACAGGAATGGCAACGAATTTTATTCTCAGATGAGTCTCGGTTTTGATTGTATGGACCTGATGGACGTGTTTGAGTTTACAGAAGACTGGGTGAAAAGACCAAGACAATATGGTACAAGAAACTCGCCATTTTGGAGGAGGATCTGTAATGGTGTGGGGACGCATAAGTTCCAATGGAAGAACTGAACTTTTTGTAACTGAGGGTGGTACTTTGTCAGCAAATTGATATATTTCGAATATTTTAGAACCCAATGTATAGCCCTATGCCCAAAATTATGGAGAAGATTTTATTTTTTAACTGGATAATGCCCGTCTTCATGTCGCCAGACAAGTTCGAGATTTTTTTCAAGAAAATCAAATTACAGTCCCACCCAATAGTTTTTTTTTCCATAGAACATCTGTGAGATGAGTTGGGAAGACGAATGAGACAGAGAGAAATTCCAAATAACCTACTTCAACTTACAGATGCTTTGCTTCAAGAATGGGAACAGATACATTAACAAACAATTCGTCATTTAATAAATAACATGTCACGTCGGTGTCTATTCGTAATAAATAATATTTTAAATATCTCAAGTTGTCGAAGCGCCAGCGAAGCCTAACCAAACATACCTAGAGTAGTATAATTCGATCCAAATTCGTCGGACTGACCTTTCCTATCTTAATGAGGGTTTAACCACGGCTGGTTATCCCTGGTTATATTACTTGGTTTTGATTTGTACAGTTTTGTACTAGAATAAGTTTATATTATGCAAATCAATAGATTAATAATTGAATTGAAACCTTTTAATTGAAAAATTTGTAGTATAGTAATCTTTTATTGGGTTTACGAACAAAAAAAAAACATTTTGCTTTCATGCCGCGGTTTAATAAAATAATTGAAAAAATCTGTCGATACCTGGTGTTATAATATAGATCCTATTACGGCCCTGAGCTTCAGCTTATGTAGCTGTAACGATTAGTCAGTCTGCACGAACTTGGAACGAATAATAATCGCAAAGATCGATGCATGCGTGACGTTAACAATTAAAAAATAATTGTTGCAATAAAGCTTTCGACAAAAAATCTTGTAGTTCTTTTATATTGTCAAAAAATAGGGGGCTACCAGGAAAGTTTTTCTAATTTCAACTTTGTCATCACGTATCTCCGCTGCTTGCACCGCCATATTGAAAATATCTTCTTTCCGACAAATTTCTACAATTTATGATTTTTTTATTTTTATGAATTTTCGATCAGCAGGTGGATTTACGAGATGGTTATAAAGGGTAAAAGTTGCAAATTTTTACGGAAAATTGTCGTCATCGATAATATGGATGAAAATTTTTACAGTCTAAGGTTTTGATACGACAATTTGAAATCCCGAGAGGCGAACACCTGAATAGGTACAAAGGAGGTGGCGGAAAAGGGTAAAGAGGACTAAATTTTGGCATTCTTTACCCTTGTCCGCCATCTCCTTTGTATCCACCCAGATTTTTGTCGTTTTGTGGATTTAGGCCTCTCAAGAGTCCAACATTACGTGTTAAAAATGGCGGACATATTATTATTGACAATTTTTTGCCGCAAATATTGTGGTGGTAAAAATGGTGGACATATTACAATTTTTTCCCAAATTTTGGCCCTCTTTACCCTTATCTGCCACCTCTTTTGTATCCACTCAGGTGTCCAACCGTCGGATTTCAAATTACAATATCAACACCTTCGACTAGGAAAATTTGAATCCATATTATCAATGGAGACAATTTCCCGTAAAAAATTGGCAACTTCAACCCCTTATAGCTACCCCCTGTATACACTAGGCTTTCCGTCTGAGTAGGGACGTAAATTCCTATATGAAATGAACATGTTGCAAAAGAGAAATGCCATATTACGGATGACGGCGAAATTTCGTCTATAACTAAAAGACTATAAATGTATAAGGCATTTATGCAACACTCTGGAGACATAAATTTTGGTAATACAATGTTATTACACCGAGGGACTAGGCATCGCGGTGAACCATTTTCATCTATTTGCAGTAACTACATCACGCTCGTTCGATCGAAATATAAATCCTATAACATAAACGTGAATATCCTAAAACCTAAAGAGGTAGCAAACCTGAGTAGCAAATTTGCGGAGTGATCCTGACGATCACGAATAACTGTTTCAGTACAAATACTTTTAGATGATTTTAACTGTGTCACAAGATAAATTCCCTGGGTATAATGCGAATAAAAACCGCCTCATTAGATTGATAAAAATGTTGAACTGATAATTTCATGGTCTCACAAGACATCGATAATCAATACCGCAATACCTGTTCCACCAACTTTCGATACCGTAATAGTGATCGGCGAAGATATAGATCCTTTTATTCTTTAGACAGCTCTAGGTACGCCACCAAGCGAGTATTTTCTTAAACCAGGAGAAGGTAAATTTTCTCAACCAATATCTTCCACTAAAATTATCATGGATAAAACAGATGCAGATCATATATTATTTTTGTATATCTACCTTCAGTGGATGTTATGCAACAAAGAAAAACAAAATACATTAATGTAGTTCAAAAAAATCCTAATTTAAACAAGATTATTCAGAAATTTAAAAGGTTTCTTCTTAAATTAAAACTACGCCTTTAAACGAGTATAGATATGCAAGCTTCACATAATATAAAAAATAAGTTAATAATTGCATTGCTACAGTAACAGAAGCAGCAGCAGAATTTTCATTTCAAACCTATCACCATTTACGAGAATGAACAAAATGTAGAAAAATAGGAATGAAACAGAAACAAAAATGGGCTAATTCCGGTAACGACACTCGAGTACCCGATACAGAATCCTTGTTAGAACTTATTTCTTGTAAATGTAAAAAGGTATGTCATCAGAATATCGGGTATATGTAAACAATTTAGTGGTGATTGTAAAAATTCTTATGTTCGATCGGATTGCGATAAAGAGGAAGAAACGGCGACTATTTTTAAGCAAACGTTTAGTAAAATCAAAAACGAAGAGGCTTGTGAGGAGTCTGATAATCGCATGGCAGATTATGCAGACGAAATTCCGGTCTGCGACATCTCGAAAGATGTCCAAGATGAATACGCATCGCCTGGTCGACCAGGAATAGTAAATCGCAGGAGATTGCAAAAAACTTCTAAAGTGTGCATCACATATAAATAAGGCCTACAGAAACAACATATACGACAAAAACGATTAATTTACAAAAAAATTGCAAACACATAAATTGTATGAAATTTTCTCTAGTTTAATTTTTTATGTAAATGTTTTTGTCGGAAAGGAGATATTGTAAAGAAACATTTACTAGGTACAATTTTTCCAATAAGGCGACGTGAGCGGCCGAAATGCGAGGTGGCGAAGTTGAAATTCGAAAAGAACATGTCAAAATCTAAAAAATTACCAAATTTCAAAGCTCTCGGAAAACTTTCCTGGTAAAACTACCAAATGACTGGATTTATTAGTCGTTAATTTAAAATTAATCATTTTTTAACTACTATTTCATTTATACATTATGCGTTGTTCAAACTTATTCATAATAAATTTTAATACGGGTATGACTATTAGGTATTATATTGTATCATTTTGAATATTAAAGTGTATAAACAAGATTTATTTAAAACTAGCGACTTCATTCGCGTGGACTTTAGTTTTTTGCCACCAAATTTCATACAAATTTGCAACCCCTATTTTAAATCCTTAGGGGTGGAATTTAAAAAAGTCATTTCTTAGTACACCACTACGTAATAAAACAAATTTATTCTCCAATTTTCAAGACTCTACGCGTCTATCGACAGTGTTATGTGGGCCAGCAGCAGCGTGCTACCGGCTTACCTCTCCACACACCCCGCACATTAATACGCGAGTGGTATTAGACTATTATTATTTAAAAACTATAAAAACTTCTTACATTTTGGTTGAAAAAAATACTGTAAAGGGTAATTTTGTTCAAAAAGATGTGTCTGTGTTAAATAACTTATTTATTTGGATAAGGATTGAGAAGAAAGTTAAGAAGTATTATTATTAATTAGGTACCTATAGTTTTTGCGGCTTGACTTTTGTTTAGCGTTAGGGCCTACAAAACTTCTTTGTACACAATATTCTTAACTAATCTGTCATTAGGCGCTAAAACTATCAGGCTACTATGTGAACTTATTCGTGAGCAAGCAACATAAAACTGTCCATGAGAGAAGCAATGTTCTCTCAAGTCAATACCCGCAAATTTGAGAGTTTGGTCCTGAGACTTGTTTATTGTCATGGCAAAGCAGACTTTTAGGAAAAACTGAAATTGTTTAAATTCGAACGGAATATCATTCGGTATCTAACCTATACTTAAACCAAACGAAAACAAAACAAATGCCAGATACAAAGCAGAGTCTATAACCAGAACTACTAAACCGAAACAAAGCAAATGCAATCCAAAATATGCCAAGAAAAGAAAAGCCAAATACGTCAAATATAATCAGCCAGAAATATTTAGGTATAGTAGGTATGTACTA
The DNA here is from genome assembly GCA_964028335.1 of Altica lythri. NCBI lineage: Eukaryota > Metazoa > Arthropoda > Insecta > Coleoptera > Chrysomelidae > Altica > Altica lythri. The sequence continues at coordinate 30,460,589 of OZ034809.1, read as the reverse complement.
TAAGATATGGCGGCCACTCATCATCGGGTATATGTAACTCAGTGAAAACACAACAATAGCGCGTTTTAAAATACTACTAACGCCATCTCTTATCAACATTAAGAACTAAAAATTATTTTGTTCGTCTTTATTTATTCGTTCCATTAGGTACTGATAGGTTTAAACTAATACATTTACATCCTCCATTAACCCCTATTTTATCCCCATGGGGTTCAATTTATCAAAATCCTATTTAAGCGGACGTCCTCATCATAGTAGCTCCAATCTTCAATTTCAGTTCAATCAGTCGAAAATCTAAAAAGTTTTATACAAACTTTCATCCTCTATTTTATTCCCTTAGGTTTGGGACTTATCAAAATCCTTTTAGGGATGCCTACGTCATAGTAGCTATCTGCATGCAAAATCTCAGCCCGATCTGTTTAAAATTGACAAAGTTTCATACAAACTTTCATCCCCTATTTTATCCCTTTAGGGATGGAATTTATCAAAATCCTTTCTTAGGGGATGTCTATGTCATAGTAGCTATATGCATGCAAAAACTCAACCCGATCGGTTTAAAATTGACAAAGTTTCATATGAACTTTCATCCCCTAGGTTATCCTCTTAGGGGTGGAATTGATCAAAATCCTTTCTTTGGGGATGCCAACGTCATAGTAGCTATATGCATGCAAAATCTCAGCCCGATCGGTTTAAATTTCACAAACTTTCATACAAACTTTCATCGCCTATTTTATCCCCTTAGGGGTGGAATTTATATAAATCCTATTTAAGGACGTCCTCATCATGGTAGTTTCTATCTTCAATTTCAGTCAATCAGTCGAAAATCTAAAAAGTTTTATACAAACTTTCATCCCCTATTTTATCCTTTTAGGAGTGGAATTGATCAATAGTATATTACGCTACAAGGGACGAAAGTTGATGAAGGTGAAAACCATATCACCAAAAATTTCGCTTTCCCGATTGTTAACCACTTCAGATTTTTAATATATTGCGTCGTTAATATTTTCATATATATATATATATATATATATATATATATATATATATATATATATATATATATTGTTATGGTCTGAGCTAGTTGTACTTTGTGTAGTATGCAAATATGGTTAAGATTAGCTAGATAAAAAAATGACGGTATGAATCTATGAAACTTTTATCAAGTGATAAATATAAAATAATTGAAAAAAAAAGGGGTATAAAAAGAGGATACGTGGGAGACGTTTGTTGATTATTGATTTTTGTTCAGTCATAAATTTTTTTTTTGAGATTGGTTGTCAAAATATTGAAGCGATATAATTGAATAAAATATATTAAATGAACATTTGTATATTGAAGAATCACCAATTGAGAGTGTGGAAATTGGAGATTGAAAAACCATAGATTTATATTGAAATTTGGTTATCAAGAAGAAAATTAATTTTAAGATAAGTATTTCTTCTATAATAGTAGTATCAGCTGGTATTATTGTTTATAATTGAAATAATTATTAAAGGGTTTGTTTTTGGAAAAAAAAGGCAAAATTATAATAAATTAAGATTGATTGTACTTCATTGTTTGAACATTTTTTTTGTTTTGTTGTTGTATTGTATTGTACTATTGTATTAATTCTTATATAAAATGTTGTATAAAATAGAAAATGAATTTTTAGTAAATGCTAATCTATGAAACCACCCTGAAGAGTCCACCAATATATAGATTGTTATAGCATATCATAACAATATATATTGTTATGGTATTCAATAGTTGGTCTTTATATGTAATATAAGTGTAATTAAGACTAACTAGATATTAGAATTGAATAATCAATTTATGCAAATTATCAAGGAATCATAAATAAAAAAAAAATTTGGGTTGCGAGGTTTCTAGGGGGATAAAAAAGAAAATTATTGAGAGAATGTCATAGAATTTTGGAGAGTAAAGTCAGAGAAAAAGTTTAGGGAATTATATAGAATTTTAAAAATTTAAAAACCATTATAAAGTAAATATAATAATAATAGAAATTGAAAATGAAGATAAATACTGAATGTTAATGAATATAAATATAAAAATTATAAAAGAAGATTAATGTATGAATAGAATGTTATAATAACTATATGGTAGAGGTAAATATGGAATAAAATGGATATATATAGAGAAGATTAATTGGATATTTGCATAGATTGGATTTTCAAAATAAAATAAGCATAGTTTATAAAGATAAGTATTTCTGGTATAATTTGTTATCAGCTGGTAATAGAGGTATATTAGAAATAGTTATTCGGGGATTTTAGGAAAAGAGGGCAAAATTTCATTTAAAATTAATTAGTGTTAAGTTTATGACAGGATAAATGATGAATGTTATATTGTTTTTTAAAGTGTTGTAAAGAATTAATATATTTATATATTAAATGATGTTAAAATTGAGATGGACTTTTTAGTTTAATATTATCGAAGAACCCAACCTTGAAGAGTCACAAGAATACAATTATATGAGTATAGAGATCATAACAATTATGGCGCCCAACGTGGGGCGTGAATAAAACAAGAATCCAGTTTAAAATAGAACAGTATATTGAAATTGAGAGGGTGATATAGACAATTGAAGTGATTAGAAAATTAGAACAGTGAAGAATTGAAATAAAACATAAATACATTATAATAGAAATAAGAGGATTAGGTGAGAGTTTTAAGTATATTTATATTTATATATAAAGACCATAAAATTTTGAAAATTTTAAAACTAAATACAAATCGAATAAATATAATAAAGTAATATAATAAGTTAACATTATAAATTAAATAAATATATAAAATAATTAAAAGATTTGAATAAAATGAATACAAGACAAAATAGAAGAAATAGAAGGAGAGAAGATGGAATACAGGAATCTAATGAAAATATGCATGAAACAGAAAGTAATGATGGATCGTCGGAAGGAGAAGAAAAAACAATGTTTCAAGTGGTACAAGCTGATGTGATAGGAGATGCGACTAGTTCAAAACCACATCAAGAAACAGAGATGGAGAAAATGTTTAAATTTTTGGAAAATAAATTTGATGAAAATAATAGAAAAATGGATTCTATGAAAAAAGAAATAAGAGAAGATATAAAAAAAGAAATAAAAGATATGAACAAGAATATGGAAACATTTAAAGATGAAATGAAAAATATTATTAAAGAAGAAAATATCAAAATACAAAAAGAAGTCGATCAATTGAAAGATGGAATTAAGGCGATGGAGGAAATGGGTAATATACACCAGGAGAAGATTAATAATATAGAAAAAAATGTGAAGGAGCAGAAAAATGAAAATAAGAAAGAAAATGAAAGAATACTACAAACTATGGAAAGGAATGTAATGGAAGTAGCAAAGAAATTTGAAGATGAAACAAAAAAATTACAAGAAATGCAAAATGAAAGAACTGAGGATGGTTCCTATATGATAATACATGGAGGAGAAGGAGCAGTAAAATTTACAGGGAATATCAGTATATTACATCCATGCACGTATATGAATATGATTAAAACTAAGACTAGGAACAAAAGAGATTGGAAAGAAATTATAAGAAGTTCTTTGAAAGATAATGCTGCATTATGGTATGCAACACAGGAAAATGAAATATTAACCTTTAATGATTTTGAAAGGGAATTTCTTAAATATTTCTGGGGTGAATCAAAACAAGGGGTGAGTAGGGAAAAATTATATTTCGGAAAATTCAATTATAGATTAGGGAATAATTTAACTAATTATGCGTTACAATTATATAATGTTGCACAATATTTGGAACCTCCTATGAGAGAAGAGGAAATAATTTTATATATTTCTAGACATTATGATATAACAGTTTCTGAAACAATAGTTATACAAAATATTAAAAAAAAAGAACAATTGATTGAGTATTTAAATCGAGTTGAAAGAAATTTAAAGATTAATGAAAATAGATCACAAAATTATGAAAATGATAGATTTAGAAATTATCAAAACAGAAATGGATATAATAGAGTAAGAGAAGAAATGCGTAATAGAAACAATGGAAATTATAATTATGGATATAATGGGAGAGAAAATGGAAATCGTATAAACGGAAATACATATAGAAATGGAAATAATATGGATAATAATAATAATATAAGAAATGGAAATAACAGAAATGAAAATGGTTTTCAAAATGTAAATAATGGAAGATATGAAAGATCAAGATATAGAAATATAAATGAAATTCATAATAATAATAATAATAATAATCGAGAAGATAGAAATGGAAACAATAATGTACCTAGAAGAATAAATCAAATTAATATGCAAAGTAGAGAAATAGAAGAAAATGTAGAAAATGTTAGGGTAGAACCAGAACAAGAAAATTTTTAAATAAGCACCTACAAAATTTTAATGTTAAATGTTGTTATATACATCCTAGTGAATTTATAAAATTAGAAGAAAATAATAATAAATTAGAAGATAAAATTGGATTAGTAGTTGTTGAAGGAAATTTAGAAAATAAGAAAATTAGAATTTTAATAGATACCGGATCAGAAGCAACATTGATAAATGAAAAAATTATTGAGGATAATAAATTAGAAGAAATGATTAAAATTCCAAGAATTAAGTTAATAGGTGCTAATGGAAAAAAATTAGGGGAAATTAATAAGACTATAAATATTAGTATTAAAATTGGAAATAGTATATATAAAATACAAGGTTTGATTATAGGAAATATGGAGTATGATATAATATTAGGTACTGATGAATTAGAAAGAATGAATGTTATTATTAATTATGAAGAAGGTTGGATAAAATTGAAAGAAGAACAAATCAAATTAAATAAAATAAACAATAATGAGGAGATAATACATATAAATGAACTAAGAATTAATGGTGAAATGATGAAAGAAGGAGAAGATATAAAAAGTGATGATAAATATAAAGATGAAATTAATTTGTTATTTAAAAAATATCAAAATTTAATTACATTAGAGAATAATACTGCCAAAGAATATACTCACAGATTTGAAGTAAAGAATATAGAAAATTTTCGAGTTAAAACTTATCCAATTCCATATCAATATAGAAATATCAATATAGAAAACAAGTAGCTATAGAAATAGATAAAATGCTAGAAAATAATATAATTGAGAGAAGTGATACATCTTTCATTAATCCAATTGTAGTTGTGAAAAAAGGGAATGGAGAGTTAAGGTTATGTCTAGATGCTAGAAATATTAACAAATTTTCAATACCACAATATGAGAAACCTATGCATATTGAAGCAATATTTGGTAGAATAACAGGAATTGAAATTTTTAGTAAAATAGATTTAAAACATAGTTTTTGGTTAATACCTCTACATAAAAGTAGTAGGAAATATACTGGTTTTAGTATTGATGGTGTAGTATATCAATTTAAAGTAGTACCATTCGGTATACAAAGTGCATGTGCAGCTTTGGTTAAAGCATTACATAAAATTTTAAACAAATATGAAAATTTTGTTGTTCATTATGTAGATGATATATTAATTTATTCAAAAAGTGAAGAAGAACATAAAAAACACTTAAATATTGTGTTAAAAGAATTGGATTTAGCGGGATTGAAAGTAAATAAAGAAAAATGTCAATTTTTCTTAAAAGAAGTGATATATTTAGGATTTAAAATTAATAAAAATGGAGTAGAGATGGATACGGAAAGAGTAGATAAAATTTTAAAATTTGAGAAACCAAAAAGTTTAAAGCAAATAAGGGGATTTTTGGGAATGATGAATTATTATAAAAAGTTAATACCAAATCTATCAGAAAAACAGATTCCATTAGTAGAATTATTAAAGAAAAATGTAAAATGGAACTGGAATGAAGAAAGAGAACAAGCATTCAATGATTTAAAAAAAATGTTTACTAATAATTTGAAGGTATATCATCCAAATTATGAATTAGATTTTATATTAAGAACAGATGCATCAATTAATAAGTTAGCAGGGGTTTTAATACAAGTACAAAATGGAATAGAAGTACCAATATGTTTTATGTCTAGAGTCACAAAAATGTATGAAAGAAATTATAGTGTATCAGAATTGGAATTTGCGAGTATAGTTTTTTGTGTGCAAAAATGTCGATTTTATTTAATTGGAAAAAAATTTATAATTGAAACCGATCACATGGCTTTGAAGAATGTAATGGTCAATCGATTTAATAATAATAGGATATATCGATGGAGTTTATTATTACAAGAATATGATTTTGAAATTAGATATTTATCAGGAAAGGAAAATATTATTGCAGATACATTATCAAGAGAAAGTAGTGAAAATAAGGATAAAGGAAGAATAATACAAATTGGAATGAACAAATTAATAGAAGATGAAGGTATGTTTTCGGAAGAAGAAATAATAAGAAGTCAACAAAATTTAACAGAAAAAGAAAAACAGAATACTTTAATTAAAGATGGATATTATATAAAGGAAATAGGAAATGAAGAAGTTTATGTAATTGAGAGTTATTTAGGAAAACAAATATTAAAAAATTTACATGTAACATATGGACATATAGGTTCAAGAAAATTATGGTTATTATTTAGAGAAAATTTTATCATGAAAAAAGATCAAAAGATAGCAAAAGGAATAACAAGAACATGTAAGATATGTCAATTGAATAAAAATAAGAATAAAGTGAATAAAAATATTGGGAAAAGTGTTACAGCAATGGAAAAATTGGAAATAATAGCAATAGATTTCATTAGTAATCTAATAAGAAGTAAAAATAATAATAAACATATATTGGTAATTGTTGATGTTTTTACAAAATTTATAAAATTATACCCATGTAGAAGGACAAATTATAAAAGTATTAAAAATTGTTTACAAAAATTTATAGAAGAAATAGGTAAACCAAGGACATGTGTAATGGATAATGCAACGTATTTTCAAGGACAGAATTTAGAAAAATTTTTAAAAAGGAAAGGAATCAAAAAGAATTGTATTAGTATAAGACATCCTGCAGCAAATCCTGCAGAAAGATATATTAAAGAAGTGATAAAATTTTTACGAATAAGTTTAAATGGAAAGAAACATAAAGAATGGGAAAATTATATTAATAAAGTAGAAATGTATATCAATGATATTCCAAATGTAATAACAGAAGAAACACCAACATATTTAATGTTAGGTCAAAAACCAAAACGAAATTGGGAAGAAGAAGAAGAAAGAAAAAAATATGATGAAATTATAGAAAAAGTAAGAAAAAGGTTAATGGATGTGTGGGAAAAATATTATAAAAAAATTAAGAAAAAAGTGAAATATCCTGTAAGGTTTAAGAAAGGAGATTTGGTAATAATAAAAGCATATATAAGTGGAAATTTAAAGAAAAATGAATCAGGGAAATTAAAAGCTATATTTGAAGGACCATATAGAATAGTAAATGAGGAAGGTGTTAATAGTTATATTGTTGAAGATCCGATAACAAGAAATGTTAGAGGAGTATTTAATATTGAAAGCCTATATAGGTATTTTGAAGAAACTTAGAGTATTCAGAATTTGTGTTAATATGTTAATTGTTATATACTTTAAATTTTAAATTATTAAAATTTTTTTTCTAAAATTTATAAAATTTTAAATTTGGGAAATTGTTATGGTATTCAATAGTTGGTCTTTATATGTAATATAAGTGTAATTAAGACTAACTAGATATTAGAATTGAATAATCAATTTATGCAAATTATCAAGGAATCATAAATAAAAAAAAAATTTGGGTTGCGAGGTTTCTAGGGGGATAAAAAAGAAAATTATTGAGAGAATGTCATAGAATTTTGGAGAGTAAAGTCAGAGAAAAAGTTTAGGGAATTATATAGAATTTTAAAAATTTAAAAACCATTATAAAGTAAATATAATAATAATAGAAATTGAAAATGAAGATAAATACTGAATGTTAATGAATATAAATATAAAAATTATAAAAGAAGATTAATGTATGAATAGAATGTTATAATAACTATATGGTAGAGGTAAATATGGAATAAAATGGATATATATAGAGAAGATTAATTGGATATTTGCATAGATTGGATTTTCAAAATAAAATAAGCATAGTTTATAAAGATAAGTATTTCTGGTATAATTTGTTATCAGCTGGTAATAGAGGTATATTAGAAATAGTTATTCGGGGATTTTAGGAAAAGAGGGCAAAATTTCATTTAAAATTAATTAGTGTTAAGTTTATGACAGGATAAATGATGAATGTTATATTGTTTTTTAAAGTGTTGTAAAGAATTAATATATTTATATATTAAATGATGTTAAAATTGAGATGGACTTTTTAGTTTAATATTATCGAAGAACCCAACCTTGAAGAGTCACAAGAATACAATTATATGAGTATAGAGATCATAACAATATATATATATATATATATATATATATATATATATATATATATATATATATTTTTTTTTTCTTTTTATTCTTGGGTATAGGTTATTTTACTAAATAAGAAACACTGAATTACAACGTTTCGCACATTCTTTATTGTGCTTTATCAAGTCTAAAAATAATTTATGTAATATTAAACTATATGTTTACAATATATATATATATACATATATATATATATATAGAATGTACAAATTTAAACATATTAAAAATTCTTTTAAAATTTCATTTAAAATGGTTAAAGAAAATTAAGTGCATTATAAATATATATATATATATATATATATATATATATATATATATATATATATATATATATATATAGATTTTCGTATATCCACACCTAACCCTAATAGAAAACAATTTTTTAAACATCTTTTATATTACAACTAGTTGCTCCAAGTTTTAATTATAAATAAAAGTTATTAAAAATTTAAATACCATTTTTCACTTAAAATTAGTAAAAATCTAAATCTAAAATACAAACCTATTAAAAAGGTCTTTAAATTATTAAAAACATACAAAATTTAATTCACAGCACTCATCATTTCTAAAATCTATTCTAAAACAGTTTTTAAATCTATTTTAAACGATTAACTGCTAAACGAGCAGAACAAACCAATCCCTCTTGGTATGGACTTTCAGCTAAAAGATTTACTAGTCTAATGGCCTCGTTGCAATGTTCATTTGCTAATTGTTGGGTTTTCTTTAATCCATCCGATTTGAGAACAAGGTTAAAAGCTGTTTCTACATCACCTGGTTGTTTAAATTTACGGTCTATCAATGGATGTAATTCTGGATACTGAAATAAAACAAAACTATTAGTTTGTATAATATGAGGTCTAGTAAGAAAGTAGTAAGATTAACAACACTACAAGCGACCTGGAAACACTGCGTTGTTGTCCTTGATAAAACACCTGTATGGGTACTCTCTTACAGCTTAGTGCAAGTGTAAACTCTTTCTGTTTACTACGTGATTTAGTGACTGCAATTGTAGAAGTTGTTTTAAGACTGCCATCCACCGTCATGTTAACCCGAATTCATGCAAACTGAAGGAGGCCACATACACGTTAGGGTTTGCATGCACAGTTAAATTACGTTGTTGTGAAAAATGATGACGAAAAGGTGGTAATGGCGACATGCACTTTACACATTTTAGTAAATTTATATCTACTATTCAGCTGATTCGCAGGTCACGACTTCGGGAAAATGTCCCTACAGTTTTTCGTTTTGCGCCCCCCTGACCTCAAAAACACCTTCCGTTCAAAAGTTTATATATATATATATATATATATATATATATATATATATATATATATATATATATATATATATGTATGTATGTACGTATAGTTCCGATATAACGAAATCTCGGTCGAGTTCGTTAATGGGCCAAATCGGTAAGGCCGTTTGGGCGTGACATCAAATCAAAATGGAAAAAAATTCGTAACTGTTTTACTTCACCCTGTACAAAAAAATGTTAGCGGACTTTTTTGTTTGTCTTAAAGAGACCTATAAATTTTTTTTAAAAATTTTTTTTCTGAAACGTATACTTTTAATATATTCAATTAATATAAATCTACTGATGCGCCTGGCTTACCTAGGGCCATTTTTTTTAATGAAGGATGTACCTAATTCATATGCACCTCTGAGATGTTCTTTTTATCGAGAAAATTTAGATAATGGAACCGTTATTAGCAATGGCTTCAATATCATACGTTCCAACACAAAAGATATATAACTACAAAATCAAAGAAGTTTAAAGGGTCTTTGAAGTCACCTTACCTGTGCCCATCGGGAGACCAATAAAAGACCAATAAACAAGTTTTTCTTCATTTGCAAATGATCGTTATCCTAAAGTCTAGTTTTTTTTAATCTGTTATCATAGCTTTATTAAAACAAAAAATCTTTGCTAAAATTCTTCCAGTAGAAAGAAAGGTTTGGTTTTCTAAACCAATTCCCATTACAACTGAGTGTTCGAAATGGTGAAACTTTTAATACATCTTTAAGAAGCAACTTTTGATTAGATCAGCATCTTTTAAATTGCTTTTGTACCTATATTCACAACATCCCAATACAAATATTTAACCTTGAAAATATTAATTAATCACATACCGTTTCACTCGCAAACAAAACAGGTGCTGTTACCAATCCTAATTTTAAATCAGCAGCAGCTGGTTTTCCCATTAATTCTGAAGATGACACAAAATCCATTACGTCATCAGCTAGTTGAAAAGCTAGTCCTAAATTTCTTCCATATTGATATCCTATATTAATAATGTCCTCATCTCCTTCTGCAAGTATAGCAACCTATAACATCAATGTTTTGATCTGAATTTTTAATGGAAATATAGAAATGATTTAACTTACAACTTTTAGTGCATTTGCTATCAGTGATCCAGTTTTTGCAAATGACTTCTCAAGATAACATTCAAATCTATCGGTATCTTCTGCTTGTAAGAACAGAGCTTGCATAAATTCTCCATGAATTAATTCGGACAATGTCTAATTTAAAAATAAAAATATGAAGGATTTTTCTTGAGCAAAAGTGATGGATAACTTTTTCCCCAATGAAAAATTTTTACAGTACCAAAATAATAGCAAAAAAAATATGACAAACTAAAATAAAAGTTAAAGTACATACGTGGTTTAAGACTTGTGTAGCTGTAGTATTGTTTAATCTAGCTGATAGCATTAGAGCTATACCCAATACAAAATCACCAGCCATTGTTACCTAAAAAATTTAAAGAATTACGATATCTTAACGGACAAACATTCAGAAAATGGATTAAAGATCTACTTAATATTATGGAAATTTAACCAGGATAATGTTAATCGTAAGCTGAAACCAAGACAACGCCTAGATTGCTAATTTTTTCCTTTCTTCAGTACATACAGAGTAGGTTTGTATTTTATCGGTTTTCTATTTTTTACATTTTTTGGTAAAGGCTTTAAACCTGTTCCTATTGACCATTTCCTGTAACATCCTGTCGGATACTCTCTGTCATATTAAATACATAAGTATTTGATTTAAAATATCAAAATACCTAAAACACATAGGGTGATAGAATAAATCTGCTATTTCGGATTAAGACTCTACCACTGGGCAATTTAATGGTGTACCTGCGAAATTGTCCAACTTTGTTAATTACTCCTATTCTCTCCCACAATTTTGTTTTGGTAGCTAATAGTATTACCCTAAAACCAACTTTAATTTCTTTAAGTTCTTCTGCATTTCTATTTTAATATAATGACCTACTGTTATTTCATTTGTCACTTTGTGATTATATATTTTGGCTTTTATTTTCCATTCTGCTGCAAATGATTTTCTGTGAGCTCTTCCAGATCTTAAAGAATGTTCACACAAAATTTGCGGTGGAGATTTTTCATTTGTTTTGGAAGTATTTCTCCATTCCAACTCCATGTAAAATTTATCTTCCTTTAACTGACCATTGTCCACGTATTTTTGAATAAGCAATATCAAAGCTTTACCCGCAGCTTTTGCATTGCCTAGCCATGTTACAGCTTTTCTGGCTACTCATGAACTTGTTTTAGCATTTGTAGCTGCAGTTTTAATATATTTTTTAACGATATTGCTTGTTCTGTTTCAGATTATTATTTAGAGACATACCACATCTATTTTTTATTTGATTTTTTAAACCTTTTCCATAATCATTTTCTCATATCGATGAATTTTACACGTTTTCTTTTAGCAAAAGAGCAGAATATGTGTTAAACGTTTAAGATCGATCTTTGCTCACTATCTAAGCATACCTTACAATACGTTTGTTTTGCTCAATGTATTTTCCTAATCTTTATTTAGACAACTTCCATACACCTCTTTAATAGATTATTGTAAATTAATTAAACAGTTTTTTTGTAGTGTTTATTTATCTTAGAAGAGTGTTCAGTTATTGTTTCAATGTCTATTTAAAATGTAAATCTGCTTTAGTACTTTCTCCTAGTTCTTTAATAGGAGCGGCTAATATCTTAGACATTTTTCTTTTGTCTATTCAGTGATACAGTTGCTCTGGTCCATTATAAACTTATTTTAGTATTTACAGATGAGCTCTCAACATCTCGTACAAAGTTAATATTCTATTCTACATCATGTTCTTCTGCAGGTCAATATTTGGACACTATTCACGTCTATATTTATATATTTTCTAATTGTTTTAGCTCAATATCGATTCTAATCAGTTTTTCTTGTATCTTCCATAGTGGTAAGCATTCAAAACTTTTTTCGCTGTTAGAGCATTTCTGATGTTCTAAACCTATAATAGATACCAGTTTAAGCGTTTTTTTAACGAGGCTGCTTTGATGGATCTAAAATCTGTTACGTTCAAGTCCAAAACAGTCTGGATCTGCAAACAGTCTCTTAAGCATATGGCTAAACACACATTGCTGTGTGTACCACGGCATAGGGGGATTGTTAGAAACGAGATTGCTAATGTCTTGCAAAGAAAGAAGTTCTTCTTTCATCGAAACTGAACCTTTCTGTGGCATCTCAAAATATCGCATATGATGGATGAAACTCGAAATAAGAAAAAAGAACTCAGTGCAGCCTACAGAAAAAACTGTAAGAATTGTATTAATAGATTAAAGGTTAAGTTACAATCAGCTTGATACTTTACAAATTGTTTTAATTTACCGTAACCCACAACAGTCATTTCGAATCTACTCCAAAGCAACTTAAAATTTTATTTAGGTAAATTTAAAAAAAAAAGATTTAACTTTTTGGAAAGGCTAATTATAATTAATTTAAACTATAAGTAGATTGATTTTTTTACCTTTTTATGGTTCCATTTTATATTAACACTGGGTTTACCTCTACGTGAATCTGCTAAATCCAGTAGATCATCATGAATTAAAGATGCTGTATGTATTAGTTCAGCTACCATTCCTGTATCTCTTTGACTCTGAAGATAACTAAACAATATATAAGAATAATAGATGTTCTATAGATCACAAATATTTTAAATTTTGCAAATATCCTAATTTAAAACGAAGACACAACGATTTTTCTCAAAAACAAAACAGTGTCAACTTTTTAACAATTGAGATAGCGAGTTGCGTTTTGTTTTACGTAATAGATAATTGTTGTCAGATTAAAAATTTTTTTGAGTTTTGCAAATATTTTGATAAACAACATAGACAAATCTTTTTTTTTTCAAAAAACAAAACACTGTCAACTTTTTTAAAAATTGAGATAACGAGTTGCGTTTTGTGTTATGTAATAAGATAAGTACTTGTTATCTATATTTATAGATGTAATCTTCATAAAATTTTGCTGTTTCTAAGCAAGAAATTGTTAAATGTTTTTTGTATATCTACAAAAATATTACATAATGGAAAAATTTAAAAAATACAAAAAAGTGTAGGTACCTATTATCTTTGTGTAAATGCCAGTTAATAGCTTTTGCCATTAACATTGCAAGCATAGGTCTAAAGGCTTTTCCTTGTCCATCAAGATAATACGCTGCTATATCATATACATTATTCTGTGAAGTATTTTTTCTTATTAACTAAAAGAATAAAGCAAATAATAAAATGGTTAATTTTTTTTTATTGCATTCTCTACATCTCTCATCTCTACGTAGATATCTTTAAGATCATCTTCCAGAAGAGCAAAAGGATCTCCGTTGAACTCAGGTAAAGGTTCGAGAAAATTTTCTGAAGTAGGCAGTTGTGTTCTTGCACTAGCAAAAGTCCGAGTTGCTGTTATTGGAGTATGCAATTTTGATACACCAAATGATGGGGTGTTTTTAAAAGTGGGTGAAGATATCACACTCCTAAGAGTATGTACCTGAAAATAACATAAATAAATGGAAAATTTCTGCATTAATATAATAAGTTTGTATCTGTATAGGTTTTAAACTGGTATTTAAAATCTAGTAATTGTAATCTAACAAAAAATGACTAGGACTAGAAATGCACTAAATTTTGAATATACCATTTATTTAAAATATTTAACAAGTTAATTATAAGACAGAGAAAGCTTTACACACAAAATATTTTCTTTTATTTTTTAATTAATTAAAATCTTATTCAATTCGCAGTATTAAATATCCAAGGTATTTGTGGTTACATACTCGTTCGCTCCGCGACGGTCAGATTTTATAATCCCTTTTAAAATCTCGCACCGATGGACAGGACTTTTTAAATGACGGTAAAGTGGGATACTGTTAATGACAAACTTACGAAATTTGCTGTCTATTTAGTGAGAAATCTATTAGTCAAGATGCAATCTTACCACTTACACTCTTGGAAGATTGCATCTTATCTTTAGAGAGAACTACCAATAGGTGTGAAGGTTCTCATTCTAAATCATTTTATACAATATGTTTATATGATGAAAAAAAATGGTACAAACGTATCTCTTGCCATGCTGTCAGTATATTCCAGATAAATTACCTTAAGGAAATCGGTAGCTAGTTTTAGTTTTGTTTTCTTTTTGTATAAGATAGGTTTTTGTTTGTATTGTTTGTGTTGTTATTAAAAATTGAATACATATTGAATAACGGCGAAATGTTAGCTCTAGCTCTCCTGCTATTATAGGTGAATAGTCTAGTCCACAAGTTCAAAAACGTGTTAAATAGAAATAAAGCTCCTAAAAATATGTGCCATAGCTCATTCGATTCGGAATGACGTCTGGAAAAATTTTTTTTAAGGGTATATTAGCACATAAAAAATTGCGATTGTTATTAACAAAATAAGATAATAAAAAAAAGGTATTTAGTTTTTCGTTAATAACTTTTAAAATAATGATATTTAAGGAATTTTGAAAAAAAATCCTGAAAGAGGAGGAAATTTCCAATAAAAAAGTCTGGACTGCCGGAACTCTATCTCCATTATTTATAATTTTAATTTGACGTTGAAAATAGTGCTCCGCTCGGCTTTTACAGCATTCGCGCGCTGCCGCTAAACGGGGTTTATCAGATAAAATATTTTTTTATGACATAAAACGTGATTATAAAAATTTGAAAAAATTCCAGTATTTTCCTAATAATTAAAAGAATCTAATTCAGTTGGAAAAATCATTTTGTCACTATTTTTCAATAAGTTATTCAATTGTTAACAAAGAAATTTTTTCCCAATCTCTGTTGGCATAAACAATGGGATAAAAGTTATAAATAATTGGCCTAAAAATTTAAAACTTCGTGGAGCCCTTTTCATATGGATACTTTACAAGATTCTGTGATAAATATTTATAAGATTTTATTAATTTGTTAATTATGATTTTTCATAACTATTGCGAAAAAGTAAAAAGAAATGAAGAATTTTTCTAAATAAATGCATGTAGTATCTAATAAACAATAAATACGAACTTGGTCTTAGAATTATTTGAAAGAGGAATTTTTTTTTTATAAAAAGACCTGAATGTCCTTTATCATATCTCCAATAGTTTAAAAGATATATCATTTTTTTAATTGGCAAGTTAAGTAGGCGCTACAGTTAACGTGACGTATGATATTAGAAAGTATAATAACATATTAATAAACTTTAATGAACATTTATTGCAGTATCTTGTAAAGTATACATATGAAAAGGGCTCCACGAAGTTTCAAATTTTTAGGCCAATTATTTATAACTTTTATCCCATTGTTTATGCCAAAAGAGATTGGGAAAAAATTTGTTTGTTAACAATTGAATAACTTATTAAAAAATAGTGACAAAATGATTTTTCCAACTGAATTAGATTCTTTCAAGTATTAGGAAAATACTGGAATTTTTTCAAATTTTTAAAATCACATTTTATGTCATAAAAAAAATATTTTATCTGATTATTTTTTGCACCTGTCAAAATATCACAATTTTGTGATTTCGTCCAATGAAAACGCTTAATCTTCAATGTTTTATGCTAAATCTAGCCAATCATTCCGGTTTATATTGATAAAACCACTAGTGGTTTTACTACTATTGATAAAATTATAGAACTGTCAAAAATTCAATAACAATATTGAACAATCAATTTTCGTGTTTATAAGTACTTTACTATAAATCAACATTCATTTATATTATCTAAATATTCTGAAATATATTTTGTTATTATTATTATCACAATTCAATTCATCTAAACGATAATGAAAAATCAAATATGTAGGTACTTTAAAACTAACCTGCTTCCTGGTTCTGCATGCATTTAAAACTTTTATATGCCTACAGCCTAATGTGGTCTTGTAGGTAAACTTTAAATAGATATACCTAATAATTTTTATTTTGGTAATTTTCTCTTTAATAATATAATTGTATAAATAGGTATAAAAATAAATATTTATTCAAATTATAACCCTGTTTTCTCTACGCTCACGACAACTGACAACTGTCAATGTCAATACTATCTATAGTGTACAGGATAAGATAATAGGAAGGGTAATTTGTCAAATTTTTTATTAAAGTTATTGAAAGATCAAAAGATTATAAGTATTTTCTCTTAAAATAATAATATATTTATTAAATATTATTCTGTGTAAACCCACTTCCTTTCTTTCTCTTGATTATTAATGTTTTAATAAATTAGATCATAGGTAGGCAACACAAAATACACGTATCCTAGTTTTTGTACAGAATGGTTCAAAAAATAATCTTCTCAAATACCACTCGTCCTGTAAAATTTTACTAGATAAATTTTTATTTTCCAGACTCAAACTTTTTTATTTTAGGCAAAACTACTCAAACAAACTGAATATGATAAAATCACTCGTCCTACGGACTCGTGATTTTATCACATTTCAGTTTGTTTTCGTATTTTTGCCAAATAAAAAAGTTTTCGTGGAAACTAAAAATTTATCGATAAAATTTTAAGGACTCGTGGTATTACCTTTGATAAACCCCGTTTAGCGGCAGCGCGCGAATGCTGTAAAAGCCGAGCGGAGCACTATTTTCAACGTCAAATTAAAATTATAAATAATGGAGATAGAATTCCGGCAGTTCGGACTTTTTTATTGGAAATTTTCTACTCTTTTAGGATCTTTTTTCAAAATTCCTTAAATATCATTATTTTAAAAGTTATTAACGAAAAACTAAATACATTTTTTTTATTATCTTATTTTGTTAATAACAATCGCAATTTTTTATGTGCTAATATACCCTTAAAAAACATTTTTCTAGACGTCATTCCGAATCGAATGAGCTATGGCACATATTTTTTTAGGAGCTTTATTTCTATTTAACACGTTTTTGAACTTGTGGACTAGACTAGAAAACGTTATTTAGTTTGTAAAGATCTACTGACCGTTCTTTATTATAAATAATTTCACCAAACTGTTGCTTCTGTGGCTATAACGGAATGAATAATTTGTGGATAAGCATTTCGCCACGAGAGTTGAGCCGGCCAAAAAATGTCTACACTTATCCTACTTCCTATCCTACTAATATTATATAGGCGAAAGTTTGTTTGGATGGATGTATGGATGTATGGATGTTTGTTCCTCTTTCACGCAAAAACTACTAAACGGATTTTAATGAAACTTTACAGTAATGTAGCTTATAGATCAGAATAACATATAGGCTATAATTTATAAAGATATTGTGTGAATTGTCCAAAATATAACGATAAATGTCATTTAAGTCTGAAAAAATTCTGCAATCTGCGAGCTACTCAGGCGTGTGCTGCAAAAACAGTTAGTGCTACATGTATATAATGTATGGTAAAAATATTTATCCTATCCTACTAATATTATATAGGCGAAAGTTTGTTTGGATGGATGTATGGATGGATGTTTGTTCCTCTTTCACGCAAAAACTACTAAACGGATTTTAATGAAACTTTACAGTAATGTAGCTTATAGATCAGAATAACATATAGGCTATAATTTATAAAGATATTGTGTGAATTGTCCAAAATATAACGATAAATGTCATTTAAGTCTGAAAAAATTCTGCAATCTGCGAGCTACTCAGGCGTGTGCTTACATAAAGACCTTGATTTTATTCGAATTACACGCAGACGACGTCGCGGGTAACAGCTAGTGGAACATAATTGTTCTTTTCATCGTCAACCTCTGAACGATAAATATTATTTTGTGAAAATTAGTACCGGCTTTTATGTAATACAAGGTACTACCCACATCCGACGAAGACGTCCACCGGTAATTCAAAAATTCAGTAATTCAGTCGATTATTGTTTCGAGGATTTAGGGAAGGATTCAAAAGAAGTGTAGAAAATTTGATGTTGAATTTATTACAATTATTTTTGAAGTATTTTTTCGAAAAATTGGATGGCACCAGAGGATTTACAAAATTCCATACATGTTTTATTATGTAATAATAATAAAAAACTGTTGATTCACAAAAAATAAATCGGTTATCCATCACTCCGGGGAGGGTTATAACTTTCGACACGTTTGACCGCTGCTGCAGAAAAAACGCCTCATCCATCGATATTGTTGCTATAGAAGTTTGTAGGTCTAAGTGCAATTAAGCGATTCTGAAAGTTTCAGCCGGTTATTCTTTATGTCTTTTTTTCCACGTGGGAACCTGAACTAAAACGCTTTTTTTAATCTTTGGAAAATTCTAATGAAAAATCGTTTTCGTACACGACGCTTTATTTACAAGCTACTTGTAATTCAATTTTCAAAAATTGTCTTTTTCCCTATTTCCAGACCCGATTTTGTTGCGATTTCATTATTTCCTAGATTTATAAACAAATGGCGTTTGACAGATATTATGCGTGTAGTAATATATTACAGGTTGGTTGAAAAGTTTTAATGCAAATTTTTTTATTGGATATAATTTCCCTTAGCTTGAACTATACCATTTATGTAATGATTTTCTGGAAGCTCTGCAAAATATTGTTTCACGGTTGCAATAGCTTTTTCATTTGATGAAGAACGATTTCTAGGAAGGTTTTTTAAGTTTCTGAAGAGGTAATAGTAGAAGGGAACCAAGTCTGGTGAATATGGTGGGTGTTTAGGTAATTTGTATTTTAATACGTTCAATTTAGTCATTATCAACAAACTTGTGTGAACACGTGCATTGTCTTGACGAGAAATTATGGCCTTCTTGTGTAAACTGGTTTTTTCACTATTTTTTTATCAAACTGGTTAATTGTTTTACTTTTTTCAAGATAATTAATCAATCAATAAAACCCCTTTTGCATCCCAAAAATCTGATACCATAACATTTTTCGCGAAAGTTCTGATTTCACCTGTTTTGGAGCTGAAGAACCAGCTTTATTCCATACTGTAAATGTACTTGTATCAGTTTAATGGTAGATCCAAGTCTTATTCATAGTTATAAAACGATGCACAAAATCGGTTTTATTTTGCTTTAAACGCTCCAAATTACGCTGAGAAATGTGTTTTCGACTTAGGTTTTGTTGAATTGATAACGAATGCGGCACTAACTTTCCAAACATCTTTTTCATATGTGAGTCTTCATGTAAAATATGCAGTACCTACTCGTTCATGCCTATGGTATCAGCAATTTCACGCTTAGTCAAACTTAGATCTTTACAAACATTATCCTAAACTTGATTTTTGGTGTTGTTGCAGAAATTCTAAAATCCATCGATGCACAGTAAGAAATGAAGGAGCAGATTCCTTTAACACTTTCAACATTTTTTTATGAATTTTTGCTGGTGATAAAGCTTTCAAAACAAAGAATTTTATCAATGCATGATATTCAGTTTTTCCCATTGTAACAAAATACACAGATACGTCAACTTCTGTTTACATGGTCTCCATTCTTTTTTACTGGTTCTTGTCCATCTTTCTACAGCAAGGATCTTTTATTCCCACATATCTCTATTTCCCCACTTCTGTTTGGGTCGTAAAGAGTAGGTATATCTTGTTATTGATCTTAGTGTCCGCATTGTACTTGTCCTTAGAAGTCGTTTTGTTGTTGTGTTCTTCTCTCTCGTCTCGTATTAATCATGACCGACCTAACGCATCACTATCACTATCATCACTACATAGTATAAAATAAAGTCGCTTTTTCTGTCCCTATTTCCCTTTGTATGATTAAATCTTTAAAACTACGCAACGGATTTTGATGCGGTTTTTTTAAATAAATAAAGTGATTCAAGAGGAAGGTTTATATGTATAATAACATCCATTAAATAGTGGAGAAATACTGTTATTTTTGAGGTTTTTAATGTGATGTCGTTAATTATCAATTTTTTTCCGCTTACATTGCAAACGCAGGCTGAACCCTACGAGATTTATCAAAATAATGTACTAATTATTTGTACATATTGAAAAGGTCTACAGAAAACTCCGCGATGGTATAAGTCTATCTCTTATGGATATCACACAATAACATTTTTTTGTAATTTACTTTTTACGACAAATAATGGCTAATTTTCGAAGTGATTTTAACCAATACAGCATTAATCCTTATTCAATTAAATAGCTTAAATACATTGTTGATTTAATATAGATCTATATGATCCTTACAACACAAGATTTGAATGAATATTTTCGAAGAGATTACAGATTTAAAATTGCGGGACGCAGCGCTTGCGGTTGTACTGGCCGGCCGGGGCGAAGGCAGCGTGCCTATAAATAGCGCGTTGGAGGCCGCGATTTTCCATATTGCACTTTGAATTTTGCAGTGATCGGACGCGTTTATTACGAAATTAATCATTATGACGATACCCTAAGGTGGCGCAGTTGAGATGTTATAAATTTACAACTGTAATTCCTACATAACTAAGTACTATGACGCCACCGTTAGGTGGCGCAGTTAATATATAATATACCTAACCGATAAATTACAAAGTACTATAAATAATCGTAAAACTGGTAACTAACGAGAAAATATGATAAAAAATACAAAAAATTAATCGTAAAAATTAAAAAAAAAATTGGAAAAATCATTAGTGTTAGGCGGTGCGAAGTTCGCCGGGTCCGCTAGTGTTTTATATATGCTTATTTTGCTCATTGTAGTCATATATTTATTTATCCACTTATATCTCTTAAGTATTCTGATATTAATTATGCTTTTGTTGTTTGTGCTCTACACTCTGATTATAAACCACGAGTTTGAATCTTTTTGGTTCACTAGATACTACAAGGGATTTTGTTTTCTTTATAGATATTTGCATGTTAAATGTTTTTTTCCGTTTATTCGATTGGTAAAGGAAATTTTAAAATTATAAATAAAGTTTTTATTACCCTTGTTAATATTTTTTATTTTAATTTGATACGTACCGAATTTACCTGTCATTAAAACTATAAACTGAACGCTGGAGCGAACTAGTATGCTCCCCGCGAGGACTATATGGCAATAAGAATACCTACTTAATTAACACAAATTACGTCAAAGATAAGTAAACTTAAGACATTTTATAAAGCAGATAATGAAAAAATATGTTTCCAGATTATTAAAATTTGCATAATGACGTTAATTAAAAATATTTTTCATAAAAGAAAATAATCAAAAATATCAGAAAAAATTAAATATAGATAGATGGAAATATATATGTTTACAATGCATATATCCTAAAAAACCGGTTTAAATAAACTAAGTCAAAGAAAGACGGGATAATTATCCAATATTAATCTAAATAAGAACCATCTCAGACAAGTATATAATATAAACGTTGTTTAATTAAGTACATTTTTAATTTAAAGTCGACGTTTACAGAATGTAAATAATTTTAAGGAAGTACCGATTGCATTTAAATTTTTTCTACATTGACTGACTGCAAACGGTTCACACCTCTTCGGAAGCTATAGGTTTGTTAAAAAGTTTTGAAATCAAAAATGAAAAAAAGGTGTATTTTTTAATGAAATTGTTTTTTTATTCAATATAATCTTCCTTAGCTTAAATACTCTTATGATCCTCCAGCAATTTAATACTGTTTCTGTAATGATTTTCTTGACGCTATCCAAAATATTACCTCACGATTGCAATAGCTTCTTCATTTGACCAAAAACGCTTTCCACGAAGGAATTGAACAAAGTTTTTATAGAGGTAATAGTGGGAACATATCTCGAAAAAAGCACAAAGCATATTTCTGTACCTAATAATTTAAGATGTTTAAAGCCGTGGATCACTACAAATATTGTAAAATGCTTGCGGCACAGAAATAATTTAAAAAAAGAAGTAGTAAGATCCAACTACTATTCCAGATCTTTAAAAAAATACAATGATTATCGAGATTGTTTATCCAAAATCATCAAGAAAACAAAATGTACTTTTTACAAAACAAAAATAAGTGAAAGCTTAGGTGATCCTAAAAAAATGGGGCAAAGCATTCGAGAGGCTTCCAATGAGTACCATAATAAAAGTAGTATAAAAATTATTAAAAAAGATAATGGTCAAATAACTTCTAATGTTCAGGAAATCGCAAATGAATTTAATAACTTTTTTAGTTCAATAGGGAAAAAACTTGCATCAAAAATAAATTCTCTAACACCTGAATATAGTAACAGTAACCATTCCTTTTATCTTAGGCCCATTGGCGAATCGGAGCTAATTAATATTATAGGTTCTTTAAAAAATACTAGTTCATGTGGGGAAGATGGTATTTGCTCAAAAGTTGTAAAAGATCACCACAAAAGCCTTATCAAACCTCTCTTGTACTTAATAAATACAATATTTTCTACAGGGCATTACCCCAATATTTTTAAAAATTCTATAATTGTTCCTATACACAAAAGTGGGGATAAAACCGATATGATCAATTACAGACCAATAGCTCTATGTAGTGTGCTAAATAAGATAGTAGAAAAGTGTCTTAAAGAGAGGCTATGGGGTTATCTTCAGGACAAAAACATCATTTCACCGCATCAATATGGGTTTAAACCTGGAGTGAGCACAGATAACGCATTAAACGAAGTCAATAATTTTATTGCTAATAATATGAATAAAGGCCTTAAAACAGTGGTAGTTTTTTAAGACTTAAAAAAAGCGTTTGATACTGTTGCTCACCCAGTTTTACTTAAACGTCTTGAAAGTATTGGAATTCGTGGTGTAGCACAAAATTTGTTTAGATCCTATTTAGATTTTAGATTTCAAAAAACTAAAATAGATAATACATACAGTAAATCGCAAAAAATAGAGGTAGGAGTGCCACAAGGAACAGTATTGGGTCCGATTTTGTTCTCGATTTATGTAAATAGCTTATTAAACCTTAAAATTAATGGTCAAATAATATGTTTTGCGGATTATACTGCGTTGCTTGTAACAGGTAATACATATGGCTTGATGCGTATACTAGAGCAGAGTCGGATCTTCATAAGATAAAATGTTGGCTAGATTCAAACCAACTAACCCTAAATGTCGACAAAACTAAATTTATTTCATTTTCCATGACTGCGCGGGGCATTTCAAACAGAGGAACGCTAACTCTACATGAAGTAAAATGTAATCTCTCTTTAAGAACCTGTAACTGCAAATTAAAAATACAATCATGTGAGTCTGTAAAATATTTAGGTATATATTTTGACAAATTTTTAAAATGGGACGTCCATATTGATTATGTCACAAAAAAAGTTAGAAAATTGGTGTATAAATTTTCTCAACTTAGAAACATTCTACCTCTTGGTCTTACAAAAATAGTCTACTGTGGTCTGGTTGAATCTGTTTTAAATTATGGCATTTTATGTTGGGGGTCAGCATATAATTCTGTGTTGATGCCATTAAAAATCGCTCAAAAATACGTTTTAAAAATATTATTATCTAAACCTAAGATGTACCTACTCATCAGATCTACTTTTCTCCGAAACAGATTTTTTAAATATAAGACAATTATACTGCTTGAAATTTATACAGTTTTCATTAAAATTTAATGTTTTTCAAAACCCAATTAACCACAATTAATATAAAAACAAGGGCTGTGACTAGATTACAGTACTCCACAACTCTACAAAGTTTTTCTTCTACCCAAAGGAATATTTACTCACCGGACCTAGACTTTTAAATCTTGTGCCTATTTGTTTAAGAAAGAAATCA
The DNA here is from genome assembly GCA_964028335.1 of Altica lythri. Classification (NCBI taxonomy): domain Eukaryota; kingdom Metazoa; phylum Arthropoda; class Insecta; order Coleoptera; family Chrysomelidae; genus Altica; species Altica lythri. The sequence continues at coordinate 30,436,292 of OZ034809.1, read as the reverse complement.
CTTTCAAAATTAACCAAGATCAAACTAAGAAACTGGGTAAAAAATAACTATAACTGTATCGTAAATAAAATAACATGGTTTTAAGATTAAAAAAATTACTTGCTAGCTATAATTTATTTTATAAAACCAATTTGTATTGAGTTACTCGTATTGCTTATGATGTTACTTTAATTTAGTTTATTATTACTTATGTATAGTGTTAAGATATAAGTATTATCTGAAGACACACACAAATTTTTAAAATTCATCGTGCCTTCAGTAAATACTTTTAATTTTGTAATTGTTTTTTTTTCTGATAAATAAATTTCTGAAAATTTCTGACATGTGCATTATCTTTATGGAAAATGATTATTTTCATCAGTAAACAGGGTCTTTTCTCATATTTTTTATCTAACTGATCTAAAAGTTTGCTATAATATTCAGAGTTAATTGTTTTACCGTTTTCAAGATAATTAATCAACAATACCCCTTTTGCATCCCTAAAAACTGATGCTTTAACCCTTTTTGCTGATCGTTTTGACTTCACCTGTTTTGGAGCTAAAAAAACAGCTTCAGTCCAATGAAAACGTTCTTGTTTCAGTTTAGGATCATGATGGTAGATGCAAGTCTCATCCATAATAATCAAACGATGTAAAAAATCGGTTTTATTCGTATTTAATATCATGAGAGAAAATTTTGGCGCCAAAATTTTCGACTGGTATGAAAGTTTGTTGCAACAAACTTGAATAAAACCAGAAGAAAATTTGGCCGGGAAAAAATTTTCTCTCGAATGGTATTCGACTAAAATATTTCACGAGAAAAACAAGACAATATCAACGAAACATAATCTTTAATGACGTTTGTGAAACTGACAACTATAGAAATACCAGTAACCTTAGTAACGGATCTGTCATAATTTTATCAGTAATAATATAACAAGAAAGTGAGAATAAATTGAAAATAATTTGACAGATTGTTTGAAAACTTGTTGCCAGGCAATAGTCACGAGAGCCCGAAGGGCTCGAGTGGCTATTGCCAAATGGCAATGGCAATGGTTTGAACAAAATCTGTCAAATTATTTTCTAATTTATGGAACTCTCAAATTATATTTGACAAGATTATTTTTTGATTCACAAATAAAAAAGATCAATAAAACTATCATAAAATTATTGAAAAATTTAATTTAATTAATTATTACTTACAATATATGAAAATATCGTTGACACATAGTGAATATATTAAAAGAATTGACAATTTAAATTAGTAAAATGAAAAACGCAATTATTAAAAATATTTCGAGACTCATTATTTATTGAGGATTTGGAATTGCTTGTTATATTAAGTGTTTCCTCCTGCGTATTTTCTCTAAGATTATTTATTATATTCTTGGTTCAATTGTAAGTTTGGTTTAATCGAACTTGCAGAATTATGACCAGTGACCTTGATTAGTTCTTGTTCTCCTACACCAGCTTTTGAAAGGTTACTTACTGCACTTGATCTGGCAGAATGGTTAGTTATTTTTTTAGTAACTGTGTCTAGACCTACTTTTTCTGCGGATTCTTTCATCCATTTTGAAATGGAATTTATTCCCACAGGAACGTTTTTATACCAAAAACCATGAGTTTGCCAAGCCGGATTTGGAGTAAGAAACAAGCGTTTGGTTTTAATATTTTCTTTACGTTTACTCATTATTTTTTCAAAAAGACGAATAGGGCAAATATCTGGGTTATTTATGTTTAGAGTCAACCATTTACTATTAGCGCACCTTTGTGCTCCACCCTGTGCAGTTTTTGTAAAGATGGGATTGTATTTAATGCGGCCAGTATTTAATCTTTTTATGTCGGTTTCTTTTTTAAAATAATGAACTAAACATTTCGTAGCTTCTCCTCCCCTCCAAGCTAGTTCATACGATGCTACGTGAAAAAACTTTCTTTGCAATCCACAAGGTGTATCTTCGTCCCAATAGTTAAAAATTTGCAACAATTCTGTATTAGAAAGTGCCGCAGAACTTTGTTTGTGCTTTTCAGGATGTTTTTGTAAAATTTTTCTTTTTGCATCTCTTGCATTCCGAGGTTTCTGAATTCTATATCATGGAAAGGATCAAAGGACATGTTATACTTATTAAAGTAAAGTTCTTGAACTAATTTTGCCGTTTTATTCCACATTGTCTTTATTACTGCTTCTTTATAATCATTTCCGTCTTTTCTTTTCATGTTAGCCCAATCTTTTAAATTCAATGCCAGAGTAGCTGTTGTAGTAGATTGATCCAGAATATAATTTCTTTCTTTGGTGAAGGTCTTAAATTGTCTCCATATAGACTGATTACTGATTAGAGTATTTTTTGAAGTAAAATATTTTTTGTAATATCTGCATCAGAAAAGGTACTAAACCGATGACTTTCACCCATTTCGCGTTGACACAATTAAGTAATTATTGGAACGAAGTTCCCTTTCGCGCGTTACGAACAGTTACGACTGACGCTAGGAGCTAGCCCAAAAAAATTCATACCAAAAGTTGTCACGACACTATGCACCGACACAATGCACCGACACACGCATGTTTCTCTCTCTCACAGACCAAAAAATAAATAACTCTCTCTCCCTCTCTCTCATAGATAGATATATTACAATTAAAAAGACACTATTTTAAATTAAAAGAAAATGTACATTAAAAAGAAAATACTGTAGAAAAAAACATAATTACCTATATTAGTATTATATTTTATTTCATCCTGTTTTTATAAATTAATAAATTCATAAACATTTTAAAAATAGTTCGTAACTTGACTACGTCAAATTACCTTAACTGTCAGTCACTGTCAAATATTTTAATTTTAAATTTTTTGTATTGAATTGTTAATTCCTGTTTTAAATTATAAAAAGTAATTTTAAAAAGATGTGTTATTTAAAGCTCTGGTATTGTATAAATGGACACTTTTGTTAAAAGAAACGAACTGTTAGGCAAGTAGAGATTTTATAAAGACAATAATAAATGCTTATGTATGTATAAACACTCTGTTATGTTAACAAATTACTAATTCCTTCACTAATTAATCGAAAGGAACTTCGTTCCATCCGGGTGTCCCTTGACACCTCACACTTTTTTTTATATTTTCACCGTGTTCTTTGTCTCTCTGCGGAATTTTGTAATCGAATTTAAACCTATAACCCGACTACCTAGAGCTCTGAAATTTTCAGGATAGCTAAGATCTGGATGACAATGCATGTTTCAAGTGTGTTTAGCATTGACATATTAATACAAATGGACCGGCCGCTTCCCATATTCGCAACAGCTGCTTCTGCGGCCAAGTAAGAGAGATCCGAGAGAGAGACGGAGGTAGGCCGGGCAAAACGCACATTGTTTAAATGCGAGCTTAAGGGAAATACATCTTTTTATAACGTTTTATGTAAAAAATAGTATATTATATACTTAGAGTGAGAAGTGAGCTATTAATGTCAATATCTTAAAAATTATAGAACTGTAAATATTAATTCTCGTTAGGGGAATGGAGTAAATAATAGCAATTTCTCAGGTTAGTAGTGAAAAAAAGCTTTTTCATTTGTGTTTGTTCGAAGTATTTGATGAAACTTAAGTTTGTTAAAATTTCTTAAGTCAAAATAAGTGAGAAACGACTCTGGTTTTATGTTTAGGTGTACTTATTTGAGCAAAAATAATATATATTACTTACAAAACAATTATTGCAGGCTCAAAAACTGTATTATTTTATACAGGGTGTCCCAGAATTAACTACGGAAACTTCGTATACGTGTTCCTTGATGACAAATAAGTAGGGTCTTTCCTATAAAAAAAAAAGTGTGAGGTGTCAAGGGACACCCGGATGGAACGAAGTTCCTTTCGATTAATTAGTGAAGGAATTAGTAATTTGTAAACATAACAGAGTGTTTATACATACATAAGCATTTATTATTGTCTGTATAAAATCTCTACTTACCTAACAGTTCGTTTCTTTTAACAAAAGTGTCCATTTATACAATACCAGAGCTTTAAATAACACATCTTTTTAAAATTACTTTTTATAATTTAAAACAGGAATTAACAATTCAATACAAAAAATTTAAAATTAAAATATTTGACAGTGACTGACAGTTAAGGTAATTTGACGTAGTCAAGTTACGAACTATTTTTAAAATGTTTATGAATTTATTAATTTATAAAAACAGGATGAAATAAAATATAATACTATTATAGGTAATTATGTTTTTTTCTACAGTATTTTCTTTTTAATGTACATTTTCTTTTAATTTAAAATAGTGTCTTTTTAATTGTAATATATCTATCTATGAGAGAGAAGGAGAGAGAGTTATTTATTTTTTGGTCTGTGAGAGAGAGAAACATGCGTCTGTCGGTGCATTGTGTCGGTGCATAGTGTCGTGACAACTTTTGGTATGAATTTTTTTGGGCTAGCTCCTAGCGTCAGTCGTAACTGTTCGTAACGCGCGAAAGGGAACTTCGTTCCAAAAATTTTTTTAGAGACTCCTGTCAGAGTTATAACCCTTTAAAGAGGGGTGGTAAAATACGGTTTTAATTTAATATCTTCTGATTGGTCCAAGATAAAAAATTAAAAATTTGGGTGAACATCATTTTAATAAAGACGCATTTCTCCTGCCACTTTTCACCTACCCTACCCCATTCTAAGGGTGCAAATCAAGGAACCCCTCTTAATTTTTTTTGTAACTTTCTTAGCAATTAATATTTGCAATAACAAAAAATTATTTTAGGAAGTTTTGATTATTTAGAAACTTTTTTGTTCCTTGTCATTTTTTGCGAAATCGTTTCGGTTTGGAGTAAAAAAATAAAAAGTAGGACCATGTCAATTGAGTATCGTGTATCGCGATCAAGTAGCGCACATTTGCAAAGTAGGTTATAACTCTGACAGGAGTCTCTAAAAAAATTTTTTTTATAGGAAAGACCCTACTTATTTGTCATCAAGGAATACGTATACGAAGTTTCCGTAGTTAATTCTGGGACACCCTGTATACAATAAATACCAATTTTTTTTTAAACAGTGAATGTGACAAAAAATTGTTGAATTCAAATAGATAATTCAAAAATGCATTAATATTTCTATCGAAAAATACGTCAATACAACTGAAGATCATATCGTAATTTTTTATATCATGGTTCACACTATATATAAGGAGACTGATACATTAAATTTGAAAATTCTACACCTAATATATAATAATAAAACAAATAATTAAATAACTCTTCTTGATTATTATATGAAATATAAACTTCGAAATTATTTATTATTATCTGTTGATGAAATATTTATGTATCCAATTATAGTTAAAATGACTCTAGACACCAACTTAATAGGTTAATAACTATAAAATATTATAGAGTGTGTGCGATATATTACATAGTTTATAAATATCACTATAAACACAGTCAAATATATTTAATTTATAAGATAAACACCAAAAACATTAAAAATCAACGTAAATCAAATGTAAATTAGGAGCTTTCTGCCCGACCTAGCGCTATCCTTCTTATCCGTCTCACTCTGGAATCAATTATTTCGCTGCACAGCTGGTCCATTTGTATTAATATGTCAATGGTGTTTAGGCATATACATTAATTTCGAAATTTATACTGAATTGATATGAAATATGATATAAATTGTGTATACATGTTATCATTTTGAAAGTTTTTAAATATGTCGTTCGTATCCTAGTTGATTAAGCGTCGGATATGAATCAAGGTGACAGTTCTATTATGTTATCATAATGGGATCGACTACGCGAGAGAGAATTTTTTTTTGTTTTACATGTGACAACAGTAATTATTATTTTAACTGTTAATAAAATAACTAATTTAGAAATTTTTTAAAAATTTTAGACTATACTGTGGACTATGCCGTAATCTATCTTGTAAAGCGCTATTTGCCAAGGGAGTAATAATTTAATAATAGTAATATGACTTATAAATCACCAAAAAAAACTTTCTACTATAAAAAGTTCTTTAATAAATTGTGATTATTTCATTATGAATCCAATCCTTTGTTTTGTTGCAATTGACCATTGTTTACAAATTTAAATAATTTGTAATAAATAATGTGTTCAAATTAAAAACTCCTGAAGACAGCAATCAAAGATTTGATAATTTATTTGTTTATTAATACAGTTCGTGAATACTGATGTAGTTTTATATTGAATAGGTCTTAGAATTTTTCCTTTAGTATTTTGGAATAAATAAATCCTTTGTTCTGGTTTTAATTGGTATGACTCATTAATTTTGTACAAAATTTCTATACACATAGGAATAAATAAGCTTCAATTTTTACCACTAAGTAAAAGGCTGGAAGGATCGGGATGAAATTTGGTACAGGGGACAGATTATGGTCTGGAACTAGATAAACGGGATATATCTATATTTATCCTAGTTTTATTATAAGCAAATCATTACAGTTGTTATTGAATCTTGATCTTGAATCGCGCCAAAACGGCTGAACGGTGTAGGATGAAAATTGAAATAAGGATAGATGGTAGTTGGGAATAGCACATAAGCTACTTTTCATCCCACGGGAACAGAAAAAAGGAATATAGTTATATAGTTTTATGTTATCATTTTTTAGGAATCTCAAATTGTATTAATTTTTTTAGATCTTTTATAGTTTTTAATATACGAGGGAATTATAAAATCTTTTTTGAAGTTGTAATTTACTCTAATGACTGGGCAACAAGTTTTTGGAGCGATTTACGTATAAATATAAAAATTATAAAATTGAGATAATTGTGGATTATCTAAATTATCAATATTAAAGAGTGTTTCAAGTCACCGTCCAGCGGGCGGTCAATAAAAGAGATCCTTTTCTCGACCCTAACAGACTCTCGCAGCATGTGCTTTAATGCACTCACGATTTTACATTGTTTAAATTTAAAAAATTTATGTGATTAATTTTTTATAATTGGAACGAAGTTCCCTTTCGGGCGTTACGAACAGTTACGAGTTACGACTGACGCTAGGAGCTAGCCAAAAAAAATTCATAACAAAATTTGTCACGACACGACATACGCATGTTGTCTCTCTCTCTCTCTCTCACACTCATAGATGACTCATAGATGACTCATAGATGACTCATAGATGACTCATAGATGACTCATAGATGACTCATAGATGACTCATAGATGACTCATAGATGACTCATAGATGACTCATAGATGACTCATAGATGACTCATAGATGACTCATAGATGACTCATAGATGACTCAGAGATGACTCACAGATGACTCAGAGATGACTCACAGATGACTCAGAGATGACTCACAGATGACTCAGAGATGACTCAGAGATGACTCACAGATGACTCACAGATGACTCAGAGATGACTCAGAGATGACTCATAGATGACTTATAGATGACTCATAGATGACTCATAGATGACTCATAGATGACTCATAGATGACTCATAGATGACTCATAGATGACATGACTCATAGATGACTCATAGATGACTCATAGATGACTCATAGATAACTCATAATAATAATAATAATAATAATAGCTTTATTGCCCAACAGATATAAAATCCCATTACAGAGCAATATAATACATAGTACAAGATTCAACATATAAAAGAGGATAATAACATAATTACTTAATACTAATAAAAAAAAAAACATAATTACTTAATACTAATTAAAAAAAAACACAGTTTACTAACTCAGATAATTCAAACGTGCGCTCTTTGTTATGACATTTAGGTTATCTACAAATAAATCACAGGATTTACATAAATAATTAAAATTACTACACATAATATTTATGGGCGATTTAAATAATAAATTCGTTCTTGGTCGTTCACAATAAAAGGTAAGATGTTGCCTATTATTATATCTGGGTACGTTAAAATTAATCTTGGCTAAAATATCTGGACAAATAATTTCACCATGAATAAGTTTATATAAAAGAGATAAGGACGACACAACTCTACGAAAAGACAGACTATCAAAATCAAAATGTCCTAAAAGAGACTGATAGCTTATACCTCTTGACGGATAAGTTCCATTTACTTTAAATGATAAATATTTTAGAAACTTTTTCTGAACTGATTCGACTCTAGATATGTGAATTTCATAATGAGGATACCAGATAATAGAACAGTATTCCATCTTAGAACGAATATATGAGAAGTAGAGTGATTTTAATGCTCTTACATCCCTAAATCCTTGATAATTTCTCACAACAAAACCATATAACCTAAATGCATTGGTTAAGAGTAAATCAATATGTTCAACAAAGCTTAAGTGCGAATCAAAAATTATTCCAAGATCCTTAATAGAGGTATGTCTAGATATAATATTTCCGTTAATCTTGTATTCGAAATCAATTATGTTTTTTTTTCTGGAATACGATACCGTTTTACACTTTGAAACATTCAAAGCCAGTTTATTTACGGAACACCAACTACATAACTTATCCAAATTGGACTGTAATAGTAAACAATCAGTTACATTTGAAACAGAAAGATATATTTTCATATCATCAGGATAAATCAATCTACCTGAGTTTAAGGAACAATCGATGTCATTTAAGAATAGAAGGAACAACAAGGGACCGAGATTTGATCCCTGAGGAACGCCTGATTTAGCTGTAAATCTCCGTGAGGTGTGCCCCTTATGAAATACAAATTGCTTTCTGTTTTCCAGATAAGATCGACAAAATAATATTAATTTAGGAGAAAACCCGAATTGATGTAATTTATCAAGCAATACACCATGATCCATACGATCGAATGCCTTCGAAAAATCTGTATATATTACATCTATTTGGCCTCCAGCATCTATAACTTCCGACAATACCTGGGTCATACTTAGGAGATTGGTCATGGTGGATCGTTTACTCATGAAGCCATGTTGTGAGGGCGTTATAAGATTACATACCGAAGGATATACACGATTATAAAGCACCATCTCGAAAACCTTAGAGAAGTTTGACAAAATGGATATAGGGCGATAGTTGTCTATTTGAGTCCGATCGCCTGATTTAAATACCGGAATAATTTTAGCCTCCTTCCAAGCTTCCGGGAAAGTTGAAGTTTTCAAAGATAGATTAAAGACAATTTGTAACGGATATGCTAATACACGAATACAGTCGCGAACCAAAAACGATGGAATATCATCATATCCAGCAGTCATTTTGTTTTTTAATTTCTTACCAGCCTCGACTATTTCCTTTTCGGATATGTTATTAATGTTTAATATATCTCCACCAAAATCAAAGTCAGCTGCAGATGCTCTAGCATAATCAGAGTCAGATTGCACAAAAACACTTTCAAAAAATGTAGCAAATGCGTCAACTATACCTTGTGGATTAGATATGTTTTCATTGACGAAGGACATAGAACTGGGGATGCGTGAACTTTTATTCTTTGCATTAATAAAGGACCAAAACTGACGCGAGTCATTAGATATATTATTTTCAATCTCTCTAATATATAATTGATAAGCACGTTTTATTTGGAATTTAACTTGTTTTCTCAGATGTTTATATTGATTATATGAGTATTGACTACCAGTCTTTCTATAATTATGAAAGTGTTTCTCCTTAAGTTTTATGTCTTTTATAATGTGAGATGTATACCACGGTGGGAAGTTACGTTTAAAATTTTTGTATACAGGTACAGAGGCATCTATTATGGTGTATAGTTTGGCATAAAATTCATCGATAACTTGATTAACGTTATTTATTTGTAACAAACAATCCCAGTTAATATTAGTTAGAGATTCATACAATTGCAAGTAATTAGCACGTTTAAAGTTATATGTTTTTTTATGTAAATTAGGCAGAAATGGATTTAAACATTTAGACAAGTCACCAACTGTGATAAACAATGAAGGGTGATAAACATCTTCGACGACAATAGGAGGTGTATTTCGAGTAACCTCACATTTTAAGTTAGACAAGACGAGATCCAACAAACGATTTGATCTATTTCTGATGGTATTAAATTGTTTTAAATCATAAAAATTCATAAAATGATGAACAGCATAATAGTTACGATCATTAATGTTAAGATCAACAAAGTTACTGACATTAAAATCACCTAACATTAAAATATTAGTATTATGTAAAATTTCGAGACATTCCAAACACTCAAAAAAATTTTCAAGAATAGTAACAGAGGTAGAAGGAGGAATGTATACCAATACAGTTAAAAAAGACTTATTCATAACATGACACTTACAAATTAACAAATCAATATTAACAAAATTTATATCAAAAAAAGAGGTATCGACCTTTGTACAGGTAATAGAATCTCTAAAAGCTAGTATAACTCCACCACCCCTAGAAAGGCCGGCACCAGCAAGATTTCGATCCTTTCTGAAAACTTGGTAGTCTTCTGAAAAGAGTTCAGAGTCCTGAACTGCCGGTTGAAGCCATGACTCAGAAATAGCCACAATATCACTTTCGGTATCACTGATGTATGTATAAAAGTCATCAATCTTTGTATTTAGACCACGAACGTTTTGATAAATACAGGTCAATTTTTTTTCATTTCTGCTGGGCACTGTTAGTTTAAAGTTGTTGTAGCAATTATTGGACAACCATTATGATATTTTATGTAGGCACTTTCTCCATTATTTCTTCTACTCTGCACCTCTTCCTTTAATTTCTTTAAGTTTATTCTTTGTAATGGTGTCATGTCAGGTTCGATATATATTTTTCTATTTTTGTTAATGTGTTTTTTATTTCTTAGGATTTCTAAAACATCACTAGGCTTTTTAAAGATAACCTTTAACTCATAGATGACTCATAGATGACTCAGAGATGACTCAGAGATGACTCACAGATGACTCAGAGATGACTCAGAGATGACTCATAGATGACTCATAGATGACTCATAGATGACTCATAGATGACTCATAGATGAGTCAGAGATGACTCAGAGATGACTCAGAGATGAATCAGAGATGACTCTGAGATGACTCAGAGATGACTCACAGATGACTCAGAGATGACTCACAGATGACTCAGAGATGACTCATAGATGACTCATAGATGACTCATAGATGACTCATAGATGACTCAAAGATGACTCATAGATGACTCATAGATGACTCATAGATGACATGACTCATAGATGAAATGACTCATAGATGACTCATAGATGACTCATAGATGACTCATAGATGACTCATAGATGACTCATAGATGACTCATAGATGACTCATAGATGACTCATAGATGACTCATAGATGACTCATAGTTGACTCATAGATGACTCAGAGATGACTCAGAGATGACTCACAGATGACTCAGAGATGACTCAGAGATGACTCAGAGATGGCTCAGAGATGACTCACAGATGACTCAGAGATGACTCAGAGATGACTCAGAGATGACTCACAGATGACTCAGAGATGACTCAGAGATGACTCAGAGATGACTGTCAAATATTTTAATTTTAAAATTTTGTATTAAATTGTTATTTCCTGTTTTAAATTAAATTGAAATAAAAAGTAATTCTAGGTAGAATATACAATACCTCTGGTATTGTATAAATGGACACTTTTGTTAAAAGAAACGAACTGTTGAAAATAATGGATTTACTTTTTTTTTCTATTTTGCTTTGAACAGTGTAGTAGTGTCGCGACTTTGTTAAGTTTATACAGGTTTTTTGTAGATAATAAATATTAAAATAATAGAAAATAAAAACAATAATGTATCCTGACAGTGTTTCTGCACAAATTCTGAATATTGCTGATAGAGTTAGGTAAGTAGAGATTTTATACAGACGATGATAAATGCTTATGTATGTACAAACTCTCTGTTGTGTTTACAAATTACAATTCCTTCACTAATTAATCGAAAGGAACTTCGTTCCATCCGGGTGTCCCTTGACACATCTCACTTTTTTTTTGACAAGTATCTGACAGTTGCTAGGCAAATAAAAGCTACAGTGATTATTCCCGACAATAATCACTATAATAATGACATAATTGGTTGAAACTTACCCTTGTGACAAATAAAGAAGCATTTCATTGGTTTTAAGAAACGTCAAAAAATAATCGCTGAAATATTACGTATTGTCAATATAAAACGTGCCGTTGCTATGCATTTTTGTCAGTTAAAAATACTCTAGTGATATAGTCTGTTTAAAACGCTTCAAATTACACAAAGAAATTTGTTTTTGATTCAGGTTTTGTTGAATTGTTAATGAATTCGATACTAACTTTCCTTACAACTGTTTTATATGTAATTTTTCGGGTAAAATATGTAGTACTAAGGAGTTAATCTGAGATGCCTACTGTATCAGCAATTTTAATCTTAGTCTTACTTAGTGGATCTTTACAAACAATATCATATACTGCTCAATGATTTTTTGTGTTATTGCACTTTTTAGACATCCACTACGTGGTTCATCTTCGACGCTTGTACAACCAGGTTTAAACTCTAAAACTCATTGACGCCCAATTGGAAATGAAGGAGCAGATTCCTTTAACACTTTTATCATTTTTGTATGAATTTCTCTTATAATAAACCTTCCAAAATAATGAATAATATCACTGCACGATATTCGGTTTTTTCCATTGTATTTTTGTCAAATACGTAAGTTTTTTAATCAATTATTTAAAATAACAAGAAGTTGTTTTTATTTTAACTTTTTTTACGTATAAAATGACCTCGCTAAAATTCAACAGGAAATGGCCTTCAGTAAAAGTTTTTAAATTTAGTTTAGGAAGTTCTGGGTTTCGGTCAATAATGGATTAAAGAGTATAAACAATAATAAAACTGCTTGTTGTGACGTTTCGATTTATTTAAAAATCATCATCAGACCTTTAGTCCTAAAATGTTTTGAAAAATTCTACATTGATTTACATTAAAAAAGAAACAACAATCCTTTTAAAAAACATAATTTAAAATTTTTAACACATATTTACTTATTTGAACAAAACCAAAGACGTAATTTACTTTTATTTGAAACAAAAGATTAAGACAAGCTTTTTTGAAGTTAATGAAACCTTATTTTGTAAAAAAACAATATAAATATACATAAAACCTTAATCTGTTTACCTTGTTAAGTTCAGTACATAATAATATCTAATAACAAAAGATACTTTTTGTATAAGGTAGGTTGTTAATTATTATTTATATTCAATTTTAATTTTTATTTGTATAACATAATGATGTTTCGCTTTGAGATCTTTATTTAGAGTGAAAAGGTATCTGATATCTACACTTTTCTTTCTTTCTTCATGGATTGGGTTGCTTCAACCCTTAGAATCCCAAGATGTCCTGTAAGATCACCGGGTTTTAGGGACTAAGTCGTTGTTAACAAATATACACTATGCAAAGCAATTCTCTTTTTATTTAAATGCAAGGGGAGAAAATCTAGGATTACCTTCAAGAGAGCACTAGAACACTATCTCATTGCGCTAGTTATCCGTACACAGGCGAGTCTTTGTACCTTTGAACTCTGTTATTGCCTTTTCTTCCGTTGTTTCATTTCACCAATCCAGCGCAGTATAGGTAATTAGTTATTTAACAACCACCAAATATTTTAGGTGGAAGAACTTATGTTTTCCAAAAAAAGCCTACGGTAGGTCCACATACCTTTGCAGATTATATTTGCGAGGTGTGTATTCCACGTAAGTTTCCTATCGAAGATAACTGCAAGATGTTTTACCTCTACTGAGATTAAAAAAATCACTTTATTCACAGTGAGTTGAAATATTGATTTCCTTCAGTTAGTGAATCAAATGAGTGCCACTTTATTAGGATTGGCTGAAAATCCTTCCTTCTTAAACCAAGTAATTCTAAGGTTTAAGTCATTTTGCATGCGATCAGCAATAATACTGTCATGATTACCTTTTACCACAGTAAGTAAATCGTATGCATAGACCAGAACACGAAACCTTTCTCTTTCAAGCTTTGCTATGAGATCGTCGACTACCGTTGACCACAGCAGAACCGATAAAACTTCTCCTTGAGAACAGCATTTTACTGCTTTTATCTTCACGGTAGGTGAAGATAAATTAACTAATTAACCAGTGTTTAGCATGGATTGCATCCGTTTTATACCAATATTTTCTATATCCATTTTTTGCGACAGCGCTAAAAGGATCGTATGAGGTGTATGGTATTATGCCATCCTCTTCAGGATGTGTTTAGGGTTTAAAGCTGTTCGATTTTATATAAATCAGAATACAATATTTTTATCACAAAATACCAGGTAGTTAGGCAGCTATTGGAGTTTTAAAGAAACCCAAATGCTCCAGACGACTATACAAGTGCCGAGAAGAACGATGTTTGGACGGAGCATAATGCAGAATGCAACAAGTAGGCTGCTAAGGATTAGCAACAATATTCTATACCTCAAGAGGATTCTAAGGGTACAAAAAGGTTTGGTCTGGAGCCGGATTGATCCGTATGTAACACGGCTATCATTGAGACTATATCCTTAATATATCCTTGATAGGGCACATGTGTTAGAAAAACTAAAATTCTACGTAAAACAATCCGAAATCAGTTAAAAGTCAGGTACCTGCAATCCAAGGAGCTGAGGATTATGAGACTAAAAATCTAAAATAGTCAAATAAATAGTAAACCATTGCGAGCCACCACTAGATTGTAGAAGACATTTAATTTTTGTAAAATTCAGCAAGCATATATCTTCTAGACCTGCTCAAATTGGAAATAATACAAAAATACTTGAATGCCATGAACCAAAGAAGAAGTATAATAAGTCTAACTAGGCTGCAGTACTATTGGTTGCTACATAAGACGGCTTGCAAAAAATGGTCCAAAATTTACCAACTTGTAGGTATAATATTGACAAAAAATATGGAATTCTGCCAAGAACTTACTTAATATAAATAAACTTATGAATAAATTGAAAGGACAAGAAATAATTTCGGGTACTGTAATAGTATTATACAATACAAGGTCGGTAGGTGACTTATTACAGTACGAGTTAGTTTACGGACGAGGAGACGTGGGAGCCGAGTATGGAAATAAAAACGAGTACTGTAATAACAACTAACGACCATGTATCGTATTATATTTCATTTCATCCTGTTTTTATAAATTAATAAATTCATAAAAATTTTAACAGTAGTTCGTAACTTGACTAAAGATAGTTCGTAACTTGATTAGTTAGGTCAAATTACCTTGAAAGCCATCTGTCACTGTCAAATAATTATTTTATTATTAAGATTTAATTGTTAATATAAAATTGAATAACATTGACTTCTTTTTAAATATCGATGTAAAAGTAAGTAATTAATTATTTTATTTTTATTTTATAGTCATTATAGTATTTTTAAATGTCAAAAATTAAAAGTAATTGTCTTCCCTTAAGCAATCAGAGCAGCGTTGCTAGGCAACACATTTCAGTACCTGATACCGTAATGTTTTACTTACTGGCGCCAAATTGATTATAGGGAAGTGTATTTACTGGACAGGATGAAATAAAAGTGAATAAATTATAAACTTAAGAAAGTTCACGTCTGACAGAAACTTGAGCTTTAAAATGTGCTTCAATTTAAACAATATATATCTTTCGATCAGGATGTACGATTTTTAAAAAAGAAAGTGCAACAAAAAAAACTGACTAACGGGATATAATCCACTACCGCGATAAGATAAAAATGCGCACGTCTACAACAATTCCTCAAATGGCCGAAATATTGAATATAATATAAATATAGTTATATAAAATTCAGTTATTTGTATAAAAATAATTCTTATAGGATGTTCTACGGTCGTGCTGAAAATCAAAAACACAACACCAATAACGTTGTTTCTCCCCTAGGGCAGAAAAAATTGTCAGTTTCTGTCTGACAGTTGCATTGGTCTGAAATTGTCTTGTTTCGACTGACAAAACAGGGATCAAAACAAGCTGTTTCAAGTTTCAATGCATGTGATAGTGTGTGGCACGGGATGAAACAAAGACGATTTTTGACCGGGCAAAGACAGCCCAGCCCTCGCTTCGCTCGGGCAGTCAACTCTCGCCCTAGTCAGAAATCGTATTTTTTCACCCCTTGCCACACAATATACTATATTGTGAATCTCAATTTCATGTGAAATCTTAAAAAAATATAAAAAGATCTTGAAGGATCAGATAGTTCATAAAATATATTTAAAAAAAATTGTTAAATTTATGAAAATATGAAAAACGTAAAACTAACAATCTAACGTATGCAAATAACTATGTTGTAATTTATTAATTTTTTAAACTATACTTCTTAGCGATTGTATTAAACGTTAAAAAACGATAATAAAAATCGTTAGACTATTTATTTTAATACGTAATTGTGTGGAAAATCTTAACAAAACCAGAAAAATTATATACAATTTTAAAAATTGTGAAATATTCGAAAATACATAAAAATGTAAAAAATTAAAAAAACATGCGAGAAGCTTAAAATTGGAAAAACAAAATTATACGCATATAAATATCTGAAAAATTAAGTTCAGAAAAAAAACTAGAATGTGTAAAAATTAGAAATAGATCATCCAAAATTTTAAAAATTGTGAAAAATTAAAAAATCGTTGAAATCAATATTTCATTACAGTTTTATGTAGAGTCAAACCAACTAAGCGATCCATCCAAAGAGTGTTTTTGAATAAAATTAAAAAAAGGGCGCTGCTCTCAAATTCGGCTCTTGAACAATTTTTTCTTTGCTAATAAAATACACTACTTTAGGAACTTATTGCATAATAAAAAATAAACATATAGTAAAATAATCAATAAATATTTAAATTTACACACTAGCAATAAAATGACAATAAAACTTAACTACAAAAAATATTAAATAGGTATATTTAATTTCTAAAAAAATTTTTATACTTACAAACATTCGTTTCATTTTTTTTATAGATCACTTTATCACTGTAAAACAACCAATTCTGAAGTGCAAGAAAACCACAGTGCAGATTTAGTTTAATATAAAATGTTTTAATCGCAACAAAATCCTGAAGGCCAATTTTTAAACTTAACCTGTTTAAGAACCAAATTTAATATCGTGCTTTATTTAATAAGTAATTATTACTTATTGTTTACGCACGAACAACCAGTTTTTATTTAAAATTTTGTTCTGATGACTTTCTTGTAAACTATTCTTAAATATTTTTTATATATTAAGTAGGTATACCTTGCAAAGTTTTATAAAAAAAACACACAAGCGTGTAAAGTAGTCGAGGAAATAAAGCACTGGACCTCCGATATTTGTAAAGTAAGATTGATCTATTTATTTAAAATTTTATTCTGATGACTTTCTTGTAAACTTTTTTAAATATTTTTTATATATTAAGTATACCTTGCAAAGCTTTATAAAAAATACACAAGCGTGTAAAGTAGTCGAGGAAATAAAACACTGGACCTCCGAAATCTGTAAAGTAATATTGATCAGAATGCGGTTTTTTGAATTCGATTCCTTAGAGCCTCAGGAAAATTTGTCGCTCTTTTTCTTAATGTAAAAATGGGAAATTGCATTTTTGCCTTTAAAAAGTGCATTTCAAACAGAAAATAGATAAAAAAATTACAATTTGGTAAGTTGAATTGATTTAGCCGATAAGTGCTTAAATAACATCTAAGTCTGTCATGTTTGCGAGTACGGAACACACTAGCGCACTCGCAAATATGTAAATAGCATTCAAGCGTTTATGAGTGTTGGAGTTTGTAGATACTTGCAGAGACTTGCCAAGCGTGTAAACCTACCATAGATCTACCTAACTTAAAACCCATCGATATCCTAAACTTTCTAAGGAAGATAGGACAAGAAGACCTGCTATAAGTCTGAGGAAATCATCAGAAATATAGCAAGAAAAGGGGGACACAATAGATCTTATAGGTCGCAGGTGTATCTGTTACCTCTAACTTGCTCATACAAACCTACCATAACAGAGTATGGAAGTCAAAATTACTTTACAAAATGAAAGATATGGAGATCTCAAGAACAAGTTAGTAGAGTAATTTTTTAAAACAGAGGATTCAGGATCAATATCAAACCAATATTATCCAGATATTAAAGACTGAAAGCAGGAGTTCCACAAAGACCTGTGTTATCTAAACTACTGTATAGAATACATACAGCAGACGTGCCTAATACACCGCAACAAATACAATAATTTTCCATAAAACTTTCAAATTTGTAACAGTAGTTAATTTCTAATATTTAAATTACAAACAATTTACCCGCGCTAGCTCTGAGTCGTACTTTATATCTTAAACCAAGTAAAACTTGCACAATTTAAACTCCATTTCCTGCTTAGAGCCTTGCTCTGCCAATTGAATCTCCATTAAACGAAGGCACCTGGACCAGAAGTCCCATATACACAATAGCCCTTTGGTAAAAGAAGCTTTCGGATCAAAAGAAAAACAAAGGACCTTTTTGAGTAGATATGCACTTTCCTTGTATCAAAAAACGCTTTTTAACAAGATTCACCTGCGTCTTATTTAGTCAATAGACCAAAAAACAAGAGGCCGAGCAAAATCGAAAAGATAAATTCCAGATCTCAATTGAGACATGCAAAATACATACTATCACGAATTAAATAAAACATAATGGTATAAATTTTTCTTCGAAGACACGTTCCCTTAGTAGAGTTCTGGGAATGTGGTCCGGCATTAACATATTGGCTAGTTATTTTTTGAAGTAAAACTTCTTTAGGCGCGACTAGGGGTAACTCAGTAATTCTAACGGATGTGACGTCATTCTAATGTAACGGAAACAAAACCTGATACAAAATACCTAACACGATTCCGCCTACTACATTAAATAAAAGTTAAATCTGTAATTATTGTATGAATTGACAGCTTGTCAACCAAAATACATTGGTAGTGAATAGTTTAAATTTGTGTATAAAGTGTTTGTTTTAAATATGAATAAACAAAGTGGATTTATTAATGAAGAAAGTGATGAAAAAATATTGAATGAAAATGAGTGAGTATACTCTATATGCATACATTTTATTTTTGGTGTGTAATTACACTATTTATACCTAATTATTTATACCTATTATTTATACCTAGCTATTTTCGTTTTATAGACTTAAAGAGCTAAAAAGAAAAAGAAATTGTGAACGTCAAAGGGCATATTATCAGCGCCAGAAAGATTTGAAGAAAAATGAAAATGAAAAAAATGAAAATGAGTGAGTACTCTATATACAGTGAAATTAATGAATTTTAGATAAATTACAAAACAAATTAGTTCTCACTTGAATAAAATGGCGGATTCTCAAGAACATTTTACTCTTTTATCAATAAATAATAATAAAAGAAAAAAATCAAAAACCTGATAATGATTTGACCTGTAAAAAACGTAAGTAGTGTTAATTTTTATTATTGTTAAACTAGTTTTCTTTCATCATTTTTAAGTAAAATATATCAAATCTCTTTTGTTAAATAATATTATAAGAGAAATTTTTTTGTAAAGTATATAGACAATAAATATAATTGAATTGTAATTTAATATTTATTTTGCGATACGTAGATACGTTAATTAAGTTTTACTTCAATCGCGCGTAAAGATTACACACACACACTTTTTTTGTAGAGATATGTTTTTGTGAAGCTTTTGTTTTGTTGTTATAGAGATTAAAATTGAATAGATTGCCATGACTGAATAATAGAAAATTCATTAAGAAAATTTAAAAATGATTTTTAACTCTGTTTATTGAATTGGCATATTAATGAAATAAAGAGTTTTGAGAAAGGAATATAGTTGCAGTAACATAAAAAATATCATTAAATAAAACAATTGGAAGCAGAGTGGTTTGAGCCGGAAAGTGGTAGAGCAGAGAGGGTAGAAAGTTAAGCAGCAAGACGAAGGAGTTGAAAAGAAGTGGAGTGGGAAGAAAAGAAAGAAAAGAATTTATTATAATAATAAATGGATCTCCACTTTATTGTGAAAATGGTTTTATAAAATTACTTTTATATTTATATTTATATTAAAATATTAAGTAACATTGACAATTTGTTTTAACATAATTCATAAACATGACTACTTGAAAAAACAATTAATTAAAAAACAAAAACAAATAATGTACAGAGTAAATTATCACATTGTTCAAATTGGTTTTAACATAATTTTTTATAGATTATTTTCAGTTATAGTTATTAATATAGTAAGTATCGGAATCCACAACTCAAAAATTCTATTGATTGGGAGGTGTTCCCTCAAAAGGAGATCCATATTAATAAACGCCACTGCTTAGAAAAGACTACGAGAGAATTCAGATCATTCTGAAACGAAAACGACGTGTGTAAAGTTTACTAACGTCTTAATAATAATAAAATAAAAAAGTCACAAAACAAAGCCATTATGCAAACAAACATAAGCCATTTACCACAAAGTCAAAGAGTATCCGTGGTTAAAGTCACACCTTACCTGGGACCAGCGGGCGGTCCATAAATTTGACCCATTTCTCGACCCTCGGTCCAGCATGTGGTTGTTTGCACTCATTATTATACAACCTATTCTTTAAATTTAAAAAATATATGTGATTATTTTTTTGTAAATAAATACCAGAAACGTAAAGATATTTTTTTTCTAATTTTAACCATCAATAATACTTCGCAAAATTTTGACGTTTACAGATGCTAGAGGTATTCTATGTTATTATCAGTGTTGTTCTTTTATCAATGTAATGTGGAATATTTTGGTGTCTAGTCTGTGACATACCCCTCTTCCCTTAAAGCCAGCCTCTGGCTTTGCTTGGCTCTGGATTACAGGGGTATATGTATAAGACTGAGTTTTATAGAATAATAATCCGCCATATTTCTGTCAAAATTTGCTCTACTCGGAGGATGTCTTTGAATATAAAACCTCAGGAAGGAGGATTTAAACCAGAAAAGTGCGTCCGGGATGGCTGTTGCATATGGCGGATGACTGTTTCCGTTACAGCAGTGGCGCGTGTATTTGAAACAGACATGAAATAAAATATGCAGATTTAATAAGTAATTTATTAAAAATTCACGAAAGAAATCGGTTTTAAAATTAAAATAAGGTACATGCGCCCTGTAAGGCCCACTTTTTGCTAAATTTTAATAGCTGGAAAAGAAATATAAATTTGTGAAAACTGCCTTTATCACAACATAGTCCATTTATTTGTGAATAAAGTAATCATACAAATCAACATGTTTGGAAACAATTCGTTAAGATAATAATTGTTTTTTAAAACCTCTAAAGTGGGCTTTTTTAGGAACATAGGCACCTATCATAGCCCGATATTAATTATGTAATCAATAAACCCTATCAAAACAAAAAATAAGTATTTATGTAAAACTTGACCTAATATTATATGATATTCTTAGGTAATCAGTCTGATACAAAAGTTTTTTTGGTCACAAATTGGACGGTGGGCCATCTTAGACTTAGCAAAATTTAATTTACCTACTAAACAAAAACCTCTAAATAGAAGCAACAAATAACAATGTTGTGGCGTTATTCTAATATTCACTTTTAGAAAAAACATGTTTATTTAAAGACCAAATATTTTTTTCAAAAACATCTGAATTGTCTCATATCTTCGACTGGCCCAAGCCATTATAGGATGTGATGGGCCTTTATAGGGTAATTTACCCCGCCACAAGAACTACTTTTTATAAATGAAAATTAACAAATAATATAAACAACTCTTACGTTGAGTCAAGTGCCCATAAACCCAAGTAACGCTGTATTTAAAAAAAAAACACGAAAGCTTCTTGTTTTCTTAAGAAAATACTAAAAAGGTTTAAATTAGAAAGTTATAAATCGTTAGCCCTTTGCAACGACACTAAAAAACTGGCAACCACTGCAAAAATGACGACTGTCTTCCTTATTTATGAAGTTGCAATTTTGTCTATGGCACTAACCGAACATGGGCGCGAAATTTAAATTCATTTGAACTTTTAGACGTACAAAATATTGAAAGTGGGCCATCTTAAGAACTGGGCCTTATTAGGCGTAAGTACCTTACATATTATTCGTAGCTTATTCTTCAAGTTCTAAATGACTTAAATTGTTGGTTTATCTATAGAATTAAATTTAAAAAAAAAGAATAGGTAGTGTTTTATAAATTTATTAATTGGTCTTGTTTTAACACTAATAAAATTTTATTCGAATTATACCAATTTATAAAAAACATCTAATATAAATCGATTAATAATTTGAAATTAATAATTAAATAAACTTAAATAGCAGAAATCAAAATCTGTTACAAACATATAACTTTATTGGCCCTTAAATAAAATTAATTTCGTATACATACTTCTTACGCTTTCATCTTTTATATAGTTTTTACAAATATAATTTATCCTTCTGTTTAAATAAACAAACACAAACCAATTTTATTAATTGGATGGATGGTTTTCTAAACCATTTTTATCACAATTTTGCATCCTGTGAAATACGTTTTTGTAAAATTATAACACAAGTCACACAAGTGTCAAAAATGTTAATATAAATGGGTAATTTTAACAGTAACTAAAATACACAAAAGAAATAAAACTAAAAACACACGAAAAATAGACTATTTAACAGACACAAAAAAGAAACGACCATTAAACACAACCAAACGTAAACAATAAATGAGTCATAAAGTGGCTGTCCAACATGGCCGTTTCCGTCGCACTTTTTAGTATTGACAATACGCAGATCCCCCCTTCCTGATATTTTATATTCAAAGGAGGATGTCTTGTCCTCGTCTAGAATCTGCTAGGTCCACTGCTGGTTAGACAGATCCTTTTTAGATATGGCTCCATCTCTCGAGGTCCGTGGCAAACATCAGCCGATACTCCATCAAACCATTAACTTCCGTACCTAAGGACATTAGGGAATTATCAGCTAATTTAAAATTTATTTGAAATTATTTACAAGCTATTTAACTTCATTATCTACTTGATTTACAGTTTCCTGCTAATCAATTGTCATTTTAGTAAAGCGTTTATCAAATAGATGTCAAAGGTAATAGTTTAATTATTATAACGCTTTACAGAGTCTTTGAAAATCAAAGAACATAGACCGTTCACTAAGAACCAACAAGTACTTAGTGAACGGTCTATGTTTTTTGATTTCCAAAGACTCTGTAAAGCGTTATAATAGTATTAAACTATTACCTTTGACATCTATTTAACTTCAACTATAAAAATGTATAAAAAACAAGGTTAACCTTCTTTTTTAGGTATTCCCTATACCAAACCTTTTATACATTATACCATAAGGTGCTCAAGGTCTTATACCCTGTACTAAACACCTCATAAATTACACAATGCTTAGGGTTTTTATCCCTATACTAAACATCTAACATCTAATACATATACCATACAGAGTCCCACGGGAAATGATTATTGTTACATTTTCAGGCAATAAAATCCCACCCTATATCTATATAAATAAAGTAAGATGCTCGGTTCAAATGTACGTTCATCCTGTCATGTAGTGCTTCAACTGCCTTCGTTACGGACACTCCGCTTCCCAATGCAAAGGGAAAAAGAGATGTCGTAACTGCGGAAAAGAAAATGGAAATGAATGTGATAGTTGCACCAATTTCTGTCTATTTTGCAACACTGATAACCACAATTCAACCAACTGTCCCGAGTATAAAAAACAAAAAAAGAACAAAAGAAGCCATGGCTAACCTTAACATATCTTTCAAAAAAGCCGAAAAAATTATTGACAATCCAGCATATACCAGCATTGTTCAAAGGAATAGATATGCTCCTCTCATCTCATCAAATAGTGAATTCCCCCCATTATAGCTCCCAAATCGAACAGTTACAACCACCCTGGTCCCAGTCATGCAAGACCTAATTTGCCTTGTAAAAACCCTGTACCCTTACCTAATACACCCAGTAAAAAACGGAAAACGCAACCACCCTATCCTAATCCAATTCCAATCCAAAGTGAATTCAACTTCTGCGCCGGACCTGTTTTCCAGTTTGGCAGCTACAATAAAAACACTACTGGCAATGAAGTGGAAATTTTCAAAAGCAAACTTGCCAAGGCCTTGAGTAATTCAATGAATAGTCATTTCCTAGGTTCTGATTCGAACAATTCACCCTGTTCTGTACCTTCTAGTCAAGATGTTATGAAGAAAATAGTTGATGAAGTTATTAAATATTTTTTAGGTAATCCAAAATGGCCCTGAATAATTTAAAAATTATTCAATGGAACGCCAGATCGGCGTTCTCAAATAAAAATTCAATTACGCAATTATTTACTGATGAACAATTTGACGTAGCATTAATTTCTGAAACCTGGTATAAATCCAATTTTGATATTCGTCTTCAAGCATTTGATATTGTTAGAAAAGATAGATATAGAAAACGTGGAGGAGGTGTTGCTATATTTGTTTCTAATAACATCCCATATGATTTTATAGAATTTGATAATATAACCAATAAAAAATTGAAGTGTGTGGTATTACTTTGAATATAAACCGGAAAAAAATATCGATCATAAATGTCTATCGTCCTGGAAATATCAGAGCAACAGTCAATGACTATATTTTAATATTTAGACAAGCTTCCCAAAATTTCATCATTGGAGGTGACTTTAACGCTCATCATGGAGCATGGGGTTCTATCCGTGAAGATTATAATGGCAATGTATTAATGGAAGCCCTGGAATTCTTTGACAATTACATTATCGCTAACGATGGGACACCCACCAGAATCTCCCCACCCGGCTCTCCTCCATCATGTGTTGACCTAACGCTCATTTCCTCAAATTTCAGTTCACAATTTGAATGGTCTGTCAATAAAGATACCTATGGCTCTGATCATTATGCTATCAAATTAGTTCTAGAAGAATTCTCCGTTGAAAATATCCAAATAACTCCTATTCGCAAATGAACTATGTAGGAGGCCAACTGGCTAGTTTACCAAAACAACATTATAAATGCTTTTTCCGACATCCCGAATACAGACAGTACAAATGAAATGATACAATTTCTAGTAAATTCAATATCGCATTCTGCAGATATTGCACTTAAAAAAAAACAAATACCTTCATACCCAAACGTGCTCCACACCCTTCTTGGTGGGATAGTGAGTGTCAAGAATTAGTTGGCAAAAGAAAAGATTTTTATCGCATATACCGGCAAAATATGAATATGTGTAATTTTCTTAATTTAAAAAAAAATTAATGCATTATGTAAAAAAACATTTAAACTTAAAGCAAGGAAGGCTTGGTCAGATTATTGCAATACTATCACTAGGCAAACTAATCCGTCAGAAATCTGGAATCGCGTGAATAAAATACAAAAAAATAGAAATTGTGGGATAATATATCAAAAAGAAGATGTTGAAAAGCTTATAGAAAAGGTAGTTCCTGACTTTGTTTGTCCACATATTTCTCGTCCAGCAAAAGAATTTCCCCCAAAACGATTTAGACAGGAGAGTCTCTATATTGACAGCCCATAATCTAGCAAACAAATTTTGGCTCAGCAAAACCTCTCCTCCATTAGCCGATGCTTTTACCGTAGTTTCAGATGTAGACATGGAGAAACATGTAGGAATACCGTTTTTCAATGCCAAATTTAATATTTGCATGTTACAACCAAACGTTGTATTCCCCATATATGGTGAAGTAGCTAAACTAAATAAAATCGTTTTACAAATGGAAATAGATAAGTTGGAAAGTTCATACAAAGTCTACACAGATGGATCCAAAAGCCTAGGGACAGGTTGTGCTATTTTTATTGAAAATTCCGAAACTTGCCTGAAGTATAAACTTAACTCTGATGCCTCCGTATTTACAGCAGAAATCGTAGCATTGAATAAAGACGTAGATTGGGCTCTTGATAATATTCCATCGAATTCAAATTTACTTATAATGTCAGACAGTAAATCTGCCCTGATGACATTGGCTAACCCAATAAACACAATTTACCGTAACCAAAACATAGTTAGAATTCTGGAAATATTATCGCTTCTGAATAACAAGCAAGTTAATACAGTTTTTATTTGGGTTAAAGGCCATTCAAATATAACTGAGAATGAAGTAGCAAACCAAATAGCTAAAGAAGCCCGTCTTATGGGTGATCAAATACCTGGTTTAACACTACAAGATGCGATAGCAGTCTGTAAGCATAATACTAGAATCCGTTGGGAAAAGGATTGGGCAACAGTGACTGCAAACAATGCTTATAGGTATTGTTTATACAATAAAACTCTCCCCTCTACTTCGCTTGGTGATAGGAGCCATACCAATAGAACAATCAATACCAAGTTTGTCAGATGCCTTTTTGGACACGGTGCAGTGAATTCCATACTTTATAAGATGAAACTAACACCAAATCCACAATGTGATTGTGATAATAGTTATGATGACTTTAATTATAATGTCTACAAAGTACCCGTGTCAAAGAAGTGTTTTATGACTTTTTGAGCCGCACCAAGAAACATTTGTGAAATTTTATTAGCTAGCTTTCATCCCTTTGTTTTGACCCTAATGTTTATATACCTTAACAATCCACTACCTACCTGTGTGTGTTGCTAAGTCGCTATGACCGGTAGCATTAGCGTGAAATGAGTATCCCCGTCAAATATCCCCGTGTACATCTCTCAGATTCTAA
The DNA here is from genome assembly GCA_964028335.1 of Altica lythri. NCBI lineage: Eukaryota > Metazoa > Arthropoda > Insecta > Coleoptera > Chrysomelidae > Altica > Altica lythri. The sequence continues at coordinate 30,409,783 of OZ034809.1, read as the reverse complement.
GATATAGATTAGGTTTTTCGCAAAATATCATGGCAAAACGGGCAAGACCAAAAGCCAAAATATATATATATATATATATATATATATATATATATATATACAAAAGGGGAAAATTATTGGCCATGTACGCAAAAAGGATCAATAAGGCCACGAGTAGGAATGGTAACCTTTTTGCGTACATGCCCAATAATTTTCCCCTTTTGTTTATATTAATACGCGTTTTCTTGGCACTTTGTTTATATATATATATATATATATATATATATATATATATATATATATACCATTGGGTATCCAAAATCTTATGCCCTGTACTACACACCTCATAAATTTTCCCATTGGATGCCTAGGGTATTTATCCCTATACTAAACATTTTATACATTATCCCATTGCATCAGGTGCTCAAGGTCTTCAGCTCTATACTAAACACCTTATAAATTACACTATTGGATGCCTACTGTTTTTACCCTATACTTATACATTATCCCATCGGGTGCCCAAGGTCTTATGCCCCTTACTACTAAACACCTCATAAATTACAACATTGAATGCCTAGGGTTTCTATCATTACTACAATGTAGCTTGTTTAATACTGGATAAAACCAAACAAAAATGTCAAATACAACCTATAAAAAAAATTTATTCAGTTCTTTGTTGTCTGTAACAGATTGATTACCCTACTACTTCTCAGACTGGCCTTGCAAAAACCTTTGCTTAATTCATTCTATTACAATCAGTCTCATCTTTCAATTTCATTTAACCTTTCCTCTTAAAAATTATCCTTGGTAGTCATCTGTCCTAAAAACTTAAAACAAAAATATTAAAAAAACTTTAAAAATACACTATTATTTGGTTCCCTTCCACTTCTTTCTAGACCTTTCGGTGCAATTCTAATAATAAAATATATTAATTTATTTATATTAAAAAAACTCAATAAAAGGTGGTAAAAGTTAAAACAATGTAAAATCTTAAAAACTGGATAGAATCATTTAATATAAAAAAATAGTATTTTAAACAAACTATTATAATTGTTATCAATCAATATCAATATCAATACATAGTTTAAAACAAAGTCGCTTTTTCTGTCCCTATTTCCCTTTGTATAATTAAATCTTTAAAACTACGCAACGGATTTTGATGCGGTTTTTTTTAATAGATAGACTGATTCAAGAGGAAGGTTTATATGTATAATAACATCCATTAAGTAGTGGAGAAATACTGTTATTTTTGAGGTTTCTAAAGTGATGTCGTTAATTATCAATTTTTTTCCGCTTACATTGCAAACGCAGGCTGAACCCTACGAGATTTATCAAAATAATTTACTAATTTTTTGTACACATTGAAAAGGTCTACAGAAAACTCCACGATGGTATATGTCTATCTCTTATGGATATCGCACAATAACATTTTTTTCTCATTTACTTTTTACGATAAATAATGGCTAAATTTCAAAGCGATTTTAACCAATACAGCATTAATCCTTATCCAATTAAATAGCTTAAATACATTGTTGATTTAATATAGATCTATATGGTCCTTACAGCACAAGATTTTAATGAATATTTTCGAAGATATTGCAGATTTAAAATTGCGGGACGTAGCGCTTGCGGTGGTACTGGCCGGCAGGGGCGGCGGCAACGAAGGCCGCGATTTTCCTTATAGCACTTTGAATTTTGCAGCGATCGGACGCGTTTATTACGAAATAAATCATTATGACGCTACCCTAAGGTGGCGCAGTTCAGATGTTATAAAATTACACCTGTAATTCTTACATAATTAAGTACTATGACGCCACCGTAAGGTAGCGCAGTTAATATATAATATACCTAACCGATAAATTACAAAGTAGGTACTATAAATAATAGTAAAAACTGGTAACTAACGAAAAAATATGGTAAAAAATACAAAAAATTAATCGTAAAAATAAAAAAAAAATGGAAAAAACATTAGTGTTAGGCGATGCGAAGTTCGCCGGGTCCGCTAGTAAATTATAATATCTATAAAAAAAACATTTGTTTCTGCAATCTCATGTGATAGAAACAATGATTCTATGTTGGAGTCTCGGAGTTTCTAGTACGCTGTACTCTTAATTACTTTTGACATGCCAGCTTTGTTACTTATAAAGATAAAAAATATTGACAATAAAGAATATTTGGTATCTATTTCCTAATTTACAACATATTATTGAAAAAATACAAGAAAAGCAATGAAGAATATACTACCTAATTAAATTAACGACAATTAAATTATGTAACCATGAAAATAATTAGGTAATAAGTTTAAAAAGAAATGTTCAATGTCAATAATCTGAACTTGGATTATTGCTGTGTGTGCAGTTTTGGTTTTTCGGAATTTAATAAACAACAAGCTGACAAAGACAAAGAATAATATAAAATAAAATATATACTTGACCCTGACCATATGTATTACATATCCCAACAAATAATTAAAGAATATATTGAAAACAAACAAAAAATACACTTTTTTAGTAAGTTTAACAATTGCATTCTCCGCTGACTTATGTTTTTGAAATCGAAATTGCTTCTTTGTAATTATATTACTTTTTTTATGATTTTATTGGCCAAAACAAACATATTAAATACATATTATACTGAATTATAAACAGATATGCGTTTAGCCAAATGGCAGAGAGTTCAAATTCCCAGATAAATCTGGGTTTTGCTCTTCCACACAACCATTAGCGACCCATTTATATAGAAAAGTACCTATACAAAATGGGTCTCCAAAATCCTAGATTTACTATTGATATATTCAAAGAACAGAAAAAAAGAACTAAATTACTAAAATTTACTAAAAACTAAGATCTAAGCACCTTAAATAAAGACTGCTGCTATGCTGACAATCATCTTTTCTAACGTTCAATAAAATTAATATTTAATTTTCCTTTTCCTTCCTTTTTTTAATTTTTTGTTTGAAAACAAAATCTGAAAAATATTTTATATCATTCGGTATCCAGTTGTAAACTTTGACGATATTATAAGAAAAACAGCCTTTGTACACATGAGTTTTGTGTTTAGGAATTGTTAAGCGACCCTTGTGCCTCAGGTTCAAGTTATGGACATCAGTTCTGTAACGAATTTTGTTGCATAAATAAACTGGTTTTTCGTTTTTAATAATTTTGTGATATAATACAAATTCATGCAGCACACGCCTTTCATTAATATTTAACCAATTTAATTTTTTTATGTATTTAGAAGTAGGAGTACCTTTTCCTAGTCCATATATGAATCTTATCAGGGGCGGATCTTAAATTTGTGGGGCCCTGGGCTGAAATTACTTGGGGGCCTATCTAAATACCTAACTGATAGTCATTTTTTTAAAACACTGTTTTGTATAGTAATGTAGATAAGTGAAAAAAAAATAGGACAATAAAATAATTTTATTTATTTAATATGACCTAGTGTTAGTTTATACAAATGGCAAAAAAATTGAGTAATAATGGGTAGTTGTGTTTAATAAATTATAAATCAACATTTTTGCATTTTTGTGATGCAAATTCCTTTATTCGCTCATCACATTGTAAATCCTTTGTTAAATCACAATTTATGGAAAGAACTGATAAATAAGTCGATGGTTTGACATTATTAAGCTATATTTATTTTCTACATATGACATCCTGGAGAAAGAGCGCTACGCTTTACGCTAGTGAGTGGCAAAGTTAAAAATATCTTTAAAATTGTACAGCAATTTGGAAAAACATCAACAAGTTTCTTTTCATAGATAAGCATAAAAATTTTATGTGTATAATAATAATAATAATATAACTTTATTAAATCAAAATAAACAATAGTAAAAACAGCAATGAATTAAATATATAATAAAGTTTACCTACGACGATAAGTCAGTGGCTTAGACTGAAGTAAGTAGGATTTTAATTGAACGCACTGATTCACCAAATGTTCGTCCACATCATCTGGATAATAATCAATAATGTTACGTAGACTTTCCATATCTATGTTTTCCATATTTTTGTCTTGCAAATCCATTAAAAATTTAAATTTCTTGCTATATATCTCATAGACTTGGCCCCTTTTATTTAAATCCATAATCAGCTTGTCAGATTGTTGTCGTACGTTGTTCACGAAGTATTTTACTGACACAATTAACCTGTTACCTTCGCAGATATCCAAACCAGGGCTCTGTATTTTTTTATTAACTAAATGAAATCTCTCTAAAATTTCTTCCCAAAAAATAATCAAAATTGCAGTATCGAGTTTCACCATTTTATCAAATAAATTTTTTATAATTCACGTTCACAAAGTTTCTATTTCGACACTAAAAACAGTATCGAAATAGATTCATTGTAACACTGTTTTTGGTAACTTTTTGTTTTACACAATTGGTTGCACTGCACTGATTGTCAACGAAAGAGTTCAGGTAGTAAATCAAGAAGTATGTTGTAGTAAATTATTAACTACATTATCAGCGTTATTGCTAAATTCGGAATATTTTATACAGATTTGACAAACATTGAAATTTAAAATCATTAAACCTGACAAGTGTCAAGATTGCCACCATAAATAAATATTTCGAAAAACTCTCATTTTATTAATTTTTTTATACTTTTAAAAGTTCATTATAAAAAATAGTATGTAACACTCGAATTACAATGACGGTTTGTAGTACTCGTTCTTTGCGAAACTCACCGCTTCGCGGTTCGTTTCACAAACTGAACTCGTACTACGAAACCTGTCATTGTAACACTTGTATTACAATATACTATTGTGCTTCTTTTCGGAACTCAAACTTCTCATCCTCATTTTCGCTGAATCTTTTAAAAATTTTGATAATGTCATCATAATTATTTTTTTAAAGCTTTGACAGCATCATAATGACAAGACCATCTGGCTTAAACTTTTTAAAGTAAATTTTAGTTTTGTTTCACGATTTAAAAGTTCCCACCTAGAGGTCGAAGCAGAAAAAAAAACGTATATTTTTTGCACTACTCCAAAAAAGTCCATGATTTCGGTTGCAACTTTAACAGACTCTTCTCCAACTAGGTTATGGGAATGCGCAGCACATGGCACATAATCCACGGATTTATTTTTTTGTTTTAATAGTGCTTGTACATCATTGTAGTGACCTGCCATATTAGCAGGGTTATCATAAGATTGTCCCCTTTTTTTCTAGAAACTCCTGTAGAATATTAAATAAATGTGACTAATAATTTTAATGCAGGATACACATCTTTCATACAACTTTCCCCGAAAACAGTATCCTAGCACAATAGAAAGTTGATTACTGTGAGAAAAATCTGGGGTAGAATCCATCACGATTGAATAACACTTTGTGTCATCGTTATTTATTTGAGTTATAATTTGTTTAATTATCTGTCGGCCCATAATTTCAATTATTTTCTCATATACTGTTTTTGATAAGTACGATATGGTCGCTTTTGGACGCAGCTCTCGCTGTTTAATGTGCTGACGAATGAATGGATCGAACTCTGCCAATAGCTCTAGAGCACCCAAAAAATTACCATTATGTGGAGAACCAAACACTTCCTCTGAACCTCTAAAAGCTAATCTCCTTATACTCAAAAATTTCACCACTGCAATAACTTGTTTTAGGACATTGTGATAATATTCTGTTTCTTTCCTTAATTGGTCCTGAAGCTGCTTATCTAAAACAGACCTATTTTCTTTGCTTGTCAACCATACTAACATTAATTTCTTATGTTCGTTAAAATTTTCGTGATTTTCTAAACAAGTTCCTATGTGTTTTCAATCAGAAAATCCGGTTGTGTATTGAGAAGGGGTTTTTAAAAAAAGTTTGCAAGTCAAACAAAAAACAGTACACACCTTGGTTGAATAACATAACCAAGATATTTCCAGTAATTGACCTTTTTTCATTTTTTTAATGAAATACCTATTTGAAGAACAAGCGACGGAAAATTTCCCGTTTTGTTCGATAGACGTGCACATAGGTTGACTGATGTCAGGATTGCCAACCTTATGATAAGTTTTTCAATTTTTTTAAATATCGCCTATTGTTTTAAACGACAGCTAGGGGCCCTTTGTTTCCACGGGGCCCTGGGCTGCAGCCCAAAAAGCCCTTAGGTAGATCCGCCCCTGAATCTTATGCAACAGTTCTGTACCCTTTGTAGCCTTAAAATATCCCTTTTTAGTAACCCCGGACCAAACACAGCATCCCCATAGTTCAAATGTGACAGTACAAGAGCTTCACATAATATTACCTTCAGTTTCTTATTTAGAATTGCTCGATTTCCATATATTAATTTAAGGTTAGCGAAAGCCCTACACAAAATTGAAGTAACATGGGTTGAGTAGTGTAGATCAGAGTCTATCATGATACCAAGATTTTTCACAGAATCGACGAAATTTATACTCTCTCCCCCCACTCTAATATTTAGTTTGTTTAGACATCTTTTTTTAGCGGCCGGTTTTCCGAATAGGATAGCAATTGATTTGGTGTTATTTACAGTTAGAGAAAATTGATTAGAAATTTTAACTAGTGATTCTATATCTTCATTGATATGTCGACATCCTACTTCAACATAATCCTCGAAAAATGTATAATATATCTGTGAGTCGTCAGCATAAAAATGATGGGAACAATATATGTTATTTTTTTGTGAAATTCGCGAGTATAAATGATAAACAAGATGGGCCCTAATATTGATCCTTGAGGGACTCCATGCCTGACATTTAAAAGAGAAGAAGTCATCTTGTTGTAAATTACTAATTGTCTTCGATTGCTTAAATAGCTACGAAATAAATTAATTGCATTAATGTCAAAACCGATGTAATGTAATATTGCTAGGAGTAACTCATATTAATACGGTCAAAAGCCTTTGAATAATCTAATAGAATCAATGCAACTAATTTATTTTCATCTAGAGCCTCATGCATATCATCAGTTACTTTTAATAAAGCAGTTGTACAACTATGAGATTTTTTAAAGCCAGACTGATGTACACGTAAAATATTGTTAGTTTCTAAAAAGTTCAGCATTTGTTTATTTATTATTTTTTCAAAAACCTTAGAGATAGCGCATAATATGCTAATGGGTCTTAAATCTTTAAAACTTATAGGATTATTTTATTTAAGTAAAGGAATCACGTGGACTTGTTTCCAGGTCGAGGGGAAAACATTTTTTTTAATGCAAAAATTGAAAATATGTGTAATATTGGGAAGAATTATTGGACAGCACTGAAGAATCATATTAATACTTAACTTATCTGAACCTACGGCCCTTGATTTTATTGAAAGTATTGTTGAATAGACTTCCTCATCATTCCTCAAGCAAAACCTGAAAACGTTCACATTCTCCATGACATTTTGTGAATAAAAGCTCATAAGATTAGGATCTGCATTATAGTTACTGTTGGAAGAATCTATAAAAGATTGGTTGATAGTATTTAAGTTTAATAAATTTTCAGGTATATTTGTGTCTTTACTTTTACTATAAATGTTTAAATCATTTAAATCCCTCCACATCGCGTTTGGTTTGCGAAAAATGATTCTATTGGGGGTTTAATTATTCGTTCAAATATTTTTGTAATATTGATTGTTAAAGAAATCGGTCTATAGTATGATAAAAGGGAATTATCATCGCTTTTATATAGAGGTTTAATACGGGCAAGCTTAAATTGTGTAGGAAAAGTAACTTTTTCTATAGATAAATTAATTAAGTAAATCAAGGGAAATGCTAGCCTGGTGCCTTTTTAGGGATTTTAGGGATTTCATTTCATACAAATTTCCTTAATATCTTCTTTAGTTTGAACAGTGCCTGTGATTTTATTTATAGTTTTCCAAATGTCAGCAGGACTACCCACATTATTTTAATTTTTGCGAATATAAATCTGTCTGCTCTTCTTATTGTTATGTTTAGAGTATTTCTATATGTAAGAAATGTTTGTTTAGATACATTATCTTGTATTAGTTTATAAAGTTTATACAGCTTATCTCTATCTATGGTCTATGGAGAATAGACTTCATTATGCCATGAGTAATTCATTCTTTTCTTTTAAAAGATTTTATTTTGTGTTTTTAGTGTTTCCACTACTACAATCTACAAGTACCAGTAATAGATCCATGTTGCACATCAGTTATATTGTATCGTATATGAGCTACAAAAATTGTAAATAATTCTGTCACTAACCTTAACAAAAGCATGGTGACGACACGTTTTTAAGGGCAATAAGATTTATTGATTACGGACACGAAACCAAATTCACTCAAAATATTGAGGTAATCCATTGTTACTCTATCCTGTAAAGAAAGATTGATGTTTATGTCTTCTATTATAATATTCGAATCAGCGTTTTCATTGGCCACAGTGAGATGTCTATGTATGAAGATCAAAAACAAAATCCTTATCACTAATAGGTGAGGATCTATAAACACAGTAAGGGCAATTTTTAGATTATTGGTTTTCAACCTGATAATAGTAACTGTGCTGTGCTGAATTTGTTGAATCTCCTATGTGTCTATAATTATCCCCACAATGAATAATATCATACCTCTCTAAAGCATACATGCTCAAGTCTAAAATATTCCATTTCTATCAATATCATTATATTCATGCAAAACATCAGTGTGAATTTCAGTATAGTTGACATTACAAACAAAAGAATCCATTTTTAGGGTTCCGTAGCCAAATGGCAAAAAACCGAACCCTTATAGAGTCGTCATGTCTGTCTGTCCGTATGTCACAGCCACTTTTTTCCTAAAATTTAAGAACTATACTTTTGAAACTTGGTAAGTAAATACTCTGAATTGCCACAATTAACAACAAATTTCTAATATGGCAGAATGGTGCATCGGACTTAATCCCCGAAAATAAAGATCTTCTTTTTTTAGAAATTTCAACTTGAAAAAATATTACACTACAAGATAGAGCCTCACCTTTGATAGAACAATTAGCCTCTTTGATCTCTAGGATTTACTTTCCTTTTTACTGTTGGAGGATTAACTGGAGTAGTCTTAGTTAATTCATCTATTGATATTGTATTACATGATACTTACTATGTAGTTGCTCACTTTCATTATGTTCTTTCTATAGGAGCAGTATTTGCAATTATAGCAGGCATAATTCAATGATTCCCACTATTTACAGGTTTTACTTTAAATAACTTTTACTTAAAAATCCAATTCCTTATCATATATATTGGAGTAAATGTAACATTCTTCCCACAGCATTTTTTAGGGTTAATAGGGATGCCTCGACGATACTCTGATTGCCCAGATAGATATTTACTTTGAAATATTGTTTCATTAATTGGAGTTCTATATTTATTATTTATTTGCTGGGAAGCATTTTCTGTCCAACGAAAAAGAATTTGTCCATTAAGAATATCTTCATCAATTGAATGGCTTCAATTAAGATTTTACACAAAATTAGAAAAAACAAATTTCGGGGTTTCCCATTCTTAAATTTGATACTCATTTTTTTTTCATCAAACCCATACGTGTGGGCTATCTATGGATAGATAGGTCTTCAAAAATGATATTTGGATTTCCAATATCATTATTTTCTAAACTGAATAGTTTGCGCGAAAGGTACTTCCAAAGGGGTAAAATGTAACTTTTGGAATAAGTTAATTATAACACTAAAAAAATATATATATGATTCCAAAAATTGGTTTGACAGGGATCTTGTAAATAGTTTTTTAAAACAACGATCAACGTTACAACGTACTACAAGAACTTTTATATTGTTACTTGGTGCTACGAAACCCTTAAAGGGCGAGTCCAACTCGCACATGGCCGCTTTTTTGTATAACATCAAGATACAAAAAAAAAGTAACAATGAAGTGAATTAAAAAAAAAACCTAAAACTAGATGACGAATTTGTTTGGTCTGTAAGTTTGTACCAGTTTTTTAACTCAAATGAATACTAGTATTGGTCTTGTTCTTTATTTCTTTCTTCTTAGGCATTTTTCCCTTTTCGGGTTTTTCCTTCATCTCTTTTATTTTTTTTTTATTTATAATTTTAGGGATACTCAAAATGTTTTCGGAGTTGCTATTATATTATTTATAAATAGTTTCTCACCTTTAATGAACCAATTTGCTTTGTTTTTCCAAGCTATTGTTAAATGTGGCCGAAGAAGTTTATTAGTCTCTCGCTGTTCTTTCGACTCTTTTTAACTGCCTGCGATACAAATTCTACTGTAATAGCTCTTGAATTAGGACGTCCAATATGGCAAGAATTGCTAATATTCTTCACAGGTCCTTCAGATGGTGTTTCCAGTCCAAATATCACAATGTTGTTCTTCTTTTCCACCCTCTCCAAGAACTTAATTTTATACTTAAGTATAATATTTTCTTCCTCCAACTCATTTATCTTTTTATTCAATCTGGTTTCATTACCTTCAAATTTATTTATAAGTTCTTGCTTACTTTTCACTATTAAAGTTTTTAGAATTTAAATCTCATTGAAAATTGTATTACTATCGTTTTAGTGGTATTAATCATCTATCTATATATCTATATCTATCTATATACATATAATAAAACTGTAGAAATGTATATGTTTGTGCGCGCATCACATGAAAACTACTGATCCTATTCAAATGCTGTTTTCAAAGCCGTATTTGTCTTCTTTCAACTTAACATCTGGTGTATAAAAATTTCTCTCCCATTCCTTAAATGGGGTGGGGTAAGAAATTTTTATACAACAATCACACGCCACGCAAACGACGTTGCGAGTACAACTAGTTTTAAATAAAGTGTATTGCTAGTCTTATTCTAGCATCACTTGAAAGTTTAAATAAATAGTTTTTATTCAACGATAGCGTTTATTGTGTATTAGATTTTATGCACCATTCGAAGCTGCATCCCGATAAAGGTATTATAACCTGTATGGAAAAAGGTCACAACGAAATTGCATCCTTATTAGATAACGTTCTGTTATGAATCGAAGGTACGTGATGACCACATAATTAAGACAAGGTTGCCAATTGTTTGAAAAATTTATTTTATTTATTTATTAAAAAATTTATAAATGATAATAACTCTTAAAATAATCATTCATAATGATAATAATATATAATATACCTATATGTAGTCAAAAATCACTATTTATAAAAATATTAAACACAACAAATATCCAGAATACCTATAAGGTTTTAAAAAAAGTGGATCAATTCGTTAAAAATCTTAAGAAATAACTATTTTATTTATTTATTTATTTACTTATTTATTTATTTATTTATTTATTTATTTATTTATTTATTTATTTATTTACTACTTTACGAAGAATGTATAAAATACAGCTAAATAATATACAAATAAGTCTATCAGTTTTTCGTTCAGAAATTTCTTTTTTATTAAACTACGAGAACCAATTGCCCTGGGTGTTGAAAAAAAAACACTATTTTATTTTTATAGTTGTATTAATTTGAAATTGTAACAACACGTTAAGAAATTGGTTTATATATGTTGGGATGTGCGGAATAAAATGAAGAATTATATTGAGCATGATTAGATTCGCAACAGTTTGTTGTTCTTTCTAGCGACGACGAATGTTTGGCCCAAAAAAATGGAGGAAAATTGGAATTTTCGCCAATGTAATTTCTGTTTCATTTTCGTTCTTTTTGTGTACTCAACAGCTAGACCTAATTGCTGTTTTTTTCGATACCACGACGGTCCTAAGTGAAACCTACAACCCCGAACAACAACTTCTGGAAACGCTTGGTGAATACTTTTGTGAATGGCGGTTTTAAAATCTGTAGTTATGAGTTTCGGCGAAATTGTACCGTTAATTTGAACACATTCTTCTTTAATATATTTGAAGGCATTATAATATGATAAGGAAGTTTTATTGGGAAGAAGACAAAATACTAGAGGTATATAATGGCGATTTTTAAGACCCAGAATGGTGAACAATTGTGTAGAAAATCTAGGACAGTATTCAAATGTACCATCTACATACCAACATGAAGTAGTAGATAAAAATTGTAAATTTGAAAAACTCGAAAAAATAACAATATTATTTTCTTCGTCATTTTTAAGTAGGAAAGATTAATCAGATTCAATTGCAGCATAAAAATCGGATATATTTTTTGGCAGTTTAAATTGGTAATACAGAAGCTCTAGCATTATAACATCGTAATATTGTTATTTTGTCTAATCCACACAATGTCCTTTGTAGTGAAAGTATCAATACCAGTGTTTTTAATTTAACTTCTAATGAGTTTAAGGGGCTTTTCACAAATGTCACATACTACCTTGCTTTTAACTGAATTACATAAAAAAATTCTATTAAAAACATCTGTTTCTAACTTTTCATGATTATGGTCCAAAACCGATTTTACTACTACATCTTCAGCACTTTAAGTTTTTACAAAAGCCTTACATGTTCGTTTGCTGCACTGCCACCTTTTCACTGTGTTTTTAACTAACATTTTATGAAAACTAAAACAATATCCGTCAATTACTAACATGAATTTTCCTTTTTCACTATTACAAAACGTTACTTTTATTATAACTGGTACTTGTCTTAACACTTACAAATGTTTACTGAAGAAACGATCGATGAAATAATAAATCCAACCAGGTAAAATGTCAACTTAATAAAATATTTGAAATAATTAGAAACACAGCCAACCAGGGGATAATCTTCTTGTTATAGATTACTAGATATAGTAGTATCGTAATATTAGATTGCCCTGATAGAGTCTCATTAGGAAAAAACTCATTTCTAATTTCATGGAATATTTGTTAAAGCATCATCAAAAGAAATTACAAATAACGAGAATATAATCTTTATTTAGGGAACAACAAATTTATAATATCAATTTCGAAAAAAATATTGTTTGTGAAGTTTCCAAATTCTCATTATTATGCTTGCAGGTTGGCAACACTGTGTATCTATTGTAACGGGATAACCGTAAAGGAAGGGACCTTAATTTGAAAGATTGTTGTTGACAGTTGATTTTTAGAAGTTTGTAAAAAAATCAACTGACCATTTTAAATAATGTTTCTAGAAAATTCTAGAAACTTCTAAACACACTGACTAGATTAAATAATGTTATATATAAGGGGATGCATGGGCAGTTAACGTCAGTTCGAGTCAAGTGTTCAGAAGAGTTCATTGTATTGTCAAGTAGTTAGACGTTATCCAGCAGAGTTCAGTGTATCTTAACAATTTTGTAAATAAATTGTGTAAAAAGCCCCCATACGTGTTTCAAATTGGTGTCAGGTGTGGGGTGAAGATATAAGAATGCCTGGAAAAAAGATAAATGAACTATTGGTGGCTGAGCTCAGAAGAGAGCTTGAAGAATTAGAGTTGGAAACTACTGGAAGCAAATCCGTATTGTTGAGAAGGCTCCGTGAGTACTACGTAAATAATAATTTGGACCCTGACGCTGTGGAATTCGAAGACCCAAATCAAAAAGTGAATTCTGAACTAGCCCAACAACTTTCTCAGCAATCGCAACAACTTTCCCGGCTGCAAGAGGAGCTATCCAGTCAGATGAAGAGCCAGCGCGAAGATATGTCCCAGCTGTCCCAACGAATGACGAGCCAACAAGAAGAACAAACTCAACAACTTTCCCGGCTGCAAGAAGACCAAGCTCAATAACTTTCCCGGCTGCAAGAAGACCAAGCTCAACAACTTTCCCGGCTGCAAGAGGAGCTATCAGGACGCATGACGAGCCAGCAAGAGGAGCTATTCAGTCAGATAAGAAGCGGCCGCGAAGAGGTGTCCCAGCTATCACAACGGATGTCTACCCTACCAGAAGAGTTATCCAGTTCCTTCTCCCAGCAAATATCACATCTTCGTGACGAGCAAAATCAGCAAGTTGCCAACTTGAATCAGCAAGTAGACAACTTGAATCAGCAAGTGGACAACATGAATCAGCAAGTGACCAACATGCAAGACGAGCAAAACCAGATCAACCAGCAAGTGCAGTCCGAGATAAGGAAGCTTCAACAAGAACAGGAAGCTAGCCACCGAAACCAAACCATCCACCACGGCGACGGAGATGCAAGAAGGATGGAAACCTGCCACGCAGACGTCGAACGACAAAGAAGCGAGGAGACGACCCATGTACGAACGACGATGAAACCCCCGACCTTCGACGGGAAGACTTCCTGGCCAAATTACCTGAAACAATTCGACGCAGCGGCCAGAGCTAATGGATGGTCATCCCAGGAGAAAGCATTGTCCCTAACCGTAGCTCTGCGAGGCGAAGCTTTAGACGTCTTGCAATCATTGACGCCGGATGAAGCTGACAACTTCGAGTTATTGGTGAATCGTCTAGAGATGCGTTATGGTCAAACTCATCTACAACCGGTGTACCGAATGCAGTTAAAGAGCCGAAAACAGAAAAATGAAGAAACTATCCAGGAATTTGAAGCGGATGTAGCAAGAATGGTACGACTTGCGTATTCAAATGCAGCGGAGGATTTCCTGGAGTGCCTAGCAGTCCAAACCTTCACCGATGGTCTTCGAGACGTCGAGTTGCAGCGCGCTGTACGGTTGGCGCGGCCGAAGACTCTTGTGGACGCCTTGACCATTGCCCTGGAGTTTAAGCCGGCGACGGAGGCCTCACGTGGAGTTGCTCGACTAAGGGAAATCACCGGTGACTACGACCATACCGTTCATTCCGTTAGCGACGTTGAAGCGGTAGTAGAGAGATTAATGAAGTTATCTCCAAAAAGAAGGCGCCCAGTGAGATGCTGGAACTGCGGAGAACTAGGCCATATAAGAAATACTTGCCCCCAAAAAGAAAAATCTTCTGCTGAAGTACCCCAGCAGCAGGAAAACTTTAAACGGGTCGACTCCTGGAGGGCGACTTCGACCCCAAACATTCCCGAAGTCCCTCACACCATTAAATTGGCAACTCTGCGACATCACGTGGACAGCTTATATGTAGATGGCCTCCTTGATGGGAAGAATATTAGCATGCTGGTAGACACTGGAGCTACAAAAACTATCGTCCGACCAACCATCATTATGCGAAATAAGATGTTGCCTACCAGTTGGAGACTGCGTACCGCTACCGGAGATTCTGCTAGAGTCTACGGTGAGATACAGGTGACGCTACAGTTTGGTTCAACCTCTCTTGTTCACTCAGTGCTGGTGGCTGACGTTGATAAAGATGTTGTTCTGGGCATGGATGTTATGCTCCACTGTGGTTTTCATTTGGATCTTCGCCAACGTATCCTTCGTACTGGTAATGAAGAAATATTCCTGCACCGAAAACAAGTTGACAATGCCTCGATTAAGCTAATCGATGATATCGAACTTCCGGCAAGCTGCGAATGTGTCGTCACAGCGCGGTTGGATGGACTGGAGCCAGATGGTGCCCCAGCCATGATAGAGCCGAAGAACCATGACCATGAATTGGGAAAAGGACTCCTTGTGGGTAAGACTCTTGTTAGATCCGCCAAAGAGGTACCCATCCGAGTTATCAACTTGAACGATCATCCAGTTCTTCTCCGAAAGGACACGGAAATGGGAAGTTTAGAACCGGTAATGGCCATAATTCACAAGATAAATGTTACGGAAACAGATGAGACCAACGAAATTGAACAATTAATGACAAAATTAGACCCCTCTTTGTCAAAATTAGAAAAGAAACAGGTAAGAGATCTACTTTACCGTTATAAACCTGTATTTGGTTCTAAAAGTAAACTGGGAAGAACTGATGTTGTACAACATAGAATTGACACTGGTGATGCACGTCCGATTCGACAGGTACCCCGAAGGATGCCTCAAGTTAAAAAGGAAGAAGCAGACAGAGCCCTTAAAGAAATGATTCAAAATGGCATAGTCGAACCATCCAGTAGTCCGTGGGCTTCTCCTGTGGTATTAGTGAGAAAGAAAGACGGATCAATGCGGTTTTGTGTCGACTATCGAAAGCTAAATGATGTCACTAAGAAGGACAGTTATCCTCTGCCAAGGATTGATGATGCCCTCGACGCTTTGGCGGGTTCTACTCTGTTTTCTACCTTGGACCTTAAAAGCGGATACTGGCAAGTTAAAATGAATCCTGCAGACAAAGAAAAGACTGCCTTTACCAGTGGATCAGGGTTATGGCAATTCACGGTCCTTCCATTTGGCCTCTGTAATGCTCCTGCGACGTTTGAACGACTAATGGAGAACATCCTGCGGGGTTTGTCATGGGAAACTTGTCTAGCTTATCTAGACGACATCATCATAATGGGTAAGACCTTTAAGGAACATTTATCTAACCTGGAAGAAGTTTTTAAAAGATTACAGAACGCTAATCTAACATTGAATGTTAAGAAATGCCACTTGTTCCAGAGACAGGTCAACTATTTAGGACATAACGTAAGCAAGGATGGCGTTGCTGTTGACCCCGCTAAGATACAAGCCGTTCAGGAATGGCCAATCCCTATCGACAAACATCAGCTCCGGAGTTTCTTGGGTCTTTGTTCCTATTACCGACGATATGTCAAGAATTTTGGAGACATCGCCAAACCCTTGACACGTTTGACAGAACAAGATAAGTCCTTCTGTTGGGATCAGGAATGTCAAAAGGCGTTTGAAATATTGAAGAAACAGCTTACGTCAGCACCTGTTCTTGCTTATCCACTTCCTGATGGTAAGCTTATTCTGGACACCGACGCCAGCAATGTGGGAATTGGAGCCGTCTTGTCACAGCTACAAGACGGTAAGGAAAGAGTGGTTGGTTACTTCAGCAAAACTTTATCGAAAGCTGAAAAGAACTACTGTGTAACTCGGAGGGAACTGTTAGCAGTTGTAAAATCCGTCGAACACTTTTATAAATATCTGTATGGCAGAAAATTCCTGATCAGAACAGACCATGCTAGTTTAAAGTGGCTACTTAGTTTTAGGAACCCAGAAGGACAGATAGCAAGATGGCTCGAAAAACTGCAGGAATATGATGTTGAAATCGAGCACAGACCTGGAACCAGACATCGTAATGCTGATGCACTTTCCAGAAGACCATGTCGACCTGATTGCCCCCATTGTACCCGTATGGAGCAGAACGAGGAAAAACTTGCCTTAGTTAAGGTTGTGCCAGAAGACGAGAGCTCTATGCTGGAAGAGCAACAAGAAAACGATCCCGTTCTGAGAAAGATTAGGGAGTGGAAGAGAATGGACCGTCGTCCGTTGTGGAGAGAGATATCCTCATCCTCTCCTGCTTTAAAAGCATACTGGTCCCAATGGAACTCTTTAATTTTGGACGGAGGGCTCGTTAAAAGACTTGTAGAAAATTCCGAGGGCACAGAAACAAGGAAACAAATAGTGGTCCCAAGAAACGCTGTACCGGAAATTTTAAAACAGATGCATAATGATAGTTCTGGAGGACATCTGGGTATCACGAAAACGCTGCAAAAGATCCGAGATAGATTTTACTGGGTAAATTGCACTAATGATGTTAAAGATTGGTGTCGTAAATGCACTACATGTGCTGCCAGTAACGGTCCGCACCGAAAACCGAAGGCGGAAATGCAGCAATACCTGGTTGGAAGTCCTTTTGAAAGAATCGCAGTCGATGTATTGGGGCCACTTCCACAGACCGATGTAGGAAACAAGTACATTTTTGTTGTAATGGACTACTTCACTAAATGGGTTGAAGCATATGCAGTTCCCAATCAGGAAGCTACCACTTTAGCAGATATATTGGTTGAAGAATTCGTAAGCCGATTTGGGGTACCATTAGAATTACATTCAGACCAAGGAAGAAATTTTGAGAGCAAGCTGTTTCAAGAAGTTTGCCAAAGATTAGGCATCCACAAAACGAGAACCACAGCGATGCACCCTCAGTCTGATGGAATGGTGGAACGAATGAACCGGACTATAACCAACTATCTGTCAAAAGTGGTGTCAGATTGTCAGAGGGATTGGGATCGACATATTCCACTATTTCTAATGGCAATTCGATCGGCCATCAACGAATCAACTGGCCAAACGCCTGCGAAGGTCCTGTTCGGTAGAGAAATGAGGCTACCATGTGACTTGGTGTTTGGTTGTAAACCCGGTGAAGAAATGGCACGTGAACAATATGTCACCGACCTTCAGAATCGAATGGAAAATATACACAACCTGGTGCGTGGAAAACTACAATTATCTAGTGATCGGATGAAGAGGTACTATGACACACGGACAATGGAAAAGAGTTACCAAGTTGGAGATTTAGTTTGGCTCTATAACCCCCGACGGCGTCGAGGTATTTGTCCCAAATTAAAAAAGAACTGGGAAGGTCCTTACACCATCAAGAAGAAGATTAACGATGTCGTTTATCGGATCGTGAAAATTCCCAGAGGGAAACCCGTCGTGGTCCGTCATGATCGTTTGGCGCCTTACCAGGGAAACCACAGTGGAGATGCGCAGCAACTCCAAGAAGATGGTTTGGCTGGCTCAAGGAGTGTGCGGGACTCCGATGTAGGAAATAACATTCCAGGAGGAATGAATCTAAGGAGGGGGCAGTGTAACGGGATAACCGTAAAGGAAGGGACCTTAATTTGAAAGATTGTTGTTGACAGTTGATTTTTAGAAGTTTGTAAAAAAATCAACTGACCATTTTAAATAATGTTTCTAGAAAATTCTAGAAACTTCTAAACACACTGACTAGATTAAATAATGTTATATATAAGGGGATGCATGGGCAGTTAACGTCAGTTCGAGTCAAGTGTTCAGAAGAGTTCATTGTATTGTCAAGTAGTTAGACGTTATCCAGCAGAGTTCAGTGTATCTTAACAATTTTGTAAATAAATTGTGTAAAAAGCCCCCATACGTGTTTCACTATATTTATTATATACCGCGATTTTACCCTATGTCAGAAATTTAACTCGAGGATGCAATTTCGAAAGACTGGATTTTATCGTATTAATGGATTTTATTAGTCGAGGAAATAAAGCAAAATTTGTAAAGTAAGATGAATCAGAATACGGTTTTTACATATGTAACGTAATGTTTTTGCTGATTTAATCCCATACAATTTTTTAACGCAGGGTGCGCAAATAGAAGTATAACTTTAAAATCGTTAAATGAGACATCTGTGTTAGGCGGTACGAAGTTCGCCGGGTCAGCTAGTTTTTAATTAATTGAGATTAATGTTATAGAGGGAAAAAAATAAAACATGTAAAAAACTTATTTATTTAAATTATACATTTAACAATAAGAAACAGTTTAACAAACTATATACAACTGTGTGGGGGTACCTAATATTAACAATTAAATTATTTAAAATATATTTCAAAATTACCCATCATTTTATTCGATCTTAATAATTTGTGTTAGCTATCATAAATTTCAGAAAAAATATTGTTTTAAAGTAGAATAAAATACCATATGTGTTTTTAAATACAATAAAATATACACATATTTTTTTATTTATATACAATACATATAAATGTATTAAATGACTATGTAGGGGGCAGATCTCCCTTTTTGGAGTATTTTTTTAATACCCCATATATATGTATAATAATATATTTTTATAATTTATACTTAATATTATTATTATTTTTATTTGTGTCTAAAGATACAAATAATCCTACAATATTGACTTTTTTAAAATATATAATATTATTTATTAATTTCCATATTATATTATATCATAATTAATTAATTTTATTTTATTTATCGAAAAACTAATTAATATCGTTTAAATAATTTCAAAATAAACACTATAAGGTTAAGCAAACAGATATGCACTCTATTCGCTATGTGCACGTAACCACGTGACCCACGTCGACTGATCTTAGCGCTCGCGGCGGATCTAACGCGAAATTCAACTGCAGGACCAATTTACATATGATTGTATGTGTTTTTATTAACAAATATGGGTCATAGTGTTTGTTGCATTCCTTTTGTCCAAATAACGGTAAAAATACTAAAAGCACATTTTTTACATTCCCTACGAAAATAAAAAGACCAGAAGAACGTCAAAAATAGATATCTGAAGTAACAATACAAAAGTAAGTATAACCTTTATATATACCTAAATATGTAAATTTTGATACAGGTGATATCAGACTGAATTATACAACAAACATGTGGATAAATGTAGTAAAAACAAATGCTAAAATATTTTTTTAGTGGTGAGAAATCTTCTTGGTCACCAACACCCATCTATATAATTTGTAGCGATTATTTTATTGGAAACAAATAATCTGTTCTACCAAATAGTCCAGCTTATGTGCCAACATTTTTTTCAAAACAGTTATTGTGTCACACAGCAAATGCTATTCAAGTTCTCAACAGGTACAAAGTTTCTACATATTGATGGTAATGCTTTTAATTATTAAATTAGTACTATAAAAAATATTTTATTGCTGGTATAATTGTTATTTGAAGAGTTGCATAGATTCATCCCAGTCAACAAGTACTTAGGTTTCTTCCACAGAACAATCTACTAATACTAAGGGGACCCTTATTGCGAAGTAACTAACGATGAATTCATTGACAACGAAGAATATTGTGAAAGAAGAGCAAATTCTTGTTTAGAAAAAGCTTCTCAAGCTTACATAATCGATGAAAACAACGAAAATCAGATGTTTTTTTAGAGAATCTTCTTTTTGCTTTATTTATAAATCTCTTGAAAGTGAAAAGTGTGATCTCCAGACCCGAACAAATATAGTGGTTCCATAAAAAGTGTTATAAAAACTTAAAATAGGTATATAAATGAAAAGTATGTTACAATTGAAAAAACTTTTAGAGATATATTTGTTGGAACAGACATAAAAAGTATTTAAATAAATATAATTTTTTTAAACATTTATTATATCTTATTTACACTTTTTAGAAATTAAAAAGATTTTTTTTATATATTATACCTACTGTGTATAACCTTACATTCTAATAATTTTAAGGGATTAAATAATCTTAATGCTTACTTTTTCACCCCGTAATGAAATAAGATACGAAGATGGTCAGAAAAATATTTAAAAACACTATGAAATATTTTAAAAATTTAATTAAATTTCATTTTAAATTTTTTTTCTATTTAAACCCTACGTTAGCGGTCTTGCAGTTGAGCTTTGTGATTTGGCCGCAAGAAGCCTCTAGTGTCGTGCGCATAGCCAATAGGAAAATATTCCAAAGAATATTTTTTTTGAAAAGAAGATTGTAAAGAATTAATATCAATGATTTAAAAATACGATAAAAGAATTTAATCAAATGTTTTGTTGTATAGATACACACACTAAAAAAGTCTAAGAAGCACCACTATTATTCCATTTTTGGCAATAAAAACTCTTTTTTGTAAATACATACCATTCGATTTTAAAACTTTTTCTCTACAAATTAAGTTACCTGTATTCAAATGATAAGTGCTGTAAATATGATTGAGACTGGTCTTTCACCAGCTGATATTGGACGTCAATTGATGTATCTTAGATGGGGATTTTGCGATTGTGGTATCTATAGAACCAATGAAGCTCGCCAAAGTGTAACTACTTCTTAACAGACAAGCACTACTGACCTTGAACAGATCACGTATCACTTCAAGTTTAGTACTAGAATGACACCAAACTCTAACTGAGACCAGACAGAATAACGTGGTCACTGTGAGCTGGAAGGACATGGGAACTCTAAAGGTAACCGCATTGCGGACAATTTAGCAAGGAAGTCTGCGGGCTGCCCTCACCCATCTACCAAGCTAACAATGTCCGCTGTCGTGGACCTTCTCAAATAGCACTCTCACCAACACTTTATATAGTGCTGGAATGAAACAAAGAACTGTAGACTGGCCAGAGAATTACTATCTCATCCTGGCGAGAAAACAGTAAGAAAATTTAAGGCATTGACCAGACCAAATCTCCGAAGAGCTGTAGTAATCTTAACAGGTCACTGCCAACTGCGACAACATTTCTTTAGGATGAAATTAGCTGAATCGCCGCTATGCAGAAGTTGCGAACAACAAGAGGAAACAGTAGAGCATATAATGTATGACTGCTCTGCTTTTTCTGAAATCAGAAGATCCGTGTTGGGCGGGTACTGGCTTACACCAGCTGATGTCAGGGAGATCCCTATCGGGAGCTTTGTCACCTACTTTAAAACTCTTATCTTAATGAGGGTTAACGACGACTGGTTATCGCTTTCATTGTATTATATAACCTGGTTTTCATCTGAAAACTGCAAGTGAAATTTGTATAGCCTTTACAAATATTCACAATACTTTATATGACCAAGCTTTGAAAAACGAATAACATAAAGCTGGCTGCACCTCAGATGTTCATTAAATTTCTTATATTACGTCATGAAAATAGTGTGGACTAAGATTACGATGCGCACAACAACATCTGCATTGCGAATAGTAAGTCTGAAGTTCTGTGTCACTCACAGATGAAGCTGGGTTTCGTCTTTACCCTAAATCAAGTAGAATACGAATTTTGAGAAAAGCTGGTCGACAAGAAAGACACGCACAGGAATGAGCATCTAACTGTACGTGAAATTTCTGAAGTCGCTCGTGACAAATATCCATAATACTTTATATGACCAAACTTTGAGGAATAAATAACATGAAGCTGGCCTGCACGTCAGATGTTTATTGAGGTTTCCATGTTACGTCATGAAAATCGTATAGACTAAGATTAAAATGCGCACAACAACATATGCATTGGTGCTTACAAGAATGAAGTTCTGTGCCATTCACAGATGAAGCAGATTGATTTTTGTCTCTACCCTAAATTTGGAGAGGAGGTGATGGGCAAGAAAGTCTTAGACACGTACAAGGTGTTAATTTCTATAATGGTCTACAAGTTATCATGTCAACTGGAATAATTATTCGTCATGGAGCTGTTACCGTTTTTCTGGAAAGCACAATATATTGATCGCGTCTAAGAAACTATTGTACTTCCATATTTCGATTACAATATTCATTACTGGCATTAGGCATTATAACGATATTTCACTTTTTAAAATTCAATTACAATTAATGTTTATATGAGAAAAAAATTGTGTTCCCTAGACATTTTTTGACATATGTATTTCCATAGTGTGAAAAATATATATTATTTGTAAAAAAAAAATATATTTTAATTTATTCTGTATTAATTTTTGGAAGCATAACTTTCTTTTGGTAGATTACGCACAACGCTTGCTGGATTTCTGAGATGTATGAACTCCGAAACTGTGAAAAAACGACCCGAACGAGTAGTAATTTTGCAGTTTAGGACCGAGAACTTGACGTTGATTGCACACCCAAATCACTGTTGCTTTTTTAAATATTTTCATGCGTATAATTTGTTAAACAATACTTGAAAATATTAAAAAAGCTATGCTTCCTCTCATCGGTCATTTCCGGAGTGCAACATTCTTTTTATTGATTGATTTTGGATAAGTATGTAAAAACCTTCGTTAAAATTAAAACAAATAATATCTCATAAAATTGTACGCTAATATTTTTAATTGTAACCTAAGAAAAAGAAAGAGATACTAAAATCTGAGAAGAAACCTGTAAGAATAATAACGTAAAAACAAAAGAAAAATATTAAAACAGATAAACATAAAGTAAAAGAAAGGTAATATTAGAAACCTGTAACAAAATTTAAGCTTAAGAATCTCACCAATTACTTCACCTTTGTATTCTAATAAATTTAGACCTTAAAACAAGCACTTTAAATTGGAAATATTACACTACTTACAAATTTTTAAACCACATCAATTGAAACCGTTATCATTAGATATATATGATGTCATTGTATCATAAAACCGAAAATTATTTAAAGCAAACTCCAAAACACGCTGTTTTGCAGTCGAACATTTTTAGAACCAACCAATGACGTCATGTCTACAAATATTATCAACTGTCATTTTTATTTATCTACTTTGACAGTTATTGAAAAGGCAGATATCATTTTTAATTTGGTACATTGACATTTATTTCATAAATGACAAATGTCATCCAACTATTAAATGTCATTTTTCTTTTATACCTCAAGGTCCAATTGTCTGGGAGTGACGTCATTGTGACGTAAATGCAAGTGGAACCAATGAGAGGTTCGATTGACTGCTAGCTACAATGTTAACTTAGAAAGATTTACTATCTTTGTCTTATTAATACGCAATAGAAAGAGATACTTTTAAGAAAAATGTGAAGTATCACTAGCGCACTTAATAATGTTCTCCCGTTTTGTCATTTTTCTTAAAAGTATCGCTTTCTATTGCACGTTAATAAGACAAAGATAGTAAATCTTTCTAAGTTAAACATGTCAACTAGCGTTCATTTGTTTCTCGCATTGCATTTACGTCACAATGACGTCACTCCCAGACAATTGGGGTTCGAGATATAGTACTTTGACATTTATTCTATAAAGGATACCATCCAACTGTCAGATCTTATTTTTTGATTTTAACATTTACACATTTATTCCATAAAAAATGACTTTGTGCGTACAGATGTCTTTCAACTGTTTTACTTTGGCATTTATTTTATAAATGTTACAATCTGTATCCGCGCTCCCTGGTGTGAAATGTGTCAATCACTGTCAACTGTACTCCTGTCAGCTATTTTAGTTTAACACTTTTAATTTTCCTAACTAAGTTTTTTAACTAATATTTATTTTATTATAGAGAGAACTAAAGTGCATATGTTTTATAAGAATAAACTTTTTCAATTAGCAAATGTACGATAATTGAATTTATCAAATTGTAAACAATATTTTGTAATTTCTAACATCATAATCTTTCACAGACTAAGTTACCGACAGAATAGAAAACCAAAATTATGACTCCGGAGCCAGGCGATGGACAAGTAGAAGAATTCAATGAATATATATACCTAGGCCAATAGGTAAAGAAAACCAAACATCCGAAATAACTAGACGAATCCGACTTACATGGACAGCCGTAGGAAAGTTAAACAATACGCTTAAAAATCCCAAGATCCCTATCAACCTAAAAAACAAAGTCTTCAACGCATGCATTCTTCCAGTTATTAAAACCATAACCCTCACCGTTAACAGTGCCAACAAATTGAATAACTCAAAAAGCAATTGAGAGAAGTGCCAACAAATTAAGAATAACTCAAAGAGCAATTGAAAAAGAGTATGCTGGGAGTAAGCAAAAGAGAACATATTAAAAATGAGGATATCAGAAAGAAGAGAAAGGTGGATGATGTCATAGAATATAATGCTCGTCAGAAACGAAAGATGGACAAAACGAATTGTGCAATGGAGACCTACGGAAACCAAACGAAGTGTAGGACGTCCACAAAGGCGATGGATAGATGACATAAGAGAGAGTGTGGGGAGAAAGTGGTTTCAAAGGACCGGATAGAATGGAAATGACAAGGGCAGACCTAGTCTAGGAGTGAATGCAAAAAGGTTGTTGAAGAGAGAGAGAGAGAGAGAGAGAGAGAGAATCTTTCACATTGGAATAAAATCTTTTAAGATTTTTACTATCGAGTATCTGAAAATGTAATTAGATCAAATACTTACTTCAAGTTTAAATAAAATTTAAATTTATTAAAAAATTATAGACGATTTTCATATCAGCACTACCTAGCTAAATATGTAAAGCTTGCTGTGAAATGTCAATTTGTCAAATGTTCCACAACGTCAGTAGTTTTTTACTTACTCGCAACTGAAGTTAATTTTTCAGATAGTAAATGTATGATACATACGTCAATTGTCATTAATATTGACATATGTCAGGTACTGAATGAATAAGTTTAATACGTACATAGATTGTCATTGGTAGTAACATATGTCAAGTACTATATAGGTCTTTTCTAACATTTTTTTGTAAATTTGTATATAAAAAGATATAAAATAAGAACAGATTAATGATGTTTGGTGTTTTAAAGAAAGTTACCATTAGTTATTTTCATAAAACAGACCTTTTGTAGAGTTTGGTTTGATTTATAGTTTTGAAATCAATTAAAATTAATGATAGTGTTCAGTTACATACTTATTGACAATATTTAGAATAAATGTATAAATTGAAATAAAAAATTCTCCCGCATAATTTCGTACAAACAAATTTTTTCTAAAGTAGCGGGCTTAAAAAAAGTTAACAGTCATGTTAAATGACGTCACATTAAACCGCTGTATAAGTATTGAAGTAGCGTACTTGACATATGTCATCACTAATGTCAAAAGACGTCAAATCCTTCGTATTCATTAATAACAATTACTTACGATAATAATGGTAACCACTTTTGTACGTAGTAATATTTTAATAAACAACATCGATATATAACAATACAAACCGTTGAAAAATTGTAAAATAATAATAAAAATATTTCAATGATTGCTATAAAAATTCAAACGTATTAACACTCTTAGGAATTTAACAGTTCGGTAATTTTTTTTCTTCCTCTAACAACTTCTTTTTATTATTACTCAAGTGGTAACTACTTCAGGCTCTTCTAATTTTAACAATATAAGTTTACAAGACATCGAGACCCCAACAACGAAAAAAAAAATCCTAAGCGAGTTAATCCATTTGAAATAAAAATAATAATTTCATAACTAGAATGATCTACCTAATAAGCTTAAATATAGGCTTATAAACTATTTCATTCGATTCAATACATAATCTGCTGCTACAATTAATCCTTTCTGGTAAGGACTTTCCGCTATGAGATTTGCTAACCTCACAGCTTCCTGACAGTGTTGTCGTGCTAGAAATTGTGTTTGTTGAAGACCTTTGGATTTGTGCACTAAATCGAATGCTTTTTCTACATCTCCTTGTTCTTGAAATCGTCGCATTATCATCGGATTTAATTCTGGATACTGAAAATATAAACAAATCTTTGGTTCAGTCTTATCATTATAAAGAACATTAAAAAAAAACAATGTAAACGAGTGAATACCTTAAAATAAAGTAAGTGGATTATAAGGATCCTTATTAGTAAAAATATCTGGTTAAAGGAAAAAGAGAATCACAGAAACCACTTTTCTCGCTAGGTACTGATTGGCTAATTCACAGGGAATCACACAATCAGAAGACAAGAATGAGGCACACTCTATAGTATTAGCTTCATGGGAAATATTTTCAAGAGGACTAACAATAATATGATCTTAAACACCTATATTTCTGTGTCTACAAACTCTTTGAAAAAAATTGTTAACTAGATTTAACCGAATCTTATAAAAAACTTTTCCAATTTAAAGTTCTATTAGAAAATTTAACAACTGCTTTGGTAATAGTTATATTATCGATCTTCACCTAGAAGCTGCCATTTCATTTTTTCACTCTGGTTAACAAGTGCTGGTCGTGATTGTATCATCAAGAAAAATTTATTAAAATCATTTAAAAACACTGGAAGGCAAGATAACATCTGTTAAAAGCTTCTGGCAATAAAATTCTACTAAATATACTAAAAGGCGAGATAATTGTTATATTAAAGCTGTTTACCTTTTCACATGCAAACAATACTGGAGCTGTTGCTAAGCCTAACTTCAAATCGGCTGCTGTGGGTTTTCCCATGGCTTCTGCAGAGGAAACGAAGTCCAAAAGATCGTCTACTAGTTGGAAAGCTAATCCTAAATTCCTACCATACTGATATGATATTTCAGTGATTTTTTCATCACCTTCAGCTAGTATTGCAACCTAAAAAAATGGTATTTGATAGTTTTGATTAGTAGATATTGGTAACTTTTGGTAACATACCGATTTTAGTGAATTAGCTATCAATGAGGCAGTTTTCCTATAGGTTTTTTGGAGATAGTGAGCAAATCTTTCATTTTCTGTTTCTTTAGAACCCAATTGCATAAATTCACCTTGGACTAGATCGGATACAACCTTAAAAAATTATAAATAATGGAATTAATTCTGATTAAAACAGAAAATTATCTAGAGGGTTTAATAAATGTAATACACACGGAATGTAATAATAGTAATAGAAAAATGAGAATCCATAAAATTACAACACAGAAGAATAAATTGATTCATTAGCTCATTTTAAGAATTTTTTTGTAGTCTTACTGAATAAGAATTTTAACGACTTATTATAAAAATGCACTTACTTGGCTAAGAACTGATGTAACTTCATTGTTTCTTAACTTGGCTATCATAATGGATGCTACTGCTAATATAAAATCACCTGCCATTGTTACCTATAAAAAATATTCAATTTTTTATTTTTTAAAAATCGATCTAAATGAATACTTCCAAAGTAGAAGATGTTAACGAAGGATGGTTTACTTGGTAATTATATAAAATGGTAATGGTCTTGTTTTTTACTATTTTCTTTAAAAACAATCCTAAAGTATTTTTCTTTATAACCTGATCGAACATTCGACTCCCTTACCGAAAGTCCGTATTTTTACAAAATACAATAATTCTCGAAGTTAGCTCTGCGCATTGGCTATGCTATGAATTTTCAACCGCAGATGAAGAAAACTAGTATACGTACATTACTCAGGACAAAAATCGATCACCTTTTTATCGATGTCCATTAAAAAAAATAAGCTAGGACACTTTGAAAATGGTGATTGCTTTTGTATTTAAAAAATCACAAATACTGATCGTTTATATTAATTTTTTTTAAATTTTGAAAATAAGAAAAAAAGGTTCACACGAAGATAATTTTGGTGGAAACGGAGGCTGAGGCGTGATTATCTTGTTTTTAGCCAAATAATTACAAATTAACAATGATGTCCAAGTGATGGCAACAACCATGAATAGTATTTCTACAAATCCGAGCGTTTTCCTCTTATTTTTTTACGCAACCGGCATATAACTTGAAGGTAATATTCTGACAATGAAATTTTTCAGGTAGAAATTCCTAATCCTACACATTTTTTCTACCATTTGTTCATGTCACCCACTCCGGGATCTTAGTACCCTCTACGAGTTTTTACAGGTTTAAAGGATGGGTGCCATATGTTTGTGGAGGCACTTTAAAGTCTCCAAAAATTGACTCTTATGCGATCCAGCGCCTCGCAATGTTACAGTATGTTTTTGACTATTTCAGGTTCACTGCAGCATAATTTGCAGGCTGGGTCTCCATTAAACAGTCTGCTCTGTACTTGTCCAGAGATCTGTTCCAGTGTTGGTTGTGTTTTCTACGGATCTAAGCTTTCGTTCGGTCCGTAGTTTTTGGTACCTCTAGAGCTGATTCTCCGTAGAATATTGTAACTGGTCATTTTTTTGCAATTTTATCACTTGTTCATTGCCTTGTATTCCTATATGTCCTTGCATCCAAACTAGTTTGACACTATTATTGTTCCGCCAGATTATCGAGGTCTACACTGCATTCTTGTAATAGACTGGAGAGCATTTAAGGAGTCTGTGAAGGATCAATAGCCGTGTGACTATAAGGGCGTATGTTAATCCGCTTAGATCTGTAAGTATTATGTATTTCAAGATTCCATATACTTCTGTTTGAAATGCAGATGTATATGATTGCATATAGAATTTTTTACGTTTCCGTCACTACTGTAAATTTCTGCTCCTGAACCCCAGTTTTAGATTCGTCTGAGTATAATGTGTAGCCCTGAGTCTGGAGCTGAGTGCTCCCATTTTCCATTTCTTTACTTTGATGTATTGTTACCTGGAATGTCTTTTTAGGCAGGTATTTGGAAACGAAGCGGTCTAATTTCTTCACCTATATTCTGCTTTATTATAACAATAAATACGTTGTGTATTTTCTAATTTAAAATTATTTCTAACAAATTATATTTTTG
The DNA here is from genome assembly GCA_964028335.1 of Altica lythri. Taxonomy (NCBI): domain Eukaryota; kingdom Metazoa; phylum Arthropoda; class Insecta; order Coleoptera; family Chrysomelidae; genus Altica; species Altica lythri. Next base: position 30,380,215 of record OZ034809.1, on the reverse strand, counting down.
TCATAAACATTTGCTTTCACTAATATAGTGAAGCGATTTTATTGTATAATATATGGATATTTGACGTTATACAACGATTAAATGGTCGTTTAAGTTGCCACTTTGATCTTCCATAACATCCTGGTCGATTGCTTTTTCTATACCATAGCATTATTTTGATTTTTATATAATTTAATTCGCCCGTAACACCGCTCGTTGTTACGTGTATATGTCCAGCAGGTGTTTTGTCGACTGTAACACTTTCTGGTGTTAGGAGTGGCGATTTCTTTAAATATTTTTATTATTATTAAAGGTTGAATGTGTTTTAAATTTTAATAAATTGTTTAAATTTCGATATTTATTAATAATGGGTCTTGTATGTGTTATAAATTTAAATATAATGTCAAGATTTCAATATTTATAAATATTGTGTAAGTTTGGCCAACAAAATTTATGAATTTATTCAAGTTTTTTTCACGATACCGTTCATATTATACTTAAATTAAAATTAACGAAATTGTTTGACGAAAAACAGGTTGACGAACCTTCAACAATTTTAGTAATTTAATGTAGCTATTGTATTTGTCAACTTTTACAAAACTAACAACGAAAACTCTCACACAACCAATCAATAAAATATTTATAAGAAAAAAAACAGAAACGTGGAACAAAAATTGACAGTAACCTAACTTTTTTTGCCCTCTAAGGTTAACACTCATTAATTTACGATAATATTGAAACACTTATGGGGACTTTAACACAATTTTATTAACAAAATTGTTAAGATACACAGAACTCTGCTGGATAACGTCTAAACTGCTTGACAATACAATAAACTCTTGTGAATATTTGAACTTAAACTTGAACTGACGTTAACTGCCCATACATCCCCTTATATACAACTTTATTTAATCTAGTCAGTGTGTTTAGATCTTTCTAGAATTTTCTAGAAACATTATTTAATCTAGTCAGTGTTTTTAGAAGTTTCTAAAAATCAACTGTCAATAACAATCTTTCAAATTAAGGTCCCTTCCTTTACGGTTATCCCGTTACAATATTTTATGGAAATTAGATGTTCTAATTTTGAAAGTTGGAGGAAAAGTTTGACGAACACACGTAATTGGAAATTGCATATGAATAAATTGAAGTACTTTACTTAACACTATAAAACTAATAGCCGTAAAAAAACGATCGAAGGTACAAATATAGATTAATATTAATAATCCTAACTGACCCGGCGGCCTTCGTACCACCAAACACTGAAGTTTTTATTCTTATTTTCTTAATTTTTTAAGATTTTTGTATTATTTTTTTCTTTGTTATTAATGATTTTTTGTTTTATAGTTTTCATCATATTTTCTCGTAAGTTACGAGCTTTTTAATATTTTTTTTGATGTGTTTAGTAATTTAACGATTAAATATCAACTGCGCCATCTTACAGTGGCGCGATATTACTTAATTTAGTAAGAATTCCTTGTTTAAACATATCAGATATTAACTGCGCCACCTTCCGGTGGCATCATAGGACGTAATTAAGTAGGAATTGCTAGTTTAAATATATAAGATGTTAACAGCCCGTTCAGACGGAAAGGTCCGGGTAGTGCATCCGTGCATCTTCACACGATTCGACTATGTCTCGGGTTGGGAAATTTTACCGGATCCGGCCAAATTTAAATCCGATTGTGTCACTGCAAACTGGATGCCGGGACACGATAAAAAACCTTGTTCTGTTATTTGAAGGTTCTAAATGGTATTTGGGAGGTAGTAGATGAAAAATCTGTATACACACTGCTAATTTTACCCTGTTTTTTTAACAATTACAAAAATCGAAAAACAACTTATTTATTAATAAATTTTTTCTATTTTATTTTGAAGAAAAATAATAAAATTAATGATTTTAAAAAAATTTCAGTATAAAAGTTTTTTAAATCCATAAACAATTAACCGAGATAACTAAAAACATAAATATAGAAATTCGTTCCGGTTCGACATGTGTCGTGTGAATGAGTGTCACGATTACCGTTTCTAATTTAAAATCGGGCTAAACGGGTTTTTTACTGGCGGTATTTTACTTAATTACTTAATACAGTTCGATCTTACAGTAAATAAACCAATTGTACACCATGTGTAAAAATAGATCTCTCAGCTTACAGCTGACTATCCTTGTCTGATATCAGGTTGTAAATCTCATTAACCAAACAAGGACAGTTTTGGGTAGACAAACCGACTGTACAACGGATACAGTTTCATCTTAGAGTAAACAAAGCAACTGTAGATTATGTGTACAAACAGCAGACAAGCTGCTAAAAAAGGAGCTGAAACCCCTTACCTGGGACCAGAACCATCCTGTGTAATCAGCAGTAGTACAATCTTAGAAAAACTAAGGAAAAAAATGGATAGCGAAAAATCCAAGTACTGGAATGATCTAGAAGGACTAAGACAATCGAAGACGCTCCTGGGAAACTATAACCCGAAGAGATCTCACAGCTGTCTTAACCTGAGTAAAAAAAAACTCCGAATTATAACAGGAATACTAACCGGTCACTGTCGATTAAGAAGACACATGAAGAAACTAGGATTAGTAGATGAAGCAAACTGCAGATTCTGTGAGGTAGAGGATGAAACCTCAATACACATACTTTCAGAATGCATAGCATTAAGTACTTCTAGGGTCAAATACCTAGGGTCATACCAAATAGAAAGGGAAGAACTACCTAATTTAAAACCCAATGATATCCTAAACTTTCTAAGGAAAATAGGACGAGAAGAGCTGCTATAAGTCTGAGGAATCATCAGAAATATAGAAAGAAAAGGGGGACACAATAGATCTTATAGGTCGCAGGTGTATCTGTTACCCCTAACAACATACATACATACATACACACATACATATGTGTACAAATAGTCTTTCACCGTACAACTACAGGAACAAACCAATTTTCGATCAAGTACGCGAATTCATGCCAATTAGGATGTAAATAAAAAAAGGATAGTTTTGGGTAGAAAACAATTTGTACAACACGTACAGTTCAATCTTTAACTAAACAAACCAGATGAAAAGATAGATAGATCTCTCACCACACAGCTGATTACCCTTATCTGATTAGATCGTAAAATTTTATTAAACATACAAAAATAGTTGTTTTATATAAAAAAAAAACAACTTCGATCTTACAACAAACAATCCAATTTTAAACCATGTGTACAGATACATCACGCAATTTAAAACTAATTGTCCTTGATTGATTAGGCCACAAATCCTGTTAACCAAAAAAAGGAAGTTTTGAATAGACAAACCAATTGTACAACATACAGTTCCAGCTTACAGTAAACAAGTCAATTGTAGACTATGTGTACAGATCTACAGATATACCTCTCACCGTACAACCAACTGTCCTGTCTTAGTAAGTCACAAATTCTATTAACCAGAAGAGGATAAGTTTAGGTAGACATACTGATTGTACAACACGTAGAGTTCAATCTTATAGTGAAACAAAATTGTAAACCATGTGTACAGATAGAACTCTGATCTTACAGCTAAACTTTTCTGGTCTGATTAGTCGTCAATTCGAAAAAACAACACATACAGTTCCATCTTACAGTAAACAATTGTAGAACATGTGTACAGATAGATCTTTTACATTACAGCTAGGTCCGATTAGGTTGCATATCCCATAAACCGGACAAGGAGTTTTGTGTAGACAAACCAATTGTACAACACGTATAGTTCGATTTTACAGATGAGAGTCTTTGGTTAGGTCTCAAATTTTAGCAACCAGACAATAGTTAATTGTACGTTGAGTCATAAAAGAATATAGACAACTTTTTTTGTATCGCTTTTGTCCCATTAAGATATACATAATAACTATATTATAAACAAAGTTATATACAGTGTTAGAAACTTTTACATTTAATTGATGAGATGTGGTATTTTAAAACTTGTTCCATTACAAAAAGTAAAAATATGAATTTATATTCAAATATTAGTCTTGACATGCATTTTTTGGTCACTATTATTTAAATTTCTCATGTATTTCGTATGAACCCCAAAAGAAAGAAACTTTCCTTACACTCGTATGGTATGAAAGCAAATGTTACTTGAATTCTAATGAAATTTTACTTTTATTTTATTTAACTTTGGGTGTAATTTGTACCCATTTAGCGTGTTTGCCATTGAAATGTCTTCACGTAGCAATTTATCTATATTTAACATATTTACACAACTGAAAAATTTGCCGAATAGTTGTATACGGCCCACTTTACTTTCTCTGCATTTTAATTAATGCTAATTAAACATATATGGAAAAAAAATAATCCATGAGCGAGTACAAGACATTTAAACAAAGAGAAGATGGGAATAAGTGAAAAAAGTATAAAAAAAACTTACTTTTTTATGATTCCATTTGGCATTAACACTAGGCTTCCCTCGCCTAAAATCTGACTGATCAATAACATCATCATGTACCAAAGAAGCTGTGTGGATCATTTCTGATATCATCGCTACTTCTCTTTGCGACGCTAAAAGACCACTACAAAAAAAAATAATGAAAATATATTGTCAAAAAGTAATATTAAGTTAAGTTAGGGCAGAAAAACAGTGAGGCTAAGTTAGGTTAGATTTCTTTCTCCTTTACGAAAAACATAAAAAAGTAACTGGACGTGAACTAGAGAAGTTCTAATCTAATCTAATCTAAGTAACCTGGCATGGTCTCACCTATGGAGCCCCATGTTTGAGCACTGCTTCCTGTGGGAATATTGTGACCAGGTTCGGCACCAAGAGTCCTTACATGCACCCGTGCTTGCAGGACTCTAGTTTGTTCAGCTCAGGTAGGCTAGAATCCAGGTGTCCTAAATTCCTTGAGTTACTGTTGCCACAGGGCAGTTCCCTTTATAAGAGATTTGAGTCCCGTGACCAGCTCCTCAAGGTGGTGATAGGATTCAGGATTTGTGTCACCGAAGATGAGGAACCGTTTACAGTCCAAGGCCTCACACTCGAATAGAATGTGAGTTGCCGTCTCATCGTCCATGTCACACAGTCGGTACAAGGTGGGTTCCTGTGTCAGAATCCCCATCCTCCGAAGGTGTATTCTGAATGGTCCATGCCCGGTGAGCAGGCCCGCTAGTACTCTGATCTGACTCCTGCCTAGATCCAGGATGATTTTTTTGGCGTAGCCTTTGAGCATCAGCTTCGAGTGCCTCAGCCCTACAGTGTTACTCCAGTGTTTGGTCGACTCTTCCCAGACCCAGTTCCTGACTTTGGTCCTTACCCAGGCTCTAGGCAGTCCCAATGCAGGTTCTGGACTAGTAAATCGTGTATCCGCTCCCTTCTTGGCCAGAAGATCCGCGGTTTCATTTCCTTTAAAACCTTTATGCCCTGGTATCCACTCCAAGAAGACACTGTTTTGTCTAGCCAGTTCATTGAGGTTTTGTATGCACTTCCAGATCAGCTTGGAACTAACCCGGAATTGTTTTAAGGCCAGCAGTGCAGTCTGGCTGACTGTGAAGAAAGTTATCCTCTCCCCTCTCCAGCCACGGCCTCGGGCTCAAGTAAGGCGTATACCTCAGCCTGGTACACGGTTGACTCCGTTCCCAATCTGAAGTGCTGCCTAAGGTTGCGTGGACCACAGACCTCTGCACCGGTTCCTTCTGACGTGCGAGATCCGTCAGTAAAATACTTGATCCCTACATCGTCAAAAATTCTTTGAGAGCCGTCCACAGTCCACTCATCTCTGTCTCTCAGCCGGACTCTGTATCGACTCTCAAAGTTGTAACAGGGGATCATCTGGTCAGTTGGCAAGCCTGTCAACAGGACCTGACAATCTCCAGTGAACAGTGTGCGATGACGATGCAAACCATCAACATCACACCCGTTAACTTTCAGCCTGTAAGCTCCCGACATCGCCTCCCCTTTGATGTAAACATTGAGAGGTGGCAAGCCCAGGATAACTTCCAATGCCGCTGTAGGGCCTGTCCTCATGGCCCCAGAGATCTGCAGGCATGCAAGCCTCTGAAGCGAGTCCAGTTTCCTTTAAACAGTTGATTGCTCAACCTTGTTCCACCATACGCATGATCCGTAGGAGACAATGGGTCTGACAACCGCCAGGTATATCCATCGGACGACCAAACTTAAAGACAAAATTCCAAATTTAGAGAGATCTCATGTAATTTATCAGATTCCTTGTAACAATTGTGAAATGACGTATATAGGCCACACTCTTAGAAATCTCAAATCTAGAATAACATCCCATCGCAGTGACATTAAAACAAAAAAAAAATCATGTGCTCTAGCAATTCACATCAATGAAACAGGACATTCTCCTAATTTTAATTCCACAAAAATTTTAGCTTCAGAGAGGAATTATCACAAAAATTTTTTTTTAGAAATGATACATATTAATAACGAACCAAATGCTATGAACAAAAGAACAGACATTCAAAATCTCAAAAAACATTGAAAATCATGAAAAGTTGTTAAAAATCGTAAAAAAATCATTTAAAATCGTGAGTGTCGTTAATAATCATAAAAAAATGCTGAAAAATATTTAAAAATGCTGATATTATGTTAAAAATCTTGAAAAATTATGTTGAAAATCTTGAAAAACGTAAAAAATAATGGAATTTAAAAAAATATGTTGAAATTCTTGATAATCTTGAAAATTTGATAAAAACAGTTGAAAAAACTGTCAAAAATCATATAAAAAATTTTGAAAATTTTAATAATTATCGACAATTGTGAAAAATAGTTAGAAATCCCTAAAATATTATTGGATATCCTAAAAAATGTTAAAAAAATTATTGAATATCGTAAAAAATCGTCAAAAATGTAAATAAAATAAAAAAGTTAGTGAATTAAAAAAATGAGTAGTATCAAAAAAATGGGAAAAATCGAAAAAGATTTAAAAACGAAGAAGATAAAAAACTAGCAAAAATTGGAAATAATCTAAAAACCAAAAAAAAAAAAATAAAATAAAAAAAAATAGATAAAAAATTAAAATGGATAAAAATAAAAATAAAAAAGGAAAAAAGCGAAAAATATAACAAAAATTGTAAATGAAAGAAAAATGTAAAAAATCGAAATAGAAACAACTAAAAAAGAGACAAAGCGTAAAAATTACAAAATACAACCAAAAAAAGTAAGAAAGAGTAAATAGACAAAAAATATGATATAATCGATAAAAACATGAAAATCAATCGAAACAAACAAGAAAAAATATGATAAAATGAAATAATAGCATTAATTGTTAGGCGATAAATAATTCGCCGGGTCAGCTAGTTTAAAATATCTTTAAGAACTATTTTTAAAAAATTTAGATATGGAACTAACTAAACATAAGTGAGGGGAATGTTGCATATGAGACAAAATAGATGATTTTTAAGGTATTGTTAAACACTTTAGAGAAAGTTATAAATGCATATAAAGACTGCAAAAATAGCGTTTATTCCGTAACAGCTGATTGTCGCCATTAAGTATCACGTTACTAATGTTTGACGTATAATCTGTCAAGCTGACTTCTTTATTTTTTAAATTCTCAAGCTGTTTAATTTCTTGCTGGAGTGTAATTATTTAGAACAAGAAATCTATTTGTTCCAATTTCGTATTAATATAAATAAAATTGGACGACGATTTACTTTCTAAAATGTATATTTACTCACATAAAATAGTACAAAGAAATTTCACATCAATTTACTATTTATAAATATAACAAACGGTATCAATTGGTAAATTACATTAATTTAAAAGTGTCGAAATCGGTTATGTTCCATGAAATGTACAGTTTCAGATTACAAATTGTACGTTGTTGTATTTTCTGTAGTCGCAGTGTTGTATAATTCAGATTGCTTTTCTCGAGTTCTTTTTATGGACATAATTGCATATAAAAACCAATACTTGCAAAAGTTTTTTTATCGAATAAGGAAAATTGTGGTGTGTTGATAGAAAGTTAATAAAAATTGGATAATCACAATTGTATTCAAGTATGTTTTATATAATAACAAATTATTCTACCAAAACAACTTCTGTAAAAAAAATAACTGTGGAACTAAAATTCTTATTAATAAATTTAGACCAACCAAATATGTTTTAAAACATGTGAGATATGTTATTATCTACAACCATGGTTGATTTTTTCTCGAAAAGTGGCTATTTTATTAAAAATAAAGTTTTTTCCTGTTGACGATTGAATTTCGGACCAAAACAGTAGGTCACATGACATATACGAGCAATGACGTCACAACACAATAAATACAAGGTTATTATATATTGTTTATATTGGAAATTGTTAAGATTAAGATTTTACAAGACATATGTAGTGCCAATCTAGAAAAGTATGACGATTAAATATCTTGATGGGCTTATAATACAAGGACAATGCAAAAGTGAATAGTGAAACCAACTATCACCTGTGATGAAGTAGCTTGGGACACGAGAGCTATTCTGACAAACCTTTCAAAGATTCAGAGACTAGTCTGTGCATGCATCAATGGAGCAATGGGAACATTCCCCACTGCTGCAATGGAAGTAATCTTAAATCTCACGTCACTAAACATTAAAGTAGAAAATGCAAGGAAGAAAACAATACATAGAACGGTCAAAGAAGAATCAAGGAAAAGCCTCGATCACTTCAGTTTGATCAAACTTTGAAAATGTCCCAAGATGACATGTCAAAGAAATTTAACTTTGTGAGAAAATTCACCACAAAACTGGGTAGTAAATCTAAATGGGACAAAGACACCATATTGGGGCTAAACCAAAATATCATAACACGGTCTACGGACGGCTCCAAGAGAGATGAAGAAACAGGAGCAGCGGTTTTTGGACCTAGAGCCAAATACTCAGAAAGCCTGGGTGCATATCCAAGCATTTTTCAAGCGGAAATCCGTATAATTGAAATATATGTAGAATATAATATAGAAAGGAACTATCGTAAACAAAAGATTGTAATTATGTCAGATAGTCAAGCAGCCACCAAAGCTCTGAACTCGTACACAATCAGCTCAAAGATGGTCTGGGAATGCCTAGTCAATCTAAATGAACTAGGACAAAATAACACTGTTACCCTCTTATGGGTTCCGGGACAGATAGGAATAGAAGGAAACGAAACAACAGATAAGCTAACTGAAGTCCAAAACTTTTGGACCAGAACCATCTTGTGGGATCAGCAGTAGTACAGTCTTAGATGAACTAAGTCAAGAAGTGGATAGAGTAAAACCCAAGTACTGGACGATCTAAAAGGATTGAGACAACCGAAGACGCTTCTGGGAAACTATAACCAGAAGAGATCTTTCAGCTAAATAAACCTCACTAAAAACAACCTCCGTATTATAACGGGAATATTAACCGGACAGAGCCGATTAAGAGGACACATGAAGAAGCTAGGATTGGTAGATGAAGCAAAGTGCAGATTCTGTGAGGATAAGAGGACAAAACCTCAATACACATACTCTCAGAATTCTAATTCTAGAGTCAGATACCTAGGATCATACGAAATAGAAGAGAAAGATCTTCCTAACTTAAAGCTCAATGATATCCTAAACTTTCTAAGAAAGTTAGGACTAGAACATTTAGCAGTGGACATTCTGTGGCTGATATGATGAATATCTTGTTTTATATACTAACATAGACGTTCTTGCGTTGTGGAATTCAGCAGAACAAAGGTCCGAATTATTGGAAAACAAACATTTTAATCACAAAAGCATCTACTTTTGTTAAATTTTCACTATTTGCTTTCACAAATTCGTCTTCCATTTTATTAAAATTAATTCATAATAAGTCGTAACGTAGGACACTCTATATTTTAATGACCTAATCTGTCGCTGTCACAGTAAGTCCGTCCCTCTGTCACTGTTATTGTTATTCCCAACGTAAAACACTCCCATCTATGTTACTCTGTCAGTCTCAATGGCTCTTTCAAAATTGCTGTCATTTTTAACGTAATTGTGTCACTATTAAAGATACTTTGTCACTCTGTGACTATCAACATTACGCTGTCACTGTCATAGTGACTTTGTTACTCTTATAGTGATTGTGCCACTGCCAAAGTCACTTTTTTAATTTCAGTGCCACAATCAACGTGACTACGTGACTATGAAGGTTATTCTGATACGTTTAACGGTATTCTGTCATGCTTCGTATCATTCTGTTAGTCTTAATGACACGTTGTCAGTCTCGACGCCACTCTATCAGTCTAAACGTCACTGTGTCAGTTTTAACGTTACTCTGTTAGTCTTAACGTTACCCTTATTAGTCTCAACATCACTCGGTTACTCTTTAACTCTCAAAGTTACTTTGTCACTTTAATATTACTCTTAGCGATACATTGCCTCTCTCAATGTTACTCCACTACACCATTTTTTCGTCATCCGAAATATATGACATTTCTCTTTTGCAACATGTTCATTGAATACACTAGTGGATACAGGTTGTAGCTGTAACGTGTGAAAGTTGCCAATTTTTTACGGGATATTGTGGTCATCGATAATATGGATAAAAAATTTCACAATCGTAGGTGTTGATACAATTCAAAATCCCGATGGGCGAACACTTGAGTGGATATAAAAGAGTGAAGGACAAGGTTGAAGAGGGCCAATCTTTGGCAAAAAAAATCGTCATCGATAATTTGCCCGCTATTTTTACCACGTAATGATGTACCTTTGAGAAGCCTAAATCCAATATGGCGGACAGCTGGGTGGATACAAAAGAGATGGTGGACAAGGGTCAAAAAGCCAAAATTTGGGCAAAAAATCGATAATATGTCCGCCATTTTTTTGACGTAATGTTGGACCCTTGAGAAGGCTAAAACCAAAATAACTGACAGCTGGGTAGATACAAAAAAAAGTGACGGAAAAGGGTAAAAGAGGACCAAATTTTGGTCCTATTTATCCTAATGTATCCACTCAAATGTCCACCAGTCGGGATTTCGAATTGTCGTATCAAGACCTTCGACTGGGATAATTTTCACCCATATTATCAATGACGACAATTTCCCCTAAAAATAGGCAACTTTTATCTACCAATTGCAAATTTCGTAAATATCATACAAACTTTCAAGATCTTTATTTTAGTGTCAATGAAGAATAACTTCGTAATACTCATGATCTGATCAGAAAAAAACTAATTTTGCTTGCAATTGTAAATTTAATGACTTCTGTGCAATAAGGATTTGTTTCATAATATAATAATTACTGAGGATATTCTAAACACGTACGAAGGTTAATGGTTACGATAATAATTAAAACTACCCACCGATTTATAATAAAATTTTGTGGTAACTCAATATTATCATAAACATCTAATATCGTACAATTGCTACAAAGTATCAAGAAATTCATGTGGTGGCGAAATTGTGTATGAAAAGATTTACGAGGTAGAAATGCAATTATAAATAGGTTTTAATTATTATAATAAATAAATTCAAAAGACCTTCAAACACTTTATTGTTTGTTTGATACCTTCAATTAGTGAATTGTATACAGCTATTATTACCTATATTTAAATCACTACAAATATTAACCAATACAAGTGCAATCACCATATTAAAATATTTACTTCTTATAACATATAATGTTGTCTAATTCGATTAAAATCAAAATGATAAACCTGTTTTAAATTACATGAAAAATAACGTAAGTATTCTTTAATATAGGCTAACGAACCCTCAATAGTGGCGCCACTATGTGGCCGTAATAAGCGGTAATGAAGATAACGTTTTTGACATTTAATTGTTGAGCTTAAATATGATCTGAAATATCACTTCTTTCCATAAACCGTTGTCACAACTCCGATAATTATTGGGAAATTAACAATTTTTTTTTTCGGCAAATTAAATTTTTTATTCAAAATATTCCCCTTCGGAGTTAATACCGCGATTTGCACGTTCCACAAGTTTTCCGAAAAAGGATTTCAACTCATTGTTCGGAATGTTCTTCAAAATGGCCGTCGACACCTTTTGGATGACCTCTACGTCGGCATACCACTGGCCCTACATAGGCAAATGTAGTCTACTGAATTGAAAAAGTAGCATGTTGCTATATCCGGAAATTATGGGGAGTGGTTGATGGTTAAAATGCCATATTTTGTCAAAAAATCGGACACAAGTCTCCATGGATGTGATGGCGCTAGCTTCCTTCTTCGCGATATTCTGACCGAACACCTAACACCAAGATAATACAAAGCATTCCGTTTGGCCCGCTGGAACGAATTCTTTGTGAATAATTCCCTTTAAATCGTAGAAACAAATCAACATGGTCTTCACTTTTGAATTTTACAAACGGCTTTTTTCGGATTTGCCTCGCTTGGCTGCCCCCATGCGGAACTTTTCACGCTCGATTTCGGGATAGTATTAAAAACACCACGTTTTGTCACCAGTCACAATGTTGTCCAAAAAAATGAATTCAAAGCATTTTTTGGCATCTGTGAATTTGTGCGGAACAAACCGTGAACACACCTTTGTCATGCCCAATTTCCCTATTAAAATATGCTAGATCGATATACAATTCCCTTTGTACATATCTCAATAAACGCAATTTTTCGACAGTATCTGGGGTAATCACAAATTTGGCTGGCCAACATGTTCGTAGTCCGACCCTCTTTGAACCGTGTAAATCAATCGTGGCCTCGACTACGAGATAAAAAATGATCACCATAAACTTGTTTTAACAATCGATGCGTTTCGGTAAATGTTTTACCAAGTTTCAGACAGAACTTAATATTGGCTCTCTGTTCGATGCTATTTTTTCGACCAATGTTAAACTTTGAGTGCGATAACTGGAGTGGTTTGATTGTCATAAAATAACAGATGTTGCTAGTAGTATAGGATATTATTTCTTAAAAGTCCTGTTTACTTTGCGAAAGACTTCGTATATAGTTTTAAAATCGCGAAAACAATACAAAACGTTCTACTAAAAATACCCCGCAACGTCTTGTTATCGTAAAGAGACGTTTGAGATTTTTGATTTGGTATTTTTTAGCAAAATTTCTACTTAAGGCTCAGATGGATAGCAACAGTGTTTCCATAAAACAATTTACCAATGTAAAAAATTCTAATAAAATTCGACAATTTTTTAAATAGACAAGGCACATTTCTTGCGTAAGAAATCTATAATAGTGTACACTATTCAATTTGGGTTTCGAATACTCCAAAAGCACCGGTAGCTTTATCTACCAGTCATGAGAATCTAATGCAGCATCGTTATACTCAAATCCAGAAAAGACCGCAACAGTATTCAAAACTAAAGATCATTCATTCGAACTTCTGGGTATAGATAGAATGAAGTACTTTCTAAACATTAACTCTATATAATTCCATCATTTAAAGACAGTTTACAGACCAAAACTGGATTCTAGAACTTCAGCACTAAATCAGAGGGCTGTTCAAATTCTATTGTCGTTTCAGAGTGAATTAGAATCATTTATACCACCCACATGAATCCAGATGCCCGATTCTCACCCCAATGCTCTTCAACATCTGCTGTTATTCAACCTGAGACACGAATTAACACGGTGGCTTAATGTTAACATTCGAAACAAAAAAAAACTCTGTAGAATTAGTTAGTGTAGAAAATATAGAGTAGCTCCAAATCCCTTCAAATAAAATTATTGCAATGGAGGTTTCCAACCAATCAGCAGACAACCGAAAAAGATAATATTTTCTAACTTAAGAACCTTCTGTACAGTAAATTGGAGAAATCCGATAGAATTCAATGATTCCTACTCGCTAGTCCAATCCACCAACAGCTCTATCATGTTCCAAGCCAATAGAGACATAACAAACCCTAGATTGATTACACTCTTATTTTAGTTTTGTTATCAGCGAACTTCAAGACGACACTGGAATAGATCTTCACCAAAGAGTAAGCAGGACAGTCAAGAACATTACCCCTCCCAACTTCGGAATCTTCGGTACAGCAAATTGGGAAATTCAATGATTTCTACTCGTCTTCAGCTAATCTAAAGTCCAATCCATCAACAGCTCTGTACATGATAGCGATACAGGCCAATGGAGACATACAACAGAGACAAATATCAAATCCCATATTGAAGTACAACAAGTCCTAATTCACCCTACACTTCCACCTAAATATCATCCTCATCACATCTCTTTTCTGTATGACTGTAACTGTTGCAAGAATTAGCGACTCATTGTTTTATTTTAACATTATCCTTGTTAACGAGTAGTAAGATAATTTTAAAATTATACTCATTATATCAACACATAAAGGTAATTTACGCTAGGATGTTTATACATTCCTGACATTTAAATAAATGACATGTATGTTTAATGATGAGTGCAGTTAGGGTGGATTGGTGCAACGAAAAGAAAGTTGTCTTAGGATCACAGATAAATCTAGTCCGATGAAGGTTACTTACCTTCCATACAATATTATGAATGAACGGTACTACCGAAACAATTAGGGGGAGGGAGAGAGAAAGAAGAGGACAAGGTCGAAGCGTAAAAAAAAACGTCATAACAGGGAGGACCTCGTCATCTTGAGCTCGTGGGTCTCAGCGTTTCTCTTTCACATCGACGATCGTTGGGGTCACTTTCACATTTTTCGAATATTGAATTAATCAGTTTTGTGGCTAAGATTCGTGTTGTGTGTTTTTACAGAAATAAATTGTTCTTTGTCCGTTTAGCTTATTAGAGTTAGTTATCACTAATTTGTATTCTTTATATATCGTTTTAAGGTTGCACATTATTGGGAAATTATTTATTTAAATGGATTTTATATTTATATAATATTTAATTAATATTTAAATTTGTATGTCAATTTATTATTATAAATTATTTGTTATACGAAGAAACATATTATTTTTTAAACTGCTATATCTACAGTCAACGACAGCATCAGTTTGTGATTTTGGTAGATGGCAGATGACACAAGATATAGGAATTAATTTTTTACACATGTCATAGAATTTGAAGATAAGCGAAAGGATGTGATATGTTGATTAAATTATGGGTAAAAAAAGTAATTTCTTACCTGTTTTCTTTATACATATGACAATTGATAGCTCTGGCCATTAAGATGGTAACCATGGGTCTGATGGCTTTCCCGTGTCCATCAAAGTAATATGTAGCTATTTCGTATAAATTATCCTGGAATGTGTTTCTTCTGAGTGCCTGAAATAAAAAATTGGGATAACTCAGTTATTACGTTTTACTGGAGTATAACAAAAAAAAATTAGAAGACTTTATAGAAGATATTGGTTTCTGTGATGAAACGTTTGACAGAGATTTTACTGACAAATCATGACTTGCAAAATTGTGGATTGACACTTTTGACAGATTTTCTGCATTAAAATTTATTCTTAATAAAACGCTACGACCATGAAATTACACAATAGCATTCACAAAAAGGTATTGGCTAAAATGCAAAAGTATTTATGTCACTCTCAATGTCAGAGTTCGCTTCAGTCACTCACGCTTGATTTCACAGGAATTACAATTTTCTTATATATAACGCATCGCACTTGAGTCGATCGCTGCTTTTGATTGTAAATTATTGGTTAACACTGTTCATCGGTTTTATGCAGTAAAATGTTATTCTTAACCATAACAGATATAGAATAGCTTTCAAAAATATACAAGGATTGTCTTTTTAGTTTTGCACATAGCCATAAAGACAAAAAATGTAAAGACTTAAAGTACTTTATTGCTTTTCAAAATATGTCCCACCAAAATCGATACACTTTTACATAGGTTCAAAGCAATTATTCCAGTCTTCAGTTCACACCTGCAAAATCGCTGTTTTTAAGGCATCGAAGGCTTCTGGAATAGCTGCATACTCATTGAATTCTTGATCTTTGAGAAAGTGAAGAATTTGTTAGGACATAGGTCGGGACTATACGGTGGATGGTCTAACAATTCGATATTTTGAAGCTCCAAAAACTAGATTGTCGTTTGGGCAGTGTGAGCACTTGCATTGCCCTGATGTAGAATGATTCGCCGTTGTGTGTTGCTTTGTCGGAGTTTCGATAACTTCTGATAAACAAACGTTTATATACCAATCAGAAGTAACCGTTCTTCGATCTTCTAAAATACATGACCAGATTTTGACACAAAAGTTGCGAAAATTTTCTTTGACACACCTTGATAACGAATCACTCTTGTTAGTTTTTCCGACACCCACACAGCGGATTGGCGTTTATTTCCGGTTCATAGGAGTAAATCCAAGATTCATCGCCACTAACAATACTGTAAACCTTTTTTGAGCTTCCTTTGTTGAACCGTTTTCATGTTTTTCAACACCAATTGACGCTAACCGCTTTTAAATCTTGTATGAGCAAATGAGGGATCCAACGGGAAACCAACTTCGTATAAGATCATATAAGATGTTTTGCATCAATGTCTTTAAAATGCCCAAATATGCCATTATCTCCCGGTATGTTACACGGCGGTCATCCTTTATCACCTGACGAACCGCATTAATGTTTTGCTGTCTGACTGATATTGTGGGAGGACCTAGCCTGGATTCGTCGCTGACACTGGAGCGACCACGTTGAAATTCGCAATACCAGCTGGAAATAGTTGACTGATGTCATGATTCATTCCCTAACACAGAAACGATTTTAGCGAGACATTGCTGCTGGGAAAATCAACTCCGAAAATTGTATAAAAATACTGCTCAAAAATGTTCTCGGCTAAGATCCATCTTTCGACCAACTTGCTAATTTCAAGAATTCACCGTACCTACACGACTAGTTGTATCGCAATAAAACACTGGATTTGTGTCAACATCAACAAAAGAGTGATTAGATTTATGTCTGAAGGTTCTATTGGTGGCGCCTTCTAAGCGGCTATATGCAAAACTAAAAAGACAATCCTCGTACCTTTAAAAGTATATAAGACAAAATCTGACAGAACGACGTTTAGTACCTACCTATTCAAAGTCAGAATGCGCTTTAATCACAGGATTTACAATTTTCTGGCTTATGATGCACCACACTGGGACCAACAAAACATTAATATCTTTCAAAGACGTTTGAGTCCAAATCTGACAGAATGACATTAAATATGTCAATGTGAGAGTGGGCTTTGACCACGCATGCAAAGCTCACTTGAAGGCGAAGAAAACATACTAAAAGCAGTTGTTGCCTATATTTTGTCAACCAATGCCCAGAACCACTACAAACGTAAGTACTATCATTGGTTACTTTGACTCCGCTATCATTACATAACAGAAATCTAACGATCATTTGCTTTTAAAGAATGACAAGATTTATAACACAGTAGATGACAATTTATTACAGTGAACTCAGTGCCGAGCCGTCCATATGGGCAAGTCGGGCGGCGCCCGACGGCGCCGAGGTGATAGAGGCGCCGTTCTGAGATTTTGGACCGGATAAAAGCTACAAATGTGGTAGCAAAAAATGTTTTTACGTTTTAGATTTTTTTGTGACTGTAATTTTAAACTCAATTATCAAATTACATAAAAAATAAATTTAGCAACCCCCTATCATTTTTACAATTTTTCATCTCAGCAGTTTGTCAGTATTTTGGAATTTAGATGAATGCAAATGCGCTAAATACATTTTAATCATATCATAGGAATTATTCAAAGGCAATCTTTCAAAGCGTTATTGCCCTTCAATAAAATAAAGCCCAATAAAACATTTTATAAATACTGACAAAATGCAAAACAAATTTTTGAGTTTAGCCAGCAGATGACCAAAAAGAATTCTCAGTTATCGAAAGTGAGTGCATGGTGCAATATCGACAGTTGTTTTAGTATTTGTGTTTTTGCGATACTTAATAATAATTGTGAATATTGTGATGAGTGATAACAAAAAGAAATTGTCTGGCTACCAGACTTTAATAAAAAAACGCCAACGAGAAGAAGAGCGTGATAAGAATGTCACTTGCAAAAATACAGCAATAGTTTGTGTCTTCCGCACCGTCCACATCAAAACAATCGCTAGGTGTCGAGGAAGAGATTTACAAAAGTGAGGAATTAAAAAACGTGTCCAATGGTATGTGCTTTTTTTAAAGATATGTATATATTTTTAAAAGCTATAAAAAAATCAGCATTTTATTTAAATTTTAAATAAATATATCAATGCATTTAAAATGCATTTGGTACCTATAGTGGGCGATATTTACTCATTTGTGTGTTTGTATTTTAAGATATTGCGCCTAAAGAATTGCCTTGACCTGCGCTTGATGCACCACCGCCACCAAAAGAAAGATCAACACCAGCACCAGCTTTTCCCAAAGATAACCCAGGACTTTGGCCAGAAGTTTTCACTTCAAACATGGTTAAATATTAAATAGAAACCCCGATTACGCAAGTAAAAAATTATTATTTTCCGCGTGATTCTTCGGGACGAAAATTTTCGGATTGTTATTATGAAAGACATTTAAGAAATGGTGAAAAGTTTCATAGAGAGTTGTTGCTTTATTCTAAATAAAAAAATGCGGTTTTTTTGTTTATGCTGTAAATTATTCGATTCAAAAAACAAATCTACATTTTGCAACGGAACAAACGATTGGAAACATTTGGCGGAATCTTGCAGTAAACACGAAAAAAGTACTGCTCATTTTAATAATTATAAAAAGTGCACAAATTTAAGCCAATCGTTAATTTTTGTTTTATTTTTTAAAGTAGTTGCATAACACCCTAATTTAGAAAAATCAGAAATTTTATATTTATGGCTGTAATTAAATGTCTATATGAATTAAACAAATTTTAAGAAAGGCGCTTCGTAAGTTTTGCCCGACGGCGCTGGTAGGGGTCGGCTCGGCACTGAGTGAACTCAAAATGATCTCCAACGAAAGTGAAGATATTTTTGTCTACAATGTTTCAATAATCATATATGAGCCTTTGACTGATCTTGTTCTTTGAATATTTATCATTCAATACTCCTTCGAATACACAAATGAGTGAAAATTTTCATAAGTGATCGAAACTTCCTTGGTGAAAAAAAGTTAATAAAAGGCATTTTTTATATATTTGATCTCACGATTAATCCATACATTGAATTTTAAAGGACTATATTGGTTGTATTTAAATTATATTGTAATCTATGCTATTTTTAGCAATTAATATTTAAATTTCCATATGGCTGTTTTTACATATTTCCATAAAAATATAAAAAACAATTAATTTTAGACACATAATAGAATCATATAGTCGAAACAACGAAACATTAAACCCAGCAATTTTATACAGCAAGATGAATCGTCATGCATTCAATTCGAGAGAGTGTTAAGAAATTTTGTGAACTTAATTAATCTCCGGGAGATGAAAATTGCATTTTGTGCATAAGAAAAATGCATTTTCGCCCGAAATGAGTTCAATTTTTATTTTCGGGAATTTTGGGGTTCTCTGAACACGAATTTCATGACGGCGATGGTCTCCAAAATAGCTGGTGCCCAGAGTGGAACTAGCCGTCTGGAGTTTTATGTTATAATCATTAAAAATCAGTCAATAATCATTACTCGGGGTGTTTTGGGGGCTGCCGAACACGAATTTCATGACGAGAATGGTCTCCAACGTACCTGTGTCCATAATGGAACTCGTCGCCTGGAGTTTTAAGATATATTCATTCAAAATCAGTCGATAATCATTACTTTTACCGCCATCATGAAATTTGTGGTCAGCGACCCCCAAAACCCCAAAGTAATGATTATCGATTGATTTTGATTAAATATATCTTAATAATCCAGACGATGAGTTCCACCTGGGGCACCAGATACCACGGAAACCATCGCCGTTATGAAATTCAAGCTCAGCGACCCCCAAAACCACCGAGTAATGATTTTAAAACTCCAGGCGACGAGTTCCACCCTGAACCATTATCGTCACGAAACTCTTGTTCAAAAACCTCCAAAACCCTCGAAAATAAAAATTAAACTCATTTGCCTCGATATTTCTCCAGTTTTCATTTTCCATCTCTTCCAGATGCCCTTTTAAAATGTATTTTTGTTAGAAATCAATATAATTTGATTAGATTTTTTTAAGAAAATACTATCAACAGATATAGTCAACTTTATATTAACTTTTATTAGGTATTTTCTCTGCTCTTTATTGCCCAACAGTTCTTCACAGAATTATATTTTTTTCGAAATCTTCTATAAATCGATCTAGCCATCACGATTGTCTTTTTATGTCATGGTCATGTTTTCTTAATAAGCATTAAAAGGAAAAGTGATGTTTATCTGAAAACACCATTACCTCCTATAATAACAGTTTAGATACACAATGATGAACTTTAATAACACAGTTTCTTCGCACGTTAGTTAAAGATAATTAGTTTTTTATTGGATAAATGATTGTAACTACAAAATAAGGAATAACTTACAGAATAATGCGAGGTATGTCGCAAAGTCAACAAGACTTTTAAGAAATATCCGATACTAGTAGCGCCATCTATTATTAGGGCCAGCGTTCGTTACATCTTATATTGAAGTTCTGTCAAAATTTCATGACAATCGAACCACTTTAGGCCGAGTTATCGCGCTCAGAGCGACAGTACCTTTTTAACATCGGTCGAAAAATGAGCATCGAACAAACAGTCAGTTTTAATTTCTCTTTTAAACTTGGTAAAACATTTACCAAAATGAATAGATTGTTGAAACAAGTTTATGGTGATGATTGTTTAACTCGTAGCCGAGTGGTTTACACAGTTCAAAGAGTCGTTGGAAGACGACGAACATGTTGGCCAGTTAAAATTTGTGATTATGCCAAAAACTTTCGAAAAAGTGCGTCTGTTTACTAAAAATAAGCCAAAATTAGAAATGGAATTAAATATATCCATCTGTCACGCTTACTCTGGCAATTGACCGAATTAGGTATACCTTGCCAGGGTTACTCTGATGACGTAGTTATCCTCGCAGGAGGGAAATATGAAAACGTCCTCTGCGACATAATGCAAAGAGGACTGAACACAGCAAAGCAGTGGTGTGATTCAGTGGGACTTAATATCAACCCCACCAAGACCACGTTAGTAGCCTTTACAAGGAAAAAGAAACCTAAACTAAAAACTATAAAAATAGGTGGAAATACCGTTGAGTGGAAGACAGAGGTCAAATATCTAGGGCTAATCCTAGATAATAAGTTACTCTGGAACAAACACGATAACGAAATAATACACAAAACTACAAAAGCCCTTATGGTGTGCAGAAACATTGCTGGGAAAAATTGGGGCTGTAACCCAAAGACATTGCAATGGATGTACACAGCAATAGTGAGACCTATCATCACATATGGGGCAGTAGCTTGGGACACGAGAGCTAATCTGATCACTACGAGGACAAACCTCTCAAAGATTCAGAGACTAGCCTGTGCATGTATCACTGGAGCAATGAGAACATGTCCCACTGCTGCAATGGAAGTAATACTAAATCTCTCGCCACTGCATATTCAAGTAGAAAATGCTAGGAAGAAAACAATATATAGATTGATCAAAGAAGGAATAATCAAGGAAAAACCTCGATGACTTTAACTTGATCAAACTTGGGAAATGCCCCAAGATGACATGCCAAAAAAATTTAACTTTGTAAGGAAATTTGCCACTAAACTGGGAAGCAAATCTGAATGGGACGAAAACACCATATTGGGGCTAAGCCAAAACGCCATAAAATGGTACACGGACGGCTCCAAGACAGATAAAGGAACAGGAGCAGGGGTGTTTGGACCTAGAACCAAATACTCAGAAAGCTTGGGTACGTACCCAAGCATCTTTCAAGCGGAAATTCGTGCCATCGAAAGATGTATAGAATTTAACATTGAAAAGAACTATCGTAGACAGAAGATTGTAATCATGTCAGATAGTCAAGCAGCCATCAAAGCTCTGAACTCAGATACAATCAATTCAAAGATGGTCTGGGAATGCCTAGGCAAATTAAATGAACTAGGACAGAATAACACTGTTACCCTCCTATGGGTTCCAGGACACGTAAGAATAGAAGGAAATGAAACAGCAGACAAGCTGGCAATAAAAGGAGCTAAAACCCCATACCTGGGACCAGAACCATCCTGTGGGATCAGCAGTAGTACAATCTTAGAAAAACTAAAGAAAAAAATGGATAGCGAAAAATCCAAGTACTGGAATGATCTAGAAGGACTAAGACAATCGAAGACGCTCCTGGGAAACTATAACCAGAAGAGATCTCACAGCTGTCTTAACCTGAGTAAGAAAAACCTCCGAATTATAACAGGAATACTAACCGGTCACTGTCGATTAAGAGGACATATGAAGAAACTAGGATTAGTAGATGAAACAAACTGCAGATTCTGTGAGGTAGAGGATGAAACCTCAATACATATACTTTCAGAATGCATGGCATTAAGTAATTCTAGGGTCAAATACCTAGGGTCATACGAAATAGAAAGGGAAGAACTACCTAATTTAAAACCCAATGATATCCTAAACTTTCTAAGGAAGATAGGACTAGAAGAGCTGCTATTAGTCTGAGAAATCATCAGAAATATAGCAAGAAAAGGGGGACACAATAGATCTTATAGGTCGCAGGTGTATCTGTCACCCCTAACACCATACATACATACATACATCCATCTGTCACATTTTCTCCGGGAATTCGGACATGAGAAAGATGTTTTTTTTGCAAATTTTGAAGTTTTTGAAATTTTTTAGAAAGTATACAACCAAGAATATATTAAATGACATTAAGAGGAAATTGAAAAAATGTCGCATCCAGCAGGACTCGAAACTGCAACCTTTAGCTCTACGCGCTGACGCTCTAACAACTAAGCTATGAATGCTAAGTCATCAAATCCTTTTTCGGTCGTTAAATTCAACTCATATCACATGTGACACTTACTCACTTTCTCCCTAAGCACATATAGTATAAAGTTAATTAGAAAGAGATTTTGTCAATCGAACTCTAAGTCACTTTTTTTATTCCCTGTCTTATATTTGTATTCGGTTAGGAGACCGGAACCATGAATCCTTTGTAAACAATTATTTAATGTGACATGAGTTGAATTTAACGACCGAAAAAGGATTTGTTGGCTAGGCATTCATAGCTTAGTTCTTAGAGCGTTAGCGCGTAGAGCTGAAGGTTGCAGGTTCGAGTCCTGCCAGATGCGACATTTTTTCAATTTCTCCTTAATGTCATTTAACCCTATCCGTCCCACTTCGGTTTTTTAAATTCGCTGATGTTTCATGTGTACTCATACAACTGTTGCGTGATGTATTTTACGAATAATGAATAATGCTACAGAGTATTAATGAAATTTAACTACTTATGCATATAACTTTTTTCGGTAACTTTATTTTTAAAACTTTCTTTTCGTATGCAACATTTTTAAAACTCCTTCCATTTTATGGTATAACTTTTCATTTTTATTTCTTTAGCATTTTTCCCTATTGTTGAGAAGTAGTAAATTTGTTTGGGGCGACCGAATAAACTCTCTATTCCAGAACACCTAAACAAATCCATTTTTTTTTCTTCCCCATCTTCCCAGTTCATAGTATATGCGTTGAACAGCATTATATTAAAAAAATGGATGTCAATTTTCTTATACCATCTGATGGTTTTCCTACTTGCTGGATAGTATGCCAGCATTTGGCCGACACTTCTATCCGATTTTTTAACAAAAAATGGCATTTTAACGAACAACCACCCCCATATTCTACAGATATAGCACCGCGCGACTTTTTTCTGTTTAATAGACTACATTTACCCATTAAGGGAAAGCGGTATGCCGACATCTCGGTCAATGAGCCCAAATTCTCATTCGAAAATCGCTGTATTTACTCTGAAGGGGAATATTTTGAATAAAATAAACTCAAGTTGCCAAAAATAAATTGTTAATTTTTATTCTTTGTCCTGTTTACTATGCAACAGGACGTTGTATTATGAAGAAACATGTTACATATTTGGTAAATTAAAACTGCAACTATGTGTAGGTATACGTACTACAAAATTGAATACAAACTCATCCATCTGTAAGACATTAAAGTAAATTTACCTTGTAAATTCATATTTTATAAAATTTGTGCTTACTTTAAAAATAATTTTCCACAATTTGGCATTGACCATCGCGTGTCATGTTGCGTGTTAGAATGTTCTTTACATTGACAATCATAATGCACATTAAAGATTGTTTAAAGGACAAGACAAACGAAATATAAGACACAAAAGGTCATATCAGACACACAATAATATTATTGAGTAGGTCACGATTATTGTAATAATAATATATACTTACACTTCTTATATAACCATAGACGTCTCTAAGATCATCCTCCAAGAGAGCATATGGATCTATTTGGTATTCGGGTAAGGATCCAGGTTGTTGTGTTCGCATTGTAGCAAAAGTACGTGCTGTACCACATACTTCTGGTCGTATACAGGGATGCCAACATCCTGACGGATTTGTAGATTGAGCAGCAGCAGCTGCTACTACGTTCTTGAGCGCTTGTGCCTGAAACAACAAAAAATATTCAGAGGTGCATGTCAATTACGTTAAATATAATCCGCGATATTTGAAGCTGTACATATCAAACAGATTTTGAAAAACAGAAAATGTAAAATAACAACGAATCTCTTAAAAAGTGAGAATAAAGAAGGTTTTACAACTAATATCCAGAGAAGTGAGCAGAATACAGCTCCAACAGAAAAAAAAATAGATAAAGTTTGAATTTATAACTAAGCTTTTGGAGATGTTATGCAAAAAAACGAAATAAAATAATATAAAACAGTGGATAGAATGCAAAATATACAATAATCAATACAATAGGCGAAAATGTTAACAGAGCTTCTGGTGTGGAGTGCAGAAGAAGATTAAGTAAACGTCTTATAAATAGATCCTTAAAACTTTATAAGCAATATTAAAATAATCAAAAAAAGTAGTTTATGTTAATTAAGTAAAAAAGATGATGGAATGAAGAAATATCAATGCAAGAAATAGCAAAAATGTTAATAAATCTTTTGGTGTGCAGTGCAGAAAAGAAAAGTTTCAGAAATAGTTCCTTAAGACTTTAATTAGAAATAGTAATTAGAAATATAATAATTGATCAAAGAAGAGGTAGTTATGATAATCATTGGAGACTAAAAAAGTAGCAACAGGAAACGAGAGTGTGTTATTTGAAATCAATTGAAAGAAGAAGAAATAGAAGTTAAAGAAACAATGAGAAAGTGGACTTAAGATTTTACAATGGTACTATCACAGTAAAAAGTAAATACTGATCAGTTTCGTGAGAAATGAGAAGAACGCAGTTCCATAAGGAAAATGAAGTTTCAATATATTACTTAGCTTTTGGAGATGTATTACATGAAACAGAATTAAAAAAGATCTGATATAGTGGATGGAATAAAGAAACATGAAAGCCAATTGACAAATGTGTTAATAGAACTTTCAGTGGGGGTACAGAAAGAGATATTAAGTAAACGTTTTGAAAATAGATTCTTAAAATTTCATTAGCAATATAGGATGTGTTCAAAGAAGAAGTAGAGACTAAAAAGTAACAACAGAAAACGTGATTAAGCTATTGGAGATCGATTGTAAGAAGTAGAATTCATAAGAGAAATAAGAAAGATGTAAAGATTTTACAAAGAACTACTCAAGTAAAAAGTAAATACTGATCAATTTCTACAGAAAAAAGCAGAAAGACGATGAAGTTTGAAACTGTTACTGAACTTTTGGATATGTATTGCAAGAAACAGAAATAGAAAAGAAGATGATAAAGTGGATAGAATAAAGACACATTAAATAAATTATAAACAATACAAAAATACGCATAAATTAATGAAGCTTCCGGTGCTGAGTGAAGACAGAGATAAGTAAACGTTTTACAAATAGATCCTTAAAACATTAGGAATTTAAGAAGTGTCTGGGGCTTCATCAGCTTTACAAGAAGTAGCCAAAAAGATATTTTGTGAAAGAAAAACGAAATACAAAAACTAGAAAACCATGAAATGAATGAGTGGAAAAGGTCAAAAGAAAGATATTTCAAAAAAAAGATTTTTCAGATATAAGAATTGCTCAAAAACTAGTCATGTAGTTTTAGAGAGAAAACAAGAGTATTTTTAAAATGGATTAAAAGCAGTCTAAAAAAATATAATGAACACATAATATCAGGTCCCAGAAAACAAGAAATCTGGTTTTGTATATGAATTGCAAGAAGTAGTAATCAAACAAGCAATGGCGAACTGGATGGAATGAAGAGATGTTAAAGTAGATATTACTTTTTGTGCACATGAAGAAAAAGACATAAAAACTAATTAAGCATTCTCCTTTAAGGTGCAAACAGAGGTCGCAACTTTATAGATTCTATTGACTCAAGAGTCCTCCTCAGTGAACAACCTTTATAAGAGGATCAGTTTATCCATTAAATGAAAATATAAAATACTGTGACAAGCACCTTTATTGTAGTTTTCTTATGATTTATTATTATTCGTCTAATGCTTTCAGTATTATGTGAAAAGTGTTAATAGTTAAGTATACATTATATTAATTGTTTGCAATTTGTTTATACATGCCACGGTCACATTAATAATAGAAATTTCAATTAGACACTTACAATGAGTAGATTTTTTACCCCATGGACAGTTTAATTATTAAAGAAATATTATAACCATAGGCGGACACTGATAGTGATCAAATATGAATCTCTGAGGCGATTCTTATTTAATTAGCTTGGATTAATTTAAGTTAGAAATAACCAGTAAAAGAGAAAAAACAATCTGAACATTACGCATTCTACGTCGCCTCGTCCGTAAACTAACTCGTACTGTAATAAGTCACCTACCAACCTTGTAACGTATAATACTATTTTTGTGTCCTGTCTTTTACTTTTATCCGGTAGGAAACCGGAACCATGGATTTTTAGTAAAGTAATTATATTTGAGATATTTATCTCTCACGAGATTTTTGAAATTTAGATTGGTAAATAAAAGAGTTATAGATTGTTTGTTTAAAACACTGAAACTGTTATAACTTTTTCCTGAGATCTCGGAAAATCAACAGGATATGACTACGGATTATCTGTTTGACCAGCAAAATACAAAAATCTTTAAAACGCGTTTTATCTCGAAAAGAAAATTGTTCGATAAGAAATTAAAAATCCCTTAAAACCAGTATTATGTTATTAAGACCTTTCCTGTGACACCAATAAAAGCTATAAAAACCTACTTGTATGAAACAATAAAATAACAAGGCAAATCAATTAGGCCCTACCCTCAATTAAACAACGTACCTACATCACGCGAGGATAATTGAGAGAAGACATGTAAATCTTTCGAGAAATCACTGTTAAAAGTTAATTAGAAATAATGTTATAGACACGAGAAGTGTATACTGTATATTATAATGTTAACAAATTTAACTATATCTCTATCTATCTATCACTAAACTTAATGGTAATTTTTAGTCGAAAATGTCTGGTAGGACTTTAAACCAGACAAGTTAAAAATAAATTACAAGATTTATACTAAAGAACGATTTCTGAGCTTAAGTCAAATTTAGACAATGCGAAACCCACACGAAACTGACCGAGCGGTTCGAACCGGAGTGACCAATCTCAGCGCTCATCGACACTGTCACTATGATGGTTCTAAATTCTGTAACGGAGTTATTTCTTTTTGAGACATCTCCATCCGCTGTTTGGCCTCCATCTTGGAATAAATGTTTTATTAAAAAATATACATTTTCTTTAATAAATTCTTTTCTATATATAATAACTCGGCCCTGTTTCTTGAAATTTTCCACAACTTCTTAAAAAACAACACAGCACCTAGGATGCATAGGTACAAGCGAGAAGTCAAATCTTCCTTATCACGTGCTTTTCGGGTGCAACATTATGATTGACCAATCAAATTCATTTCTTGTGCCGTGGTCATGCCTGTAAGGCTTGGTCTGACCAGGAATAGATAATCAATTTGGTAGTTTTACCAGCTTTTTTAACTTCCGGGATTGATTGTGCTTCGAGTGTTACACTGTGGTAATTTTTCTAAGATGGTTATTAATAATACCTCCTTTAAATGTTTGTTAATTTTGATTAGGATTGGTCGAATTATCGTTTCATCTTTACCTTTTATCTATAAGTTGTGATGCCTTATTCTCGAATTTTATCTAAAAAGCACTTTGGAAGACAACAGTAAGTTTTTATTTTTATTACTACCTATGTTTAATCATGAAGAAAATACAAGTAATAAAAATGCAACTATCATTAAATACAGAGATTAAATCTTGGTTAATCACGGCGCGTTTTTTTTTAAACAAAATTTCTTTTTAAGTTAACCTTCGGGAAGCGCCACAGGAATAGGAGGTTAGGCAATGGATGAAAAGGGCCAGAGGTGAAAGAAACTTTATTCCCAAAATGCGAAATTTTCGTCGACTTTTTTCGCCTTCATCACCGCAGAGGAAAGTATGTTCTAATCTTCCTATTTTTTAGGTGTTCACATACAACATAATTTGTACTATGCACAAAACGTGGTACCTATTTATTTTTTTGGAAATTTTGGATTCTGTTATATTTTATACAAAGAACAACAATAAACTGTGAAAGGCTTTCGCGGCCATTGTCTAATGTATCAATGGTTTTTGGGCTGTTAGGCCGGCGTTGATTGTCTTGCTGACTTGACGTTTCGCCAACACGAGCGGTTGGCATCTTCAGAAGTTGCTTCCTGGTTGACAGTCTGCGAACTACTGAGTTCTGCGTGGACGGAGCCCGTATTTATACGTCGGGAAGGAAGTGGACGGGGCCTCAGTTGCTTTCGATTCCAATCGGTTCTAGTCGGTGTTAAGAGTAGAGTTTTCGCATCCATAATTATGGGGACCCATGTTTTGTTAATCTTGACTGCTTCCTCTTTTTTATTAAAGTTGTTCGGGTGCTTCTCTATCTCTATGGCTTCTCTATAGAGTCTGGAATGGTATGCTGATGTAGGACCCAAGTCCTCGCTACTTCAAAAAAAAGAGGCCTTGGCGAAGTTTTCTGTGGTTCCCTTCGTCCTCGCCAAATGGGAGGCCTCACGACGGAGGATACACGCCACATCGGCAATCTGCCAACCCCATATTGCACCACGTGGGTCACACTTCCACACAGACCTACACTGACACCAAAAAAAAAAATGACGGTTTAGGCACGTTCGAGGAACTTTGGAATCAGAAGAATTCACAGGAGCTACAGAAGAAACAACACCAACTACAAATGGGGGAGTTTGGGGAGTGCGGGGCCGGTGACCATCCACTCCCTGAAAAGGACATAAGTCCTACAACAGAGTCCTTACATCCAACACTCCTTTGAAGTTTCTCTTATCTACCTATCTATCTATTGTCTTGTCTTGTCTGTCTTGCATAGGTAAATTATCCTCTCAATAATTGGTACTCAACTTGTCTCACACAAATAAATAAATTAATGTTTTTTTTTTGTAATAGACTACTTTATGTAACCAATAAAAGCTTTTGTAGCAACAATAGAGTAAGTAGTACAAACTTCTTCAGCGCCATATATTGATATGAGATTTTTAAACGTAAGTAAAACTCTTATAAATAACCAACGAGAAACTAATAAAACTTATAAAAGGAATTAAATAGTTATTAGAATTAGTTAAGCTTTAAATAACAGTAAAAATATTATAAAGAAAATATTTAACTGCCTATAATTACGTGCCATATTGTTACCGCCGAATTAATTATTGTTATGGAGAAATTTACCAAATTTAATTACTAATCACGTACTATAAGAAGATTCTGCAATGAACCAATCATTGTAATAACGTTAAAGGAAAAGTTTTTAATTTGAAATAAATTAAACTTATAATCAATTACTGTATAAACGAAAATTTACATTAAATTATGTTTTTAATGATCATTAGCCGTTTATTTTGCTACTGTTTAAAATCCAGTAATAAAATTAATTATTTTTTGCGTAAAAATGAGTACGGTAGGTTCAAACTTCACACAAGATTTATACCGACAATCAGTTGTTTAAAAGAAGACTATATTAATATGTGACTGTTTAATAATTTTTTACGAGGGTTGTTTTTTTAGTTTTGCATATAGCCACAAAGACAAAAAATATATAGACTTAAAGTACTTTATTGCATTTCAAAATATGTCCCATCTAGTTCACACCAATTAGTAACAGTTATTCCAGTCTTCAGTTGAATCGATGGCTTCCTCTAGAGACAGTAAAACTCGATTGTTTTTTGGGCCTTGTGAGCACTAGCATTGTCCGGATATGGGATGATTCGCAAATGTGTGTTGGTTTGTCGGAGTTTCGCGATAAATTCTGGTAAACTAACGTTTATATACCAATCAGAAGTAACCGTTCCTCGATGTTCTAGACTCTAGAGCAATTGTTGAATGAATGAATGAATCTTTATTAATTTAGCTATATAAGCTAGTAACAAAACATTTACATTTATATCAGTTACAATACACATACTCTCAGAATGGACCGCATTAATTAATTCTAGGGTCAAATACCTAGGGTCATACGAAATAGAAAAGAAAGAACTACCTAACTTGAAACCCAATGATATCCTAAACTTTCTAAGGAAGATGGGACTAGAAGAGCTGCTATAAGTCTGAGAAATCATCAGAAATAAAGCAAGAAAAGGGGGACACAATAGGTCTTATAGGTCGCAGGTGTATTGCTTTACTCGCAGATCCTTCATCTGACCGGTGCCCTTCAAAAAGTAAGTTATTCTTTAGCTTAGTTTTAAATTTTATTTTTATTAAATTGTCCAAATTGCGGTGAATTTGTTATTTTAATTTATTACTAACACATTAATTTCAAGTAAATTGCTATCGTAAAAGTCAGTTTTTTGTGATCATAAAATATATAAACATGTAAATATAATTATTTTTTTTTCATTATTAGGGTAATTGCCAAATCCAGAAGGGCCCTATTAGAGGAATATCTAATAAATTTGAGAACGTGGCAAGCCGTCCGCCATTTTGTTGCTGTAATTGAAAATCGTACGAAGACAAAAACCTACCTTCCCGGAATTGAGAATAGGAAGATTTATATAAGAGAAAGCCGTACCATCCCAGAATTATTTGAAGGAATAAAATCCTGAAGAGAATATTCAAAACTCCTCCGGAATAGAAGTCCTGGAAAACTAAAGATAAAAGAATTAATTAATTATTTATTTCAAATATTTTAACAAAATTCTTGAAATCTTGATTTAATAAATCCTCTTAAACTGATTTTTTGCATATTATTTGTTTGTCTGTACTTGGCGCCCAGAATTAATTGTTTGGGGAAAATTGATAAAACTCAGAGAGAAGCCACGAACCCAGGAGCTAGACTAGGGTAAATTAGGGTTACAAAATTGCTCATACATACAAGATTATTCTCAAAAATTTGATCCAGTTTTTTTCTTAAAACTTGTTCTTAGAGACAAAACACAGATCAATAAGCAACGAAGTAATTAAATTACGTAATATCCTTTTTATTCATGATAAGTTTATTTTAATAATCAATTTCTCGTTAATATTTTTTAAATTAATTGTGAATTTCTTCACATACCTGCTATTATATGACTTTTAACTATTTGTTATTAAATAGCAAGTTCATTACCTCTCCCAACATCAATATATTTGAACATGCAATACTTGACAGTAAGAACAGTAATGAATAAATTAAATGCAATTATTACAAATCGATAGATCTTTTTTTTATTTGCGAACTAGTAAACCTTGACCTGTTTCCTAAAGTTCATTTTACTAGTTCTTTGTGTAATATAAAAAAAATTAAATAGACGTAATACTACAATGAAGTAGTATCCTTTTATCTATTTTTTTTTTTATTTTTTTTTATCAATAGGAACGGTAATTTGGTTTATGTGAGTGGGACAGAAATACCGAGATATAGCACACAACTCTTTTAAAATCAATTTGATGTATTTTTCTCATTTAGGATTTTTTCCAGTTTTTAGGATTTTGTCTCCTTTTTTTATTGTTTTCAATGTTTTTTTGTTTTGTTACTTTTATCATATTAGCTCGTTGGTTTTCGGGTTTTTACTATTTTTTGCGTTGTATTTTGTAATTTAGATATTTAATGCGCTACCTTACGGTGGCGTCATTGTACTTAGTTAAGTATAGATTATTCGTTTAAATATATGAGATACATATATTTGGAATTTATTGAACTACACAATTGGTATTGAAATATTAAAGAAACGAGGTCGAACAAGGTAGAAAGTATTCTATGTCCATCTCTTGATTCTAAGCTATATTTTCACCAATTTTCTGCTTTTCAGCCAAATGTGTTCAGCGGGTCTGCAAACACGTAACAATGCGAAGAGACGAACAATCCCTCATCTCAAGAACTCTTAGAAATCGACATTTGACTGAAGCTGATCTCAAGGAAGAGCTGAGAGAAATCTGAGGTGTGGTCGCCAACGTTTGGACCGTTAGAAGAAGGGTTTAAGCTGCCAACCTGCTGCCAAAAAGGGTAGCCACATGTCCTAAGCTAACTCAAACTCGTAAGCAAAGGCGATCACAATTTGTTCGAGAACATGTGAATTGAAATGAAGATCAATTGAGTCAAGTAATGTTCTCTTGCAGTAAGATGTGCCTACACGGTAACGACAAGAAACTTCGGGTCTATAAAAGGTCAGGCGAGCGATTTGTTAAAAGTTGTATCCAAAATAACTGATATATACCGGCATTTTTATGAACATAATAACTGAGTTGGTTTTCGTATCTGATGAAGGATATGGAGGAGATTATACAGCAGATCTTAACATAAGAAACACTCTGGAGGATCTTGTGGTTTCATAAGTAGGATTCGTTTTAATTCAGGATGGTTCCCGATCCATACCCACCTAACTGAATTCTGTATATCCACAATGAACTGGTCACCAATGAGATCGGACTTGATTTAACTGAACATGTTTGGGATAAGCTTAAACGAGTCAAATATCCTACACCAAGGAGCGTAATGGAAATGAAAATTGAAGATTGGGAAGCAATGCCTAAATAATTTATTAGAAAAATCATACCATCTCTGCCAAATCTATATCAAATTGTAATTAATAGTAGGGATGGTAACAACAAATATTGACAAACGTTTAAATTAATATTAAAACTCATAATTTTTCTTATCATATTCTCCATTTCAAGTTCGTTTTACTTTCTCGTCTAGTTCATTGACAGATTTCTTTTGAAAACCAACTATTTTAACCTAATTTTAACTTACATGTTTTTTTGAACAGATTATCCAATGTGAAGATCTGTGGTTGGTTATCTATAGCCGAGGGGTAAACCGCTGGTGAATTTTGGTGTACAAGCTTGCGGTATTAGCAGGAATTAGTGGGTATTACGGGGAATTACCGTGTATTACACAAGTATTACTGTGTATTACTAGGAATTACCGTGTATTACCAGGAATTAGTGGGAATTTTATGGGTATTATGTGGTATTACTACTGTGTATTACTTGTATACTAGTTGCTGCGCAAATACATAAACAGCACATGCGCCATAGAAGGTAAGTGGAAAAATTTCAAAGAGACAATATTGAAACTGGCAAGACAAACATGCGGATATAGTAGAAGTAGTAAGACCAAGAACCAAGAAACAAACAAGCTGGTGAAGCGAAAATATAAAGAAAGAAATAAAAGAAAAGATTGTGGAAAAATTATTTACAAAGTAGAAGTCAACAAACATATGGCATATATAAAATACAAAGAATCAAAGTTAAAAAAATGGTCAAAGAGGCAAAAAAAGAGAGATGGGAAGAGTTTGCAAGAAAAACGCAGGAAAATAGTTAAGGAAACAAGAAGCAATTCTACAGAACATTAAGAAACATAAAAAAACAAACAGAGTGAATCTTAATCAAATAAAAGATCAACAAGGCAATATCATAACAATTATCGGGCGATGGCAAGAATATTTCACAGGAGAAATGGGATAGACAACATAACCGAATCAGATATAACTGGAATACAAATGGAAGAACTTGAGGAAGCTTTGAGGAAAATTAAAGTAAGTAAAGCACCAGGATGTGACCAGCTAGTTTCAGAATTACTAAAATACCTAGGACCAAAAGAAAAGAAAGAATTGCTGGAAATATTAAATATGGCATGGAGAATAAAAAAAAAAACTTCGGATTGGAACATCGCAACAATCTTGCCAATAGATAAGAAGGGAGATACTAGGGTATGCGAAAATTATACAGGAATATCTCTCTTAAGCGCAGGACTAAAAATATACGAAATAATAATAGAGAGTATAGTCGTTGTCAAGAAAATTGGTTGATTTGTTAATGGCAAAAAAAGTGCACCCTATTATGAGGGGCAATAAACAACCAGGTAACAGATTATCGATAAGGGCCGAACTAAAAAATATATATTTAGTGTAGTTAGGGTAAATGCGGGAGAGATGCCGCACATTTCAATAATGGCCCCTAATTTTTTTTGGTGTTTATTTCAAATGTTAGTTTTTTTTTACAAAGTAGCAAAAATGTCATTATATTTAACAAACAAAAATTAAGGTACGTAATTTTAAAAAGGAACATTATTTTTATTTTCTTCTTTTCGTCTAAATGCGGCATCTCTCCCCAACTCCGTAGGAGAGACGCCGCGTACTGTTAGGTGAGATGCCGCAACCGTCTTTGCTTAACCATCAGCGTTTTTCTTTCGGAGATCTTTCCTAGAACATATATTACATATGTCACCATACATGGTGCATGTTTCATGAAGCCATCGAAGACATCTTATGCACCGGATCCAATCATCGGTCTTTGTAGTTTTTGCATATGGTTCAAAGCACTCTAAACAAAGGCAGTTATTAGCTGAATATTTGGTAAGAGGCTCATCGTCACTTTCACTCCATTTCACGCCCTTCTTGATTTAGGTATGCCGGAACTTCCAGGAACACATTTTTCTTCTTCCTGATGTGATGTTGCTGTATGCTTTGTTTGTTTCTTTTGCTTTCGATTCAGCTCTCCCTCAGACTTTTGCTTTCCTTTTTCTCGTACTTTTACCATATTTTCCGGATCCGTTAATATCGTTGCCATCTGTTTCCTCCTTTTATTAAAGGGTATTGGCATTTTTGGAATAGGAGAAATTTCGTACAAATGCTTGGTCGGTGTCAATTCCTCTTCACACTGTGAAGAAGAAGTACTTGCTTGAGGTTCGTCAATGCTATTTATCCCACTTGCACTGCGTGGTGCATTTATTGAAGAAGTACTTCCTTGAAGTTGGCTGGTCTGTGAAGAAGAAGTACTTGCTGGAGGTTCGTCAATGCTATTTATCCCACTTGCACTGCGTGGTGCATTTATTGAAGAAGTACTTCCTTGAAGTTGGCTGGTCTGTGAAGAAGAAGTACTTGCTTGAGGTTCGTCAATGCTATTTATCCCACTTGCACTGCGTGGTGCATTTATTGAAGAAGTACTTCCTTGAAGTTGGCTGGTGTTTATATCGTGTGGTCCAGATGGATTTTCCGCAGTATTTTGTAAAGAAAAGAAGTGATCTGGGATCGCATTAGGGTTAAGTGGGTAGATTCCTGTTGCTCGAAAGCCGTTTACTGCATTGGCCGCAGAACCTGCCCTTAACCATGCTCTTCCTATTACCTCACCAGCTTGGTACCTAGTGAAATTACGGTTGGAATGATTTTTCATCCACAGTTGGGCCTCCTGGAAGAAATAAGTCTTAAAAGGGCCGAAAAAGCTTCTATCTAATGGCTGAAGGGCTTGAGTGCAGTGGCTTGGTAGGCACAAAATGATGATATCATTATTGTCTGCGATTTCAAGCATATCGATATCCGTACTATGCGATGTATGTCCATCCAAAATTAGCAAACATTTGCCTTATGGTTTATGGGGAATAAATACCTCCTTCAGCCACTTCAGAAATAATTCAGAATTAATAAAGGACGATTTCTTGTTCATGTAAACTTTGGACCTCCCTGGTAATCCGTCTGAAAATTCCGGTTTCCTATTGACGCCCTTAAAAATTAGTACCGGTGGTAAGCATTTACCATCGGCACTGCAACAACCTATTACCGTCACATTTTCTCCTCTTTCTTTTGAGGTGAGTACATGCACTGCTTTGACACCCTTCGTAGTTATGACTTTTCCAGGCTTATTGATCAGCTGTACGCCTGTTTCATCCATATTGAAAATATGAGATGGTTTCTCTAGCAAATCATTTTCCGACATTACCTTTTCCAAAATGTCAAAAAATCCTTTCACATCTTCTTTGTTCATTCCCTGAGCTCTAGAGAGAGAAAGGCCCTCAGCTTGTCTTATGGCTAATTCGGGATTTCCTTCTAAAAACGATTTTAGCCATGCATTTCCCGCCATTTCTTTCTCCGCTGAGAAATGGTGGTCGATGTTTAATTTCTGCGCAAATTTGTATGCATTTGATCTGACGGCTTTTCTATCTGGAGCAAAACCAGCAGCAACCAATCTTTGAATATGGGAAACCAATCTTTTTTCATTTTCCTTAGCAAATTATTACACAATTCAAAAAGATAAAATTATTATAAAGTCACCTTGTGGACCAAGACCTGTTTTTTCATAATTTCCCGTATTCATTCTACGTTGTAAAGTTCTCGGAGGAACGTTATAGCGCCTATGTGCTTCACGCATGCTTATTTCTCCCGCTTGTACCTTTTCCACAGCTGTTTGCAACTGTTCTTCCGTCCAACTAGCTCGTAAAGAAGCATTTACTTTTCGCAGATATTTTCGAGGCATGCCTATAAATTATTTATTATCCGTTACGAGTCTTAAGAAAATAACGCAAAACAAATCAATTTGAAAATGCGGCATCTCTCCCAACTACGAATGCGGCAACTGTCCCATTTGTACGGGAGAGACGCCGCACCCCACTATCATAACATGTGATAGATTCTAAATTTTATTTTTAGGGTTAGGTGATTTCAA
The DNA here is from genome assembly GCA_964028335.1 of Altica lythri. Taxonomy (NCBI): domain Eukaryota; kingdom Metazoa; phylum Arthropoda; class Insecta; order Coleoptera; family Chrysomelidae; genus Altica; species Altica lythri. Next base: position 30,343,429 of record OZ034809.1, on the reverse strand, counting down.
TAGCACCAAAACATCGACAAAATAGCATTAGCACCAGGTAAATTAAAAGACAGACTTGCTATCGCGCAGAATTTAAATATATGAAATAATTTGCACGTCCAAGTTAATACTTACTTTTGTGAAATGTCAAACTACACGTCTCAACTTTACAAACAGCCGGCCATAACTGCGTAACCGGCTGAGATACTGTATTGTCTAACCATCTAAAGTACTAATACCGCCCTCTTTTGATTTACATTTAAACTACGTGTTCTGCGGCATCTATCCCACCGCGGCATCTCTCCCGCATTTACCCTACTATTGTTATTTAAAAAGGATTGCTGTTCTAAGTAACACAAGACTTTAATGATATGTCGTATGTTATGTTTATATATGGGTTTTGAAATTTCTATAAGTTTTACCTACATGTTTTAGGGCAATCACGACAGTTAAGTTTGTAAACACCAGATTTCTGTGATTTATTAATTTTGGATTTGTTGTTTTTAATGTGTGAGCTTAGATTATTATTCGTTCTAAAAGAAACTGTTAAGTTATAAACTTATATAAATTTTTTATTTAACTTAGTTATGGATATCCATCAAGTATTATAACAGCCAATTCAATCATAAATTTCTCCAAATTAATACTAAATCAACCAAAAATTAATAGATATAAACTTTCACAGTCCTTTAAGTAATATTTTCATAGATAAGGTTGAAAAGGCTGTATATAGCTGCTGTTTATTGCCTATCACAATAGGGTGCACTTTCTTGCCATTAACTCTGAACCAATTATCTTAAAAAATACTATAAGTTACATAAGATGATAGAACCAAGACTAGCAGATGCACAAAGTGGATTTAGACCAGCGCACAGTGTACAAGATCACAATGTTACTTTGCAACAAATAATAGAAAAATCTTTAGTCAAAAATAAAGAAATAAACTTAGCATTCCTAGACATGAAAAAGGCGTTTGATATGGTGGACGGGACAGGAATCTGGAAGAGCCTAAAGAACAAGAATATAGATAAAGAGCTGCTTAAAGTGATATATAGTCTCTATGAAAATACAAATAACCAAGTAAGAATAAGAAATAAAACATCAAAAATCTTTAAAAATAAGAAAGGAGTCAGACAGGGTGGTGTATTGAGCCCACTATTGTTTATAAGCGTGATGGACGAGGTAATAAAAGCTTGCTGGCCAAAAACTAAAAAATATATTGTGGGATATAGAAACATGCAAGTAGTGAAAATAGAAGCATGCGTATTTGTAGATGATATAGTGCTTATAGCAAAAACAGAAAAAGAACTACAAGAGTACATGATAATATGGACAGAAGAACTAAAAACATACAACTTAAGAGTAAATACAGAAAAAACTAAAGTGATGGTGATGGTAGCAAAAAAAAAAGAAAACAAAAACAAACATTAACATTGAACGAAATAGAATCGAACAGGTAGAAATATACAAGTATTTCGGAATAAATTTGAATAATAAAGGGACACAAGAAGACGAGATTGGCGCCAGAATAAATTCAGCAACAAGACCTCGAACAAGACTATATCATGAACTATACAAAAACTTCTTGAATAAAAAAGAAATAACAACAAAAACAAAAATGATCGTTAATCAAACAGTGTACCAACCAGTATTAATCTACGAAGCAGAAAACTGGTACTCGACGAAAGACAAACAAAACGACTGCAAACAAGTGAAATGAAATATTTAAGAAAAGTGCTGGGTGCTAGAAGAACAGATAAAAGAAGAAACGAAGACATTAGAAAAGAATTAGAAACGAAATCAATAAAGGATAAAGTAGAAGAAAAGAAAATGAAATGGTGTGGACACATGATCAGAATGAACGAAACTAGACAAGTGAAGAAGATATGGGAGGCGAGAAAAATAGGGAAAAACAGGAGGGGACGACCAAGAAAAACATATAACAATAGCATAAGTGAGATTCTAGAAGAAAGGGGAAAGATGTGGAGTGAGGCGAAGGAACTGGCTAGAGACAGAAAAGAGTGGCGTCAATTTGTAAATTAAAAAATTAAGAGAGCTTGTACACCTCGACACCTCCGGGTATAAGAGGTTTTCGATTATGTATGTATGTATCTTTGATAATGAGTGGTAATTTGCTAATTTCACTGGACGAAATCTATATTCTTAACATTTAAAACTAGAATATCAACGCAAATAGGCAAGGAATTACTAATTATTATTGTGAATTACTTGGTATTACAATGGAATTAGGGGTATTGCCGGGGAATTAGTGGTGTTACTGGGGAATTAGTGGTATTACAGGGGAATTACTAGGTATTACTAAGGAATTACCAGTAATACACAGGTATTACTGTGTATTACTCCATGAAAGTGGAATTAGTGTACAAAATTTTACCAGCGGTTTACCCCTCGTCTATAGCTCCACTAGATCTGGTGAACCTTAAACATTTTCAGAAACTAATCTAGGCCTTTAGCGGCTAAAGATTCTTCTCAATGTCATTTTATAGGCAGATTTACTCAGAAATAGTATATTCCACGCGTTAGAGCATCCAACTTTTTGGCCATGGGGTGTATACTATTTTTCTTGATCCCCATCCAAAAATATATCATCAATAATATACAATTAATCGCACGATAATTAAATCCTTAAATGAAAAATTGAGAATAAAAAACACATAAATTAATAAATAAACGAAAAGAAATTAATAATTATTATTAAGTTACAAATAACACAACAAATAATATCATTTTATAATAAGTAAGTATAATTAATAATAAATAATGACAAACGTAATGAAACACTTAAAAAGGGTTTAAATTTCCACTTTATTAACGAAATTGCATGACGCACGTTTCGACACACAGTGTCTTTGTCAAATGCTGTGTTTCATTACGTTTAAATGGATTTCCATCAAGTAAAGGCAACCACCATTGAAAAAATAAATAATGAAGTATCAATATAGTTTTTTCATGCATTATTTTCCTTATTGCACGTGCATAGAGTTAAATTAAATACGCAATTATTTAGTGTACAGTTGTCCAATACGAATCCTCTTTCTTTTAACATGGAAGTCATATCGTGATTATTTTTATGAACTTCAGATCTCTTAATTTTTTTCGGTAGATTTGACACTTTCATAATCAACAAAAGTTTGACAAGCGAATGAATATAGTATACAGCGTGATGTTAGGATTATATGGTGTGCTACAAACGAAACAGATTTTGGTTCGACTTTGCGCATGTCGTCACCTTGGGAATAATCAACGTCAAACGCCATTTAGTAAGGGAGCAAAGGGAGGTTGTTTAAATAAATATAACTAACAAAGTTTTTTATTTATATTTATTTAAACAATTAAATTGTTAATAACAAATTTCCTAGGTAACTGGTTAAAAAGCAGAATTTTCGGATTCAGCAAGTCAAAAAACATTTAAAAAACTTTGCTGCTTGTAAGGACCTCAATCGGCCACGGATTCATCCTTTGCTTCCTGACTAACTGTTACTGCTGACTTTTTAAATATTTTGAAATTCGCGCCGTTCTAAATTACTTTTTCCCAAGCTGACGTCACTAAAGATGCGCAAGAACACACGGTATACAGCATACTTGTGAATATAGCTATTACACTACCGAGCCAGAAAAAAAACTTAGTCCGCCGAGCACGCTGTAATTCAAGCAAGCCATAAAAGTTGTACTTTCTGGAGCGAAGAGCTGCCAGAAAGTGCGTATTTTCGGGTAGGGGATCAAGAAAAGTAATTTCTAAAAGTTTCTTTAGAAGAAATTAAAAACTGACAAGTTTGTCTCTGTAGATCCATTTTTAGTCCAATTTATAAGCAAATTTTCTTGAAAATGTAGATTTTTATAGCATTATTAAATCCTTTTGACGCTGAAAGAAAATTTCGTTGAGTCCCTTTAGGTAACTTGCAGTCTTTGTCCAGTTCCTTTATCGTTCTTTTGTATTGCTCATTTATTTGACAAGAATTTTTATATAACATTAATTATTTTTGACATATTTTCTTACTTTTTAGATTGACATCCTTGAATGCATTTAGTTCAGTTTACATTCCAATAATCAAAATTGTACAGTAGTTAAAATAAATCAGTAGTGGTCAATACAAGACCAAGGTTCACTTTCGAAATGTATATAATTATATAGTTTCGATGCATTTGATACCGGGCAAGTCTCATTATTGCAATACCGATATTACGTTGCGAAACGTTTTGGCCATAAGCAAGTAAATCAGGTGTGGTAGTTGTTTCAGACATGATTCGTAAATATGTGAAAAAATAGTAATACTTACTAAATGCTTACATAGAGATATCAACATTTGTGAATAATTAATAATAATAGTTGAAAATAAGAAATGTATGTCGAAGGATTCATTTTTATTCGTAAATTGTATATCTGATAGATATATTTAATTGTAGTAAAAATCTTGTAACAATTTTTTTTTAAATTAGCATTAAGGGTTAAATTCTCTTGTTTAGTATTCATGTCATACACGCATCTACAACTACGGTTATGAAAAAACAAAATTAGAAAAAAAGCGAAAGACCAACCACTCACTACACCAAAACAAAAACTTCGCTCTCTATAAAGGCTTATAAAGCAACTAAATTTGTTTTGGTGTTATTAATGCTGTTTGGTTAAAAAATTGTCAACTCCTCAACAACGGCAATGTGCCACACGATGAACAATCCTCACAGCGGACGGTTGCTACCAATTCTGGTCTGACACAGAGCGACTATAACTGTAAAAATAATTTTAATACACTAAATTTTAGATGATGAACTTCAAACGATCAAATTGATAGTAGTTTAGGCAGAGGCAACCCCAACTTCAGCACAGAGAACCCTCCAAACTCACTGGAATGTGGGCCCATAAAGGATAACAAGAAAACCGAAGAACAAGAAGATCACTTTCTTAAACCTATAGTAAAACTTGAGACTCTAAAAGATAACACTGCAGTATCCTACCGAAAAATCTTACACCCAATAACTTAGATCGTCGACGAAGGTTTTTGTGGTTTTCTTTCTCCTTGTCAAATAGGAGGCTTCCTGGCGGAGGAGGCACCTCGTAGCGACTTTATTCCAACCTAACATTGCATACAATGTGGGAGTACACTACAACACTGGTAAATTATTTTGCTTCGGATTTATTCGAATGCTGTTTTCAAAGACGTATTTGTCTTCTTTCAACTTAACATCTGGTGTATAAAACATTCCCCCCCCCACTCCTTTAACGGGGTGAGGAAAGAAATTTTTATACAAAAATCAACACGCCACGCGAACGACGTCGCGGGTACATCGAAATAGATACCAAAAATGTGGTTAGATTTTTATGTCTGTCTGTATGTTTATGCGCGCATCACATAAAAACTACTGATCCGATTCGAATGCGGTTTTCACAGATGTATTGGTCTTCTTTCAACTTAACATCTGGTGTATAAAAATTTCTCACCCATTCTTTAAATGGGGTGGGGTGAGAAATTTTTATACAACAATCACACGCCACGCGAACGACGTTGCGAGTACAACTAGTCTGTTATATAACCTTTAAATACCTAATTCATGGAAACTTTAAAATAATGCTATTGAACAAGAAGAAAGTATAAAAATGTTGACAATGCTAAAAGACTTCTCCGCCACACATGTAATATTAAATACCTACTCTACTAAGCAAACCCTTTTGTTGATGTTCTCCGTAACTATGCCTTCAAATGAAATTCTTTAAAAATTTGTTATACGACAACAAATTCTCTCCCGTATCAATTTTAGTAGAGGAATCTGCCTAAAACCTTAAAGGTGTTATTCAGCTTTGAGAGCAGTTAATTAACTTTGAGGTTCAAACAATGATTTTTATGAATTATCTCCGACGCGTCCTTCCATATATTTCCATAAAAAGTCTCTGTAATGAACTTCTTTGTGACAAACCTTTAAAACCTTGGTTTCTAGTGTATGAAAAAATTCAGTCCCATCTCGATTTTTTAGGTGAGAACTATTTAAAAAAAGCATATTTAAATATCTGTTAGAAAGCACCCTCAGAAGAGTATCAAAGAAATACATTGAATAAATTTGAAGTGGAGGATTGAGGTAGGCTGGTACATAATTGTCAATGTACTCTGATGTGTTGAAAGAAAATTCTTGAAGGCGTTTTATCAAAAAGTATTTATAAAGGACCCTTTTCTGTTAAAGGTCTATATATGCGCCTTTTGATTCAGTGATAACGCATTTTTGTCTTACTTTATAATTGGAATCTGGTAAGCCTTTGCTATTTATTTAACATTTTTTAATAAGATTTTAGGCTATGACTGTGACAAAGATATATTTGCAATAGTGTTTAGAAGAAAGCTCTTTTGATATACTCCATTAGAGTGTTAAAATTTTTCATCGAAGGAATGTGGCAGGATTATTATTGAAATCAAAAATGTTTAATACAGAATATATTTTCATTAAAGTATTCATGCTTTATGATTATAGTCAATGTTGTAGTTTTTTATTCCATGATTCTGACAATATTCAGAGTCATGTCCTTTGCCACTAAACAAATGACTTTGTGCTTAACATAATTCATCCTTGGAAAGTATTGTTAAGAATTGGTTTCTTTATTAAAGATTTTCTTTAAAAAACACTTTTAATTATTCCTTTGATAGCTGCTTTTAAAACAAAGATCCTCCATCGCAAATATTCGATGTAAAACATAAGAGGGTTGCAAATTGGATGCGAAAAGTTCCATCCATTTGCTTGTCCACGGTTGTTTAACTATTGTGAAATGAATATTTAGAAATATCCTTAGATCTTTAAATGGACGATTGATGTCTAAATTTAACAGTAATGGATCTTTCTTCATTTTATAAGTCGTGTGGCTAACCTCTATAACTGAAACTTTGCAAGTTTTGTTTTTTTTTATTACAACAAGATTTTGGTTACTAACTGTACAATAGGGAACATGCAGTATTTTTAGTTTTGTTTTTATTTTAAAGAATTCCATGTAAAATAGGTCATAAACATATTAAAAAATTAAAACAATCTAATTTAACGTAAAAAATGCGGTTTTAAATGGACCGTTTAAGTTTCCGCGCCAAAACGGACCTGTAGTTTCGATGACGTCATTCCTGTCTGTCACTGGTTGTGCTTGCCGTCGTTAGCTTAACAAATTGCAAGTTTTCTCGACTTTCTACTTATTTTAATAATTTAAAATGGACTATCCATCAACATCAGGTGATCAAAATAATACCGCTTAAATTCCGAAAAAAAGTCGTGTTAACTCATGTTTTTTGCCAATTCTTCCATCTACTTCAACAAAATTTTCAAATAAATTGTTTTTGACTGGACCTTCTGCCCCAAAATTGAGAAGAAAGTGGTTTCAAGCTGCAAAGAGGAATGACTATTATTCTCCAAAGACTATTATTCGATGCTGTGAAGACCACTTTGACGTAATTTGGCGAATACTTGTTATTATTGCGTAGGTACTCTACCTAAGTATATACAAAACTTCTCAATAACATATTTTTAATTTTACAGTTGGGGAACGACGTCGAAAATTGGATGAAGTTTAAAATGTTTGGGGGGAAACTTTATCTGAAAAAAGATGTGGTACCTCATATTTTTGAATGCCAAAATATAATGATACCACTAAAACCTAGATCAGTAATAATGAAAAGGAAAAAACGTGAAATTCTTGAGAGCCTTGAAAATACTGCAGCTGTAATATTGATGTATTTTTTCAGATTATTTTATTCTTACACCGAACATTTAAACTCACATTTTTATCATGATATAAAAGTTTAAAAACTATGATTCATGAATACCCTAGTAATTTAGTCCCTTTCATTTCTACACTTGAAAACTCTGGACTCTTGACAAAAAAAGTTACTACCATGCCGACAGTAACTCTTGGTAAATTCCTGGAGTCTGTTTTGATAAACCCAACTTCCATTTTTATTAAAAACGTAAATAATATTGACTGCTAATAATCAATTTTACACGCAAAGTTAACCACTAAAAAGTTGACATAGCAGGAGTGACGTCACTAAACGCTGATTGGTGTTTTGAAATGGGTTTTGTTTTACGTAATTTTAATTGGTAATTATTGTTAAAAATCAACATGATAATAAATAAAAACGTTAAAGTAGTCCTTCTTTTATATTTTTTTAAACTTTTAATCATAAAATTTTCATAAATATCATATTTGCATCTTCCCTATTAGAAGTATACCAAGTACGTTCAAATAAAGCGTTTAGAAGAGGCATAAAAGAAGGCATTGCTGTCAAAATGCACTCTTCTGAAAGTGGTAGGTAAAAAAGTACATTACTGCCTCGCAGAGATATAAATTGAATGAATATGAAAGGATTCCACCTGAAGTTCGAAAGGTTTTATCCTGATTTTTGTGAATAGATTCTACAATGTCAAATGTTCAAATGTGTATCTTTATTTCTAAGCTTGCAGAAGAAGATTGCATGTCAATCTTTTTTGAAAATTCTACTGAACAAACTTTTTGCTACTGTCCTCCATAATTTAGCTTAGAGAAGATTTACCCAGACGTTTATATAGAGATAGAGGATAGCATATTGTGGAAAGTCAATTTAAAAAACTTTTTGTTCTTATTCTCCATTTTTTTCCTGAGCAAATCTTAGTTACTATAATATATTAATATATTAGTCCAGGTTCCCACGTGGAAAAAAAGGCATAAAGAATAACCGGCTGAATCTTTCAGAATCGCTTAATTGCACTTAGACCTACAAACTTCCATAGCAACAATATGGGGCGTTTTTTCTGTAGCAGCGGTCAAACGTGTCAAAGTTATGACCCTCCCCGGAGTGATGGATAACCGATTTATTTTTTGTGAATCAACAGTTTTTTATTATTATTACGTAATAAAACATGTGACCTACAAAAAGAGGAGGGCGTTTGGCGGGGCATACGCGCTCAACATGTAATAGTTACGACTGCCAACGAATTAACAAATAACCAGTTAACGCCCTCCTCTTTTGTAGGTCACATATTTTATTATTTAATAATAATAAGAAACTGTTGATTCACAAAAAATAAATCGGTTATCCATCACTCCGGGGAGGGTCATAACTTTGACATGTTTGACCGCTGCTGCAGAAAAAACGCCCCATATTGTTGCTATGGAAGTTTGTAGGTCTAAGTACAATTAAGCGATTCTGAAAGTTTCAGCCGGTTATTCTTTATGCCTTTTTTCCACGTGGGAACCCGGACCATATCTATTATTTTATAAAATTAAATTCATTTTGTATATTATTTATAGCTTTCTTAAAATCTAGTTTTGACAGTCTAAATCAGTCCAATCTTTGCAAAAGTTGGTGAGAAGGTTTGCATATCGCTTTTTGTAAGAATCAAGCTGTTTTCTGCTATCGCCCATAATTTCACCTGGTTTCTGTATTAACTGGCATGATTACAATTCATTAATGTTCTATTCTGTCAATTTGTTCAAAAGAAATAAGATTCTTCTTAAAAGAATATGATGTGGAGGAATTTGGCAGGATTACAAAAGTATCACACAGATGTTTGTCAATGAACACCGATTTGTGTAGAGAAAATTTTTCTACAAACGTCCATAATTAATTAAGGTTTGATTTCTTGTATTTAACAAAGATTTAGGTCAGTAAAATCATTTATTTCATCCTGTCCAGTAAATACACTTCCCTATAATCAATTTGAATTTATTAATTTATAAAAACAGGATAAAATAAAATATAATACGATACATGGTCGTTAGGTATTATTACAGTACTCGTTTTTATTTCCGGACTTGGCTCCTACGTCGCCTCGTCCGTAAAATAACTCGTACTGTAATAAGTCACCTACCGCCCTTGTAACGTATATTACTGTTGTTTAATCCTGTCCAGTAAATACACTTCCCTATAATCAATTTGGCGCCGGTAAGTAAAACATTACGGTACTGTAATGTGTTGCCTAGCAACGCTGCTCTGATTGCAAGGGAAGACAATTACTTTTAATTTTTGACATTTAAAAATACTTTAATGACTATAAAATAAAAATAAAATATTTAATTACTTACTTTTACATCCATATTTAAAAAGAAGTGAATGTTATTCAATTTTGTATTAACAATTAAATCTTAATAATAAAAAAATTATTTGACAGTGACAGATTGATTTCAAGGTAATTTGACCTAACTAATCAAGTTACGAACTAATTTTAGTCAAGTTACGAACTACTGTTAAAATTTTTATGAATTTATTAATTTATAAAAACAGGATGAAATAAAATATAATACGATACATGGTCGCTAGGTGTTATTACAGTACTCGTTGTAATTTTAATTTAATAAGTCACCTACCGACCTTGTAACGTATACTATTTCGAAGAAACAGTCACAAAAAGGATCTACATAAGACTAAATATCATCAACAAGGAATCAAAGAGACTTTCTGGTCGATTACGAAGACTGTTTAATCATTAATAAACTTTCTTCTACGATAAACATTTTAACATTTTTAATAGATATGTATATTAAAAAAAATAAAATAAAACCAATTAGACCTGTAGATGAATATTTATATCGTGGATAAGTAATTAAAAGAGTTTTAATGAAGATCAAAGTGAATACTTTCTTTGAGGAGATCTTTGAATAAAAGATTCTTAACAATTAAATATTGTGTTAGTTGCTCATTTAAAATTCTTCAAAAAGGATCCCAACCGTAGAATGTTGATGTGCAGGTATTTAACTTGAAAACAATATAACATTCTTCTTAATGTTATACACTATAGCTAAATTTCCCAATGCCTACAGGTGTAATTATGTAGTTAAAACATTTTATTACTCTACTGACATACCTAAATTCAAATTGTTAGATTTTAATAATTACTGACCTCTTTTTTTTAATGTGTTAAATTCACCATCCTAAAAATCCTCACTAAAGTATCAAGCAGGTGTTGCGTTATTTAAAAACTCACTGACACGAATATAAATATTCCATTATTTTGTAAACAATAACAGGCATTAGTTTATTAGTATATTGGTGTCAAAATAGTTCGAAAATAGTATTTTGTAATAAACAAGTCCGTCGCCAAATTGGTCTTGGGTGGTTGGCTTCATTAACTTGAGAGATTTATTAAAAGAGACCGACCGTGGACTACTTTAGTAACAATGGAAAAAAAGAGTATTCGTTTTTTGTGCACGTATTACTACATGTGTTATACATTATATACTCCAAAGACATTTTGGTAATATGATAAAAATTCATCAATGTTCTTCAAATCTAATTTACACCATCAAGTATTCGACCAAACTATTAGTCTTTGATAGAACCTATCATAAAGGCAATTTGTTTCAATGATAAACTATTGCCATACGATAATATTACTGTAAGCACGTAATTACCATTATTTCCAAAGATTCGGTTTCCCGAATGATAATTATTTTAATTAGCACCGTTAACTACGATTCCTTCTTAGACTACGATTCGTTGTGGAAAAATATCTTAAAGATTATTTCCTTCGATTCAAATTAACCAATAGAATATTTATTTCTTTATTCGGGGATCTTTTTGCCACTAAAACAAACTTATAAAAAATATAAATCAATATTATGAAAATGACCCTTGCTTGTTGATCTTGATAGATATGTCAAATTTGTCAAGGGTCGTCTTTTAAAACTGAAAATGCCTAACAAAAATGAAAATAATTTGTTTAAAAATAATTCTTCTGAGCTTTCGACAACCAGATCGGTTGTCGTTTTCAAAGATAAAAATTTTTTTACTATACACTTCTTTATGCGTTGAGATTTTAAAATTTTTTGATTTGTTTTTTTGGTAACTATAGATATATAGATTATTAACTTATTCTTTTTTTAAGGTGGTTAGCCAAGATCTAGATAAATCCAAAGTAAAATTTGAAATACATTCATTTGGATTTAATAAAATGTGTGCTGTTTCTTTTAATTTTCTTTTTATAGAATTTTCTTCTTTACATAAAATTTTTGTTTTAGTCCATTTTATTTTGTGATTTAGAAAATTAAAAGCATGTTCACAAATTTTAGATTTATCTATATCTCCTTTTTTAAGATAATTTTTGTGTTCATTGAGGCGAACTTCAAGAGGTCTTCCTGATTCCCCAATGTAGACTTTGCCACAATCACATGGTATACTATATACACAATTTTTTGTTTTTTGATCTAAATTAACCGGTTTTGTTTTGGATAAAATTGATCTAATTGTATTATTTGTTTGAAAAATTGTCCTTATGTTAAAAGCATTACCAATTTTTTGAATTTTTTCAGAAATACCTTTTATATATGGAATTTTTGTTGTTTTTAAATTTTGTGTATGGTCAATTTGGTTATCCAATCTCTGAGGGTTTTCAATTTTATTAAAGCTCTCGGGCTTTAATCAGATTATGAATGTCAAATTATGTCTCAACAAATTGATACTAAAATATTCTCGAAATCTAGATACCACAAAAATAGCCGACTATAATCAAGGTCTTGTTATATTACCCTTGATAATTTTTGTTACTGTATTAAAATATCGTCATGAGATAATTCATTCCCACAGATTTGGTCCCCAAATAGCAATTATTTGAGTTAACCCCAACTAAATAACCACTAAAATTCCTCCTTAAATTATTTTTGGTGTAAAAAAAGTTTGGTTTTATGACAAAATATAGCAATTATTAGGACTTCAAATTGATTTTGATCTAGACTATTCATTCTAAGAAGAACTACTACAATTGCAATTAATTTCTGTGAGAAAAAACCCAAAGGATAATTCGATACCAAAGATTTTTCTCTAGACAAGTCACCTCCAAAGGTAATAGGCTAGTTGACTCTTTTTTAAACTAGGTCCTAAATAGTTAATATTTGTGCTACTAAGGTAAAAAAAAATATTACTATATTTTTTAACACCTATGAAACCACAAAACTGTAATTTAAAATCCATCTCTTCATGTAGGTGCGAAAACGCTGTCCGCCATTTTATGACGTCATACGTATTGTAAACAATCATTTGACATATAAACACGGACAATTTTCCAGTTTACTTTAATTTAAAAACATGATTTCAACTAATTTCCATAAAAAATACAGTAATTATCGTTATTGCAACGTCCGAGAATTCAAAAACACATCAAGGAATACAAATAGATGTTAGTTACATTATTCAGAGGTTACGATACTTATGACATAAATGAGTAGGTACTTTTGAATTCCTTCTGAAAAGAATAAATACACTCATTCTTCCTTTTTATGTCTACTATTTAACAACTGCACTGTACTTACATAGAAGTCTTGACATTTCTTAGCTCGGCAGAGCAGAAATCTGGATTCAAGGCAAAGAAATTACGAACCATTAATGTATCAATTTTTGGCAAATTTGTGCTGTCTGCTTTTGTGAAACCAACGTCCATAATGAATTTATTATTGTTTTTCAATAAAGCAAATAAATTAAGAACGTGATAAGGAATTTTTATCGAAATATTTATACTTGTAATAAGACCACGTCAAATTACTCGTTTTGTTTACAATTTGTATGACGTCACAACATGGCCGACAGCGTTTTCGGCTATTCAAATTAAACACATTTTTCAAATTCAATTTTTAAATTAATCTTACGCATTTAGTTATTAAAATCGATATATTTCGTTTTCGTAAGCTAAATACTGTAAGAAATACTTATTTATTGTATGAAATTAGTTATGTGTCAAGTAGCCTATTTTCTCTTATGAACTATTTCTATAAGTTAATTTACTTGCAAAATTTGGATCAAAATCTAATTACCTGAGTTAATAAAGTTTCCCTATGAGATAAATCACTTTCCTAGATTATCTAACATATCTATAATTAATAACTTATAATAAAAGATGCCTGACGAGTCACCAGAAGATATCTTATCTTATAAGATCAACAAAAGATACCAATGAAGGGTCATGAAAAATATCTTATAAGATCAATAAAAGATACCCATTATGGCCAATAAAAAAGAAACCTGATGGGTGAATATAAGATGCCAATAAAAATTATATACTATGCTTCCTACTAACTTGTAACATGTCCAGCTTTACTAACATTGCAAGTACGTAGTCCGGGTTTTCGTTAGAAAATACCTTCACCTGGTGATTGCTGTTAAGAACGTTATTTTGTTGGAACTAAATAGGCTACAATAACACCAAAGGAGTTAAATTTTATTCTATGCTTTTTGATTATGCAGTGTGAGTTGGCGAAACCTATCAGTCGATTACGTCAGTCGTCGCGATCTAGCTGGTCCAGCAAGGTCACGCGCTTTTATTTCAAAAATAAGTTCGTTATCTTCGTCGCGACAAGACTTGTTTGTTTATTTTTCTATCACTGTTTAACGCATTTAATTAAATCTTGCGATGGTGTAGTGGTTTACGCATTTGTTTGTCATGCGAGGGACTCGATTCTGCATAGAATTTTTTTAATTACATTTTATTTAGCACGAAAGTTAGTAGCAATGTAAGATTGTATGCTTGGGCCAAACGTCGAAGGCCTTAATGGAATGATTGGCCATTTGAAAAAAAAATTACAGCTTTCAGAGCGCCAGACCTCTAGCAGTACCGATAGATATTCTGCCGCTTTGCAAAAGTGGGGTTAACTGTTGACTGGTAGCGCGCCCTTAGCCAAGATCGGCACGATTTAGCACAGATTTCAACCAACAGCGTCATCTGTTGCGACATCTAGCGGAAAAATTTGGAAACATTGATGCTGCACCGACGTTGAATAAAAACATATGCTTTCGTATGACAAATATCTCTCAACTAGATGCCTTGCGTGGTTTTTGTCCAATTAGATAAACACGAATATTGGGCGGTGATGATATTCTCGTTTTGGTCCTTTTAATCACTAAGGAAATTCTTCCAAAGTTGACTAAAGTTTACAACGACTGTACGCTTTAAATATAAATCATCAAAAAATATAATGACCTTTAAAATAATCCATGTGAGGGACGGCCACAAATCGCAACCGAACCGGAATCGTGTTGGTAGATAGGCAAATGAAAGGAGGAAAGATAGCTGAGGTTCTGGGATCTCGGAACAAAGAGTGCGAAACTTCTTGTAAGATAAATTAGGAGAGTGTCGTATTTGCTGAATGCGCAAACGATTTTCACAGACATATTTGAACTGAATCAAACGAATTGACCCGTGAGTGGGATAGCTTAAACTCGGCACGTCGGAAGAAAGGATGCGAAACATCTTGCAAAATGAATAATCGATGTGAAATGACAATGTCGTATTCGCTATATGCGCAAACAATTTCGTAGCATCGTTTGGACTGATTGAAGAGGGACCTGCTCGATTTTGTAATGCAATTTGTCACCATACATAAGATATGATCACTATACGTGAAACAAAACAACAGTCGAAGCAGACCCGACGGGATCAGCCAGTTTATTTTGGGATGCTTAAGGAATCAGCTAGTTTATTATGGGATGCTTAAGGGACCACATTATTTAATTATTCTGAAAATGATAGAACAATTAAAGACGAACAGCCAACCTATATGTGACTAGCTGGATAAAAAATTTCGAGAAAAAGCAACATAAAAATCATCTTTTGCCAGGATAACGCACCTGTTTACAAAATTGAGTTGAGGAGTTTAATGTATGATGTACTATTCTCTTGATTTGGCAGCCTTAGACCATTATCTGCAAGAAAATTAAAAAAAAATGCTTCTGGGCAGTCCTTCATACAAATGAAGAAATCAAAAGGACCGTAGATGGATATTTTCACTACCTTCCAGATTCTCAATTCCAGTAAGAAATACTAATATTGGACAATGAGTTGTAATCAATGGAGATTATGTAAAAATATAAAAATATCGCAGTCTTTTATTGTCAAGTTAAGAATTATTCATTTTAAACTCGTACATTAATAATTTGCTCCCTACAAAAATTCATCTTTGGAAAGTTTAAAGAACATTTAATGTATGCTCTCTGCTGAATTTGAAACAACATTCAACAATTTCACTTTATGATTTTATACGTACTTGCTTGTTTTATATCGGATTATGTACCACAAAAACATAAGAAAATAAATACTACTAAATGAATTAAACATAAATTGAAACAATGTTAATTCACCATAAACAAGCTAGAATTATTAATAAACTGAAAGTTTATTTGTTAATGTTTTAAACTTGATATAGGGGAAATTGGGACCAGTTTTTTTTATATCGGTAAAAAACCGTAACTAAATGTTGCTATAAATTTAAATCTTTTAAATTTGTTCTTTTAGTCGAAATTAACTCAGAAATTATTCATTAAAATGCGTTTAATAGTAAATTAATTTTAGTATGTCAGCACACATATTTCCTCTGGAGTTATCACTTCTTGAGCATCTTTTAATTGTGCCGTTTTCGGTATATGAGGGTTATCTTTTTAGTTTTGCATATGACCATAAAGCCAAAAAATATAAACTCTAAGGACTTTATTGCTTTTCAAATTATGCCCTTAAAGATCGATACACTTTAGCATACATTCAAACCAATTGGTAAAACCGTTATTCCAATCTTTAGTTGACACCTGCAAAATCACTGTTTAAAAGGTCGATGACTTTTTCTAGCGACTAGAATCGCAGGGGGATCCAACCGTAAACCAACTTCGTAACACCCAATTCTTCGCATGTTGGATCTTTTGGATCGAGGTCTATGAAATGACCAAAGATACTTCTATGTATGTTACACGACGGTCATCCTTAATTAGCTGACGAACCGTATCAATGATTTGCTGTGTGACTGCTGTTTTGTGTGGACTTAAACTGGATTTGTCGCTGAGACTGGAGCGACCTTGTTGAAATTCGCAATATCAGCGGGAAATATTTGACTAGTGTGGTGCTTCATTCCCAAATACAGAAACCATTTACGCGAGACATTGCTGTTGGAATAGTCCTCTCCGAAAATTGTAAAAGATTACTGCTCGAAAATGTTCTCGACTAAGATCCTTTTTTCGACCGACTTGCTAATTTCAAAAATTCACTGTACCTACACGATTTGTTGTATCGCAATGAGACTCTGGATATATGTGAACAAAAGATTGTTAGATTTCTGTTTGAAGGTTCTAATGCTGGCACCTTCGAAGCTGCTATATCCAAACTTAAAAAACAACCCTCGTATCTAAATTCCTTAGCTTTCCTCTTGAATTATTCTTTCTTTATCGTCACTTATTGTGCTGTTTGCGCAGTCTGTAGATATGGTTTCTCAAGGATTTTACCAATCGATACTAACAGTTATTCTGGTGTTTTCAATATAGTTTAGTTTCTCATCTTTTCATCTGCATTTTTCCTTCTTTACTAACCATTATTATATTTTTCCCTTCTTGATTTGATCTTCGTTACCAAAACTCTTCTGTTCTACTTCTACTTCTTTAGTTGTTGTTCTAGATTTTATATTCTTTAATATATGTTATTCTGGGATTAGTTACGTTTACGAGAGCAAACTCTCGATTAAGTTTCATCCACGATGCTAAGCTAGAGTTGGCAATATATGTTTTTTGAGTAATTTAAATTTAGAATATTTTTTAAAATTAAATTAAGAATAGCTAAACTGATAAAAATCAAAGTCTCATTCTTTCCTAATATTCCCACTTTCACATAAAAATTATTAATTATTATTAAACGAAACAACAACAAATATAAATATTTACATTCACGAAATAATTACAACTTTATATCAGAATTTTTAATTTACTTAACGTATTAAAATATTTATTCAGATTTAGAATGTTGTAATGCTGGAAGATTCCGAATAATGAAATGAAGATCCCGAATTAGGAAATGAAAAATTAATGGTATCTTACAAGATGTTTTATTACTAATATGACATTTACTAGGTATATAATTCAATATAATGGTAGATAATTTATATCATGAGTGACAAGAAAAAAACCTTTACAGGTGGATGTTCATCTATAATAATGTGAACACAAACCAATTTACGTACAATGTTGTTTATTGAAAAAAAAAATAACAAACAAGGAATTACCAAAGTGATAACAAACCACTAGGTAAATCCGTAACCCAGCGGTTAAAGCGCTGTCACATAAGGACATTGATCATTAATTCGATTACTGTTTCTTAAATTTTTTTCTTAATGTCCATTTCTTATTTATCTATTTCTTTTCAATTTTAAATACCCCATGAGTATGTCGTAAATAATTGAATTACTTAACAGTACCTATTTATACATATTTTAGTATTTTTTTAATAAGGGATCCCCTTTCGTTTTTATGAAGAGGCAAAAGGGTCTCAGATATATAAAAAAAAAGAAAAGTTTTGTAATTTTTATTTAGAGTACCTTATTTATTAATATTTTTATTATTCATATATATAATTAAGAACATTTTGTTAAATTTTCATACAAATTATTCTATTTTACATTTCTGCATTAAGCAGAGAAAGATTCGTACATTCAAATTATCGAGCAACTCTCTCACCTGTACTCCACGCTTCCCAAACTCTACCTGTGCCCACAACTAATAATTTTTTATTTGTTAAGGCGGAAACATACTATCAAAACGTGACACGACGCCACGCATGTTAGTCCATATATTTATGTTGCGGCGTGTGGTCACATAGCGTGTTGTCTATGTGCTTCTAACTGTATTAAATATATGGAATTGAGAGGTACTAACATGCGTCGGGTGGCGTGGCGTCGTGTCACGTTTTGATAGTATGTTTCCGCCTTTAACCGTTAAATGTTAAGTTAAGCCCATCACAATAATATGTTTGTAAAAACTACATCCAAATCAGTTAAGCCGTTTCTGAGATTAGCGTTAAAAAACATACATATATATACATACATACATACATACATACATACATACATACATACAGACAACCAGACGAAATAAAAAGTTCTCTTGAGTAGATAAAGGGCCCCCATTATGTATTTTTAAATATATTTGCTATGTACAGATAGCGATCAGTTACAGTTTTATTATATGAATAGATTAAGCCAGTGGCAGTAGGTGAAACCGGGTTAAAAAAAGGGTTCTATGCGGTGGCAGGATAGCTGCTGATTATATCAAGTGAAATAAACACTCTTACATTGGCATGTTATTACTCTTTTTGGTTAATTTAAAAATACACTGTTGTTAAAAAAACAACCTTCGTTTAGAACCGAGTAATTAGTATGTTAAAGAAGTGACCACAGTTTAGACAAAAATGGTCCAAAGGTTTTCAAGAAATATTGACTACCGACTTAAAAAAGTTTTTAGAAAAACGCGTTTAAAGTTTGATGCATGAAGAACGATTTTTTAACTGACAGAATCGTCGCTTCCAGCTTTATAAAGTAACTCGCCTACAAGACAAACGATGCCTAACTAGTTCAGTTTAGTGAAAGACTTGTGACTTTTGAAGTGGTACCTTAAAAAGTTAAAAAATATCCTGTAGAGCGTAATAACGTCTAGAGGAACGGCACCTGGACACTTAATTGTGAGTATGTAACTCAGGTAAGGTAATCCTATTTCCGTTGTCCCTTAAAAGAGGATTTAAATCATAGCCCCTTAGAGGACCACTGTAAAATCACTACCGGGTTCTTATTCGTATTTGTTAATGTTTTAAACAAAATACCTACCTCGACATGGTGTCTTCATGGTTAAGGTAAATGTTTAAATAATAAAAAAAGTCCCCTAGTGCTATGTTTTAAAAGGGGGTTGGTAATTTGAGAAAAACTTGCCAGGAGAATATGGCCGCTGTGGTAACGTTTCCCAGTCGAGTTCAGAAATTTTTTCTCGGGTCACTCTTGCGATATGAGGCTTAGCGTTTGTACTCGTTAAATCTGCTCAAAATACCCCTTTCCAAAAATTCATATTAAACCATTCTAATTACCTTCCACCAAACATACAACAAAACCTTCTTTGGATGCAAAAAAGCCTTGAATTAGTAGGAGTCAACCAATGATACGAACGCTTAGAATTTGAATACAAGATCCATTTTTTGTCGAAGGTTAATAACCGATTAAGAAATGGTTCATTATCGTTGCGTGAAATCTTTGCTGAACAAATGGTGAGACGCCTTAATTTGTTATCCTTTGGCAATTTATGAAGGAGCCATCTGCTTAAGTTCCAAGTCTTTCCTAGTTGACGACGATTCAAACGAATAGTTTCAGGACTCACACTGAACATTTCTACAAGTTCTTGGCACCTTGTCCTGAAATTTATGTCTACAACCTGTCAAAGATCTTCGTTGTTCATGATTTTTGGTAGCCCGGAGCGCGGTTCATCAGTCAAACTTAGATATCCCAAAAAAACTTTTTGAACCACTTCTGTACTATTTGATCACTAACGGCATCATCTCCGAATGCGATACATATATTTTGGGCCGCCGTTTTATCTTGTGTACCAAGTTGTCACGGGCTAATTTCTCACTAGCAATAATTATTTTTAATCGGTAATAAATTGAGTACTCACCTTACTAATTTCTCTAGATTTGAGGGCTCGACAACGACATTTAGTGTTATAGCCAAATTGGATTCTTCATTTATCAAAAGTTTTAATCTATTTATTGTTTTTGGGTACATATTTAGAATTATTGTATTATTATGACAAGCAATAAGATTTGAGGTTATAAATGGATCGCTGGATCCCTTCTTCTTTTTCTGTTCATTCGGTTGTATCAGAACTATTCCGTGGGTCAAACAAGGCCACATTACATGAACGTAGTGTTAGTAAAAGACCATCCTATAAGTAATTCAAGGCCATGACCTCTAAATTAATAATGTTACTTCCGGCCGATATGATTGATTTTTGGCCATTTATGATTCTACAAGCCGCCGAGAAGGTCTGAAAGTCTAGATAGCAGTAAAAGAGACACCAGGAAATTTTGTGGGTGAAGTTTTATTTTCGTCGTTCATAGATGGCACTTATTTGTGGATTTTGAAACTGAACCTTTCTTTTCCAACCGAACTGTTCGGTTAATCTTGATTAGTTATTATTTTGTGGATTACGGTTCGATTGGAAATTGCCACGTGTGGGGATATATTACAAAATTTTCCGTTGATTTAACTGCGGATCGTTATAAGGTGGTTTAAATCTCAAATCCAAGCCGTGAATTAGTGAAGACCTCGAGTTATATACCCTTTACCATCTAGGGTCCTTGGGACAGGCTGTAAGTCCCTAGCAAAGGCTTAAATTCTCTGGTACAGATTTAAATTTAAGCTTGATTCATTGGTACCGGCTTATTTCTTTGACGAAGGCTTATCACCTGCTTACTGGGTTACTGGGTTACTGGAGGTGGCTAAATACGTGAAGTTTTAGCAGTATTTTGTTTTGGAACTGTTCCGGGTTCTGTTCGGAACCAAACAACGTTGGATTTTGAAGATTGGAAGCTATCATCGCCAGTACAGATAAGCCTTTGTATATTGTAAATTTAAATTGTTGATTGTAAATTTTAATTTTAAGTCGAGCGTGTGATCACACAACATTTCAGATTATCCATCTTTATTTTGTTGTTTAGCGCTAGTGTTAATTGAAATTGTAACTTAAATTGACCACAATTTTGATCATTAAAGGAGGGTCTAGTTTTAAAGACATTTCGTTTTATTTAGCTCACTTTATTTCATTTCGTGGGATTGTGTAAGAGTTGTTAGTGCCTATTAGATCTAGGGGTTTCCGGCTTGTACCGTCGAAGTCGGTGGCGCGGCTCACTTGTGTATCATCCCTCTACGGCTGAGCTCGGGCATAATTTGCCAGTAGAGTGACCGCTAGCAACCCTTACGCAATTCATTTGGATTTTCTTTAATACATAACTTACACTACATGAACCTTAGCAGATAGCTAAGTAAAAACTGTGGCACAGTTTGTACTCATACAGTAAACAACTTCGAATTAATTTTTTATGCGTCATGATTTTCAATTATTGAAACTAGGAATGTAACAATTTTTAGTAACTTTTTATGTGTGTGAGAAAAGCAAGATTCATACTAAAGTGACAGCAGATAATAAACAATATCGATCAACAACATAAGCAATATCTATGGCAATTTGCGATATACAGAAACCGCACGAACTTATTTGGTTACCTGATAATTCTTCCAAAATCGTCGTTTGAACTTTTTTTACGTTTTCTAACGTATCAACTAAGGTTGTATATTTGTATTATGCTGAGGTCATCGGAAAATATTTTTAACATCCCGCTAAAAAAATTAAAATTTTTTTTACAAATCGGGAAGTTATTGGTTTTACCCCGTTTTTCGAAAATAGAGTTTTCATCGGATCTCAACGTTTTGAGGTCTTTAAGATTTTTTGACTAATCGATTTTGCACTTCGGATAACATTCTTATGTCTCAAAAAACTAAGTCGAATGCCGTCTTGAACATTAAAATCGAATAATGTGTTAAAAAGTTATGGCTTTTTAAAAATTCCAAAAAAAGCTCAAAAACGTCAAATTACGCCACTTTACCATAGCTTTGGGGTTAACATTAGCGGGAAGTTGAAATGTTGGCCTTTAAGATCAACCTCTTTTCGAATTTTTTTATGGTAACTGAAATGTAATCTTACAATCTTTAACTAATCTATCTTGGATTTTCACATAGCTCGGGAGAAACGCCAAAATAAATTTCGGCTTTAACCGTAACAGAAAGAAAATTGAAACAAACGAGTTGACATTACTGAAGTGGCACTTCACTGTCACTGAATGTCAATTGTGATTTATTATTATACCTCGAGGCCCAATTGCCTGGGAGTGAAGTCATTGTGACATAAATGTAGGTAGGGACTGCTTCAACCAATGCGAGGTTCAAAGAAATACTAGTTGCCATCTTTAACTTAGAAAGACTTACTATCTTTGTCTTATTAATGCGTAATAGAAAGAGATACTTTTAAGAAAAATGTCAACACTGGAAAACATTATTAAGTACGCTAGTACCGCTTGACATTTTTCTTAAAAGGATTTCTTTATATTGCTCGTTAATAACACAAAGATTGTAACTCTTTCTAAGTTAAACATGGCAACTATCAGTCATTCGAACCTCGCATTGGTTCCACTTGCATTTACGTCAAAATAGCATCACTCCCAGACAATTGGGCCTAGAGGTATAAATATTAATCTTGTCAGAAAATTTTAGCAAGTAGTATTTAGCTAAACCCAGATTTGTATTATTCTAGTTAGTTAAAGAGTAATTTGTTGCGAGGTACTCCTTAGCATAAAACAAATAAGACAAATATTTGTAAATTAAATGAGAGTAGAATCAAAATGGTAGATATTATTCTACTGTTCTAGTAAATTTCATTCGGATACTACTGAAATGAAAAAAGTTTAGTTATTAGTTGGTATTTTTCTAAACAGGAAATCTTTATGACTTTTTGTTTATTTTGTAAGATACGCCCGCCACTGAAAATACGCAACTTGATTTTACTTTCTCAATGTTCCATCTTTGTCTTATAGAATAAATAGTACACTTTCTTTTTTCTTAATCGTACTGTTCGAATGTAATGCATTCAATTTTAAAAAGTAAAACTGATTTGTGCTGTGAACTTCGATGGCAATGACCTTGACGAATGGTTTCGATTCGTTTATCGATCGGATCGCTTTTTACAAACACACTTTGGAATTTACGTATGTAAATAACAAATATGTAAATATATAGATATAGGAAATCCTTATTTGACTTTTTCGGCAAGGAATCACGAACAGCGCGTTCAGTTTATGTATTATAGTAAATCCTTGTGTTGTTTTAAAACCGATTTATTTGATCCATGACCCTAACATTCTCTGACCAGAACTAGAGCTGTGTTAGGAATAATTCTGATAAAAACCCATAATTTACTTAATTAATAGCACAGATGTAGACCGCAATGAATATGGTATACAAGTGGTGCCTAACAGTCAATCCATAAAAAGCATGAGTTATTCCATTCACAAATAAAAGGGCGTTGCAAGGCTTAAAACAAAACCAATAACGCTGAACACCGTGCTGGTACCAAGGGCCACAAAAGCCAAATACCTGAATTGGTGTTTGACCAGAGGTTATCATGGAAGCAGCACATTCAATAGGTCATACGCAAAGCTGCAGTAGCCCTTGGTAGGTGTAGACAATTGTGTGGAAAGAACTGGGCCTGAACCACAAAATGAACCTTTGGTTGTATACACAGGTC
Organism: Altica lythri; assembly: GCA_964028335.1. Classification (NCBI taxonomy): domain Eukaryota; kingdom Metazoa; phylum Arthropoda; class Insecta; order Coleoptera; family Chrysomelidae; genus Altica; species Altica lythri. The sequence goes on along the minus strand of OZ034809.1, from coordinate 30,319,358 downwards.
ATTAGGCCAATGTTAACATATGGCTCGGTGGTGTGGTGGGGTAGAACGCAGCAGTCCGAGGCGATCAGGCAGCTGGAAAGCATTCAAAGGCAGGCATGCCTGAATGTTACAGGGGGCATGGAGCCCGCCCCAACGGACGCACTACAGGTTCTGCTCAACTACCACCATTACATATTTACATAAAGGGCGAGGCTATGGCAACTGCTCACAGGATGCTACAATGCCAGGCTCCCATTACTTTATTAAAGGGAAAAATCAAGCAGAGCTATATGATAGGATTAAGGCGGATCAAATAATAAGTATGCCTCAGGACAGGATAGTCCCCAATTATAACTTTGCGAGAAACTTTCGAGTAGAATTACTGGAAAGGGACTCATGGAACAATGGCCCCCCAATCCAAGGAGAGTCAATCTGGAATACCGATGGCTCAAAGACTAAGAAGGGCACAGGGTCGGGTGTATATAGTATAAGACACAGAATAAAAGTCCAACTAAGTCTAGGTGCTTATGCTACAGTGTTTCAGGCAGAAGTAAAGGCCATACAACACTGTGCAACGGAGATCATAACTCAGGGTATAACGGGTAAAACCGTAGTCATATACTCGGACAGCCAACCAGCTCATGTGATTACCTACTAGTTATTGTAAGTGATCGGAAATAATCACTTCAAGTGAACGATTGTGTTTACGTATGTTCGACTAAATAATACTTCAAAACGCTAAGAAACGCCCTTTGCCATTAATATACCTACGTACCAAATATCGTTCTGTCAAATTTTGGCAATAATTTTTGTCTCCAAAGTTTTCTTTGTCATCATAGATAGATAAAAAGTATTACAATTAAAGCATTAGCAGTTGTTTAAGAAACTAATAGTTATATTTTAAGATTAATATTTAGGCACATTTAACAGACCGTAAATTTTTTCTATGGTAAAAGTTTGTTGCCAAATTGTGCATGTGTGGAAAAGAAAGTATATGAATGTTTATTAATAATTAAGATTTATAATTTATACGAATTTATAGTCCAATTTTAATAATATGGGATTGTAATGTACAAGATGTGGTTCACGGTATGATTTTCGTAGGACTACTGATTTTAAATTAAATCGTCTTAATTTATTAAGTAGAGGATAAAAAAGATTCAGAAATAGTATTTGAAAGACTTATGAAATCCTGTGACATATACCCTTAATCGTTAAAAACAATATTTTACCGCAGAAATAGTATGGCTTTTTTGTCTAATAAATGTACCAGTGATGCCATATTTTCTGTGCTACATGAGATTTGCCAAGCACTATAAACAATAATCTATACATCACCAGTGTTTTCTGTAACTAGGCCAAAGCTTTCAACTTTGTGAATCAAGCTATTTTGTTAGAAAAACTTAAGATCTAGGGAATTCGAGATATTTTTTTAAACTGGTTCAAATCTTACTTGAGGAATAGGAAACAAATAAATGATACAAGCAAATGGTACTGACTATAATCACAAAAGTATCAGTTGTGAAGTGCCGCAAGGTTCAGTGCTGGGTACTCTACTGTTTCTTTACTTCATTAAGGACATCACTAATTTAAAAATAGATGGATTTTTTTTTATTTGCTAATGATGCCAGTATAACCCGGAGCAACTAATGTTGCAACTCTTCATGCAATTATAACCTCTGATTTACTTAAAATAAAATACTGGTCTGACTCTAATTTACTCTTCTTTAACGTAGATAAGACAGTAGTTTTATACTATAAAGTAGCTCTTCAAAACTTGCTTCTAAATTATAGCTAAATCGTAACCGTGGATTTGGTAAAATTTATTGGTATTTTTATGTCAGCAACCTTAAATGGTCCCTTCATAACGAGTCGTTTGGTAAAAAACTAGCCTCAGGGTGTTATGGAATAAGATCTGTTTCTTAAAAAATCGATGTACCTATCATCGGCCAAAATAACATATTTCTCGTTGTTCAAGTCTCATCTTCGATATGTCTTCCTTTCTGGGGTTCTAGTACGGCTGTTCAATCTGTTATTATTTTTAGATTGCAAAAAAGATCAATCTGTTTGGCCTCAATCAATCAACTCACTGCTAAAGCTACTTCAGAAATCATGCAATTTTGACGCGCTCCTCTCTTTGTTTATCTTAGAAACTGTTTGTCTAACTTGTAAACACCTAAATCTCTTTCCTGCAAGATCTACTCATGGTTACTTCACCAGAAATTCAAATTATGATGTTTATTTACCGACACCATCAAATGAGTTAGTAAAGAAATCTATAGGTATTATATTCTTTATAATCATCTTCATCTGCAAAATCTTTTCTGAAATTTCGCAAAATGACGAAAACCTATCTATCTATAATACCATATTCTTCTGTAATTGATTTTTGTTAATGAGTAAGAAATTACATTAGTTTTAGACATTAAAGTAGATTCATGTACAACTTGTTAAATCCTATGGCGTATTTTGGAATTTATTTAAATTTTGCTATCGTTTGTATTACTTTTATTGTTATTATTTTCTATTTTTTATCCAGTTAATATTGACATAGAAAATTTTAAGTAAATAATTTGAATTTTTTTGTATTTACGTAATTTTCTTTTTATTTATTTTTTTTTATTTGTAAGCTTTGTCCATAAAATTGTACAATTTTTAGTCGCAATAAAGCCTATTTTGTCAATACCAATGTGTTTACTTCGACTTTACCTGACTAATATTAAAATTAAATGCTTTAAAATCTTTATAGGCATCTATAAATCGATAAAATTAGAATCTAATTAAAATACAAAAAAAAAACTGATAATATGCCAATTGGGTGTGTTTAATGTTGTGAACTTTCACTTTATCTCGTATATGTTTACTTAAAACCAGCCTGCTCCTACAATTAAGCATATTTACCAATTTTAAAATTAACGAAAAATTAGAGAGTTGAACTGTTAGCTAAATTTGTCATTCCGTCAATAAATTGAATTTTTTTTGCCGTAGGTACTTAAGTAAAAAAATTAATTTTGTTGCGACAAATTCTTCCAGCTTCGAAATTAAAATAATAACCATACAACAAGAAGGATAATAATTCTACGATATTCTAACAGTCACTTCCCTTTATGTGTATCACATTATTCTTCTTTTTTTTATACTTCAAAGCGTTGGTAATCAGAGAACTACTGACCTTTAAAATTATTGTTCTTGAGTTTGGGATATGTTTTGGATCAAACATGCCTACATCATCCTGTTGCGTACTTGTCGAGAAGAGAGCTCATATTAACATTATGGTAATTAACTTTTTTAACGTAACTTTTATAATTGGTTAACTAAATTTTAGATTTATCTGATTCTTGATACCGAATAATTAGTGTTATATACATGTAAAAAACCAGAAATTGCACACATGATGGAAACCTGATAAAAAAAAAATCATAGCCAAACAATCAAACTTGCAAAATTCAGTTGGGTAAGACTGCACCTAATTAATTCTAATAATTGTGGACTAATGTGAACACAGCATATTTCTTAGAGATTTAATAATACCGGCTTACAAAACTATATAAAAATGTCCTTCAGGTGTTAGTTATATTAATTTCACATATATAATTTCTTTAAACGGGGATAGGAGAACGTTTACTCTTCTTCCAAGAAAAGTAAAAATCGGAATCTATTCATAACCAATGATTTAACTAGGTATTGTATTTGTGGTAATTTTAATGAAAGTGAAAAAAATTGATGAGGTGAAAATTAAATTTTATTGATTTAATACAAATATGTGGCCTGTTCATATATTTCCGTTAGCTTTCACACTACACTGGGAATGTTAAAAAGTACAAGATATTAAGCCAGCCGATAACAAACTTAAACAATCCTAATAAGATAAATGGAATGGTAGAAGTAAAAGAAAAAAATCTCTAAAAGTTCTTTCAACATCTTCTTAATCTTCAAAAGTGCGAAAACTTTTGAAGTGTTCCATCTATCTCTTCAGAACCTTCTGAGGTTTCGTTAAAGTTTCCTTAAGATCTGCAAATTACTCTCCAAAAACTTTTTCAGTTTCTTCGGAAGTCTCTTTAAAATCTTCATCTACTTATTTAGCATTTTTAAAGGTGTTTTCAAAATTATTTAGTTCTTTGACCTTCTAGACGCGCCTTCAAAGTATCCCTCTAGTTTTTCAGTGTCTTAAAAATTCTACGGTTGCATCCATTTTTCAGCACCCTCAAAAGCCCACGAATAGTTTTAATTTCTTCTTAAAGATGTTCAAAGGCATCTTCAAAATCTTTATCAACTCTTACAGCAATTTCAGAGTAATCATCTGTCTTCATCTATTATTTTTAATATTCTCATTAAGTTCTTGTTAAACTCCCTTTCTACCTTTTCTGTATATAAATGCCTAGTCCATACTTCTTAAGGGTTTCAAAAGCCTTTTGCATGTCTTCATTTAATTCTGTGGCACCTCTATCTACAGAAGCTCGAGTCTTAAAAGCAATCTTTAAGTTAGTTCTCTATTTCATTATCTTCTTCATGGTTTCTAGCATATGTTTACCGAAAGTGAAACATTGGTCGAACGAAAATTACAAATTATTTCTAAAATTTATATTGGTTAAGAGTTTTAATTTAAATATATTTTCTATTCATATATTTCCATTATTTTCAACATTAAACTGGGAATCTTCAGAAGAATTCGATATTTGGGCAAATGATAATAGTATTAAACTGTCGCAAACAGAGTGAAATGGTAGAATTGAAAAAAAATCTTCAAAGCTTCTTCATAATATTTAGAAGCCTCCTCAAAGTCCTTCTCTAAATATTTAGTATCCATCTTCTTCTTCTTCTTCAAAATCTTAAGAGGCTCCTTTAAGTTTTTACCTACTTTCTTAAGATTAGCAGAAGCCGTTTTAAGCTTCTCCCGTATAGACCTCTTTAAAGTCTCCATCTGCTTATTCTGTGTGTTTAGAAGGCTCTTTAAAATCTTCATGTACTTCTCAAGCGCCTCTAAAAATGTTTTTAAAGTATCCGTCTAGTCGTTAATGTCTTCTTGAACGTTAAAAAGACACTTCAAAGACATAGAATTCATCATTGTCTTCAAATTATTCACCTACTTTTTCACCATCTTTAAAGGCCCATTGAAATTAACTTCATCAACGATTTCAAAAGCGACATGCTTCTTCACCGTTTCCAGAGGCCTCTTTTAAATTTTCATCTGCTTTTTCACCGTCTTTAAAGGTATATTCTACTTCTTTAAGGTCATTTCAAAATCTCTATCTACTATTCCGACATCTTTCAAATCTATATCTAATTTGTCGGAAACATTTGTTTCACTATTTCTTTAGCATTTTTAGAGAATTCTTTAGTCTCCATCTACAATTTTATTCATCTTAGACATCATCAAAATTTCTTTTCTTCTTAAAGGTACGAAAGCCTCTTAAAAAGTCGCCAGCTACTTTTTTTAGGTCGCTGTAGTATTCCATAAAGTTCATCTACTTTTATAGACCTCTCTACGTCTCTATAGTTCTTAAGGCTTTCAAAAACTACTTCCAAGTCCTCATTCCCTTTTTCAGCCTCTTGAAAGGCACTTTTATGGTCTGTATTTGTTTAACTTTCTTACAAGCCTCTTCTAAGTCTGTGGTAAACGTAAAAAAATCGTTGGGCAAAAAATATAAACTGTTTCTTAAATTTATATTAATTAAGAAATTTAATAAAAATATATGGACCTGTTCATATATTTTCCTTCGTCTCCACACTATACTGAGAATGTTAAAAAGTACAATATATTTAGGCTAAAAATAATAGTGTTAAACTATCCCAAAAAGATGAATTGAATAGTAGAAAAGAAGCCAAAAATCTTCAACGTCTTCATAATCTTCAACGTCTTCATCTATTTGTTTACACTTTTCAGAAGAATCTCCTGTAGAGACTTTTTCGATTAACTTTTTAGGTATTCAGAGGCCTTTTAAAAAAACCCAACTATTTCATCAGCTTCTACTATTTCAGCATTGTTACAGGCATCTTCAAAATATTATATACTTCTTCAAGGTGTTCCAGATGCCTTTTTAAAGAGTTAGTGTACTTTTCCGGATCTTCGGGAGGCTCAATAAAATTCCCAGCTATATATTTTACGTATTCATAAGCATTTGTAAAGTCTTCATTTGTTTTCTCAGCATTTTTAAAAACTTGTTTAATTCTGTAGTCACAGTAGGTATCTACTTTTTCAGCGTAATCAGAAGCCTCTTTAAAATCTCCATACTTCTTAAGAGTTTTAAAATCCTCTTTCAAGTTTGCCTTTACTTGTTTGGATTCTTTGTAGTCTGTATTTACTTTTGAGTTTTTAGTCATCTTTTCAAATTCTGTATCTACTTCTTTAACATATGTAAAGTTTCAATCTACTTTTTCAGTGTCTCGAAAAGTATTTTAAAAGCATCCATATATTTATTCAGCTTCTTCAGAAGTAATAATTTTGTAGTAATTTTTTCAACGACTTCAAAGGCTGATCTGGTTGTCGAAATCTAAGAATCATTTTTAATAAAATTATTTTCATTTTTGTTGGGCATTTTCAGTTTTAAAAAACGACCCTTGACAAATTTGACATATCCATCAAGATTAATAAGCAAGAGTCATTTTCAAAATATTGATTTATATTTTTTATTAGTTTATTTTTAGTGGCAAAAGTTCCCCAACTAAAGAAGTAAAGAGATTCCCATGCTTTAAATTTATCTTTTCTTACTTACTTCTTTTATGATTACCTACTATTGATATCTTCATTAGGTACACATTAATTCATCAATAACAATTTTAAAATTTCTCTTCAGTATTTTAACTGCTTTTTATTTTTATCATTAGATTTTCAGATCCTTCTTTCTTGAGTTTTTTTTCAGACTACCTTTATCCTGAACCAGGCTTGTATGTGTATATCTTTCTTTCCCAAATTTTTTGTACCTTTCCTTCATTTTTTGTTAAACTCTATGTTTCTGACCTCTTCAAAACAAAGGGAATGAGTTCATGGTGTTCAAAAAAGTTTCACTGAATCTATTATTTTTATGATAAAAGCTTATATACTGCTAATACACAGCAGACTTTCATTACGAACATACAGCTACTCGGACTGAAATCAGAATTCTGTGTCAAGTTTGATTCCTTACGCAAGTTGAAAAATGTTTAAACTGGTTTATCAAATTTTTGTATTACATAATACTTCTCATTTATAGTATAGAATAATCGATGTACTTCTTTCAACTTGTTGATAACTTAAGTGGGTATACTTGAATGATTTAAGAAATCTACCGTTAAAAGTAAGGCATTTTTTTATACAATTATAACTCTAATAATTTATTACATTAGTGTTACCTAGTTTTTATATATTTGAATTACGACAATATTCCGACAAAGTAATTTTAAAGTGAACCGTTAGTGTTTTTAACGCCAGGAATGCACTTTTCGTTTTGATTAAGCTGTCAAGTAATAGTATATTCTGTAACAAGGTTAGAATGAAAATTCGATACGAGTGGAGAATTCCGAACGCGAGCGTAGCGAGCGTGAGGAACCACGTGTAACAGACTGTATTTTCTCCACGACCATGTAATAATTCTGTTTATTTAAATTGAAATATGTAGCAAAACAAAAGTTATGTCAGAAATTTTAAATGTTGTTTACAACAATAAATTTATCAATTTATCAACAATCAATCAACTGTCAAATGTCATCTGTCGATAGTCAAATTTTAAATGCAAAATGTCAAAAATCAAATGCCAACTGTCAAATTTTAATTGCGAATCCTAACTGTCAAATATCAAACTTAAATGCCAGATAGTCGTTTGTCAACTCTCAAATATTATATGTCAGAAATATTAAAAGTCAAAAGTTAGAAATGTCAAATGTTAAAAAATCATATCTAAATATGTTAAATATGAACATTTTTAAATGTTGAAAATGCCAAACTGGTAGAAATGCCAGGATTGCCAACTATCAGTTAAAAATATTAAAAGTTAGAAATGCCCAATGTTGAAAATGCTAAACACGAAATGTCAGAAATGTAAGTATGAGAAATAACAAATGTCAACTGTCAAAATGATCAGAAATGTCCATGTCAAAGATAAGGAAAATAAAAATAAACAAATCAGAAATATAAAATTGTCAGAACTGTCGAATTTTGGAAATGACAAATGTCAGAAATTTTAACTGTAAAAAATGTTAAATGACAGCTATCGAATATCAGAAATGTCAAATGTTATAAATGTCAAAAAGATGAAATGGTAGAAATGTCGGAAATTCCAAACGTCAGAAATGACAACTATCAAAAACCAATCGAACTTCATTGACAGAAATATAAACTTAAATACTCTCGAAAAAGTTTTCTTTAAATAAAACTTATCTGTTACTTAGATTAGATTCAATGAAATCATTCCAATAAGTCACAAAAGAGATTATAGTGACAGATGTCGTAAGTCAATATTAGGTTTGTTTGCTTTGTTAACTAACAAATCTTCTAAGCAAAATATCGGTAATTGTGGTTGATATTTTAATAACAGAACATCAAACAATAAATAGTGTTAGAAGTTTACAATTACAGAAGTTACTTCTCGGACATAAAAGGACACCAGTGACAGATGTCATCTGTTAATTGCATTATAGTTTTGTATTATCTTTTAGCTAATACACCTTGCAAGTAAAATTATCTGAAGGTCATTTATTTTGGGTAATAGGCATTACTTTTGGATAAAATTTTGAGAAAGAACATCCAACGATACAAAAAAAAGACTTAATTAATAAGATTGTCCCTTGAAATAATTGCAAATGGACAAGTGACAAATGCCATATGTCAATGTCATTAGTATTGCACCATCTATTGATTGACACATGTTGCAAGTAAAAATGTATTTTGTGTCGTATTTTAATTAAATTAACGTTCAAAGATAAATGAGCGATGTTTGATATTTCAAATTGCCCAACTTTCTCCTCAATAATGGTCTTTATGTTTGTTTAATTTAATTACCGATTTTACTCATAAGAAGTCATAGTTTTAACATCTGTTATCTTTAATTAATAATTACTTCTGTACCGATAAATTAATTAATCTCAAATAGAATAAAACAACAGAAACAACAAAATTAAGATTGTTTCTTGAAACCGCTAGAAGTCGTCACAAATGTGACAGATGTCATACGTCAATGTCATTATTATTGCATGATCTATTTATTGGCAAAACTTGCAATGTAAAATCTGTCAATGTTATGAGTTTATAAAAATATATTAATTGTAGAATTCAAATTACTGAATTTCCATCTATGAATGAATAAAACACTAAAAGTAAAAAACTTGTAACATAATCCGACTTTTTCTTAAAACACTTTTAACTCGTCTCAAAAATGACAAATGTCACATGTCAATATGTAAGTATTGTAGAAATATACTAAAAAATTATATTTATTTTGTAAAAAAACGAGACGTTTAAAAATAGACGGTTTTACACTACAAAACAGTTGTAAAGTAGACATTTGTTAACAAAAGTAGCTACTTTCCACCCGTTACCCTTGGTTATGCGCCTCCATAGATAGAGATTATTAAAATTGGCAAATATGACAAACGTTTTATATCGGTATCGGTATATAGGCAACCAGTATAACGACAAAAACCAAAACGAAACTTTAGTAGAATAAAATTTCTGTAAAAACGTATGTATGTACTGAAAAAACCTTGGTAAAAAAAACGAGTGTGGCAGTCAGTGGGACTGCCGGCAGAAGTTATACTTCTATGCACGCGCCCGGATTCATGAATTTGTATGCAAATGCGTAAGCAAAATCATTATATGATATTCGTGGTTAGCGACCCCAAAAACCTCCCAGTACCGAGTGCACACTCTTTTAGTATCGAATTTGCATAAAATTCCTGGAGAAGAGGACTGTCTTAAGCACCAGGTGTTTCGAAGACCATCGCCATTATTATAATCGTATTTAGCAATTCAAAAAACCGCCGAGTAGCAAGTGTGCACTGATTTCGTAGTGTACGGCCACAACGGAGCGAAGATCATCGCTCCAACCATAGCATCGCACCATAGCTCCGCTCACCAAAAAAAAAATAAACACATAATATTAGATCTATGTGGTTACGTCGGAGCACCGACCATCGCTCCGCGCATAGGTTGGAGCTAAGATCTGATACTTAGGTTAGGTTAGGTTAGGTTTATGGTGAGTGGGTCTATAAGGCCCTCCACTGCGACTCGCAAGAGTCTATTTGATACTGATATCTGATACTTGGTGCCAGGGTAAAAACTGCGCTTAGTATTTTTTTGACCCTCGACCAAGGTACTCTTTTAAAATATAATCAAAAGTTTCTTTTTTCATTCTCACGTAGTTAAAAAAAGCTCCGGATCCTTTCTTAAATCTTAATATAGATGATGAAATTCTCCATACAACATACGTTTTTTTTAAGGGATGCACTTTCGTCTTTTGAGATCCTTTATATGGGTATCACTTTTTAGCACTTTAATTCAAAATAATATCTTCCTCGTCCGAAGAAGAGGATGTCGAAAAACCCATGTTTATAGGGGATCGTTCGGGCTTTAACTGGCACAAAAGTGCGATGCTCCAAGCCTCGATGTGACCACGGGTGCGCCTGGGTCAGAGCGGGGGTCAGAGCAAAGGTCCAGGGTATTATGCTATGGTCTAGGGTCGATGGTCCCCGTTGTGTCCATACCCGTACAGAATTTACATAAAACCCCAGGAGAAGAGTCAAATACCCTAGGCACCAAGTGCCGCGGAGATTTTTGGCATCATGATATTCGTGTACAGTGACCCCAAAAACCCCGAGTATATAAATTGAACCCATTTTCACCAATACGTACCGAGTTGTAAGATTTCTCTCTATTGTCTGTTCGGAATGCACTTTTCGAATGTAGAAATGCAATTTCCCATCTTGACATTATAAAAAATAGCGACAAATTTCCTGATACTCTAACGAATTCAATGCAAAAAAGCGCATTCCGATCCATCTTACGTTAAAAAATTCGGGGGTTTTAGTGCTTTATTTCCTCGACTATTCGTAAAAACTCTATTTATGTAGCCAACAACCTTAAAAGCATAGAGCAAAATATACTGCAACCATGGGACGGTACTTTAGACTACAATACAATACTCATTACTGAATATTATTATTAATATAAAATGATAAACTTTATATGTATACTTATTACTTACGTGACAGAATTATAAAATAATCTGTCAAACAATCATGTATTGCGTGCAGCCGGCTCCATTGTCACGTCAAAAAATTTAGATAAATCTATATTAAGTAAAACCAACATCCGGCACCCGAAGAAGAAAGTAAACTATAAGGATAAGGCACTAGCCAAACACACTTTGGAAAGAAAGGACAAAAAATAACCTCAAATGTTCCCAAATGTTTTAACGATTACAGATTCCACAATAATAACAATGAATTTTATTGTAGAATAAACGATTTTGTAGACATTATATATTTTTATTAATTCCAGCGGAATTTATTAATCGTAGAAACGTAACAATAACAACAACAGAGCGAACAATAGGTAGGTAACAGGTAGGTAAATATTATAATAGTTAACAAAATTAAACACTATATAGTTAAAGCGTTAGAATTAGTATGTAAGTAAAAATTTATCGTAGAATTGTCGTGTCTTTAATTAGTTATTAATTGTTATTCCCTCTTTAAGGTTTTCATTGAAGAAAGAATATTTTTGTGTGCTGGATGTTGACGAACCAGGAATGGGTTCTCTTTAATCGTGGGTTAATATGCCTGCAATTTTTGTTTGTCTGTCTAGTGAATTTTCAACATAACCTTCAGCAACAGCATTTGATTTCCAACCTCCTAAACGTTTTAAATTGAGAACATCTCCACCATTATTTACAAATAAAGTAGCTGCCATTCGACGAAAACAATGAACAGTATATGTTTCTATCTTGTCCAATAAATGGCAATATTTTGGGAAATTCAACCACAGAATTGTGTCTTAATGTCCGCTTTCTTAATTTTCCATATCTGACTTGCAGAAAAAATCTATCTCCTTCTATATTTTTTTGAAGATTAGTATATTTTGTAGTTATTTGTATCCAATACTTGTTGTTAATGACAAAAGCTTTCGACTGATGCGTTTTTGTGTCAGAAATAACAATGACAAATTTCTTTTTGTAGATCCACATGATCTATTTTCATTTTGAATGAGATGCCAATTATTAAAGCAACCTAAAAGATTTATGAATGAAGTTATACATGTACGAAAAAAATCAAAAGGAGCATCCTCTAAAAATGTTTCTTCTTTTTTAAATACACTGGATTTTTTTAGGTTTATAACCCACATTTCTTTAACGATTTGATTAAGCATTGAATAAATAGAACAAAGGGTGGAAGGTTTCTTTTATCGAGCAACAATTCGTTGTTTTCAGAAATTCCGGTTTCAACTCCTTTTTCAATGCATCAATCGTGGTAAATTTCGTAAGTTTTTTCATACTTTTTGAAGTGAAAACTTCTTTAGCCGCGTTGAGCATTTTTTCTGTAATGGGTAAAAAATCTTAAATTCGCGTCAGGACACGTGACCCTGATCGAAAAAACGTAAGATGACAAATAAACAAATTAAAGAGACGTGCAATCATATTTTGTAGTGGTGAAAATAGGAACTAAACCAGCTGGTAGCGCGAAAAGCGGAAAAGTAGTTATAACCGTATAAACTCAAAACTCAAAACATCGAATTAATCCGACATATCGTATGGAAAACATCGAATAAATTCGATATATCGATGTGTGAATATCCCTATGCCACGCGCACCTATAAATAGTGACAGGTGACAGCTAATAATTCAAAATTTAAACGTCTGTGTTTAGTGTTCTTTAAGTACACGAAGACTAGATACCAGGAGTCTACACGGTATAGGCCTTTGAATATATATTCAAAGGTATAGGCTTTTTCATAATTTTTCTGGTCTCAATAATCGGGCCAGATCATAGTTCTATTTTTTGCCACTGGCGGCGCGAGGAACATTAAGAACCGAACCGATGTTTATGACATTTAAATTTCACGAAATAAATATATGATATTAATTTATTTAAAATTACTTGTAATAAAATTAATAAAAAGAAATGGGAAAATGTTGTGCTGTTTGTGCTTGTGTTAGTGGCCGAAAGGCAGATAACAGTGTAAAAAAAGTGGTTATATTCAAAGCACCAAAAGTGAGTAACATCAAAATAATATCTGTTAAAAATTTGTGTTATAAACAATTAATTTATCTGGCGATTGCCAAGTAGCAGAGCCATAAAACAAACAAGGACATCAATAATTAATTTATAAATTTGTGTAGTTTTTAACTAATATTTGAAAATTTTTGTGCATTTAAACTTATCTTTTGAAATAAAGTAATTAAACCTTAGGAACACAAGCGCACTCTACCGGCAATAGTTCTGTTCCCTAAATTGAGACCATTTTTTTAACATTACGTTTAAACTCCTGGTATCTAGTCTTCGTGTTTAAGTATTTAAAATATGGATATTAAACAAATTAATGATAAAAGTGACGAAGAAATAGCGAAAGAAAATGAGTGAGTATTTTATAAATATACTAGATGAAAATTTAATAAGTTTTAATTTTTAATTAATATAATTTTATTATTAAGCTTAGGTTTCGATCTAGTCTATCGTACTGCTTAACGAAACTATTAATATAGATACATATGTATGTACTTACATATTATAGATGAAATATTTGTAATATGTTTACTGTTTATATAAATGAATATTGTATTCTACCACATAAATGATAGTAATTTTATACTGATAAAGCAATTCGTGCAAAATTATTCCCTAACCATTCCAAAATATCAAACATACACAACGTTAATAATCAAGTTTTCACTTCTGCTGGCACTCCCGGAGTGCAACCCGTCGTTTTTTTTTTTACTTTTGTCAGGTAAGAGATTTAACGTCACCACTTGTGCAGCCTCACGTATTTCTCGGGGTGTACATTCTTCTTCTTCTTTATTGTCGGACATATTGCAATACTCTCAATTACAAAAGAATAAACCACGAATTGTTATGGAAATAAATTTCACGTCAACGATATCTGTCAAATTTTTCATTAGATTACTAGACAGGAAGATTTGTCTGAAATAAATAACTACTTTATTTATTGATTTCATCATATTATTTTTAAACGATTGTCAATAAAATAGTATACATACGTAAGTGGAAGTACCATTTTACTCTCGAGAAATTGTTGATAATCTTTTTCTCTTGAGAAAAATGAAGTACTTTCCACCTCGGTATGTAATATACTAATCTGTTCCCCCAACTAGATGTAAATACATTAAAAAATGTATTTAATCCAGTATTAGATTATAATAAATGACAATTCAAATTGATTTAGTGAGCAAAACGCACTCTATCCTTGACATGTCTACTAAAAGTTGTTAAGCTACAATTTCTTATGTAGAAATATACTAAAAAAAATTATAAAAACTTTTAAATTTTTGCAATATATTCATCCTTTATAAAAAACGAGAAATATTCATTTAATCTTGTTTATGAAATACTGTTAGAATGCAATAAATATACTGTGATAAAAGTAATACATTTTTTTAATAGGCAAATTTATGGTCTCTTGCAATAAAAGGCATCTAAATGTAAGTCAATGTCAAATTTTACCATTTAATTTATAAAACACTAATAGATTCCAATAAATTACGATTCAAGCAACATAAACTGTCAAATTTTATAATCGATAACGACATTAAGCAGTATATAATTAATTGATATAAAAACGCAAGATAAGTATTAATTTACACCTAGATTTCGTTTTCTTTATAATTATTCTATTGCCAATGCATTTTAACAATAACCATAATTCAATAATCTGCTAGTTTTAAAACCATCAAATGCCATGCTCTAATTAGTTAAACAAATAACACAAATAAGAAAAGTAGAAATCAGAGCTGTAGTCAATGCAAGAATTACTTACTGATCCGTTTTGATGACAAAGGTCACCTTTTCCACACGAACATGCATTTCCTTTGCTAATTAAGTTACTTCATCGAAACTTTTAAATTACCCAACAGTGTAAGTGTCTACTAATAGATTAATAACAAAAAATGATTAATTATTACTTACTTAATGCGTTAGATAACATACTGTTTTTTACTGATTTTAGTAGGTGCACAATAGTATATTGTTTTACGAGCAAGGAATGATACTCGTACGATTTGCAGCATTCGCCTGCGGCTCATGCTGCAAACATCGTACTCGTGGGAAATGAGTTATTCCTTGCGAGTTAAACACTATACTTTTTCTATGGTTATACCACATAATAATACAATAATTCAAAAATAAATCAAATACAAAACAAAACATAACGATATAAGTTATATTATTTAAGTAAAACTAACTATTATTTACAATATTTACAGTTATCATAGCTTAAATTTATTTGTTAATTCAGAAAAATAAGCTAAAAGCAAAGTTTCTGAAACGGAATTTGTTGCCTTTTTCTTTTGCCAGGTCACGAAACTTTCATATGCATTCTCGTACTTATGTTTTGAAATTTCGGGAATCAAATTCTGACAAGCTTCGTTTGCCGCTTCTCTTATTTCCGGAGGAGTTAATTCTAATTCATTTTCATCACTACTTAACATTTTTACTTAAATAGCAATCTAATTTAAATAATGTATTAAAAACTATCTGTTGTACCCACGAAGACTAGATACCAGGAGTCTACACGGTATAGGCTTTTACATAATATTTCTGGTCTCAATAATCAACCCAGATCATAGTTCTATTTTTGCCACTGGCGGTGCGAGTAACCATAAAAACTTATAGAGACTTATAAGAACCGATGTTTATGACATTTATGACATTAAAATTTTGCGAAATTAAATTCAATATATAATATTAATTTATTTATTTAAAATTAGTTGTCATAAAAGCTGTCAATAGTAACAAAACTTCCCGCGTAAGTATTTATACGAGTATCTTAGAAGCACGAGCGCACTCTACCGGCAATAGTTCTGTCCCCTAAATTGAGACCATTTTTTTAACATTACGTTTAAACTCCTGGTATCTATACTTCGTGGTTGTACCTGTCACTACTGTACTACTGTCAACCTGTAGGTATTGTTAGTCAAATACATGGAGAATATGAATACATGATTGTCACAGTATACTTGATTAAGTTAAAACAATAAAGAAATGAACACTTTGTGTTATCAGATAAAGAAATGAGATATTTCTTTATTTGATATAACAACGTACCCCATTTCTTTAGAGATTACTGTCAAAAAATGATACATTTGTATAATAACTGTAGAAAAAAGATTATCATTATCAACATTAAACAAAGTATGGCACACATTCATAGCATCGTGTCCTCTCCCAATATTTTTATGGAACACATTTATAGAATCCTATCCTCTCCCAATATAGTTATCTTAAAAACTATCTTAGAGTATATACTTCTGGAGATAGTGTACAATGCGCTGAAATCTTTACCATTTAGAAATAACCAGCAAAAATAAAAGACAGCTAGCCACGCGTGAGTGCTAGCAAGACAACAGTTGCTATGTATACGAGGATTGTTTTTTAGTTTTACACATAGCTTTTCAAAATATTTCCCACCAAAATGGATACACCTTTGCATAAATTCAACGAATTGGTAAAACAGTTATTCCAATCTTTAATTGACACCCCCCAAATCGCTATTTTTAAGGCATCGGTGCAACTGGAATTGATGATCTTTCTTGATCTTTGGGAACGTGAAGACTTAGGTCGGGGCTATACGGTGAACGGTCTAACAATTCGATGTTTTGAAGCTCCAAAAACTGTTTTGAGCAGTGTGAGCACTAGCATTGTCCTGATGTAGGACTATTCGCCATTGTGTGTTACTTTGTCGGAGTTTCTCGATAACTTCTGGCAAACAAACGGGTATATACCAATCGGAAGTAACCGTTATTCGATTTTTTAAAGCAATTGTTGCTACTTTTGCAAACATTTCCTTGGACACACTCCGAGAACGGATTACTTTTGTTGGTTTGTCCTCATCGTGAAACACCCACACAGCGGATTGGCAAAATCGCTTTTTGCTCTTTTGTGAGCAAATGAGGGATCCAACGGGAAACCAACTTCATAACACCGAGTTCTTAATGTAGCATCTTTTGATTCGAGGTCTTTGAAATGAACAAAGATGCCTCTATCTCCCGATTTATTACAAGGCGGTCCTTAATCAGCAAACGAACCGCATCAATGTTTTGCTGTTTTGGGTGGACCAAGCCTGGATTCGTCGCTGAGACTGGAGCGAGCACGTTGAAATTCGCAATACCAGCAGGAAATAGTTGACTGGTGTGGTGCTTCATTCCAACCACAAAAACCATTATAGCTGATGATTTGTGATAAATTTTTATCGCTTGAAATCACTGGTTTTTATTTGTGATCACTTGTAGCAACTTGAGAACACTTAAATTTATTTGCGACTATTTGTGATAACAATCAAAAAATAAATAAGATTGAAATGAAAGTGCTAAGATCAATAAAAGGAGTTTCACTAAGGGACAGACAAAGAACAATATGGGATACAAAGCATCACTAGATTTATAAAAAAAAAACAGACAAAAGCAATGGGATCAACACGTGGACAAAATGAAACAGGAGAGACTACTACAACTAACCATGTAGCAGAAGACCTCAAGGAAGACCTCCCAAAAGATGGAAAGAAAGCTGCCAGACAACAACCACAGAAACGGAATAGAGGCACACAAACAGGATTAATCCTCGTCGAAGGAGATAGAAGAAGAAATAGAAAATAATATTACAGGCAGATGCACTAGTATGCAAGCCAAAAACCAAGAAAGAAGAAATAATATTATTGCAGATTAAAGTTTGTTAATGGACAGAGGGAAAAAAGAATGAGCGAAAAAGAGAAAGATAGAAGTGAAGATCAAGGAGAGAATAATGAGCGGTGGTAAGAAGGTTATGTAACGAGGTCAAGTAAAACTTTTTTCAATTAGCAGAAACGAAAGTTTATTACTTTTCATTATCACATTTTTTGCGATTTTTCAAGATTTTTGCAATTTTGTCCTACTTTTGTCCGTTTTGCATGTATTTTTCAAATTTCTAATGCTTTTTTCTTATTTTTTTTTTAATTTTATTATTTTTAATTTTTATTTGTCAGAATTTTTAAAAATTGTTTTATTTTTTGGTTATTTCAATTTTTACATTTTTTTAACAATCATTTCCAATTGTTTTCTATTTCTATTTCTACTTCAAAGAATTTTTTCTTATTTTTTACATTTTTGTAAATAGCTTTTTATTGATTAAAATTGTTGTTTCTTTTTCTTACGATTTTTCTGCAATCTGTTACAATTTCCAAAATTTTCTTTGTTTTTGTTTAAATTTTGCATAATTTTTTTACATATATTTCTAATTTTGGTTTGTTTTCTTTTGTTATACTTTTGCGATTTATAATTTTTTTAACAATAATTTCTAATCGTTTTCTTTTTTTACCTCAAAGAATTTCTTAATTTTTTTTCTCATTTTAGTTAAATTTTTTTACATTTTTGGAAATAGTTTTGTATAATTCCATAGTTTTTTTGCAATGTGTTACGATTTCTAAAATATTAAACTTTTTCCATATTTTTTTCTTTTTAATTTTTTTCTTAATTTTGCATTATTTTTTTACATATTTCTAATTTGTGTTTGTTTTTTCCATATCTTTGTGATTTTACATATTTTAAAAATCATTTCCAATCGTTTTCTTTTTTTTAAATTTATTTTTCTTATTTTTTACATTTTTGAAAATAGGTTTTTATAATTCATTATTTTTTTTTCTCGATTTTTTTAGCGACGTGTTACGTTTTTCAGAATTTTAAACTTTTTTCTTTATTTTTTTTTAATTTTGCAATATTTTTTCCATTTATTTTTAATTTTGGTTTACTTTTTTACATTTTTGACTCTTTTCTTTTTGTATTTCTTGATATGTTTTATATTTACCACTATTTTTTCACATTTTTTTACGTTTTTAAGATACTTTTTTGACAATTATTTACAATATTTACGATTGCTACAATATTTGGGATGGGTTCCATTGATTTTTAATTTCACAATGTTTTGCGCGCTTATAACTTAGCTTTTAACAGAAAATTTGTAAAACAAATGGATATCAAATTGCAAATTTAAAACCTAATTCTGTTGGTGGTATAAAGTAATAAATTTATTAATAGAAATCATGATATTATTCGCAGTAATCTCGTTTGAGAACGATTATTCAGAAAATTTCACCTTATTAACAATCCAAACGCAGTCAGTAAAATAAAATTATGATGAAAGAAATGGACCGTAACATTGAATATCATATATGGACGCTTGAACTGTTGTTTAATGTTTTATAATAACGTATATTCTAATAAAAGTGAGAGTTTTATTTAAATTTATAATTATATCGGTTAACTACAAAACTTAGAAAAAAAGTTTCGAATGACGATTTTATTGATGTTTATTATATTGTTTATTAGGGTTTTATAATAATTAGTTATATAATTTATTGTTAAACAATATAAAATGTAAATTTGATCATTTTAAACAATCTCAGCCTCGACATTCCTATTTTTCGTAATCTGACACACAAACTTTAAACAAAGTGAAGAAATAAAATTGTTTATTAAAACAAAGGGGTTTATATTAGGTTATGCCCAATGTAGTGACCGCTCTGAGCGCCTATACAGATGCATAAAAAACGCAGCAAGGTGTGGGATGTGGAATTTACTCTAGATTCCTGAGCCTAAAAATGAAATGGAATGTGGATGGCTTGTCAAGTGTAGTTCAGTCAGAACTCACAGGTATAACCATAGCTGCAAAAGAATTAATAAATAGGAATATCACAGGCAGGAATGTAAATATTTACACAGACTGTCGACAAGCACTACTGACCATGAATAGACCACGTATCACTTCAAGTTTAGTACTAGAATGTTATCAAACTCTAACTGAGACTAGCCAGAATAACGTGGTCACTCTGAACTGGATCAAAGGACATGGGAACTCTAAAGGCGATGTTAAGGAACGGTTGCGTGGGTTCCCATCTCCGCATATGTTACTGTGAAGGGTGTGCGCGGCAAGGGTGCATCTACGGAGAAATGTGTTTTATGTCTTTCGCCCTAAGGACAAAAATGATATAGACCTTTTCTGCACGTTGACTAAAGCACAAGTGTTCATTAACGTTGCAAATTTTATTCCGATTGTTTTATATTACTAGTGGTTATTGTTAAATAAAATTATTAAAAAACATACAGTCCACTCAATTATTGAAGTTTAACAGGCAACCGCATTGCGGACAATTTAGCAGGGAGGGCTGTGGGTTACAAATATGTTAGCACTCGCTCATCTACCAAGCTAACAACGTCGGCTATCGTAGACCTTATCAAACAGCACTCTCACCAAATCTTTAAACAGTGCTGGGATAAAACATCGAACTGTAGACTTGCCAGAAAGTTATTACCTCATCCTGGCCAGGAAACAGCAAGAAAATTTAAAGCATTGACCAGACAAAATCTCCGAACAGCTGTGGGAATCTTAACAAGTCACTGCCAATTGCGACATCTTTTTAGGATAAAATTAGCAGAATTGCTCCTATGCAGAGGTTGCGAACAAGAAGAGGAAACATATTAATGTATGGCTGCTCTGCTTTTTCTGAAATCAGTAGCGAGTTCTGCTTTACACCAGCCGATATCAGGGAGATCCCCCTCGGGAGTCTCAACACCTATTTTAAATCTTTAGGCCTGATGTATGGATATCCCTACACCCGGGAAGATGCACAATGGGCCTCTCAGTGCCGGCGGAGCTCGCCCCTCTCCAACTTTCCAGATCCAGATCCAGAGGTGTTAGGTTAGACAGAGAGGAGCAAGAAGAAAAAAATTGACGGCAGAGAAAATCCGGAAATAAGGTATATTTTGCATTTTACTGCGCTACCGAGAAAAATGCAAAATATACCTTATTTCTGGTTTTTCTCTACCCCCAAGCTTCCGGTCAAAAATATTGATAAACTCTTAAACAGTAAGGTAAAAAACATAAATGCCTATCTTTACATTTTGCCTATTTAATTTTGCAGGTTCAGCGCTTATTTAAAGCCTTAAGGTTGGTCTATCACTTCACATCGATGTGGTCAGTTAAATGACAAATACATTCCTGGCCTTTTTATAGAACCACCACCGCACAGTCCAAACAATAAGAAAAAAGGGATGAAAACCTTCTTAATGTATGGCACGTCCACTACAAAGATTATGACTAAACCTCTAAAAGTAACGTTAGAAATTCCTTATCCAGAAGTGCCAGGATCTCCAATTAAACCAGGCAGGTCTAGCTGACACCCTCCTGGCCGATAAGAAAATTAAAAATCCCGAAATTGGATAATACCGCGAGAGTGTGTGGAGGCATTCTGGAGAATCGTTCACTTGAAAGCACTGAGGATTTTTGCATCCACGCGTGCTATTAAAAGGTTCAAATTTCGTAAATTTTAGTTGTTTACATTTCAAGATTATCTTTTAATTCAAGCGTACACGGTCAAACGTCGGCTATTTTTAACCGCAGTCGCACACGCCCAGTTTTTATCTAGTGTTATTGTCGTTGAAAGTTGGTCAGAACAAGGATCACTATCAACTAGAAATAGTAGTTTCAGGTTTGAAGCAAAATTTTATTTAAGTTCGTTGATTCGTGTTTAAAATCCCACGAACGCAAAAAGGCTTTGTAAACAAATACACGCTATAGGCATGAAGTATACGCCCTGTAGACATCAGCGAACAACTTGTAAGTTCCACATATTTGCTAAAGTTCATAGCGAAAAGATATAAAAGTCGTTCAGATACATTTAGGACAAACCTTTTATCCTAGATCAACTTACTAACTGATTTATATTTATTTATCTATATTCTGGTATTAAAAATTTATTAATGAAAACAATTACAGCTAGGCAAGAAGTATTAATGATAACAAACATAGGTAGGTATGAAGTATACGTCCAGTAGATATCGGCGAGCAACCTGTAAATTCCTAACTGCGCACGTTCTAGGCGAAATGATATAAAAGTCGATTAGATACATTTAGGACAAACCTCGTATCCTAGATCAACTTAATAACCGATTTATATGTATTTATCTATATACTTGTATTAAAAATTTATTAATGAAAACAAATACAGCTAGGCAAGAAGTATACGCCCAGTAGATATCGGCGAGCTACCTGTAAATTCCTAACTACTCACGTTCTTGGCGAAAAGATATAAAAGTCGATCAGATACATTTACGACAAACCTCATATCCTAGATCAACTTACTAACTGATTTATTTTTATTTATCTATATTCTGGTACTGGTATTAAATTTATTAATGATGATACACAAAATATTTCAGTACCTACCGATTTATTGTCAATATATTATTTTTAATGACTTGCACGTATGTGATATATTACATTGATTGCCTTTTAAAAGAAGATATTATTAATCTGAATATGCTGAATGGATTGATATATTAGTTAATCGACACTGAAGCAATCATATTCAATTTAAAGTGTCTTTCCTAACCAAACTTTTTTTTATTGAGCAACATGATTTGGGTCATAATGTTATGATTGTTAAATGGAAGTGTTATTTTTTTTGGAGTATTGTAATACAACTTAAAGGAATACTAACAACTTTTTATATGATTCGATATGTTGAATTTTACTTCCTTTGAAACAAGTTTTTTGTCATTGGTCCACTAAATTTCTATCTTTGTTGTTTCTAGTAATACATACTAAGAAGATATTGTTTTATCAAATAGATGTTTGAAAGTTTTAAAATAGAAATTTAAGAAAAACATTAACAAGACTATAAAAAGACGCGAATACGAGTGTAGATACTTTTTTGGACTAGACATTCGCGCTTCGAGTGGTTCACCAATCATCGTTTTCTGTTTTGAGACACGTAAGACTGGTCGCGTGAAGTAAGTCTATTTAGACGAATTCTTTGCGCGACTTACGTACAAATATTTACACTCTACCGGAACAGCAAGCAATACAAGAGGTTGTTCTTATCTTTTGTCAACTAAATTGTGGTGTAACCTGGCTGTGCTTTACCAAATAAATATTTTAAATTAAAGATTTATGACCTTGCGATACACTATTTGAGAGTGCAGTGGCTGTATCTTGTCTAAACTCAATACAGATCTAAATCTATCAATTTGTTTTATCGAATTATTATTACTTATTTCAAGATTTAATATCCATTTGGAAAAATTTAACATAAGCGATCTCCAAACTTACAAAGCACACTTTGAATAATTCTAATATTTCACCGCGCAATTTCTACAAAAGTATTGTGAGTGTGGATGTACATTACGCTGGTTGGTATAACGATCTCCCAGGACTTACTCTGGAACGAACATATTGCAACTGCAGCAGGAAAAAAGTTAGGCTTTCTTTTTAGAGCGCTGAAATATTTCTCTTCATCTAACTTAGCTACTCTTTACAAAGACCAAATAAGACCTAATCTTGAATACTGCTCGCATGTATGGGGATCGGCGGATCCGTCAAGGCTCAGATTTCTTGATGCAATACAGAGAAGAGCAGTAATAAACGACTCCAGTATCACCAAAAACCTAGACCCATTGTCCCACCGAAGAGCAGTGTCTGATCTTTCCCTGTTAACCGATACTTAAACGGATTTTGCTCAGAAGAACTTGGCTCTATAATGCCTCCACTTGCCAGACAAGCCAGAGCAACGCGGCGTGCCAACTCCATGCACCCTTATACTGTTCAGTGCCAGCAACCGAGAACGGATCGATTCGATCGTTCCTTCATCCCCAGGATCACCAGATTGTGGAACTCCTTACCTTCCCACGTTTTCCCCACTCGTCCTAACTTGTAGTCCTTTATAAATTGTCTTTTTTGCCCCAATAGATGTTCTCCGTACATTTGTATTTAGGTCTATACCTACGAGGACATACGTAACTAAAAAAACAGTGGCGCAGTGTGTCGCAGATTTCTGTCCTGCGACAAAGGTATTCGCCAATCAAACTATAATGTAAGCGTTTCAATTTTAAATTCGCAGAATTAAATGATTCGCGTTGAATTTTTAAGGATAAACGAATTCTTCGGGCAGATCGCGAAGGGTTTAAAAGCGAGAGTAGAGAATGTAATATTGACAAAAATTTTCATCAATGAAACATTAACACATTTTTTTTGTATTGGTGTTCTTTTAAGGCTAAAACTGATGTTGGAATTAAAAATTACAAAAGGTGTTCTCAAATGTTAAGTACTTCAGATAAACTTATTTCACATTGTTAATATTCCATCACATTACATTATTGATAATCATATTCTAAATAATGCACGCCTGTTTATATTTACATGATGCTACTTGTTCTGTGAATGATCTTACATTGTCATTAAATGCTAATCGCAATATTTAATAAACATATCAATCTAAAATGATTGACTGACTGAATGAATAATTTTAAGTCTGTATAAGAAACCCTTAACTTGGCATAAAAAGAAATCTTCCGATTGAAAAGTTTTTGACTGAAAGATAGAAGAATGCAAAAATATGAGGGTATACGAGGATGTTCTTAAAAAAACCTAAATAATATTGCCGTGGTCGAAACTTGTCTAGTATATACGAGGGTGGTTCGATAACTACTTAGCCTCACCGCCCGATGGCACCACTAGCGCAAGATAACTTTGCTATCGTGTAGTAGTTTCCTCGTAGTCGGCTGCTGTAATAATTTCAGCCGAATCAGACTTGTAGTTTTGTTTTGACCGCGTGTTAAAGCGAGCATGTCAGTGAATTTCAGAAAAATGGAAAAAGAGCAATATCGGTCGGTGATTTGATTCTTGTTTTTGGAAGGGAAATCGCGCAGCGATATCAAAGAGCGCTTGGATGCTGTGTACCGTGACTCTTCTCCTTCCATGGCTACCGTTAAAAATTGGTTTAACGAATTTAAACGTGGTCGCACGTCGGTTTTTGATGAGCCACGCCCAGGTGCCCCGAAAACGGCTACCACGGAGGATAACGTGACAAAAATCCATGATCTCGTATAAGCAGACCGCCCATTGAAGATGCGCGAGATAGCTGCGATAGTAGGCACCTCAAAAGACCACATGGGTCATATCCTGCATAAAATGTTGGGCATGAGAAAGCTGTCGACGCGATGGGTGCCGCGTTTGCTCACTCCGGATAACAAGCGCATCCGTGAGACCACTTTAGAGCAGTGTTTGACGCTGTTTAAACGCAATCATTTTTTCCTAAAAACAGACAATTTTCCACCAAAAACAAATACTATCATCTTTTTGTCAAAAAACTCATTTTCCCCGAAAATAAATTATTTTCTTCTTAGAAAACATTATTTTCACTCTGAAAAAGACTTTTTCCATCAAAAATTGATCATCAAAGACTATTATTTATATAGAAAATATCATAGCATAAGAGCAAAATTTTTTTAGAACTGGATTATCCTGCACGGAAGCCATATTTATAATTAGGCAAATGCTGGAGAAAGCACTACAATAATAGTTATTTGTGACACAAGGACGGAAAATGACATTTTGCAAGAGCGAGTAAAGTTGTGTAGCCGAGGTGCGTAGCACCGAGGCGAAACAATACGAGCACTTGCAAAACATTTTCCGGACGTGTAACACACACTATTTTTTGGTCCGACTAATTTTTAATATTTTCAAAAGTTCTGTTATGTTCAAGACTTGACTGCTTGTGCTACCTGAACTAAGGCCACTGACTAGAAGAGAGCCGACAGATATAAGCGCCACATTGGATGTTTATATTATAGTTGTGTTGTTGTGTATTGTGTAATAACTTGTTTAATACTTAATATACGTGTTTAGATTCAGCAGTTATTAGTGTTTTAATTAACATATGTTGCAAACGCAACAAGTTCAAAAACTTTTTACTTTGTGACATACAAGATTAGATGTTTATATAAAGATGTTCATAAATTGACATAAATATCAAATTTTAAAATACAAGTTGTAAGAGTAATTAAATGTAAATTAGAATCCTGCTTATCTTTAGAAAAAGTTATAGGTAAGTTTAGTATATTATACGCAGTTTTTAAATAAATTTAATTAAAATTTGTAATATTCATCATGTATTTTTGATGACTTAAAATTTAAACTCATAGCGCCATCTCTTTAGATAATCTAAAAGCTACTTTGCCGGCCTAGGCCGGAAAATGCCATTTTCCGGACGATTTTGAAGTAATTAATAGTATTGTTTCTGGACGGAGGACCAAAAACATATTTATGCTTTGTGGACCAAAAGATGACATTTAACAGAGTTAAATAAACTTATGGTAGAAAGAGAGATACTCCTATGTATAATCAAAACAATAGAAAATATATTCCAAAATAACGCAATAAAAGTAAAAAATAAAAAGTACTAACCGACCCACCAGAAAAAATTTAACACGATAATTCTACCAAAAAATACAAAATTCATGTTCGTGAAAACAGGCCCGTTAAGATGCAGATTAGACGAATAAACGAAAACGTGATGAAATTTAAAAACCTAGACATCACACTGTCTGAAGAGGGGCCAAAAATATATCAAAGTATTAGAAAAAAAAATAAAAAGCAGAATTGACAAGACAGTCCTCAGATGCGACAGAGCACGACATGACACAGAACAAAAAAAAAATGCTGGAAACAGCAGATGTGAAAATCTTTAAAGATATTGATGATAATATACTTACTTGAAAGAGATAGAAGAAACGACATACGATGGAGATGTAAAGTAGAGAACATCACGGACCGGGTAAGAAAAAGAAGAATAACATGAATTCACCATTAAGTAAAATGACAAAAAACGGAGTAGTAAATACGAATGAATAGAACGTTAACCTAGCTGAGGCACATTGGAAGAAATAGGTAGAGTTTATGGTTATAGAGAAAAAAAAAGTTTAAATTTTCCCGGTTCTCAAAATTTATAGCCTGACCCTAGTGTTAATCGGTATGGATTAACAAAAAAAGTAGATTAGAAAGGCAAAGGCAAGCAATGATTTAGGAAGATGTAATTGAAACAAATTTTTTCTACAACCGTGCGTAAAGTATTACCTTTACGCACGGTTTAAGGTTCGTAAAGTTTAACTTTTTTTCACTAGTGAAAAAAAAAGTTTTTTTTCACTAGTTAAAAAAAGTAAAATAAGCACTGTTTTGTATAAGATTATGCAAATACATTTCTGTGTGTTAGTGGCCGAGGTTGTAAGGTATATAGCTTCTACCCAGATGACTCGGGTTCAATTCCGGATAAGGAGACTTTTTTATTATTATTTAATTGTGTAAATTTGTGTAAATATATTTAATTGTTAAATTATTGCAGTTTAATACATACAAAACTAGATATTATATTCAGTAATTTTTAATTTGATTTTTAATATGACAGAAATATCAGTTCATGAATAAGAGTAAGTATTTTTATTTAAATGACTGATTGACATTTCAATTAATTTATAATTCAAGCATTTCGCGTTTCTACGTACCTACCGTTATTATAAGGTGAGATTAATTTAGAAAATAAATATTTTGTTATCTAAAATATGTTTTAAATATAATATTTTTTTTTTTCAGTAAAGCGTAAAAAAAATCAGGCTTATACTTGTATTTCTTGTAAAGAAATTCGGTTGTAGAAAAAATATTGTATGCAACTCGTGCGTAAATGTTCCTTTTTTGACTCATGTGATTGTCGCATTCGCCTGCGGCTCATGCGACAACATTCGCATTCGTCAAAAAAGGTCACTTTACGCACTAGTTGCATAAATAACTATTTTGTACAACTGTCATTAAAAGTGACACTTTTAATGATAGCAAACAATGTTAAAAACGATTGTTTACATAACAGCGTGTTAAAAATACTTTTAACACGTTGCCATTTAAACAATTTTACTTTTAACACGGTTTAGTTTACTTTTAACACGGTTTGGTTTATTGTCATTGCAAATTCGCTAGTTTCATTATCAAAATAGGGAAGTTGTACAAAAAACATTGTATGGTATTTGTGTTAAAAGTGATTTTATTTTGTTCGTGAAATTGTTCAATTCGCTCCGCTCATTTCACAAACGTTTTCACTCACAAAATAAAACCTCACTTTTAACACTCATATCATAAATAACTATAATACAGAATAAGAAAAAGAGTGAAAAATCAAAAGTATAATAAACTTCGACTAACAATCTTTAAATATTGAGTTAAAGTTTAGATAAACTCATATTGACTCAATTTCTTTTAAATATGTTGAAATTATGCCCTAGTTCCGAATGATAATTTATTTAATAACCATATACGCATTCCTTAATCGTTTAAATCCAAATCAATTGCAAAAAATATTCACAGACACCAACAGATGTTTTATTATCCAGATTTTGCATAGATACGTTCAGCCGGTAATAGACCGATACGAGCCACCTATTAGGTGGCAGTGATCAGGTTCAGTTCTTCCTTAGAGAGCTGTTGTTGGTGAATTCACTTTCACATTCCATCGCGGCTGCAAATGTGGGTTAAAAAGTACCACCTCAAGATTCGATTGCATGTAAGTTTGTATATTTACTTACATATTAACCTGAGACACTTGCTTTGGATGTAATAACTAGAACTCGATACCGATTATTATAATTTGGTAACTTTAGGTTGATCAGGTTGCGTTTTAAGTAATTTTTTTTATCTCCCTTTCAAGTTCATTGTCTTGTTTATAATAGTAAGAATTCTTATGTTAGCCGGAATACATTTATCTATATCTAAATAAATACAGTAAGAAAATTGTAATTTTTAAATTTATTTTTTGGCGTACCGACCATTTCAGATACTAAATAGCACGAAATAAGAATTTTTGAGTAATGCGCTCCTTTTTGTTGTTTTTTTTATAGGATTTTCAAAGATATTTTTGAAACAAATACATTAAGGTATTAGGATTTAAAATTTTTAGTGCTTTTAGAACAAGTAAATTAGTAGAATTATTAAAAGTATGTAATGAAATATTATTATTTTAATTATCTAAATGACGCCTATAAGTTCAAAATTTATCTACGGTATAATGAAATGGATATTATTTTATTATGTTTATATAATGTTACAGTTTGAAATTTTCGATATGGTATTTAATGTTTTGTTTATACAACGATAACCTAATCCATAAGCAACCCTCTTGTAGAATAAGTGTCTAACTGAGGAAAACTGTTTGTTTGTATTAAAAGAATTAGTGCTAAATATAAGATAAGCATGGGAAAGCTGAGAAAGAAATCAGATAATCACTTAAGAGTAGATGTATAAATATATCTTAAAAATTAGTTTTTAATAAAACTAAAATATTTCTTCAAAAAAAAATATAAATATCAGTTATTTTTAAATATTTTTTAACTTTATTTCGTAATAAATGCTGTGAGAAAATAACAATTTTAGAAATTTTAATATAGCATCTAGATTATTTAATTATTGCAATTTATTTAAGTGTCTTAACTGTTAAATTGTTTAATTTTAACTTCGAATGTAAACAATATTTATAATTCAAAAAACTCCATTCAGTGTCGTCCAGAGCTTTTTGAATTTATCGAGTTGTCAGTTCAATTTTAACAATATTTGCAAAATATGTCAAAATAACAATTATAGTTTTTATATTTTTTTGCAAAAAGACTCATGAAGTGCCGATGTATCATAATGCTACCTTGTATGGAGGAGGTAACAAGTTTTCTGATGTCATTATTAGAAAATTTGAGAATACTGGAAATGAAATTATTCTCATTACACCAGATACCGCGGGCACCGATTTATTAGAGGTGCCACAACAATTTGATGACCGTGGTGTCGGTCGGTCATGGCCTTTAGAAACATCGGTTCTGAATAAAGCGCACGTTTATCTTGCGCTGCATGAGCCAAGGGGGAAGGACCTTCCCAAGACACAGCAACATCGCACACGATTACTCTGGAGAACTGTTTGAGTACTAGATCGGGTACTTTCCTCAGTCCATTCTCACAGCGGATAACGGGTTCTACTTCCACAATCCACTTATTTTTCTCGGCAATTTTTCTAACGGACGCAACGACTTGGTCATGCCGCCTAATTCTTTTCCAGATTCGTTGCGTTCGCATCCCATCCTACATCTTCCTTCGGATACTGGATTTGATGGGATTTCTTTTGTTGTCATAAATTGCCTCGAAGTTGCACGGCTTTTACGTAGTCAGCCCCGGACCAGAAAGGGGGTGGATTGACTATCCAGTGTCCGCTAGCTTCGTGATAGGACCCTTGTCTAAGACCATTTCCAGAATAACAGGCGCGTGATAGATGCACTACTACCGCCATTCGTTGATATCCAAAACGAATTCTACAGTTCATTTTTTTTTATTTCTTTTTAAATCTCCAATAGAAATCATTTAAAAAAGTAAAGAAACTATTGTGTTTATTTTTATGATTTTTAATTTTTTCGCATTGCAATGTGTAATTATTATTTTTTATTTCAATTTCAGATATAATAATTGATAATCTGAAAACACCATCTTAATAAATAGTTACAAACCCAACCTTTCTCAATATTGGTTAATTAAAACTAAATTTGGAATAAACCAGAGTCATTTTTGGATGATATTAGAATGTTAGCACCTTGAAAAATATTATGAAATTTCGTTGCAATCGCAACAGTCAATAGATAAATAATGAGCAGCAATTTGTGTAGTCAAAAACTATTTTATACTTAATATAAATATAGAAATTCTATTGTTCATAATTTTGATGCGAAAATAAGTTAAGGTTAAAAAAAATTTAGAAAAAAAAACGGGTAATAAACTGATGAAATTGTTTGTTGCAACTAATTTTTTAACACTTAAATCTGTCGCAATCACAATCGAACAGAAAATTATAGAAGGAGGAATAATAAAGAAATAACACGTTGTTTTGTTGGTACCACTGGCTGGTTTATATTTAGGGCCAACTTATTTCTTAACTACTACAATATTTTAATATCGAATAGGAAGAAGAAGTATAAAAAATAAACTTAGTTGGTACAACTGTCTCCATGTCAATTAACAGTCATGACCAACTTATATATTTACTTAACACACTTACATCTGTCATGATCGAATAAAATATATAGACAGGATAAAAAGATAAACATAACTAGTACCACAGCCTCTATGTCCGTTTGCAGTTAGGACAAACTTATATTTTTACTGTTAGTCTATTTTTTAAGAATCAAATAGGTATCTCACTAGAGAATAAAAATTTATAGAATGAGAAAGGATAAAAAAATTAAACTTAGTTGGTACCACTGGCTCTATGTCAGTTTACAGTTAGAGCCAACCTATATATTTACAAGTACCAACTTAAATACAGTACTCTATCCAAAATTAGATTAACTAACTTTCATCAGTTTACGTAAATCTCGTTCTGTGTTTAAACCAGTATTTAACAAAATGAAAAGCATCTTCGATGTATTAAACAAGAAGCTAACCTATCAGTAACCTCCATTTATATTTAATATTTCGAAACATGGAAAGTGATTGCCGAGCGTACAATATGGAATTACTGATGAAGACTCTGTGTGTGATGACCGCACTTGCGACATTTTTTAATAAAAAAGTGAAAATTTCATTATTAATTCGAAGGCTGTCGTGATTTTGGAACATTAGAATATTAGTGGACATTGTTTATGCAATTTTTAAGTTGGTAAATATGCCTGTCAAATAATATAAAATATTGATATGTTTATCTTTTGTTTTATATTGAATTTAAGTAGCATCAGAGTAGCATATAACAACGGATCATTTGTTTTGTTTTTCATAACGGTATAATAAACAAATGAATTTTCCGTTTTTCAAAATTTTTTCAGTTTTTCTTAAAATTTTAAAATTTTCACGATTTTTAATTTCTGATTTGAAGGATTTTTTCCAATTTTTCACAGAGTTAAATATTACAATAAATAGTGTAACGCTTTTTATGTCAACTACGCATAACTTCAAAAACGATAAACAAAAATTCACAAAAACTGTATAGGTATATACGTATACGAACTTGTATGTTTTCTTCATGTTTTCTTACTGTCCAGCTATCCGATGAAGTGTCGTATGCGTGCGCTTATTTTTCTTCTCTTTTGGATTGACTGCAAAAACAAAAATGTGATGGCAACGTTTAGTTTTAGGGAGTTCTGTATTGCAATATTACCTAATCTTCAATTTTGAAATGAAACAAAACACAGTAAATATATGGAGTTTTACTTAAATTAATGCAAAAAACTAGTATGCACAGTAATATTTTTGACAATATTATTAAAACCGGAGAAAAATATTTGAAACGGGGTATGAGCTGCGATACAAATTTCCGTAACAATTTTACAAAAGTAAACGTGCTGTCCAATAGTACAGTAAAGTATAAGGCCATAAAAAATAGAAGACCAAATTTTCAAAAAGAGTGCGCTTTGATTACTTGTGTACTTTTTAACTCATTGATATTCCATTATCATTGGTTTACTCTAAACAATGTGAGATTCTAATTAGATAGAGAACAGCGCAGCTCCGTTTGTGAAGAAAAAGGGTACTAAAAGACGTTCTGTCATATTAAAATCATAGTTATTAAAGAAATATTATTGTCAATAGGTTTATCCGAAAATTGGTAAAATTGCTAATTTTAATAGAAGTTTAAGGGAAATTTTAATTTTTTGAGGGAATATGCGAGACTGACGATTAACAATTTGTAATAATTTTATAAGCCTTCAATTTACTGTCACTACTGGCAATGAATAATGGTGGATACAATAAAGTGAATAATAATAGTTATATCTTTAGAACCTTATCCACTAGTCATAGAACACAGAGAAAAATTATTTCATATGTGACTATAAAGAACTCGTATGTGCGTTCGTAAGATATACTCAGTGACATTAGAAGTGTTACACCCAGAAGGAATAATTTCTTAATCTTAATTTTTTGGCAACATGGTATATTTACATCAAGAATAAAACGATAACCTTTTTCAAGAATTTTTAATAACGTATAACAAAAAAAAAATTAATAATGTGTATGGCGACCCCGTAACTGCATACACTCATGTACACGTCTAGGCATTGACAAAATGAGATGATCAATCTCTGCTTGTGGTATCTCGTTCCATGCAACTTGAACTGCATGGATTAACTGTGCCAGAGTTTGTGGAGAATGGTGTAAATTGGACAGTCTTCTTCCCATCATATAACACACATGTTCGATGGGATTTAAATCTGGTAAACGGGGTGGCCACGGCAAAACATTAACGCCAGCTTCTTGGAGAAACTCCACAGTTCGACGAGCAATATGGGGACGCGCTTTATCTTGCTGAAAAAGGACGTGTCGACGGCCGTCTAGGTAAGGCAGTAAAGTGGTTTGTAAGACATCATCAACCTGACGTGCAGCTGTCATACTGCCTCGAATGAACACAAGTGATGATCGGCTACCATAGGCAATAGCCCCCTAAACCATAACTCCAACTGTCCTGTGTACATGTCTTTCAAGAACAAACCCGATATCTCGTCTTACCCTTCTACGGCCATCGTGCATGCCTAAACAAAATCGCGATTCATCGCTGAATGCTGCATTATGCAATTCTTCCACCCATTGCTGCCGTTCTCTGCACCAATTCAAACGTTGATGGCAATGGTCCTGGATCAAAGGTAGCACTAGTCGTGGGCGGTATGAAAACAGTCCAAAGGCTCGAATGCGACGGTATAGTGTACGCATAGTAACAGGTCTACCTTCCTCTCCAAACCATTCATGGGCAATTTGACGCGTAGTAGCAAAACGATCTCGCAGAGCAAGTACTCTGAAGCGCCTATCTTGACGCTCTGTGGTACGCCTTGGTTGGCCAGTTGGTCTTCTTCGTGTTCCTCCACCTTCGTTTGTCAACACACGACACACACGCATTACCTTCATTGCCGTACAATTAACACGAAAGGCAATTTGGCGATACGACTAATCTATAGCCTTATAGGCAACAATTCTACCCCTGTCAAAATCGCTAACATTGTGGTAATTTTGATGTCCTCGAACTCGAGGCATTTTGAGACAACAATTAGACTGAAGAACAATAATTAAAAATTTCTTTA
Organism: Altica lythri; assembly: GCA_964028335.1. Lineage (NCBI taxonomy): Eukaryota > Metazoa > Arthropoda > Insecta > Coleoptera > Chrysomelidae > Altica > Altica lythri. The sequence continues at coordinate 30,285,300 of OZ034809.1, read as the reverse complement.
CCAACCGGTCTTCATAAATCGTTTCTTTTTTTCATTTAAGATAAAATTTTATTTTTATCATAGCATTTTTTAAATAAAGTCATTCTGTTGTCAAAAAATTAAGATTAATTAAGTAATTATTCCTTCTGGGTGTAACACTTCTAATGTCACTGAGTATATTTAAAAACGTCAATAAGTTGGTATTGCGCATTATGAACCAATCCGTTTAGGATTGTCATGTGAAACATTAAAACAAATTTTATGTCTAATTATCCACGTTATTTACTCAAAAAATATCCTTGAAGAAACAGTTATATTTAATGAATTGTTTTTTGTATTTTACATAAATATATTAATAAAGTAAGTAATAAAATAATCAATTAAACCTTATTAGAAATCGTACAAGTTAGTTTAATAATAGAGATGATTTGTTAAATTGATATTTACAAACTATCCAAACGCACACACGCAATGTTAGTTTGTTTATATTATTTACTACTGTTAATAAAATAAATAAGGTATTTTACATCGCTTACCTAATATAGGTAAGTGCTAAATATTTTATGAAAACGAAACAAAATTTTCGCAATCAAGTGCAATAGAAGTTGTCCTAAAATCAACAGAATTAAAACTTGTGCTACCTACTCGTAGATATAAATATTTACAGTGCCGGATTTACGCCTAGGCCCGTGAGGCCCGGGCCTAGGGCGGCATAATTTGGAGGGCGGCAAAATTTTTAAAATGCCACAATTTTAGAGGTGAAAAAAAGTAAAGACCATTAATTTTAAAAATTAGTCCAGATTAGTGTTTATTAAAAATTTTCTATAGAATATATTTTAATTCATTTATTTACGTCTCAATCTGTATGGGTAAGGTGTTAATTTTTTAATAGATCAATTACACGGAAAAAAATAATCGGTAGAGGTTACCGATTTTTTCGGTAGAGGCAACAAATTAAAATCGGTAGAGGTTGCAATAATTGATGCACTGGAATTTATTGCCGAAAGCAGAGATGAGAAACCAACTACGCGATCTGAAGCTACGGGATTGCAGCGAAAATTACAGCAATTGGAAACCTAGTCATCGTTTGGAATGTAATTTTAGATCGTTTTAATGCTACTAATAAAAAGCTTCAACAATCTCAAGCTGATTTATCATCCGTTGTTCAGATCTATAGTTCTCTGGCTCTATTTCTTCAAGACATGAGAGATGACATTTATCTGAGTATGACGAAAGAGCCAAAGCACTATCTGGAGTTCACGAGTATTATCTTTATGATACCCGTCGCAAAAAAAACAGAAGACTTCAGCAGATGAGCCCGGGTAAATGAAAGAACACCTTCTTCTGGACAAGAAAATTTTCACACAAATGTTTATTACCCTATTATACTCTGAGTGTACAATTGGCCGAGCGTAAAAGTGCATATGAAAAGCTTTACGAAAATTTTATTTTTTTGATGATTTATCTAAAATAGAATTAAAAAATCTTGCCAATAAACTGGTCAGTAAGTATTCTGACAATTTGGAAGAGAAGTTAGGCAACGAATGTATTCATTGCCCTCCGTATTTTTTTGAATATTCCGGCTACAAATTGTTCAGGAGAAAGATCTTTTTCCAATTTAGTAAGAGTAAAAACCTATTTACGCGCAAGGATGGGTCAAGATAGACTTAATGGTCTTGTATTATTGTTTATTGAAGCTCAACTAGTCCAAGAAATTAATTATGACGACATAATCGACGTTTTTGCGCGAACCAAAGCCAGGAAAAAGAAATTTTAAAATTGATTAATATTTAAGATAATATTAATTTTTTATCTGTCTCAAGTTTATAGCTTATTTATCTGTCATATTTATTAGTTATATTTAAAAAATTGTATTTCAATAAATAAAGTTATTTTAAAATTAAAATATTGGATAAAAATGAACGAAATTCATTTTATCAAAAAGGGCAGCGCATCGAACGGGGCCTAGAGCGGCAACGAGCCTAAGTCCGTCGCTGAATATTTATAAATGATTGTCGCTATCGATAAGATAAACATTTGATAATGATAATATATAATTATTATACAAAAATCTGGGTTTCAGATTTTTAAAGTGAAAACTATTGTCTCACCTACGATATTTTGAAAAAACATTGGTGTTTATGTATATGTGAATTATTATGAATTTTTATGCACATTTTCATAAAAGTTCGAACACTTTATTTTAAAATGGATCGAATTCTACTGCGCAATACTTTATCTATACATAAAATAAAATTGGAGTGACTAGTTTCTAATAGTAAAATAACCGTTTTTTTACTAAATGCGTCTAACCGGTGCATATCCCAAAACAACATGTTTTACAATTTTTGTCCGTCTGTCTGTTTGTTCTGGCTAATCTCTGAAACGGCTTGACTGATTTTGACGGGACTTTCACTGACAGGTAACTGCTGTAATAAGGAGTACGTTAGGCTACTTTTATTTTAGAAATTCTGCCACCAACGACTTAATGTCACAAAGACTGATAGTCGGGTGGACCCAAAACCGCAAGCGGGCTATTGCTAACAGTTCTGTCTCAACAACTTTGTTTAAAAATTGATTTCGAGCACCGCTAGCACGATATTAAATGCGAACTAAGTATCTGATGTGTATAAGGGATTTTATAATTCGGAGTTTTTTTAATTTTTTAACATTTTTTTCGTATATAACTATATGTATAGGTGAGCTTGCATACGTATATGGATATGTGGTAATAAAAAGACGACCATGAGCAGGTTTGGGCGTTTTTGTTCTGCGCGAGAGTGGGCTATATCCCATATAACGCTTTATTTTGTCGCTGTTTCGACATTCACCAAATATGATATTTTATTACCGTCAAATTTTATCGAAACTACATTGGCCATTGGCCAAAGATATTGTTAAAGCCTAAAACCTCCGCCGATAGCTACCTTTTGGCTGATATACAATTAAAAACAAACCGATCCACTGTTTTATTCCAGTTGTATATGCAAAAATTTTAAAAAATCGTATATATTATAAAGTTATCTAAAACGAAATATCTAAATATGTTTTTTTAAGTTGAAGAATGTATCGTTAGTTTATTAACAGAATTAAGAAATTAATTAAGTGAAAATATTCGTATTATTAAGTAACCCATAGGTATTTGTGACCTTGCCTTAACTCTCGTTAATTATAGCTAAATTATAGGCGTATCCACGTACACTCTCTCTGTTTACAATCTCACGTAAAATCGTAATCGAAATTTAAAATCTTTACATATGAATATATTTATTTTTTAATATAAATTCGAAATTTAAAATTAATACATCAAGAAATATACATAAAAGGTAATGTTCCCATCTCGCTAGAACAATTTACCAAGTTTAGTGGTAATTTGCCACTTGGTTTTTCAATTTTGCAGTAAAACATGAAATATCAAACATGATATATGAAGTATGACATGCATATGAAGTGTGAAGAAATATAAATTTTTAAAGATGTCAAAATTCTCAAAATAGTTGCCTATAAGTCATTAAAAATATCGAATAATCTACAAATTTTAAAATCATCGAAAAAACCCAAAATTATAAACAAAGATACGAAATTTTTAAATAAACTAATCTAAAATTTGATTTACTTGACTAATGAGAGGGCACGTAGAATTCAGATAGTACGGAATGATTGGCGACTTGAAAAAATTCCATTAGTGTGGCCCATTGACAGATGGCGAGTTGGAAATATACCAATACAGCGATGATCAACACTTAAATTAGTTATAAAGAATGTATTTCCACTTAAAGTCTATACTTAAATTGTAAGTTTGTCTGAAAGACGTTAAATAATTACACTCATGTCGACATGATAAGTTAAAATCGAGGGGCGGTTAACTTCTCTAAAAGGTGTACACGGATTAAAAATCTTTAAAGATTTTACGGGATTTTAGGATTTTAAAAGATTTTTGAAGATTTTTGGAGATTTTTGAAGATTTTAGAATAACAAAAGATTTTTAGGGATTTAGGGATTTTTAAAGATTTTATAAAATTTTCAAGGATTTTAACTCGGATTTTAAGAAATTTTGAGGAATTTTTTGGGCTTTCAAGATTTTAAAAGATTTTACGAGACCAATTTTAGACCGTTTAAAACACAGGCACTGGCTTGTTTTTATCGTTTTGGGGTGCTATACAGGGTGATCCACTAAGAGTGGTGAGCGGCCATATCTCAGAAAATATAGGAGATGAAGCGAAAAGTTAAATACAAAACTTATAAGATATGTGGTAGTCTATATTTCTATAAATATTCAATAGTATGGCACTGCTGGCTATGCCGGAAGTAGGTGTCAACTTGCTTATTTTATAAAGAACAGTATATTATTACATTTTTGAATTCTACATAAAATTATAATTGCTTTTTAATAAATGCATGATACTTTATGGTTAATAGTTTCCGAGATATTGACTGTTAAAAACTGACATTTTTGATCTTTGACCTTCTACATCTTAGAGCAAAACGGCTTACATGTTCCTATGTTCGATTTTTGTAATCTTTCCAAAAGTGTCAACTTCCGGTCAAACCGGATGTAACTTGAAAGCAGGAAATACAGTACTTCCGGTTTGACCGGAAGTTGACCCTTTTGGAAAGATAACAAAAATCGAAGATAGGAACATGTAAGCCGTTTTACTTTAGATGTAAAGTTAGAAAGCTATAAGCTGTCAAAGTTCAAAAATGTCATTTTTCAACAGTCAATATCTCGGAAACTATTAAGCATAAAGTAATCATGCAATTATTAAAAAGTAATTATAATTTTATGTAGAATTCAAAAATGTAATAATATACACGGTGTTCTTTATAAAATAAGCAAGTTGACATGTACTTCCGGTATAACCGGAAGAGCCATACTATTATAAATATTTTAGAAATATGCACTACCACATATTATCTTATACTTACCTTTTGCATTTAACTTTTCGCTTCATCTCCTATATTTTCTGATATATGGCCGCTCGCCACCCTTATAGTGGATCACCCTGTATATACTATAGCCAATAGAAAACTTGTTTTTAAATATATTTTAAAAAACCATACCTACTACTCAGAACCCAACTCATATTAAAAAATACTTTGATTAGAATTATTGCAACTGGGATCTTCTGCTGGGCGAAGACATATAAACGGCGGGAATATTTAAATTTTAATCTAACATTCAAGAAGATTTTAGAAGTTTATACGGGATTTCAAGAGATTTTATGAGATTTCGCGAGATTTCTTGCGATTTTCTAAGATTTTAAGGGATTTTAAAAGATTTTACAGGATTTTAAAAGATTTTACTGGATTTTAAAAGATTTTCAAAATATTTTAGGGGATTTCAAAGAGATTTCATGGGATTTTAAAAAATTTGTACACGGATTTTTAGAAGTTAACCGCCCCTCGGTTAAAATATAGCAAGGATTTATTGTACTTTGTACTTCTGTAAATGCAACGTTGCGGTGTGAACTTTTCCCTATAATTTTTTCAGATAAAGAAATGCGTTTTTTTTAAACAACGTTCTTGTTTATTGCAACAGTAGTGCGAATGACACAATTCTTTTAATAGTTCATATATTGATATACAACATTTGACACCATTTGTTTTCCTCCTTTTAACTTAAATATACCTTTTAACGATACAAATTTAGTAATTTCTTCTTTCCAATCATCTATTTTATCCCAGACTCGCATCTTCTGAACTGAATTTTTTGTTTGTTACATTTATGCTTCTATTTATATTTATTTTAAAATTTTTTTCTTAATTTTTCTTTCTTAGATTTTAAGATGTTTGTTGACTTCTAACATTTATTTAAATGTAAAAATCGGTGGTAACTCATCTTCCATTATTTTTGTGTTTAGAGAATATATTAGATATATTCTGTGTCGAAAAATATAATGGAATTTTAATTATTTAAATAACGCTTATAAGTTCAAAATTTATATACGGTGTAAGGAAATGGATATTATTTTATTAAGTTTATATAATGTCATAGTTTCAAATTTTTGTACATGGTATTTAATGTTTTGTTTATTCAACGATGGCCTAATCCATAAACAAAACCCTCTTGTAGAATAAGTGTCTAGGTAAGTGAGAAAAACAAAACTGTTTGTTTGTATTAAAAGAATTAGTCCTAAATATAAGATAAGCATGGGAAAGATAATAAAGAAACCAGACCATCACTTAAGAGTAGATATATAAATGTATCTTAAAAATTAGTGGTTTAAGTAAATCGTGACAGAGAGTTCTGTGAACAAAGATATTCTTTGATCTTGCGGGTTAAAGAAAATAAAATGAAATTAAAGGAAAGATATTGATTCGTTTTAATATTCCAGTCCCCTCGCCAGTCCCCATAAATCCTAAAATTCTGAAAAGTGTGGTTTTAGCAAATGTAATATGATAAAGCTTATTTAATAAAATAAATATTAACACAAAATTTAATACCATGTTGGTAAATAAATAAAAACGTTCTTTTTTTGTTATTCAAAGAGAATTTGAATTCGGAGAAAACTTTAATATACAAATTTAATTTGCAATCAGTTCGTCCATTTAGATGTTTATTCATCAATTATAATTTTCAATTTTTCCAAATACTTTGAATATAATAATTTACAATTTAATTTTTTAATTTTATGAAATGAATTTAAATTTGTTGGGTATCTGAAATACAAGTGTAAACGTAGTATCTCACACACGATTTACAAAAATGATACGTAATTATTCTAGCATTATTCTAGCACTTCTATCATTTATAAATTTGTTAATACTTATATCATTTATAAATTTGTTAATATTTATTTGAATAATTATTTTATAAATGTTAAAAACACGTGGAACGGAGTAGTATACACAACCAAATTTTGCTGTCAAAAATATTCGCACAGAGAAATTTTAAAATATAAAATAACTTATAGTAATTAATAAAATACTATGAATGAAAATATACCTAATAACATCTGTTGGTTATGTTATTATTATTGATATTTTCATAGAAAGTAAAAGCTAAAAGAGATAAGATGCATAAATATCAAACAGGTGTCTCAAGTTAAAAGTAAGCTTGAAATCCGGTGAATCTACCTTTCTTGCGTATTAAGTATAATGTAGGACGAGAAATTAACACAATAAACTCATCACTGATAAACTTTCGAATATCTTAAGGCGAAAAAGTAAAAGTTATTTTGTGTAAATTTAAAATTTTTTACTTTCATTTTCAGTCACTGATGGCGCTTCAAGTCAAAAATCAAAATAATTATATAAAGTTAAATAAAAATTAGAAAAAACGATATCTAACCTTTGTGGTATCCTCTGTGAAATTCCTGATCGGCGTATAAAATCCAATTTTTGAACGCACACTAATTGATTTTTTGTTAATTTGCGAATGTCCCCACTGACACAGTTTTTCGTGAACACGGCCACAAATTCTACTAGAACCTATAGAAGCCATCGTCAAGACTGTTGTGAGACGGCAATCACCGACGAAGAAACACGGCATATCATCTAGCAAAAACACCTTTCCACCGCAAGCAGATCGCCGCAGTCCCACTACCCCGTGCTGTTGGTACCGTCCTGTTCCAAAACTAACCTCTACGAAAAGTGAGAATGTCTGTCTCACTTTTATCGCGGATAAGAATCGCTGTGCAGAATTTTAAATTAAACCTAAATTACACTTTTGGACGATACTATCCACCAGGTATATCACTGTTTATTACATAACGTTATATAAAGCACATTATTCTAAATATTTAACATAACCTCACATTTTGACAGATGCTTTCTGCCTTGCTGGATTAGAAATTAATAAAAAATCACAAGATGTGCCCCAATTCTCAATTAAAGATATTATTGGAAATGGTTTATTATGGGCTGTTCCTAAACATAGACGAACAATCGAAAAAAAATTAAAAAGAAAATTTGGGCATCCTGATTATATTCAGAAAATACTGAAACCAAGAACGGATTTAAAGACTTGTAATGTGTGTGGAGATGATCATGAAGCTGGAGTTTTATGCCGTAAGTTTAAATTACGTACTCAGTGAAAATATAGTATATTGTTTATAATCAGTAACCTAATAGGTATATTGGCCTTTTAAACCTGGATCTGGTTTACAATCACTATATTGTTACCCCATTGAAAATTTTAAGAACTGTGCAAAAATTCAAAATTTGTGGTTGAGATAGTGCCATCTCGAATTATCTCTCTCCAAAATTAAAAAAGTGCCAGACACTGAATTTGTGCTATCAAAAATACAGATTTTTGCATATTTTGATTATATGTTTTTATGGTATATTTATCGTATAAAAAATATTCATAAAACGTACAAATGCTGTGAAAAATATTTTATTTATTTATGCTGAAAAGAAAATACATCAGGATATATTAAAAAATTATATACTGTAAAGTATAATGATAATTACTTAAGAACTTCTATTTTTAATAATAAAAAAAGTACAGCAGACACCCAATTTTTTATATAAAATAAGGATTTCATATTTTTGTTATACTTTTTATGATACATATTCTCTGTGTAACAAATATTGAGGATAAATGAATACAATGAAAAATAATGAATATTTCTATGCAGGTTGCGGCATCATAACTTCCTTTTTTTAAAAAATGTCCACCATTCAGTCGGTTGATCTCTTAGAGTAGGGTTAGTTTTCTCGTTTGAGGGGCGAGACTATAAAATTTAAAATTTTCTTTTAACACAGTTCAACCGCCTTTATTACTTGAAACAGTGAGGAACATGCAGTTGCCGTTAATGCCTACTTTTTAAGGGGATATTCTGTTATCGAAATATCAAAATAACGCGGCGTTCGGAATCGCTTTAATTTAGCCCCTTTGGTTCATTTCTCGGAGAGAAATCAATTGTTACGTAGATTACTACGTTTAGACGAACTCCAAGTAGGATAAAACAAAGAACTAGAGTCCATCGGCTTCTTAAATCGATTAACAGCATTTAGGTAGTGGAGAGCTTCAATATTGCGATCACCTTGATATTCTATGTGTAAACATCCATATACCCTTAGACTTTTCGATCGTTCTGTAAGGAATTTTCTTCATTTCCATCCTTACAAGATGCCGATTTTGTAGGAACTTTCTGACTTTTATTCTCGGAAGAACTTCTTTTGGAAGTCGTTTCTGCAGACGCTATTATTATTAGTGACGAAGCCCATTTTTATTTTTGTCGATCCACAAACAAACAAAACATGTCATACTGGGCTGACACAAATAGTCAAAGGTTTTTGCATTCACCTAAAGTCACCGTGTAGTATATAATTTCCACAGCAGGCATTATTAGTCCCTGGTTCTTTGAGGAAAATGAAGTCGCAGTGCCAGTGAATTTGGACCGCTATGTAAAGATATTACAGGATCGTTTTCACGGATAGATTAATTAAACTTAGAGGACATTTGGTGCAAGGGTACACACTTCAAGAGTATTGATGCCTGTTTTGATGGAACACTTCCAATATCAATTATTTGGAGTGACCGGCCCTGTCTTGATTTGATCCGTTGTTATTTTTTAAGGGTTTTTTATTTTGTAAACAGTTTAAGGAACGACGCTATTATTGCGCTTAATATCACTAATATCAGGTATCAAAAAAGTTACCATTGGAAAAGGGCAAGGCAATTAATTTATTAACGGATAAGCTATTTATCTTTTTTCCAAATATGCCTTATTGATAATTAAAAAATACACAAAAAGTTAAGGTAAAACAATGCACCTTCATAAAATGGCCAAACTTATTTACTTATAAGGACAAAAATAACAAAACAATACAAGTTTGTATGTAAAATATTTCATATTAATTATACCGGTTATTTGTTATTGTGGATACAAGTTTTGAGTATGAGTAAGACATACAAATTTGTCACAAGTTTGACCATTATATCTTGTTTTATTGTCTTTCTTGCAAAATTGTCATCTTTTTCTGATTCCAATTGGGCAACATTATGTTTTTGCAGCTAAAATATTCACTTTTTGTCTTCTATCTTGTCTTTCCTTGGATAAATTTGACAGTTGAGCGCCATTGGCCAACGTCTGGTATTTCTAGCTACGTCTTCTTCTAACATTTATTTTAGTGTCATGTTTCTTCCAAATAATTTTGCCATCTTTTCCAACAAATAGTGTAACTTCAAAAATTCTTCATTTTCTAAAGTTTCTCCCTCTTTCGATTCTTCATCAATTGTAAAGTTATAGACTTCAACTTCTTTAAAAAGCTGTAAGAGACGTCCTTGCTCCTTTTCACAATTCATCTGCAATATGTTATTGTAATTTTTCACTTGAGAAATGTACTATAGGTTAACTTAGAATCGATGCTCCAAAAAAAGGGGCCTATCGTATAAATCCGTTGCAAAACTTCTCGCGGCGGGTCTATCAGACTTTTACAATTGATAAACGAAGAAAAATATCAACATTCGATAAGAAAGTTCTCAAGGTTACAAAACAACTAATAGTAGGAAGGTACATAGCACAACCAAATTAGAAAAAAAAGATAATAGCTCGGGTCTGGCAGACTGGACGTGGGCTGCAAGGTTAAATATAAATACGCTAAAAATTTTGAAAATTTTTTTTAGAATATAAAATATTATCTTTATATAAAAATATTCAAGGCACATATAAAGCAATAAAAAATATTTATTGCTTGATCAATATATTATATTTTCTTGTTTTATTTGATAAAATTTTGTTTTAGCTACATGTTACAAGAAAGTGATAGATGAAACAAAAGCAATGCAAGAACAGATCCAACAGGAACTAAAATTAGAACCAGTAGAAAAAGAAATTGTAGTATTATATGAAGGTGAAAAAGCTGACAAACCGGAGGAGTTCTTCGAAGGTAAACGAATTGTGGAAATGCAAAAACCTCGTCCATCTTGGTTTAGTAAAAACTTATTGCAAGAAACAACGCAGAAAAATGCAACTACCAAGGAAATCAAACAATCTGACTTAGGATAATTTTTTATTAAATTTTTAATTTTGTAGATACAATTACTTGGACATATACAAGTATTAAATGAAATTGTATAAATCTTAATATTTTTATTATTATCATCACGCAATATACAATAAATAATATTGTTTAATATGTTATCTTTGGAGGAACATCAGTAACATTCATTTACTTCTTGTAAAATTTTACTGTAATTTTCATAAGGAATATTTACACAGTCTCTAAATATTCCACCACCACTGTAAATGAATTTTTTTTATCTAATAATATTGCAGATGTGAAGAAAGATAATTTATATTCAACAAGAACTATAACAATTTTTTATATTATCTTTCCTATTGGGTATTACTTTATTTTTCTTTAGGCTTTTTTATAACATATAGTTAAATGTATTACTATTTATATTGTTTATAATCACAATACATGTCATAATTTGGTACTATACCCCGGCCGCTGAAAAGATGGAATTCAAAGATTCTTGATCAGTGAATACGGGCATCTGAACGGCTTAATCTTACGATGTAACGCCTTCTAAACTGCAGTAAACGAAGGACAGTTTAGACTGTACTCATACCAAAGATGATATAAACCGTGGGCTGAAATAAGGAGTACATTTGTCTCGTGATCATTCCATCTTTTCGACGGCCAGACTATAGAAACGATATAACTTCGTTATGGGTAGAAATGGGAAATATGAAGACAGCTGAGAAAGCATAATACTTCTATAGTCGGGCCGTTGAAAAGATGGAATGATCACGAGACAAATGTACTCCTTTTTTTCGGCCCACAGTTTATATCATCTTTGGTATTAGTACAGTCTAAAGTATCCTTCGTTTATTGCAGTTTAGAAGGCGTTACATCGTTAGATTAAGCCGTCCAGATGCGCGTATTCACTGATCACGAGTCCTTGAATTCCATCTTTTGAACGGTCCGACTATAGGTCAAAAAAAAAATAGATTACCATTCTAATGTTAAATATACAAAAATCAACAAAATTACCACCAATATTAAAAAAAGGTGGTTACTGAAAACAAACATAATGGATAAACTGGTGGCATTTGAAATACAGTTCTCTCAAATGAAAGTATGTTGTCCAACACTAAAACTAAAGTAAAAGTAGTTCGGTAAATGCACAGAGAACAAGAATTACTGATTGCAAATTAGCGAAGAATAACAAAAATAACGTCACCAATAAAAAACCACACGAAACAAATATAAACGGAAAATATCACAAAAGAGCGAATAGTAATAAGGTATAAAATCAAAAAAGGTATAGACGACCTAGGTTGACTGGAAAACAAAAATAATAGAAAACCTTACTGCTGGGACCTGGGACCAAGAAATAGAAGACATAAAAGATAATTATCTAAGCTCTCAAACAACAACTGATTTAAAGTATACCTACTTAGAACGAGCGCTAACGACTTGGGCATACCTCTGGATAACAAACATAAATATCGTGATTTGAAAACAACCAAATTATTGTAGTACAAGACATAAACGATAGTTGAATATACACTAAGACGAATATAAAGTTGGGGCCTAAAAGTACAAATACATGACTTACAATAATTGAATGGTCAGAAAATCAAACACTGAATAATGTACAAATATTTTTTAAACGACGGAATATTCGATGAAGCACTACTAGATAGAATAACGAAAGGAAGATAAGCAATATCAATGTTGAACGAAGTCTTATGGTATAGAACAAATAAGCAACAAAAAAAGGAAATATAATATAAAATGCCATTATTAAAATAACAAATGGAAAAAAAAAACACCGAGAATTATTACTGGAGATGAAAAGCGGGAAAATCATAAAGAGACATGGCATAACAGATGAAATACGAAGTAGACAATTAAAATGGTATAGACAGTAAAAAGAATACCTAATAACAAAATCCCAAAGAAAGTGTTACAATCAAACCAACAAGAATACGAGGAAAGGTGAACTACGTCAGCGAATAATTGAAAAAATGATATAGGGCAAAATTTAGGTAATTGGTCGAAAGATAATGTAATAAATGGTAATGTATCAAATAATAGCAGTAATAACAAATCCACCACTGGATATGTATTCGAAGAATTTTATGATCTGCAAATGATAAGTATAGCGTACCTGCATATCCTTTTGGGTAAATCTTCAATATTGCCATCAACATCAGTGAAAATACCGTTTAAATTCAAATACGAAACATATAATGCACATATTTCCCGCAATCTAGAATTGAAAATTTAATGCAATTTACAGTATATAATAAAAAATGGAAGAGAACTTTTTGGTCCAATTGCCATCCATACTACTGATAACATGATCCGTGCAGTCAATTCTATTGGTTATTACATTACCATTATTATATTTCTTTAAACCAAAACTGCAACAAAATCAATAAATAAACTTAGATTATTGGCTAATTTTACATTTAATAATAAATTAATGATCTCTTTTCCGCAATAATCAACAGATGGATGTTGGCTACTTTTATTTATTTATAATTGTTTTCTATTTTTATTCGTGAACAACAAAACACGAGTGTAATTTTTTTATGTTAACACACATTTTAATACTTCTTTTATTGCCCAATCTCGTATATTTCAAAGCATCTACGTAAATATATACAGTTACGTCAATATTAGAATTATTTATTTATGTTGCCCCTTTATAATTGAATGTGCAGAAACTATGTACATTCTTCTTAGGTGTTATTTATTACCTCGAGTATGTCTAGACTAGTAAGGTTACATAAGAATTAAGTACTAACATTTCTAATTTATTAAATATTTTGCTTCCTATTACAAAAACAGGTTATAAATCAATAAAAAAAAAATCCAAAAAAATTGGAAAATCATTAATCAAGCTACTAATGACATTAATAAGACTACCAAAATATCCAGTGTTCTTCATTTAAATTTCGAATAAATAAAGAATGAAACGGAAATAGACAATGAGTTTAATATACCTGTTAGAATGTGGGCAAAAATCTGGCAGAACAAATTATTAGACCGGCAGATTCAATATATTATTTTCAAAGCTGGCAGTCGAAAGGAGGTGGGAAATTAGCACTGTATAGTGCTTATGAATAATGTGAGTAATTTAATAGAAAAATGTATCAAAGGTAAATTATGTAATTATTTAGAGAAATACAAGTTACTATCCCAGCACCAATATAGCTTTAAAGTAAATCAAGGGACTGAGGATGCTCTACAAATTGTTAAACCATATTGCCAAATCTTTCAACAACAATAAAAAAGACTAGCTGTTTTCTTGGCCCTGGACAAAGAGCTTGGCACTGTGTCACACTGTATTTTACTAGACAAACTTGAAACAATGGGAATTTGAGCCCAGACAAAACATTTACTGTAATCTTATTTAACAGGAAGAAACCAAAGTTAAAATTGGCAGTAGTATCCTTAGCGACTCATGTCTAGTGAAATACGGTGTGCCACAGAGTACCGTCCTTAGCTTGATAATTTTTCCAATTTACATTAATAATCTGTTTACTCACTAAAAGCCATCGTCGTGTGCTATGTGGATGACACTTTTCGACGGCCAGTCTTGGGAAGAGGTTACGCTGGTTAATTTTTATTTAGTAGTGTTTTAATAAAGAATATAAAAGGAACACTGATAATTCTTATTCTAAGGTCAATAAATATTATTAAAACGGGAATAAGGCAACTTATGTAGAAGTGTAAAAATAAGGCAATAAAAATTAGAGTATTTCCAAAACTTATTAAGTTACCTGCTTAATGGAACTACACAGTTTTGAAAGTTAGAACCTTTATATCTATGTAGGTACATATTTTGTTCAAAATTAAATTGATAGAAATTTATCATATAATTAATTGACTGTCTAGGGGCTACTAGCATGCTAGACCTCGATAGCGTACGCTAACCCAAGGCGCTAACCGTTGCGAACGCTATAGCTCCTGTAGCGTTCGTAAGGGTTAGCGGACGATATCGAGGTCTACCATACCCTAGTAAAGTACCCATCAGTACTATAAACAGACCCAATAATTAAGTATATGACATGATTTACTAACCAATTTTTCTAAATAACAGAAAACTATTTACTTTTTAAATCCCTTCATACAGAGTATATTTAACTGATCAGCAACTTTATTAATTATTTCTTCCAAATCATCTGCTTCGTCTATAGATTCCATAGTATATTTAATTGTTTTGACAATCTGAAATACGAATAAAACTACTTTAATCCCCTCCTGTAGTATTATTTTTTAAATAATTTATTTCGTACCTCATCTGCTATTGATAAACAAGCTGCACATTTCAAATACATAGATCCAAACGGTTTTGGTTCAACAAAATTATCTATATCTTTCTTGTAAGGATTTATAAGCAGTTTTGGATTCTTTAAAGTAAAATTGCAACAAGTAAACGGGGCATAAACTTTCTCCTCGACTAGTTTAATGTGATAAGGTTCTATCGGATGTGTTGAGTGCTCGTAAGTTACACAAAATGTAAAAATTGTTATTAAATAGATTGTATAAATGAAATAAAACATTTATAATTCAAACTGACAGGAATTTCGAATTTACACTTACTTACAGGTTAGCCAACGTAGATTTTCTCTTTAAAGCCCTATTTTTTTATAGTTTCAACTTAGTACAAGACCAAGAAAACCTTCATTATATCAAGCTGTCACCTGTCACTGAGTTCTGACATTTCATTTTGATTCTGTTGTAGGAGTGCAGAGAAACTTATGTGTTAAAAAATGTCGATCTTAGCAAGTCCTTTATCTGTAGCAGGCACCAGATCAACTGGGGCCTCTGTCCGCACCCAAAATGGTATGTATGAATACATTTTACTATCTATTATACCGTATTTACAAAACCTAACCTATAATACGGCTCACGAGGTGAGGCTGATCTGTTAAATATATCTAAAATGATTCATTATTTTCGTATTCTTTAAAAAATGTGTAAAATACAAAGTACAAATTTACTGTCTTTGATTGGTACTGTCTCAAAACTAATATTTTGAATAATACTGTTTTATTGTACCCTGGCAGTTCTGTTGATTTTATTTGAATGTCACGCCTAAGCAACGGGTCGTAGTGCTTTAAAAATGACAGTTATAGTTTAAATTGTATTTAATTCTATGCCGACTACTATTTAATTGTTTTAACAGTTATGGCAGCATCAACAATAGCCAATGTAGTGAAGAGTTCCTTAGGACCAGTAGGTCTTGATAAAATGTTGGTAGATGACATAGGAGATGTAACTGTTACCAATGATGGAGCTACTATATTAAAACTCTTAGAAGTTGAACATCCAGCAGCAAAAGTTTTAGTAGATTTAGCTCAACTTCAAGATGAAGAAGTCGGGGATGGTACAACTTCTGTTGTAATAATCGCAGCCGAATTACTTAAGGTATATTTTTTATTCTCTCTTTTAAGTTATTTTCTTATAATAATTCTTTTTTTAGAACGCAGATGAATTAGTGAAACAAAAAATTCACCCTACTTCCATAATTAGTGGTTACAGATTAGCATGTAAGGAAGCGTGCAGATATATTCAAGATCATTTGACAGTAACTGTAGAAGAACTAGGAAAAGAATGTATTGTGAATGCCGCTAAAACATCAATGAGCTCAAAAATTATTGGGGCGTATCCTTTTTTTAAAATTTAGACTAGTAAACTTAGTAGTTACCTACTTGGTGTTTATATAAATTTTCCTTAATTAGACTTAGAGATGCTGATCTATTTTCACAGATTGTAGTTGATGCAGCAAATGCTGTGAGAGTTACAGACTCGAAGGGCAATGTAATGTATCCAATCAAAGCTGTCAATGTTCTTAAGGCTCATGGTAAAAGTGCCAGAGAGAGTTTCTTAGTTCAAGGATATGCTTTAAATTGCACAGTTGCCAGTCAAGCAATGCCCAAGAAAATCGTGAACGCTAAAATTGCTTGTTTAGACTTCTCTCTACAAAAAGCTAAAATGAAGATGGGTGTACAAGTAAGCACCTAAATATTAATTTTTTCCAATATTCTATTATATTATTTTTTTATTTAGGTTTTGATCACTGATCCTTCTCAACTAGAGGGTATCAGAGCTAGAGAACTTGACATCACCAAAGAACGAATTCAAAAGATTTTGGCCACAGGAGTTAATGTTGTACTCTGTTCTGGAGGTATTGACGATCTTTGTCTAAAATACTTCGTTGAGTGCGGAGTTATGGGTGTAAGAAGAGTAAAAAAAGCTGATCTGAAACGTATTGCTAAAGCTACTGGTGCTAGTTTTCTTACTTCACTCAGTAACATGGAAGGAGACGAAACATTTGATTCTAGTATGGTTGGGGAAGCAGCTGAAGTTGTTCAAGAAAGAATATCTGATGACGAGTTAATAGTTATTAAAGGGTAATTATACGTCGGCTATCAGCTTAATTCAATATTACTTGTTTGCCGACTGATCATATTCAACCTGTTTTCTATGTCTACATTGTCTACTATTTTTTTTTCAATTATTTGGCTGTCACTAATTCAGTTTTAACACTGTTGTGAATCTGGACTTTTTAACATAGTTATTGATTTGTTTTTTGTGTTCATACTTTATCAACTCTTTAGACGAAAATACTTTCTAATCAAATTGATCTTACGATCATTGAAGTTTTTTTGTCAATTTACATTTATGTTTAAGTAAAGCGTTTGTGTATCTATACCATAACATACCGTTTTCAAAAATTCATTGTTATATAGCATCTTAGGAAATATGTGTGGAAGGTTCGTAGGCTGACACATAGATGACACTACTATAATCAAATCCATATGATTTTTAGTTAGTCCCAACCTTCAACAACTACGTATATAAATTTGACAACTTTCGTACAATTAGTTCGTGAGATAAAGCATTAAAATAAATACAAGAGAATTTCCTGTATTAACGAAGCATTGCTCTTTGGCGGAAAAAAATAGTGTTGTAGCCAAAGCATTATTCGGGTTATGTACAAGGAAAACTAATCGTTGATAAGTGGTTTAAATTTAAATCAGCATTGAGGACGATGCACGCAGTGGACACCTAAAAGAGACTGTTGCAGACGAAAATGTAAAAAAGAATCCAGAAAGTAATTTGAATAATCGTAAAGTGAAATTGATCGAGATGGCTGAGGCACTAAAGATATTAAAGGAAAGTTTTGGACTGATCGTATATAAATATTGGACATGCGAAAGCTGTATGCGCTAGCTCACAATCGATCAATAGTAATAACGTATTGGTGATGCGGAAAAATATTTAGCGATATTCAAACGTAATAAACACAAATTTTTTCGATGATATATTGCAATCGATGAAACATGGCTTTATCACTACACTCCAGACTCCAATCGGAAAACAGTCAAGTGGACCGAAGTGGGTAAAGACACAGCACTCTTGTGGCAAGATTATGGCATCTGTATTTTGGATACGTAAGGTATGCTTTTTATAGATTATCTCAATCGAAAAGGCCCAGTGCATCAACAGCGATTATTATATAGTGTTGAAATCAGAAAAAATGCTTTTTCATCAAAACAATACACAATCAATGAAAACATTTGCAAAATTGCATGATATAAGCTTCTACAACCACTGTATTCTCCTGATGTGTTTAACTGAGTTAGCCTACGAACTTTTCTGTTTATCTTTTTTAGTGATATATCTTATTTGTATATTCTTTCAGTCCCAAAGCACGTACAGCAGCCTCAATTATTCTTCGTGGTCCCAACGACTTCTACTGTGACGAAATGGAACGTTCTGTACACGATGCCCTATCGGTTGTAAAACGTGTTCTCGAATCGAAGAGTGTAGTTGTTGGTGGTGGTAGTGTTGAAGCAGCTCTTTCTATATATTTGGAAAACTTTGCTACAACTTTGAGTTCAAGAGAACAATTAGCAATTGCTGAATTTGCTAAAAGTTTGTTAGTTATCCCGAAAACTTTGGCTGTAAATGCAGCGCAGGACGCTACAGATTTGGTAGCCAAATTGAGAGCTTACCATAATTCCAGCCAGACCAAGAAAGATCATGCCCATTTGAAATATGTTGGATTGGATCTTATTGAAGGTATTATACAAACGTATTTTTATTATTTAAGTTTTTTTTGCCATTACAAATATACAAAATATAGTACATGTAGTGTCAAAATAATAAAAAAATGTTTTTTTAGGAACTGTAAGAGATAATAGAAAAGCTGGTGTATTGGAACCTACAATGTCAAAGATAAAATCTCTGAAGTTTGCAACAGAAGCTGCTATAACTATTTTGAGAATCGATGATATGATCAAATTAGATGCTGAACAAAAAGGAGGAAAGAACTATCAACAAGCTATGGACAGTGGAGAATTATATGATTAAAATTAATTGTATTAACTGTATTACTAATTTATAGCTTTAACAAGCTTTTCACGAATGTTCACTCATTTTCACTTAATTTTTTTCTAATAAATGATATTTAAAAGTGGTATTTTAGAGAAAACAATAATTTGCATTCTTTGAACAAATTGATGTAATTGGAATTAACTATTTTTCTAAATTATAAGACGAATCCTTTCTTGAACTACAAGAAGGTATTTCATTTTAATTGCATCAATTATTAAATGTTCTTATTTAGTAGTGGAAATAAAACCTGTGCAGTTGTGTTAAGGAACATCAAGAAACGTAACATATATAAAAAGTAACTTCTAATTTGTTAACATGTACCGAATATTACATTATTTATAAACTTACATGAAAGTACGATTTTTTACAAAACTTTAAAAAGCTATTTTTGGATCCAATTAGATCCAAATTACGATCATTTTGTTATTTAATTTTTCTCGGTTAAATTTGGACCAATTTTCATTTTTTTTTAAATCTCAGATAGCTTAAGAAACAGTAACATCTATTGATTTAATCGATTTGAAACAATCTTAATTAAATATTGTAAAATGTATAGGAAGAGTTCCAGTTTAATTTATTTATATAAAATACCCTTATAAAGCAATATTTAAGGTTTGCAAATTTTTGCATATGCCATCTAAATATTAAACAATATATCAGCATTAAATTAGTCATTTTAATTTTACAAAAGTTATTTTTTTTAGAATTACCAGAGGTACGACCTCAACGACGCTCTTTTATAGCCAATTCTTACGCTACGTGAGAATAAGAATTAAACTATATAAGGTCGCCTTGAAATCTAACGTACTGACTTTGGCCTGGATAATTACAATTAAAAATAATACAATAAAATATCAAACAATTAAACTACCCTATTATCGTATGTGACAATATACATTAGCCTGTAGAATGAAAAAACTTATTTTAGCCAAATTTCACACCATGGGCAGACCCAGTTCTAAAAACTAGGAGTTACTTTTTATATCGGTATATTTATTTTTTGCCGTTATCACAACTGCAGAGATTTCATGTAGTTCTGAGTTTATGAAAAAAATGGTCTTTTATTTCGTCTATTGATTGAACTATTTATTGGGGACTTGCGTGAGATTATTATTATAATAAAACAAGATACGAGTTGAGGAACTATGTTCCTATAAAACTCTTTACATGCAAGATAACAAAATTATTACAAGCAACTAGTGAACTAAATATCTAACAAAATTTTAAAACGATCGACATTAGTAGCAGAAACAATTTCATAAGTTAAAGCGTTCCATTCATAAAACACACGATTAGGAAGAAAATACTGGCGGCAAGTAGTCCTGAAATTTTCCCAACGGAGTTTAAGGTAATGTCCTTTCAAGTCTGCATCATCATTCAGTTTAAAAATATGACTCACAGGAGAGTCAATACTACTAAGGGCCTTGAAAGTCTGGATCAAGTCACCTCGTTGCCTACGTTGTGTTATAGGTATCAGATGCATCATGTCAAGACATTCTTCGTAGGACGGGTGCTGACAAAAATTAAAAGGTAATCGTGCACATTTTCGAGCAAATTAATGTCACGAACCAAATGTGGTGACCATAATGGGTTTGCAAACTCAAGGATAGGTCGCACATAACTCTTAAACAGTGTCGCACACGTTCGGATATCACACTGCGAGAATATCTTGGAGAGTACGTAGCTAATTTTATTAGCTTTATTTACTTGTGTTGTAAAGTTTGGTCAGACCACGAAAGATCCGAATTAATAACAACTCCGAGATCTGAATGCCTGTTTGTATGGTGGAGCAACTCATCATTAAGAAGATAATCAGTCCTAGGATTATTTTTACCTAGATGGAGAACGATACACTTTCGAATCTAAACATATTGTTGTAATTTTTCCTTCGTTGATTCGGGATAAGTGATAAACAGCGGAAAGATACAATACAATTTATTGGTAAACACAAATAGGTAACAATTTCTTAAACTAAACACAACTTTGATACAGTCACAATTACTGAATAACGTCTTTAAAATATCTCTTACAACAATCCGCACTTTATCACCAGCTATCACAATTAAATCCTTCTAGAAGCGTCTCCACTCCAACGTTACAGCGACAACCTTTCTAGAATCGAACGTTCTCGAATTATCCAATCGATCGAAAAACAACTGGAATCTTCGAAAATTCGAGGAACTGGCGTTTGTCTGGCGCTACTTCCTGGACGACAGGTCCGGACCAGCTCGTAACAATATAAGTTTACTTTCTGAGCTTTCGAAAACCAAATCCATTGTGGTCCCCAGGATCTTAAAATTGTAAACAAAAATTAGAAAAAATCGTGAAAAATTGTTACTTAATCAAAGCATTGCTTCTGTCGCTCAGTCCTACAACTGCCAAGTTTTGTTTTATATTTATAGTGGTAAGAAAATCTTCAACGAACAGAATTATTGTCACCACGGTCATACATAATAAATATATGTATATAAACATACAGAAAACATGTACTTCATATTTAGGAACTGTTTAACAGCTTTAAAAAATCGGTTGTCTGTAAAGTCGGTTTACTGACAATAGTTGAACGTGACAACGTCATAAGAAAATGGTTGCATTTTTTAAAAGAAAATTTTAATTTTATTTGTTTGATAGATTTTTTGTATGGATTTCATTTTTCATTTAAGCCTTTTTTGGTCGTCGTGCAGCCGGCTCCTTCGAACTATAAGACGTTGTCACGTCAAAATATAAATGTTAATACATACCCTGTAACTCTAATAATCCGTTAAGAAATTGGCAGGTTGGGCGCCAATTTGTAACTTAATAAATTCCCCCTAAAGGGATTACTGCCCTAAGCTAGCTCAACCGAGTTCGTGGCTTCTTTTCTGAGTTTTACTAATTTTTCCCAAACAAAAATTATAGGGCACCAGAGTACAAAACAAAGCAAATAATATTCAAATAATATTCAAACACCAGTTTTAAATGATTTATTTAAAAAAAAGTCATTCAATATTAATATTAAATATTAGTCGAAAATTAATTTAATCTCTTTTATCTTTTTGATTTCTTCGGAAGGATTTCCTTAAATGAATTTCTCCTTGGGATGGACTGAATATTCTTCGGATTATTACCAAATAAAGTTTCTTCCAGGGATTAACTGAATAGGCTTCGGTAAATTCAAAACAAATAAATAAATTCAGTTTTCTTTCCACAAAATAGCGGTCGGCTCGACACGTCTTCAAATAAAATTAATATCTGCTACGTAGGACTCCTCACAGATGTGGCAATAACCTTTTATATTGAGGAGTTGATCGTACGGAAACAGATATTAAAAATGAACGCAAAATATCTATCGAAGCGAAAAGAATACTTCGGATATCGGAGACGCTTGCCTCCCACTTATAATCGCGGCGAAAAACATTAAAATAAATCTCTTCGAATAGTCAGGTGGATTTCTGAACTAAAACGATCTACTAGGTCGTTACAACCCAAAACACAACGTTTAAGATTAAAACAAAAATATTCTGCTGCTCAAATAAAATACACGTTTGTGTATTAGACTATTAGCCATCAAAAATTAAGCGAAAATAAATAAATGATTTTTTTAACGATTGTATTGACAGGATTTTTAATACATTAGACAAATTGTTACATTCTTTTGCTATACGACAGGAATTTTTTAAATTATTCACTTCTGTAATTGGGTATTTCAATGAATTCAATATTTTTCATTTGAATGTTATGACTACATACTTACTACGTAAGTGATTTTTTGAATATGCAGGGTTATTTGTAGTTATATGATCTTGTGGAATAGAACTGAAGAACGGAGTTTCCATCGATTTTTTATATTTAACTGTGGTAATGTAGCTAAAGTATGTTATTCTTTCATCCTGGTGAATTTCATGAATCAATCGTAGACAAGAGTTTTGTAGTTTTTGTAATATTTTAAAATTACTTTCTGATGAAATTACTGTGGTTGGTATAGCTGAGATTTTTATTGAACATATGTCTGTTTACTTATACGATTTATAATATGTTCTATAAATTTTAATTTGTTCTCAATACCTAATTTTTGGAACTAAGTTCCTTACGGCAGGCTTGGAGAAGATAGGGATTTTGCTGCGTGACCGAACTGAAAAAAATGTAACAGTAATATAAAAAACCGTAACGAAAAGTCCGTGGAATAAAACCGTTAAATGAGCCGGGTTCGATTCCCGGCTGATGCATTTTTTTTTGTATATATCTCTTAACATTTACCTTTTTTTGTTAAAGTAATATGAGATATAATTTTTAAAAATCTTGATAGTTGAAAGTAGTTAGGAAAGGTGAGAAAAAATAAATGTATACATTACTCCTTAAAGCTCACCTTGAATTTTAAAGAAGCTTTTTTCTTAACGCCAAGATTTCACTGATTTTGATATATTGACCGTTAAATGAGACGTGCGCAGGCACTACAGTCGTATACACAAGCGAGTAGTGTTAGTGGGCTTTCACACTAAAGTAGCATGCGACGCGCGACGTGCTGCCTGGAAGCAGAAAGAATGCTACTTATTTTAAAGCCTATATAAATATATAGGTGATTTCACACCGAAGTGGCGTCGCATGTTGCCACGTCGCATTTTTGCGACGCCACTTCGGTGTGAAATCACCCATATAAGTATTTATAAAGGCTTTAAAATAAGTAGCATGCTTTCTGCTTCCAGACAGCACGTCGCGCGTCATATGCTACTTTGGTGTGAAAGCCCACTTTTGTGTCGATTCTACATTAGCCGAAGGAAGTTCGTTCCTACCTTGTGTCCCACGACACCATTTTAACTTGTTTTGATTTTTAATTCGGTGGCACATTTACATTTTCAAGAATAATATTTAAATACTCAGAAGGTTCGAATGTAAAGTAAACAACAGATGACTTTGAGGGATTCATAAGAAGGTTGTGTTTAATTGAGTTATTAAACGGTCTAAGTTAAAATTTAGTTTTCTGGCATTCATAATCCATTTCATTTTTCTACATAAACTGGTATAACTGTGTATTTGACTGTGTTTAATGATTGAAAAAGTTACTATATAGTTTATAAAGCATAGAGAAGGGGTTTTAGAAAGTGAAAAACCTACACTATCTCTATCGAAGCCACCTTGTCTACAATAACACAAAAATACTGCCTCTTCCTTCTCGTTTTCAGACGCTTTAACATCGCTATGTCGTCCGGACTCTGTAGAGTACTAACACCGTAGCCCAGAGGACCCTCCATACACACTGGAATGGAGGACTCCAAAGAAGATCCAGAGTTCCGAAAAAGAAGGATCCCCCTCCCTAGCCTTAGACCTCCAATCCGCTGTAGACTTGCACCTTCCGGAAGATCTGGAAACCCTACTGGATTAAACCCTCCTTTCCTACCGATAGATGGTGCCCCAACCCCACACTGGACACGATAAAAAAAAGAAAAAAAAAGGGCCCTTGGCGAAGGTTTCTGTGGTTAGCTTCGTCCCAGCCAAATGGAAGGGCTCCACGACGGAGGAGACACGCCACAGCGTCAATCTCCCAACCCCACATTGCACCATGTGGGTTACACTTCCACATACACCAAAAAAGAAAGACTTTTTAGGCACGTTCAATCACCATGGAGGGATGAAGCGTGAAGTTAGAAGACCAACTCCACAGGAAAATTTGTGAGAGCAGAGCCGACGACAGACAGATACTAACTTCTTCCCAACATTCCATCCATCCCCTGAAAAGGACGTAAGTCCTACAACAGGGTCCTCTTACGTACCAAACTTCTAAAAATTTCCATATTTATCTCCCAAACTACTCATACTTGAACTTGGTCTTAGAATTGAACCCTATGCATCTCTTTCTAAGGATAGCTCACCAAAAAAATATGACTCAAAGGTTTACTTTTGCAAAGATCGACAAACTCAAGGTTTTTCAAAAAAGGAAGACTCGAAGTGCTGACTGTAGCTTACAGACCTATAGTTAGCGAAATGATCTATTTTTTATGCAAATTAGACAATCATCGGGATATTATATTTATTGATATTTAATGTAAAAACAACGTACAAACGCAACTCACGGCCATGCGTGCCGGTTCTGGGACTTCGGCAGTTATAAAGCAGCTCCCTAATTGCATTAGTAAAATGGTTGCCTAATTCTGTGTAATATAGCGATTGTCCCTCTTTTTTATTCTTTGTATTTATGTAATGCGTTGTCTCTTAGATCCATTATAAACTGCATCGGTAATCCAATATTTGTTTGAAATTGACTGTCTTAATGTCTAAAAGTTCCAACATGAACCTACTGATGATACTAGTTTTTATATTTATATTTCCTGCATTGAAAATTAACTCCCACTGCTTTGTTTTGAATATATAAAATATGATTATTACTTTATAAATATTTATTTCCTTTAAAAACAATTTATGTACATTTTAAATTTAAATGCCTCTAAGTATTGTTTAAATTGGGTATAAAAAGTTATAAACGCCTACACATACTGGTAAGACATTTGTATTTATTTTTTAATGTTTAATTTTTCTTTATGTTCAGTTTCTATTTTAGTATTATCGATATTTTCTTGTTTAGTTCTGTACCGATAAAACTGCTCCCAAGGTGCACTAAGGTCAAATTGTCTAAATTCTTGAGTAAATTCTACTGGTTCACATACTACACGTTTCACTTCATCATCATATCGCAGCTCTACGTAACCTCCCAGTGGAAAATCTTTTCTTAGTGGATTACCTTCGAATCCATAGTCTGTTAAAATTCGTCTTAAATCTGGATGATTCGCAAAAAATACACCAAACATATCGTATACTTCTCGTTCTGGCCAGTTAGCTGATTTGTATATACCTAAAACAATACCTACCACTTACGCAAAGATATATCTATAGATTAGTAAAATTAAATTAGTGTAAATGCTAAGGGAAGGGGGCTGATTGATCGGCCGGTAGGGATGTTCGATTTTCGTTCCTAGTAATGTATGCTTATTTGTCTTCATATGCGATCGAAAATTTGCAGCAAAAACGAATTACAGTATTTTTTTTCAAATTTTCGTTTCAAAGCGCATTATTTTAGTATATTTTAATTTAATAGAATTATTTTTAAACTGGTATTGACCATTAATTAATACTGCTGGTTTATCTCATTAGTTGAAATTTTATTTATTTGGTTCCAAATAGTTTTTAACATTTATTCTTCTTATGGGACGTTTTGGTGGACGGAGTGAACGTAGAAAGAGCGACAAAAAAGGGAATATAAACGCGGGAATAGTATAATGCGAATGGTCGGCTTATTATTATATAAGCGCACTTATACATAAAAGTAACATAGAATTACAGTTATTGTCTTTTCAACATTTTTGAAGTTATGGTTCTTATGGGTCATTCTGCAAAACGGTAAAAAGTATGAAAAAAAAAGTGGAAAATGTCAAAAATTAAAAAAGAATCGTGAAAAATTAAAACAAATTTTAAAAGTGTTCTAAATTTAAGGGTTTAAATACTTTCAGAAATTTGCAGAATCTAGTATTTATAGTACAACTATAAAATAAAAAAAGGAGCAGCGATAAAAAAACATGAAAACCAGAAAAGATGTTGTACAAAATAAAAAAGAACAGGATAATACAAACAAAATTACATAAAGAAATACGCAATAAATCGTAAAAATACAAAAATATCTTTGTTTATAATTTACTCCTAAATTAATGACGTAGAAAGAGTGGCAGACAAAAAAAAAAGAATATTCTATTGCCGGCGGTCCATCTATATATGCACAATTATACGTATAGATATGCAGAATGACAGTTTGTGTGTTTTAATAATTTTTGAAGCTTTATTGGGTCTTAAAGACGTTCTAGTTGAACTTTAAAAAAAGACACAGAAAAGTGTTAAAATAAAAACTTTCTAGATTGGAAAACCATTTAGAAATCAGAAAAATCATAAAAAATTTGAAAATATAAAAAGTGGAAAACGGGGTAAAAAATCATTAAATTAAAAAAAAATCGAAAAATAAAAATGATTAACTAGAGCTGATATAAAATGTAGAGAAGAAGCATATAGCTGGAGCAGATTACGGTAATAATCCGTAAAATATGACAACTTTCACCCCTTATAGGTATTATTTCTAATCTAATCTAAGTAAACCTGGCATGGTCTCTCTTGTGGAGCCCCATGTTTTAAGCACTGCTTCCTATGAGACCAGGTTCCGCACCAAGAGTCCCTACATGCACCCGGTGCGTGCAGGACTCTAGTTTGTTCAGCTGAAAATCAATACCTCGCTGATCTTCAGGTAGGCTTGAATCCAGGTGTCCCAAGTTCCTTGAGTTACTGTTGCCACAGGGCAGTACCCCCTCTGTATTTACTATGGTTGTCTCCCTGAGGAGAAACGTAAAAAACCTGTATGGAAAAAACATGTTGCAAAAGAGAAATGTTATATTACGGATCACGGTGAAATTTTAGCTCTGGTAAATTCACGAGTGCATTTTTTTAATTTACTTGTAACTGATTCAACAGGTGTCAATTCATCAGTGTAAGTTTTCACTTTTAGTCTTGAATTATATCTGTATGACAGCAAAATATAAATTAATTCAAATCGGTAAAGTCTACTTGGAACATCAATGGCGGTAACATCGAGTAATTGTTCAAATTGGGTGTTATGATGGTCCTTCAAAAACTGCATAACACAAAGAAGACCATCAGGTTCTACCAGAATCTCTAATTCATCTAAAACAATTATTGATTGTATATATATATATTATATACGTAACTATAAATGCCTACCTGTGTTTGTAATTTGGATTTTTTGTACATATTTTGGTATAGTATTCATCACAAATTTTCCAAACATTTTTAGCTGATCTCTATGAGAATATTCGTCATTTTTTGTGGATTCTTCGTTTTCTTTTGGTGCAGAAATAATAGTTTTACAAAAGCGTCTTGTAGGTTGATTTGTTATATTGGGTTTTTTACCCAAAAGAGTAATTAATCTTGTTAACACTTTCATTTTCTTGACAATAATGCGTCATAATATCGTTTCCAAGTGAGCCAATAATTTTCATTTTTTTTGCATGTTTAAAAAAATATTTTAATATGTTATGTTGTATAAATTATTTTAGTTTTTTAATTTTTAATACTTTGCTTATAAGACGTTTTTATGGACGAAGTACATGATATACCCCATTCTCGCGAACGCATAAGAAAGATAGTTCATCGGCTTATATACACACAACGCAAAAGTCTAGGGATATTTTTGTAAAATCCTAAAAGTAACGAAAGAAATTATCGGGTTCATATAAACTTGCTTTTACTGTAACTGTTTGTCTAAATACTTACTTTTTTAAATAAAAAAAATTTCAAAACAGATAACAATACGTGTTTTAGAACTTTTTTCACAAGGGAGGAAAAAACTGACATTTTAATATTGTATTTAATTCCGATTTTAGTCATTTCATACTGTTCTTGCATAGTAGGTGTGTTAAAGATAGTGTGTTTTTACCATGGAACGACAACATTTAACATTGGATGAAATGAATAGGGCGGTGGGCCTCCTTCAAGCTGGTGTGCGACAAACCCAAGTAGCCGAACAGTTGGGAGTCTCGCAAAGCGTCATAAGTCGATTATGGCGTCAGTTTAGAGATACTGGGAGTCCAGCCGAGCAACATCCAGGACGTGGTCGGTCTACAACCGCCGCTCAAGACCGGTATTTAGTTTTAACCGCTAGAAGGCAACCCACAATCACAGCACCCGAGTTGGTTAATGAATTACAGCGGGCAGATAATGTGACAATTTGCAGAAATACGGTGAGGAATCGTCTCCATGAAGCTAATCTTCGTAGTCGGCGACCATTGAGATGTCCACCTCTGTCCAGAGGCAATCGCGCTGCCCGATTAACCTGGTGTCAAGAGTTTCTGAATTGGACTAACAACGACTGGGCTACAGTTTTATTCAGCGATGAGTCCAGATTTGGATTTCATCCAGATTCTCGTCGGCCGAGAGTGTGGAGACAGCCCGGAAATGTGGAACGCTTGCGACATGTGCAGGAAGTGTACACATACAGAGGTGGCACATTAATGGTATGGGGCGGAATCATTATTGACGGAAGAACTGAGCTCATTTTCCCCCGCGGCTTTCTCACAAGTCAGCAGTATTTGGATACTATTCTCCAACCTGTCATTCGTCCATTTGCTGGTGCTGTTGGAGATAACTTTCACTTCATGCATGATAACGCTCGACCACATGTTGCCCGTATCAGTAAACTGGTTGGATAACGAGGGTATTGATGTAATGCCATGGCCAGCACAGTCACCGGACTTGAATCCCATTGAGCATGTATGGGACATGCTCCAACGACGAATTACTCCACTTATGGGCAACATTCACAATGAATTTCAATTTCGAGAGCTTCTGAGAGAACAATGGACACAAATACCTCAAGCAGACATTAACAATGTAATTTTGAGCATGAATGCTAGATGTAGAGCTGTGATAAATCAACGTGGTGGCCATACTTTATTTTAAGTTTATTTTTTGTGTTTTTTGTATTTTTTTTGACCTTTGAAAAAACAGTGGTTTTTAGAATACTATTTTTGTACAGTTTTCTGTTATTTTTTGCAAAAAAGTTCATGTTTTTTAATGTTTTTGACATATTAAACAACAATCTAAAATATAAATTTTGAATTACTTTTTCAAGTTGATTACAGGTGAAAACACAACGACTTATAAAAATATCCCTAGACTTTTGCGTTGTGTGTATATATTGTCACATACGATGATACGGCAGTTTTGTTCTACGTATTAATTTATTATTTATAAGTTTATATTTTATTGTAGTATTTTATATAACCGTAAAGGAAAGGACCTTAATTTGAAAGATTGTTATTCTAGAAATTTCTAAACACACTGACTAGATTAAATAATGTTTCTAGAAAATTTCAGAATGTTTATTTGTTGTATATAAGGGGATGTATGGGCAGTTAACGGCAGTTCAAGTTCAAATAGTTTATTGTATTGTCAAGCAGTTTAGACGTTATCCAGCAGAGTTCTGTGTATCTTAACAATTTTGTAAATAAAATTTTGTTAAAGTCCCCATAAGTGTTTCAAATTGGTGTCAGGTGTGGGGTGAAGATACAAGAATGCCTGGAAAAAAAGATAAATGAACTATTGGTGGCAGAGCTCAGAACAGAGCTTGAAGAATTAGAGTTGGAAACTACTGGGAGCAAATCCGTATTGTTGAGAAGGCTTCGTGAATACTGCGTAAATCATAATTTGGACCCTGACGCTGTGGAGTTCGAAGACCCAGTTCAAAAAGCAAATTCTGAACTAGCGCAACAACTTTCACTGCAACAAGAAGAGCTATCAAGAAGAATGACGAGCCAGCAAGAGGAGCTATCCAGTCAGATGAAGAGCCAGCAAGAGGAGTTATCCAGTCAGATAATGAGCCAGCTATCACAACGGATGTCTACCCTATCAGAAGAGTTATCCAGTTCGTTCTCTCAGCAAATATCGCATCTGCGCTCCAAAATGTGCAGTCTTCGAGACGAGCAAAATGAGCAAGTGGCCAACTTGAATCAGCAAGTGGACAAATTGAATCAGCAAGTATGCAATATGAATCAGCAAGTGTACAACATGAATCAGCAAGCAGACAACATGAATCAGCAAGTGGCCATCATGCGAGACGAGCAAAATCAGCAAGTTGCCAACTTGCGAGACGAGATCAACCAGCAAATGCAGTCCGAAATAAGGAAGCTTCAACGAGAACAGGAAGCTTGTCGTCGAAACCAGCCCATTCACCACGGCGACGGAGATGCAGAAAGGATGGAGACCTGCCACGTAGACATCGACCGACGAGGAAACGGGGAGGCGACCCAAGTACGAACTACGATGAAACCCCCGACCTTCGACGGGAAGACTTCCTGGCCAAATTATCTAAAACAATTCGACGCAGCGGCCAGAGCGAATGGATGGTCATCCCATGAGAAGGCATTGTCCCTAACCGTAGCTCTACGAGGCGAGGCTTTAGATGTCTTGCAATTATTGACACCGGATGAATCTGACAACTTCGAGTTATTGGTGAATCGTCTAGAGATGCGTTATGGTCAAACTCATCTACAACCGGTGTACCGAATGCAGTTAAAGAGCCAAAAGCAGAAAAATGGAGAGACTATCCAGGAGTTTGAGTCGGAAGTGGCAAGAATGGTACGGCTTGCGTATTCAAATGCAGCGAAGGCAAATCGATTGGCCACTAATGAATCAACTGGCCAAACACCTGCGAAGGCCCTGTTTGGTGTGACTTGGTGTTTGGGTGTAAACCTGGCGAAGAAGTGGCCCGTGAACAATATATCACCGATCTTCAGAATCGAATGGAGAATATACACAACCTGGTGCGTGGAAAACTTCAATTATCTAGTGATCGGATGAAGAGGTACTATGATACGCGGACAATGGAAAAGAGTTACCAAGTTGGAGATTTAGTCTGGCTCTATAACCCCCGACGGCGTCGAGGTATTTGTCCCAAATTACAGAAGAACTGGGAAGGTCCATACACCATCAAGAAGAAGATTAACGATGTTATTTATCGGATCGTGAAAATTCCCAGAGGGAAACCCGTCGTGGTCCATCATGATCGTTTGGCGCCTTACCAAGGAAACCACAGTGGAGATGCGCAGCAGCTACAAGAAGATGGTTTGGTTGGCTCAAGGAGTGTGCAGGATTCCGATTTAGGACATAACATTCCAGGAGGAATGAATCTAAGGAGGGGGCAGTGTAACGGGATAACCGTAAAGGAAAGGACCTTAATTTGAAAGATTGTTATTCTAGAAATTTCTAAACACACTGACTAGATTAAATAATGTTTCTAGAAGATTCTAGAAATTTCTAAACAGACTGACTAGATTAAATAATGTTTCTAGAAAATTCCAGAATGTTCATTTGTTGTATATAAGGGGATGTATGGGCAGTTAATGCCTAACGGCAGTTCAAGTTCAAATGGTTTATTGTATTGTCAAGCAGTTTAGACGTTATCCAGCAGAGTTCTGTGTATCTTAACAATTTTGTAAATAAAATTGTGTTAAAGTCCCCATAAGTGTTTCAATATTATATTGCGTACGTTAGATCTCTAAATGGATTTGGGTATATAGTATTTATTTTCTCCCTGACATCGGCTGGTGTAACCCAGTACTCGCCCAACACGGATCTTCTGATTTCAGAAAAAGCAGAGCAGTCATACATTATATGTTCTACTGTTTCCTCTTCTTGTTCGCAGCCTCTGCATAACTGCGATTCTGTTAATTTCATCCTGAAGAGATGTTGTCGCAATTGGCAGTGACCTCAGGAATGAGCATTTAATTAATTCGGTTGCTCACTGCGGGTTGGTGATTTCAGACAATTAAATCCACGTTTCTTCAGGATGTTTTTATTCACCGTACGTGCATGGTGTTAAAGAATTTACTTATGTCTTCAAAAAGTTACATTGGTACTTGTTGGGGATTGATTCAGTACACGGTATTCGGAAGGTCTTGAAATTTGCGCCCACATCTGACAAAGACAAGTAGCTACTAAAAAGGATAAAATAAAAACTTAAAAAAAACGAACCGCCTTCAAAAACAAAAAAACAAAAATGCACTAAAAAGCCAGAAATAAAATATTTATTTCTTAAAAAAAATGGAAGCAACTAAGCATCTGATTTCGATTTCCTTGAAGTCGGCTCCAATGGTTTATATCTTTGTAAAAGATAGAGTTACTAAGATTCAAAATCTAGATTTAATAGCTAAGATTAAAATAGAGGGTAATTTGTCATTGGAGCCGATTTTTTTAAAAAGTTTTTATTAAAGCATGCTTCACTGTAACCTTCTGTAGATCGTAGTGTTAGTCGTTCAGTAGTCGGTACTGTAGATGTAGACCGTCTTATTATTTTCTGCAAAAACTACGTCAATCCCAAAAAAAAGGTAAAAATTTAAAACTTAGTAAAAAATAAATAAAAACAATTAAACTTTTAAAATTTTCGAAAATTTCTGGAAAATTGCGAGAAAAACAAAATAATAGTAACAAATAGTAAACGCATGAGAAAAAATTGATGAAATTTCAATTGTAAAAAATTGGACAAAATCATCGACAATCACTAAAATCTTAATCAATTTGTAATTTAATCACGAAAAATGTAAAAAATTCACCGATTCCAAAAATAATTTAAAAAATGTGAAACTGGGTGTAAAATTTATAACCATAAACAGCTGTCACTGGAAAGTAAAGATAAAAAATGGAGAAAAATTAAATAAATCTGATGTACTTATTTTAAAAATCAGAGAAAATAAAAAGTGATAAATAAGTTCAAATCGAGAAAAGCCGCTTAAAAATTCAATTCAGTCATAAAAAAATTACAAAAAATTTGCCAATTCCAGAATGAAAAAAATGGTGAAGTCGTGGAAAATCCCAAAAAACTCCAATGAATTTGATCTAAGGATAAACAAATGTAAAAAATACGACGATTTAAAAAAATCATAAAAAATGCGAAGCAGTGAAAAATTATGATAACTGGAAAATACGCTACAAAAATGTGATAAATGTTAAAACAATAGAGGGAAGTTCAAAAATGACAAATTGGTATAGCTTATTTCACGATAAATGCTTTATGACCACAATAAGACCCAACCACAATTACCCTGGATAAGTGAATATGAGCTGAGAAGGACAGATTCAGGTATACGATTAGAACTCTATTGTGTATAATTTGTAAAAGTATATAAAACCGATTAGAAACTTAGGAAAGTATATACTTAAGAGCATTATGTGGCGTCCGTTGAAAAACATTAATGGTGCTTTGACGACAATTACTTGACCATATAATCACGTTACGGTAGTTTACTCAAATATTCGGATAGCACATAAGATTTGTCCATTAATGGTGGTTCTTACAAACGCTAAGGAGTTATTATAATGTTCGACTAGAACAATTACGTACTTGACCATTTAACCACGTTACGGTAGTTGACTCAAATATTCAGAGAGCCCAAAAGATTTGCCGGCGCATCGTTCATGTGCTCCTAAGAATTGAAGAAACCATTAATGGTGGTTCTTACAAACGCTAAGGAGTTCCACTGGTCATCATCATGTTTAATTACGACGATTACTTCACCATACAACTACGTTGTGGTAGATGGCTCAAATGTTTGGATAGCCCAAAAGAGTTGCCCGTATATGGTTCATTTGCTCCTAAGAATTGAAGAGTTCCGTTACTTTGTTATGAATCCCATAATCAAAACCTAACCAAACTCTCATCAAACTTCCCTTGAAGTACATTCTTTCTAATAAAAAGCATTTATCTACTGACGCTAGATAAACTGTAATATTTATATATAGGTATCTATAGTTCTTTACTTACAAGAAGAATTAATGCTACTAGTGCTGTTAGTGAAAATTGTGATTTAACAAAAACAGCTCTGAATATAGTAAAAAGAATAACATCAAATCATATTAAATCAAGAAGGAAGTGTAAGGACGCCCGGGCTGTAAAATGTATTGATAAAAATGATAAGAAGAAATATACATCATGTGTATAAAGAGCATACCCACATTAGATGCTTTGAAACAGCAACTTAGTACTGATAGATAGATATTCGTTGGGTTGGCTGTTGGCCTGTATCACTGCGACCTTTAGAGATCATCATCATCTCTTGGATAAGATCACCTCACCCTGCCCTCTTAATGAGACTTAATAGCCTTGATATTGGCCTCTTCACGTAACTTGGTGCAGTCGGTTTCTCCTCCCCCAATCCTAAATACCGAGTCCTTGCAGGTTTTTACATATGCATAGGACATGAAATGCGGTTTCCTCCTGCTCTTGACAGTATCGACAGATATCTTCATCTGCCAAGTTCAGCTGAATCAGGTGTTTTCAGAGCCGACAATTATGTCAAGAGATTGACAATCATTCTGTCATCGTTTTGCCGTTGTGATATCAGCTCTGCAGTAAATTTCGCCGAATGTCCTTTCATGAACACTATGGCTTGTCGTTTGGCCGGTGATTTTTCTCACTACTTCTGGGCCTTCTCGAGCCTCTATTTCTCAATTGCTGACTTTCTAAACGTGTCAGCAACCCCGCCGAATGGTTCCGGATCAGTCATTGAGATATACCGCTCGGTCCAACTCATCAGCCTTCTCCTGATACCCATGCCATTGTCAGAGAATTCCGACTTGCGGCATATGTCAGAGCCCTAACACGGTTTTACACCAGCTGTGGGCTTATTCCAAGACTATCGCCTTTAGAGCTGCTTTTTCCAGTCTTTGAGTTAAATAATAAAGAAACACAAATAAGTTGTAAACGCATTAGTCTTTGGGGAGAATTTTGCCTAAACTGGGCTTCAGATACCGCACAATTAACAAAAAGCAAGTACTGATGGAATCACATCGCTTAGAAATGTATCGTAATGAATATATAACTTTGATAAGAAAATACTAAAATGAAAATCGACCAATACTTTATCTCAACGAGGCGTGGTCTCACATTCATACAATATCATCCAAAGAATGGTCAGATTCTTTCAGTATATGTAAAACAACAACTCCATCAAACAAAGAAAAAGAAATACAATTTTACATACGGGATCATAAACTGCTTGGATTCCAGAGCTTTTTGAGGAATTGGTTAAGAATATTCTTATAACGAAATTTTAAAAAGGGGTGAGAAATACCTAAAATTCTAATAAATTCGATTCAATCAGCAGTAAATGTAAAAAAAAACTTGCAAAGCGATAAAAAGAGCAAAAATAACGGAAAAATACTGAGAGAACTAAAAAAAACAAAATTATGAAAAATCAATTGATCGAAAAAAAAAAAAATCTTAAGAATCGTAACAAATGTAAAAATACTTTAATTCCAAAAAATCGTATAAAATGAGAAAAAGGTAAAAACAGAAAAAATTAAAAAAAAAAAATTGTAAAAATCTTGGAAAATCCCTAAAATTTTAATAAATCAAAATCATGAAAACGCCAATTCCAAAAATTTTAAAATAGAGTAAATATTGAAAATCATCAGATTTTGTTAAAATATCGAAAATAGTTCAAAAATTCCAAGAAAAAAGGAAGAAAACAATTTTAAGAAATCTTGACATCACAGAAAATTGATAAAAATTCAAAACGTAAAAATTGCTTAAAAACTTAAGTAATTATAATAAGTCAAAAATATGACCAATTCGAAGAAGTGAAAAATTAGAAACACACCTTGAAAAAATAGAACAATCTTGGAAAACATAATAAATATGAGCTTTTTATAACTATTGATTTATATATTTCCACCAAATAATATCCATATTTTTTTAAAATAATTTTACATCTCTTTTGCCGATTGCTGACCACAAAATGTTCCCAGAGACACCCCACAGGAAAGAAGAATTGACTATTTATTGATGGAAACGGACATCCCGTTGTATTGTGAACAAAAAACCCCCAAACAAGTGTTCACGCATTTGTTAGATCCTATAATAGGCAAATACAAACACTAAATAAGTCGTCGTAAGTATAAAAGAAGGATAAAACGACAGTGGTGTATCAAAATCACATTGGCTTGTTTTTTCATCTATTAATATTTTACCAAATGGTGTATTACGCACAGAGTGGCTCGGTTGCTGAGATATAAAAATTGAAAAAAGTTTCAAAATATTGGAAAAACATGAATATTTTGAGAAAAATAAAGAAAATTCTAATGATTTGAAAAAAAGTAGTAAATAATTGGAAAAATTTGTCTGAAATTGTTATATATAATAAAAAGATTATATATAAAAATCGTAAAGAATTCGGAAAATGGTAAAAAAAATAATACCAAAAAAAATTATAAAAAATCGCGAAAAAGTCTAAATAAAGGTAAGTAACAGATAAATCTTAATAAAACATAAAAAAATAGTTTGAGAACAAAATTATTAAGATTTTGAGAACAATATAGAGAAAATTTGTGTAAAATTATGAAAATTTTTGTAAAAGAATCGTGGATGATCCGAAAAACAAAAGCATCAAAAAATGTTGAAAAATCCTACACAAAAATATAGTAAAACATTGAAAAAAGTACCAAAGAATATTTCAAAAAATTTAACAAAATTTAAGAAACTGCTGGAAATTTCCAGAAAATTGGAAAAAAACTTTGAAAAATTAAGAGAAAATTCCTAAAAATTTGAAAAGAAATAAATGAAAAGTTAAAAAAAAATAAAAACTGGTCAAATCTTTAATGTTTAAAAAAAATGTAAAAAACGAGAATTCGAAAAAAATTATTTAAAAAATGTTGTAAATTGAAAAAGTATTTGCAAAATCGTAAAAATTTGTAGAAAAACATGAAGTCTTCCAAAAATTTAAGGCAATAAAAAAATAGTAAATAATCGTACAAAAATAAAGTAAAATTGTGAAAAATTATATAAATGATTAAAAAAATTTGCCTAAAATTGCTGTCAATTTCTGAAAATTTAAAAAAAAATGTATAAAATCAAGACAACTCCGAAAAATCACAATAAACCCAAAAACAGCTTAAAAAATATTGAAAAAAAAGGTGAAGAATGGAAAAAAAAGAGTGGAAAAGAAACTTATAATTTTAATAAGATTATTGAAAATCCTAAACAATTGGAAAAAACATTTATAAACATTAACCCCTCCTAACACATTGTGGAAAATCTGAAAAACTCATAAAAAATCTATGCAGATTTCTCGAAAGCATTTGATAGAGTAAACCATCAAATCCTTTTAAAAAAACTTAAAAAATCAATCGGATTCCATGAAAATTTGTTGGTATGGTTGAGTAGTTTTCTTAAAGATAGAACACAGTTTGTCAAAATCGGGCAATATATTTCACATCCAATTTTGGTTACATCAGGTGTACCTCAGGGAACCCATATTGCACCTTTATTATTTATCCTGTTTGTTAATGATATCAATTCAATTTTAACTAATTGTAAGTATTTGATGTACGCCGACGATATAAAAAATTTTACAACCATTAAAAAAGAATCAGACTGTACAATTCTTCAATCCCAATTAAATGATTTTTATAAGTGGTGCGTAAAAAATATGCTTGAAATTAATTTCAGTAAATGTTTTCAAATAACTTTCCATCGAATATTCAATCCCATTAAATTTCAATATAAGCTGAATAACAGGGATATAGTATTAACTAATTCTATTAAAGATCTTGGAGTTATTTTGGACAATAGGCTTTCATTTGACAATCACATAAAATATATTACCATTAAATCAACAAAAACTTTGGGATTTGTTTTAAGAAATTGTAATGTATTTAATATCGATACAAAAAAAACCGTTTATTTAGCATTAGTCCGATCCATTTTAGAAAATAATTGTGTCATTTGGTCACCACATCTGCAAAAAAATATAAATTTAATCGAAAACATCCAAAATAGATTTCTTTGTTTTGCTGGTTACAAGTTAATGATTCCTAGAATTGAATATAGGTATAATTATGAACTAATCAAAAAACATATTAATTTAGATTCTTTGGAATCTCGAAGATTGTATTATGACTTGATTTTATTTTATAAAATTGTAAACGGAGTATTAGACTGTCCAAATATCCTAGAAAAGATTAAAATAAATGTCCCCCAAAGAGTCCTTAGAGACAATCAATTATATTTTATTTCAGTATTCAAGAATAATTACCTTAGCAACAATTCTTTAATAAGATCTGCACAATTTATAAACAAAAAAGGAATTGATCTGTATAAATTTTCATTACCTCAATTTAAAACTCTTCTACATAGACTCATTTTAACTACCTTGTAATGCATGTATTTACTCTGTATTCTGTATTTATCTTTATTTATTTATTATGTATATGTATATATATTTTTGTAATTTAAAATTTTGTAATGGAGCTTTCCGTCAATAAACATTCTATTCTATTCTAAAAAAGATTATAAAAAAATTAGAAAGATTAGAAATAGTGGTCATTTTTTTTTAGAGCACTGAAAAAACTGTGAAGAATTAGAATACTTGTGTAAAGTCGAAAAAGTTAAAAAAACGTTATAAAATTCTAAAAAATAGTGGCTAATAGGAAAAGATAGGGAAAAATTGTAAAAATAATCTAAAAAATATTTTTGAAAAAGTACATTTCAAGGATTAGAATTTAATTACCCCTAAAACGTTACTAAATTTTTTTTTCATTATCTTTGCAATTTAAAATATACACAAAAAAATATTAACAATTATAGACAATAAAAAAAATCAACAAAATCCCGCGAATAATAGTTTAAAAAATTAAATTAAAAAAAAATATATAGAAAAACAAAGAAAGTACTAAAAAATATAATCGGTGAAAAATTATACATCTTTATACTTGTGAAAACTGTAAAAGACAGTACTAAATCGTGAAAAATTAAGATTAGGCAAACTGAGAATGGATGAGGAGGGTAAGCACAGATTTTTTAACGTTCTAAGTATTTTGTTCGAACATAAGTGATGCCGTCCACCGCTATTGGGAGACTCAAATAGTATCACTAGACATCTCAAAAGCATTTGAACAAGTGTGGCATGCAGCTGTTTTGAACAAACTGCCTTCATACGGACTCTAGCAAAACCTTTGCAGATGGATATACAACTTTCTCTCCAACAGGCACATCCAAGTTGCTGTAGATGGACATTCTTCCAACCTCTACAAGATCAACGCTGGAGTTCCCCAAGGATCGGCTCTAGCTCCTACTCTATTCTTACTACACATTAATGATCTACTAGAAGCCACTAATAACCCGATACATGGTTTTGCAGATGATAGCAACCTACACTGTTGCAAACCGCACAACCGTCCCATACCTCTAGATATTCTGGAAGAGGACAAAAGATCCACAACGGCTTGTCTCAATCAAGATTTGAGAATTGTAGACGAGTGGGGAAGAAAGAATCTTGTTAATTTCAACGCTTCCAAGACAAAGACATGTTGCCTATCCAACAAGAGGCAAACATGCGACTCATCCATTACAATCAACGATCAGACACTGGTAGCTGGCGACTTCATTACGCTGCGCTGGTTGGTATAACGATCTTCCAGGACTTACTCTGGAACGAACATATTGCATTCATAGCAACTGCAGCAGCAAAGAAAT
The DNA here is from genome assembly GCA_964028335.1 of Altica lythri. Classification (NCBI taxonomy): domain Eukaryota; kingdom Metazoa; phylum Arthropoda; class Insecta; order Coleoptera; family Chrysomelidae; genus Altica; species Altica lythri. The sequence goes on along the minus strand of OZ034809.1, from coordinate 30,244,946 downwards.
TAGGCTTTCTGTTTAGAGCACGGAAATATTTTTCTCCATCCAACTTGGCTACTCTTTACAAAGCCCAAATACGGCCTAATCTTGAATACTGCTCGCATGTATGGGGTTCGGCGGCTCCGTCAAGGCTCGGAGTTCTTCATGCAATACAGAGAAGGGCAGTTCGACTAATAAAAGACACCAGTATCACCAAAAACCTAGCCCCATTATCCCACCGATGAGCAGTGGCTGATCTTTCTTTGTTTTACCAATACATAAACGGATTTTGTTTAGAAGAACTCCGCTCTATAATGCCTCCACTTGCCAGACCAGCCAGAGCAACGGGACGTGCCAACTCCATGCACCCTTATACTGTTCAGTGCCCGACATCAAGAACGGATCGATTCGATCGTTCCTTCATCCCCAGGGTCTCCAGATTGTGGAACTCCTTACGTCTTCCCCACTCGTCCTAACTTGCAGGCCTTTAAATCCCAAATTAATAAATTACCTCTTCTGTCCCAATAGATGTTCTCGGTACATTTGTATTTAGGTCTATACCTACAAGGACATCCTTAATAAAAAAAAATAATTATGAAAAACATGATGTGATAGAATATTAAAATATGTTTATAAAAATTATAGTATTTAATATTAAAAAGTATCTAACATTTTTATTTTAATAATATCGATTAAGTTTATTTTAATCGAATTATGATAAACCGTGATGTGTAACTCGTGACGCGTTCGGGTCGTTTGGCTCGTTTGATCGTTTTTTCAGTATTTTGGAATTCAAACATCTCCGCGCATAACGCAAAACGCAAAACGCGGCTTAAAAAGATACGCTTTCAGAAATAAGAAAAAATATTCCTTTACAAAAAATGATTTTGGATATACCTAATGTTAAAATGGATTAAAGGTTATTTTTATCTTCCACAATAACTTTTCATTTCTATAAGTACCTATGCTGTTTAGGGATTCAAAGAGAAAAGAATTAAAATTGAAACTTGTTTTAATTATTGACAATTAACTTCTTTCCGAAAACTTGTGTTACGCTACTGTTATTCAGATGTTTATAGATATTCCTTTCTCTGGAATCATAAGACGTTCACAATATTTTTACAAAATCCCTTTTCCGTTTAGAACTATTTACTTAACCGACTACAGGCCTTTGGCTTATACAATCATGTATCCGGTATAAAAATTTCAATTGACTTCCGCACCGAACACCAGACTATAGACCAGAGTCCAGTAAGGGCTAAAAAAAAGTAAAAAGTTTATTTGAGAAATACGAAGACCTCCCACAAGCACGTATGTCTCGTTTCCTGTTTTGGACATTTACAAACCAACACAAAAATAGAATTTAATATAAGACTGTTAACTACTTTTGCTAAACGTGGATGTTGTGGGTTTAGGGCGGATATATCTCGTCAAGTTAGGCGAAGAAGTTAAGGGAAATTGTCAGTTTTAATATAAATTAATTAAAAATTAACATAATTTATTTTTATAAGTTGTAGACGTGTTATAATTATATTTAATATGTAATTGGATAATGAGTGTTTTGTATGTTAATCCCTAAAGTTTGATATATATTTTTGTAAAACTTTTGTTGCCACTTGATTGTTTAATCAGCCATAAACATCCGTCTTTAAAAATAGTCCTTTTTTCTTTCTTGCAGAGAGTCTAGTTACCTGTTAGGTAAATCTGAATAGAAAAATTTAAGAACTTAAATCCCTTCAAACTTATCAATAAGGAAGTATCTATATTCAGTCCAATAGTACAAAATAAAAGATTTCTAACAATCTTGTGCTTCTACATATTCAAGTAGAGAATGTAAGGAAGAAAACAATATATAGAATGGTCTAAGAAGAAATAATCAAGGAAAGACTTCGATCACTTCACCTTGATTAAATTTGGGAAATGCACCAGGATGATATGCCAAAGAAATTTAACTTTGTGAGAAAATTCACCTCAAAACTGGGAAGTTAATCTGAATGAGACAAAGACACCATATTGGGGCTAAGCCAAAACGCCATAAAATGTTAATAAGGATGACTCCAAGACAGATAAAGGAACAGGAGCAGGGTTTTTTGGACCTAGAACCATATAGGTACTCAGAAAGTCTGGGTGCGTACCCAAGCATCTTTCGAGCGGAAATCCGTGCAATTAAAAGATGTATAAAATTTAATATCAAAAAGAACTATCGTAGACAAAACATTGTAATCATGTCGGCCATCAAAGCTCTGAACTCGCACAAAATCAGCTCAAAGATAATCTGAGAATGCCTAGGCAAAGTAAATGAACTAGGACAGAATAACACTGTTACCCTCCTATGGGTTCCAGGACACATAGGAATAAAAGGAAACGAAACAGCAGACAAGCTGGCCAAAGAATGAGCTGAAACCCCATACCTGGGACCAGAACCATCCCGTGGAATCAGCAGTAATACAATGTTAAAAGCCTAAGGAAAAAAAATGGATAGCGAAAAATCCAAGTACTGGAACGATCTAGAAGCACTAAGACAATCGAAGACGCTCCTGGGAAACTATAACCAGAAGAGATCTCTCAACTGTCTTAACCTTAGTAAGAAGAACCTCCGTGTTATAACAGGAATATTAACCGGGCACTGCCGATTAAGAGGACACATGAAGTAACTAGGATTGGTAGATGAAGCAAACTACAGATTCTGTGAGGTAAAGGATGAAAACTCAATACATATACTCTCAGAATGCATTGCATTACGTAATTCTAGGGTCAAATACCTAGGGTCATACGAAATAGAAGAGAAAGATCTACCTAACTTGAAATCCAACGATATCCTAAACTTTCTATGAAAGATAGGACTAGAAGAGCTGCTATAAAGTCTGAGGAAATCATCAGAAGTTTAGCAAGAAGAGGGGGACACTATAGATCTTATAGGTTGCTAGTGTATCTGTTACATCTTGTGGTAATTTTTACTTAAAGTGTTTCAAATCATATTTTCTTCATCTTCTGCATCATCATCATCTTCTTCTCATATTCATCTACATCTTCTACTTCATTTAGATCATCATCGACTTCTTCTTATTATCTTCATCCTCATCACTTCGTTTTCTTTGTTTTCTTCGGCTTATTTTTTATGATTTCTTCTTCTATGCCTCTCTCTCTGACACAGTTTGAATCCATTTTTTCCTCTGCTCTTCTGGTTACCATTTTCCAACGTTTTTAAGACTACTCACACACGTAATATTTTTGTACTATTATTTTTTACCTACTATAGGTATTTCGATTCACATTTTGTTCTTCTTCTTCACCATCATAATCATATTCTTCTTCATGTTTATCTACATCTTCCACTTCATCTTGATCATCTTCTATTGTTTTCCTTTGTCTTCCTCGACTTACTTTTATAAGCTTTCTTCATCCATGCCTCTCTCCTTGACACAATTTGACTCCATTTTCTTCCTGTGCTCTTCTGGTTATCATTTTCCAACTTTCTCGGGACAACTTAAACACTGGTTTTTTACTTAAATAAACGACAATCTAAAATTTTGTACTATTATTTATATTCCATCCAATAATACAAACAAAAATATGTAACAATCTTGTAAACATTTTTATTTACTATTTCTAGTCATATTTTCTTCTTTTTCTTCACCATCACACTCATCTTCTTCTTTATCTTCATATGCATCTTCCACTTCATCTTGATCTTTACTTTCATCGTATTCTTCTTCTTCTTACCTTCATCATCAGCTCTTCTTTTTCTTTGTCTATGTCGTCTTATTTTTTTCATGCTTTCCTCATTCGTGCATCTCTTTGACACAGTGTGAATCCATTTTTTCTTTCTACGTTCTTCTGGACATCGTCTTTCAACTTTTTCGAGACTAACGCTGTTTTTTTCTCAAATGAAACATTTTGTGCTATTAGAGGCCTGACAGTCCTGACACCTTCTCTCTCCCTCATGAAACACTTAAGACTCAAATTTATTCTCAACATTACTTTTTCTCTCTTAGATTTGTCCATTTTTTTCTTATCCGATTTTTAGAACATTCCTTTAAGTTCATATCTCAAATTTCTAATTTCCACCAAACTCAGTAAAATGAATTACGGTGATAAATGTGCGGTGTTCTTAGGAACACTATGTCAACATAGGGAAATTTGCAATCCAAAACATAAATCTCATAAAAACAAAAACCAGGTCATTTATTAATTACAATTTGGTTTCATTAATAACTTAACAACTAATTTTTTAGTTTACGTTAATATAATTTATCTACTCGCATGCTGTACACTAAGCAACTGATTACACAACGATTGTGTGGAAACCCGTACGATGATGGTGATGTCAATCATGGATCATCACACAATTCACCATCATTGTCGATTGTGTAAAGGAGCCATTAAACAGTTTGCAACTGTGTTAAGATTGAAATTGTATATTTAGTGGGGATCCTTAACGCGTCCGGGCGTTATACCTATTCTAAGGTGATGTGGAAACGAATACATATCGAAACGTACTAAGAAATGTAATAACTTTTCACCAGAATCATATCCCTAAACATTTTACATAGAATAAAAAAACTAGACTTTATTTTTCAATAAACATTGCACTGCGGGGCGGAGGAATAACGTCTTATTTTTATATGAAAACCAAGTAAGGTTTCCAAATAATGGTAGGTACTCGTAATATCTTTCATGAGGAATGTTTCATGATTTATTGGAGCCAATTTCGTTCTAATCTACGATTCCAAAAATTACCATGGCCTGTTCATTACCCTCATCGTGACCGCATTGAGCACATATGGAATAACCTAAAAGTATAAGTTAGAGCTTCCTTAATATTGATAAAAATTTCTGTGTTTGAGGAATGGAATAACATTTTTATAGTATATATTCCCAATAGGTATTGAACATTTTTAAAGTAATAATAATAACTTGATTATATGGTCAATTATATTTAAATTAAGACAAAAAAATATTTCTGCATCTTTGTTTTATTGGTAGTAATAAATAACAATAAAAATTATGGAGGTGTTTAATTTCTTTGGATTACCTACAGATAGATCCTATTTGGTGCAACTGTTTGTTGTCCTTCAACACTTTCGCTATTTATTTTCGGACCCCACAAAACCCGATTTGTGTGACCATTTAGACAGGTGTCAACCGTAAAATGCTAATAGGAAGAAAAACACCTTTATTATATAGAAGCAGCGACAGCAAACATAATGCCGAATTGTAAACGAATTAGTTGTACTGACAGATTTAACTTATTGACGACCGGAAGTAGCATTTGTCGCGGTACGAACCCAATATTTTCTAAGAAGATGGATCTTTTTATAAAACATGAATCATTTAAAAAACCATCGAGGCTGTTGCAACTGTCGTTTTATAAAAAATAGTGGTTTTAATTTCAGAAACTTATGTCACGAAAGATCAACAACTATAAAAAAAGTAGAATCTATTAAAAAAACAATCTTAAATAATAAAAAACCGGCTTTATAAAATATAAGAAGGCAGATACGATAAAATAAAGTTATTCGAGAGTAATCTAGATATTTAATAACTTGAAAATTTATCTTCTGTAATCAATTTAGATTAATATTTCATTCGTTTTAAGATGACTAAACTAGTTAATAAATAAATACCCTATTTCAAACAACTCTCGATAGAATTTATTTAGTTTACTCCTTGCTATTTCTCTTCGAGTAAGTCGCGGTTATTTCTTATTTCACCGAGAATCTTTAATTGGCGCTTAGTCGCAATTGCTCATATTTATTCGCGCTTAGATAGACTTCTCTAGACTTTTGCTAACTGCAGACCCGGTGGACGTCGTACCGCATAACACTCACATCTTTTTTTCATATTTCGTTTTTTCAAATCTTCAAGATTTTGTTTTTTTTTTATTGTTTTTTTTGTTTTTTAATTTAACGCTTTCGCCATGTTTTCTCGTTATTTATCAGGTATATATAATTTTTTTCTTTGTATTTTGTAATTTATCGTTAAAAAATATTGGATATCAACTGCGCCACCTCCCGGTGGCGTCATAATGCTTAAGTATAAATGTCTCGTTTAAATATATGTGATATTAACTGCACTACCTTACGATAGCGTCATAGTGCTTAATTAAGTAGTATTTTCTCGTTTAAATACATGAGATATTAACTGCGCCACCTTACGGTGGCGTTATATTACTTAATTTAAAAAGGTATTTTGGCTTTCTTATTTTCGCAATTTGTTATGTGTTCTTACTCTTTTTTATTTTAGTTTCTGGTATATCTATTTATTTATAAATCGAAATTCAAAACCATCTACAGAGCTTTTCCACCCCACTTTAAAATTTGCTAGGTACGGCATAACTTCACCCTATTTCACGAGATAATTGTTGGACTGTACATCAATTGTTTGTCATCTATTAGGAATTTGTAGATTTAAAACAATATATAACACATAGGAGATATTGTAACTTTACCTTCGAAATACACAAATAAGTAAAATGACATTTTATAGTGGATCAAATAGTATATCTAAACAATTTTCGAATCCACTTAAACACATACATATATAAGTATGTATGTATATATAGTCATAAATCTAAATTGCATAATCTTAATTTTCTTCATCTTTTAGAAGCAATTCGCTAAAAGTTCTTGTGAAGTCAATTGCCATTTGTCTCACTATCGTTTTGGTGGTCGTCTTACAGATTTTCTTTCGTGTGGTTTATTGTTTGCCATTCTTTCGGTACTCATTTGATTAACATGCCATTATCTTCTTCTGTTCCTTACCCATCTGTTTGGCATTTTTCTCTTATGTCGCTATTTCTTTTTTTGTTGTTTAATGTTTTTTTTTGTTATCATTCGTAGCGTCTTCAATTCAGCTGTTCTAAGAATAATTCTCTTTGTAGTTGATATTAGAGCGCTAGCTTTCGCACCATTCGTCATTCGCATGTTTTGTATACTCTAGAATCTCTAGAATTAGATTAACAATATCTACTTTATAGAAAAACAATTAGATGCTTGTTTCTCAAAACTGAAGGACTAGAATCGTACCAGCTTTGTTGCTTTCTATCCTCATTTTGTTTTTTAAAAACCGAACATTTATAATTTTGCATTCAAACCAAGACAGTTTGCAACACGAGGTTCCTTAATTATTATGGTAGATGGTGGCAACATACAATAAATATCGATAAATAGGTATAAGCCAATTCAAGGGTTTCCGAAGACTTCCATTTATGAGAAAAGAGAATAATTAGTTCTTTATTTGAGAGAATTAATAATATTTGATATAATATTCAGTTTTCAATATTTTTATTTATTTAATAATCTGTCGTTTTTGAAATCATTAAATTTGTAATAAATCATTTAAAACGGATGTTTGAGCATAATGTGGGGAGTTTGTACTTTGGCGCCCTTAATTATTGCTTAGTTAGCTAGTTAGGAAAATAACGCCCTTTAGGAATTTTAACGTTACAATTTTCATTCCGTAACCTAGTGCAGTGTTCTTTGTGGTTTTTATTTATTCGTCCATGATTTGTTCGCGTCTAAATCTATCACCTTTGTTGTCCTTCGGAGATGAAGTTTGATAGTATCTGTGTTATATTGTTTATTTTTAGGACTTTAATGAGTGAAGTGTATTCTTTTGGTATTTTCCTGTTTTCCAAGCCTTGGTCAAGCCTACAAAGTAGAGATAGGCAGAGGTGTTCTATTCTGTGGATTTTTCTACGAGTTATCTGAATATAAAAAAATACATTAATACTAAGTCGTATTGCATCTGAATAAAAAAATATTTTGAGCTTTATTCTGAGAATGACTCACCATTGAGTTGAATCTGTAAAAAATTATAGGTAATATCAAATGTTGGTACAGAAACTCATAGTATTTAAAAAAATAAAAGATCCAGATGTTTCCGGGTATACATTGAATATCTCTATCATAAAAGGGATAGGGATGTAACGGAAACCAAAATTTGACAAAAGTCACGTTGATTATTGTTAGAAACTATTGTAGCAATATTTTAGGGATGACACTTTTACAAGCTCTTTATTTTTATTATATACAACCAAATAATCCCGATTTGAATGAAAAGCCGTAAAGGGTGTTAACTTCCTTTTAATAATTATAGCTATATAATAATATATAAATTCCAAAATATTTTTAATTCAGAAATAAATCAATGTATAGACTAGGCTGTAAATCAATAAAACACGAACGATATTATATTTGGCACACGGTTATATGAGTTTCAATATTGAAATAGTATATTTCCTAACTAGTGCGCAAAGTAAGTCTTGTTCGCACGCTGGCTGCAGTTGACCGAACGACGCGAAGATAATAAGATGACGAAACAGATAAATTTAAAAAAAAGCATGAAGGTAGAATTAGTACCAGAATTCCAGGAAAATGGGTAATTACTAATTGTTAAAAGTTTTAATATTGTTTAGTATTTTGATTGTCACTAATGAAGCAATCACTCAAATCATAAAGTGATACAACAGTGTTTTATCTGGGACACCTGGGAAGCCTTGACTAGAACTCAATCCAGGATTTATAAATTGGTCTAAAACTGGAAGAAAGTCAGATACCAATATTGGGATAACTGAATTTAAAAACACCAGTATGTGTCCAAAAGAACCAGAAAACTAGTTTGGATCCTAGGATGTAGAGGAATTAAAAGTTGATAAACTTACAAAAAGATCAACTACTAGATTACTGCATAATATTGAAACACTTATGGGGGCTTTTTACACAATTTATTTACAAAATTGTTAAGATACACTGAACTCTGCTGGATAACGTCTAACTACTTGACAATACAATGAACTCTTGTGAACACTTGACTCGAACTGACGTTAACTGTCCGTGCATCCCCTTATATACAACATTATTTAATCTAGTTAGTGTGTTTAGAAGTTTCTAGAATTTTCTAGAAACATTAATTAAAATGGTCAGTTGATTTTTTTACAAACTTCTAAAAATCAACTGTCAACAACAATCTTTCAAATTAAGGTCCCTTCCTTTACGGTTATCCCGTTACACTGCCCCCTCCTTAGATTCATTCCTCCTGGAATGTTATTTCCTACATCGGAATCCCGCACACTCCCTGAGCCAGCCAAACCATCTTCTTGGAGTTGCTGCGCATCTCCACTGTGGTTTCCCTGGTAAGGCGCCAAACGATCGTGATGGACCACGACGGGTTTCCCTCTGGGAATTTTCACGATCCGATAAATGACATCGTTAATCTTCTTCTTGATGGTGTAAGGACCTTCCCAGTTCTTTTGTAATTTGGGACAAATACCTCGACGCCGTCGGGGGTTATAGAGCCAGACTAAATCTCCAACTTGGTAACTCTTTTCCATTGTCCGTGTGTCATAGTACCTCTTCATCCGATCACTAGATAATTGTAGTTTTCCACGCACCAGGTTGTGTATATTTTCCATTCGATTCTGAAGGTCGGCGACATATTGTTCACGTGCCATTTCTTCACCAGGTTTACAACCAAACACCAAGTCACATGGTAGCCTCATTTCTCTACCGAACAGGACCTTCGCAGGCGTTTGGCCAGTTGATTCGTTGATGGCCGATCGAATTGCCATTAGAAATAGTGGAATATGTCGATCCCAATCCCTCTGACAATCTGACACCACTTTTGACAGATAGTTGGTTATAGTCCAGTTCATTCGTTCCACCATTCCATCAGACTGAGGGTGCATCGCTGTGGTTCTCGTTTTGTGGATGCCTAATCTTTGGCAAACTTCTTGAAACAGCTTGCTCTCAAAATTTCTTCCTTGGTCCGAATGTAATTCTAATGGTACCCCAAATCGGCTTACGAATTCTTCAACCAATATATCTGCTAAAGTGGTGGCTTCCTGATTGGGAACTGCATATGCTTCAACCCATTTAGTGAAGTAGTCCATTACAACAAAGATGTACTTGTTTCCTACATCGGTCTGTGGAAGTGGCCCCAATACATCTACTGCGATTCTTTCAAAAGGACTTCCAACCAGGTATTGCTGCATTTCCGCCTTCGGTTTTCGGTGCGGACCGTTACTGGCAGCACATGTAGTGCATTTACGACACCAATCTTTAACATCATTAGTGCAATTTACCCAGTAAAATCTATCTCGGATCTTTTGTAGCGTTTTCGTGATACCCAGATGTCCTCCAGAACTATCATTATGCATCTGTTTTAAAATTTCCGGTACAGCATTTCTTGGGACCACTATTTGTTTCCTTGTTTCTGTGCCCTCGGAATTTTCTACAAGTCTTTTAACGAGCCCTCCGTCCAAAATTAAAGAGTTCCATTGGGACCAGTATGCTTTTAAAGCAGGAGAGGATAAGGATATCTCTCTCCACAACGGACGACGGTCCATTCTCTTCCATTCCCTAATCTTTCTCAGAACGGGATCGTTTTCTTGTTGCTCCTCCAGCATAGAGCTCTCGTCTTCTGGCACAACCTTAACTAAGGCAAGTTTTTCCTCGTTCTGCTCCATACGGGTACAATGGGGGCAATCAGGTCGACATGGTCTTCTGGAAAGTGCATCAGCATTACGATGTCTGGTTCCAGGTCTGTGCTCGATTTCAACATCATATTCCTGCAGTTTTTCGAGCCATCTTGCTATCTGTCCTTCTGGGTTCCTAAAGCTAAGTAGCCACTTTAAACTAGCATGGTCTGTTCTGATCAGGAATTTTCTGCCATACAGATATTTATAAAAGTGTTCGACGGATTTTACAACTGCTAAAAGTTCCCTCCGAGTTACACAGTAGTTCTTTTCAGCTTTCGATAAAGTTTTGCTGAAGTAACCAACCACTCTTTCCTTACCGTCTTGTAGCTGTGACAAGACGGCTCCAATTCCCACATTGCTGGCGTCGGTGTCCAAAATAAGCTTACCATCAGGAAGTGGATAAGCAAGAACAGGTGCTGACGTAAGCTGTTTCTTCAATATTTCAAAAGCCTTTTGACATTCCTGATCCCAACAGAAGGACTTATCTTGTTCTGTCAAACGTGTCAAGGGTTTGGCGATGTCTCCAAAATTCTTGACATATCGTCGGTAATAGGAACAAAGACCCAAGAAACTCCGGAGCTGATGTTTGTCGATAGGGATTGACCATTCCTGAACGGCTTGTATCTTAGCGGGGTCAACAGCAACGCCATCCTTGCTTACGTTATGTCCTAAATAGTTGACCTGTCTCTGGAACAAGTGGCATTTCTTAACATTCAATGTTAGATTAGCGTTCTGTAATCTTTTAAAAACTTCTTCCAGGTTAGATAAATGTTCCTTAAAGGTCTTACCCATTATGATCATGTCGTCTAGATAAACTAGACAAGTTTCCCATGACAAACCCCGCAGGATGTTCTCCATTAGTCGTTCAAACGTCGCAGGAGCATTACAGAGGCCAAATGGAAGGACCGTGAATTGCCATAACCCTGATCCACTGGTAAAGGCAGTCTTTTCTTTGTCTGCAGGATTCATTTTAACTTGCCAGTATCCACTTTTAAGGTCCAAGGTAGAAAACAGAGTAGAACCCGCCAAAGCGTCGAGGGCATCATCAATCCTTGGCAGAGGATAACTGTCCTTCTTAGTGACATCATTTAGCTACCACAGGAGAAGCCCACGGACTACTGGATGGTTCGACTATGCCATTTTGAATCATTTCTTTAAGGGCTCTGTCTGCTTCTTCCTTTTTAACTTGAGGCATCCTTCGGGGTACCTGACGAATCGGACGTGCATCACCAGTGTCAATTCTGTGTTGTACAACATCAGTTCTTCCCAGTTTACTTTTAGAACCAAATATAGGTTTATAACGGTAAAGTAGATCTCTTACCTGTTTCTTTTCTAATTTTGACAAAGAGGGGTCTAATTTTGTCATTAATTGTTCAATTTCGTTGGTCTCATCTGTTTCCGTAACATTTATCTTGTGAATTATGGCCATTACTGGTTCTAAACTTCCCATTTCCGTGTCCTTTCGGAGAAGAACTGGATGATCGTTCAAGTTGATAACTCGGATGGGTACCTCTTTGGCGGATCTAACAAGAGTCTTACCCACAAGGAGTCCTTTTCCCAATTCATGGTCATGGTTCTTCGGCTCTATCATGGCTGGGGCACCATCTGGCTCCAGTCCATCCAACCGCGCTGTGACGACACATTCGCAGCTTGCCGGAAGTTCGATATTATCGATTAGCTTAATCGAGGCATTGTCAACTTGTTTTCGGTGCAGGAATATTTCTTCATTACCAGTACGAAGGATACGTTGGCGAAGATCCAAATAAAAACCACAGTGGAGCATAACATCCATGCCCAGAACAACATCTTCATCAACGTCAGCCACCAGCACTGAGTGAACAAGAGAGGTTGAACCAAACTGTAGCGTCACCTGTATCTCACCGTAGACTATAGCAGACTCTCCGGTAGCGGTACGCAGTCTCCAACTGGTAGGCAACATCTTATTTCGCATAATGATGGTTGGTCGGACGATAGTTTTTGTAGCTCCAGTGTCTACCAGCATGCTAATATTCTTCCCATCAAGGAGGCCATCTACATATAAGCTGTCCACGTGATGTCGCAGAGTTGCCAATTTAATGGTGTGAGGGGCTTCGGGAATGTTTGGGGTCGATTTCGCCCTCCAGGAGTCGACCCGTTCTAGTTTTCCTGCTGCTGGGGTACTTCAGCAGAAGATTTTTCTTTTTGGGGGCAAGTATTTCTTATATGGCCTAGTTCTCCGCAGTTCCAGCATCTCATTTGGCGCCTTCTTCTTGGAGATAACTTCATTAATCTCTCTACTACCGCTTCAACGTCGCTAACGGAATGAACGGCATGGTCGTAGTTACCGGTGATTTCCCTTAGTCGAGCAACTCCACGTGAGGCCTCCGTCGCCGCCTCAAACTCCAAGGCAATGGTCAAGGCGTCCACAAGAGTCTTCGGCCGCGCCAACCGTACAGCGCGCTGCAACTCCACGTCTCGAAGACCATCGGTGAAGGTTTGGACTGCTAGGCACTCCAGGAAATCCTCCGCTGCATTTGAATACGCAAGTCGTACCATTCTTGCTACATCCGCTTCAAATTCCTGGATAGTTTCTCCATTTTTCTGTTTTCGGCTCTTCAACTGCATTCGGTACACCGGTTGTAGATGAGTTTGACCATAACGCATCTCTAGACGATTGACCAATAACTCGAAGTTGTCAGCTTCATCCGGTGTCAATGATTGCAAGACGTCTAAAGCTTCGCCTCGCAGAGCTACGGTTAGGGACAATGCTTTCTCCTGGGATGACCATCCATTAGCTCTGGCCGCTGCGTCGAATTGTTTCAGGTAATTTGGCCAGGAAGTCTTCCCGTCGAAGGTCGGGGGTTTCATCGTCGTTCGTACATGGGTCGTCTCCTCGCTTCTTTGTCGTTCGACGTCTGCGTGGCAGGTTTCCATCCTTCTTGCATCTCCGTCGCCGTGGTGGATGGTTTGGTTTCGGCGGCTAGCTTCCTGTTCTTGTTGAAGCTTCCTTATCTCGGACTGCATTTGCTGGTTGATCTGGTTTTGCTCGTCTCGCAAGTTGGCGACTTGTTGATTTTGCTCGTCTCGCATGTTGGTCACTTGCTGATTCATGTTGTCCACTTGCTGATTCAAGTTGTCTACCTGCTGATTCAAGTTGGCAACTTGCTGATTTTGCTCGTCACGAAGGTGTGATATTTGCTGGGAGAAGGAACTGGATAACTCTTCTGGTAGGGTAGACATCCGTTGTGATAGCTGGGACACCTCTTCGCGCTGGCTTCTTATCTGACTGGATAGCTCCTCTTGTTGGTTCGTCATTCGCTGTGATAGCTGGGACACCTCTTCGCGCTGGCTTCTTATCTGACTGGATAGCTCCTCTTGTTGGTTCGTCATTCGTCCTGATAGCTCCTCTTGCAGCCGGGAAAGTTGTTGAGTTTGTTCTTCTTGTTGGCTCGTCATTCGTTGCGATAGTTCAGAAATTGCTTTTTGAACCGGGTCATCGAACTCCACAACGTCAGGGTCCAAATTATTACTTAGGTAGTATTCACGGAGCCTATTCAACAATACAGATTTGGTCCCAGTAGTTTCCAATTCTAATTCTTCGAGCTCTCTTCTGAGCTCAGCCACCAATAGTTCATTTATCTTTTTTCCAGGCATCCTTGTATCTTCACCCCACACCTGACACCAATTTGAAACACTTATGGGGGCTTTTTACACAATTTATTTACAAAATTGTTAAGATACACTGAACTCTGCTGGATAACGTCTAACTACTTGACAATACAATGAACTCTTGTGAACACTTGACTCGAACTGACGTTAACTGTCCGTGCATCCCCTTATATACAACATTATTTAATCTAGTTAGTGTGTTTAGAAGTTTCTAGAATTTTCTAGAAACATTAATTAAAATGGTCAGTTGATTTTTTTACAAACTTCTAAAAATCAACTGTCAACAACAATCTTTCAAATTAAGGTCCCTTCCTTTACGGTTATCCCGTTACAATATAAAACCAGCAGAAATTACTTTTGGGAGACCTGAAATAGTCAAACACGTATTGTGTAACTATGAAGAATCAGATTGCAGAAAAAAAGTTATTTTGTAGATTTTAAACGACTTCATCCTGGTATGGATTCCATAGACAAATAAAAGATTAATATAATTAATAATTACTTTAATCAAGTTATATTTCCAAAAATAGAATTTATCTATTTATAACCCCAGTTATTAATAAATAAACTAATGTGTGATTTCAGAAGGCGATCAACCAAAAAAAAAATGAGCACCCAATTATATGAAACAATTAAGATCTTTATTAATCAATGATATTTTATAACATCCTGTGGCAAGTCAACTACTAATGGTCTATTAATCATAAATGGTGTTCCTTCACGACGTTTCTAATAAACAGACAAAACGTTAGCTCGTGAGCCGGATATGCTTTATCAAAATTCAGGATGCCCTTTACTCCTGCTTCCAGCGGCAGATCATTAAAGGTATATTAAGGAAATAGTTGTATATTCATTAAAAGATGTAATTAAGATTATATTATTACAATTAATTACGTTTTAAATAAATTAGAGTGTGGCATTTAATTTTGATTAATTTTTGCTTGTAAATTCTAATTCTCAAAAAAGGAATCACGAATCCAATACACCGCCACCAAAACAGAATGGAACCGATAAATAATCAATTTCCCCGATTTCTCAGCTTATCTCCAGAACAACCATTTGGCTCCATTTGATCCAATTTTCGATCAAAAATTTTTATATCCTAAAAAAAATCTTGAACAGGTTCAGTATTTCTCTATAAAACACATCAACATGTTATTGACTGAAAGATAACACATCAACATGTTATTGACTGAAAGATAATCCTTCCTCAACTTCCAGGGAGCTGTCAATACTGTCAGTAAAATATAATAAATACTGAACTTATATAAATCTAAACAATGAATTCTTAAATAAGCAACACTGCTTAATTAGATCGAGGCTATTTGTGGCTTCCTTAATAATCCAAGTTTGACCTGTCTTAATCTGGAAACTACTACCACATTTTCTGTTTTTTAACTTCCCGCTAAAAAAATTTAAAAAAATGTTAAAATCGGGAAGGTATTGTTTTCACCCCGTTTTTCGAAAATCGAGTTTTCATCGGATCTCAACGTTTTTAGTTCTTTGGAACCTCCCCTGACTATTTTTACGAGTGTGTCTGTATGTATGTGTGGATGTGTGTGTGGATGTATGTAAACCTCTTATAACTTTTGAACGGCTTGACCTATCGGAATGAACTAAAAAGCGTTCCACGGAGTTTCATCTAACATATAACGAAAGCTAGTTGCTAGCCGAAAACCCATTGGCACAGCTGGCCGAAAGCACAAAATGGCGATAGGACTCCTGTGTGAGCTTTCGTTGTTTTTGTGTTTTTATGTTTCTTTACACATGTTTCCCCAACATCCTTTGCTCCCAAGTACCCAACACTTTTGCTAGCCAAGTGCAATGCCCTACTTGGTTATCCCGCACTGATGACGGCTAATGAGCCAGAAACATGCATGTCTGCGGTTACCATTCTTACTCGTAATCCTATGATCCTTTTTGCGTACATGCCCAATAATTTTCCCCTTTTGTTTATATTAATACGCATTTTCTTGGCACTTTGTTTATTTCATATCCTGGGCTTAGAACGACTCAAACACAATGAGTCCGTTTCGCCAACGTTGCGACGCTAGTTGCTAGCCGAAAACCCATTGGCACAGCTGGCCAAAAGCACAAAATGGCGATAGGACTCCTGTGTGAGCTTTCGTTGTTTTTGTGTTTTTATGTTTCTTTACACATGTTTCCCCAACATCCTTTGCTCCCAAGTACCCAACACTTTTGCTAGCCAAGTGCAATGCCCTACTTGGTTATCCCGCACTGATGACGGCTAATGAGCCAGAAACATGCATGTCTGCGGTTACCATTCTTACTCGTAATCCTATGATCCTTTTTGCGTACATGCCCAATAATTTTCCCCTTTTGTTTATATATATATATATATATATATATATATATATATATATATATATATATATATATAATAAACAAAGTGCCAAGAAAATGCGTATTAATATAAACAAAAGGGGAAAATTATTGGGCATGTACGCAAAAAGGATCAATAAGGCCACGAGTAGGAATGGTAACCGCAGACATGCATGTTTCTGGCTCATTAGCCGTCATCAGTGCGGCATAACCAAGTAGGGTATTGCACTTGGCTAGCAAAAGTGTTGGGTACTTGGGAGCAAAGGATGTTGGGGAAACATGTGTAAAGAAACATAAAAACACAAAAACAACGAAAGCTCACACAGGAGTCCTATCGCCATTTTGTGCTTTCGGCCAGCTGTGCCAATGGGTTTTCGGCTAGCAACCAGCGTCGCAACGTTGGCGAAACGGACTCATTGTGTTTGAGTCGTTCTAAGCCCAGGATATGAAATAAACAAAGTGCCAAGAAAATGCGTATTAATATAAACAAAAGGGGAAAATTATTGGGCATGTACGCAAAAAGGATCAATAAGGCCACGAGTAGGAATGGTAACCGCAGACATGCATGTTTCTGGCTCATTAGCCGTCATCAGTGCGGCATAACCAAGTAGGGTATTGCACTTGGCTAGCAAAAGTGTTGGGTACTTGGGAGCAAAGGATGTTGGGGAAACATGTGTAAAGAAACATAAAAACACAAAAACAACGAAAGCTCACACAGGAGTCCTATCGCCATTTTGTGCTTTCGGCCAGCTGTGCCAATGGGTTTTCGGCTAGCAACCAGCGTCGCAACGTTGGCGAAACGGACTCATTGTGTTTGAGTCGTTCTAAGCCCAGGATATGAAATAAACAAAGTGCCAAGAAAATGCGTATTAATATAAACAAAAGGGGAAAATTATTGGGCATGTACGCAAAAAGGATCAATAAGGCCACGAGTAGGAATGGTAACCGCAGACATGCATGTTTCTGGCTCATTAGCCGTCATCAGTGCGGCATAACCAAGTAGGGTATTGCACTTGGCTAGCAAAAGTGTTGGGTACTTGGGAGCAAAGGATGTTGGGGAAACATGTGTAAAGAAACATAAAAACACAAAAACAACGAAAGCTCACACAGGAGTCCTATCGCCATTTTGTGCTTTCGGCCAGCTGTGCCAATGGGTTTTCGGCTAGCAACCAGCGTCGCAACGTTGGCGAAACGGACTCATTGTGTTTGAGTCGTTCTAAGCCCAGGATATGAAATAAACAAAGTGCCAAGAAAATGCGTATTAATATAAACAAAAGGGGAAAATTATTGGGCATGTACGCAAAAAATATCAATAAGGCCACGAGTAGGAATGGTAACCGCAGACATGCATGTTTTTGGCTCATTAGCCGTCATCAGTGCGGCATAACCAAGTAGGGTATTGCACTTGGCTAGCAAAAGTGTTGGGTACTTGGGAGCAAAGGATGTTGGGGAAACATGTGTAAAGAAACATAAAAACACAAAAACAACGAAAGCTCACACAGGAGTCCTATCGCCATTTTGTGCTTTCGGCCAGCTGTGCCAATGGGTTTTCGGCTAGCAACCAGCGTCGCAACGTTGGCGAAACGGACTCATTGTGTTTGAGTCGTTCTAAGCCCAGGATATGAAATAAACAAAGTGCCAAGAAAATGCGTATTAATATAAACAAAAGGGGAAAATTATTGGGCATGTACGCAAAAAGGATCAATAAGGCCACGAGTAGGAATGGTAACCGCAGACATGCATGTTTCTGGCTCATTAGCCGTCATCAGTGCGGCATAACCAAGTAGGGTATTGCACTTGGCTAGCAAAAGTGTTGGGTACTTGGGAGCAAAGGATGTTGGGGAAACATGTGTAAAGAAACATAAAAACACAAAAACAACGAAAGCTCACACAGGAGTCCTATCGCCATTTTGTGCTTTCGGCCAGCTGTGCCAATGGGTTTTCGGCTAGCAACCAGCGTCGCAACGTTGGCGAAACGGACTCATTGTGTTTGAGTCGTTCTAAGCCCAGGATATGAAATAAACAAAGTGCCAAGAAAATGCGTATTAATATAAACAAAAGGGGAAAATTATTGGGCATGTACGCAAAAAGGATCAATAAGGCCACGAGTAGGAATGGTAACCGCAGACATGCATGTTTCTGGCTCATTAGCCGTCATCAGTGCGGCATAACCAAGTAGGGTATTGCACTTGGCTAGCAAAAGTGTTGGGTACTTGGGAGCAAAGGATGTTGGGGAAACATGTGTAAAGAAACATAAAAACACAAAAACAACGAAAGCTCACACAGGAGTCCTATCGCCATTTTGTGCTTTCGGCCAGCTGTGCCAATGGGTTTTCGGCTAGCAACCAGCGTCGCAACGTTGGCGAAACGGACTCATTGTGTTTGAGTCGTTCTAAGCCCAGGATATGAAATAAACAAAGTGCCAAGAAAACGCGTATTAATATAAACAAAAGGGGAAAATTATTGGGCATGTACGCAAAAAGGATCAATAAGGCCACGAGTAGGAATGGTAACCAAGTACCCAACACTTTTGCTAGCCAAGTGCAATACCCTACTTGGTTATGCCGCACTGATGACAGCTAATGAGCCAGAAACATGCATGTCTGCGGTTACCATTCCTACTCGTGGCCTTATTGATCCTTTTTGCGTACATGCCCAATAATTTTCCCCTTTTGTTTATATTAATACGCGTTTTCTTGGCACTTTGTTATATATATATATATATATATATATATATATATATATATATATATATATATATATATATATATATATATATAGGTAAAGCAGACTTTAAAGCAGTTCTAGTTTTGGACAATGCACCAAGTCATTCTCGCGAACTTGAAACTATAAAACCTATAAATAAAAGTGACATTTTTACCTCCCAAGACGACGGCTTTGTTGTAATCCATACCTTTAAGCTCTATTACATTAGACATTAGACGAACCTGGAATATGGAATTTGATCCTGACATGAATGTTATGGAATACTGGAAAAAATTTGACATAGCAAAACGAATAATGGCAGGAACTGAAGCTATACCTACTCATTAAAATGATGCTTGAAAATGGAATCTTACAGATGCAAATTTTGACTGCAAACAACACAGATAGAATCAAGTAACATTCATTAATTGCTTGAATCGCAAAATGAAAATTTAACTGAAACCGAGTTGGAAGAATTGATAAATTCAGAGACCATTTAAGAATAGGTTTTAACAAGCACTGGAAATCTTAGTGAAGGTTTAAAACTGGTAAATGAGCAATCTGATGTCTTGATTAAAATTGATCTGTCTATGGAACGAAGTCTTATTTTTAATAGACAAACTGCTAATGTCAGTGTTGAATATCAGTATGAATTGAAAAGGTTTTAAAAACCATAGCCTAAGACTGAAGAAGATAACTAATCAATATGGCCAAAAACTTCAATTAATTTGATTTTTTTATATATTTGATTTTTAGTTTATCACCTAGGAACGTAACCCCTATAATCAAGGGTAATATAACAAGACCTTGATTATAGTCGGCTATTTTTGTGGTATCTAGATTTTAAGAATATTTTAGTATCAATTTGTTGAGACATAATTTGACATTAATAATCTGAGCTAAAGCTCTCGGGCTTTAATCTTTGATTATTAATGTCAAATTATGTCGAAACAAATTGTAAAATACTCGAGAAATTTAGCAACAACAAAAATAGCAGACTATTAATCACGGTCGCGTTATATTTAGGAAGATTATTTCCTGAGAAGACAAATTTTTGACATTTATATTTGACGTGACTATTTCTCTAGTGCAATAGTCAAGGGTAATATAACAAGACCTTGATTATAGTCGGCTATTTTTGTGGTATCTAGATTTTGAGAATATTTTAGTATCAATTTGTTGAGACATAATTTGACATTAATAATCTGATTAAAGCCCGAGAGCTTTAGCTCGAGGGCTTTAATCTTTGATTATTAATGTCAAATTATATCGAAACAAATTTCAAAATATTCGAGAAATTTAGCAACAACAAAAATAGCAGACTATTAATCAAGGTCGCGTTATATTTAGAAAGATTATTTCCTGAGAAGACAAATTTTTGACATTTATATTTGACGTGACTATTTCTCTAGTGCAATAGTCGCTTATATTGTTCTAGT
This sequence comes from Altica lythri, assembly GCA_964028335.1. Classification (NCBI taxonomy): domain Eukaryota; kingdom Metazoa; phylum Arthropoda; class Insecta; order Coleoptera; family Chrysomelidae; genus Altica; species Altica lythri. Next base: position 30,224,357 of record OZ034809.1, on the reverse strand, counting down.
GCAATAGTCGCTTATATTGTTCTAGTGCAATAGTCGCTGATATTTGATTCTGATTGGTCCAATTTCAAAAAATTATGACATTCTATTGGTTAATTTGAATCGAAGGAAATAATCGCTGATATTGTTCTAGTGCAATAGTCGCTGATATTTGATTCTGATTGGTCCGATTTCAAAAAATTATGACATTCTATTGGTTAATTTGAATCGAAGGAAATAATCCCATATAAATTACCATTCCATATTCACGCTTTCTGTATTGGCGACATATTTACGAAAAATATACCACACGAATCAATAGCTTTAACTGTGTATTCTTTAAATTTGTGTCCCTTCTAGAAAAACCTTTTTGTTCGCTTATGTTTTGGTAAGGGAAGAATCAACCCTCACTGGCCACTATAAAACGCTTCTTCCTAACAATTTTTATGTTATTCTTGTGCCGACTGCTGTTGATGGTCGATGTAGTGTGTGTGCGCGCGCTCTTTCAAATTCCCACGTGCTCTTGTTGATGTTTTTGATTATTTATTAAATCATTTTGGAAGTTGTATTAAGCATACAATAAGAAAGAATTTTAAGAAGAAGGATTTATTATTATTTTACAAGACAATTTTGGTAAGTCTTTAAAAATAAATGATGAATTAGTTTTGGAGGTATCTTAAATTTGCAAAAAAACAGATTAATTTCCTCTATAGTTTTAGAGATATAAATTTTGTTTTTTTTTGTAATTTGGTCGTTTTTTTTGTAGATAAAACAACTACAAAATTGCTGGTTTAGTTTTTCTGTAAATTTGTTATACATACATATGTTTAAAAAAATATAAATGTGGTTGATTTTCTAACTAAAATTAATTCAGATTCGATAAAAGCTTTTTAATATATTTAATAAATGCATTCAAAACTGGAATGTTTTTTTTTAAAAAACGTCAGTTGGTTTATCCACAAAAAATTAGGAGATTAACGAAAATTGCTTTAGTATTTTTTTACTTATACATATTATTATATACATAAGGCATCTTCATTCACTGTTTTTATAGCATCATATTTTTTATAGTTTCTAAAATATTTTTTTGGCTTTTTAAATCGATTCAGCGTCATAATAATTAATTTCGTAATAAACTCTGCAAAATTCAAAGTGCTATAAGGAAAATCGCAGCCTCCGTTGCTGCCGCCCCTGCCGGCCAGTACCACCGCAAGCGGTACGTCCCGCAATTTTAAATCTGCAATATCTTCGAAAATATTCATTTAAGTCTTGTGCTGTAAAGGACCATATAGATCTATATTAAATCAACAATGTATTTAAGCTATTTAATTGGATAAGGATTAATGCTGTATTGGTTAAAATCGCTTCGAAAATTAGCCATTATTTGTCGTAAAAAGTAAATGACAAAAAAATGTTATTGTGGGATATCCATAAGAGATAGACATATACCATCGCGGAGTTTTCTGTAGACCTTTTCAATGTGTACATTATTTTGATAAACCTTGTAGGGTTCCAGCCTGCGTTTGCAATGTAAGCGGAAAAAAATTGATAATTAACGATATCACATTAGAAACCTCAAAAATAACAGTATTTCTTCACTACTTAATGGATGTTATTATACATATAAACCTTCCTCTTGAATCACTCCATCTATTAAAAAAAAACGCATCAAAATCCGTTGCGTAGTTTTAAAGATTTAAGCATACAAAGGGAAATAGGGACAGAAAAAGCGACTTTGTTTTATACTATGTATTTATTTATTGATTGATAATAGCCTACACGACTTTAAAAAAGGTAGTTTTAACCCGTATATTTAATAATACAATGTAATAAATAAAATACTGATAATTTTTTTAACCTTGATTAAGTTTGGGGATTTTGCTTTTATAAGAAGAAAAAAATAGTTAAAAATAATATTTCACTAAATTTTAATAATCATTGTTTATATTTCATTGCCAAATTCAAATAAACAAATCCAAATATACATTCGTGAATAAATTAATTAAGTACACAGGGTAATACAAATATTTATTATTTACAATATTATACCTACCTAAAAATTCAATATTTAACTAAAGTTAAAATATTGTTTTTTTTTTTGAAAATTTAATTTTTGGCGTCCAGACTATTATGGATGTGGATCAACTGCACTAAAGTTTTGTTTGAAATTTTGTTGTTTTTTAATAAATTTTTAGAATATTTGGTATATACGCATATATTTTAAAAAACGATAAATATTAGGCGCTTGAACTATTTTGGGTGCGGATCAATTGCACCACATTTTTATAATTTTGATGATTTTTTTGGCATATTTTATATATTTTGAAAATAAATAAGGTTTTACAGTTTGTTAAGCTTTAAGCTCACAGTTAACCAAATTCGTTACAAAATTCTACTGGGAAACACTATTTTTTTACGGAAAACAAAAAAACTATTTTTTAAAATTTTTGCTTTTTATACATATTTACAGACTTGCATATCTTTTTGTAATATTTTTTATTAATAATGAGTTTACGAATTTACAGAGTCTTTAGTATATATTTCCATTTTTTTTATTGCGAGAAAGTGTTTTAGAGTTAATTTTTGTCGTATCTACAATTAATTGAATATTGTTCAAAGAAACTTAAAATTTTAAAAATGTATGTTCTAAATCTATATAACTTTAAAATATTTATAACATCTTTTTTTTTTGAAAATTTAATTTTTGGCGACCTTACTATTATGGATATGGATCAGCTGGACTAAATGTTTAGAATTTCTGGTATATTTACATATATTTTAAAAATCGAAAAATATTAGGCGCTTGGACTATTTTAGGTGTGGATCAATTGCACCATACTTTTTAAATTTTGATGATTTTTATTAAATTTTTGAAATATTTAATATATTAAGAAACAACTCTATAAAATTAGACAGGTTTTATAGTTTGTAAAGTTTTAAGCTCACTGTTAACCAAATTCGGTACAACATTTTACTTGAAAATGCCATTTTTTTACGGAAAAGACAAAACCTATTTTTGAAAATTGTTTATATTTATTCATATTTACAGAACTGCATAACTTTTTGGAAACCTTTATTTTTATCAAAATAACGAGTTTACAAATTTAAACTCTTTAGTTTTTAGAAAGTGTTGAGACCGTTATTTTTTTTTTGTATCTACAAATAATGGAATATTTATCAGAAAAAAATAAAATTTTGAAAATGTAATTTTATATCCTTTTAGGACTATTTATTTTTTACGTTAAAATAAAAGTAGTGTTTACTTTATTGAATATGAATAACCCTGTAATTGATGGTTTCCAACCGGACATATCATTACTCAATAATAAGATTTTATAAACAAAACAGGAATTTTGTATTTAAATGAATGAAACGGAAAAATGATAATGGCAATTGAAAATCGGTGATAATATGTTTCCTTTTCCTGTTATATGTTTGGCTTTTATATGGGCAAGGATACGGATATCCTGCCTGGTATAGACGTCCTTTATATACACACATACGGATGTTTTCATTGCTAACGTATGTAAATAACGCCCTGTACTGAGTAATCAACTATCAGTCGATATCTATTTTACCTGTTATTGTCATGATATTTTTTTACTAGTGATAAGTGTAGTGTCTAGCTTTTATCAAGTATGTAGGTGTTTTACTTCTTTATTTACAATGTTACTCACGTTTTTTTTATTACAAATTTACAATTTTTTGTATAATTCGATCGTTAACTCTTCTGGCATAATTCTAAATTTATTTAAAGTATCTACCGTTCTTCCGCCAACAGGAAGAAAGGCGAGTGAAGATAGCGGGACCGCACAGCTGTTAGATTTATTTGCAGCTGCCGCTTCTTTTTTTAAAGAAATTTATATAGTTTCTATCATTTTTGTGGAATGGTAAAGGCAATTTTTAGGACTTCCGTTAGGTTTTATGTAGGAAAAATGTGAAATCATAAATAATTTATTTAAGCCCCCTTATTGATTTCATTTAAATATTTTGTTCGTTTATAAGAAACTGTAAAGACTTTTTAATTGGTAATCCGATTTTTTTATTATTTTGCACTTAGTTTGATATTTAGTATTTACAAGGTCGAATAGAAAAGCTCTAAAATTTGTTGTTGGAAAATCTTGTCATTTTTTTTTTTCTTAAATTTTTAAATTTTTCTTTAAGCAATTTTTTATAAAGAATTTTGAATTTAGGAAAATTGTATACTTTCTATTGCTAAAGTAAATTTTTTTATCTGTCTTAATCTGTCTTGATATTTACAGGGGTAAATTAAAACTTTTTAAAAAAATTTAAAAATTTCGATAGGTATTTATTTATTTAATTATATATTTTTTTTATCGGAAAATCTTCGCTATTGTAATAAAGTTGTCTTATTACTTTAAAAAGTTTTTATTGCCCGTTACAGTTCTTGATATTTACAGAATTTTACCATAAAAAACATATTCAAGTTCACCCGTACATTTTCGATATTTTTATTTATAAATTTGTGTGTTTTTAAAAAAGGTACGAATTTTTTAATGATGAACAAGAATGTTCAGTATATCTTATCTTTCAAGAGATGTACGAGGTGTTATAAAAAAAATTTTTCATACTTATGTTGTAACATTTTTCAAAAATTTTGTGTTTGATATTGAGGTATTCAATTTTCGTTGAATAGAATTGCAGTTCGTTAAATTTTACCCACTTTATTCATTTTATTTATAGAACAAAACTGTGAAATTTTAAGTAACTTTCTTATTTTTTTTTATATTTTACTATATTAAATTCCTAATAAAAATTTAAATTCATGTGTCTATACACAAATCTATGCACTTTCCAATGCTAATCTGAGTTTTTTTTTATTATATTGAGCAGTTCAATTTTACTAGGTTAAATCAAAATATTATATCTCTTTAAAAACATAGTCTGTTTAGAAATTTGGCAAACAAGAAATGACATTAAGGAGAAATCGAAAAAATGTCACACCCGGATGTGAAATATTTTGGATGTTATGGCTTGTTTGTCTAATTACTCATATTTCAAAAATCTAATGAGTGATGTCTCAACATGATAACTTTACTAACAGTCGGTGTCCCCCTTAAATTTTAATATATTTCTGGTTATATTTTACATAAAAATTGTGTGATAGGAAAAACTTTATTTTTTACATTTATAACCTTTTTATTGCCTCGTGTAGTTTTATGTATTTATAAGCTTATTTTGAGATATATCTCATGGGATTTTTGAAGTTTTTAGAAAGTATACAAACAAGATTATGACATAAGGAGGAAGTGAAAAAATGTCGGATCAGCATAACTTGAACTAATTATTTTATTTTAATAAAACATATTCTTCTATGAAAAGCTGTATACTTGCAAATATTAAATTCAGCTTTTTCAGCATTTTCTACATTTCTTGATATTCACAATTTTAATTGAAAGAGTCTAAAAATATCAGCTTCACGTTTAAATTTTCTATATCTCTTTCAATTCAAAAAATTTTAACAAGGTGTTATAAAAAAATAAGAATAAAATGACTTTTACGTTATATAAAACCGTAGATATTTCATCAGAAACAGGATATTCAGTTATGTGAAGCTTATCAGATTTTAGTAAGTTTTTATAAATAACTAGCTGACCCGGACTTCGTACCGCCTAACACTGATGTCTTGTTCTCATTTTTTCAAATTTTTACGATTTTTGTTTTGTTTTTTTATTGTATATAGATGTACCCGGCGCGCGTTGCTACGTCAACAACTAAAATAAATTTAAGAAAAATAAAAGAGAAGAGATCGATAGAGAAGAAAAGAAAATTTATCGTTTTGTTTTACTTATCGCAGCAAAAATATATTTTTCGAACTTATATTTATACGAATTCGTATAGATATCTATTCATCAGTATTGAATTTGATACATGGAAGCGCCATCTGGTGGTAACTTCCATTAATACGAATATCATATTTATCATACCCATTAAAAATACATCATCATACTGATTTTCATGACAATCGGTTGAACGGGGCAGAAGTTGCTACTCTGCAGCGCCACCTGGTGGCGAGTGGCATCAATGAGCATATCATACAAACCTTCTCCGTGGTAAAATACATATACATATCAATTTTCATGACAATCGGTTGAACAGGGCGGAAGCCGATACTTTACAGCGCCATATAGATTATATTATATGTATATAGATTAAAAAATAATCACAATTTATAAAAAGAACTTTTCATAGTAAAAAGATTTTTTACTGATTTATAAGTCACATTACTTTTGTTACTTTAATTTATATATTGTGTGATAATTTTCGATTTAAAACAGTTTTTGCATGAACTATTTTGTCCCATATAAAATTTATAATTTCTTGAAATTGTGTCAAAATCTCTATATATATGCCTAATAACACATGCATTGTCATCCAGTTCTTAGCTATCCTGACAATTTTAGAGCTCTAGGTGGTCGAGAAATAGGTTTAGATTCGATTACAAAATTCCACCCGGAATGACCAAGCGAAAGACAAAGAACACGACGAAAGTAAAAAACCTTTCTTAAAATGAAAATAATCTTTGTTCAATTTTACGATTATATAAAGGAATTTTAAAGGAATTTATTTCAGCACAAACAGGATATATATCATTTAGTTAAGGGTAGTTTTTCATGTACCGTAAAGACAGGAAGGGGTGTTTCTTAACTTTAGTGCCGTTTCCTGCTTGTTTTCATTCGAAATCCGGTAATAATTTCTTTCTATTTTTGAGGAAACGGCACGTGAATTAGGACCTTTCGAGACCTTCTCGAATTTCGCAGGGTGGTATTTTAACAGAGAAAAAGCGTCTTTTATAATGAGGAAGATTATTTTAGGGTTTTAAAGTATGCCGACATCCGCAACTGAATACATGTGAGATATAAAATAGACTTTTTTTAGATACAATTAGATAATTCATACAATTTTTTGTCAGTTTTTAAGAATTTGGAATTAAAAAATACAATTGTGTATTTATTCACACTTCACATTTATTTGGTAATGTTAGTATTAGATTGCCAGTTTCCCAAGCACGCGGTAATTTTTTCTTTTCAAAGACAATCTCAGGAAATGTATGACGTCCGTCCTCGTCTTTTGTTCATTTTTTTTCTTTAATGTAAACTGAGGAAGTCCTTAATGAACGACCGCATGTTTATAATGCCTTATTATCTCTAACAATGAACAAAAGAACTCAGTACCTTAAGTTGAATATATTTTAATAACTATTCGGAAAAATTCACATAAAACTAGTTGTGATACAGTTATAAGTAGTACATCTTAGATATCATTTTATTTGCAACAAATAAATTTTGCGGAATCAAGAAACCAATTCGAAACTCGGTATGTTACCCGTTCTTAAATAAATATACGTTGTGTAGACGGAAATATGTTTAAATAAATATTTATTTTATATTGCAGGTGCTTTAGGATAACGTTTTCAAAATAGGCTACTACGACCGGAATTTGAAGATGACTCTGCAAGCTGCCGGAACACCTGTCCGTTATGGTATTCAGTCTGATTGGGACCGAATTCCGGATTTTAGGACCATGCAACAACAATCAACACAATTTGAAGATGGTTTACCGAGAGGTAGGAAATTAAAAAAAAAAAAATTAGATAATATACCTACCTACATACACTAGCTCACTTGGCAAATTTCGTAGTACCTAACACCAATATATTTTTCTCATTTACCCTGTTTTCAAATTGTTACGATTTTTTCTCGTTTTTTTTTATTGTTTTCAATGCTTTTTTGGTTTTGTCATTTTTATCATATTTTCTCATTAGTTTCCAGCTTTTTACTATGTTGTTTGTTGTATTTTGTTATTTATCGATTAAATACAGTAGATATTAACTGCGCCAACTTACGGTGGTGTCATAGAACTTAATTAAGTTTTGCTCGTTTAAAAATATAATATATCAACTTCGCTACCTTACGTTGAAGTCATAGTACTTGATTTATTAAGAATTTCTCGTTTAAATATATAAGACTAAGTGCGCCACATTAATTAATTAAGAATTTCTCGTTTAAATATATGAGATATCAACTGCGTCCCCTCATGGTGGCGCCATAGTACTTTATTAAGTAAGAATTTCTTGTTTAAATATATCATATGATACTATATGATAGTATTTATTCAGTTTTCTTTTTCCGCAATTTTTGTTTTTTTTTACTATTTTCATTTTACTTTAGTTTCCTGTTGTTCTATTCATTTATAAATTGAAATACAACGCCATGTATCGGGTATTTGTAACCTAGATGTCCAAACAAATTAACTTACATCGCCATCTATTAGGAATTCATTGAAGCATATAATAAATAGATCATTTGTATTGAAATATTAAAATATTAAATAAACGCGGTCGAACGAGATAAAAATTATTTTATGTCCGTCTCCTGGTTCTAAGCTACCTTCCCACTAATTTTCAGGGAAATTTTAATTATTTTCTAAAAAATTAAATTCATCTCTGTGGTTCGGACTATTTTGGGTGTTGATAAAAATAAAATTTATTGTTATGAAACCCGTCCTTTTGGACAATTGATAACTTTAGGTAAATTTATTTTTTGTACCAGGACTATTTTGAACGTGGATCAATAGCTTTCATTTTTTAGATTTTTGTTTTTGAAGTTACTTCTATTCGCGCGCCCGGCGTTGTAAACTTGTATGGGATTAAATCGGCAAAATCAATACATTACGTTACATATGTAATGGCGTGAGAAAGAGAGAGACAGAAACACATAGGTATTTAGTCGTAAAAATAAAGATGAAATATTTATCACATGTTATTAGTCATAACGATAAGTCCTTTGAATACCGTTTAAACATTTAAAAGAGATAAATATACAAAAAACAGTTTGAGCTAATGTTTTAGTATCATAGTGACGTTTCACATTGTGGTTGACAGATTAGTTTATAATTCTGTCACGTAAGTATACATATTAAATTTAGTATTTTATATTAATAATATTCAGTAATGAGTATTGTATTGTAGTCAATAGTACCGTCACATGGATGCAGTGTAGGTTATATTATATCCTTCACTATGCTTTTGAGGTTGTTGGCTACATGAATGGAGTTTTTAAGAGATGTATTTCAATGAACTTTTTGGGAAATTATAATGTAGTTTATAAATATTCTTTCATTACCTATTTCCACAAAATTATTATAAATATTATTACATTCATCGCATTATATATGCGTATAGGTTACTTCTTCGAGAATTTTCGAGTTTAACTTTTTGTGACTTGGCATGAATACCTGATGCAAATGGTCGACAAATACGCTATATTTTGTAACATACTATTGGAAAGATGAAGATTTAATAGTATAGGATTTTCAGTATAGTAGGTCCATGCTTCAAGCATATAATGATATTGCTAAATGATTCCCTTACAAATTTCTTAACCGGAGCGCGTTCATAAATGTATAACTTCTACCGGCAGTTCCACTGACTGCGACACACGTTTTTTTATAGTTTTAGTATATTTCTGAAAAAACTTTTTATTTTTAAGAATTTTGAATATTTTTGAATTTCTAAAACATTATTATTTATTTTAACTAAAATTCCTTAAAACAATATGACAGATATTCCAGAGAGATATATTTAGAAGTGCTGATTATTGTTTTTTATAATTTTTTTGAAAATGCTGGAATAGTAAAGTGTCATTTTCATGTGTTACACATTTTTTTAATTATTTTTCTTCCTATTCAAAGTCAACAATTCGACATTTGTTTAAAGTATACCGTTATACCGCCATCAGAAAGGAAGGCGATTGAAGATAGCTTGTCTAGACAGCTGTTAGATTTATCTGCAGCTGCCACTTCTTTTTTTAAGGAAATTTATACACTTTCTATTATCTTGTCGAGTGTTAAAGGCAATTTTAAGGAACTTCTTTTCCGTTTTATACAGTAAAAAGTGAGATCCTTCATAATTTGTTTCTATCTATATGCGCCAGTAGCAAACCCTGTGCTAAATTTTTTATTTAACAAAATGTAAAAAAAATCATTTTTTTGCTCCTATACCCGTATATAATTCGGAAAATATTGCTCCTAGAGAAAAAATTATGGTGCAAATACTATTCTACCGATCTTAACGAAATTTAGCACATGTTTTAATCATATTAAAAAGTTTTTCTAGGCAAAATATGGAGTTTGTAAATCAACTTTTAGAGGGTCGTAATCAATTAAAGAATAAACTTCATTTTTTTTTACTTTCATTACCAATTATTACTATTTTTCCAACAATAAACATTAAATTTTCAATTTTTAACTAACGAAATATTGTGTAAAATTAAATAACGAAACTTCCCATAAATTTTTCTCTAGGAGCAAAATTTTCCGAATTATATTCGAAAATAGAAGCAAAAAAAATTAAAAATTTCATTTTTTTCATATTTTATTGAATAAAAAATTTTGCACAGCGCATATCGTGATTATAAAGTGATTCCAGCAACAAAATAGCTTCCTATGGAAAATGTCCATTATGGTCTGCATTTTGACAGATACCGACTGGTCTATTACTCTTTATTGAAAATCTAAGTGATTTATTACATGTAATCGTTCTGGATTTTTACAAGATTACTTAAAAGTTTTAAATTATATAACTTGCAAAAACTTAGTCAATGTCTCCCTTAAATTTTCATTATTTTCCGAAAGTATATTTAATACAAAATTATGTGTCTATAGTTTTTAATGCTAAAGAGGCTATTAGTAATTTATTACCAGGTAAACATAAAGAGTTTTTGAAAAACTTAGCTAGTTCAAATAAAAAGTCACACCGGGTGGGGATTAAACGAGGAACTTCAAATCGAAAATGCAATATTACCATACTTATTGGTAATACATGTCAAACTACACAATAAAATGATGAATTATGTATTTTCAATATAATTTACTGAAAATTTTAAAAAATACAATGATTTTTACATTTTACAATTTTTACTAGAAAAAGTAAAGCTTTCAACTGGTATGACAAACTTTTCATCTCGCGTAGAATATAGCACATTCCATATTCGGTATAGAATATACTATTCTCCACGGTCACTATTGAATGTTGTTCTTCTGCAACCACTTATAATAAAAGAAAGATACAATCTCGCTCTTGAGATTGAAAGTAAATTCTGAAACACTTGTATCCTAAGTATTTTATACGTAATTCATTCTTACACTAGTTTAATGGTAGGTTGACACGTAAGCCTCTGCACCCACAGTCTCTAAGCCTTCACAAACGCTTGAATGTCATTTACACGCTTGCGAGTGCGCTCGTAAGCGGCACTAAACATGCGCCTACGTGTAAATACGTCGCAAGAGCTTACCGCAAGCTTCCTCTGATCTGTGTTCGAAAACCGACACTGGCCTAGATCGACAACAAGCTCTTCCCACGTAAGCCAAGACGCGCCAAGACACGCTTGTGTTTGTGGAAGCTTGCTGAGACTTACCAAGCATGTAAACCTACTATAAGAATGTTCATTCTATAATAGCTATGAATTTCAAGTTTGGCAGTTCTAAGCGAAGTGTTTTTAGTTATTTGAGTTTTTCGGAGTTTAAATAAACAAATGAATGAATGTAGTGATTGTTTCTGTGGCCGAGGAGAAAGTACAGTCTGACTATGTTGGAATGAAAATTTGATACTCTGAATCTTCCACTCATTTCGAATTTTCATTCTAACCTTATTACAATATACTATTCTATTATATATTTACCCTATTTATATCTTTCAATACATTGAAAATCATCGTTTTTTTTTACTTCCACAAGAAGGTTTACTAATTATAAAAAATTATAGCTTAATTTTTATTTTAATTTTTTTTTAGATCCTCGTCAGTGGACCAGAGAAAATGTAGCTGATTGGTTAAGATTTGTAACTTCTCATCATAATTTACCAGAAATACCTCCCTCCAGATTTCTAATGAATGGGAAAGCATTATGTTTGATGTCTCCGAGTATGTTCCTCAATAGAGTTCCTTTGGGTGGAAAAGTTTTATATAAAGATTTCCAATTGCGATTATGTACAGCGTTATACTCTAGGAGCTAATATTTATTTGTAAGTTTTTTTTCCCATTTTTCAATTTTCTTTTGGATTTAAAAAAATATATATTAGACAGGTTTTATTTTAATTTATCAAGGTTTATTTAATTTTACGCTTAATGATTTTTGTTTCATTTGTAATGGTTCATTTCTGGGTTATGCTTCACACGATTTTTCAAGTTTTTTATAATTCTTTAGAAACATTGTTTTTCTTTTGATTTTCGTGAAAAATTTTGAAAAAACTAGAAAGTTTTGCAAAAATTTAAAAAAAATTTGGACTGTGCACATTCAATATGTGATAAATTCTCCTGAACTGCTTACATTATTCTCACCTCAAATTTTATTTATGTAGTGTTCAGACTCAGATTTATACCTACAAACAGATAATTTGGTCAAATATAGGCGCTTCGGGCTTCCCTTTGGAAAACATCCTTGAACTAGCCGATTTTAAAAACGTACATCTTTGAATTATATAACATTAAATGTTTTCTTCCTACTTCATTCACAAATGTCTAGAAAGTTTAAAAATTAAACAAGCATACTTTGAATTAAGAAAATATTTTCCAGACTAACTATTCATGTAAATAATTACAAAAAATTTTGATATTAAATAAAAATAAATATTGCTAATTTCATACCACCTGACTATCTCTTAATTCATGAAATCGAGATTTGAACTTCACTGAGCTGTTTACTGTTTACTATTAAAGCCGTATAATCAATTTTAAGTACATAACATATTAAGATTTTTTTTCTTTTAATTGCAGATATGGTAATTAGCGAATTTGAATTTTAATGAAAATAACGTCGAGATTTTGAAGTCGAGGGACACTAAACCTTTGCTGTGGGTTCTCTTGGAGGTTAAAGAAATGTTACAACCGACGATGACTTAAGTAACAATAAAGTTACTTAAAAATGTATAATAAAATCGCGGATTTTGTTTTGTAGCAAACTAATTATAGGCTTTTTTATGATTTAGAATGCATGGTTGATAATTCAACGATGAAGAGATATGATTGTATGTACATATTTAAAT